>OZ012737.1:345915505-348336224 GCA_963859935.3 Lathyrus sativus | reverse complement strand
CCAGGACCTGTGCCTTAAGAGCCTTCATACCTTCGTAGTGGATATCGAATTCTGACAATTCCAAAGGCTATTTGAGCATCCTTCCGGCCATATCTGGTCGACCGAGTATTTTCTTAGTAGGTTGGTCCGTTCGCACTATTATTGTATGGGCCAGGAAGTAATGTCTTAATCTTCTCGCAGCATTGATGAGGGCCAGAGCGACCTTCTCGATCTGTTGGTATCTAAGTTCTGGCCCATGTAAGTCTTTGTTTGTGAAGTATATTGGCTTTTTCCTAATGAGGGTTTCTCGAATGAGGGCAGCGCTGATGGCTTCATTAGTGACAGAGAGATAAAGGTAGAGCATTTCCCCACTTTCTGGTCATGACAACACAGGTGGTTCGGACAATGCTTTCATGAGGTGGCGTAGTTCCTGCTTGTATTCCTCCGTCCACTCGAACGTTGCCTCTTTTCGAAGGAGCTTGAAGAAAGGCAGGGCGTGTTGGGCGGATTTGGACATGAAGCGAGATAGTAAGGTGAGCATCTCGTTGAGGGATTGTATGTATTTTTTGACTTAGGTGCGAGGAATTCAAAAAATGCTCGACATTTGCCGGGGTTGGCCTCGATCCCCCTCTCAGTGACGTAGATTCCAAGGAACTTTCATGCCCGTACGCCAAAGGTGCATTTTTCTAGGTTGAATCGCATTTTACACTCCCTGGCTTGGTCAAAGACCTTTTGCAGGTGGAGTGTATGATCGGATTCCTCTTGGGATTTCACAATCATGTCGTCCCTATATACTTCGAGCATGTCTCTAATTTGTGATCTGAAGACTATGTTCATCATTCGCTGGTACGTGGCCCCTGCTTTTTTCAGACCGAAGGGCATATGTTGTAGTAATAGTTGCCCGACGATGTCATGAAAATGATGCACTTTTTGTCCTTCTCTGCCATGGGGATCTGGTTATATCCCGGGTAGGCGTCCATGAAGGATAAAAGTTTGAAACCGACGGAGTTATCCACTAGCTTATCGATGTTGGGCAAGGGGTACGCATCTTTCGGGAAAGCCCGGTTGAGATCGGTGTAATCAACACACATTCTCCATTTTCCATTATATTTTTTGACTAATACAATGTTATACAGCCAGGTTGTATACCTGGCTTCCGAGATAAATTTGGCCTCTAAGAGGTCTTTTACAAGTTTATTTGTCGCTTCAGTCTTCTCGTCGGATTGCTTGCGCCTGCGTTATGTTATCGCCCGAGCATATGGGTCGATAGTGAGCTGATGGCAAGCGATTTCTGGGCTGAGGTCGGGCATGTCCTATTTGATCTATCGAATATAGGCATCTTTCATTCCTTTTTGTAGAGAAAGTGTTAGAATCATTCTTGTTTTGTTGATTTGCATCATTATGTGAAAATATCTTGGTTGCTTTGATTTGTGTGCTATTGTGCAGGAATTAGGCATGAAAACTTGAAGAGTAAGACACAAAAATTATGACAAGGAAACCAAGTCAGCATGCAGCCATCAACAAGTTCGCACAGTGAACTTGCTAGCAAATCTACCAGAAAAACATCAGCAAGTTCGCACAACAAACTTGCCAGTCAAGGTCTTGAAAACCATGGTACTGTTCATCCAGAAAGAAAAGGGACCTAAGTTCGCAGTGTGAAGGAGATAGTGAAGTATTCACTGGAGCGAAGAAGAAGCGGATGCCTAGCGAACACCCCCAGACTTGAGGCAGTAAGTATTTGGACAAGAATTAGATGTGCGAAGTTTGCAGCAAAGCCTTCGCACAGCGAACATGTGGAAATAGCTCAAGGGCATCTTCACTGTACACTGGCACTTCAACTGCCATTTTGTATTGTTTGCTAGGCGAACATTTTATTCGCAGTGCGAACATGACAGCTCAGCAGCATGTCTATAAGTAGTATGTGGTACTTTTTGTAAAAATATCTTTTTTCTTATACTTTTCTTTTTAGAGATTTTTCAGAGCAAAAACCCTAGTTTCTCCATTTCTCATCATCTCTTAGCCATCTTTCACAAAAAGAAGGTGGATTCCCATCCAATCTCGATTATTCGACTCGGATGTTGATCAACCTTCTTCTGAAACTTGTTGCTCAAGCTATCATGGAAATGGGTGGCTAAAACTCCTCTTTTGTCAAGGTCAGAGGTAGCTAGTTCTGATTTTATGTATTGTTCTTGATCTTTTGTATGTGAACAAGGCTTTGATCAATGTAGATGTAGTTAATTTCTATATTTTTTTATATTTATGGTTTGGATTGCTTTAGACTTGAACTTTTCAAGTCTTGACCTAATTTCTTCATCTATCAACTATACAAACTCTAGACATAGGTTTGAAAGTTGATATTCGCTTTGTATTGATCTTAATGATTATTGTTTCGAGTGTTATTTAGAGAGATCATTTAACGGTCGAAACAATAACATTCATGAAATCGCTTTAGCAATGAACATTTTTGAGAGGATACGCGATTATGTTGGTTAAAATTACATTCACATATTTGATCGGTTGGATACGTTTAGGACAGATTAGTGAACCCTAACATTGGCATGCTTTTTATCAAACTAAGACCAAATTTTATTCTGTTTTAATTCCTACAAACTCTTGTTACAAAAATAGAAACCATTTAAATAACCCCCTTCTTAAATCATTAAACCGTTGAACGGTAAGCATCACATATTCTCATCAAATCATGTGGATACGATAAAAAACTACCGAAAAATACTTTTAACAAATTGGCGCTGTTGCCGGGGATTGTTGGAAGAATATTGCAAGCATTGCCATAGTTTAGTGATTTTAAGATTTGTGTATTGTGATTCTCTTATCTCTGTAATTCTTTGTGCTTTTTGATCTGTTTAGTTCGTGTGTGTCGCTACTGTGAAAATAGGTGCCGGCAAAGATAGAAGAGTCACCACCTTTCGTTATTTATCCCACAGGAAGGGAAAGGATATGATCGGAACAAACCTAACGAAAAGGAAAAGACGAGGTCATCGCAACCAAGTCCTGGGTTCGGGAGTCGGTTACGCAAGGGGAAGGTATTAGCACCCCTCACGCCCATTGTACTCAACGGGATCCATGCATATTGTGTTTATCTGACAGGTTGGTTATCTATCTACCTATCAAGGCTGGCTCAAAAGAAAAGAAAATTGACTCGGCAAAGCATCTCACTCCATGCCTACGTATTCTCGTTAGAGAAATCAGAGTCAACGTAGTTCAGCTAACTACGGGCGAAGGGGGAAGGTTGCTCGCCAAGACATCACGTCTTGTGCCTACGTATTCTCATCAGAGAAATCAGAGCGAACATAGTTCGGGCTAAAGCGGAATACAGGTCGATTCATCTATTTTTTACCCGAGTAGGGTTAACAAACAGTTCCAGCTATTTGGTGTATGCAACTCGCTCGTTGGAGACTTATGCGTTACCGTTTGCGATAGAACTGAGAGTTAACAACACTCTTTTTCTGAAAATGTTTTCCTGATTAAGGGAGTGTCGCTACTGCGAAAATCGGCGCCGGCTGAACAGAAGAGTCGCCACCGTGCGTTATTTATCCCAACGGAGGGAAAGGAAACGCTCGAAGTAAACCTACCGCAAAGACGGGAAAGGAATGGTCATCGCAACCAAATCCTGGATTCGGGAGTCGGTTACGCAAGGGGAAGGTATTAGCATCCCTCACGTCCGTCGTACTCGACGGGATCCACGCTTGTTTTCTAGTACGGATTGTTATTCTATCTATTCTACAGGTCTGAGGTTAAAAGAAAATAAAATGACTCGGCAAAGTATCGCACTTTATGCCTACGTATTCCCGTCTGGAACGAGAAATCAGAGTCAACGTAGTTCGCCTACCTACGGGAAAGGAAGGGAAGGTTGCTCGCTAGGATATCGCATCCTATGCCTACGTACTTTTATACAGCATGAAAGATCAGAGCAAACGTAGTTCGGGCCGCGTACGACACAAGTCTGTCTTGAATGTTTTTATCCTTCTGAAAAAGGTTTTCTCCTGATTATGGGTCCAAGCGGACAAAAAATGACACTTTGATTGGTTTTCAGTCTTTTTACGCAAGAAGTGTTTTTTAGTGTGTTTGCAATCTCTGACGCACTAGAGACTATGATTTGAGAGTGACTACGTTGTATGTCACCCTAAGGGTAACACACTAAGAAATCAGATTACTGAAGAGTGACCCTCCAGCAACCTTTTCTCAAATAGCTTAAGGCTTGTAACCTACGACATCGATTAACCTTATTACTGTGTTTTTGAATTATTCTTAGATGAGAAGAGAAAGGAGCTCTAAAAAGCCTATGGTTGAAAGGAGGATCAAAATCTATCCTAATGTTGTCATGCATGGATGAGAACCTAATGTCTATCATATTCTTCTCTTGCGCAGAGAGAAACAGAGATCCTAAGGGGATAAACGAAAAAAGCAACAGCATATATACAGTAACGCAGTAAAATGTATGAATGCAGCAGGAAATAATAGGCAAAGTGAACAACTTCACTTTAAACCTAAGGGGGAGATTAACAAACAATACAGAAAACAAAACCCGAAGCAGAGGAGGCAGCCCAAGCAGCAACACCAAGCTCCTATAGCAACCAACACAAACAGCAGCTCTGACAGCAACAGGTTGATTAAACAACAAAAAGTTGACAGCAACAACCTTCATCTTCATGAATGCTCCTATCTTTAAGTTTCAACAAACTTTCAATCTTCAACAAGCATCAAGCTTCAACAAGCTTCAAACTTCACCCAGTAAACAGCTTAAACCCTAGCAAACTTCAACCAGTAGACAGCTTCAACAAGCTCTTAACTCCATCTTCAACAAGCAGCAACAAGCACTAAGTTCTCTTTACCAAGCTTCAACAAGCACCTCCAAGGGAAGGATCAATCATCAAGATCAGGTTATCATGTTAAGAAACTCAATGAAAACCAAAGGAAATCACTGAGATTTTAACATTGCAAATGAAAGGTATCCTCAAAGTTCTACTCACTTGGGCATACCACTCATCCCTCCTAAGGAGAGATGGAGCTTCCCAAGGAGGACTTTATGTCATTGGATAGGATAGAGGCAAACCATGCACTCTATGTTTGACAGAAGAATTTGTCTATTCTAAGCTCTTCCTATTTTATCCTATTTCTCCTAAGTCTTCAGTCAACATCTTCAACCTCCAAGCAATCCTCATGCATCACCCTTGATCTTCTTCATTGATTCTTTATGCTTCCACAAGCTCAAACCAAGCCCACACCCCAAAATAAAAACCCAAAAACCCAAACAGACAAACATAAACCCCAAGTGGGAACACCAAACAAACACCTTACTTGCAAAATGTACTAAAAATAGTAAAATAGTATTTAAAATTCTAAGATTTATTCAAAGGGGATTTCTACATCTACCCTACATACCCTATAAGCCCCATACTCTAATTCAAGCTAGAAAACCCAAAATAGAATGTTAGAATGCACCTATTTTGAATTTAAACCCTAATTATACTAACCTAATGTTTTCTAATCAAAACTAATCAAACTTAATCCACAAAAATATGAAATAAATCTCTAAAGGAACTTAATTCTCTAATCTAGCTACCACAAAAAGAATGGGATCAAAATGCGAATTTAAAGGCCTAAACAAAATTCAACAATATGTATGTACAAACAATATGAAAACAAAAGCAATTAAATTGCAAAAATCACCATAAAATGGAAAAAAGCCTAAAATAATATTTTTATTTTTTCACAATATTCTTGACATCATTATTAAAATGTGGGAAAAAATTCCATATTAAAATGACCATTTTCTGATTTTTTATGAATTATTTATGAATTATATACAAATGAAAAGAAAAGAAAAAAAACAATTGAAGTTGACATGACAAAGGGGGGTGGCGAAAGCAATCTATTTTAGTTCAGAAATAAATTGGGCCCAGGATGGGGGGTGCAATCAGCAATTGTGCTGGGCCCAGCCTGCTCAGAAAAAAAACAAAAGACAAAAAAACAACCACAAACGGGGGAGGGGTGCAGATAGCATGGATTTGCTTGTTAATCTCTGATGGGCCCCAAACTGGGGGTGTTGGTAGCAAACTGGGCTTAGGCCCATCCAAAATACCAACCCAGGGGAGGGGGTTTCACGAGCAGGATGGAAGTATGGTCAGTAAAACGCGATTGGGCTTAGTGCCCGAGCCCAAACATCATGTTCAGTAACCCTAACAATCTTCTAAAACCTACCCTTGATGACCATTGTTCATCTTCCCTATCACAAACCCTAGCGGCGCTCTGAAATCCCTCTCTCCGAAACTCTCACAAACACGATTTCTGAACCTCAAATCAACATTAGCACTTGTTCTTAACGTTATCATACCTTCGAATTTCCATTCCACAACACCAATTCCTAACACTCACCTCATCCACCGAAATTTAAACCTAAACGCCAACACCTATCTCAGTTTCCATTGTTCAACCTAGCACTCGAAGATACGCTACATCCAGATGAAGAAATCCACATGCATGCTTAAGAGTTCGCGAAAGAAGAAAAAGGTACCTGGAGGCTTGATGAATATGGAAGTTCTGGGGAGAACTTCTAGTTCGTTCGCTGAGATTCTTCGTCTAAATCACGTGCAAAGCGTTGAATCTGGACTAACGGCCAACTTTGGATGAAGATCCAAATGACGAACAAGGCGCGACGAGGAACACGTTGAAGGAATCGTTGCTGACTGGAGGATGGCGAACGCGCGAAGATCTGTAATCGAGGAAAATATGGAATCTTGATTGAACGTCTGAAGCTCTTTGTTGAAGATACAAGGCTCGACGAAGATCTAGATAGAGCTGGAGGTTTGAAGATCCGGAGGAATTTATGGGAAAAGGAAGAGTGTTCTTTGTCTAAATCTGGGAAAACGATGGAAGAAGATGCGTGTTCTTCGTGTTTCTGGGAGAACGGTGGAAGAAGATTACTTTGCAGTTTCCGGCGGTCCTATGAATTCTCCGGTGAGATTGATGAAGGATGACCGGTGCAGATCGGTGAAGAGAAGAAAGAAAACTGGAAAGAATTGCAGTTTCCGGCGGTCTCAACAGATTACGGTGATGGTTACGGCGGAGGGAGGTGGTCCGGTGGGTGGTTGCATGGCCGGCGGTAGGAGTGTCCGGCGAGTGGCAGGTGGCAGAGGGGAAAAGCGAGGGAGAGACATGTGGCTGAGTGAGGTCTGAGAGAGGTAACACGTGTGGAGCATGCAGAGTGAGAGAGAGTGAGGTGGAAGAGAGAGGTAGGGTACGCGTGGCAAGCCCTTTTATAGGACACGTGGCGTGACTAGGACTTGGACTGGGCTTAGACTCTGATAATGGATACTGGGCCCAATTGATTAATGATCATATTAATGGACTAAAGACAGAATTAAAAGGGAAAATTAAAACTAATTAACCTATTAAAACCTAATTAAAATCTAAAACGAAAAATAAAAACAAAAACCTAATTAAATCTAAAAATCTAAAAAACTATTATTTAATCCTAATTAATATTTAAAAACGAAAATAGAAAATAAAACCCTAATTAAATCTAAAAATCTAAAAAACTATTATTTAATCCTAATTAATATTTTTCTTTAAAATCCTAATTAATTCTGAAAAATCAAAAAACACTAAAAACAATTAATCTCTATTTTCTCTTTTATTCTATTAAATCTTTTAAAAACAAACAAAGCTCTAATGAAAATCTAAAAAACACTACTATCTATTATATTATTTTTTTCTCTACCTTTTTTAAAAGAACAATCTATTTATCTATTAAAACCTAATAAAAGAAAATTAATATCTAAAAATTATTAAAAACTATAATATCTAAAAATTCTTTTAAAAATCTATTAAACTCTAAAAAAATGAAAAGAAAATTTATTTAGAATCTAAAAAATATTAAAAAACTCTATTAAACTCAGAAAAATCAATTAAATGCGCTACAAATCCAGAAAAAATGACAGAAAAATCCTAAAAATGCCAGGAAGCCAATTAACTCGACTAAAACCCAATTACACAGCCGTAGTGAAACCCGGACACCGAGACGGTCTGAAAACACGGGAGGTGAGTACCAATTCTCAACAGACTTTTATTTTGACTGGCCTGTACTGCCTGAAACGCCAGGGGCTATAATCCCAATAGAAATCAATCTGAATGATAAAAATGCAATGCATGCCGTATGCGAATGCGAATGCGAAATGTATTGAAGCATAAACCAGATATGGGGACCGGTTGGTCAAATTTTAGGGTGCAACAGGGAGCCCCAAAGGGCAAAAAGAAGTTTGATGTTTGTTTTTTAGTCTTTTATCGGAGAAAGTGTTTTTTTTATGAATGTTTGTAATTCATACTGTACTAGAGACTATGACTTAGGAGCGAATGCGTCGCATATCGCCCAAAGGACGTATACTAAACACTCTAGACGATTGAGAGGAGACCGCTCAATTATCATTTCCTAAGTGGCTTAAGGCTCGTAGCGTATGGTACAAATTAGCCTTTATTATGTGTTTTATTGTTGTTTTGAAATGAGAAAGAGAAAGGACTCTAAAGGGAAAACTGAATCCTACAGTTGTCATGCATCATGGCCCTAGAGTTGAGTTTGAAAGGGAATCTACCCTACTGTTATCATGCATGGATTCATCCTAAAGTCTATCATCACCATCCTTGAACGAGGAGGTGAGAATCCTAAGGGAACATGCAAAGGGGAAAAAACACAACTAAAATCATTAAGCAGATGAGATAAGAATATAAACAGATGTATATACGATGCAACAGTACAAGCAAGGGAGACCAGCTCAACCTTCAATGCAAACAAGAGATGCAAACAGAGAAAGCACACAAGCAAAGGGAGAAAAGCTCAACCTTTAAATTCAAACATGATAAAAAGGAAAATACACAAACAATAAAAGGGAGACAAGCTCAACCTTTAATGCAGACATGCACCTAAACAAAAGAATCTACTCGTGCAAGTCTATCCTAATGCAACACAGCAAGCAGGCAAACATGGAGGAGAGAGGTAAACAAGATGAGCAACAAGGAAATCATCCCAAGCTACATCAGGTTTAGATGTGTGTTAACACAAGAGTCTATCTCAGGTTCAACCTCTTGAGGAATGCACAAAATTCAACCAAAGGAAGAATTAGGCTCTCACAAGAGGGATCCCAGGAATATAGGACAGTTGAGAATGGTGGGACCTAGATGTCAATCTAATGTATCTGGTTAATGTGTATCAACACAGAATGTCCATCGAAGGCTCAACCTCTTGAGGAATGCATAGAATCCAACCAAAGGAAGGATTAGGCTCCCCCAAGAGGGATCCTAAGAATGGGACTTGGAGAATGAAGATAGTATAAACCAAAGGAATATACTATGCCATTGAATGTCCATCCAAGGCTCAACCTCTTGAGGAATGCACAGAATCCAACCAAAGGAATGATTAGGCACTCCCATGAGGGATCCTCCTTCTGCCGTATAGATACCGGGGCAAGTAATCTCGAGGTCGTCTCATAGCAAGCGGTTCAGCGCAAGTATCCCTAGGAGTTAGATAGGGGTAAGTTGAGTGCACTGGGGCAAGTTATTCAAAAGCTCGCAAAGTCCCCCGCCAGAGTCCATGGCAGGCTGGTACCCTCTCCAGAGGATGAATGTTGTGTCTTCCCCAGTGAAGTCGCCCCGGGCAAAGCTGAATGTTATTTCCCCAGGAAAGGAAAAGATCATGTATCTTCAGCAATTCAGAATTAGCTTATCAAGCAAAGCAGAGTCCTCCCCAGTGAAGGTCGAGATGGATGTGATTAACTCCCCAAAGGGTTCTCGTGCAGTGCAAATCAGAATGTGTGGTTCAGTCCCCAGCTCAGTGATGGCGGGATGATTTCCCCAGCTCAGTGATGGCGGGATGATTTCCCCAGCTCAGTGATAGCAGGAGAGGTTCCCCACAGAGTGGGATCAGGTGGTTGGAGCTGCTGAAAGGAGTTTTCCCGAGCAGGATTGTCCTTTCTTTTCCCAGCAAGTCGCTCTTCCTCGTCAGGAGGACCGTCATCAGCAGATTTTGGAGTTTTGAGCTTGTGAGCTACCTTCCCAGCAGGACGGTTATCCCCAGCGGAGTTAGTTCATCTTTCCAACATTTATTTTGTTAGAAGCGTATCGGTAGTATTCCGGTCATCCCCAGCGGATCCAGTGTGTCTTCAGCATTTATTTTGCTGAAGCAACTCTTTGCATAAGCATGCATCATGAGCATTTGCATTCTACCCAAATGCGTAGCATTTCCATGCAGTATGGAAGCATTTCGTCAGCATCAAGCATGCATATTTGAAACATAAGCCAGGTGGTTACCTCACCAGTTTCAGATATGTTATTCCTTGCCGATAAGAGAAATCGTGATTCAGGAAGATGTGGATTTTGTGGTCAAAGTGCGCAGTGATCGTATTTGTATACGGGGTTCATATAGCAAGGCACGCAGTGATCGTGTTGATTTTGAGATGTTGATTTGTGGCTCAAGTATGCAGTGATCGTATTTGTGCTAGATATGGGATTCATGTCGTAGGACACGCAGTGATCGTGTTGATATTGGTATGTGTATCTGTGGACGAATGGCGCAGTGATCGTATTCGTCTCGATCTAAGCAGATTGTTTCGTAAGGCACACAGTGATCGTGTTGGTATCATCAGGGGTTTATTGTGCAAGACACGCAGTGATCGTGTTGACCTTGGTTTGTGGATTTGTTGGTCGATATACGCAGTGATCGTATTCGTCTGTTATATGGTTTGGTTATAGTATGAAGTACGCAGTGATCGTATTGGTACCGTCTATGGGGTTCATGTTGTAGAGCACGCAGTGATCGTGTTGATCTTGTTATGTATATCTGTGGTCGAATGGCGCAGTGATCGTATTCGTCCCGATCTAAGAAGATTGTTTTGTAAGGCACGCAGTGATCGTGTTGGCATCGTTTCGGGGGTTTTATTGAGCAAGGCACGCAGTGATCGTGTTACCATATCATGTGATTTCGTTGGTCGATATATGCAGTGATCGTATTCGTCCGTTCTACAGTGATTATGGGTTGATACGCAGTGATCGTGTTCATCCAATGTTGGTCGATATGCGCAGGGATCGTATTCGTCCGTTACACGGTGGTTATAGATTGACGCGCAGTGATCGTGTTCATCCGGTTTTGTTGGTCGGTATACGCAGTGACCGTATTCGTCCGTTATGCAGTTTGATTATGCTGTAAGACACGCAGTGAACGTGTTCATCGGGTTGTTGGTGGCCGAAGTACGCAGTGATCGTATTCGTCCCATGTTTGAAGTAGTGTCACAGCACGCAATGATCGTGTTTCCTCCAGTCAAGAGGGTCGTGACATGAAGCGCACAGTGATCGCGTCTACCCTATGTATGGTCAGGATATGCAGTGATCGTATTCGTCCAGTTATGTGGGTTAGTTGAGACACGCAACACGCAGGGATCGTGTTTTTCTCCAGTCAAGAGGATCGTGGCTCAGAACGCGCAGTGATCGTGTTCGAACATGCAGGGATCGTGTTCAAGATACGCAGTGATCGTATTTGTACAGCATGCAGTGATCGTGTTGTTAGTACCATGGGAACTTGTGATGCGGAGCACGCAGTAATCGTGGTCATCGTATCAGTTGGGTTTGTGGGTCGGCATACGCAGTAATCGTATTCGTCCTGTTACATGGGTTGGTTTCGTGGCACGCAGTGATCGTGTTGACGTTATTTTGGGGGTTTGTTGGTCGAGATGCGCAGTGATCGTATTCGTCCTATTACAGCACACGCAATGATCGTGTTTATCATATTGGTGGTTGAAGTACGCAGTGAACGTGTTCGCCTCTTCTATGTGGATTTATTCCGTCTGGCACGCAGTGATCGTGTTTATCTCATCCAGTTGGATTTATGGTCGATGTGATTTTGGTGGTAACGCAACATGCAGTGATCGTGTTCGCCCCATTATGTGATTTTGTTTGTGGCATCACAGCGCGCAGTGATTGTGTTTCCTCCTGTCTAGAGGGTGATGGTGTAGAATACGCAGTGATCGTGTTCATCCTGTCACAGAGGGTTGTTGTGCCAGACACGCAGTGATCGTGTTCGCCATGGCACATTCCCCTAGCAGAGTTGCTTGGTCAAGCATTTCTCTTTCTCCCCAGACGAGTCCTTTCTCAGAGTACAGTGGAGATAGCATGGTACAGATTTTGAGTGGTTACTCACAGTTACCCCAGTAGAGATGTAATCCCCAGCATAATGGTCTTCAATGAGATACTTGGTTAAGTTCCTCGTAGTCCCCGGCAGGGTATCCTTTGACAAGTCGCTTGGTTAAGTCACTTGTATTTCCCCAGCTGAGTCTTTCTCAGGATGATGTGGTATCAGTATTAAAAGGCGGTAATACAGATTTTCGGGTGGTTACCCGCAATTCCCCAACAGAGTTATGTTTTCCAGTAGGGTGTTACTTCAATGGGTTGTTTGGTTAAGTCCCTCATAGTCTCCAGCAGGGAGCTCGCTACAGGAGTTGTTTGGTTAAATTACTCGTAGTTTTCAGCAAGGTTACTTGGTTAAGTTCCCAATTTCCCCAGCAGGTGTTTGACGGCAGTCGTCAGAATTGTGTTCAGAGTGACTTGGTTAAGTTTCTCATTTCCCCGCAGAGTTGGTTGTTCATGTCTTCGAACATCGTCTTGAAGGTGAGAAAATACTTAGAAGGGGGGTTGAATAAGTATGACAGAAAATAATCAAAGATAAAAACTCAAGTATTTTTATCCTGGTTCGTTGAACTCAACTACTCCAGTCCACCCTTATCAAGAGTGATTTGCCTTTCTCAACAAGGACTTAATCCACTATTCAAATCAACTGATTACAAATAGCAACACCTAAGAACAACTGTTCTTAGTCTTCTCAAGAGCTACTGATCTAACCTAGATCCTCTTAAGGAAAACAACACCTAAGAACAACTGTTCTTAGTCTTCTCAAGAGCTACTGATCTAACCTAGATCCTCTTAAGGAAAACTTCCTTTACAAATTAATGTAATTCAATGTAAGAGTAATAAAATGCTTCTATGAAAGCTATAAACACAACTGTGTTATTTCTCTAAGTTTAGAACAATGTATGAACAACAAAGAATATGAGAGCTTGAGAGTTTTTCGCGTGAGAGTGTTCTTGAAATGATTTCGTCACTTGAAGAATGAGCTATGATTTCCTTTATATAGCCACTTGAATATTGGAGAGAATATTTTACCGTTGGAGAAGATATTTCCAATATCAAATAGTACTGTCCTTTGTACTATTGCAGCAGAGAGACGGCGCACAAAATGTGGGTGTAGCAATTGTCTGCTGAGCTGTGAATTTACCATATATGGAATGTATCAGAGGAATAATCTTCTTGCAAAGAATTATGTCTATCCCAATTAAGGAAAGATTTGCTGGCATATTCCAACGGATATATTAAAATAATCTTCTTCAAATAATTCTTCAGATAGTTCAGATCAACAATCAATATCAGAGTCTTCAGTCTTCAGAATCTTCTGGAAACTTCAGAGCCTAAGATGTTCTTCAGATGTTGCTGAATCAGAGTCTGGTGCAGCTGTGTGCTTGAAGCGTAACATGCTCTTAGATCAGAGTCTTCACTCAGATCAGAGTCTTCTCTCATTCAGAGTCTCTTCACTCAGAGTCTTCTTTCATTCAGATTCTTGATAATATATGCAGCGTGTTGTATCTTCAGAATCTTGATGACTAAGCTCTTACTTCAGATTCTTCTAATCTTCAGATGCTCTGAGCCATTCAGAATTTATTGTTCACATCAAATTTGCTCTTTAAGATTAAAATCTTTTGTGCCTGTAGAAAACAGTTTAGAACAAATTTAGAGAGTATAATTCTTGTATACAAATTATCATTAATGTTATCATCAAAACATAGAGATATTACTAAGACACAATCTGTGCTCTCACAATCTCCCCCTTTTTGATGATGACAAAACATGAGAAATTTGTTCAATAAAAATATGAATTAAAATTACTCCCCCTGAGATTAACAATCTCCCCCTGAAATGAATACTCTAATGGAATTAGATACTTCCCTTTCTGGTTGAGTACATTTCAGATTCAGAGCCTGATTGAAGCCTGGTTGACATATGTTTGACTTCTAGAGTCAAAGCTTGATGCCATATTAAAGCTTGATGCCAGATGAACAACTTCAGAACACCTGGTTGTTTATCTTGCCATTTCCTGTCTTGAGTTATCTTTTAGATCATAGTACTCAAGGTTAGATATCAGAGTCTGGTCTACTCAGATTTAGCTATTTTTGATCAGGTTCTGAAAAGATAGATCTCAGGAAAAACTTCAATGAAATTTGTCAGATTTTTTAATAATATCTGGGACACTTAAATTCAAAGAATGTTAGTAACATGTCTGACTTAGTTCAGATAATTGCTTATAGATTTGAACAATCAGATTCTATTTTGTTTCTCCCCCTTTTTGTCATAATCAAAAAGAATTTTAAAAGACAGTAAAGATGCAGAAGAAACACATATCCAGATAAGCAAAAAGATCATTGTCATAAAGTCAAGAGAACATCCAGATTCAGATAAAAGCATACAAAACATATCAGAAGAAAATCAAAACAAAGCAAAACATGAAAAACTTGTGCAAAACATCAAGTAGGTTTAGCAGATGAGGCTTGTTGAGAAGCAATGAGTTGCAGCAGTGCTGTAATCCTTTCTGAATTTTCATCTTGCTTAGCCATCCAAGTTTTCATTTCTTCATTTGTTTTCTTTTGATCAACCATAAAATCCTTAAGTTCTTTGACATCCTTCTGAAGATCTGTAGATTCTGAAACAGTAGATTCTGAAACAGGCTGAGAAACATCAGGTGCAGGAATTTCTGGAGGTGGAGGAGCTTCTAGAAGAAGAATAGGAGGAGTGTTTCTCTTAATCCGTTTTTGATAAGCAGCAAACCTTACTTTTGACAATCTAAGACATTGAGTCCTGATTTTCAAAGCCTCCCTATTCAGTCTGTAAAGATATTTCTTCCAAACAGCGTCAGCAGCCTCTTTGTCCATAGTAGTCATGCAAACATCCATAATGTCAGCAAAGTCTGAGACATTATCCTTATCAAAATCTCTTAACAGAGTATAAACACGTGATCCCAATTCTGCTTCATCAGGGATTCTGGGTTTTCTTGGTTGGGTTAGTTGTGTTTGTGGTGTTTGTTCAGAAGGTTGAGGTTGTGAAGATGGATGTTCAGATGTTTGTGGTTCAGAAGGTTGAGGATTGATTTGTGGTTCAGATGTTGGTTGGTTGGTTTGTGGTTCAGATGTTTGTTGGTCAGAATGTTGTGGTTGAGGTATTGAGGGAATTGGTTGGGTTTCTGTTGGTTGTGGAGTGTTTTGGATTTCAAGAGGTTGTGGAGTGAGAGTTTGAGTTGGGGAATTTTGTGGAGAAGGTGGATGTTCAGAAGTTGGAGATTTAAACAGCTGTTTCCAAACACTCTCAGAACGAGGTTGTTTGAGATCATTCAAGCATTCATTAATGTAACCAGATGATTCATCATCAGATGATGCATCAGAGTGGTTAGATTTTTCAGAAGTTGAAGATAAATTGACAGACTGGTTTAAAGGTGTGACATCTAATATCTCATCAGGATCAATGAGATATTCAGGTTGGTCAGAGTGTTCAGGGTGAACATCCTCTGGAATGGTATATTCTGGGATAGTGTTTTGTGGTTGTGGTGTTGTTTGTTGAGTTTGTTGTGGAATTTCTGTATGTATGTTTGTTGGTTGCTTGGATTGTGGTGTATGAGGGGGGACAGAAGATGGTTTAGAGATAAAAGTTTTAGAAGGTCTGGATCTTCTAAATCTAAGTGGGGAGTCAGAGGGTGTGGGGGTATCAGAATGATGAACAGGATTAGAATCAGTGTTAAATACCTGTTTCAGAGTATCTCTAATTTCTTCAAAAGTTGCTGCAGGAGGATTTGGTTGAACCTTCTTCAGCTTCTTCCTTTTCTTCTTCTTTTCAGCATCTGAATGCTTCCTTTTCTTCTGATGACCTTCACTATCAATTTTTCTCTTACGTCTTCTTTCCCTTGTCAAATCAGGAAGAACTTGGCCTTCCTTCTGCAAAAGATTGGCAGGAATCTCATCACCATCTATTAGGCAGCGAGCAACATACTCAGCAATAATTTCTCTAGGTTCATCTGAGGTGAATAAAGGAAAATCCTTAACAGGAATCCTTCTTCCCCTAACTTCTTCAGAGTTAGTTTTCCTTGGTTTCTCAGATAAATCATCAACCAGTTTCATCCTTCTCAAAGTTAAACCGTTTATTTCAGAGCCAATGATATAAGTCAGATCTTCTGTCAACCCAGCCTCTTGCAGATGCGCCACAAGTTGGTTTTCTATCAGAATATCTGAAATCAGCCTTCCCATAGGGATCCATGTTCTGACTTTTCCAGATTTATCTCTGGCTGTTTCCCTTGTTTCCTTGACGTGAGACACCAGATGATTAAACAACAAATATGGAAGATCAATCTGAACGTTTTGGTGTAAACAATACATGAAGTAAAGTTGTTCAGCATTAACATAATCAGAAGAGTTTGAAGAGGGTCTGTGAAAGATGGTGCTCATGAAAATCTTAGCCCATATCTTGTAAGTGGGTTTCAAGAACTTAACCTTCTTACAAGGTTCACCAGTAGTACAGATTTCTTGACATACATCTTTCAGGTCTTCACGCGCAGAAGACAGAGAGGTTACTCCATCAGTTGCCTTAAAACCTATGAGTTTCCTTATCAGGTTTTCAGTGATAACTATCTTTTTTCCCAGCACAGAGGAGTGAATGAACTTTGGAGTAGCATCTGCATGGATCCAGAACTCCTTCACTAACTTTGGATACACAGGACCCATAAGCCTGTCAAAGTAACCGTCCCAGCCTTGTGCTTTGATTGAAGAAATCAGATCAAACCCATTTTCAGCAAGATCTTCTAAGTCCACGAAACTTTCACACAGTACTTCTAGTGAATCAACAGCAGTTAGGAGAGTGCGTACTGGTTCTATGACAGTGGTAGCATTTTTGGTAGTAACAGCGTTTGAAGTAGATGCCATTGTTGACGATGATGAAGAAGATGAAGGTTTCTGAGTTCTTTTAGGGTTTGCAAAGAGAGAGAACAACAAACAAAAGCGCATATGTGTTTGAGAATGTGAAAAGTGTGAATGTGTTATGAGAATGGTTTATATAGACAAATAAAGCAAGCATGGGAAACACAACAGACACACATAGGACACATACGCACGTTTGCATTAAATGAAAAGTAATCATTTTTAATTATGATATGACATTTGGGGGAAAATCAAGACAGATTGAGATTTTCAAAGCAATACCTTAAACGTCATAATCAGTAGGTGTACTCCATCTTTTCAGATTCTGAGTGACACGTGTTTGCTTGCATGTGATTCTATAACTCTTAAGAAATGAAACGTTTTCAACTTTCAGATCCTCTGAGATGGTCAGTTCAGAGTTTCACACAAAAAAAATAATTCACAGATAAATTAAACAAGCAAGACAGATGAAATACTTCAGAGTGTTAAACACTTAGCATCTGAGAAGTTGACTCTGAGAAATATTACTCTGGACAAAAATCCATACAAATATTTTTCAGAATAAACTTAAACCTATCTTCAGCAAGGGGTTTTGTGAAAATATCTGCCCATTGATGATCTGTATCAACAAAGGCTAAATTTATTACACCCTTCTGAACATAGTCTCTGATGAAATGATGTTTAATCTCTATATGTTTGGCCTTAGAGTGTAAAATTGGATTTTTGGATAAACATATAGCAGAAGTATTATCACAGAAGATAGAAAGATTACTCTCATAGATTTGATAATCTTCTAGTTGACTCTTCATCCAGAGCATCTGAGTGGAACATCCAGCAGCAGCAATGTATTCTGCCTCTGTGGTTGATAGTGCAATTGTTGGTTGCTTCTTGCTGTACCACGAGATCAGATGACTTCCAAGAAACTGACAGCTTCCAGAAGTACTTTTGCGCTCAACTCTATCTCCAGCATAGTCAGCATCACAGAATCCAACTAGTGAATATTCGTCAGATCTTCTGTAACACAAACCAACATTAGCAGTACCTTTCAGATACCTTAGAATCCTCTTAACAGCAGTTAAGTGTGATTCTCTAGGATCTGATTGGAATCTAGCACATAAACAAACACTAAACAGAATGTCTGGTCTAGAAGCAGTCAAATAAAGAAGAGATCCTATCATACCTCTGTAGAGTTTCTGATCTACCTTCTTACTTACCTCTTCCTTACCTAGAGTGCTTGTAGGATGCATTGGAGTCTTTGCCATTTTGCTATCCAGCATGTTAAACTTCTTCAGAAGCTCTTTAACATACTTGGTCTGATGTATGTAGGTGCACTCTGGAGTCTGATTTACTTGGATTCCCAGAAAGAATCTCAATTCTCCCATCATGCTCATCTCAAATTCTGCCTGCATACATTTAGCAAACTCCTTTCCAAGCATAATATTTGTTGATCCAAAAATAATATCATCTACATAAATTTGACAAATCAACAAATCTTTCTTAATGGTTTTGCAAAATAGTGTGGTATCCACTTTTCCTCTGATGAAATTTTTCTTCAGAAGAAAATTACTCAACCTCTCATACCAAGCTCTGGGAGCTTGTTTTAGTCCATAAAGAGATTTTTTCAGTTTGTAAACATGATCTGGAAAATTTTCATTTTCAAAACCAGGAGGTTGGTGGACATACACTTCCTCTTCTATAATTCCATTAAGAAAAGCACTTTTAACATCCATCTGATAAAGAGTGATGTTATGTTGTGCAGCAAATGAAATAAGCAAGCGTATAGACTCTAACCTTGCAACAGGAGCATATGTTTCTGTGTAGTCTATGCCTTCTTGTTGACTGTAGCCTTGAGCAACCAGTCTTGCTTTGTTCCTTTCAACTTCTCCTTTCTCATTAAGTTTATTTCTGAAAACCCATTTTGTTCCAATGACATTGAAACCTTTAGGTCTTGGAACCAGATCCCAGACTTCATTCCTTGTGAATTGATTCAGCTCCTCTTGCATAGCTAAAATCCATTCATTATCTTCCAGAGCCTCATCAACAGATGTTGGTTCTATAATTGACACTAAGCCACAGAAGGAAGATTCAGAAGTTCTGAGAAATGCTCTTGTCCTTATTGGATCATCTTTCTTTCCAATTATCACATCCTCTGGATGAGAAGCTTTCATTCTGGAAGAAGATCCTCTGACTGTTGGTCTTTCAGAAATATGCAGATTGTCAAGTTGGGAAGTTAGAGGCGTAGCATCTGGGTTTGCTTCAGAGTCTTTGTCTTCAGTCTTGTCTGCCTCTGAGCCTTCAGAATCTGTGAGAATAACTTCTCTATCTGCAGAACTTTCAACTTGCTTTGGCTTTTCAGAGCCAAGCTTATCATCAAATCTAACATGAATAGATTCTTCCACAATCTGTGTTTCAGTATTGAATACTCTGTAGCCTTTAGAGCGTTCAGAATAACCAAGCATGAAACACTTCTGTGCTTTGGAATCAAACTTGTTCAGATGATCTTTAGTGTTAAGCGTATAACAAATACATCCAAATGGATGAAAATAAGCAATGTTGGGCTTTCTGTTTCTCCACAATTCATAGGGAGTCTTTTCCAGAAGAGGTCTTACAGACACTCTGTTCTGAATATAACATGCTGTATTTATTGCTTCTGCCCAAAAGTATTTTGCCAGATTTGTCTCGTTGATCATGGTTCTGGCCATTTCTTGCAATGTTCTATTTTTCCTCTCTACAACTCCATTTTGTTGTGGAGTTCTAGGACAGGAGAAATCATGTGCAATTCCTTTTTCAGAAAAATATTTTTCAAAATATTTGTTTTCAAATTCACCACCATGATCACTTCTGACTTTAATAATTTTGCATTCTTTTTCAGTCTGGACTTGATTGCAGAAGTCAATGAACACAGAATGAGACTCATCCTTGTGTTTTAGAAACTTTACCCATGTCCATCTGCTGTAGTCATCTACAATGACTAACCCATACTTCTTGCCTCTGATGGATGCAGTTTTCACTGGTCCAAACAGATCAATATGAAGTAATTCCAATGGTCTAGAAGTGGAAACAACATTTTTTGGTTTAAAATGAGATTTTGAAAATTTACCCTTTTGACATGCGCCACACAGAGCATCTGAATTGAACTTCAGATTAGGGAGTCCTCTGACCAGATTGAGTTTATTAATCTGAGATATACGTCTCATATTAATATGTCCCAATCTTCTATGCCAGACCCATTGCTCATCATTCACAGATAAAAGGCATTTTACATTTTGAACTTTAAGTTCTGAAAGGTTAATTTTGTAAATGTTGTTTTTCCTCTTTCCACTGAATAGGATTGAACCATTCTTTTGACATACAGCTTTGCAACATTTTTGATTAAAGATGATATCATAACCATTGTCACTTAATTGACTTATGGACAATGGATTATGTTTCAATCCTTCAACTAACAGAACATTAGAAATAGAGGGTAGGTTACCATTACCTATTGTACCAGAGCCAATGATCTTGCCCTTCTGGTTCCCTCCAAATTTCACGTCCCCTCCAGATCTAAGTTCCAGGCTTTGGAACATAGACCTTTCGCCCGTCATATGTCGTGAGCATCCAGAGTCCAGGTACCATGATTGGTGTCTGGATTTTGCTGCTAAGAACATCTGCAACAGGTATTATTTTACTTTTAGGTACCCAGATCTTCTTGGGTCCTTTGGGGTTAGATGTTCTGTGGTTTTGCCTAAACTTCTGTTTTTCAACATAGTGTTTATTCTGGCTAGCCCTTGGCTTAAACACATAAGTACTCTTTTCAGAGCTTGTATGTTTAATATCATTCAGATGACCAAACTTAAAATGAGAATACAGAGGAGTCTTCTTGATGAAGAGTTTATCAACAGATTTTGGATTGCTTCCAGAGGAAGATTCACATCCAATGCCTCTTCTGTTGTTCCCACTAACACCATAGATCATAGAAGCCATTTTGCTTCTGTCTATGCTTTTAGTGAGGAATCTTTTAAAACTGGAGTCATATTTTTCTAAAATATTTTCACTTGACTCTGTTTCAGTATCAGATTCTTGTTGAGTTGTTTCTAAATCATTTTTGAGTTTTAAATTTATTTCTTTCTGCTCAACAAGTTCTGTTCTCAGAAGATCAATCTCAGATTCAAGATTGCTTTTCAGCTTCTTGTATTTGAGTTTAATCTTGCTGTAGCTTTCCAACATGTCAGATAAACTTTCAACAAGTTCAGCTCTGGAGAGTTCAGAAAATACCTCTTCAGAGTCAGAGTCTGATTCTGACTCAGATTCAGATGATGACGTTCCTTCATCTTGATCATTTGTGTTGGCCATCAGCGCAACATTTGCACATTCTTCCTCAGATTCAGAAGATGATTCAGATTCATCTGAGTCATCCCATGTAGCCATCAGAACCTTTTTCTTTTTATCAAACTTCCTTTTGGGTTTTTCCTTTTGAAGTTTGGGACATTCACTCTTGTAGTGTCCAGGTTCTTTACATTCATAGCAAGTGCCCTCTTTCTTGCCAGATCTTCTGTGTCCAGAAGATTCTCTCTTTTGATCAGATCTTCTGAAGTTGTTGAACTTCTTCCCTTTGTGCTTCCAGAGTTTGTTGATCCTTCTGGACAGCATGGATAGTTCATCTTCTTCTTCAGAAGAAGATTCCTCAGAGCTTTCTTCATTTACCTGCAAAGCTTTAACAGATTTGTTAGATTTAAAAGCTAAGGATTTACCTTTATCTTTCTTCTGGGGTTCATCTTCCTCCAGCTCAATCTCATGACTTCTCAAAGAACTGATGAGTTCTTCTAATGAGATTTTGTTCAGATCCTTGGCCAGCTTCAATGCAGTCACCATAGGTCTCCATCTGGTAGGAAGACTTCTGATGATCTTCTTGACATGATCAGATGTTGAGTAGCCCTTGTCCAGAACTTTCAACCCAGCTGTTAGAATCTGAAATCTGGAAAACATAGTCTCAATGTTCTCAGATTCTTCCATCTTGAACGCTTCATACTTCTGTATCAGCGCCAGAGCCTTTGTTTCTTTCACCTGAGAGTTTCCCTCATGAGTCATTTTGAGAGACTCAAACATATCATGAGCAGTGTCTCTGTTGGTAATCTTCTCATACTCTGTATGAGAGATTGCATTAAGAAGTATGGTTCTGGCTTTGTGATGATTCTTGAATTCTTTCTTCTGCTCCTCAGTCATTGATTTTCTATCAATCTTTTTGCCATCCTTAGTAGGATGTTCATATCCATCAATGACTAAATCCCAGAGATCAGCATCATACCCCAAGAAAAAACTTTCAAGTCTATCTTTCCAATAATCAAATTTTTCTCCATCAAACATTGGAGGTTTGGTGCTGATTCTGTCTCCTTCATATTTGTTGCTTGATGTAGGAATATCACCCATATTAGCAACCAAATAAATAACAGAGTATTCTTCTCACTGGATCTTTATCTGTCACGGTTAAGTGAATGCACACGCAGAACCGGAGCTCTGATGCCAACTGAAGGTGAGAAAATACTTAGAAGGGGGGTTGAATAAGTATGACAGAAAATAATCAAAGATAAAAACTCAAGTATTTTTATCCTGGTTCGTTGAACTCAACTACTCCAGTCCACCCTTATCAAGAGTGATTTGCCTTTCTCAACAAGGACTTAATCCACTATTCAAATCAACTGATTACAAATAGCAACACCTAAGAACAACTGTTCTTAGTCTTCTCAAGAGCTACTGATCTAACCTAGATCCTCTTAAGGAAAACAACACCTAAGAACAACTGTTCTTAGTCTTCTCAAGAGCTACTGATCTAACCTAGATCCTCTTAAGGAAAACTTCCTTTACAAATTAATGTAATTCAATGTAAGAGTAATAAAATGCTTCTATGAAAGCTATAAACACAACTGTGTTATTTCTCTAAGTTTAGAACAATGTATGAACAGCAAAGAATATGAGAGCTTGAGAGTTTTTCGCGTGAGAGTGTTCTTGCAATGATTTCGTCACTTGAAGAATGAGCTATGATTTCCTTTATATAGCCACTTGAATATTGGAGAGAATATTTTACCGTTGGAGAAGATATTTCCAATATCAAATAGTACTGTCCTTTGTACTATTGCAGCAGAGAGACGGCGCACAAAATGTGGGTGTAGCAATTGTCTGCTGAGCTGTGAATTTACCATATATGGAATGTATCAGAGGAATAATCTTCTTGCAGAGAATTATGTCTATCCCAATTAAGGAAAGATTTGCTGGCATATTCCAACGGATATATTAAAATAATCTTCTTCAAATAATTCTTCAGATAGTTCAGATCAACAATCAATATCAGAGTCTTCAGTCTTCAGAATCTTCTGGAAACTTCAGAGCCTAAGATGTTCTTCAGATGTTGCTGAATTAGAGTCTGGTGCAGCTGTGTGCTTGAAGCGTAACATGCTCTTAGATCAGAGTCTTCACTCAGATCAGAGTCTTCTCTCATTCAGAGTCTCTTCACTCAGAGTCTTCTTTCATTCAGATTCTTGATAATATATGCAGCGTGTTGTATCTTCAGAATCTTGATGACTAAGCTCTTACTTCAGATTTTTCTAATCTTCAGATGCTCTGAGCCATTCAGAATTTATTGTTCACATCAAATTTGCTCTTTAAGATTAAAATCTTTTGTGCCTGTAGAAAACAGTTTAGAACAAATTTAGAGAGTATAATTCTTGTATACAAATTATCATTAATGTTATCATCAAAACATAGAGATATTACTAAGACACAATCTGTGCTCTTACACGTCTCGCCTGGTTAGCGTGTGCTCAGTTGATAAGTGAGATCAACAGAAGTTGATAAGTGAGATCAACAGAGGTTGATAAGTGAAATCAACAGAGGTTGATAAGTGAGATCAACAGAGGTTGATGAGGGAGATCAACAGAAGTGGATAAGTGATATCAACAATTTCTCGTTATATGGTGTATGCTCATTTATTCGGAATGGAGTGTTCTACGGACAACATCAGATTATTTGACAGATGGATGGCTAGTTGTTGCCGTGACGACAGAAGCCAGTTCCCAGGGTTTTTCTCAAGCAGTAGTCGTTTCGCAATTTATTTTTGCGGTTGGAAAATTTCCGGGTTCTTTCGTATTCAACCGTCTCGTACCTCGAATGTCTGAAGGCTGCACGCTTTTCATTCAGTCGGGTCCAAGTCGCTTGAATAGGGGCAGCTGTTGCACCCCAAAATTTGCCCAACCTTTCTAACCTAGGTTTATGTTTCAATTGCATAGTCATTTGCATTGTCATCATGTACATAGTGTATTCATCTGCATTGCATAGCATGAGCAAGCTATCTTAATCAGGGAATCAAAGTGCTATTCCTATCTCAAGAGGTATATCCAGGGGTTTCATTCATGTTCAAGTCTACTCAGGTCATCAGGGAAGAATTTGAGCTTTGAAGAGCTGCTAGGTTGATCAGTGAATTCTCTCCTATCTTGAGGCTAGTTGGGGATCATCAGAGGAAATGTGAGCTACGATCCAATAGCATGAGGTGTGTATGGATGTTATGAAGAGTCTAGAGAATCATTTTCAAGGAGAACCAAGTCATTTGAATGATTGCAAGAGCCTCAGTTGAAGTCAGTCAACACTGGGTCAATTCTAGGTCAAAGAAGTGTTTTGAAGGGCATCAAGGATCATTTGAAGAATGTGGGATTCATTATTTGCTATATGGATATGGATATGATGTTGTGATAAAGAAAAATCAAGAGGAGTCAAGGAGAATTGGAGTTACTAAATTAGGGTTTCAGTGTAAAATCCCCTGATTTAGGTCAAACTTCAAAGCAGTGTAACTCAAGATGCAAGCTTCATATGAATTCCTGGTCCACATGAAACTTGTAGAGTATCTTCATAGCTTTAATTTGAGTGGTGGAAGTCATCAAGATGATTTATAGAACTCAAGTTATGGTTCTTGCAAGTTACAGGTCATCTGAGGGCACTGAAATTTGTCTGTGAAAATTGTCTGTATTCCAAGCAACTTTTGACTGTCAAGGGTACTTCAAATGGATTTCTGGCCAACATGAGAATTGTTCCTTATTGTCTTAGATTTCTAGAATGGCATGGTATGCCTTCATATGATTTGTGGAACTCTACCTATGGTCTTGGCAAGCAGAGGGTATTTTGGTCATTTGAGGATTACAGGTCATTCTTAGCATGTGCCTAAAACTCATACAAGGAAGCTTCAAATGAAAAACTTCACAACATCAAAGTTGCTCAAAATGCCATTTTAAGTCAAGAAAAGAAGTCATGGAAGTTTGTAAATGAATAGAATGAGACTTGACCAAAGTTGGTGAAAAATGACCTAAAAAAGGCATATAAGTTGAAAAAGTTGAAATAAAAAATTGGTTTGAGAGATCTACAAATCCAATATGGGTCATCCAATATACCAAATTGATTCCCAACATCATTTTAAAGACATTGGTTCAGCCACATTTTTGAGTTTAGGCTTAAAAATTGGACTTCCTTTGTAAATTTGTTTCTTGCATCATAAGGCAACTTGGTAAAACTTAACATAAGGCAAAACCAAGGCTTGTTTTCCACGCATTCCTTCTCAATATCTCTTGTAAGAAGATTTTAAAGCAAAATGACAAGCTTAATGCATGAGATGAAGGGATATACAATGTATCATTTAATGAGAAATTCCATAACATTCTAGCTTTTTCCATGAGTTTCTAGACTATTCCATTGGTTGTTTTAAAAAGAGTGAATCACCATGAGGAAAGGGGTTGGTGAAATTGGCTGAGTCCATTGGAGAGAGTGAGAGAGGAAGTGCCATTTCAAGATTTCTTCAAAATCAAGCAAGCTTCCATTTCTTCATCCACAAGCCTCATCCATCTCAATTCTTGCAAACAGAAAGATATCCACCATTGGAGGAGCATTTGGAGAAGATTACAAGTGCCAAATCGAGCCCTAACATCACTCACCATTGATTCTTAACAGGTTGGTAACTTGCTCCATAGGTCCTTATTTAGGTGCATTCTGCTAGAATTCTAGGTGGAAAGATAGCATGCTAGGTTGGTTGATGATATTCTGAGAATTGGAGAGCTTGGCATAAGGTTTCATGGCAGGTCACGATTTTTTCAAGATTGTACAACAAGCTGTATACTGAGTTTTAATGGATATGATATAGTGTAGTTTGGTTAGGGTAGCATGTAGAACAAGTTTGGATCATTAGATTGAAGTTCTATCAAGGTTGATAACAGAGAAAGAGGTTGAAACCCTAATGTTCGCGCATTCTGTTAGAACGATACAAGATGTTTCAGTGGAAGATATGAGCATGGTTAGAATCTTGGTAACACGTAGAACATTTTTGCCTTTGGAAGATTGTGATTTCATTGAGTAATCATGGAGAACGAAGGACCTGAAATTCGTGCATGGATTCTGTTTTGGACGAAACCCTAGCATGCGTTTGGGGACGATGAGCCTCCATCGTTGGATTGTCCTGGATATTTGACTTCCTCATCTAATCTAATGGCCACGGTTCAATTCTGAAAGTGGAGGGAAGTCTCAACATCAAAACGGTGCGTTTGGTTTAATGAGGAGTTCTGGGCTTAATGAAAGTTGCTAGTCACACCCTACCCAGAAGCCCAATCCACAAGTGAACTAAAACTGCTTGCTATCTACACCGTATCCTTTCCAATTTTCTGTTAATTTTTCTCTTAATTTTCTGAAGCGCTGGGCCTTAATATTTTGATATTCGCACCCCTGGTACCCTGGCCCACCATCATAATCAACTGGGCGCCTTTCATTTTAACACCCCCTCCCCCTATTTCTTTATAATTCATTTTTTAATTTCTTTTCATTTTGCATTCATTTTCAAAAAATCATATCAAATTGAAGAAACATTATTTTTTGATGATTCTTTTTGCATAATTTCCTTTAAAGAGTCAAGAAAATTATAAAAAATAAAAATTGCATTTTATTTTTTATTTGATATTTTTCCCATATTTTCCAAATAAATGCCTATTTTAGGTGTTTCATTTCATACATGAATTTGTCAATTTTTGTTCATGCACTTTCTAATTGATTTTGATCCCATTCTTTTTTGTGCCATCAAATATGAATGTGTAGACTCTCTGGATTTTGTACCATGATTTTTAGAAGCTTGTTTGATATAGTTTGCTTATTTGACATTTAGGTGTTCAAAATTAGGGTTTTAAGTGAGCATAGGTGAAATAGATTAATTCTTTTAGGAATTTTCATTTGGTTTTTGGGGTATGGGACTATAGGGGTTATGGGTATAGGATAGATCCCTTAGAAAATATTAGGATTCCCCTACTGCTATTAGTATATTGCTTATATTTGATTAATTGTGTGGTGTGCCCTCTTTAGGGTTATCTTTTTGCTTGTGTGGGGTATTGGGTTTGTTTGGGATTTGGGGGGAGCTGAAGATCTGTAATGCTGAAGCCATTGATGAGGAGAAGACTGAAGGCCAGAGATCCAGAGGTTGATGAGTTCAGCTGTTGAAGACCATAGGGTTTAGGTGCTAGGCAGAGCTCTAGATTAGAAGTCTGATTCATGAAACATGGAATGCTTCCAGTGCTTCCATTCTTTCCCAATGACTAAAAGTCCCTCTAAGAACTCACCTCCCTCCTTTGGAGGGATAAGTGATTGGTCTTAGGGGTAGAACTTTGAGGGAACCTGTCCCACTATGCTAGTCCCTTGTGAGCTTCCTTTGGTTGTTCATGAGCTGATTAGCATGCTATTATCTCTCCTGATCTTATTCTTTTATTCCTGGAGCGCTTGCCCTTGAAGAAAAGCCATTAGGAGATTGAAGATAAAGTCTGATGCTTGCTTGAAGCCTGTGGATAGCTGATGTTGACTTGAAGATAGTTGCTGATGCTGATGAAGACTGCTTTGCTGTTTAGCTTTTGCTGTTTTATTTCTGATGTATTGATTGACTGTATTGTTTGTTGTTTACCCTGTTGGGTTGAAAGTGTAGTCTGTTCACTTTTGCCTATTGTTTTCTAGGTTCGAGGTTGAGTGGGACTCCCTTGCCTCGCTTGTATTGTTGCATCCATGCATTTTACTGTTTTATTATATTTGCTGTTTTTGTTTCCGTCTATTCCCTTAGGATCTCTGTTTCTCTCTGCGCAAGAGAGGAGCATGATAGACATTAGGAGTTAACCCATGCATGATAACATTAGGGCAGATTTTATCCCCTTTTAACCCTAGGATTTGTAGAGTGTCATCTCTTCTTTCTTCAAAACAACAGAAAAACACTAATAAAGGTTATAACAGAGATTAATTCACTTCTTCCGTCAAAAGATTTGAACAGACATCAACCTTTTTGCAATAAGAAAACCCTTGTTTAAGGTGAGATTTTTCATAAAAGACACTTGAACAGCTTGTGTCGTGCGTAGCCCGAACTACGTTTGCTCTGATCTTCCATGCAGTGTGGAAGTACGTAGGCATAGGATGCGATATCCTAGCGAGCAACCTTCACCCACCTTCCCCCGTAGTTAGGCGAACTACGTTGACTCTGATTTCTCGTTCCAGACGGGAATACGTAGGCATAAAGTGCGATGCTTTACCGAGTCATGTTTTCTTTTCTTTTCAGACCTCATCCTTTAGTTTAGATAGAAGTGTAATCCGTACAAACCAAGAAAGCGTGGATCCCATCGAGTACGATGGACGTGAGGGGTGCCAATACCTTCCCCTTGCGTAACCGACTCCCGAACCCAGGTTTTGGTTGCGATGACCATACCTTTTCCCTTTTTTCGTGAGGTTTACTTCGAGCGTTTCCTTTCCCTCCTATGGGATAAATAACGCACGGTGGCGACTCTTCTGTCAGCCGGCGCCGATTTTCGCAGTAGCGACACGGTGGAATGCCGGGGCACCGTACTGTCGCGTGTATTGGTGGATACTAGATCGTCGTTGAACGTATTGCCAAAGAAAGCCATGATGAAATTGGACATACGGGGAATTATTTGCACGCCCAGCGATTTGGTTGTGAGGGCGTTTGACGGGACGAAAAGATCAGTGTTTGGTCAATAACATTATCGCTTCAGGTGGGGCCAGAGGTTTTTGATACTGAATTCTACATCATGGATATCCACCCAGCTTATAGCTGACTGCTGGGACGACCATGGATCCACGCTGCAGGGGCCGTAACGTCCACATTGCATCAGAAGTTGAAGTACATGGTGGGTGATAGTGTTGTTACCGTTTGCGGGGAGGAGGACATTTTGGTCAGTCACCTGTCATCGTTCAGATATGTTGAGGTCGACGGAGAAATCCACGAGACACCTTGTCAAGCCTTAGAAGGGTTGCGGATTAAAGACAAAGCTCAGGGTTCTAGCAAAATATCAGATGTGGCAGTGTCATCTTACAAAGAGGCTCAGGCTTTAGTGCAGACTGGTGAGACTAAAGGTTGGGGGCAGGTTCTGGAGATTCCCGTGAAGAATGACAAGTTTGGGCTAGGGTATCGACCGACGTCGTCAGCGTCATCTTCAGGAGCGCCTAGGTTCAAGGGACCGGTCACGATTACGCCAAGCGGGGTGTGCTTTGAGACTATCAACGCTATTTTCGATGCTGAAGACGGAGATAGCAACTGCGATATGGACGCGTGGATCAAGCCAAGCGTGCCAGGACAAAGTTTCTGCAACTGGTCCATCCGGGAAACTGTCCCAATGACTCTTAAACAGTAATTATTTGTTTTATCAATTGTTGAATAATCCTATGTCCTACCCGGGACATAGTGATTTTACCTTAGGGCTACTTGATTATGTGTATTGCACTGTTTTAATCATGAAATAAAGGCGTTTTTCATATTCAAATATTGTGATCCCTGTCTTTCTTGTTTTTTCTTTAACAATAAATGGCGACGTGGTTATTTGCTTTGTTTGCGTGTTGAAGCATTTAACCATTTCCTTTGCAGGACTAATATTTCATATGACATCCTCTACGAACCTCCTATGACTCGTTTTGACTTCGAGCACCCGGTATTCAAAGCGGAGGAAGAGATTGTTGAGGATAGCGACTTGCCAGAGGAGCTGACTCGTTTGTTGAAACAGGAAGAGAGAATCATTCTGCCTCATCAGGAGGAAATTGAGATTATCAACTTGGGGTCGGAAGAAGTTGTGAGAAATATCTGTATAGGGGCTGCGCTGCAGAGCGACGTCAAGGAAAGGCTGATTGAGATACTGCGAGAGTATAGTGATATATTTGCTTGGTCGTACGAGGATATGCCTGGGTTAGATACGGACATGGTTGTGCACCGTCTGCCGTTGCGAGAGGAATGTCCGCCTGTTAAGCAGAAACTCAGAAGAACCAGACCAGACATGGCGGTGAAAATCAAGGAGGAAGTTCAAAAACAGTGGGATGCTGGTTTCCTAGCCGTTACAACTTATCTGTCATGGGTCGCTAATATAGTACCAGTGCCGAAGAAAGACGGTAAAGTGCGAATGTGTGTAGACTACCGTGATCTGAATAGGGCGAGCCCGAAAGACGACTTTCCACTTCCTCACATTGATGTGCTGGTTAATAACATTGCTCAGTTCTCCGTATTCTCCTTCATGGACGGCTTCTCAGGCTATAATCAGATCAAAATGGCGCCGGAAGACATGGAGAAGACTACCTTCATTACTCCCTGGGGAACATTTTGCTACAAAGTGATGCCCTTCGGACTGAAGAACGCTGGGGCAACATATCAACGTGCTATGGCGACTCTCTTTCATGACATGATGCACAAAGAGATCGAGGTTTATGTTGATGATATGATTGCCAAATCCCAGACAGAGGAGGAGCATTCGGTTAATCTGCTGAAACTGTTCAAAAGACTGAGGAAGTTCAGGTTGAGACTGAACCCTAACAAGTGCACCTTTGGGGTGAGATCGGGTAAGCTGCTGGGGTTTATTGTGAGCGAAAAGGGAATAGAGGTTGATCCTGCGAAGATAAAAGCAATACAAGAAATGCCGACGCCTAAAATAGAAAAAGAAGTGCGTGGGTTTTTAGGGAGGTTGAACTACATTGCTCAGTTCATATCTCACCTAACTGCGACATGCGAGCCGTTATTCAAGTTGTTGAAAAAGGATCAGGTGTTGACCTGGAATGAAAATTGTCAAAAGGCGTTCGAAAAGATAAAAGAATACTTGCAGGAACCTCCTGTTTTGATACCCCCAGTGGCCGGGAGACCTTTGATTATGTATTTGACGGTTCTTGAGGAAAGTATGGGTTGTGTTCTCGGTCAACACGACGAGACCGGATGTAAAGAGCATGCGATTTACTATTTGAGTAAGAAGTTTACCGACTGTGAGTCCAGATACTCGATGCTCGAGAAGACGTGTTGCGCGCTAGCCTGGGACGCCAAACGTTTGAGGCAATACATGCTGAATCATACAACCATGCTAATTTCAAAGATGGATCCAATCAGATACATGTTTGAGAAGCCAGCACTCTCCGGAAGAATTGCCCGATGGCATATGGTGTTGACAGAATACGATATCCAATATGTCTCGCAAAAGGCTATTAAAGGTAGCGTTCTGTCAGAATACCTTGTGGAGCAGCCTGTTGAGGACTACCAATCGATGAGGTTTGATTTTCCTGACGAGGATATCATATACCTGAAGATGAAAGATTGTGAAGAACCGTTGCCAAACGAAGGACCAGAGTTGGGTTCCAAATGGCAGTTAATATTTGACGGAGCTGTAAATTCATATGGTAGCGGAATAGGTGCAATTATCACCACTCTTCAGGGGTCGCACATCCCCTTAACTGCCCGATTGACCTATCCTGTTACCAATAATGAGGCTGAATATGAGGCTTGCATCATGGGTCTGGAAGAAACCATTGATTTGCAAATCAAGAACCTGGATGTATACGGAGACTCAGCTCTAGTGGTGAATCAGATTAAAGGAGAATGGGAGACACGTCAGCCCAATTTGATACCATATATGAATTATGCAAGGAGATTGTTGCCTTTCTTTGACAAGGTGGAATTGCATCACGTGCCACGAGCAGAAAATCAAATGGCTGACGCCCTGGCGACATTTTCTTCAATGTATAAAGTTAACTTCTGGAACGAGGCTCCCCGGATTGTTATCTCTCGGCTCGATAGGCCTGCATTCATATTCGCCATTGACGAGGCTCCCGATGGTAAACCCTGGTACTTTGACATCCAGAACTTCCTGAAGTACAAGGATTATTCGGCTGGGGCATCCAGTCGAGATCAGAAGACTCTCAGGAGATTGGATGGCAATTTCTATCTGAACCCGGACGGTGTCCTGTACAAAAGAAACCACGACTTGGTGTTGCTACGATGTGTAGACGAGAAAGAGGCGAAGTTGCTCATGGAAGAGATACATGAGGGTACATTTGGTACACACGCTGGTGGGCATGCTATGACAAGAAAACTGCTGCGGGCAGGTTACTATTGGCTGACTATGGAAACAAATTGATTCAAGTTTGTAAAGAGGTGTCATAAATGCCAGATTTATGCGGACAAAATCCATGTGCCTCCAAGTCCTCTGAATGTGATGTCATCACCGTGGCCTTTCTCGATGTGGGGAATTGATATGATTGGCAAGATTGAGCCTACGGCATCAAATGGACACCGGTTCATTTTGGTGGCAATCGATTACTTCACCAAATGTATGGAAGCAACATCATATGCCAACGTGACCAAACAAGTGGTAGCCAGATTTATCAAACGAGATATTATCTGCAGATATGGAATCCCTGAGCGGATTATCACCGACAACAGTTTAAATTTGAATAATAAAATGATGAAAGAGCTGTGTCAGAATTTTAAGATTGGGCATCACAACTCTTCTCCTTACCGGCCCAAGATGAATGGCGTCGTCGAAGCGTCCAATAAGAACATAAAGAAGATTGTTCAGAAGATGGTTGTGACGTATAAGGACTGGCACGAGATGCTACCTTTCGCTTTGCACGGTTATCATACGACAGTACGCACATCAACCGGGGCAACCCCTTTCTCATTGGTATACGGGATGGAGGCGGTGTTACCGTTGGAGGTCGAGATTCCTTCCCTGAGGGTTTTACGTGATGTCCAACTCGACGAGGCGGAATGGATTAAAGATAGACTGAATCAGCTCAGCTTAATGGATGAGAAGAGACTGGCTTCTTTAGCATACGGTCGGTTATATCAAAGCCGGATGAAGAAAGCTTACGACAAGAAGGTGTGCCCTCGAAGCTTTCAGACGGGCGATCTTGTTTTGAAAAAGATTCTCCCACCACAAACAGATCACAGGGGCAAGTGGACCCCCAATTACGAAGGTCCCTACGTTGTCAGAAAAGTCTTCTCTGGAGGAGCCTTGTTACTATCCACCATGGATGGTGATGACTTTACGTCTCCTGTGAATTCAGACGCAGTTAAAAAATACTTTGCTTGAAAGTGACCCGCTGGACAGTAAAAAGAGAGTCCAGGAAAAAATGGGGCATCCCGGCGAACCATAAAAAATGAATAAAAGGTTCGGGCAAAAGTTAGGGATAAAATTGAAAAGATGTACACCCGCGAAGTCGAAAACCTAAAAAGGGCGACTTCGGCAAAAAGGGGTATCCCGGTAAATTGAAAACCCGCAAAGGGCGGTTCACGCAAAAGTTAGGGATTGAAAAAAGCAAATGACTACGGTCCGGATTTGATACGGCATTGCTTAGTGGTTTGGGAGTACCTGGGAGTCGTCTATCCAAAAACAATCTCTTCCGAAGATCGAGTACTGGGAAAGCGCAGAGTCAGGCGAGTCATAGGAGGATCAGCTCATGGTGTTTGTCTGTACCATGTTGCCGACATGTATACGAATATTGTTTTGTATTTTGTGCATATATGTATGTATGTTTGTGCGTAACTTCCTCTTTTCAGGAGTTGCATCCAGTGTACAAAACTTTGCCTATTCAGAGGCCTATTATCAATAAAACATGTTATTCAGTACTTGATGCTTGTCCTTTACTGTTTTGCTTGTGAAAGACGCCGATGTTTTTGATAAACTGGCACTTGCATAATCTTGATGGCCCTTGCCAATAATTGCTAAAACTTCGAATTGACTGAAGTAAGGCCACAGATGCTAACCCGGATAGATTCTGTTGTATAGGCCTGTTTTGTCTCGTTTGTGTTTTGCAGGATTCTTACCTTTGGAGCAAATGGTCAGGAATGGTATTCCCCAGCCAAGGTCGCTTGACGTAAGACCTGATTCCAGTTGATGTCATTCCTCAGCTAGTCGCAGCTTATCCCCTGAGATTTGAAATGACGTTTATCCCTTCCCGAAGCAGGGAATTATTTTCCCCAGGAGAGTGTCCTCATGGAAAGCCGTCCATAGGATTAATCCCAGCAAGTCAAAATCAATGTCCCCTGCAGAGGTTGCGCTCCTCAGTGAATCGAAGATGTGCACGTTCAATCTCCAGCATGGGAGATTCCCGCAAAAGTTAACCAAGTTGTTGGTTCGAAAGGTTTATATCCGAGAAGGAGTGTTTTATTGCTCCCCACAGGTCGTCATGCCATTGACAGGATGTTGATCCTCGGCAGAGTGGTAACGTTGAATGTGTAAACTGTTCCCAAACTGTGTACTTTGCCCAGAAGTGTCGCTTCTTTCCCAGCTAAGTTTGTTCACCAGCAGGGTGTTTGTCCTTTCCTCCCAGTGGAAGTTGATGATTAATCTCTCCCCGGCAGAGTTGGTTGCATTTTTGGCGTTTATTTCGCCATAATACTTTGTGATACTTGTTCTCCCCAGCGGAGTTGGCGTTACCCTCAGCATTCATGTTGTTGAGACAGTATTATCAGAACGGCCCCGGCAACTTGAGCCTGCATTTGCATTTGCATATATCGTCATATTTGCGTCTATTCAAACGCGTAGCATTGCTGTGCCGTATGGAGCATTACGCTATTTTCAAACATACGCATTTTTGAAACATAAATTAGGTTGGTTAACCTTTTGCTTTCAGGTTGTTTTCTCCGCAGGAGTATGGAGTTCTAGCTCAGATCTATTACCGGGTATTCGAGGTCTCGCCGTGAGACGTGTGATGATATGGTTCATCTTACTATTTTCCCCACAGAGTTACTTGGTTAAGTTTCTCCTTGTCCCCGAGCAGAGTTGTTTGCTTAGATTTCTCTTGTTCCCCCGCCAGAGTGGCTTGTCGAAGTTCCTCTTATCCGGCCAGCGGATTGTCTTCTTCAAATTTGCTGTTACGTTAGCATCAAAGGGTTTCATGAATCAGAATTTCAGAGGCTGCCGCCGGGTGTCAGAGTAGGCGCCCGTTAGTTTGGTTTCCATTTATCCCCAGGAGATATCTTTCTTCGTAATGGTGAAATGTGCGTCCTGACGTGGACAAGTTTATAGTTCTTCGTGTTGACAAGATGCGCGAGTCTTGACGTGGACAAATTTATCTTTCTTCCTGTTGGCGAAGCGTGAGTCCTGACGTGGACATGTTTTATTTCCTCAGCGGGTCGAAGAGGCGCAAGTCCTGACGTGGACGACTTTATCTTTCTTCGGGTTGACGAAATGGTGTCTTGACGTGGACGATTTTACTCCCATGCTGATAGAATTTTCTTGTGCTGACGAGATGTGAGTCCTGACATGGACAAATCAAGGTAAGATGTGAGTCATGACATGGACAAATCAAGACGAGATGTGAGTCCTAACATGGACAATTTATTCCTAACATGGACGGTTTATTCCTAACGTGGACGATTTATTCCTAACGTGGACAGTTTATTCCTAACATGGAAGATTTATTCCTGACATGGACAATTTATTCCTATGTTGATAGGACCCCCTCGTGCTGACAAAATGCAGACGAGTCGTCCCCAACAAAGTCGTCGGGATTCTTCCGTGTTGACGGCAGGTGGAGTCCTGACGTGGACAAGTTTAAGTTGAGATTTCTTCGTGTTGACGAAACAAGCATCCTAACATGGACAACATTCTATTCCTGTGTTGTTGAGACGTGAGTCTTGACATGGACAGATTTGTGTTTATTCGTGATTTGATGAAAGTTGGGTCCAGATGCGGACAAGGTTACTCCTGTGATGGCAGAATCTCTATTCGTGTTGACGAATTTGTTTCTCTTCTTGTGTTGACAAGGTTAGTCCAGTTGTGGACGGAGGTGTTTTGCAAAAAAAATTTAGTACCTGTGGGGTTACATAGGTAGTTGAAGTTGAAATCAGAATTATTATCAGACGTTGGATCAGTTGTTGCCGTAACAACCGGATTCAGATAGGGGATGTTACTCCCCAAGTAGTGCAGTTTATTTCTGCGGTTGGAAAATTTCCGGGTTTCTTGGTATTCAACCGTCTCGTACCTCGATTTTTTGAAGGCCGTTCGCTCTTCACCCAGTCAGGTCCAAGCCGTTTGAATAGGGGCAGCTGTTACACCCCAAAATTTGCTCAACCTTTTCTTGCCTGATTTATGTTTCATTGCGTTTCATTTGCATAATTACATCATGTACATAGTTCAATCATTGGCATAGCATGCCTCCAACAAGGGTGTCTATCTAGAGAAGAGCCTAGCCAGAGGTCTTATCCAAGTGTGAAAGTCATCCAAGCCATCAAGAAGGGATTTGAAGTCTTGAGAAGTTTGAGTGCCTACATGTTGGTTTTGCTCCTATCCTGAGGAATATTGAGAATCATCAGTGGGATGAGAAACATGGTATGTGAATGTGAGGTGTATATGGATCTCATGGGATGTCTAGAGGGCCTTATTGAAGCTGAGGCAAGTCATTGATTCAAGTATGAGAGCCACAGTTGAGGTGCAGTCAACTAGGGTTTCATCTGGGTCAACCCTAATTCAAATATGCAATTGAAGAGCATCAAAGCCTACCTTGAGGTCATGGGATTCATGAATTGGTATGTTTATACATGTGTGGTGTTGTGCCAAGGTTAAGCAAAGAAAGATCAAGAATGTGGGAAGTTGCTAAATTAGGGTTTTAGTGTAAAATCCCCTGTTTAGTGCCTAACTTCAAAGCCACATAAGTCAAAATAAAAGTTTCAAATGGATCTTTTGCCAACATAAAACTTGTAGAGATCATTAATACCTTTAATTTGAGTACTAGAAGTCTTCATGAAGATTTGTAGAACTCAAGTTATGGTCTTTGCAAATTACAGGTCATCAGAGGACACTGAAATTTATCTGTGAAAGTCACTTGACTTCCAAGCAATTTTTTCCCTTCAAGGAATTTTCAAATGGATTCTTAGCCAACATAAGAATTGTAGATATTGATCTTAGCTTTCCATAGAGTACTAGAAGTCCTCAAGAGGATTTGTAGAACTCAAGTTATGGTCTTTGCAATCCAGGGGTATTTTGGGTATTGGTGATTATAGGTCATTCTCAAGCATGGGTCAAAATCTCCAACTTAGAGGCCTCAAATGGAAAATTGTTCAACTAGAAAGTTGCTCAAAATAGAGTTTTAACCTTGACCATGCATCAAGGAGGCTTTGAATTGGCTCATAAGAGAAGTTGGCTTGAAATGGTTTTTAAATGAAGAAATTAAAGTCATTTAAAAGGCAAAATTGTGATTTCTTGATTTTATGGCCAAACAAGTCCATGTTATATACCAAATTAATCAGAAAACTTGTTTTGGAAAGGATGGAAATATTACTTTTTTGATTTGAGGTCATTTACACATGGTTCCCTTTAATACCTTAAGGTTGAAGTAACATAACCATCACACTCCATAAGATAAAAAACAAGGAGAATACACATCCAACTCAGTTCTAAATATCACAAGAGGAGAAATTCCAATGAGTGTGAGAGCCAGAACAGAGCAAAGCATGATTTCCACATATGAGATTTTCAAGGAATGTGAGAAATTGAATTTCTCATTAAAGTTGTTACAGAAGTTTCTAGAGGGTTCTATTAGCTTCTATATAACATATGCATTGGATTCAGATAGTTTTTTTGGGAGGAATTGAGCAAGGAACCAGAGCAAGCCATTGAAAATTCTCAAGCTGCATCAAGAATCGGGTTTTGGAATTGAAGAGGATTCAAAGCAAATTGTCCATTGGAGTAGCTTGGGAGTTGATTCTTGAGTGATTCTGCAAAAGATTGGAGGTTGAATCGAGCATTTGCACCTTCTGTTCATCCAGTTTTTCCAGGTTTGCAACTTTCGAGTTTTAGCTTAATTTATAGGGAATTAAGTAGAATTGATCATGTGGAGAGGTTAGTATAAAGGCTAGGTTGGATTTCAGTACAAAAGATTGAGGATTAGAGACAAAATTAGGCATGTCACCATTTCTGTTGAGGGAGATATCTCTTAATTCTTGAGGCTTTAAGCATGGCTGAATGGTGAGAATTGATCAGTGAAGCACATAGATGAGTTTAGGCTTATTAATTACAAGATTTGAGGTGTTCAAGATTTGGTGATTTCTCTGCAACTTGGATCGGGTTTGGTTTTAGAAGATGAATCAATGGAAATGGAGGTCATATTCATGATCAGGAGGAAATTTCAAGTGGAATAGGGTGTTTAGTTGCAAGGATTGATGAGGTTTTAGGATGTCTTCACCGGAGAAGACGGTGGCGCCAAGCTCAGACCACCGTCTGAGCATTTCCCCCTCAGTTTCAAATATTTGGGGACGATGACCCAGGGCCCTCAGATCATGCTTTGACCTTTGACTCAAACCAAATCCAATGGCCACGATTGAATTGAATTTCTGAAGAGAGTTGAGAAGGAGACCTCAACGCTGCGTTTCATTAAACGCTTTTGGGTGGGCTTAGTGATCTGCTTGCTTTCCACACCTCCGTTTAGGCCCAGTTTAAAATTACAACGTGAATTAGTTGCTATTTGACACAAGCATTTTCCATTTTCCTTTCATTTTCCATTTATTTTCTGTTAGTTGGTTTGGGCTTATGAGATGTTTGATATACGCACCCCCTGTTGGGCCCAGTATGGAGAAATAACTGAATTTAATTGCTATTTGCACGCGCTTTTGTTATTTTCCATCATATTTTCTTTTATTTTACATTTTCATATAGTTTAGAAATAAATCCATAATAATTAGGAAAATTAATCTTTTTAAGATAAATTTTTTTTCCTTGATTCCTTAGAATGTGTAGAATTTAATAGGATTAAAATTTCGTTAATTCATGAATTTTATATTTTATTTGAATTTTTGTATTTTTAATGGTTTTTTATTTTGATATGTTTGGTATGCCATTTTGCTGATTTTATTGTGAATGATTGATGTTGATTTTTGAGGTGATTCTTTTTGGGCTAGATAGATTAGATATGCATGTCCCCATAGTAATTTTCTCATATTTTTGTGAGAGAATTTTAGGCTAGTTTGAACATTGAACTTTAGGTGTTGTAGAATTAGGGTTTTAGGATAGTACCCTTAGGTTTAGGGCATAGTTTAGGTCCAAATGAATGGTTAACCCCCCTGGTTTTTGTATGAGATATTCTTAAGAAGTTTAGGAACCCTTAGAATTTTTTATAGGATTTTACAATCATTTTTGGTATTTTAATTAGAATTAGCTTTAGGACTAACTCCTAGGTGTTTCTGATGAACTAATTTGGATAGTTTAACTCAGTAGTTCCCCTTAGATTAGGGTGTTGTTGCTTTTGAGCTTGGATGATCATGAAGACCAATTGAAGGTGCTTTGGAGAGCTTAGAGGAGCTTGGAGTTGAAGATTTCTCATCTGTTGGAGTGCTTGTCAGGAGCTTAGGAAAATTAGGGTTTTAGGAAGTGCCTTAAACCTAGTTTTGATTCTTTTTTCAAACATAGAGTGCATTGTTTGCCTCTATTATATCCAATGACATAAAGTCCTCCTTGGGAAGCTCCATCTCTCCTTAGGAGGGATGAGTGGTATGCCCAAGTGAGTAGAACTTTGAGGATATCTTTCATTTGCAATGATTAGGTTCTTAGTGGCTTCCTTTGGTTGTCATTAAGTTACTTAACATTTCAACTTGATCTTGTTGAATGATTCTCCCTTGGAGGTGCTTGTTGAATCTTGGTAAAGGAAAAGATGAGGTAGCTTGTTGAAGCTAGGGTTTTGTTTGCTTGTTGAGGCTAGGAGCTTGTTGAGGTCAGGAGCTGGTTGAAGCTGTTTACTGGCTGGGGTTTGAGCTTGTTTAAGCTGGTAGCTTGTTGAAGTTTGGTGTCTATTGAAGATTGAAAGTTTATTGAAGCTTGAAGCTAGGAGTTATTCATGAAGATGAAGGTTGTTGCTGTCAACTTTTTGCTGGTTAATCATCTGTTGCTGTCAGAGCTGCTGTTTGCTGTAGGAGATTGATGCTGCTGCTTGGGCTGCCTTCTCTGCTGTGGCTTTTGTTTTCTGTATTGTTTGTTGGCTTGTGTAGCTTGCCCCCTAGGTTTAAGGTGAATGTTGATTCACTTTTCCTGTTGTTTTCCCAGGTTTGAGGTTGAGTGGGACTCCCTTGTCTCACTTGTATTGCTGCATCGCATGCATTTTACTGTATTTGCTTGCTTTCTTTTCTGTTTATCCCCTAGGATCTCTGATTTCCTCTGTGCAGGAGGGAATTACGACAAACATTAGGATTCTTATCCATGCATGACAACATTAGGTTAGTTTTATTCCCTTTCAACCCTAGGCTTTTTAGAGCTTCTTTCTCTTTTCTCATCTCAAAACAATTCAAAAACACAGAAATAAGGATAACGCACGTTGTACGCTACGAGCCTTAAGATATTTGAGAATAGGTTGCTGGAGGGTCACTCTTCAGTAATCTGGCTGCTTAGTATGGCACCCTTAGGGTGACATGCGACGTAGTCACTCTCAGGTCACAAGTCTTTGGTACAGTACAAGTTGCAAACAGACTAAAAAACACTTCTTTCGTAAAAGATTCAAAACAAACATCAAAGTGTCATTTTTGTCTGCTCGGACTCTTAATCAAGAAAAACCCTTTCATAAGGTAATAAAAAACCAGTCAGACAAGCTTGTGTCTTCCGTAGCCCGAACTACGTTTGCTCTGATCTTTCATGCCGTATGAAAGCACGTAGGCATAGGATGCGATATCCTAGCGAGCAACCTTCCCCTCATTTCTAGTAGGTAGGCGAACTACGTTGACTCTGATTTCTCGTTTCAGACGGGAATACGTAGGCATAAAGTGCGATACTTTGTCGAGTCATTTTCTTTTCTTTTTAACCCAGACCTGTAGAGTAGATAGAATAACATACCCTTAGATAGAAAACAAGCGTGGATCCCGTCGAGTACGACGGACGTGAGGGGTGCTAATACCTTCCCCTTGCGTAACCGACTCCCGAATCCAGGATTTGGTTGCGATGACCATTCCTTTCCCTCTTTGCGTTAGGTTTACTCTGAGCGTTTCCTTTCCCTCTTGTGGGATAAATAACGCATGGTGGTGACTCTTCTGTCATAGCCGGCGCCGATTTTCGCAGTAGCGACAGCGAGCACCTTGTTGTTGTTGAGCAACTTGCAGTTGTTGTTGCTGAGGAGGATATTTATACCCTTGCTGGTCGTAGGCTTGCTGCTGATGAGCCTGTTGCTGTGGCATTTGAGCTTGAACTGCTTGAACAGCTGGCAAATAAGGCATTGGAGCATATTGCGCAGCAGCAACACATGGATACAGATAGTAGGGCATCTGATAAGGCATACAAGTAGGAGCTTATTGAGAAACTTGCCCTTTCTGCACAGAGATGGCATTTGTTTTGCCCTCTTTCTTCTTGTATCCATTGAAAGGCTTCTTGGCATTGGCTTGGCTATTAGAGCCTCCTGGGATATTTCCACTCTTCAGCCTTTCTTCAATTCTCTCACCAACGATCACCAAGTTAGAGAATCCAGTGGAGACACTACCGATTAGCTTTTCGTAGTATTGACCTTGCAAAGTACCCATGAAGATGTCAATCAGTTCATGGTCAACAAGAGGTGGATGCACCCTTGCGGATAGCTCTCTCCATCGTTGCGCGTACTCCTTGAAGGATTCGCTTTCCTTCTGAGTCATACTCTGAAGTTGAGTACAATTTGGAGCAAGGTCTGTGTTGTATTTGTACTACTTGATAAATGCATCAGCTAGCTCAGCCCAAGTGCGTACACTGTTACGTTCCAGCTGCATATACCACTCGAGTGATGCCCCAGACAATCTGTCTTGGAAGCAATGAATCATTAGCTTTTCGTCTTGGGCATATGCGACCATCTTGCGACAATACATCTTCAGGTGAATGTTTGGACAACTGAGACCTTTGTACTTCAAAAATTCAGGCACCTTGAACTTGGGCGGAATGACGACATCAGGCACCAAGCACATTTCTAAAGCACTGAGAGGGTTTGAATTGTGCCCCTTGTTTCACCCCAAAATTTGACCAACATTTATTTACCTAGCTTGATTTCACTAGCATTATCATCTGCTTCTCATTGATATGTGGGCAATAGATCAAGAGTTATGTGAGACCTTGAAGCTAGACAAGAAGGTTATTCAAATGTTCAAAGGTTGATACCTTTGTCAGAGAAGTTAAGAAATCCTCAGAGAGATTGGTTGAAACCAAGGTTGTGTGCCTCATAACTTGAGAGTTGTGGGGGCTCCTCAGATGATTCTGAGGCTATGAGGATGGACTTGGAGCTTTGAGAGAGCTTATAAGATGTCTTGAAAGCCATCATGAGGCCTAGAGAGGTCATTGTGCAAGTTTAAGAAGACTCAGCCATGAGTGGTGTAATTAGGGTTTGACTGGGTCAACCCTAGGTCAACTGATGATTTGGAGAGGGTTGATACCTAATCCAAGAGCCATGTGATCATGGATTGATGCATTGAGATGCTATAAGGATTATTCCTAGACCAACTTGTTGCACCCTGAAATTTGCCCAACCTTATTCACTTGGTTTATGTTTCAATGTCATTAGCATTTGCATATAGAGTCATGTACATAGACTAACCATCTGCATAGCATAAGCATAGCAAGTCATTCAACAGGGGACCAATCATTATTATCATCTCTAGAAGCCTATCAAGAGGTTATTATCCCAATTCAATCTCATTCAAGTCATCAGGAAAGAATTTGAAGGCAAAGAGTTCAGCAGATCAAGCCTTGAGTCCATCTCCTAGCTGAGGGTGTCTGAGGGTCAACCAGAGGATTGTGAGCTGTGAAGTGAAGGCATGGAGAGTATCTAGACATTATGAGAGACTTAGAAAGTCATTTGGAGAAGGAGACAAGTCATTGATGAGAGCACAAGAGCTATAGTTGAAGACAGTCAACTAGGGTTTCATCTGGGTCAACCCTAGGTCAACCCTAGGTCAATTGACTGATTTAAGGGGCATTCAAGTCTAGTGGAGAGATGTGGGGTTCATCATTGGATATGTAAAGAAGGATATGGAGATATGCCAAGGAGAATTCAAGAGAAATCAAGGAGAAGAGGAGTTTCTAAATTAGGGTTTCTGTGTAAAATCCCCTAGTTTAGGTCAAATTTCCAAGCAAGATAAGTCAAAATGCAAGCTTCAAATGGCTTCTTGGCCAACATGAAACTTGTAGAGGATCTCAAGACCTTTAATTTGAGTGGTGGAAGACATCAAGGAGATTTATATAACTCAGGTTATGGTCCTTGCAAGTCACAGGTCATCTGAGGTATCTGAATTTTTGTCTGTGAAAGTGACTTGACTTCCAAGCAATTTTTACCCCTCAAGGAGATTTCAAATGAATTCTTGGTCAACATAAGAATTATTCCTCATTGTCTTAGCTTTCTAGAATGGTATAGTATGCCTTCATATGATGTGTGGAACTCAACTTATGGTCTTGGCAAGCAAAGGGTATTTTGGGCATTTGTGAATTACAGGTCATTTTAACCTATGTCCAAAACTCATACAAGGAGGCCTCAAATGGAAAAACTTACAACATAAAACTTGATCCAAATGGGATTTTAAGTCTAGAAAGAAGGTCACAAATTGTTGGAAAAGCTCATAGCATGAAGTTGCATAATTGGTCAAAATTTGAATTAAAATGGCTTATAATTTAAAGAAATTCAAAGTGAAAAATGGTTTGGGAGATTTATGAGTCCAAATGGAGACTTCCAATATATGATTTTGAATGGAAAAGCAATTCTAAGAACAATGGTTCAAACACTTTTTTGAGTTTAGAAGAAAAAAAGAAAGATATTCATGGTTACTTGCATTTTAAGAAACATTTCAAAAATGGATCAAAGTTGGAAGGCAAGGGAATGTGTAAGATGGATCTAGAATGTTCATGTGAGCCCTATATATTCATGAAATGAAGATTGATCAAGGGTTGGCTTCATTTTTCACCAAGAATCTCCCAAATTCTCTCATTCTTTTTCATTGAATTTTCACTCCAATTCCTCAAATTCTTCACCAATTATCATCAAAATCAACTTCATTATACTGATTCATCATCATAGATCAGAATTCAACCAAGAATCAAGTGTGATTCATCCATTTTCGAGCACTTCCATCATCAACATCAAAATTGAAGTTTCCATTGGACAGCACAATTCAAGTCAAGAATCATCAAGGTATTGCATACAGAATCAATCACTGAGTTAATTGATCAAGATCCAAGCCTTGGAAGCCTCAGATCCACGAGTCTCCATAGCTGTTTTCAAGATTTCATACCAGGTACATTTCCTCTGCCACATCTTGAATTAGCTAGTTTAGCATGATTTTGTTAGTTTAGATATGATCTAGGTGGTTAGTAGAGCAATTAGGATGAATTTGGAGTGGTTTGGTGAGGATTGTTAGCAGGTTGTAGAAACTGTTAGGGCTTGGAACTCGTGGCTTAGTGCATTAGAATTCTAGGTTGTTAGCGCAGGTTAATCACCATTAGTTGTAGATTAGATTAGTGCAAGTTTGATGGAGAATTGTGCTGATGCATCTCAGAGGATTTCCATGGTGACCAGAATTTGTTGTTATCGGGTTGAGTGATCTATTGAATTTCAGACTGAATTAAGACCATAGGCTTGTAGAGGGAGAGATTTAGAGCAAGTTTCATGTTTATATCGTGGCATTTCATGGCCTGGAGAGGGAGAACAGATGAGTTGAAGTTTACTCGTGCATGAGCATTCATGGAGTTAAACCCTAGCTCACAGATCCAACGAGGAAGATGAAATCGTGTCCATCCATTTTGAGCAAGACTTTTGACTTGGAGAGTGATCCTGTGGCCCTTATTTGATTCAGTTTTGGAGGGAGATGCGTTGGCCCTAAACGCACCGTTTCATTAATTGAAACGGGCGGGCCTGAGTGTATTTTGTTATTTCCACCCCCAGTACCAAGCCCAATATCATTTTGAACGTGGTTTTGTTTCTATTTTCACCCCCAGCTGTTTTTTATTGTTTCATTAATTCTGAAATAGTCTTCTGGGCTTAACCAATTCGCTAACCACACCCCCTGTCTGCCTGGCCCATCCAGAATATAACTAGGGCGCCTGCTATTCTTACCCCCCTCCCTCTCATTTTAATTTCAATTGTTTTTATTTCACTTTAATTTTTTTTACCAACTTTTAAAAATTCATAATAAATTCATAAAAAATCATTTTCAATTCATTCTTTTTACACTATTTCCTTTAGGATGTCTAGAAAATTATAGAGAAATAAAATTGCATTTTCATTTTTATTTCATATTTTTTTCATATTTTCTAAATAAATGTCATTTTAAATAGCTTCATTTCATGCATGATTTTAGTAATTTTTGTTCTATTAAATGCTTTCATATTTTTTGTTCATTCTTTTTAGGTTGTTTAGATTAGACATTGAACTTGTAGATTCCATTTAGTTCCCATTTTTAGGAGTTAATTTTAGGTGATTAATGTAGGCTTGAACACCATGAACAAATTAGGGTTTTTAGGTGATGACTTAAGAAGTTTGATTCTTTCCCTTAGGACTTAGGGTTTGAATAGATTTAGTTATGGGATTATAGGGGCTATGGGTAGTTATTAGATCCCTTAGAAAAAGTCAGGATTCCCCTACTGCTATTAATTCTGTCTGTATATCTGATTGTATGGTGTGGTGTGCCCTCTGGGGATTATTGCTTGCTTGCTTGGGTATTGGGATTGTCTGGGGATTTGGGAGAGCTGAAGACTTGAGGAGATGAAGACCATTGAAGATCCAAAGATTGAAGATCAACTGCCAGAGTTGAAGAGGGGATTCTTGCTAGCAGCTGCTGAGGAGACTAGGGTTTAGGAGCTAGGCAGAGCTCTAGATTAGGAAGCTTGTTTCTCAAACATGGAATGCCTTGTCTGCATCCATCCTTTCTCTATGATTCAAAGTCTCTTTCAAATATCCACCTCCTTCCTTTGGAAGGATCAGTGAATATATTTGAAAGATAGAACTTTTGAGAGGAAACTTTCTGTTTAATGTTAACAGTTGATGAACCACCCTTGGTAGGTAATTAACTGTCTAACATTCATCCAATTCACTCTTGTGACTGATTCCTCATCCTGGAGGTTTGAACTTGAAGAAAAGCCATTGCAGATGGAAGACTGATGATCAAAGCCCTTGCCTGAAGGCCATGAAGATGGAGATTAATGCTTGTTGAAGCCTGTAATTGATGGGAGATTACTTGAAGCCAGATGTTGATTCAGAGCTGCTGACGCTGTTTCTTTTGCTGTTGTATTTCATTTGTTGATGTATTGATTGGATTTCCTGGCTGTATTGTTTGCTGTTTACCCTGTTGGGTTGAAAGTGAAGCCTGTTCACTTTCGCCTATTGTTTTCCAGGTTCGAGGTTGAGTGGGACTCCCTTGCCTCGCTTGTACTGTTGCATCCATGCATTTTACCGCTTTATTATATCTGTTATTGTTTCTGTTTCTGCCTATCCCGTAGGATCTCTGTTTCTCTCTGTGCAAGAGAGGAGCATGATAGACACTAGGTCTTAACCCATGCATGATAACATTAGGTTAGTTTGATTCCCTTCGCAACCGTAGGATAGAGTTCTGTCTCTTTCTTTCTCAGAACAAACAGAAAAACACATAAAGATTTCAAACACAATAAAAGACACTTCTTCCGTAAAAGAATGTGAACTCATCAAAACGTCATTTTTGTCCGCTTGGACCGCTAATCAGAAAAACCTTTTTTCAGAAAGAATAAAATCAACCAGGACAAGCTTGTGTCGTACGTGGCCCGAACTACGTTTGCTCTGATCTTTCATGCCGTGTGAAAGTACGTAGGCATAGGATGCGATATCCTAGCGAGCAACCTTCCCCTCCTTTCCCGTAGGTAGGCGAACTACGTTGACTCTGATTTCTCGTTCCAGGCGGGAATACGTAGGCATAAAGTGCGATACTTTGCCGAGTCATTTTTATTTTCATTTTATTTTCTTTTAACCCCTGACCTGTAGAGTAGATAGAATAACAATCCATATCCGAAAACAAGCGTGGATCCCGTCGAGTACGACGGACGTGAGGGGTGCTAATACCTTCCCCTTGCGTAACCGACTCCCGAATCCAGGTTTTGGTTGCGACGACCATACCTTTCCCATGTTGTGCGAGGTTTACTCTGAGCGTTTCCTTTCCCTCCCGTGGGATAAATAACGCACGGTGGCGACTCTTCTGTTCAGCCGGCGCCGATTTTCGCAGTAGCGACAGCTGGCGACTCTGCTGGGGATCCAACGTCCCCTGGCTGCTGAGAACTGCGATGGTTCTTATGCATTTGGGATCCAACGTCCCTTTGAGCGAGTCAATCCTAGCGCTTGTTTTCCCGTCGAGGATTTTGTATGGATTTATATTTCTGACCTTGTATTTTCAGCTTTATATATTGATTATTATTGCTGTATCTTGGGGTGTGACGGGTGTTCTGATATTGAGAGATAAGCCGGACCTGGGCTTGAGTGCACCTAGAATTAGCGTAGAAAGTAGTGGGCGCGTGCCGGCTTTGCTTGCATTAGTGTCTCATGAAATCTACACTCGGACGAGGTTCTTCTGGTTGGCTTCTTTTTCTACCCTTTGGGTCGAAGGGGTTGTTGGTCAGCTGAATTGTCGACTCCGGGAACCGATCATTTGGAAGTTGGCTGAGTGAGGCCTCTTCAGGAATTGATGATGCCACTCCTTCTGGGAATCGTATCATCAACCCTGAAAGTCTGTGACGCCGACGACCGCATAGGATGCCGTACCTTGTGCCAGTTATAGGGCCACCCACCTGTGAGGGGATTTGGGATTATGCAGGTAACCAGACCTTCAGATACCGGTTATTTCTTGATCAGAGATCCTGGTTATTTATGGAGAGTTATGAGGTCTGTCAGAGACCATGTGGAGATGAGTTATGAGGTCTGTCAGAGACCATGTGGAGATGTGTTATGAGGTCTGTCAGAGACCAGTTGGAGATGTGTTCTGAGGTCTGTCAGAGACCAGTAGGAGAGTCTTGAGGTCTGTCAGAGACCAATTGGAGATATGATTTGAGGTCTACCAGAGACCAATGGGAGTTATGGTTTGAGGTCTGTCAGAGACCAGTATTGGAGCTTTGTGTTAGGTCTATCTGAGACCAGGGTTTGATGACTTCTGGATGGTCTATCTGAGACCTTTCTTGATTGGGTTTAGGCTATTCAGCTGCAGCTTTGGTCCCTGTTGCATGTTACTTGCATTGCATTGCCTGCATATCCATTACCATTTGCATTTCACTAACGTGTGTCTGTGCTGCAGGTGCATTTGCATTTCCCTAGTTCTAGTGCCCGGACTTCTGAGTATTGATTATGGCTGGTTTGAGGAAAACAGTTGCGTACAAGTTGCCTTCACCTGATATTACTTCTTTGCTTGGTCTGATATCTCTTGCCGATGAAGAGGTTAGGAGAAGCTTCAGAATGAGCCATGGGAGATTACTGAGATTAGTCTGTAAGCCCACTGCTGATGAGATGAACGGGCTATACACCTTGATGCAGTTCTATGACCCCGCATTGAGATGCTTTACTTTTGCTGACTTCATTCTAGGACCTACCATTGAGGAGTATGTGGAGTTTACCGAGCTTCCCGTGCAGAACGAGATTCCCTTTATTCACTCTGCTGCTGAGCCCAAGTTGCAGGACTTAGCCAAAGCCTTGCATATGAACGCTGCAGATCTGTTATTGACTTCTTGGCTTGGGGTGTCAGGTTTCTCTCTGGATTTCTTAGTCGTCAAAGCTCGAGAGTACGCCAAGAACGGTTGTTGGGTGGTTTTCAATGCTATTCTGGCTTTATGCATCTATGGAATTGTGCTGTTTCCTAACTTGCCCAACTTTCTGGACCTGGACGCTTTCTATCTGTTTGCCGCAGGCAACCCAGTGCCAACTTTGATCGGAGACTTCTATCACTCATTGCACTATAAGAATGAGAACCGAAGAGGAAAAGTTGTTTATTGCTGTACTCCTCTGTTGAATATGTGGTTCAAGAGTCACCTTCCCACGAAGGGACCATTTGTGGACAGTGTAACCTCAGCCAGTTGGTCAGAACGCCTGATGAGGCTATCTTCCGAAGACGTTGTGTGGTTTGATCGAGACCTGTTGGGAGCTGAGCTCATCTTCAGTTGTTCTGGGTACCCTAATGTACCGTTGATAGGAAGAAAGGGGTGTATCAATTACAACCCTTCTCTATTCATTCGTCAGTTCGGATATGCGCTGAAGAATCCACCTCAGGAGGAAGAAGTACAGGAATCTCTGTACTTCACCGGAGACGTGAAAGGGGAGTTATTAGCCAAGTTACAACATGCCTGGATGCGTATTAACCGCAGAGGGAAACCATTGTTAGGAAAGAACGACTGTCAGGCCTATGCACCTTATAGAGTTTGGATCCAGGAGAGAGCAAGTCAGTTGCGGATGCCATTCCCAGATGTACCAATCCTTGTTCCTATTCCGGTAGAAGAGCCAACTACTGTTTCCAGGGAAGCCTATGAACAAGTTGTGAAGGAAAAAGAAGCCTTGATGAAGATTAACGAAGGGTTAGAGCAAGAGTTAGCCCAGGCACGCAGTGAGAAAAACAAGGCCGTATATGCTTTCCAACAACAGATCGAGCTGGTAAACAGGTTAGGGGCTGAGTTGACTGAAGAAAAGAAAAAGCGTGAACGTCTGGGGCAAGAGTTCAGAAGTTCCCATGACATGCTTGAAGCCAAAAAGAAGGCGCTCGACGCAGCACACCGAGAGATATCTTCTTGCAATAAGACTTGGAATGCTACACTCACCAACAACAAGAAGAGGGAAGATAAGCTGAAGCAGCAAATTTCCGACCTCGAAGAGAAGTTGAAGTCTAGCATCAAGAAGTGTGAGGAGGAAGTGATGACCCGGTATAGTGTCCAGCATGCACTGAACAAGGCAATCAAATCCAGAGATGAAGCAGTGTCTCAGAAGCGAAAGTTAGAAGATTGCTTCGGAGAAGCAACCTGGGAAGAAACTGCTGAAGACGTACGCCGTGTCCTTAAGAGGAGAAACCAGCTTGTTGAAGGGCTGCTTGATCGGCCAAGCCATCCGGAGACCAAGAAGTTGATAGAGGAGTACCAGACTTTTGGGAGGATTTGATCATTTCATGTAGTAACGTGTATGCTTTATTTGCATAAGTGCTGACCATCACCAGGATTGTTGGTTGAGGTCATGCCTTCTCGTTGTACTCAGTGATATTGTACTCGGGGCTTATTGATTCTCTCTGTAATATATGAGGCTTTCTATGATTCAGCTCCGATATTCCTATTGTCAGCACTGTCACTGCACCGGCACCTTCGCACTAGAACTGGGGGAATGAACTTCCCTAATGCACAGACACATTGCATTGCATTCATATTCATATTGCATTACAGGTAATCTTTGGATGGTGTCTTATTTCCTGCTCTGTATCAGGTACTTAACAGGATTCCAGATCAACATCCGCACCGCTATTCTACACGCTCCAATTGTCGGAAAATCATGGACCAAATTCAGAACGAGATGCAAGATGTGCGCGAGAAGCTCGCTCTCTTCATGCAGACCATGGAGGCTATAGCAAAAGGGCAGGAGAATTTGCAGGCCATGGTCCAGCCTCTGTTGGCTCGCAACGCTGGTCATGGTAATGACGATCATCAGTCTGTCCGGGTTGATACTGCTCAGGGAGACGGCACTCCCACGCCAGTGGCTCCGCCCGTAATCAATATGCCTGCTGCTAATGTCAACAACGCTACCGCTGCTGTGAATGGTAACGTCGGAGTGGGGAATGAAACTGCTGTCCATAATGCTGGGCTGGGTGATGTCAATTTGGGAGATAATCTAGGAGGCAATGGCTTTGTCAATACTGGATTCGGATTCAACGATCAGGGATTCGATAACACTGGCAAGTATGGCTTTAATGCTCAAGGCTTTGGGCAAGATGGTTATGGTATGGTCAATCAGGGTTACGGAGGCTTTGGAAACGGAAACGGTGCTGGATTTACGGCTTTTGGTCCTGCTGGAGGTGTTCAAGGGTACGGCAACAGAGGCCGAGGTCCGGGGATGAATCAGATCAGAGCTGGACGTAATAATGTGTACGATGGGTACGGGGCTGGAAACGGTATGTGGCAAGAGGATCAGCAGGAGGACGCCTTCTCCGGAGGAGGTTTTGAAGGACCGATGGATGATTCCCAAAAGATTAGAATGCTGGAAGAGCAGATGAAGGGAGTCTTAAATCAGAGTGCTGTGGGTTTGGACATGGCAACAATGGGCTTGGTACCTGGCTTGAGGGTGCCAATTAAATTCAAAGCGCCTGCGTTCGATAAGTATAAGGGAGACACATGTCCGAAAGTGCATGTACGAGCTTATTACAGAAAGATGTCTGCATACTCAACTGATGAAAGAATGCTAATGCATTTCTTTCAAGATAGTCTATCAGGCCCTTCCCTAGAGTGGTACATGGGGTTGGAGCCCACTGATATCAAAACATGGAAGCAATTGGCGGAGGCTTTTGTAGCCCATTACAAGTATAACAGCGACCTGGCACCCAATCGGGTCCAGTTGGCCGGGCTTTCGCAGAAGAAGGGGGAGAGTTTTAAAGAGTACGCGCAAAGGTGGCGCGATATGGCTGCCAGGGTCCGTCCTCCTGTGGAAGATAAAGAAATGAATGACATGTTTGTCGGCACATTCACCGGTCTGTTTCATGATATGCTGTTTCATACGTCTCTGGCCAGTTTTTCAGACCTGATTCTGATGGGGGAAAAGATTGAACGTAATATTAAGCAAGGAAAGTTCCAAGTCGAGGAATCAACTGCGTCTGGCAGTAATAGGAAAGCTTATGGTGGGCGCCGTCAGGGCGAGGCAAGCGCGGTATTTGGAGGCCGAGGCCGAGGCCGAGGCAGGGGAAGAGGTCAATATCGTCAGCCGCAGCAGGTGTCGAGTGTTACAATCCCGTATCAACAACAACCAATCCAGCAACAACAACCGGTTCAACAGCAACCAATGCCACAGCAGCAGCAGCCTCAGCAGGGGGCACAGCAGGCTCAACGAAGATTCCAGGGTGGTAAACTGAGAAGAGTGTTTGAGAAGCCTCCCTCAACCTATGCTGATTTATTGCAGACATTGTTGGGATTGAATCTAGTAGAGAAAAGAACTCTGGCGCCGATAACGGGAGCTCCCCCGTTCGGCTACGATGCAAATAGACACTGTGAGTTTCATTCTGGGGCCCCAGGCCACGATATAGAAGGTTGCCATGCTTTTAAGCACGTTGTGCAGGATCTTTTAGACAACAAGACTATCAACTTCGGAACGGCAGGTCTGAATATAGTCCAGAAACCCATGCCTAATCATGGGGCAAACGCCATTCTGACTGAGGAAGGTCTGAATCTTATTATGAATGTTGAAGATTTGAAAACGCCGCTGAGCGAAATAAAGAGCCGACTGTTAAAAGGAGGTGTTTACCCAGGATGTAACGAGTATTGCTTAGATTGTTGGACCCTAGCTGGGGGGTGTGAGGATTTGAAGAAAGGCATCCAGGCTTTAATTGATGAGGGCATATTGCAGTTTGATCGAGCGGCAACTGATGAGCCTGCAGGGGCATTAGTGGATAATCGGAGTGATGTGGCCACGGTAACGATTCCGCGGAAGACGATCACTATTGCGGCACCAGCTCAGCGACCACCGATCACCATAACTAAGGCCGGGCCGATCCCGTATGAGAACACGAAAGCAGTCCCATGGTCATATGGGCTAGAGGTGTATTGTGATGGGGTAAAGATTGATGTTAACAAACAGCCAGTGGAGATTGTGGATAATGTTGTTGGTTCAGGAGGCATGACGAGGAGTGGCAGGATCTTTATATCTCCTGAAGTGGAGGCTGAAAGACTAGCGAAAGGAAAAGGGAAAGCGGTTGAGAATGTTCCGGTACAAGCAAGTGAAAAAGAAGCAGCATCGAAGGATGTAGAAGAATTCATGCGCTTAATTCGGAAAAGTGATTATAAAATTGTGGAGCATCTGCAGCAGACACCGTCTAAAATATCTATCCTGTCATTGCTGTTGTGTTCGGAAGCTCACAGAAACGCTTTGCTGAAAGTCCTGGACACTTCTTTTGTACCCCAGGATGTCTCTGTAAATCAGCTAGAAGGAGTATTGGCACATGTGAATGCGGGCCACAGCTTGGGTTTTACTGATTTTGACTTGACTCCGAAAGGGAGGGATCATAATATGGCATTACACGTATCTGTTGAGTGTAGAGGATCAGTAATGTCGCACGTATTGGTTGACACCGGATCATCTTTGAATGTGCTGCCCAAGAAGGCGATGATGAAGCTGGATGTTCGAGGAATCTTGTGCACACCCAGTGATTTGGTAGTCAGAGCGTTTGACGGCACGCGGAGAACAGTCTTCGGATCGATTACCTTGCCTCTGCAAGTGGGGCCGGAAGTGTTTGCAACGGAGTTTTATATCATGGATATACAGCCTGCGTACAGCTGCTTGCTGGGAAGACCCTGGATTCATGGGGCAGGGGCTGTCACGTCTACCCTGCATCAGAAGTTAAAGTACATGGTCGGAGACAGCGTAGTCACCGTGTGCGGAGAAGAAGACATCCTGGTCAGCCATCTATCTTCGTTTAAATATGTGGAAGTCGACGGGGAGATCCACGAGACACCATGCCAGGCATTCGAAGGTTTGCGCATCAAGGACAAGGGTCCCGGGCCGAGCAAAGTGCCAGAGATAGCTGTCTCATCGTATAAAGAAGCTCAAGCGCTAGTGGAAGCAGGAGAAGCCAAGGGCTGGGGCAAGGTGCTGGACATTCCTGTGAAGATGGACCGGTTCGGGCTGGGGTACCAACCGTCGTCATCAACTCCTTCCGTGGGGGCCCCCCGTTTCAGAAAGTCAATCACCATCTCTGCCAGTGGAGTATGTCATGAAACTGTCAATGCTGCTTCAGAATCTGATGAAGGAGACAGCGACTGTGATATGGATGCCTGGATTCAGCCAAGCACGCCAGGACAAGGACTGTGCAACTGGTCTATTCAGGAGCTTGTTCCTGTGACTTTTAAACAGTAATGATTTGCTTTATTAATTGTTGAATAATCTGATGTCTTGCCCGGGGCATCAGGATTTGCTTAGGGCTGTGTTGTTATAAACATTGCGTGTTAATCATTAAATAAATGGCGTTTTTTCATGTGCAAATACCGTAATCCCTGTCTTTCTTGTTTTATATTTTTCAATAAAATGGCAACGTGGTTATTCGCTTTATACGCATTTTGAAGCACTTAACCATTCCTTTTGCAGGATAACATTTTCAGATGACATCCTTGAACCACCTATGACTCGTCCCGACTTTGAGCACCCGGTATTCCAGACCGAAGAAGAGGTTGTCGAAGATAGTGACGTTCCTGAAGAACTGTCTTGGTTGGTGAAGCAAGAGGAAAGAGCCATTCTGCCTCACGACGAGGTTATCGAAATTATCAATTTGGGGTCGGAAGGGGTTGAGAAGAATATTCGTATTGGAGCCGCACTGCAAAGTGATATCAAGCGAAGACTGGTTGAAATGCTCCGAGAGTATAATGATGTATTCGCTTGGTCATATGAAGATATGCCGGGGCTCGATACTGATATGGTTGTGCATCGCCTGCCACTGAAAGAAGATTGCCCGCCGGTCAAACAAAAGCTTCGCAGAACGCGACCAGATATGGCAATGAAGATCAAAGAGGAGGTGCAGAAACAGTGGGACGCTGGGTTCCTGGCTGTGACGAAGTATCCTTCATGGGTTGCTAACATCGTACCAGTGCCAAAGAAAGATGGCAAGGTTCGAATGTGCGTGGATTATCGAGATTTGAATAAAGCAAGCCCAAAAGACGATTTTCCACTTCCTCATATTGACGTGTTAGTTGATAATACCGCTCAATACTCTGTATTCTCCTTCATGGATGGCTTTTCAGGCTATAATCAGATTAAAATGGCGCCAGAGGATATGGAGAAGACTACTTTCATAACGCCGTGGGGAACATTTTGCTACAAAGTGATGCCCTTTGGTTTGAAAAATGCTGGGGCAACATATCAGCGTGCGATGACGACTCTTTTCCATGACATGATGCATAAAGAGATCGAAGTTTATGTTGACGATATGATTGCTAAATCCCAGACGGAGGAAGAACATCTGGTGAATCTGCTGAAGTTGTTTAAAAGACTTAGGAAGTTCAGGCTGAGGCTGAACCCTAATAAATGCACCTTCGGGGTGAGATCGGGTAAACTGCTGGGGTTTATCGTAAGCGAAAGAGGAATAGAGGTCGATCCTGCTAAAATAAAAGCAATTCAAGAAATGCCGACGCCTAAAACAGAGAAAGAGGTGCGCGGGTTTTTAGGAAGATTGAACTACATTGCCCGGTTCATATCTCACCTAACAGCCACGTGTGAACCACTATTCAAGCTGCTAAAGAAAGATCAAGCTGTGACGTGGAACGAAAATTGTCAAAAGGCGTTCGATAAAATAAAGAAGTATCTGCAGGAACCTCCTATTTTGATACCCCCAGTGGCAGGGAGACCCTTGATAATGTATTTGACGGTTCTTGAGGGAAGCATGGGTTGTGTTCTCGGTCAACATGACGAGACGGGGAGAAAAGAGCATGCGATCTATTACCTGAGTAAGAAATTTACAGACTGTGAATCTCGATACTCAATGCTGGAGAAAACTTGTTGCGCGCTAGCCTGGGCCGCCAAGCGTTTGAGGCAGTACATGCTGAATCATACAACCATGCTCATCTCGAAGATGGATCCTATCAAATATGTATTCGAAAAGCAGGCGTTGTCAGGTAGAATTGCCCGTTGGCAGATGGTTTTGACTGAATATGACATTCAATACGTCTCGCAAAAGGCTATAAAGGGGAGTGTGCTGTCTGAGTATCTGGCGGAGCAGCCGATTGAAGAGTACCAATCGATGAGATTTGATTTTCCTGACGAGGATATCATGTACTTAAAGATGAAGGATTGCGAAGAGCCGTTGCCAGACGAAGGACCAGAGTTGGGGTCCCAGTGGAAGATGATATTTGACGGAGCTGTGAATGCTTACGGTAGCGGAATAGGGGCAATCATCACTACGCCACACGGGTCGCACATCCCGTTTACTGCCCGATTGACCTTTGCCGTTACCAACAATGAGGCCGAATACGAAGCTTGTATAATGGGGCTTGAAGAAGCCATTGATTTGCGAATCAAACATCTAGACGTATACGGAGACTCAGCTCTGGTAGTGAATCAGATAAAAGGGGAATGGGAGACACGGCAGCCTAATTTGATACATTACATGAATTATGCAAGGAGATTGTTGCCTTTCTTCGACAAGGTTGAATTGCATCACGTACCGCGGGCAGAAAATCAAATGGCTGACGCCCTTGCCACTTTGTCTTCCATGTACAAAGTCAACTTCTGGAACGAAGCTCCCCAAATCACTATCTCTCGATTGGACAGGCCAGCTTATGTATTTGCTATTGATGAAGCATCTGATGACAAACCGTGGTATTTCGATATCCTTAATTTCCTGAAGAATAAAGAGTATCCGACTGGGGCATCCAGTCAAGATCAGAAGACTCTCAGGAGATTAGCGGGTAATTTCTATTTGAACCCGGATGGCGTCTTGTACAGAAGAAACCACGATTTGGTGTTGTTGCGTTGTGTAGACGAGAAGGAGGCAAAGCTTCTCATGGAGGAAATTCACGAAGGTACCTTTGGTACGCATGCTGGTGGGCATGCTATGACGAGAAAGCTGCTGCGGGCAGGTTATTTTTGGCTGACGATGGAAACTGATTGTTTCAAGTTCGCGAGGAAGTGCCACAAGTGCCAAATCTATGCTGACAAGATACACGTGCCTCCAAGTCCTCTAAATGTGATGTCATCTCCATGGCCATTCTCGATGTGGGGAATCGATATGATTGGGAAGATCGAGCCGACGGCTTCTAACGGACATCGGTTCATCCTAGTAGCAATCGATTATTTCACCAAGTGGGTGGAAGCGGCGTCTTACGCAAATGTAACGAAGCAAGTGGTGGCCAGATTCATCAAGAGAGATATTATTTGCCGATATGGGATCCCCGAGCGGATAATCACGGACAACGGTTCAAATTTGAATAACAATATGATGAAGGAGCTCTGTCAGAATTTCAAGATCGAACATCACAACTCCTCCCCTTACCGACCCAAGATGAATGGCGCTGTCGAGGCGGCCAACAAAAATATCAAGAAAATCGTTCAGAAAATGGTGGTGACTTATAAGGATTGGCACGAAATGCTACCTTTCGCTTTGCACGGTTATCGTACGACGGTACGCACATCAACCGGGGCAACTCCGTTCTCGTTGGTATACGGAATGGAAGCGGTATTACCATTGGAGGTTGAGATCCCTTCTCTGAGGGTATTGCGAGACGTTCAGCTGGACGAGGCAGAATGGGTAACGAATAGACTGAACCAACTGAGCTTGATGGATGAGAAGAGGCTAGCTTCTCTGGCATACGGTCGTTTGTACCAAAGACGAATGAAGAAAGCGTACGACAAGAAGATACTTCCGCGAAGCTTTCAGACGGGCGACCTTGTGCTGAAAAGGATTCTCCCGCCGCAAGCAGATCACAGGGGCAAGTGGACCCCCAACTACGAAGGGCCATACGTTGTCAGTAAGGTCTTTTCAGGAGGAGCGTTGTTGTTGTCCACCATGGACGGAGAAGACTTTGCGTCACCTGTGAATTCGGACGCAGTTAAAAAATACTTTGCTTAAAATAGACCCGCTGGACAGAAAAAAGAGAGTCCAGGCAAAAATGGGGCATCCTGGCGAACCAAAAACAGAATGAAAGGTTCGGGCAAAAGTTAGGGATAAAATTGAAAAAAATGTACACCCGCGAAGTTGAAAACCTACACTGGGCGGCTTCGGCAAAAAAGGGTATCCCGGTGAACTGAAAACCCGTAAAGGGCGGTTCACGCAAAAGTTAGGGATTTGAAAAGCAAATGACTGCGGTCCGAATTCAATGAGTATCAATGCGGGAGAATACATTTGAGGAGTCAGTTATCAGACACAATCTCTTCAGAAGTGGGGATACCGGGAAAGCATTAGAGTCGGATGAGTCATGGGAGGATCAGTTCGTGGTGTTCATCTGCATCCCGTTGCCGACATGTGTACAAAATTTAATTTGTCAAAATATTCATGCTTCTTGTGCATACTTATGTATTTGCTTTGCGTAGCTTCCTCATTTCAGGAGTTACATCCCGTGTACAAAAACTCCGCCCATTCAGGGGCCCAATCAATGAAAATATGTTATTCAGTACTTGGCACTGTTCTTTACTGTTTTGTGCATGATTAACGCCTAAGTTGATGAAGCTAGCATGAGTATAACATCATTGGCCCTTGCCGACAATTGTTAAAGCTTTGAATTAACTGAGTGTAACGTCACTAACCTGAATTGATTTGATTGCATAGGCTTGTCGTGTCTTGTTTGTGTTGTTACAGGTTTCAGAACCATACGAGGAAGGTGATCAAAAGATTGCGATAGCGAAAGACTTAGTCCCCACGCAGGGCATGCATGTTCTTCCTGAAGAAGGATAGAATTCCCCAGCTAGACGTAGCTTATCCAAAGGACGTGCTCCAGAAAAGTTATTCGTCCTCAGCAGAGTTTGGCGATTCCAAGATCGTAAGGCTGTATTTAGACAGGTTCATCTTTCCCCGCAGGGTCATGCACTCTCCCCCAGCGGAGTCAGTTAATTTTCCCCAAGAGAATCATCCCATCCCCAGCGGAATTCTCTTTGCAAGCGTTTTCATTCCTTCCAGTGGAACTCGAAGATCAAGACTCTCCAAAGCAGAGTTGATGGTGGGTCCTGTCATTTATTTTGTCAGGGATACGATGTAATATCAGTTCACGTTCCGGCAGGAAGTCTGATCAAGCTATGCACATCTGCTATTACCCAGCAAAGTTATATTCCCCAGCAGGGGGTCACCTCGACAAGGCATTTGGTTTGAGTTCCCAATTTCCCAGCATGGTTGACTCCACCCTTCCAGCATTTATTTTGCTGGAATAATTTTGTAGCATCTGGCTATCCCCGGCGGAGTCGGCATTATCCTTCCAGCATTTATTTTGCTGACGCAGTTTCTGTACTCTAGCAGTTCAGGTGGAGAGAACTTTTGCTCAAATGAACTACCAAACATTCACGATCTCGGCATGAGACATCCAATGATAATATCAGTTTCGGCAGTATTCCCCCACAGAGTTAGCATGATGAGATTCTCTTTGTCTCTAACAGAGTCACTTATGCAAATGTCTCTTATTTTCCCCGCCAGAGTTACCAGGATAAGTCTCTCTTTATTCCCAAGCAGAGTATTTGTCATCAAAGGTTTCATGAACCAGAATTTCAGAGGCCACCGCCGGTTATCAGAGCAGGCGTCCGATAGTTGGTTTCCCGACATCCCCAGTAGAGTCCGTCTCAAAGTCGCTGTTACGTCAGTGCTAAGAAGTTTGTGGGTTGGGATCATTGGAGAACTAAGTCCTGACGCGGACAATTTACTCCTGGATTGATGGGATTTCTTCAGAAGTGGGCGTCCTAACGTGGACAGGTTTATTTCCCCAGATTGGTGAGATGTGTTAGTCCTATCGTGGGCAGATTCACGTTTTCGAAATTAGTGGAATGGGAGGTCATGACGTTGACAAAAGTGATTACTCTTTGTGTTGGTGTCCTGACGTGGACCAGTTTTTTCTCAGCAGTTATCCTGACGTGGACAGATCAGACCAGTGTGTGAGTCCTTACGTGGACAAGTCTTATTTCCTCAGCGGGTCGAAGATGCCTGAGTTCTAACGTGGACAAATCAAGACGAGATCAGGTCCTTACGTGGATAAATCAAAGAAATTATTATTCCTAACGTGGAGAAGTGGGTCCTAACGTGGACGATGTAGTCCTTACGCGGACGTATCATAAGAGGTGATTCCTTACGTGGAAAGAGGAGAGTCCTTACGTGGACAGATTAAGATGGATTCCTTACGTGGAGAAATGTAGTCCTGACGCGGACAAATCGGAAAGAAGTTGGTATTCCTTACGGGGAAAAATCAGAGTCCTTACGTGGACATATCAAGAGCATTCCTTACGTGGAAGAAAAATAGTTTCCTTACGTGGAAAGACGAGTTTATTCCTTACGTGGAAAGATTGAGTCCTCACGCGGGCGTGTCAAGGTTGATTCCTGACGTGGAAAGAAAGAGATTATTCCTGACGTGGAAGAGTTTAGTCCTGACGCGGACAGATCAAAGAAGTTATTCCTAACGTGGAAGAAGAAGATTTATTCCTTGTGTGGAAAAAATTGGGGTCCTTACGTGGATAGATTCAAGAAAAGTTGATTCCTGACGTGGAAGAATGATGTACTCCTTATGAGGGAAGTTGAGTCCTGACGTGGACAGATTCAGAACCAAAGTTGAATTCCTTACGGGGAAAGATCGAAGTCCTGACGCGGACATGTCAAGTGGTATCGGAGTCCTTACGTGGACAGATTGATATAGTTCTCCTTATGTGGAAAGAAGATTGCTTCCTGACGTGGAAAGATGAAAGGGTTAGTCCTGACGTGGACAGATACAGAAGAGATGATTCCTAACGTGGACGATGTTATTCCTAACGTGGACAGGTGTTACTCCTAACGTGGAAGAGTTTTATTCCTAATGTGGATGATTCAGTTTATGGAAATGCAGACGAATTATCCCCAGCGGAGTTGCCGAGACTTTCCTGGATTAGCAGCAAGTGGAGTCCTAACGTGGACAGGTTCTAGTTGAGATTTCTTCGTGTTGATGACAGACAGAGTCCTAACGTGGACAAGCAAGCAATCTGTTATGACAGAATCCTCTTCAGAACGATGAAGACAATCCCCAGCACAGTCGCACGAGATCAGTGGGTGCCGTAACAGTCAAATTCAGCTAATGGATGTCGTCCCCCAAGCAGGAGCGCAATTTAGTTTTGCGGTTGGCAAATTTCTGGTTTCACTAGTATTCAACCGTCTCGTACCGCGAATGTCTGAAGGCTCCGGGCTCTTCACCCAATCGGGTCCAAGTCGCTTGAATAGGGGCAGCTGTTGCACCCTGAAATTTGCCCAACCTTATTCACTTGGTTTATGTTTCAATGTCATTAGCATTTGCATATAGAGTCATGTACATAGACTAACCATCTGCATAGCATAAGCATAGCAAGTCATTCAACAGGGGACCAATCATTATTATCATCTCTAGAAGCCTATCAAGAGGTTATTATCCCAATTCAATCTCATTCAAGTCATCAGGAAAGAATTTGAAGGCAAAGAGTTCAGCAGATCAAGCCTTGAGTCCATCTCCTAGCTGAGGGTGTCTGAGGGTCAACCAGAGGATTGTGAGCTGTGAAGTGAAGGCATGGAGAGTATCTAGACATTATGAGAGACTTAGAAAGTCATTTGGAGAAGGAGACAAGTCATTGATGAGAGCACAAGAGCTATAGTTGAAGACAGTCAACTAGGGTTTCATCTGGGTCAACCCTAGGTCAATTGACTGATTTAAGGGGCATTCAAGTCTAGTGGAGAGATGTGGGGTTCATCATTGGATATGTAAAGAAGGATATGGAGATATGCCAAGGAGAATTCAAGAGAAATCAAGGAGAAGAGGAGTTTCTAAATTAGGGTTTCTGTGTAAAATCCCCTAGTTTAGGTCAAATTTCCAAGCAAGATAAGTCAAAATGCAAGCTTCAAATGGCTTCTTGGCCAACATGAAACTTGTAGAGGATCTCAAGACCTTTAATTTGAGTGGTGGAAGACATCAAGGAGATTTATAGAACTCAAGTTATGGTCCTTGCAAGTCACAGGTCATCTGAGGTATCTGAATTTTTGTCTGTGAAAGTGACTTGACTTCCAAGCAATGTTTACCCCTCAAGGAGATTTCAAATGAATTCTTGGTCAACATAAGAATTATTCCTCATTGTCTTAGCTTTCTATAATGGTATAGTATGCCTTCATATGATGTGTGGAACTCAACTTATGGTCTTGGCAAGCAAAGGGTATTTTGGGCATTTGTGAATTACAGGTCATTTTAACCTATGTCCAAAACTCATACAAGGAGGCCTCAAATGGAAAAACTTACAACATCAAACTTGCTCCAAATGTGATTTTAAGTCTAGAAAGAAGGTCACAAATTGTTGGAAAAGCTCATAGCATGAAGTTGCATAATTGGTCAAAATTTGAATTAAAATGGCTTATAATTTAAAGAAATTCAAAGTGAAAAATGGTTTGGGAGATTTATGAGTCCAAATGGAGACTTCCAATATATGATTTTGAATGGAAAAGCAATTCTAAGAACAATGGTTCAAACACTTTTTTTAGTTTAGAAGAAAAAAAGAAAGATATTCATGGTTACTTGCATTTTAAGAAACATTTCAAAAATGGATCAAAGTTGGAAGGCAAGGGAATGTGTAAGATGGATCTAGAATGTTCATGTGAGCCCTATATATTCATGAAATGAAGATTGATCAAGGGTTGGCTTCATTTTTCACCAAGAATCTCCCAAATTCTCTCATTCTTTTTCATTGAATTTTCACTCCAATTCCTCAAATTCTTCACCAATTATCATCAAAATCAACTTCATTATACTGATTCATCATCATAGATCAGAATTCAACCAAGAATCAAGTGTGATTCATCCATTTTCGAGCACTTCCATCATCAACATCAAAATTGAAGTTTCCATTGGACAGCACAATTCAAGTCAAGAATCATCAAGGTATTGCATACAGAATCAATCACTGAGTTAATTGATCAAGATCCAAGCCTTGGAAGCCTCAGATCCACGAGTCTCCATAGCTGTTTTCAAGATTTCATACCAGGTACATTTCCTCTGCCACAGCTTGAATTAGCTAGTTTAGCATGATTTTGTTAGTTTAGATATGATCTAGGTGGTTAGTAGAGCAATTAGGATGAATTTGGAGTGGTTTGGTGAGGATTGTTAGCAGGTTGTAGAAACTGTTAGGGCTTGGAACTCGTGGCTTAGTGCATTAGAATTCTAGGTTGTTAGCGCAGGTTAATCACCATTAGTTGTAGATTAGATTAGTGCAAGTTTGATGGAGAATTGTGCTGATGCATCTCAGAGGATTTCCATGGTGACCAGAATTTGTTGTTATCGGGTTGAGTGATCTATTGAATTTCAGACTGAATTAAGACCATAGGCTTGTAGAGGGAGAGATTTAGAGCAAGTTTCATGTTTATATCGTGGCATTTCATGGCCTGGAGAGGGAGAACAGATGAGTTGAAGTTTACTCGTGCATGAGCATTCATGGAGTTAAACCCTAGCTCACAGATCCAACGAGGAAGATGAAATCGTGTCCATCCATTTTGAGCAAGACTTTTGACTTGGAGAGTGATCCTGTGGCCCTTATTTGATTCAGTTTTGGAGGGAGATGCGTTGGCCCTAAACGCACCGTTTCATTAATTGAAACGGGCGGGCCTGAGTGTATTTTGTTATTTCCACCCCCAGTACCAAGCCCAATATCATTTTGAACGTGGTTTTGTTTCTATTTTCACCCCCAGCTGTTTTTTATTGTTTCATTAATTCTGAAATAGTCTTCTGGGCTTAACCAATTCGCTAACCACACCCCCTGTCTGCCTGGCCCATCCAGAATATAACTAGGGCGCCTGCTATTCTTACCCCCCTCCCTCTCATTTTAATTTCAATTGTTTTTATTTCACTTTAATTTTTTTTACCAACTTTTAAAAATTCATAATAAATTCATAAAAAATCATTTTCAATTCATTCTTTTTACACTATTTCCTTTAGGATGTCTAGAAAATTATAGAGAAATAAAATTGCATTTTCATTTTTATTTCATATTTTTTTCATATTTTCTAAATAAATGTCATTTTAAATAGCTTCATTTCATGCATGATTTTAGTAATTTTTGTTCTATTAAATGCTTTCATATTTTTTGTTCATTCTTTTTAGGTTGTTTAGATTAGACATTGAACTTGTAGATTCCATTTAGTTCCCATTTTTAGGAGTTAATTTTAGGTGATTAATGTAGGCTTGAACACCATGAACAAATTAGGGTTTTTAGGTGATGACTTAAGAAGTTTGATTCTTTCCCTTAGGACTTAGGGTTTGAATAGATTTAGTTATGGGATTATAGGGGCTATGGGTAGTTATTAGATCCCTTAGAAAAAGTCAGGATTCCCCTACTGCTATTAATTCTGTCTGTATATCTGATTGTATGGTGTGGTGTGCCCTCTGGGGATTATTGCTTGCTTGCTTGGGTATTGGGATTGATTGGGGATTTGGGAGAGCTGAAGACTTGAGGAGATGAAGACCATTGAAGATCCAAAGATTGAAGATCAACTGCCAGAGTTGAAGAGGGGATTCTTGCTAGCAGCTGCTGAGGAGACTAGGGTTTAGGAGCTAGGCAGAGCTCTAGATTAGGAAGCTTGTTTCTCAAACATGGAATGCCTTGTCTGCATCCATCCTTTCTCTATGATTCAAAGTCTCTTTCAAATATCCACCTCCTTCCTTTGGAAGGATCAGTGAATATATTTGAAAGATAGAACTTTTGAGAGGAAACTTTCTGTTTAATGTTAACAGTTGATGAACCACCCTTGGTAGGTAATTAACTGTCTAACATTCATCCAATTCACTCTTGTGACTGATTCCTCATCCTGGAGGTTTGAACTTGAAGAAAAGCCATTGCAGATGGAAGACTGATGATCAAAGCCCTTGCCTGAAGGCCATGAAGATGGAGATTAATGCTTGTTGAAGCCTGTAATTGATGAGAGATTACTTGAAGCCAGATGTTGATTCAGAGCTGCTGACGCTGTTTCTTTTGCTGTTGTATTTCATTTGTTGATGTATTGATTGGATTTCCTGGCTGTATTGTTTGCTGTTTACCCTGTTGGGTTGAAAGTGAAGCCTGTTCACTTTCGCCTATTGTTTTCCAGGTTCGAGGTTGAGTGGGACTCCCTTGCCTCGCTTGTACTGTTGCATCCATGCATTTTACCGCTTTATTATATCTGTTATTGTTTCTGTTTCTGCCTATCCCGTAGGATCTCTGTTTCTCTCTGTGCAAGAGAGGAGCATGATAGACACTAGGTCTTAACCCATGCATGATAACATTAGGTTAGTTTGATTCCCTTCGCAACCGTAGGATAGAGTTCTGTCTCTTTCTTTCTCAGAACAAACAGAAAAACACATAAAGATTTCAAACACAATAAAAGACACTTCTTCCGTAAAAGAATGTGAACTCATCAAAACGTCATTTTTGTCCGCTTGGACCGCTAATCAGAAAAACCTTTTTTCAGAAAGAATAAAATCAACCAGGACAAGCTTGTGTCGTACGTGGCCCGAACTACGTTTGCTCTGATCTTTCATGCCGTGTGAAAGTACGTAGGCATAGGATGCGATATCCTAGCGAGCAACCTTCCCCTCCTTTCCCGTAGGTAGGCGAACTACGTTGACTCTGATTTCTCGTTCCAGGCGGGAATACGTAGGCATAAAGTGCGATACTTTGCCGAGTCATTTTTATTTTCATTTTATTTTCTTTTAACCCCTGACCTGTAGAGTAGATAGAATAACAATCCATATCCGAAAACAAGCGTGGATCCCGTCGAGTACGACGGACGTGAGGGGTGCTAATACCTTCCCCTTGCGTAACCGACTCCCGAATCCAGGTTTTGGTTGCGACGACCATACCTTTCCCATGTTGTGCGAGGTTTACTCTGAGCGTTTCCTTTCCCTCCCGTGGGATAAATAACGCACGGTGGCGACTCTTCTGTTCAGCCGGCGCCGATTTTCGCAGTAGCGACACAACTTATCATGATTGAGGAGTTTGAGAAGTTTCAACCTAGGGTTTCTAAGGCTTGATAGTGTAAAATCCCCTAGTTTGATCCCTATCTTCAAGGCAGTTTAGCTCAAGATGTGATTGTCATATCATCTTACCCCCAAAATGAATGTTGTAGAGCTTCTTCTTAGCTTTAATTTGAGTACTAGAAGTCCTTGATAGGATTTGTAGAGCTCAAGTTATGACTTTGACAAGTTACAGGTCATCTGAGGTATGTGAATCTGGGGCCTTGAAAGTCACCCAACTTGCATCCAACTTTTGCCTAAGAAGGATGATTCCTATTAACTTTTGGTAAAAATGAATGTTGTTCCTCATCTTCTTAGCTTTCTAGAGAGTACTAGAAGTCCTTGATAGGATTTGTAGAACTCAAGTTATGGCTTTGACAAGTCAAGGGCATTTTGGTCATTTGGATATTATAGGTCATTTCAAGCATAAGGCCATAACTCCTATTTCCAAGCTTCAAATGGAAAAATCTTCAACATAAAACTTGCTTAAAATGATGTTTTAAGGCTAGTAGGGAGGTCATGAGATGTTAAAAAGGCTTGTAGCAAAAAGTGATAAAAATGACCTAAAATGGAGGCATAAGTTAAATAAGTTCAAGTTGGAAATTGAAATTTCCAAGTTACACATCCAAACCATGGCATATAATAGGTCATTTTGACTCTAAAATACATTCTAAAAACAATGGTTCATCCACTTTTTTGAATTGAGGCCTAGATCATGGGGTTGCTTTGGAAAATGCTTGCTTGCATAATAAGGCACAAATGTAAAACTCAAAGAAAGGCAATGTACAAGCTAGTAAAGTGTTTTAACACACCATATATCTCATTTAGGGAGAATTTCAAGTCAGTTACAAGGGTTGCAAGGGCTATGGCATGAGGTGAGGCATGAGATGAGATGAATCCATAAACTCATGACATGAGAATTCCAATTTCTCATTGGATGGTTCCAGATGGTTCTAGATGAGTCTAAACCATTCTATATATGATTTAGAACTTGCTCAGATGCAAGGTTGGTGAGAGATTTGAGAGAAGAGAGAGATAGCCATTTCACTTTCTTCCATTGCAAGTTGAAATCAAATTCCACATTCTGATCCATTTCCATTCCTTCTTTCAATCTAAACACATTCCATTGATCACACTGAAGCTGTGCAGACCAAATTGAGAGCAAAACCATGGAGAATTGAAGAGATAGAACTTGGATTTTGAAGGTTGCAAGTCACCATCGGGTTTGGAGATTCAAGCTTTCTTGGTCCAATCTTTTGCAAACAGAAGCTCTATCATCATTCAAGGATTGATTCTGAAGAGTTTGGGAGCTTGAAGTGAAGGTTTACCCCATCTGTTAATCAAGATTCAACAGGTTAGTAACTTTTCTTCTACACCATGATTTAGGCATGATTAGCAAGAATTGTTAGGTTAGAACGGTTAGAGACAATTAGGTGATGGATTCTGGGAAGTTTGGGATCAATTGGTGAAGTTTCAGTTGATGACACCATTTTTGTTTTGACCAAGAACATGAGATATAGTGAGCTATGGCATGATTTAGATATCAAGAATTAATCAGGGTGAGGTGGTGATCATTCTGAGGTAATTAATTGCAAGAATTGTTGAAGTTGATGTCTGAGCTTATTTTTGACCTTGGATCGGGTTTGAAGATTTAAGATGATTCAATTGATTTCAAGACCATGGTTGTGATCAGCATGAAATTATGGATGAATTAGGGTTTTGAATCTTAATTTTTCATGGAGAATTTAGGTGATACGAGTTTGGTGAAGATGGAGCTTGAAGCTCTGCTTCCATGGATTCTTCAGTTTGAACCCTAGCTGGAGGAAGAAGATGAAGGCGTGGCCATTGGATGGAGATTGGACCCGTTGACTGGGCGTGGATCGTGAGGCTGAGGTTTAATCTCACATTTGAAGAGGGAAGTTCTGAAGAGCTTAAACGCGTCGTTTCATTAAAAGGGATCTTGGGCTCGTTTGATAACCACACCCCCAAGTCATGGCCCATTGGATAATGAACTGTATTTTGTTACTTTATGCACCGTGGCTTTTCCATTTTCTTTATGATTTTTGAAATGATTTTCTGATGAAACTGGGCCTAGCGCGCCTTACTAACTGCACCCCTATTTTGAGCCCATCTGGAAAATGAACTGTCCATAGTTGCTATCTGCACCATGCATTTCATATTTTAATTTCTTTTTCTCCATTTTTCATTAATCTTTGAAAAATCATAATAAATAGAAAATTAATGATTTTTGCATGGGGATTTTTTCTCTCATTTCATGTTCATGTCTAGAAAATTATAAAACCATAATATTTGCATTTCATGCATTTTTAATATTTTTTGTGTATTTTCTCTTTTAATAGCATTTTAATTCTTTTATGTTGATGCATAGATTTGTAGAATTTTGTTTAGCTAGTTCCCTTTGGATTTTTAGGCCATTATTTTTAGGATAATTAGATTAGGACTTTAGCTCCCCCTTGGATTTATTCCATAATTTTGTGATGAATTTTTGATTTGTTTTTCTTAGATGACTTTAGGTTGTGTAGAATTAGGTCAATCCTTAACATAGGTCCACAATAACACTAGAATTTTGGGTTTCTAGGCCAAGTTAGACATTGGGACATATAGGGTATTAAGGGTAGGTATATAGGATCCCCTAGAAATTATATTAGGTTTTAATATAATAGTATACTATTTTTAGATGATTTTTGTAGTTGATGATTGTTTGTGTTGCCCTTGTGGGCTTGTATTTTTGTTTACTTTGCTTTGTGGGCTTGGTGAGCTTCGTTTTTCTTTGAGGAGCATGGAGGAGCATAGTAGAAGACTTGAAGATTGATTGAGGAGCTTGAGAGCTTGAGAATCTTGTTTGTTTTGTTGTTGTTTTAGGGTTAGGAATTAGGAAGAGTTTAGACCTAGTTAAGTTCTTTCTTAAACATGGATGGTATCTTTCACCTCCATTCCTCCCTATGATTCAAAGTCCTTCCATGGTATTCACCTCTCTCCTTGGGAGGGATAAGTGATGGTACCTAGGAAGTAGAACTTTTGAGGGAACCATTCCTTTGATGTTAAACCCTTATAGGTCACCTTTGGTGGTCAATAAGCAGTTTAACACCCCAGCTTATCCAGTTAAGTGATTTCCTCTGGTTTGAGAATCTTGAGAGATGTTGAGCTTGAGTGTGAAGATGAAGACTTCATTGAAGAGTGTGGAAGAGGATGATTCCTTGGGCATTGCCATTCCAGCTGAAGCTTGAAGAGCAACAAGAGCAAGTTGATACTTGAAGACCAATAAAGATCCAGTAAAGACTGAATGAAGAGCTGAGGCTTAAAGACTGAAGGATGAAGTTGATACTTCTAAGTGATTGAAGGTTACTCTAAGAAGCTGAAGCTTGCAGGAAGAGAAGACCAAGTTGAGACTGGTAAAGCAAGGAGAGCTTGAGATCTTAAAGACTAAGTTGATACTTAGGAAGAGGATTCAATTGAGATTGACTGAAGAGCTAAAGCTTGAAGAACAAAGGATAAGTTGATACTTACTTTGAAGCTTGGAGATCCTGAAGGAATCAAGTTGATACTTGTGGTTAATAGTGAAGCCTGAAGGTGGAACTGATTAAGGAGCTGAAGCTTAGAGAAGAGGGAATAAGTTGAAACTTATGTGGAAGGGTTGAAACCTGGAGAAGCAAATTGATATTTGTCAAGAGTGATGGAAGTCTGAAGACTGAGTTGCTGTTAGAAGAGCTGAAGCTTGGAGTTGAGAGATGAGTTGATCTGCTTTCTTGTCTGTTTTCTTTTCTGTATTGATGTGCCTTGTTTGACTTGCTTGATGCATTAGAATAAGTTCATATCTAGAATAGGTAAAATCTAGGAGCATGATTGCACTAGAGGTTGAGTTGCTCCCTCTGCTTGTACTGTTATTGTATGGCTTTGCTTGCGGGTATTCGGTAGAGCCCTGCTCCCTTGCCCATGTGGTTTGCTTTGCTTGATAGCATGATTTTATTTCATCTGTATGATTGCAGTTTATTGTTTTATTGCTTGATAGCATGTTTTATTTCAGTATGATTACTGTTATTCATTCTGGCTTGAGGTTGAGATGAGCTTGTGGAGGATGATGCCCCACACACATTTCCTTCCTCACTTGCATTGCATGCAATTTACAGTCGTTTACTGTTTACTGTTTAAGCTGATGCTTTATCTGTTTCTGTATCATTGACATGATCCCTTAGGACTCTCATTTCCTTTGATAAGGAATTGATGATAGAACTTTAGGTTGAAACCTATGCATGATAACTTCTAGGAGTTCCCTGTTTCAAACCTCAACTATAGGATGAATCCTTGGCATGTAAACAGTAGGACTTGATAGTCTCCCCGTAGTTGAGCCTGTTCTCTTCTCATCTCAAAACAGCTTAAGATACAGTAATCATGAATGGTTTCTTTCGTACGTTACGAGCCTTAAGCTATCTGAGAAAGGATTGTGGGAGAGTTTCTTTTCCACAGTCTGGTTGTTTAGTATGGTACCCTTTGGGTGACATGCGACGCATTCACTCTCAGGTCATAGTCTCTAGTGCGATTGAAATTGCAAACACAATAAAAAACACTTCTTCCGTAAAAGACAGAAAATAACGCGTAGTGTCCCGAACTACGTAAGCTCTGATCTCTCATACCTGTTGAGAGTACGTAGGCACAATACTGATGTATTGGCGAGCTACCTTCCCTATAACCGGTCGTAGGTCGAACTACGTTGACTCTAATTTCTCGTTCTCTGATGAGGATACGTAGGCATAAAGCGCGACGCTTTGCCGAGTCAGTTTCTTTTCTGTTTTAAGCCAGCCTTGATAGGTAGATAGATAAAACCAACCCGTCCAGTAAACACAACGAGCATGGATCCCGTCGAGTACGACGGACGTGAGGGGTGCTAATACCTTCCCCTTGCGTAACCGACTCCCGAACCCAGACAATGGTTGTGATGACCTTGTCTTACCCTTTTTTGTAAGGTTTTTCCGATCGTTTCCTTTCCCGCCCTGAGGGATAAATAACGAAAGGTGGCGACTCTTCTGTTGTGCCGGCACCTTATTTTCGCGTAAGCGACAGCTGGCGACTCTGCTGGGGATCGAACCCAGAATCTCTGGTTCTCCGGTTCCCCTATGCGAGTCAATCCTAGCGCTTGTATGATTGCTTGTTGGGTTGTGGTTATTTCTCGCATTTTATTTCTCGCATTTTATTTCCCGCACTTTATTTTCAGTATAATATGATTATCTGTGCTGTTGTGGGAGAGGCATTCTGATGAGTGAGAAGCCAGACCCAGGCTTGAGTGCACCATAGACTTAGAGTGGAAATTAGTGGGCGCGTGCTTGCTTTGCAGGCACTAGTGTCTCATGAAATCCACGCTCAGACGAGGTTCTCCCGGTTGGCTTCTCTTTCAACCCTTTGGGTTGAGACGGTTGCTGGTTTGGTGGATTGTCGACTCTGGGGACCGATCATTTGTGATTCAGCCGAGTGAGGCCGCTTCATGAGCTGGTGATGCCACACCTTCTGGGTATCGTATCACCCCTCTTGAATGTCTGTGACGCTGATGAACACATAGGATGCCGAACTTGAGTCAATATAGGTCCATACCTGTGAGCAGGGTTGGGTTTGTTGCAGGAAACTTTAACCTTCAGACTACCTGGTTTTCTTAATAGTGGATCAGTTTTGTTGGGATCTGAGGATCTCATCTGCAGATGTGTATTTGTTCTTGATAGAGCAGGTTCTGATCAGAGGATCTTATTATCAGATGTGCACTTGTTCTTGACAGAGCAGGTTTATGACTGGGGTCTGAGGATCTCATTATCAGGTGTCTGTTCTTGATAGAACAGAGTTTTGTTATCGGATGTTTGTTCTTGATAGAGCAGAGTTTTCGTCATCAGTTGTTTGTTCTTGACAGAGCAGATTTATGATTGGGGTCTGAAGATCTCATCAGCAGATGTATGTTTGTTCTTGACAAAGCAGATTTATGATTGGGGTCTGAAGATCTCATCAGCAGTTGTATGTTTGTTCTTGATAGAACAGAGTTTTATTATCAGATGATTGTTCTTGACAGAGCAGAATTATGATCTTGTGTATATGGCCCTATCAGATGGTTGTTCTTGACAGAGCAGATTTGTGGTCTGATACCGGGGTTCTCTTATTATCAGATGCAGTGGTTGTTCTTGATAGAGCAGGATTATGGGTTTGTTGATACAAAATCTCCACAGCACCAGTTTCCTTGATCTCCTGCTGCATGATTGCATTTTACATTATTTCGCATACTCATTTGCATTTCATTAACGTGTGTCTGTGTTACAGGTACCGTTTTCCCCGATCTAGGATTTCTTGCCTCCTATTGTATTGTTATGGGTTCTCTGAGGAAGACCGTGGCTTACAAGTTCCCTGCCCCTGATGTGGTTAAGCTAACTGGTTTGATAGCTTTAGCAGATGATTCTGTGAGGGATGAGTTCAGAAAATCTTACGGCAGGTTGCTCAGTTTGGTTCATAAACCTTCTGCGTTCGAGGTGAATGGGTTGCACGCTCTGTTGCAGTTCTACGACCCTCCACTGAGATGTTTCACTTTCCAGGATTTTGTTCTCGCACCCACGCTGGAAGAATATGATGATTTTCTAGGTGTGCCTATCAAGAGGCAGAGGCCTTTTGTTCATATGGATGCTGATGCTGATCTGGCTGGTTTAGTTCCTTCACTTCATCTGGATGCCTCCGAGTTGGTGTTGTCTAGTTGGAACAAGGTTCCTGGTTTCTCCTTGCAGTTTTTAGTGGGTAAGGCTCAGCAGTGCGCCAAAGACGGATGTTGGATTGCGTTCAACGCCATTCTCGCGCTGTGCATATATGGCATCATTCTGTTCCCCAATATGCCCGATTTTGTAGACTTTGATGCATTTCACATATTTGCTTCAGGGAATCCAGTCCCTACCTTGATAGGAGATGTATATCATTCTATCCACTACAAAAACAAGAACAGGAGGGGCAAGAATGTCTCATGCTGTGTACCCTTGCTTTATAAATGGCTTGATAGTCATCTGCCCAAGAGGGGTCCTTTTGTCTTGTCTGCAACCACAACTGAGTGGTCCGAGCGTCTGATGAGCTTATCTGCAGAGGATATTGATTAGTTTGACAGAGATAGGTTGGGTACTGAGGTGATCTTTAGCTGCAGCGGGTTTCCAAATGTGCCTTTGATAGGCAGGAAGGGCTGTATAAACTACAATCCGTCGTTGTTGGTCCGACAGTTCGCGTATGCTTTGAGAGCTCCGCCAAAGGATGAAGAGGTGCAGGAATCTCTGTACCTCACTGGTCTTCTAGAGGGGGATCTGTTATCCAAGCTTAAGCGCGCATGGAATGGTATCAGTAAGCGAGGAAAGCCATTGCTGGGAAGAAGAAAAAATCAAGCCTACCCTCCGTATGTGACTTGGATCAGAGCCAGGGCAGATGCTATAGGGATGCCGTTTCCTCATACCAAGCCAAAAAGCCCTCCAATGATTGAAGAGCCTACTACTGTGCCCATTCAACAGCATAATCAGGTGTTGGCTGAGCGAGATGAATTGAAGAGGGCAATCGAGGAACTGGAGAAAGAATTGGCCCAGCTCCGAAGCGAGAGGAACGAAGTCGTGCATTCTTTCAAAAGGCAGACAGAGCTGGTGAACTGGCTGGGGACAGACCTGACTAAGCAGATAGCCGAGCGTGAGCGCATGGGTCAGGACTTCAAAGCTGTCAACGACGTACTGGCTATGAAGAAGCAGCACTTGGACGAAGCATATCGGAGGATATCCAAGTTCAACCAGCACTAGAAGGCTTCCCTGGCCACCAGGAAAGAGTGGGAGGATAAGCTGATGCTACAGATCTCTAAGCTGGAAGCCCAGGTGAAGGATAGTGAGAAGAGGTTTGATGAAGAAACCGCTCGCAGATACGCCGCCGAAGGCCGGCTCAACAAAGCTCTCGCTAACCTGAAGGAGCGCAAGCTGACGTTTGAGTCTAAGAAACAGAAGCTAGAAGATTGTTTCGGCGAAGGAGCATGGGAAGGTTCGGTCGAAGGTCTTCAGTACACCATTGTGCAAAGGGAGTTACTCGTCGAGGGGTTACTCACTCTGCCTGATCATCCAGAAACGAAGGAGTTGTTAGAAGAATATCGCGCCCGTGGCCGTACTTGACTATTTGTATTCCTTTTGTTTTGATCATTGTTGTATGTTGACCATCACCAGGCTTGTTGGCTGAGGTCACACTATTGATTCATCTTGTACTCGCTGATGCTATGTACTGCCCTGATGGGCTTTCTTTATATATGAGATTGTTATTTCCATGATTGGACTCAGACTTCTTCTTATTGTCAGCACTGGCACTCAGGCACTAGGATCGGGGAAGATCTCCCTAACACACAGACACACGCATGCATTTGCAGGAAGCATTTGCATGACGAGTATTTTGTTGTTTTTCCTAACCCTTTTGTGTTTACAGGTTGTCGCAGGTTGTCTCAGGTGGTTCCAGGATTGATCAGAGACCTATTCACCGCTATCCAACTAGAGCTAATCAGACCAGGATCTTGGAGCAAGTGCAAACTGATGTTCAGGAACTCCGCGAAAGGATGGATCGCTTCATGGAGCTCATGCAAGCGGTCGCCAATGGCCAGGATCAGCTCAGAACTTTGGTTCAACCTTTGATTTCCAGGGTTGATAGCAACGGCGTACTCCATGGTGGGACTGTGCCTACTCCCCCACCAGTTGAAACTCCGCAGAATGGTGTCCCCGTGAGCGGGGGAAACGGCAGTGCTAATGGCAATGCGATGGCCAACATAGGACTCAATACGACGGGCGTCAGTAATGGGAGTCTGGGAGCTAATGTCAATGTCGGGCCGGGCAACGGCAATGCAGGCGTCAGGAATCTGTTTGTGCCTCAGCCATGGTTAGAGGATCGTCAGGATGATGTGTTCTCTCAGAGAGGTGCTGAAGGGGAGCTGAATGCTGAAGCACGGCTGAGATTCAAGGCACTTGAAGATAAAATGAGAGATATCGAGAATCAGAATGCTTTAGGCATTGATATGTCCAAGCTGGGATTAATTGCTGATTTTAAGGTGCCTCCCAAGTTCAGGGTACCTGACTTTGAAAAGTATAAGGGCACCACTTGCCCTCGTGTCCACCTGAGATCGTATTATAGGAAGATGTCTGCTCATTCTGAAGACAAGAAGTTGCTGATGCACTTCTTCCAAGACAGTCTTTCCGGGCCGTCCCTTGAGTGGTACATGAATCTGGAGCCCACTAGTGTGCGCACATGGAAGGATCTTGCTGAAGCATTTGTGCACCACTACCAATACAATAGCGACTTGGCCCCGAACCGAGTTCAGCTACAGAATCTGTCGCAGAGGAATAATGAAGGATTTAAGGAGTACGCCCAGTGGTGGCGTGAGTTGGCAGCCAGGGTTCAGCCGCCGATGGTTGAACGAGAGCTCGTGCAGATGTTTGTAGCCACCCTCCCAGGGGTTTACTATGAGAAGTTGGTCAGCGGTATGTCTGGAACGTTCTCAGATCTCATTATCACGGGTGAGCACGTCGAAAACGGGATCAAGATCGGGAAAATTCAAGGTGATTCATCCTCAGCTGGAGGAGGTGGAAAGAAACCTTATGCTGGCAAAAGACGGGAAGGAGAAGCGAGCGCTTTGACCAACACTCGAAGGAAGGGTAAAGGTCCTCATCAGCAAGTGGCCAGTATAAATATCTCGGCAGCTCCGCAGCAGCAGCAGCAACAACCGAATCAACAGGGATACAAGAAGTATCAGAATCGGGCATCTTTGGCGAACCGTCACTTCGAGACACCGCCCATGTCATACGCGCAACTATTGCAGACTTTGCTTCAGCTACAGTTGATCCAGAAGAGAACCATGGCTCCTTTGACAGGGGCACCTCCGCCAGGGTACGACGCGAATGCCATTTGTGAGTTCATTCAGGGGCACCAGGCCACACAATAGAGAACTGCAAAGCCTTCAAGCATAAGGTGCAGGATATGGTGGATGCCAAGATCATCAACTTCTCCGATAATGTGCCCAATGTCACGAAGAATCCTATGCCGAATCATAGGGGAGGTGGTATGAACGCCATTATCAAGGACGAGAGTTCGGATTTGTTGACTGACGTCAGAGATCTGAAGACGCCACTTAGCTTCGTTAAAGCTAAGTTGCTGAAAAGAGGGTTCTTTCCAGGTTGCGGAGAGCTATGTATGGACTGTGCCACACGTTCTGATGGATGTGAGCAGTTGGTAGAAGGAATTCAAAGTCTGATGACTGAAGGGATTCTGCAGTTTAGCCGGAGGGCTAAAAGTGGATCAGGAGAGGTAGTGCTGAAGCAAGCCGATGAAGTCGCCACCATCACCATCCCTCGCCACCCGATAACCATTTCTGCGCCCAGACCGCCCACAATTACTATTACCAAAGCTGGGCCGATACCATTCGAAAGCACTAACGCCGTTCCGTGGCATTATGGGGCTGAAGTCTACTGCAACGGACAGAGGTTGGACCTGGAACCGTATGGGTCGACTGTGGAGAATCTTGCGGGAATCAGTGGTATTACTCGCAGTGGAAGAGTGTTTGCACCACCAGAGGTTGTGGCGGATAAAGCGGTCAGAGCTGATGCGGCCGATAAGGGTAAAAGTAAAGTCGTTGAAGAGGTCCCGTGTGGGGTAGAAAAAGACTTGCTTGTTAAAGATGTCGAGGAGTTTATGCGGTTGATTAAAAAGAGTGACTACAAGATTGTAGATCATCTCCATCAGACGCCCTCGAAGATTTCCATTCTCAACTTGTTGCTGTGTTCTGAAGCACACCGCAATGCGCTGCTGAAGGTGTTAAACGCCGCATATGTACCGCAAGAAATATCGGTAAATCAACTAGAAGAGGTCGTAGCCCACGTAAATGCTGGAAATGGGCTAGGTTTCACAGACCTGGAGCTGACGCCAAAAGGGAGAAATCACAATAGCGCCCTGCACATCTCAATAGAGTGTAGGGGCACGATCATGTCGCACGTGTTGGTGGACACCGGTTCGTCACTTAATGTTCTTCCGAAGAAGGCATTAATGAAGTTGGATACTCGTGGAGTGATTTGCACACCCAGTGATCTGGTTGTGAGGGCGTTCGACGGAACTAAACGCCACGTTTTCGGGGAGGTGACCCTGCCGATCCAAGTCGGTCCGAAAACGTTCGACGCGGTCTTTTATATTATGGACATCATGCCTGCCTACAGTTGTCTCTTGGGCCGGCCGTGGATCCATGCTGCTGGTGCTGTGACCTCCACGTTGCACCAGAAACTCAAGTATGTTGTCGGAGGTAGCATCGTAACCGTGTGTGGCGAGGAAGACATAATGGTGAGCCATTTGTCGTCCTTCAAGTATGTGGAGATGGATGGCGAAATCCATGAGACTCTATGCCAAGCGTTCGAAGTTGTCAAAGTGAAGGACGTAGCTCCTGTAGTCACAGAAAAGCCAGAGATGACTCTCTCCTCATTCAAGGAGGCTCGGGCCGTTGTCCAAGCCGGATCTACCCCAGGCTGGGGGCGAATTTTGGAGATACCCAACAAGCAAGATAAGTTTGGGTTGGGATATTCTCCTGGAGCTGAAGCTTCTTCTTCTTCTAGCAGTTCGTCTCGAGGTAAAGGGCCGATCCAGTTTACCAGCGGCAGAGTAATATTTGAAAGCATCAACACGGTGTCTGAAGACAGCGGAGATAGCGACTGTGACCTCGACTCTTGGATCCAGCCAAGCAAGCCGCGCGAGGGCCTCAACAATTGGTCCGTCAAGGATATCATCCAGATGACAAGCGAAGAGTAATGATTTACTTTTCCCAATCATTGTAAAACCCTATGTCTTACCCGGGGCATAGTGGTTTTATTGTCAGGGCCTTGTTGGATTATGTACATGCATTTTGTTAATAAATCAAAGGCGTTTTCTTCGTATTCAAATATTGTGATCTCTGTTATTCCTGTTTTATATTTGTTTTTAAAAACAATAAAATGGCAATGGGGTTTGTGCTAACCTGCACATCTTTGTTTTAAACTTAACCCTTGTTATTGCAGGATCCACATGACAGACGACATCGAGTTTGGACCTTCTACGGCTCACTTCGACTTCGATTGCCCGATCTATCAAGCCGAAGAAGAGATTGATGAAGACGAAGACCTTCCTGAAGAATTGGCCCGCTTGTTGAAACAAGAGGAGAAAGTTATTCTGCCTCATGAGGAGGAGATCGATATCGTGAATCTGGGTTCTGAAGAACTCATCAGAAATGTCAGGATAGGGGCTGCGTTGCAGAGTGATGTCAAGCATAGATTGGTCGAAATGCTGAGAGAGTATAGTGACGTCTTTGCTTGGTCATACGAAGATATGCCCGGACTTGACACGGACATCGTGGTCCACCACTTGCCGCTGCGAGAAGATTGTCCTCCCGTTAAGCAGAAGCTTAGGAGGACGAGACCAGATATGGCCGTTAAGATCAAAGAAGAAGTGCAGAAACAACTTGATGTTGGCTTCTTAGCGGTCACTACTTACCCTCCGTGGGTCGCCAACATAGTGCCTGTATCGAAGAAGGACGGTAAGGTACGCATGTGCGTCGATTATCAGGATTTGAATAGGGCGAACCCTAAAGATGATTTCCCGCTGCCTCATATCGATGTGTTGGTCGACAACACAACCCAGTTCTCCGTGTTTTCATTCATGGATGGCTTCTCCGGTTACAACCAGATCAAGATAGCGCCGGAGGACATGGAGAAAACGACGTTTATCACTCCCTGGGGAACATTTTGCTATAAGGTAATGCCTTTCGGTCTGAAGAACGCAGGGGCCACTTACCAACGAGCTATGGTAACTTTGTTTCATGACATGATTCATCATGAGATTGAAGTCTATGTTGATGACATGATTGCGAAGTCCCAAACGGAGGAGGGACATCTGGTCAATTTGCTGAAGCTTTTTGAGAGGCTTAGGAAGTTCAGGTTGAGGCTGAATCCTAACAAGTGTACTTTCGGGGTATGGTCCGGAAAGCTACTGGGGTTTATCATGAGCGAAAGAGGCATCGAGGTTGATCCTGCGAAGATTAAAGCGATACAAGAAATGCCAGTGCCAAAAACCGAAAAAGAAGTTCGTGGTTTCCTGGGCAGGATAAACTACATTGCAAGGTTTATTTCTCAGCTCACGGCCACGTGTGAATCGATGTTCAAGCTTTTAAAGAAAGATCAGGCGATTATCTGGGACGAGGATTGCCAGAAGGCATTCGACAAGATAAAGCAGTATCTTCAGGAACCTCCAATCTTGATACCCCCAGTGGCTGGACGGCCTCTAATCATGTACTTGACAGTTCTTGAGAATAGTATGGGGTGTGTTCTCGGTCAGCACGACGAGACGGGAAGAAAGGAGCATGCCATTTATTATTTGAGTAAAAAGTTCACTGACTGTGAATCTCGTTACTCGATGCTGGAGAAAACGTGTTGCGCACTAGCCTGGGCTGCCAAACATTTACGACAGTACATGCTCAATCACACCACTATGCTAATTTCAAAGATGGATCCGATCAAGTACGTCTTTGAGAAGCAGGCTCTTTCGGGCAGGATTGCCAGATGGCAAATGGTGTTGACGGAATATGATATTTAGTATGTTTCCCAGAAGGCCATCAAGGGAAGCGTATTGTCTGATTACCTTGCCGAACAGCCGATCGAGGATTACCAACCAATGAAGTTTGAATTCCCTGATGAGGATATCATGTTTCTCAAAGAGAAGGATTGCGATGAACCGTTGCCCGACGAGGGGCCAGATAGGAAATCCCAGTGGAAATTGATATTCGACGGGGCGGTTAATTCCTACGGAAGTGGAATTGGGGCGATCATCACGACTCCCCACAGATCCCACATCCCGTTTACTGCGAGACTGACGTTTCCAGTCACCAATAATGAAGCGGAGTACGAAGCATGCATTATGGGTCTAGAAGAGGCAATTGATTTGAGAATCAAGAACCTAGACGTATATGGTGACTCGGCGCTTGTGATTAACCAAATTAAAGGGGAGTGGGAGACTCGTCAATCGAATTTGGTGTCGTACATGAACTATGCCAGAAGGCTACTTCCGTTCTTTGATCGAGTGGAACTCCATCATGTACCCAGAGCAGAAAATCAGATGGCTGATGCCTTAGCCACGTTGGCTTCAATGTATAAAGTCAATTTTTGGAATGAGGCTCCAAGAATTGTCCTTTCTCGTCTTGATAAACCTGCATTTGTCTTTGCAATCGAGGAAGCCGCCGACGGCAAGCCATGGTTCCATGACATCCAGACCTTCCTTATGACTAAGGAATATCCTGCGGGTGCGTCAACCCAGGATAAGAAGACTCTGAGGAGGCTGTCTGGAAATTTTTATCTCAATCCTGATGGAGTTCTGTATAAGAGAAACCACGATCTCGTGCTACTCAGATGTGTAGATGAGAAAGAGGCGAGTATTCTCATGGAAGAAGTCCATGAAGGCACAGTTGGCACGCACGCCGGCGGGCATGCCATGACGAGAAAGATCCTGAGAGCAGGATACTACTGGCTTACGATGGAATCGGATTGCTTTAAATTCGCGAAGAGATGTCATAAGTGCCAGATTTATGCTGATAAAGTTCATGTGCCGCCGTGCCCGTTAAATGTCATGTCCTCCCCGTGGCCGTTCTCCATGTGGGGCATCGACATGATAGGCAAGATCGAGCCCACTGCATCTAACGGTCATCGCTTCATTCTAGTAGCCATCGACTACTTCACCAAGTGGGTGGAGGCAGCCTCGTATGCTAATGTGACCAAGCAGGTGGTGGCTAAATTCATAAAGAGGGACATCATCTGTCGTTACGGAATTCCCGAGCGGATCATTACTGATAATGGTTCGAATCTGAATAACAAGATGATGAAGGAGCTGTGCCAGAGTTTCAAGATTGAACACCACAACTCGTCTCCTTACCGGCCGAAGATGAATGGCGCCGTTGAAGCGGCCAATAAGAACATAAAGAAGATTGTTCAGAAGATGGTTGTGACCTACAAAGATTGGCACGAGATGCTGCCATTTGCACTGCACGGTTATCGTACGACGGTACGTACCTCAACCGGGGCAACTCCTTTCTCCTTGGTGTACGGTATGGAAGCAGTCCTACCGTTAGAAGTGGAGATCCCTTCTTTGCGAGTTTTGGTTGATGTGAAACTCGACGAGGCAGAATGGATTACGAACCGACTGAACCAACTCAGCCTGATGGACGAGAAGAGGTTAGCATCGATTGCGTTTGGTCATCTGTACCAAAGCCGAATGAAGAAAGCTTATGACAAGAAGGTGCATCCTAGAAGCTTTCAGACGGGTGATCTCGTCCTGAAGAAGATTCTTCCTCCACACTCCGATCACCGGGGCAAGTGGAATCCCAATTACGAAGGTCCGTACGTCGTCAGCAAGGTCTTCTCGGGAGGAGCTTTGTTGTTATCCACGATGGATGGTGAAGATTTTGCATCCCCGGTGAACGCGGACGCAGTTAAAAAATACTTTGCTTGAAAGTGACCCGCTGGGCAGTAAAAAGAGACTCCAGGCAAAAATGGGGCATCCCGGCGAACCATAAAAAATGAAAAAGGTTCGGGAAAAAATTAGGGATATAAGTTGAAAAAAATGTACACCCGCAAAGTCGAAAACCCGGATGGGAGACTTTGGCAAAAAAGGGTATCCCGGTGGACTGAAAACCCGCAAAGGGCGGTTCACGCAAAAGTTAGGGATTTGAAAAAGCAAATGACTGCATTCCGCGTGTGGACTTTCTTTGTTTAGTGGTTTGGAAGACCTGAGGGCCGTTTATCTGAATCAATCTCTTCTGAAGCGGAAGCGTCGGAGAAGTATCGAAGTCGAGTGGGTCATAGAGGGATCAACTCATGGTGTTCGTCTACGCCTCGTTGCCGACATTTGTATATACTGATGTATATTTATGTTTTATTTTTGCGCGGCTTCCTCATTCCAGGAGTTTGCATCTGTTGTAAAACATTTTTACCCATTCAGGGGTTCGTTATCAATAAAATGTATACTATTCAGGAATTCTGTTTGTCTGTTTAGCATTTATCTGTTTTGTTTGCGAAAAAGAATGTCGATGTTTTTGATAAAATGCGCATACATAAACTTACTGGCCTAGGCCACTGATTGTTGAAACAATGAATTACTTAAACATTGTCACAAGATGATAACCTTGATAGGTCCCTTTGAGAAGGGTATCTTGTCTGTTTGTTTATGTTGTTACAGGTGTAGCATATTCCAGACAGTGCGCCGTGCGTATCTCCAAGCAGGATGTTTCCTCTTTCTCCAGCAAAGTTGAGCAGCCTCTCCCCGCAGAGTCTGAACGCGAGATCGTGAGCATTGATATGTCTCCCCAGGCAGAGAAGATTCTCTCCCCAACCAGATGCATCCTGAAGGAACGTCATCTCATCAGCTGAGTCATTCGCTGAAGTGTGCAGCAACTGATGGTGCCAGACTGATGTCTCCAGCGAAATTGAGATTCCCCACAAAGTTGTACTCTCCCCGGAAGCCGAATGATTCCTTCTTCCCCAGCGGAATTGAGATTCCCCACAGAGTCGTGCTCTCTCCAGCAAGCAGAATGATTTCTCCTTCCTCAGCCGAGTTTGCAGACCCCCAAGAGAGCCGAATCCTTGGAAGCCGCTCGGGCCATGATTAGTTTTCCCCAGTAGAGTGTTGAATAGCTGATGTTGTGTTTCCCCGCCAGAGTCGTTATCTCCAGGGAAGTAGCCGTGAAGGCCGTGCAGTTTATTCCCGCGATTGACATCGCTTTCCCTCAGCAGGTCCGGGCTCTCATAGAGCTTAGTTCCCCCGCAGCAGTCAATTGAAGTTGTGTCCCCTGCGGAGTCCAATTGAGATTGGCGTGCCCTTGTTCTCCTCAGCAGGATGATTCCTCTATCTGAGTAGTTCTTTCTCCTTGACAGGAGGATTCTCCCTTCAACATTTATTTTGCTGACAGGATCGCATCATTGTGCATGACTGCATAGCATTTATCATAAACGCATAGCATTTCCACCGTGTGGAGCATTGCGCCATCGCCGAAGCATATGCATAATAAGCAGGATACAGGTTGTTATCGTTCTTGTTTTGTAGGTGTTCCGCCGCAGAATTGATTGCTCAGGATGGTTCCTGAAATTCTCCCCAATGAAGTCGCTTTCTCAAGATGATTCTTGAAGTCCCCAGCGAAGTCTTCTTGCTCAAGATGATTATTTAGGTCGCTTGCTTAAGATGATTCTTAAGACCCCAGTGCAGTCGCCAGAGTGGTTGCTCAAGTTGATACTTAGAGTCCCCGGCAGAGTGTTTGTTCAGGATGATTCCTGAAATCTCCAGCATAGTTATCGGTTCAAGATGATTCTTGAAGTCCCCGGCGGAGTTATTTGTCCAAGATGATTCTTGAAGTCCTCAGCAGAGTTGATTCATCCAGAATGATTTCTATATCCCCTAAGCGGAGTTACTTGATAGTTCTCCAGAATCCCCAGCGGAGGTGCGTCATCCCCAGCAGGTTTCTGAACGGCGAAGTTGAAACTTCCTTTGAAGACTTCATGATTGAAGTCCGACCGTGTTAATAAAGCAGTTCATGATTGACCGAGGATTCTGTTCCCGACTTACTGATGAAGTCCGGCTGATGCCCGAAAGTTTTCTTCGAAGGCCCGACGGCATGATCAACATGATTGTTGACCTAATGAGCCCCGAGGAATCGTGATGCCTGATGGCATGATCGACCACGTATTACCGTGCAGCTATTATGCTAGTTCTCGAAGATTTGTTCCCGTCAGAGTACCGTGTACTTGTGCAGTTGGCAAATTTCCGGGTTTATCGGTATTCAACCGTCTCGCACCTTGATTGGATGAGAGCCGTTCGCTCCTCACCCAGTCAGGTTCAAGCCGTTTGAATAGGGGCAGCTGTTGCACCCTAAAATTTGACCAACATTTATTTACCTAGCTTGAGTTCACTAGCATTATCATCTGCTTCTCATTGATATGTGGGCAATATATCAAGAGTTATGTGAGACCTTGAAGCTAGCCAAGAAGGTTATTCAAATGTTCAAAGGTTGATACCTTTGTCAGAGAAGTTAAGAAATCCTCAGAGAGATTGGTTGAAACCAAGGTTGTGTGCCTCATAACTTGAGAGTTGTGGGGGCTCCTCAGATGATTCTGAGGCTATGAGGATGGACTTGAAGCTTTGAGAGAGCTTATAATATGTCTTGAAAGCCATCATGAGGCCTAGAGAGGTCATTGTGCAAGTTTAAGAAGACTCAGCCATGAGTGGTGTAATTAGGGATTGACTGGGTCAACCCTAGGTCAACTGATGATTTGGAGAGGGTTGAGACCTAATCCAAGAGCCATGTGATCATGGATTGATGCATTGAGATGCTATAAGGATGATTCCTAGAACAACTCATCATGATTGAGGATTTTGAGAAGTTTCAAGCTAGGGTTTCTAAGGCTTGACAGTGTAAAATCCCCTAGTTTGATCCCTATCATCAAGGAAGTTTAGCTCAAGATGTGATTGTCATATCATCTTACCCCCAACATTAATGTTGTAAAGCTTGTTCTTAGCTTTAATTTGAGTACTAGAAGTCCTTGATAGGATTTGTAGAGCTCAAGTTATGACTTTGACAAGTTACAGGTCAACTGAGGTATGTGAATCTGGGGCCTTGAAAGTCACCCAACTTGCATCCAACTTTTGCCTAAGAAGGATGATTCCTATGAACTCTTGGTCAACATGAATGCTGTTCCTCATCTTATTAGATTTCTAGAGAGTACTAGAAGTCCTTGATAGGATTTGTAGAACTCAAGTTATGGCTTTGACAAGTCAAGGGCATTTTGGTCATTTGGATATTATAGGTCATTTCAAGCATAAGGCCATAACTCCTATTTCCAAGCTTCAAATGGAAAAATATTCAACATCAAACTTGCTTAAAATGATGTTTTAAGGCTATTAGGGAGGTCATGAGATGTTGAAAAGGCTTGTAGCAAAAAGTGATAAAAATGACCTAAAATGGAGGCATAAGTTAAATAAGTTCAAGTTGGAAATTGAAATTTCCAAGTTACACATCCAAACCATGGCATATAATAGGTCATTTTGACTCTAAAAGACATTCTAAAAACAATGGTTCAGCCACATTTTTGAATTGAGGCCTAGATCATGGGGTTGCTTTGGAAAATGCTTGCTTGCATAATAAGGCACAAATGCAAAACTCAAAGAAAGGCAATGTACAAGCTAGTAAAGTGTTTTAACACACCATATATCTCTTTAGGGAGAATTTCAAGTCAGTTACAAGGGCTGCAAGGGCTATGGCATGAGGTGAGGCATGAGATGAGATGAATCCATAAACTCATGACATGAGAATTCCAATTTCTCATTGGATGGTTCCAGATGGTTCTAGATGAGTCTAAACCATTCTATATATGATTTAGAACTTGCTCAGATGCAAGGTTGGTGAGAGATTTGATAGAAGAGAGAGATAGCCATTTCACTTGCTTCCATTGCAAGTTGAAATCAAATTCCACATTCTGATCCATTTCCATTCCTTCTTTCAATCTAAACACATTCCATTGATCACACTGAAGCTGTGCAGACCAAATTGAGAGCAAAACCATGGAGAATTGAAGAGATAGAACTTGGATTTTGAATGTTGCAAGTCACCATCGGGTTTGGAGATTCAAGCTTTCTTGGTCCAATCATTTGCAAACAGAAGCTCTATCATCATTCAAGGATTGATTCTGAAGAGTTTGGGAGCTTGAAGTGAAGGTTTACCCCATCTGTTAATCAAGACTCAACAGGTTAGTAACTTTTCTTCTACACTATGATTTAGGCATGATTAGCAAGAATTGTTAGGTTAGAACGGTTAGAGACAATTAGGTGATGGATTCTGGGAAGTTTGGGATCAATTGGTGAAGTTTCAGTTGATGACACCATTTTTGTTTTGACCAAGAACATGAGATATAGTGAGCTATGGCATGATTTAGAATCAAGAATTAATCAGGGTGAGGTGGTGATCATTCTGAGGTAATTAATTGCAAGAATTGTTGAAGTTGATGTCTGAGCTTATTTTTGACCTTGGATCGGGTTTGAAGATTTAGGATGATTCAATTGATTTCAAGACCATGGCTGTGATCAACATGAAATTCTGGATGAATTAGCGTTTTGAATCTTAATTTTTCATGGAAAATTGAGGTGATACGAGTTTGGTGAAGATGGAGCTTGAAGCTCTGCTTCCATGGATTCTTCAGTTTGAACCCTAGCTGGAGGAAGAAGATGAAGGCGTGGCCATTGGATGGAGATTGGACCCATTGACTGGGCGTGGATCGTGAGGCTGAGGTTTAATCTCACATTTGAAGAGGGAAGTTCTGAAGAGCTTAAACGCGTCGTTTCATTAAAAGGGATCTTGGGCTCGTTTGATAACCACACCCCCAAGTCATGGCCCATTGGATAATGAACTGTATTTTGTTACTTTATGCACCGTGGCTTTTCCATTTTCTTTATGATTTTTGAAATGATTTTCTGATGAAACTGGGCCTAGCGCGCCTTACTAACTGCACCCCTATTTTGAGCCCATCTGGAAAATGAACTGTCCATAGTTGCTATCTGCACCATGCATTTCATATTTTAATTTCTTTTTCTCCATTTTTCATTAATCTTTGAAAAATCATAATAAATAGAAAATTAATTATTTTTGCATGGGGATTTTTTCTCCCATTTTATGTTTATGTCTAGAAAGTTATAAAACCATAATATTTGCATTTCATGCATTTTTAATATTTTTTGTGTATTTTCTCTTTTAATAGCATTTTAATTCTTTTATGTTGATGCATAGATTTGTAGAATTTTGTTTAGCTAGTTCCCTTTGAATTTTTAGGCCATTCTTTTTAGGATAATTAGATTAGGACTTTAGCTCCCCCCTGGATTTATTCCATAATTTTGTGATGAATATTTGATTAGTTTTTCTTAGATGACTTTAGGTTGTGTAGAATTAGGTCAATCCTTAATATAGGTCCACAATAACACTAGAATTTTGGGTTTCTAGGCCAAGTTAGACATTGGGACATATAGGGTATTAAGGGTAGGTATATAGGATCCCCTAGAAATTATATTAGGTTTTAATATAATAGTATACTATGTTTAGATGATTTTTGTAGTTGATAATTGTTTGTGTTGCCCTTGTGGGCTTGTATTTTTGTTTACTTTGCTTTGTGGGCTTGGTGAGCTTCTTTTTGCTTTGAGGAGCATGGAGGAGCATAGTAGAAGACTTGAAGATTGATTGAGGAGCTTGAGAGCTTGAGAATCTTGTTTGTTTTGTTGTTGTTTTAGGGTTAGGAATTAGGAAGAGTTTAGACCTAGTTAAGTTCTTTCTTAAACATGGATGGTATCTTTCACCTCCATTCCTCCCTATGATTCAAAGTCCTTCCATGGTATTCACCTCTCTCCTTGGGAGGTAGAAGTGATGGTACCTAGGAAGTAGAACTTTTGAGGGAACCATTCCTTTGATGTTAAACCCTTATAGGTCACCTTTGGTGGTCAATAAGCAGTTTAACACCCCAGCTTATCCAGTTAAGTGATTTCCTCTGGTTTGAGAATCTTGAGAGATGTTGAGCTTGAGTGTGAAGATGAAGACTTCATTGAAGAGTGTGGAAGAGGATGATTCCTTGAGCATTGCCATTCCAGCTGAAGCTTGAAGAGCAACAAGAGCAAGTTGATACTTGAAGACCAATAAAGATCCAGTAAAGACTGAATGAAGAGCTGAGGCTTAAAGACTGAAGGATGAAGTTGATACTTCTAAGTGATTGAAGGTTACTCTAAGAAGCTGAAGCTTGCAGGAAGAGAAGACCAAGTTGAGACTGGTAAAGCAAGGAGAGATTGAGATCTTAAAGACTAAGTTAATACTTAGGAAGAGGATTCAATTGAGATTGACTGAAGAGCTGAAGCTTGAAGAACAAAGGATAAGTTGATACTTACTTTGAAGCTTGGAGATCCTGAAGGAATCAAGTTGATACTTGTGGTTAATAGTGAAGCCTGAAGGTGGAACTGATTAAGGAGCTGAAGCTTAGAGAAGAGGGAATAAGTTGAAACTTATGTGGAAGGGTTGAAACCTGGAGAAGCAAATTGATATTTGTCAAGAGTGATGGAAGTCTGAAGACTGAGTTGCTGTTAGAAGAGCTGAAGCTTGGAGTTGAGAGATGAGTTGATCTGCTTTCTTGTCTGTTTTCTTTTCTGTATTGATGTGCCTTGTTTGACTTTCTTGATGCATTAGAATAAGTTCATATCTAGAATAGGTAGAATCTAGGAGCATGATTGCACTAGAGGTTGAGTTGCTCCCTCTGCTTGTACTGTTACTGTATGACTTTGCTTGCAGGTATTCGGTAGAGCCCTGCTCCCTTGCCCATGTGGTTTGCTTTGCTTGATAGCATGATTTTATTTCATCTGTATGATTGCAGTTTATTGTTTTATTGCTTGATAGCATGTTTTATTTCAGTATGATTACTGTTATTCATTCTGGCTTGAGGTTGAGATGAGCTTGTGGAGGATGATGCCCCACACACATTTCCTTCCTCACTTGCATTGCATGCAATTTACAGTCGTTTACTGTTTACTGTTTAAGCTGATGCTTTATCTGTTTCTGTATCATTGACATGATCCCTTAGGACTCTCATTTCCTTTGATAAGGAATTGATGATAGAACTTTAGGTTGAAACCTATGCATGATAACTTCTAGGAGTTCCCTGTTTCAAACCTCAACTATAGGATGAATCCTTGCCATGACAACAGTAGGACTTGATAGTCTCCCCATAGTTGAGCATGTTCTCTTCTCATCTCAAAACAACTTAAGATACAGTAATCATGAATGATTTCTTTCATACGTTACGAGCCTTAAGCTATCTGAGAAAGGATTGTGGGAGAGTTTCTTTTCCACAGTCTGGATGTTTAGTATGGTACCCTTTGGGTGACATGCGACGCATTCACTCTCAGGTCATAGTCTCTAGTGCGATTGAAATTGCAAACACAATAAAAAACACTTCTTCTGTAAAAGACAGAAAATAACGCGTAGTGTCCCGAACTACGTAAGCTCTGAGCTCTCATACCCGTTGAGAGTACGTAGGCACAATACTGATGTATTGACGAGCTACCTTGCCCATAACCCGTCGTAGGTCGAACTACGTTGGCTCTGATTTCTCGTTCTCTAATGAGGATACGTAGGCATAAAGCGCGACGCTTTGCCGAGTCAGTTTCTTTTCTGTTTTAAGCCAGCCTTGATAGGTAGATAGATAAAACCAACCCGTCCAGTAAACACAACGAGCGTGGATCCCGTCGAGTACGACGGACGTGAGGGGTGCTAATACCTTCCCCTTGCGTAACCGACTCCCGAACCCAGACAATGGTTGCGATGACCTTGTCTTACCCTTTTTCGTAAGGTTTTTCCAATCGTTTCCTTTCCCGCCCTGAGGGATAAATAACGAAAGGCGGCGACTCTTCTGTTGTGACGGCACCTTATTTTCGCGTAAGCGACACCCCTCTATAACTCGAAGTTCTCAGATAGGTCTCGACACATCTTCATAGCTTCTGAGTCCTGAACAGCAGCAGGATTGGCGATGGGAATAGCAGCATGGTAGTTCTGAACATCATCATATTGGTCCACTAGATTATCTTCGGTATGAGGAACAGGGATCTGGACAACAGTAGGTTGGGCTTGCGGGATAGCTCCAACAGTAACTCAAGATGATGGCACTGGTTGAGAAGTGGTTCCTTCGACTGCGGTAGCGAAGTTCAACGGCATTCCGTAAGGGTTAGGAATTGGAATTAGAAGTCTGGTGGTAGACCCTTGTCCTTGACCATTGTTGTTGACGATGGTAGCTTCACGCATCTCTTCTTCCTTTCAGGCTGCAATGATGGCTTCGTGGATCTGGTCAATCTTTCCTTTGAGAGAATCCAACTCTTCCCTGAAGGCAGCTTGCTATTGCTGAATCTGCTCCATCATTCGTCTTGTATTGGCTCTAGTTGCGTACTGGTGTCGAGGAATGAGCCTGATTTACTGGATAATAAGGAAAGAGAAACATGAGAAACCGCTGAAGGAAGGAAAATGCAAGATGCACAACAAATGAGATGTAATGCAAATGATATGCAATGCAAGATGCAAGATCCAGGATCACAGGACCGCAAATTCAAATAGTTCTGAGATTAGCCGGGTGAACGGATAAAGGATCACAGTCACTGCTCAAAGAAACCCCACGGGTAGGATTCTAAAACAGGTAGGTGCCTAGAGTCATGGATTTCTTTTAAAGATATTACAGCCATGACAAATCCTCGTCACGACGATAATATCCTCAAAAGAATCTCATCTAGGTGAGGTTTTCGTATCTTCCACATGAGAAATACTTCTCGAAGGCGTCAACTACATAACCATCGACACACAGGTTCTAGAAAAGGTTCTCAGAGTCATAGATCGAGGTTGAAAGTATTACTGTAAGGAAGTAATACGTTCAAGGGATCTCATCTGATTCGGGCGTTCGTATTAATCCACAAAGAATCAACACTACCAACCACCATGGATAAAACATGTTAATGGTCCTTGGGATCATCGATTCAGGCTCGAAAACATTATTGCTATGGAAAAGACTCACCACAACAACAACATCTCCAAGAGAATCTACTCTAAGAGGGGCTTTCGCTTCAACTCAACGTGAAATAAGCGAGAAGAAAATAACAGACAACAAGCTAACAACTCAAACTAAGATAGGCTCGACTCTCTCTTGCATGGAGCAAAGTCCCCAGCAGAGTCGTCACCTGTCGCACCTCGAAAATTCATTCGAACATACGACCCTCGCGCAAAAGGCGCGGAAATGCAATTCGACAGAGTCGCCACCGAACTTTATTTTTCCCGAATGAACGGGAGAGGAAAATATCGAGAAAACCTCCTAAAAGCGAAGGAACACGGCCGTCGAAACCAAATGTTCCTGGGTTCAGGAGTCGGTTACGCGAGGGGAAGGTATTAGCACCCCTCACGTCAGTTGTACTCAACGGGAACCTCTTAATTCGAGTTGTGATGGATGTTAGCTAAGATTAGTTCTTCTCTTCTCAATACTAAATACTAAACGATAATATAAAGGGATAAATACGCTAAGGGGAAAGGGGATGGTTAGAGGATAGGGTGCTCGCTAAGGATTGGGGCCCTTGTGCCTACGTATGCTCATTCGGACGAGAATGAGAAATCAGAACTCTCGTAGTTCGACTACAGGAAAGGATGGGGGAAATGGAAGATGGAGGGGATTGTGCTCGCCAAGATCATCACAATCTTATGCCTACGTATCTTGTATTCAAGAATGAATAAAGAATCAGAGCATTCGTAGTTCGTGGTAACAACCACGAAAGAAACTGGATTGAAGGGGTCGGATGACGATTACTCAAAGCTTAAGAAAGACTTCTTAGACCCAAGTAATCGGGAGAGTGAACCAAAGACTTGGAGCTCTCTCTTTTTCATCTAGAAAGAAGTTGTGTTTGAATGGTGAATTTGAACTGATGACGATTACTTAAAGCTTAAGAAAGACTTCTCGAACCCAAGTAATCGGGAGAGCGAACCAAAGACTTGGAACTCTCTCTTTTTCATCGCGAAAATGAAGTTGTATTTGAATGGTGTTTAAAATAAGTGGTTGGAATCAGATGACGATTACCTGAAGCTTAAGAAAGACTTATTGGACCCAAGTAATCGGGAGAGCGAACCAAAGACTTAGAACTCTCTCTTTTTCATCGTGAAAAGAAAGTTGTTTGAGTTTAAAATGGTGTTCGAAAGGATGGGTAGTTGGAGATGGTTGAATGTTGTCGAATTTTTAATGTTATTTAGAGGCGTCAATTGCTTACACACGAATAAGATAACTCGCACTGAAACAACCGAAAGCGAGCTCAAAGACTTGAACCCACTCTTTACACCTTGAAAATAATTCAATAGTTGTTAATTTAATTAATAGTTTGTTTACGAAAATCCGCTTGACGTTGGATCAAGGGTTTGACTTATTACCGCATGCAAAAGCGTGTTGGAATGAATATAGTTTGAAAAATAGAACCGACTTGACTTACGCATCAAGGGTTGAGTTGTGCGCAATAGGTTGTTGGCGAATGTGTATGAGCACTCGACTTACGAGGGTTTGAAAATGGCTCGATGAAGAATCGAGAATTAGTTTGAAAATAGTTTGATCCGCTCTAGTCCCTATGGGTGCTCCTAGGAGATAAACTAATAATCAAAGAAATGAAAAACATACATCGGAATGGGAGAGGGGTACATGTAAGTTACACGGGATTGCACGAAATAAAGGGGTCTCATTGTCAGGTAGCCTAAGAGAAAGCTGTGTGTGTGCAATGTGTCCTAAACTACGCCTTGAGCAAAGTCGGGCACGACTCAAAATTGGGGTTCTGATAACGCGAAATCATATATACATATTGACGTATAATTCAACTAATATTTGACTGGTTTCAATCCGATTTCGGGTTTTTCCATGTTATTTGTCTGATATTTTGCAGGTATTTGAAGATCATGTCCAAACAAAGCAATATGAAGAAAAGAATCAATTACAGATGAAATATGGACGAAAACCAGATGAAAACAACATGAAAAACAACAGATGCGTATTTTGCTGATGTGACGACCGTCACACATCCATGACGACCGTCACACGGGTGACGACCGTCACACACCATGACGACCGTCATGCAGGCAAAAACGCAGAACTTCAGTAAACGTGCAAAAACCAGTTCCAAGTCCCAAAATAATGGACCACTACTTCCTATTTTCTCTGACTCCAAGTCCACCTTATGCAAAATATAACCGTTAGTATTTCACCTCTATAAAAGGGGAAGGAGGGGAGCTGAGAAAGGGAGCCGCATTCAGATAACGAAGTGCTGCCCAAATATTTTCCAGAGCAAATTTAGTTTAAGTCTTGTTTTTGTTTTCCTTTCCTTTTTCCTGTATTCTATTACTGCAATATTCCTTTGTACGCTCTATTGGCTTGAAGACACAATCCTGCTGACATCGTTGGGATTTGGCCAAAAGCCAATTGGATACTTTACAGGTTTTTATTATTTCGTTAATTGTAACTTTACTTCCCAGCAGTATGTATGTTCTAAATTTCTGCTTTTATTTACGCTTTACCTGTTCCAAATCCATGTCTAGCTAAACCAGAGCAATCGGTATGTAATAATAATTCAGACGAGATTTGATAATAACCGGTTAAAACCTTTCTTTTTCAAAAGTTGTTTATGGCCTGAGTGTTTAAACTTATTTCCTGAATAAACGTTCGTCGCGACAACGAGAACCTATTTAAAAGTAGTTTTGCCACGACAATGGAAAATTAATTAAGGTACGAACCAACAAGCGACAGCTGCGGCTAGGACCAGATAGTAAACACTAGGCATTTGTTTTAATAACAGCGAAAGCACTTTAAAATAGATTAGAATTTAAAGATTTCCAAAAAGCGATTTTAACCCCGAACGGGATAGCGACAACATACGTTCCGCCTTAAAGTTGCGACTAGCGTCAACAACCATCGTGAGACAAAGGTCTTTAGATCACTATTTTCTTCTTAAATAAATTCTGAAAATATTTTATATACCGGTAACTTGTCAAAGTCATGAAGAACATAATTATTGCATATCGATTCGCGTAATTATACTTTAAGTAACGTTTTTAGTTCCCTTTAGTAATAGCAATTATTCCCTTAAACATTATCTACCTAGCTAAACATAGTAACTCCCGTGAACACTAGTTTGATTACGAGTCCTTGTGGGATCGATATCGTTTATCACTACGCGATAGACTGTGCACTTGCAGTTAAGTTGTATTAGACATAGAAAGTCGCGATCAAGTTTTTGGCGCCGTTGCCGGGGACCCGTTTAGTCAATAGTGTAATCCTTTGTTACACCGTATAGACTAGGTTAACAATTCTCTCTCCCTCTACTCGTTCTTCGATTGTATGCCAAGTACTCGCTTACAAGGCGAAATCTTACAACCTACAATCGCTGAACTAGAGCGCTTCTTACATCTAAGAAGGCGCATCGTCGAATATCAACGAAGACACAACATTCCTGATCATCTAGCTCATCCTCCAGTTAAAGAAGAAAAGATGACTGAAGGACCTCAAAACAAACCACTGAAGGCATACGCTACACCCTCTCAGATGGAGCCTAGAAGTAGCATAGCTTCCCCAGCTATAAATCGAACCGATTTTAAGCTAAAACCCTCATTGCTGTCTACTGTACAACAATTCCAATTCTCAGGAAATGCAACTGATGATCCGAACGAACATTTAACGAAGTTTGTGCAATACGCAGACACAGTGAAAGCAAATGGTGTAACTCCAGACGCAATAAGACTTCGTCTTTTCCCTTTCTCTCTTAGAGATAGAGCTTGGACATGGTTACAATCCTTACCATCCAACTCCGTTACGACATGGGAACAGTTGAAGAACGTTTTCTTAGCGAGATATTTTCCGCCAAGCAAAAATGCTATGCTTAGAGCTCAAATCAACGGATTTCGACAAAAAGATACTGAATCTCTCTATGAAGCGTGGGAAAGGTTCAAAGATATTATGAGAACATGTCCTCACCATGGTCTAGAAGACTGGGTGACGATCCATACTTTCTATAATGGGCTTCTATACAACACCAGATTAACGGTAGACGCCGCCGCGGGCGGTGCACTTATGGATAAGCCATACGACGAAGCCTATCAACTAATCGAAAACATGTCTCATAACCACTGCCAATGGGGAGGTGAACGCATTCCAGCAGAGAAACCCGCAGCGAAAGGTGGGATGTACGAGATCAGCAGCCTTGAAAAGTTCAACGCTAAAGTAGATGCTCTAGCACAGAAGATCGACAGTCTGACCGTTAACCCCACTGGAACCGTCGCTGCCGTAACTCCAAACTGCGAGTTATGCGGAATCACCACTCATAATGCGCCCGAGTGCCCATTGCTGGCCGGAATCCCACCAGACCAAGTAAATTACGCTCAAGGAAACCCTTACGCAAATACTTACAACCCAGGATGGAGGAACCACCCAAACTTTTCCTACAAGAACGATAATGCCTTGCAAGCACCAGGTGCTCCGCCAGGATATCAGAAACCAGATACTGCCCAGATTGCCCCTAGGAAATCAAACCTCGAGTTGATGATGGAAAAATTCATAGCTACTCAAGCTCAAACAAACAAAGAATTCCTAAACCAAAACATACACACTAGCGAGCAAATTAAACAGCTGACCGGTAAAGTAGACGTTTTAGCCACCCACAACAAAATGCTCGAAACGCAGATATCCCAAGTGGCCCAACAACAAGCCTCTGCCGCTGCCCCAGCTGGAACATTTCTAGGACAGCCCAAACCTAATCCAAAAGGTCACGCAAACACTGTTATATTAAGAAGTGGGAAAGAATTGGAGGGCCCAACAGACCCTAGGAACGAATATTTAGTAATGCAACAAAAATCCGATAAACCAACCGAAAAGGAGTCTGAAACAGAAAAGAAGGAATGTGACGAGCAAATAGCCGCCAAAGATGAAAACACATATGTGCCTCCAGCGCCATATAAACCACCTATCCCTTATCCTCAAAGATTAATAAACTCCAAAACTTCAGGACAATTTAAGAAATTTGTCGAACTTCTGAAACAACTAAACATTACTATTCCTTTCAAAGAAGCGATAACTCAAATGTCGTCATATGCTAAATTTCTTAAAGAAATTTTGTCTAATAAAAGGAAAATAGAGGATAACGAGACGATGAAACTTACTGCCGAATGTAGCGCAATCATTCAAAACCACATGCCTCCTAAATTAAAAGACCCAGGTAGTTTCTCCATACCCTGCGTCATAGGAAAGTTCGTAATAGACAAAGCCCTGTTCGATTTAGGAGCCAGTATCAGTGTTATGCCCCTATCCATATGCAAAAAGCTAAATATGGGTGAACTAAGACCAACCAAGATGTCCGTTCAATTAGCTGACCGATCCGTCAAATATCCTGTCGGTATACTGGAAAACGTTCCAGTACGCATAGGACAATTCTATATCCCAACCGATTTCATAATTATGGATATTAAGGAAGATTCAGTTACTCCGATCATTTTAGGAAGACCATTCCTAGCCACAACCGGAGCTATAATTGACGTAAAGAAAGGTAGGCTAACATTCGAAGTAGGAGAAGAAAAGATAGCGTTCATTCTCACCAAGTTCTTACAAGCACCAGCCATAGACGATACCTGCTGTTTAGTAGATGTAATTGACGAATGCATAAGAGAACTTGAAAATGAAGAGACCACGTATTCAGAAATAATAAAGATTCAAATACCCGATATTTCTGAAGATGATGATTGGCGTAAACCGTATAAAGACGACAATCTAAGCGAAAGCTTAGCACTAACCCCAAACCATATGCCAGGTCCGAAGAACCCATCTTTAGAACTTAAAACACTACCCAAAAACCTTAGATATGAATTCCTAGACGATGAACTAAAAAGACCAGTGATAGTCAACGCCGACTTAGGACAACTAGAAACCGCAAAGCTATTAGAAGTCCTAAAGAAGTACCCCAACGCGTTAGGCTATAACATAAGCGATCTAAAAGGTATAAGCCCTTCGATCTGTATGCATCGAATTACAATAGAGGAAGACTGTAAAACCTCTAGAGAGCATCAGAGGAGACTGAACCCCATCCTAAGCACTGTAGTCAAAGACGAAGTAAAGAAATTGCTAGATGCAGGAATCATCTATCCAATCTCCGATAGTGAATGGGTCAGCCCAGTTCATGTCGTGACTAGAAGCAGAATGTGCATTGATTAGAAGCAGAATGTGCATTGATTATAGAAAGCTTAAGAAAGCCACACGAAAAGATCACTTCCCCTTGCCCTTCATAGACCAAATGTTGGAAAGATTAGCCAAACATTCATATTTCTGCTATCTAGATGGTTATTCGGGATTTTTCCAAATTCCCATTCATCCTGATGACCAAGAAAAGACTACATTCACATGTCCTTATGGTACTTTTGCTTACCGCCGAATGTTGTTCGGACTTTGTAATGCTTCAGCAACCTTCCAAAGATGCATGATGGCAATCTTCGCAGATTTCATAGACGACATCATGGAAGTATTTATGGACGATTTCTCAGTATGTGGACAAAGTTTCGAAGGATGCCTACAAAACTTAGAAATGGTATTAGAACGTTGTGTAAAAGTGAACCTCGTCCTAAATTGGGAAAAATGCCATTTTATGGTCCGACAAGGAATAGTTCTAGGACATGTCATATCTAATAAAGGGATTGAGGTCGACAAAGCTAAAATAGAAATTATAAAAGACCTCCAACCTCCAAAATTCGTACGCGAAATACGGAGTTTTCTAGGACATGCCGGTTTCTACCGCAGATTTATAAAAGGTTTTTCAAAAATCACAAAACCTCTGACCGGTCTGTTGATGAAAGATGATGAGTTCGTCTTTGACGATGACAGTCTAAAAGCATTCGAAACATTAATATCAGCCCTTATCACCGCACCAATTATGCAACCATCCGATTGGCGACTACCGTTCGAAATCATGTGCGATGCGAGTGATTATGCTGTAGGCGCAGTTCTAGGACAAAGGAAGAACAAGAAGCTTCATGCCATCTACTACGCCAGTAGAACCTTAGATCCTGCCCAAATGAACTAAGCCACAACAGAAAAGGAACTTCTAGCAGTTATATTTGCGCTTGACAAATTCCGTTCTTACTTAGTAGTAGCAAAAATTATCATATACACAGACCACGCTACCATTAGGTACCTAATAAGCAAAAAGGATGCCAAACCAAGATTATTGAGATGGATCCTATTATTACAAGAGTTTGACTTAGAAATTAAAGATAAGAAAGGAACCGAGAACGTAGTTGCAGATCACTAATCCCGAATAGAAGGCATTAAACATGAACCAGTACCGATAAATGACGATTTTCCATACGAACATCTGATAGCCAAATTAGAAAGTGACATGCCTAACTTAATCTCGGAAGATCCAGAACTCGAAAAAGCCGTAGAAGCCGTCTATGCCCAAGTCACATTACCTTGGTATGCCGACATCGTTAATTACCTAGCTGCAGGCGTGCTTCCACCGGATCTCACTTATCAGCAAAAGAAGAAATTCTTCCACGATCTGAAACACTATTATTGGGACGAACCTCTACTCTTCAAGAGAGGGGCCGACAACATATACCGTCGCTGTGTCCCAGAGGAAGAAATAGAAAACATCATTTCCCAATGCCTTTCAGCACCATATGGTGGTCATGCCAGTACATCCAAGACGTGCGCTAAGATTCTCCAAGCCGGCCTATTCTGGCCTAACCTCTGGAAAGACGTTCACATCGCTGTGCTAAAATGTGATCGATGCCAACGAACTGGCAACATCTCACGACGCGATGAAATGCCTCAGAAAGGAATCTTAGAGGTAGAAATCTTTGACGTATGGGGAATAGATTTCATGGGACCCTTCCCGTCTTCTTTTGGGAATAACTACATACTCGTCGCTGTAGACTATGTGTCTAAATGGATAAAAGTCGTTGCCGCTCCAACAAATGACGCACGAGTAGTAATCAAACTCTTCAAAAACACAATCTTTCCTAGATTCGGTGTACCCAGACTCGTCATTAGTGACGGCGGATCACATTTCATATCGCGAATTTTTGACAAACTTCTTTCTAAATATGGAGTCTGACACCGAGTAGCTACACCATATCATCCGCAAACTAGCGGACAAGTAGAGGTCTCAAACAGGGAAATAAAACAAATATTGGAAAAGACTGTCGCTACCTCAAGGAAAGATTGGTCATCAAAGCTGAAAGAAGCTTTATGGGCTTGTAGGACCGCTTTTAAGACACCAATAGGTACTACACCCTTCAAATTAGTTTACGGTAAATCCTGTCATCTCCCTGTAGAATTAGAGCATAAAGCCTTCTGGGCCATTAAGACACTTAATTTCAACTACACTGAGGCAGGAGAGAAACGAATCTTGAACTTACATGAATTAGAAGAACTTAGATTGGACGCTTACGAAAATGCCCGTATCTACAAAGAACGAACTAAGAAATGGCATGATAAACGTTCAGTCCGGAAACAATTCAGTGTGGGAGACATCATACTTCTATTTAATTCAAGATTGAAACTTTTCCCAGGTAAACTAAAATCTAGGTGGTCTGGACCTTTTGAAGTGACTAAAGTACTTCAAAGTGGAGCTGTTGAAATTACCGATAAGACGAATGCACCGTTTATCGTAAACGGGCAACGTTTAAAACATTATAATAAGAACGAAAACAGCCCTCAAGTCAGCAGTATAACATTGCTCGAGCTTCCTGCTCAAACCCCCGAATAGCTTGTCACCAAGCTATCGTCAGGCTTTTGACGTTAAAAACAGCGCTTAATGGGAGGCAACCCAATTTTCCCGTATTTCCCTCTTTACTGTATTTCATTCTCATTTTTATTTGAAATTTTAACAAATTTTTAAACTTAAATTGCTACTATTTTTTTTATTTTTTGTTTCATTATTTTCTCTTTTATTTAAACTTTGTTTTTATTTCTACCACCTTTTGTTTCTAAAAATTCTGACTTAAAATTTCTGTTTTAAACTTTTCAGGATTTTAAAAGCCTTCATACCTTCCTCCTGTTTTTCTCCGACTAACCTGCGAGTATGGCCGAGTACGACTTCACAAAGGTTCATTTTCGAGGATTAGCTCAAAAGGCAAGATTTGAAGCATTAACTGAGAGAGACATAACCTTAACACTGTATTATAATAAGTCTACCATGGAGAAGCTAGGAATTACTGATAGCATTCAATTCCTGTTTAATCAATTAGGCTGGGAGAACACCTCCTTGAAAACCCGTTTTGCTACCTATAAGGACCTCACCTACGAATTCCTTAGTTCCTCCAGGTACTTACCCAACTATGGTTTTGGATCAAACACAGAGCTGATCACCTTTAGGATGTTTGGAATGGACCAAACCCATAGCCGTATGTCATTAGCTAACCTCCTAGGATTTCCTAGCGGACCACATGTGTTCATCAGTGCCGAAGATGAAGATCTTGATTTTGAACTAAACCAGTTCTGGGGTAAAATCACAGGCGACTACCACCCTGACCCAAATGGCATGTATAACGATGAGATTCATAACCCCGCTTTCAGATACTTTCATAAGATCCTAGCTCACACCCTTTTCGGAAAGGAAGAAAACATTACTACAGTATCTAAAGAAGAGTTGTTTATCTTGTTCTGTGCTTCTCAGGGCCGTCCAGTGAATGCCGTGCCGTTTATGATGAGATCCTTCCTACGCCTCACTCAGGAATCACAATCACCCATTCTAATAGGAGGCCTCGTGACAATGATTGCCCACGAGCTTGGCCTTAGATTCCACCTAAATGCAAGCACTAGTTTTGGTACCGTCCGACCCCTGAATATCCAGTTTTGCTTTAACAGGCGCATTTTAAGAACAATGGGACCTGGACCCTACGAGTACCTTATCAATGACAAACCTGTCCAGCTATTCACATTGCCAAATCATCAGATGACGAGTATCCAGAACAAGGACAATTGGGTTTATGAATTGGATGAGCCTATGTGACCTCCTTCACCTCAATCCACACCAGAGGATTACATGTACGACAGTGATCACATCTCTGAAGCACATGATTATATGTATTATGAGGATGCTGTATCAGAAGCTGAGGTAGACCCTGAGACCCCTCCACATTACAACACCTATCCTGAGCCCATTCCTGAAGAAAACACTGACAAAATGGATACTGTTCTGCACCGATTAGACAACTTCGACGCAGCTCTGACCACTGTAAGAGAAGAAATAACAAGCGTACACCGCGAATTATCAGTTTTCATGGACTTAGTTTGTGACCAGCTCGATTACTACGCTGGAAATTTGACGAATTGAAGACACAAAAGGACTGAGATTTTAGCTTTAGTTTAGTTTATTTTTCCTATTTTTCTGTACGCTTTCCATTATTTTTATTTTTCGCATTGTTTCATTTCACTTATGTATTACATTAAAAACAATCCTTTTAATTAAATGTTATTTCAATTTCATTCATTATTCCCTTATTCTGTTTTTATGATTATCATATGCCTCTTGGCTGATTTATTACATTGCGGTATCAATTACAAGCCTTAAAAACATGTCAAAAGCACCCCTGTAGTAAAATTCTACGTTCTGCAGAATTTGCTGGTGTGACGACCGTCACAGAACCATGACGCCCGTCACACGGGTGACGACCGTCACAGATGTGTGACGACCGTCACGAGTCCAGAATCTGATATCTGCTATAACAGAGGTTACGTTTCTTCCCCCACTCCCATCTTATCAACTTCCCATCACCACACATCCAAACCCCATTTCAAAATTTCATTTTCCCTCCTTACTACATATAATCCCAACTCCCATTTCATCTTCATTAACCAATTTTGTGCAATTTCTCATTCTGCAGAAACCGCATTCTTCCCCCATTTCATCAGCATCATCTAGCAAATGGCAAGAAACAATGAAACCCCTGACCTTAGCAATATCATTTTCAGCGACGGCGACTCCGGCGAGAAACAGAGAGCAAACTACATAGCCTTCCATCAACGGTCGCTACAGCCAACCCACTATCCGCACATACCATCTCTCACGGAACTCGGCCTCCTTGACGGCGTCACCTGGATGCTACAGAGAGCCGGCATTTGGCATCTATGCACAAATTCGGAGCCCACTTACGAACAACTCACACTTGAGTTCCTCAGTTTGTTCAGTTACTTCACCTCTAGCGGCGACCTTAGCCAACATTCCGGCGCCGCTTGCTTCTGTATGTTCGGCACGAACTACCAATTGAATCAAAATCAGATTGCCGACATCCTACATTTCCCTCGCGGCGAAGATGCTCACCGCCGCATTACCGAACAATTTCAACATGAAGCTTTTGCGCTTTGGTCCCAATTGACCGGAATCGATGCCGACGGCTGGGATTCTCTGCATGAAACACACATCCACAACCCAACCATCCGGTATTTCCACAGAGTGCTGAGCAATACCATCTTCGCAAGAGATAGCAACCACAAGGTGAACTCCAAAGAACTTTTCTTTCTCCGCTGCGTGTTCAATTCCGAACCCGTCAACGCAGCACCATTCCTCTTGGCCCACATTCAGGCCAACTGCAACCGCGACTCTAAGCTTTGTTACCTCCATTGCATTAGGCCTGAACCTCGGTAACCAACTCCAGAATCTCCATACAATTCCTTCGGTATTTCTGGACACCGACCATTGCAGAGCTTCCCACCTCATCCACTCCAGGTCCGATGGAAAAATCATGAAAAGAAAGCTATATAGCCCGAGTATAGAGACATGTTCCCTCTAAGTTAGGTGCTCCTCACCCGAGCATTTAGCCCTACGGTACAAAAGCTCACTGAAAATCAATGGTATAAGCTCATGAGCAATGAAAAGATCAAAATAGTCGTGAGATCATAATCACTAACAGGTTGACTTGCCATGAAAGTGTATGGACAACAGGCTTAATGTGATTGCGCTAGAACAAACAGGGTAAACTTGACGTGAGAACCTTGATACCAAGCTGCAGTAGCATGATTGGGACCGACTTACATAAAAAGCAGACCTCCGAAGACTTATAGTCCAGTGTCGTCACCGTACTCGTTTTGTTCCTATTTAGAATCCCGGTTTTTCCCAACTTTCTGAACAAGGAAGCTGTTGCGTGCTTGCCGACTTTTATTCTTCCTACTTTTTACTTGAGGACAAGCAAAGATTCGAGCTTAGGGGAGTTTGATAATGCGAAATCGTATATATATATATATATATATATATATATATATATATATATATATATATATATATATATAAAAATATATATATATATATATATATATATATATATATATATATATATATATATATATATATATATATATATATATATATATATATATATATATATATATATATATATATATATATATATATATATATATATATATATATATATATATATATATATATATATATATATATATATATATATATATATATATATATATATATATATATATATATATATATATATATATATATATATATATATATATATATATATATATATATATATATATATATATATATATATATATATATATATATATATATATATATATATATATATATATATATATATATATATATATATATATATATATATATATATATATATATATATATATATATATATATATATATATATATATTGACGTATAATTCAACTAATATTTGACTGGTTTCAATCCGATTTCGGGTTTTTCCATGTTATTTGTCTGATATTTTGCAGGTATTTGAAGATCATGTCCAAACAAAGCAATATGAAGAAAAGAATCAATTACAGATGAAATATGGACGAAAACCAGATGAAAAACAGCAGATGCGTATTTTGCTGATGTGACGACCGTCACACGGGTAACGACCGTCACACACCATGACGACCGTCATGCAGGCAAAAACACAGAACTTCAGTAAACGTGCAAAAACCAGTTCCAAGTCCCAAAATAATGGACCACTACTTCCTATTTTCTCTGACTCCAAGTCCACCTTCTGCAAAATATAACCGTTAGTATTTCACCTCTATAAAAGGGGAAGGAGGGGAGCTGAGAAAGGGAGCCGCATTCAGATAACGAAGTGCTGCCCAAATATTTTCCAGAGCAAATTTAAATTAAGTCTTGTTTTTGTTTTCCTTTCCTTTTTCCTGTATTCTATTACTGCAATATTCCTTTGTACGCTCTATTGGCTTGAAGACACAATCCTGCCGACATCGTTGGGATTTGGCCAAAAGTCAATTGGATACTTTACAGGTTTTTATTATTTCGTTAATTGTAACTTTACTTCCCAGCAGTATGTATGTTCTAAATTTCTGCTTTTATTTACGCTTTACCTGTTCAAAATCCATGTCTAGCTAAACCAGAGCAATCGGTATGTAATAATAATTCAGACGGGATTTGATAATAACCGGTTAAAACCTTTCTTTTTCAAAAGTTGTTTATGGCCTGAGTGTTTAAACTAATTTCCTGAATAAACGTTCGTCGTGACAACGAGAACCTATTTAAAAGTAGTTTTGCCACGACAATGGAAAATTAATTAAGGTACGAACCAACAAGCGACAGCTGCAGCTAGGACCAGATAGTAAACACTAGGCATTTGTTTTAATAACAGCGAAAGCACTTTAAAATAGATTAGAATTTAGAGATTTCCAAAAATCGATTTTAACCCCGAACGGGATAGCGACAACATACGTTCCGCCTTAAAGTTGCGACTAGCGTCAACAACCATCGTGAGACAAAGGTCTTTAGATCACTATTTTCTTCTTACATAAATTCTGAAAATATTTTATATACCGGTAACTTGTCAAAGTCATGAAGAACATAATTATTGCATATCGATTCGCGTAATTATACTTTAAGTAACGTTTTTAGTTCCCTTTAGTAATAGCAATTATTCCCTTAAACATTATCTACCTAGCTAAACATAGTAACTCCCGTGAACACTAGTTTGATTACGAGTCCTTGTGGGATCGATATCGTTTATCACTACGCGATAGACTGTGCACTTGCAGTTAAGTTGTATTAGACATAGAAAGTCGCGATCAAGTTTTTGGCGCCGTTGCCGGGGACCGGTTTAGTCAATAGTGTAATCCTTTGTTACACCGTATAGACTAGGTTAACAATTCTCTCTCCCTCTACTCGTTCTTCGATTGTATGCCAAGTACTCGCTTACAAGGCGAAATCTTACAACCTACAATCGCTGAACTAGAGCGCTTCTTACATCTAAGAAGGCGCATCGTCGAATATCAACGAAGACACAACATTCCTGATCTTCTAGCTCATCCTCCAGTTAAAGAAGAAAAGATGACTGAAGGACCTCAAAACAAACCACTGAAGGCATACGCTACACCCTCTCAGATGGAGCCTAGAAGTAGCATAGCTTCCCCAGCTATAAATCGAACCGATTTTAAGCTAAAACCCTCATTGCTGTCAACTGTACAACAACACCAATTCTCAGGAAATGCAACTGATGATCCGAACGAACATTTAACGAAGTTTGTGCAATACGCAGACACAGTGAAAGCAAATGGTGTAACTCCAGACGCAATAAGACTTCGTCTTTTCCCTTTCTCTCTTAGAGATAGAGCTTGGACATGGTTACAATCCTTACCATCCAACTCCGTTACGACATGGGAACAGTTGAAGAACGTTTTCTTAGCGAGATATTTTCCGCCAAGCAAAACTGCTATGCTTAGAGCTCAAATCAACGGATTTCGACAAAAAGATACTGAATCTCTCTACGAAGCGTGGGAAAGGTTCAAAGATATTATGAGAACATGTCCTCACCATGGTCTAGAAGACTGGGTGACGATCCATACTTTCTATAATGGGCTTCTATACAACACCAGATTAACGGTAGACGCCGCCGCGGGCGGTGCACTTATGGATAAGCCATACGACGAAGCCTATCAACTAATCGAAAACATGTCTCAGAACCACTGCCAATGGGGAGGTGAACGCATTCCAGCAGAGAAACCCGCAGCGAAAGGTGGGATGTACGAGATCAGCAGCCTTGAAAAGTTCAACGCTAAAGTAGATGCTCTAGCACAGAAGATCGACAGTCTGACCGTTAACCCCACTGGAACCGTCGCTGCCGTAACTCCAAACTGCGAGTTATGCGGAATCGCCACTCATAATGCGCCCGAGTGCCCATTGCTGGCCGAAATCCCACCAGACCAAGTAAATTACGCTCAAGGAAACCCTTACGCAAATACTTACAACCCAGGATGGAGGAACCACCCAAACTTTTCCTACAAGAACGATAATGCCTTGCAAGCACCAGGTGCTCCGCCAGGATATCAGAAACCAGCTACTGCCCAGATTGCCCCTAGGAAATCAAACCTCGAGTTGATGATGGAAAAATTCATAGCTACTCAAGCTCAAACAAACAAAGAATTCCTAAACCAAAACATACACACTAGCGAGCAAATTAAACAGCTGACCGGAAAAGTAGACGTTTTAGCCACCCACAACAAAATGCTCGAAACGCAGATATCCCAAGTGGCCCAACAACAAGCCTCTGCCGCTGCCCCAGCTGGAACATTTCCAGGACAGCCCAAACCTAATCCAAAAGGTCACGCAAACACTGTTATATTAAGAAGTGGGAAAGAATTGGAGGGCCCAACAGACCCTAGGAACGAATATTTAGTAATGCAACAAAAATCCGATAAACCAACCGAAAAGGAGTCTGAAACAGAAAAGAAGGAATGTGACGAGCAAAAATCCGCCAAAGATGAAAACACATATGTGCCTCCAGCGCCATATAAACCACCTATCCCTTATCCTCAAAGATTAATAAACTCCAAAACTTCAGGACAATTTAAGAAATTTGTCGAACTTCTGAAACAACTAAACATTACTATTCCTTTCACAGAAGCGATAATTCAAATGTCGTCATATGCTAAATTTCTTAAAGAAATTTTGTCTAATAAAAGGAAAATAGAGGATAACGAGACGATGAAACTTACTGCCGAATGTAGCGCAATCATTCAAAACCACATGCCTCCTAAATTAAAAGACCCAGGTAGTTTCTCCATACCCTGCGTCATAGGAAAGTTCGTAATAGACAAAGCCCTGTTCGATTTAGGAGCCAGTATCAGTGTTATGCCCCTATCCATATGCAAAAAGCTAAATATGGGTGAACTAAGACCAACCAAGATGTCCGTTCAATTAGCTGACCGATCCGTCAAATATCCTGTCGGTATACTGGAAAACGTTCCAGTACGCATAGGACAATTCTATATCCCAACCGATTTCATAATTATGGATATTAAGGAAGATTCAGTTACTCCGATCATTTTAGGAAGACCATTCCTAGCCACAGCCGGAGCTACAATTGACGTAAAGAAAGGTAGGCTAACATTCGAAGTAGGAGAAGAAAAGATAGCGTTCATTCTCACCAAGTTCTTATAAGCACCAGCCATAGACGATACCTGCTGTTTAGTAGATGTAATTGACGAATGCATAAGAGAACTTGAAAATGAAGAGACCACGTATTCAGAAATAATAAATATTCAAATACCCGATATTTCTGAAGATGATGATTGGCGTAAACCGTATAAAGACGACAATCTAAGCGAAAGCTTAGCACTAACCCCAAACCATATGCCAGGTCCGAAGAACCCATCTTTAGAACTTAAAACACTACCCAAAAACCTTAGATATGAATTCCTAGACGATGAACTAAAAAGACCAGTGATAGTCAACGCCGACTTAGGACAACTAGAAACCGCAAAGCTATTAGAAGTCCTAAAGAAGTACCCCACCGCGTTAGGCTATAACATAAGCAAGCTAAAAGGTATAAGCCCTTCGATCTGTATGCATCGAATTACAATAGAGGAAGACTGTAAAACCTCTAGAGAGCATCAGAGGAGACTGAACCCCATCCTAAGCACTGTAGTCAAAGACGAAGTAAAGAAATTGCTAGATGCAGGAATCATCTATCCAATCTCCGATAGTGAATGGGTCAGCCCAGTTCATGTCGTGACTAGAAGCAGAATGTGCATTGATTAGAAGCAGAATGTGCATTGATTATAGAAAGCTTAAGAAAGCCACACGAAAAGATCACTTCCCCTTGCCCTTCATAGACCAAATGTTGGAAAGATTAGCCAAACATTCATATTTCTGCTATCTAGATGGTTATTCGGGATTTTTCCAAATTCCCATTCATCCTGATGACCAAGAAAAGACTACATTCACATGTCCTTATGGTACTTTTGCTTACCGCCGAATGTTGTTCGGACTTTGTAATGCTTCAGCAACCTTCCAAAGATGCATGATGGCAATCTTCGCAGATTTCATAGACGACATCATGGAAGTATTTATGGACGATTTCTCAGTATGTGGACAAAGTTTCGAAGGATGCCTACAAAACTTAGAAATGGTATTAGAACGTTGTGTAAAAGTGAACCTCGTCCTAAATTGGGAAAAATGCCATTTTATGGTCCGACAAGGAATAGTTCTAGGACATGTCATATCTAATAAAGGGATTGAGGTCGACAAAGCTAAAATAGAAATTATAAAAGACCTCCAACCTCCAAAATCCGTACGCGAAATACGGAGTTTTCTAGGACATGCCGGTTTCTACCGCAGATTTATAAAAGGTTTTTCAAAAATCACAAAACCTCTGACCGGCCTGTTGATGAAAGATGCTGAGTTCGTCTTTGACGATGACTGTCTAAAAGCATTTGAAACATTAATATCAGCCCTTATCACCGCACCAATTATGCAACCATCCGATTGGCGACTACCGTTCGAAATCATGTGCGATGCGAGTGATTATGCTGTAGGCGCAGTTCTAGGACAAAGGAAGGACAAGAAGCTTCATGCCATCTACTACGCCAGTAGAACCTTAGATCCTGCCCAAATGAACTAAGCCACAACAGAAAAGGAACTTCTAGCAGTTATATTTGCGCTTGACAAATTCCGTTCTTACTTAGTAGTAGCAAAAATTATCATATACACAGACCACGCTGCCATTAGGTACCTAATAAGCAAAAAGGATGCCAAACCAAGATTATTGAGATGGATCCTATTATTACAAGAGTTTGACTTAGAAATTAAAGATAAGAAAGGAACCGAGAACGTAGTTGCAGATCACTAATCCCGAATAGAAGGCATTAAACATGAACCAGTACTGATAAATGACGATTTTCCATACGAACATCTGATAGCCAAATTAGAAAGTGACATGCCTAACTTAATCTCGGAAGATCCAGAACTCGAAAAAGCCGTAGAAGCCGTCTATGCCCAAGTCACATTACCTTGGTATGCCGACATCGTTAATTACCTAGCTGCAGGCGTGCTTCCACCGGATCTCACTTATCAGCAAAAGAAGAAATTCTTCCACGATCTGAAACACTATTATTGGGACGAACCTCTACTCTTCAAGAGAGGGGCCGACAACATATACCGTCGCTGTGTCCCAGAGGAAGAAATAGAAAACATCATTTCCCAATGCCTTTCAGCACCATATGGTGGTCATGCCAGTACATCCAAGACGTGCGCTAAGATTCTCCAAGCCGGCCTATTCTGGCCTAACCTCTGGAAAGACGTTCACATCGCTGTGCTAAAATGTGATCGATGCCAACGAACTGGCAACATCTCACGACGCGATGAAATGCCTCAGAAAGGAATCTTAGAGGTAGAAATCTTTGACGTATGGGGAATAGATTTCATGGGACCCTTCCCGTCTTCTTTTGGGAATAACTACATACTCGTCGTTGTAGACTATGTGTCTAAATGGATAGAAGTCGTTGCCGCTCCAACAAATGACGCACGAGTAGTAATCAAACTCTTCAAAAACACAATCTTTCCTAGATTCGGTGTACCCAGACTCGTCATTAGTGACGGCGGATCACATTTCATATCGCGAATTTTTGACAAACTTCTTTCTAAATATGGAGTCTGACACCGAGTAGCTACACCATATCATCCGCAAACTAGCGGACAAGTAGAGGTCTCAAACAGGGAAATAAAACAAATATTGGAAAAGACTGTCGCTACCTCAAGGAAAGATTGGTCATCAAAGCTGAAAGAAGCTTTATGGGCTTGTAGGACCGCTTTTAAGACACCAATAGGTACTACACCCTTCAAATTAGTTTACGGTAAATCCTGTCATCTCCCTGTAGAATTAGAGCATAAAGCCTTCTGGGCCATTAAGACACTTAATTTCAACTACACTGAGGCAGGAGAGAAACGAATCTTGAACTTACATGAATTAGAAGAACTTAGATTGGACGCTTACGAAAATGCCCGTATCTACAAAGAACGAACTAAGAAATGGCATGATAAACATTCATTCCGGAAACAATTCAGTGTGGGAGACATCATACTTATATTTAATTCAAGATTGAAACTTTTCCCAGGTAAACTAAAATCTAGGTGGTCTGGACCTTTTGAAGTGACTAAAGTACTTCAAAGTGGAGCTGTTGAAATTACCGATAAGACGAATGCACCGTTTATCGTAAACGGGCAACGTTTAAAACATTATAATAAGAACGAAAACAACCCTCAAGTCAGCAGTATAACATTGCTCGAGCTTCCTGCTCAAACCCCCGAATAGCTTGTCACCAAGCTATCGTCAGGCTTTTGACGTTAAAAACAGCGCTTAATGGAAGGCAACCCAATTTTCCCGTATTTCCCTCTTTACTGTATTTCATTCTCATTTTTATTTGAAATCTTACTTTGAAATTTTAACAAATTTTTAAACTTAAATTGCTACTATTTTTTTTATTTTTTGTTTCATTATTTTCTCTTTTATTTAAACTTTGTTCTTGTTTCTACCACCTTTTGTTTCTAAAAATTCTGACTTAAAATTTCTGTTTTAAACTTTTCAGGATTTTAAAAGCCTTCATACCTTCCTCCTGTTTTTCTCCGACTAACCTGTGAGTATGGCCGAGTACGACTTCACAAAGGTTCATTTTCGAGGATTAGCTCAAAAGGCAAGATTTGAAGCATTAACTGAGAGAGACATAACCTTAACACTGTATTATAATAAGTCTACCATGGAGAAGCTAGGAATTACTGATAGCATTCAATTCCTGTTTAATCAATTAGGCTGGGAGAACACCTCCTTGAAAACCCGTTTTGCTACCTATAAGGACCTCACCTACGAATTCCTTAGTTCCTCCAGGTACTTACCCAACTATGGTTTTGGATCAAACACAGAGCTGATCACCTTTAGGATGTTTGGAATGGACCAAACCCATAGCCGTATGTCATTAGCTAACCTCCTAGGATTTCCTAGCGGACCACATGTGTTCATCAGTGCCGAAGATGAAGATCTTGATTTTGAACTAAACCAGTTCTGGGGTAAAATCACAGGCGACTACCACCCTGACCCAAATGGCATGTATAACGATGAGATTCATAACCCCGCTTTCAGATACTTTCATAAGATCCTAGCTCACACCCTTTTCGGAAAGGAAGAAAACATTACTACAGTATCTAAAGAAGAGTTGTTTATCTTGTTCTGTGCTTCTCAGGGCCGTCCAGTGAATGTCGTGCCTTTTATGATGAGATCCTTCCTACGCCTCACTCAGGAATCACAATCACCCATTCTAATAGGAGGCCTCGTGACAATGATTGCCCACGAGCTTGGCCTTAGATTCCACCAAAATGCAAGCACTAGTTTTGGCACCGTCCGACCCCTGAATATCCAGTTTTGCTTTAACAGGCGCATTTTAAGAACCATGGGACCTGGACCCTACGAGTACCTTATCAATGACAAACCTGTCCAGCTATTCACATTGCCAAATCATCAGGTGACGAGTATCCAGAACAAGGACAATTGGGTTTATGAATTGGATGAGCCTATGGGACTTCCTTCACCTCAATCCACACCATAGGATTACATGTACGACAGTGATCACATCTCTGAAGCACATGATTATATGTATTATGAGGATGCTGTATCAGAAGCTGAGGTAGACCCTAAGACCCCTCCACATTACAACACCTATCCTGAGCCCATTCCTGAAGAAAACACTGACAAAATGGATACTGTTCTGCACCGATTAGACAACTTCGACGCAGCTCTGACCACTGTAAGAGAAGAAATAACAAGCGTACACCGCGAATTATCAGTTTTCGTGGACTTAGTTTGTGACCAGCTCGATTACTACGCCCGGAAATTTGACGAATTGAAGACACAAAAGGACTGAGATTTTAGCTTTAGTTTAGTTTATTTTTCCTGTTTTTCTGTACGCTTTCCATTATTTTTATTTTTCGCATTGTTTCATTTCACTTATGTATTACATTAAAAACAATCCTTTTAATTAAATGTTATTTCAATTTCATTCATTATTCCCTTATTCTGTTTTTATGATTATCATATGCCTCTTGGCTGATTTATTACATTGCGGTATCAATTACAAGCCTTAAAAACATGTCAAAAGCACCCCTGTAGTAAAATTCTACGTTCTGCAGAATTTGCTGGTGTGACGACCGTCACAGAACCATGACGCCCGTCACACGGGTGACGACCGTCACGAGTCCAGAATCTGATATCTGCTATAACAGAGGTTACGTTTCTTCCCCCACTCCCATCTTATCAACTTCCCATCACCACACATCCAAACCCCATTTCAAAATTTCATTTTCCCTCCTTACTACATATAATCCCAACTCCCATTTCATCTTCATTAACCAATTTTGTGCAATTTCTCATTCTGCAGAAACCGCATTCTTCCCCCATTTCATCAGCATCTAGCAAATGGAAAGAAACAATGAAACCCCTGACCTTAGCAATATCATTTTCAGCGACGGCGACTCCGGCGAGAAACAGAGAGCAAACTACATAGCCTTCCATCAACGGTCGCTACAGCCAACCCATTATCCGCACATACCATCTCTCACGGAACTCGGCCTCCTTGACGGCGTCACCTGGATGCTACAGAGAGCCGGCATTTGGCATCTGTGCACAAATTCGGAGCCCACTTACGAACAACTCACACTTGAGTTCCTCAGTTCGTTCAGTTACTTCACCTCTAGCGGCGACCTTAGCCAACATTCCGGCGCCGCTTGCTTCTGTATGTTCGGCACGAACTACCAATTGAATCAAAATCAGATTGCCGACATCCTACATTTCCCTCGCGGCGAAGATGCTCACCGCTGCATTACCGAACAATTTCAACATGAAGCTTTTGCGCTTTGGTCCCAATTGACCGGAATCGATGCCGACGGCTGGGATTCTCTGCATGCAACACACATCCACAACCCAACCATCCGATATTTCCACAGAGTGCTGAGCAATACCATCTTCGCAAGAGATAGCAACCACAAGGTGAACTCCAAAGAAATTTTCTTTCTCCGCTGCGTGTTCAATTCCGAACCCGTCAACGCAACACCATTCCTCTTGGCCCACATTCAGGCCAACTGCAACCGCGACTCTAAGCCTTTCTACTTTGGCGGGATTGTTACCTCCATTGCATTAGGCCTGAACCTCGGTAACCAACTCCAGAATCTCCATACAATTCCTTCGGTATTTCTGGACACCGACCATTGCAGAGCTTCCCACCTCATCCACTCCAGGTCCGATGGAAAAATCATGAAAAGAAAGCTATATAGCCCGAGTATAGAGACATGTTCCCTCTAAGTTAGGTGCTCCTCACCCGAGCATTTAGCCCAACGGTACAAAAGCTCACTGAAAATCAATGGTATAAGCTCATGAGCAATGAAAAGATCAAAATAGTCGTGAGATCATAATCACTAACAGGTTGACTTGCCATGAAAGTGTATGGACAACAGGCTTAATGTGATTGCGCTAGAACAAACAGGGTAAACTTGACGTGAGAACCTTGATACCAAGCTGCAGTAGCATGATTGGGACCGACTTACATAAAAAGCAGACCTCCGAAGACTTATAGTCCAGTGTCGTCACCGTACTCGTTTTGTTCCTATTTAGAATCCCGGTTTTTCCCAACTTTCTGAACGAGGAAGCTGTTGCGTGCTTGCCGACTTTTATTCTTCCTACTTTTTACTTGAGGACAAGCAAAGATTCGAGCTTAGGGGAGTTTGATAACGCGAAATCGTATATATATATATATATATTGACGTATAATTCAACTAATATTTGACTGGTTTCAATCCGATTTCGGGTTTTTCCATGTTATTTGTCTGATATTTTGCAGGTATTTGAAGATCATGTCCAAACAAAGCAATATGAAGAAAAGAATCAATTACAGATGAAATATGGACGAAAACAAGATGAAAAACAGCAGATGCGTATTTTGCTGATGTGACGACCGTCACACGGGTAACGACCGTCACACACCATGACGACCGTCATGCAGGCAAAAACACAGAACTTCAGTAAACGTGCAAAAACCAGTTCCAAGTCCCAAAATAATGGACCACTACTTCCTATTTTCTCTGACTCCAAGTCCACCTTCTGCAAAATATAACCGTTAGTATTTCACCTCTATAAAAGGGGAAGGAGGGGAGCTGAGAAAGGGAGCCGCATTCAGATAACGAAGTGCTGCCCAAATATTTTCCAGAGCAAATTTAAATTAAGTCTTGTTTTTGTTTTCCTTTCCTTTTTCCTGTATTCTATTACTGCAATATTCCTTTGTACGCTCTATTGGCTTGAAGACACAATCCTGCCGACATCGTTGGGATTTGGCCAAAAGTCAATTGGATACTTTACAGGTTTTTATTATTTCGTTAATTGTAACTTTACTTCCCAGCAGTATGTATGTTCTAAATTTCTGCTTTTATTTACGCTTTACCTGTTCAAAATCCATGTCTAGCTAAACCAGAGCAATCGGTATGTAATAATAATTCAGACGGGATTTGATAATAACCGTTTAAAACCTTTCTTTTTCAAAAGTTGTTTATGGCCTGAGTGTTTAAACTTATTTCCTGAATAAACGTTCGTCGTGACAGCGAGAACCTATTTAAAAGTAGTTTTGCCACGACAATGGGAAATTAATTAAGGTACGAACCAACAAGCGACAGCTGCGGCTAGGACCAGATAGTAAACACTAGGCATTTGTTTTAATAACAGCGAAAGCACTTTAAAATAGATTAGAATTTAGAGATTTCCAAAAAGCGATTTTAAACCCGAACGGGATAGCGACAACATACGTTCCGCCTTAAAGTTGCGACTAGCGTCAACAACCATCGTGAGACAAAGGTCTTTAGATCACTATTTTCTTAAATAAATTCTGAAAATATTTTATATACCGGTAACTTGTCAAAGTCCTGAAGAACATAATTATTGAATATCGATTCGCGTAATTATACTTTAAGTAACGTTTTTAGTTCCCTTTAGTAATAGCAATTATTCTCTTAAACATTATCAACCTAGATAAACATAGTAACTCCCGTGAACACTAGTTTGATTACGAGTCCTTGTGGGATCGATATCGTTTATTACTACGCGATAGACTGTGCAATTGCAGTTAAGTTGTATTAGACATAGAAAGTCGCGATCAAGTTTTTGGCGCCGTTGCCGGGGACCCGTTTAGTCAATAGTGTAATCATTTGTTACATAGTATAGACTAGGTTAACAATTCTCTCTCCCTCTACTCGTTCTTCGATTGTATGTCAAGTACTCGCTTACAAGGCGAAATCTTACAACCTACAATCGCTGAACTAGAGCGCTTCTTACATCTAAGAAGGCGCATCGTCGAATATCAACGAAGACACAATATTCCTGATCTTCTAGCTCATCCTCCAGTTAAAGAAGAAAAGATGACTGAAGGACCTCAAAACAAACCACTGAAGGCATACGCTACACCCTCTCAGATGGAGCCTAGAAGTAGCATAACTGCCCCAGCTATAAATCGAACCGATTTTGAGCTAAAACCCTCATTGCTGTCAACTGTACAACAACACCAATTCTCAGGAAATGCAACTGATGATCCGAACGAACATTTAACGAAGTTTGTGCAATACGCAGACACAGTGAAAGCAAATGGTGTAACTCCAGACGCAATAAGACTTCGTCTTTTCCCTTTCTCTCTTAGAGATAGAGCTTGGACATGGTTACAATCCTTACCATCCAACTCCGTTACGACATGGGAACAGTTGAAGAACGTTTTCTTAGCGAGATATTTTCCGCCAAGCAAAACTGCTATGCTTAGAGCTCAAATCAACGGATTTCAACAAAAAGATACTGAATCTCTCTACGAAGCGTGGGAAAGGTTCAAAGATATGATGAGAACATGTCCTCACCATGGTCTAGAAGACTGGGTGACGATCCATACTTTCTATAATGGGCTTCTATACAACACCAGATTAACGGTAGACGCCGCCGCGGGCGGTGCACTTATGGATAAGCCATACGACGAAGCCTATCAACTAATCGAAAACATGTCTCAGAACCACTGCCAATGGGGAGGTGAACGCATTCCAGCAGAGAAACCCGCATCGAAAGGTGGGATGTACGAGATCAGCAGCCTTGAAAAGTTCAACGCTAAAGTAGATGCTCTAGCACAGAAGATCGACAGTCTGACCGTTAACCCCACTGGAACCGTTGCTGCCGTAACTCCAAACTGCGAGTTATGCGGAATCGACACTCATAATGCGCCCGAGTGCCCATGGCTGGTCGGAATCCCACCATACCAAGTAAATTACGCTCAAGGAAACCCTTACGCAAATACTTACAACCCAGGATGGAGGAACCACCCAAACTTTTCCTACAAGAACGATAATGCCTTGCAAGCACCAGGTGCTCCGCCAGGATATCATAAACCAGCTACTGCCCAGACTGCCCCTAGGAAATCAAACCTCGAGTTGATGATGGAAAAATTCATAGCTACTCAAGCTCAAACAAACAAAGAATTCCTAAACCAAAACATACACACTAGCGAGCAAATTAAACAGCTGGCCGAAAAAGTAGACGCTTTAGCCACCCACAACAAAATGCTCGAAACACAGATATCCCAAGTGGCCCAACAACAAGCCTCTGCCGCTGCCCCAGCTGGAACATTTCCAGGACAGCCCGAACCTAATCCAAAAGGTCACGCAAACGCTGTTATATTAAGAAGTGGGAAAGAATTGGAGGGCCCAACAGACCCTAGGAACGAAGATTTAGTAATGCAACAAAAATCCGATAAACCAACCGAAAAGGAGTCTGAAACAGAAAAGAAGGAATGTGACGAGCAAAAAGCCGCCAAAGATGAAAACACATATGTGCCTCCAACGCCATATAAACCACTTATCCCTTATCCTCAAAGATTAATAAACTCCAAAACTTCAGGACAATTTAAGAAATTTGTCGAACTTCTGAAACAACTAAACATTACTATTCCTTTCACAGAAGCGATAACTCAAATGCCGCCATATGCTAAATTTCTTAAAGAAATTTTGTCTAATAAAAGGAAAATAGAGGATAATGAGACAGTGACACTTACTGCCGAATGTAGCGCAATCATTCAAAACCACATGCCTCCTAAATTAAAAGACCCAGGTAGTTTCTCCATACCCTGCGTCATAGGAAAGTTCGTAATAGACAAAGCCCTGTGCGATTTAGGAGCCAGTATCAGTGTTATGCCCCTATCCATATGCAAAAAGCTAAATATGGGTGAACTAAGACCAACCAAGATGTCCGTTCAATTAGCTGACCGATCCATCAAATATCCTGTCGGTATACTGGAAAATGTTCCAGTACGCATAGGACAATTCTATATCCCAACCGATTTCATAATTATGGATATTAAGGAAGATTCAGTTACTCCGGTCATTTTAGGAAGACCATTCCTAGCCACAGCCGGAGCTATAATTGATGTAAAGAAATGTAGGCTAACATTCGAAGTAGGAGAAGAAAAGATAGCGTTCATTCTCACCAAGTTCTTACAAGCACCAGCCATAGACGATACCTGCTGTTTGGTAGATGTAATTGACAATGCATAAGAGAACTTGAAAATGAAGAGACCACGTATTCAGAAATAATAAAGATTCAAATACCCGATATTTCTGAAGACGATGATTGGCGTAAACCGTATAAACACGACAATCTAAGCGAAAGCTTAGCACTAACCCCAAACCATATGCCAGGTCCGAAGAACCCATCTTTAGAACTTAAAACACTACCCAAAAACCTTAGATATGAATTCCTAGACGATGAAATAAAAAGACCAGTGATAGTCAACGCCGACTTAGGACAACTAGAAACCGCAAAGCTATTAGAAGTCCTAAAGAAGTACCCCACCGCGTTAGGCTATAACATAAGCGATCTAAAAGGTATAAGCCCTTCGATCTGTATGCATTGAATTACAATAGAGGAAGACTGAAAAACCTCTAGAGAGCATCAGAGGAGACTGAACCCCATCCTAAGCACTGTAGTCAAAGACGAAGTAAAGAAATTTCTAGATGCAGGAATCATCTATCCAATCTCCGATAGTGAATGGGTCAGCCCAGTTTATGTCGTACCTAAGAAAGGAGGAGTCACAGTAGTTAAGAACGAAAAAGGCGAATCAATAACAAAAAGAGTCGTGACTGGAAGTAGAATGTGCATTGATTATAGAAAGCTTAACAAAGCCACACGAAAAGATCACTTCCCCTTGCCCTTCATAGACCAAATGTTAGAAAGATTAGCCAAACATTCATATTTCTGCTATCTAGATGGTTATTCGGGATTTTTCCAAATTCCCATTCATCCTGATGACCAAGAAAAGACTACATTCACATGTCCTTATGGTACTTTTGCTTACCGCCGAATGTTGTTCGGACTTTGTAATGCTCCAGCAACCTTCCAAAGATGCATGATGGCAATCTTCGCAGATTTCATATACGACATCATGGAAGTATTTATGGACGATTTCTCAGTATGTGGACAAAGTTTCGAAGGATGCCTACAAAACTTAGAAATGGTATTAGAACGTTGTGTAAAAGTGAACCTCGTCCTAAATTGGGAAAAATGCCATTTTATGGTCCGACAAGGAATAGTTCTAGGACATGTCATATCTAATAAAGGGATTGAGGTCGACAAAGCTAAAATAGAAATTATAAAAGACCTCCAACCTCCAAAATCTGTACGCGAAATACGGAGTTTTCTAGGACATGCCGGTTTCTACTGCAGATTTATAAAAGATTTTTCAAAAATCACAAAACCTCTGACCGGCCTGTTGATGAAAGATGTTGAGTTCGTCTTTGATGACGACTGTCTAAAAGCATTCGAAATATTAAAATCAGCCCTTATCACCGCACCAATTATGCAACCATCTGATTGGCGACTACCGTTCGAAATCATGTGCGATGCGAGTGATTATGCTGTAGGCGCAGTTCTAGGACAAAGGAAGGACAAGAAGCTTCATGCCATCTACTACGCCAGTAGAACCTTAGATCCTGCCCAAATGAACTACGCCACAACAGAAAAGGAACTTCTAGCAGTTATATTTGCGCTTGACAAATTCCGTTCTTACTTAGTAGGAGCAAAAATTATCATATACACAGACCACGCTGCCATTAGGTACCTAATAAGAAAAAAGGATGCCAAACCAAGATTATTGAGATGGATCCTATTATTACAAGAGTTTGACTTAGAAATTAAAGATAAGAAAGGAACCGAGAACGTAGTTGCAGATCACTTATCCCGAATAGAAGGCATTAAACATGAACCAGTACCGATAAATGACGATTTTCCATACGAACATCTGATAGCCAAATTAGAAAGTGACATGCCTAACTTAATCTCGGAAGATCCAGAACTCGAAAAAGCCGTAGAAGCCGTCTATGCCCAAGTCACATTACCTTGGTATGCCGACATCGTTAATTACCTAGCTGCAGGCGTGCTTCCACCGGATCTCACTTATCAGCAAAAGAAGAAATTCTTCCACGATCTGAAACACTATTATTGGGACGAACCTCTACTCTTCAAGAGAGGGGCCGACAACATATACCGTCGCTGTGTCCCAGAGGAAGAAATAGAAAACATCATTTCCCAATGCCATTCAGCACCATATGGTGGTCATGCCAGTACATCCAAGACGTGCGCTAAGATTCTCCAAGCCGGCCTATTCTGGCCTAACCTCTGGAAAGACGTTCACATCGCTGTGCTAAAATGTGATCGATGCCAACGAACTGGCAACATCTCACGACGTGATGAAATGCCTCAGAAAGGAATCTTAGAGGTAGAAATCTTTGACGTATGGGGAATAGATTTCATGGGACCCTTCCCGTCTTCTTTTGGGAATAACTACATACTCGTCGCTGTAGACTATGTGTCTAAATGGATAGAAGCCATTGCCGCTCCAACAAATGACGCACGAGTAGTAATCAAACTCTTCAAAAACACAATCTTTCCTAGATTCGGTGTACCCAGACTCGTCATTAGTGACGGCGGATCAAATTTCATATCGCGAATTTTTGACAAACTTCTTTCTAAATATGGAGTCCGACACCGAGTAGCTACACCATATCATCCGCAAACTAGCGGACACGTAGAGGTCTCGAACAGGGAAATAAAACAAATATTGGAAAAGACTGTCGCTACCTCAAGAAAAGATTGGTCATCAAAGCTGAATGAAGCTTTATGGGCTTGTAGGACCGCTTTTAAGACACCAATAGGTACTACACCCTTCAAATTAGTTTACGGTAAATCCTGTCATCTCCCTGTAGAATTAGAGCATAAAGCCATCTGGGCCATTAAGACACTTAATTTCAACTACACTAAGGCAGGAGAGAAACGAATCTTGAACTTACACGAATTAGAACTTAGACATAGAAAGTCGCGATCAGGTTCCTGCAAATAACCAATGATACAACAGTCCACCAATTCGGCTTTTAGGATTTCGATAATTTATTATGTATTTTCGATTATGTGTGAGTGAGAATGAATAATATGATATGAAAATATGAATAATATACGATAAGATAACAATAATATCCACAATAATATTTGACGAAAATTAAAGTTAGTAGGTAGTTTGGTTACGAATTAAATCGGGGAAAATGTAACACTAAACCATCGTAGCTTGACTTATAATGGAAAGTCGGTCTATAGGAGGTCGCGTGAGTTGATTTCCGTGCTAAAAAACAAGATGGAGAAATGATATTGAAAATCACTCACTAATTTAATCATGTCGCACGGACGGGATCTCGTCTTAATCGCAAACAAAATATCGATTAATCAAAGGTAGCCTATCACGATCCCAAAGTAGGGAAAATGACCCAAATGGTCATTCTCCATAGATTTGAAATCGAGAAGGTTATCGACTCCGATACACGACGCTTACGAGTCGGAAGACATCATCGGTCGGAAAAATTGAATAAAAATGGAAATGAATAAGAAAATGAAAATAGAAAATGAAGTAGTCTCGAATAAATTATCATCTATCAATAGTTTGACAGATAATAATCCTTAAAAATTATCATTGACCAAAATGTGTAAGAACCGAATAAAAAAGAATAAAAAACGATAAAAATCGAAAGTGAAAAGTTATGAAGAGAGAAAGAAGGTGGTCTCAGATCCAACGTTATTTATCAATAGTTTGACCAATTACGGTTTACGGAGGTTTTGTCATCGACCCAAAAAATAAGATGAAATCGAGAGAAAAAATTTGAATGAAATAAATGGTAGAAATTCATATTATTTATTTTAAAACAAATAAAAAAGAAATGGAAAACAATTAAAAAGATGGGGGGTGTGTCTGAAAATGGGTATGTGGACATTAGTAAAAGAAAACAAGTATCCTATGGGCCGAAACCCATCAGTCTTCAGGCCAAGGTTCAACAAGAGGAAATGGTGTCAAAAAAAGAAGAAAAGATAACAGGCACCTCACGGCCCAAGATCCACACACCTTGAATTCTATTTTCTCAAAATAAAACATTACGTGGAAAAAAAGGATTGTGGCAATCAGAATGCAGTTCATTTTCTCAACAACACACTTTGCCAAGCAAACGGTCAACACAAAGACCTAACGAAAGCTTAAAAAACATGTATCCTTTAAAAGAGACGGAAAGAAGAGAAAAAGCACAGTCAAAACGTAATGACAACCTTCCCTTGCGCAAGACAAGCCTTCTATGCTTTGATTTTAGGTTCAAATTATTTTTCTCATTCTTCCTCTTCTCATCGTTCTATTCATTGCTCGGGTTTCGCTTGGATCTATTTCCGCCAGATTTGCTCTCGACATGGGTTTCTCTGTCTCTCTTATATCTATCTCTGTTTGTGGGTTATTATAGGTTTAAGAATTTCATGGGTTTGATTCCGAATGAGTATTGAAGGTAGAAGAGTGTTGAAGTGAGAAATGGAAGTTGAATGAAGGTGATGAAGTTTATGGATGGGAGAGTTTCTTCTAGTGAAATGAGTTAAGAGATTTGTGGATTTGGAGCGGGTTCAATCTGAGAGGTTTGAGGGGTATGGAGGAAGAAAAAATAGTGAGAGAAAGGAAGAAAACCGGCGGCTAGGGTTTTTTCCCCCCTGAGGAATGAAGCTCAGAGGGTTTTATATGAGGGTGGAAAAGAGTCGTGTGCAGAATTTCGATGCTGTTTGGTTTCGTTTTGAAGTGTAACGTTGATGCATCGTGAAAATAACCGTACGGGTTTTGTCGTTTTGCTACACTTTTCCGTACATTCTGCAGCTAACACTAGGCATTACGAAGTTTTGACTGGATGTTGTTTCGAAAGGTTTTGCTGGTTTGTACCTCATTTTACGGTGTGGTAATTTTTGTAAATGTGGCTGTGAGATCCTGCTTATATTGTCTTGTTGTGGATGACCTTCTGCTGTGGATTAATACAAATTTCTGCATTGCTTTTTTTTGCTGTTTACAGTTTATTTAGAAGATTAGTGGATGCATCTTCTTGATAGTCGTACATGATGGCTCGGTCTGATGTAGTAATGGATAGGGAATGGGGTTTGCTGAGGATCGATTTGGTGCGGTCGTGTTTCACATATACTCCCGTACAAGCTTTTTTGTGAACTACTGCCATATTTCTTGTGAGCTGTCTGATGCTTGAGTTGGGAATATAATAACTTCGAATATCAACAAATTTTGTCTTATTGAAACGAGGTTGTTGTGTTGCTAGTGGTACCCGCAATCATGATGGCTTTTGGTGCTATTTGTGAGGCGTATACCATGAGAAAATACAGCCAGCTGGATGAAGAAGGTACAAAGTATGTAAATTTGTAAATTTGTGGTGCGATTATTTCTCTGCATGATCGTACGGGTGGTGTATGTGAGGGACTCACGATTCTCGATTCTGGTTTGATAGCAGGTCCTGATATATCAAACTTGACAGCTTGTGAAGCTCATGAAGGCTCTCCCTCCGTGACGGTTTTGCGGTAATGCGCATTTCATAACCTTTGGGGTTGTTTGCTGCATATTAAAAGTTCATTCCATATTTTGTGTGCAGGACGTGGGAAAAGGTGCTTGCGGCATCGTATCACTCGTGAATGGATTCTTTTTGCTTCACTCAGTACAAAGAGTGACATGAATGCTCATTGTGTAAGTTGGCCGACTTGGTTTTGGGCTGAAGCGGCTGGTAGTGACAACGGAGCTTGTCATGAAAAGAGAAAACATATTGACCATGGTAAGTCGCTCGTGCCTAAACTTGTTCCATTGTTTTTTCAAAACTTGTTCAGTTGATTTTCTCGGTTCTCTTTCATGCGTGACTTATAAATCCGGGGCGAGAATTATGAACAGCTTGGAGGATGCATTCTTGTGCGTGTCAGGTGCAGAATACGTCGGCTGTATAGAAACCATCACAGGTACATTGCTGGTGCCTTTGCGGTTAAGTCATGTCTCGTCTCGCATATTGTTCATAACTCGGTTTGTTGATCTTGTGTATTATTATTGCAGATCATGCTGCTGTCATCATAGCATTGAGACACCGTCCGACCTTTGTAATGAAAATCGATGATGACTCGTCTTCATGGGATTCTTCAACAGAAACTAGTTTACTCCAGCTCTTATCACATTTTTTTGTAATTTTTGACAGATTCTAGGCTATAATTAACATCTTATCTTGTTTGTAAGAAAGTCTTGGAACCTTAATCTCAGAACAACCATCACTGTCATGTTAATTGTTGCCTTTTTTTATGGAATTTATTATCCTTTTGAGTACGTGTTGTCAACGTGCGGTGAGCATAAATATATAAGGACCACTGAATTATCTAAATACTTGGTCCTACCGCTAGTATACTAGAAAGTCCCAGCTTCATATTGCTTGAAGATGACCTTAAAGTATACCTTGACTTGCAAAACAAAACTCCACCCCACCGTATCTTGGAATCATTTATTTGATTAAACATAGCCTCATTGCTTCTCAAGATAAACAACACCACATTATAAATAAAATTCCATGTTTTTTTTTAAAGTGAGCCACAATTTGCACCAATCGGTTCCATCTTGAATTTAATAGAGTTTGAACTTAATTGTAAAGATGATTTGGAACAAAGACAACTTTCATTTTTCCTTGTAATAGACCTTGAGTAATGATCTTGAAATTAATTTTGAACAAGTCTAAATTCTCCAACAATCTTGGATGCTCCTTTTCATCATTTGTGGATCATTTCATGACAATTAATCAATTTATGAAAAACACCGGAGCTATGATTCCACTTTAAACCGATCTTGTACTAGAAAGAAAACCTAACTTATTTAAATAGAAATTAAGTCCAAAACTCCCATTACTGCGCATGCCTTTACGATGGGCGTCCAATAAGCACCTTGATTTAATTCACTTCCTTTCGTGATAGAAACAACATAGTCCTCTTTTTTTAATTTATTGATATGAGTTATTGGATGAATATACATATGCAAAGTATATACAGGTAGGATAAATTTGAGGTATGACACTTATCACCTCCATGATCAAGCCTACCTGAGTTTTCAACTGCTGGTTTTCCTCTCTGAGCATCTCCTGATCCAAGCGTAATGCTTGCATTTCCATGATGAACTGCCTCATCTGACCCTGGACTTCCTTCGGCTCTGCTTGAACTTGCTCCATAGCCCTGTGTTGATTCCTGTGATTAGTCTAATCGTATATCCTGCAACAACCTAACAGAGTACATGAAGTCAGATCATCGGTTCTGGGGTACCTGTTATGCAAAAAATGTGATGCCAAATGCAAACACTTATGTATGCAACAGGGAAATTTCAGAATAGTAACAAGACAATAGGAAACCCAAGATCCAAGCACAGGGATAACCATCACACATATATGCATCATACAGGAGTAATCGAGTACAAACATAGTGACCTCAGCCAACAAGCCTGGTGATGGTTAGCATACTGCAATGAACAAATGCTACACAGGGATACAACCCTCAACTGAGTCTTCAGTTTGATACTCTTCTGAACAACTACTCTCGGTGAATTCTTCCATAACATGAACTGATACACCCACCTGGCCGGATGAAGGAAGATCATTAATCTGAATACCCTGAGGCGTGATTGAGAACCTGTCGGAATCCAGCAGAGTCTGAACTTGGCTTCTAAGCACCTTACAGTCTTCAGTTGAATGCCCCTGTGCCCCATCATGGTACTCACAGCGGACGCTGACATTAAAACCTGGCGGATACGGCAAAATCTTTGGATTAATTTTCTTCGGCACTATCAATCCACCCTTCTGGTTTCCTTGGTCTTCGTCGTGCATGCTGATGCGGCTGCTGCAGATATGACTGTTGACTTTGAACACTTGCAGCGTCTGAGAACTGAACCTGAGGCACTGGAGATTCTGGGGTGACATCATTCCTTCCTCCCATTCTTCTTGAGAACCAACAACTGATTCATTTTCATTAATTGAGATATAGGGGATGTCTCGAATCTTTCCGTTCTTGAGTCCGCTCTCAACAAGTTCCCCTGTTATCACCAAGTCAGCAAAGTTCAACGTTATACCACCGATCAACTTGTCAAAGTAATGGCCTTTCAAAGTACCCAAGAATAGGTCAACCAACTCTCTGTCCAGAAGTGGGGGTTGAACGCGAGCTGCAAATTCTCTCCATCTCTGCACATATCCTCTGAAGGATTCATTGTCCACCTGAGATAATTCTTGCAACTGCATGCGGCTGGGAGCCATGTCAAAATTGTAGTTGTATTGCTTCACAAAGGCATTGGCTAAATCTGACCATGATCTGATGCAATCACTCTTCAACTGCATATACCAATTCAACGATGCTCCACTCAGACTATCCTAAAAACAGTGAATCATAAGCTGGTCATTATGGACATGTGAGGCCATTCTTCTAAAGAACATCACCAAATGCTGCTTCGGACAACTATCCCTTTTGTACTTCTCAAAATTTGATATCTTAAACTTCGGCGGTATCACAAGACCTGGCACCAAACACATGCTCGAAGCATTCAATTAAGAGTATTCTGACTCATCATGGCGTCAAGCTTTTCATCCAACAGATGACATTATTTCACAAACTCAACAGTCCGTGGTTCTTCAGCATTAACCTTTGAAACAACCCTCTGAGAATCTGGCATAGGGAAAGTGAAATTCTGATAGTCTGTGTCATGGAGAGAAGATAATTCTCTATCTCTGGCAATATTATGCTCTTGTACAACAGGAATCTGCACAGGCTAAGCTTGAGCAACATTGTTTATCGGAGTCCTCTGAATATTAGCCTCTCCTCTGGTCATAGTTGTCATGGCTTCCATGAGTTGATCCAACCGATTCTTCATCAATTCAAACTCTGCCCTAGTAACAACCAAGTTCTGTTCTTCTGAGTTCATGATCCTTCTAGAAGCTAATTCAAGTCCAATGTGAATGTCGGGAAATCAAATGACGAAGCGGACAAAAGATGGGTGAGCTCCCTATTCTGGCCGAGGATGGATATGCAGATGAAATGCAAATACAATGCAATGCAAAAATGCTAATGCAACAAACAGGGAATCAAGATTGCTGTGTTGTAGCTTGAGAAGAACTAGCACTTCGCTTTGGTAAGAACAATAACACAACTCTGATAATAGGACCCAACTGATATCAATAACTCGGATTCAAACTGTAGAGAAAATCGGTAATCTGAAGGTAAAGGTTTCCTGCATAACCCAATCCTTCTCACAGATATGGACCTATTCCATTGGTAATGTTCGACATCCTATGCGTTCATCAGCGTCACAGACTTTCAAGAAATGATGATACGTTCACCATTTCTGGTTTGGCATCATAATCTCCCGAAGAGGCCTCACTTAGCCGAATCCCAAATGATCGGTTCCCAGAGTCGACAACTCTCAGATCCAACATCCTGACGAGCCCTAAGGGCCAGAAAAGAAGTCATCAAAGAGAATCTCACCTGAGCGCGAATTTCATGGGGAACTATGTCTGCTAAGCAAATAGGCCCCCACTAGCCTCCACTACTAATGCTATGTGTGTACTCAAGCCTGGGTCTGGCTTATCACTCATCAGAACTTCCCTCCCCATAGCACAACAATAATGATATATAATGCTGAAAAATAAATGCGGAAAAGTAAAGATAAAGTACAACAAGTATATACATACACCCCAAAAATAAACAAACAAGCGCTAGGATTGACTCACATAGGGGATGGGAAACGGTCCCGGCAGAGGGGATGGGAAAATTCCCTACACCAGTCCCCAGCAGAGTCGCCAACTGGTGCTACTGCGAAAAAAGGTGCCGGAAATGACAGAAGAGTCGCCACTGTTTCTTATTTATCCCAACGAGGAAAATGAAACGATTAGGGAAAACCTAGCGAAAAGGGATAAGACAGGTCATCGCAACCAAATCTCGGGTTCGAGAGTCGGTTACGCAAGGGGAAGGTATTAACACCCCTCACGTCCGTCGTACTCGATGGGATCCACGCTTGTTGTCTATCTAAAAGGGTGTTTATCTATTTAAGCTACAAGCCACAGGGACAAAAGAAAAGAAAGAGACTCGATAGATCATCACCGCTATATGCCTACGTACTCTCTCGTGCAATGGGAAAGTCAGAGTCAACGTAGTTCGGAAAACTACGGATGAAAGTGAGGGAAGTTTGCTCGCCAAGACATTGCCGTCTTGTGCCTACGTATCCTCGTCTGGTACGAGAAATCAGAGCAAACGTAGTCCGGGCTAACAAGACCACAGGTTGGTTCAAGGGTTTTACCCGAGTATGGTTTAAAATTAGTTCTAGCAGTTAGGTGTATGCAGCTCGACCATTGGACACTTAGGCGTTACCTGTTTACGGTAGAACAAAAAGTTAACAAAACTCTCTTTATGAAAAAAAAATTCCAAATTAAATCCCGAAGGATAAAAATATCTGATGTTTTGTTTTTGTTTTTTAGAGAAAGAATTGGATTGAATTTGATTTGTAACTTATGTTGCACTAAAGACTATGACTTAGGAGCGAATGCGTCGCATATCATCCAAAGGACATACGCTAAACACTCTAGACAATTGAAAGGAGGCCCCCCAATCATCATTTCCCAAATTCTTAAGGCTCGTAGCGTACAACATTCATTATCCATTATTAAGTGTCTTAAGGAAGTTTGAAGATGAGAAGAGAGAGACACAACTCAAAAGGAGACTAAGACTCAACCTAATGTTCTGATACAAAGTGCACCTATGAATAGGGTGAAAAGGGAATGCTACCTAATGTTATCATACATGGGTTTAAGCCTAAGGTCTATCATAATAAATCTTGAACAAGAGAGATTAGAGCTCCTTAAGGAACATGGCAAAGAATAAAGAAGAAGGGAGCATAAGATAAAAGAAGAAAGAAGATGCAAACATGTAATGCACAACAAAGATGAAGAAAAGAGGGAGGAACAAAGTATGGGGCAGTAGCCTCCACAAGCACATCTCAACCTCAAGCATGCAAATGAAAGATGCAAGAACCAAAAAGAAAAGCACACACAAGAAATCAAGCAAGCTCACACAAAAATGGGATGAAGTGGGAGAAATAGAATTCCTACAACCACTTGTCATCAACCACAAGCCCAAAGGCAAACCAAAAATAAAGGGGAAGAAGACATGATTCATGAGATGATGGGAGATAAGGCTTGGGAAGCAAGCAACATCAAAATCAAACTCAACCAAAGCATCTCAGAGATCATGCAAAAGAAACACACCAAAAGTTCTCAAAATGATTTTCCATTTAAGACAAACTCAAAGTACCTCCAAAGGAGGGACCAAATCATCTTAAATGGGATTCAAAGGACCTAGGTCAAAGGTGAGAACAAGGGAAGAAGATGCACAAAGCAAAGAAAGAAAAGATGCAAAGAAAATTGCAAGATTAGGCATGGCAAAGAACCTAAGTTCTAAACACTTTCAACATTTGAAACAAAATGGAAGGCCTAAAACGAATGCAACTTACAACAAGCATCAAGAAAGTGTATGACCTATAAATTGGCATCCAACAACTTCAACATGTTATGAATCAGAATCAGCAAGAGTTGGGAGCATTTGGGATCCACAAGGGTCATTTCCCATCAAGACTAGGTCAAGCATGTGTGGGAACCACCCTTAGGGATAACTTGACTTACAAGCTACTCCAAAAATAGGAAAATAGCTCAAATAAACCTAAATAAAATGCCAAAAGCACATAAGGATGTAGGCAACCAGGGGCCAAGAGCACACGACCAATGTCCATTCAAAACATCACCAAAGAATTTGATTCACAAGGGTGCACCATTTTGAAGGAGGGTTATCGAGGGTCAAATAAAATGATTCAAAAGTCAACCAAAAATAAATCAAACCAGAGCCAAAATCATCCTATAAGATCGCTCAACTCATTATAGAAATGAGGAATTAGTCTCAATCATTGGAGATAAAAATTGGATCAAGAACAAACATGAAACCAAAAGGAGCAAGTAAAAACTCATTTAAAAACACCTCCAAATATAAAATTCCATTTTAATTGAAAAATAAATGAAAGATGGAAATAAAAATTATAAAAAATTAATTAACACCCTAAAGTATCAGAAAGTATTTTTTGGTGGAATTTTCAAGCTTGGAGGTATTTTTAATGATTTAAAATGAAAACAGAAGTAAAATAAAATAAAAAAAGAAAAGAAATAAATGCACGGTGCAAACAACAAGGATTTCAGTTCAATCCATTGGGCTTCAACAAGAGAGGGGTGCAGATAACGCATTGAACCCAATATCAAATGAATCAGCTCATGCCAAAACGCAGCGTTCCACTTAATGACATGGAAGTCAGCCAAGCCACACAAGCAAGTCAAGAGGATCACAATCGTTCATCTCCTCAGGTCCAAAGGTCAAACAGGTACACGCAAGCATGCCTGAGGTTTGAACCAGACGCCGGAGCCCTAGCTGCGGTCGTCTTCTCTGGCAAAGTGGTCGGAGATCAGGTTCTCAAACCTCACCAAAACCTATGAAATCATACACAAAATTGAACGCCAAGCTATGTAGGTTCCAAATCCAGGCTCAAAAATCATTAATCACGCATAAACAAGGAGAATCGAACGATTGAAAAATCACAAGCTCAACTGGAAATCTCATCAAACACAGCAATTAAGTACTCAAATTTTTCCTACAAGTTGTAGGACTTCAGATGCAACAAGAATGGCATGGATTTAATGCTTAATAGAGAGCAATTTGGAATTGAAGGTTACCTAACGGAGTCTCTCCGTTGGAGCTTTAAATGAGCTTGAGCTTGCTTCAAACTATGCAGATCCACTCTATGAAGTTCAAGGAAGAAGATGCTTGCTCCAGTTTGCTTTGAAACAACTTAGATCTGGATTTGAGATTTTTAAATTTGCTCTTGAATTTCAAACTTCAATTCTAAGCTCCTTCCACGAATTGCACATTCTGAGCTCTCCAAAATGATTTTGAGTTTATATACTAAGGATTTAGGAGTGAAAGAAAGGCCCATGAAGCCTTGTTGGAGTGTAATTTGAAAATTCCCAAATTAGAAACTACTCCCATGCACACGTGATTTGAGCATGTTATACTCATGAACTTCATCTGATTTTGTAGCTGACCATTTGAATTGAACATTTGGATTGGAATTGGGCTTGTACATTGTCCAATTAATGAGTTTTGATGTGAAACTTTTTCTTGAAGCAAGCTCAAAATTCACGTGTATTTTCACCTTATGACCAAATTTATCTTGTGCATTTCCTTTGTTTGAAAATGGTGAACAATTTTGAGTACAAATATGGCATGAAAAAGTTCTAGAACCAATTCAATTGAATTCATGATTAACATCCATTTTTCACTTGAAATCCCTCACCAATATCCTTATCCATGCCAAATTCATGCTAACCTTGAATTCCGTGTTGAATTTGAAGTCATTTGGGACAACTTTCATGTTGGTGACAGTTCCATTTGAAGTGCCCAAAGGCATGAAAATGACCTATAATAAAAAAAGCCTATAATCAAAGTTTGCCAAAATACCCCTGCCTTGCAAGCTTCATAACTTGAGTTCGAAAAATAAGATAAAGGACTTATAGGACTTTTTGGAAAGATAAGATCATAAGGAACAACTTTCATGTTCATCAAAAGTTGCGAAGAAACATGATTCTAGGTCAAAAGTGCCTTGGAAGTTGGTTGACTTTTGTTGACTGAAAAATATGTTTATCTGAGACCTGTAACTTGATGGCATCATAACTTGAGTTCTACAAACCCAACAGATGAGTTCTAGTACTCAAAAGAAAGCTTAGGACATGCCCTACAAGTCTCATGTTTATAAAAAAATGATATTCAACTTTTATATTGAGATATGTGGTCTTGAAATTAGGCACCAAATAGGGGATTTTACACTGACAAACCTTTGAAACCCTAATTTAGTAGCTTCTCACACTCTTGGTTCTTCTTGATTTGATCTTGAAATACCATCTTAGATGTCTCAACACAACTTCCCATGACTCCAATGACTTAAACCAAGTCTCAATCTCCTTCAAATCCACAGTTGTCTTTGCACTAAGTAGATGAAACCTTAGGTGTACAATCCTTGACTGCAACCTCTTGCACATGAAATAACAACTTAGATGAGCTCCACAATAGCTTCAAAAACACTCAATAAGCTTCTCCAACATATCCTATCCATTATCATGAGCTTATGATCCTCTAATGATCCTCAGTTGACCTCCCATATAGGAGATAAGCAACACACATCTATCCTCTTCCTCAAAGAGCTCCGACCCATTCTTGGTGACTATAAGCCTTTGACAAATTGAGTGAACACTCTTGCTTGAGCTTGGAACCCTTGATAACTCTTATCTTGAAAACCCACCTCTCTTGATCCCCTACAAAGAACCATGATATGCATATGCTAAAGAAATGAAATAAAACACAAGCCAAATGAAGACAAAGGTTGGGCAAATTTTGGGGTACAACAGCTGCACCTATTCAAGCGACTTAGACATGAATGAGTGAAAAGCGAATGACTTTCAAACAATCAAGGTAAAAGACGATTGAATACCAAAGAACTCGGAAATATGCCAACCGCAGAAATAGAACTGCAAACTCTAATTGGGGACAAAATCTCCGGAATTAACGGAATCTGATATTTGCAACGGCAACAAATTGAATGATTACCAATCAGAAAGCATCAACACGCAGTCAGAAGAAACATCTGCTAACACGCAGGCAACGATACTAAGTCGGAAAGATCATCTGATATCACCATTAGGCATCTACTTAAACAATAGGCATCAAACCCAAAGGCCGGCTCAATACGAAGCTGAGAAGAAACATCTGACATCGCGGCCAGGCATTTGTTAAATAAAACATGCATTGAACCCGAAGGCCGGCTCAACTGAAGTTAAGAAGAAACATCTGACATCGCCTCCAATTATCTGTTAAATAAAAAAGGCATTGAACCCGAAGGCCGGCTCAACCGAAGCTGAGATCATCTGCACCTCAAAGCAGGCATTTGCTAAATAAAAGCGAGCATCGAACCCTTAGGCTGGCTCAACCGCAACTGAGATCATCTGCTCCTCAAAGCAGGAATTCACTAAATAAAAGCGATCATCGAACCCTCAGGTCGGCTCAACCGCAGCTGAGATCACCTGCTCCTCAAAGCAGGCATTCGCTAAATAAAAGCGAGAATCGAACCCTCAGGCCGGCTCAACCGCAATTGAGATCATCTGCTTCTCAAATCAAGCATTCGCTAAATAAAAGAGAGCATCAAACCCTCAGGCTGGCTCAACCGCAGCTGAGATCATCTGCTCCTCAAAGCAGGCATTTGATAAATAAAAGCGAGCATCGAACCCTCAGGCCGGCTCAACCACAATTGAGATCACCTGCTCCTCAAAGCAGGCATTCACTAAATAAAAGCGAGCATCGAACCCTCAGGCTAGCTCAAAAGCAGCTGAGATCATCTGCTCCTCAAAGCATGAATTCTCTAAATAAAAGCGAGCATCAAACCCTCAGGTCGGCTCAATCGCAGCTGAGATCGTCTGCTCCTCAAAGCAGGCATTCACTAAATAAAAGCGATCATCAAACCCTCAGGCTAGCTCAACCGCAGCTGAGATTATCCAACGACAATTCATAAGATACATTTCGCTGGGGAAAGATAAACTTAACCAAGCAACTCTAGCGGGGAAAGAAAAGAGAAACTTAAGCCAAGCAACTCTGTTGGGGACTCCACTGGGGAAGGAAGAGAAACTTAACCAAGAAACTCTATTTGGAAACACTTGATAAGATGAAACGCATCCATCAAGAATTTTTTTACCGAGGTCTGGCTACCTGTACGGGCTAAAGAATTAATATCACAAATTGCCATGGTCTGGACACCGCGGGCAAAAGAAACACATCAACATTTGCTGGGGTCTGGATACCACAAAGGCAAAGTAAATCAACCATCTGTTGGAAATATACCTGCAAAACAAGAGGTAACAACCTGGCTTATGTTTCACATGCACATGTTTGAATATGGCGTAATTCTCCATACGAAATGGAAATGCTATGCGTTTCTGAGAATGCTATGCACAAATGCAAATGCACCGGAACCGAATCAGCAAAATAAATGCTTAAGGGACAAAGGCCACCCTGCTGGGGATGAAACATGCCAATTACGATTGGACTTACTAGGGAAACAAGCCTTGGATGGCTTTCTAAAAAAGAACTTCCCTGAATAACATTGCTCTGATGAGAACAAAAATCCAAAATCCACCCTGCTGGGAATCAACGCAAACTCTACTGAAGAACAGTGCCCTGAACGGCCAACCAGAATACACTTCTTCTAGGGGGTTCTCCCGACTTGGCTTGGAAGAACAAACTCACTCTACTGGGGAGATAGCACAGCATGCTAAACTATAACTCTACTCTTCCGGAGATCAAATCAAATCCTGCTGAGAGAACATGCCCTGAACGGCCTTCCAAGATACAACTCTCTTGGGGAATACACAACCCGACCAGGGAAAGACACCCAAACGCTGGAGATAAGTCTAACCTGTTTGGGAAAACAACTACTCTATAGGGGATAACAATCAACCACTGAGATCAACCTCACATTACTGGAGAAATCAGCTCTGAGTGGCCTCCTAGAAAACAACTCTGGGGAACAGACGACTCTACCGGGAAGTTAGAATTTACTGCTGAAGAATAGCTCCATCCTGCCGGATATTCCGCTCTGCTGGAGATAAAAATCCACCATGTCTGGGATTACTCAGCTGGGGATAACCGAATAAGATTGGCTGGGAAACGATCCGAAATTCTCCTTGCCGAGGATAACAATTCTCAGGGAGTAACTTCACTCTACGGGGAAGAATAATCGTTCTCTACTGACTCTGCTGGGGGTTAGCAAACGAGAGGGAACCTCTTCGACCTTGGCTTGTGGAACGAATCACCACTTAAGACTCTGAGGGGATACCAGATCATATGTCCAGATTCTCTGGGGAAACTAGCTTCTGCTGACTTTGTTGAGGATAGAGAAAACTCTGCCGATTCTGCTGAGGATACGGACACATACCTGACTTGCCTGAGGGATATCAACCTCAACTCTCTGGGGATGATTCTACACTGCTGGAGAACTCAATATGAACTGCCGAGGAATGAGTGTATACTAACAGTCTGCTGGAGAGAAATGTATACCCTCTACCTGCACACCCTCTAGCTGGGGATGGAGATGCACAACCTCCACCTGCTGGGGAACGGTGATCTTACCAGAGATACACCTCTGGAAATTTCCCCAAGGGTAACGACCCTACAAAAATGAACAAACAAACAAGATATCATGCACAAAGGGAACTATCTCGGTCATCATCCGTGACATTGTTCAAATAAATCAAAGTTTTAATGATTATTGGCCAAAGCCTGCAAGCTTATGTATACATAATTTTATCAAAACATCGGGCATTTTTCGTAAACAAAACAGTAAAGATTAAATCAAGATAAACAATTACTGAATAGTATATGTTTTATTGACAGATGGCCTGTAAATAGGAAGATTTTACAACAGATGCAACCCCTGAAAAGAGGAAGCTGCGCAAAAATTTACAGAAATGCACAGAAATATACAAAATGTTGGCAAAGTGGCACAGACAAACAACATGAGCTGATCCCTCTACGACTCGCCTGACTTCGATGATTCCCTTACGCATCGTCTTCTGAAGAGATTGATTCGGATAAACGGCCCTCAGGTCCTCCCTCAATCCACTATGCTCTGAAGATCAATACGCATACCGCAGTCATTTGCTTTTCAAATCTCTAACTTTTGCCTGAATCACCATTTCGGGTTTTTAATTCATCGAGATACCCTTTTTTTTCCAAAGTCTCCTTTTCAGGTTTTCGACTTTGCGGGTTTACATCTTTTCTTTTATATCCCTAAATTTTTTCCCAAACTCGTTCTTTTTATGGTTCGTCGGGATGCCCCATCTTTGCCTAGATATTCTTTTTTCTTTCCAGCGGGTCTCTTTAAGCAAAGTATTTTTTAACTGCATCTGCGTTCACAGGGGATGTGAAATCCTCACCATCCATGGTTGATAACAGCAAGGCTCCTCCAAAGAAAACCTTTCACACGACATATGGACCTTCATAGTTGGGAGTCCATTTACCCCTTTGATCTGTTTGTGGAGGGAGAATCCTCTTCAATACTAACTCGCCTGTGTAAAAGCTTCAAGGGTGCAACTTCTTGTCGAAAGCTTTCTTCATCCGGCTCTGATACAACCGACCATATGCAATATATGCCAGCGTTTTCTCATCCATCAAGCTGAGCTGATTCAATCTGTTTCTTATCCATTCTGCCTCATCAAGCTTGATGTCGACTAGGACTCTCAAAGAAGGAATCTCGACTTCTAATGGCAGGACAACTTTCATTCCATACACTAGCGAGAAAGGATTTTCCCTAGTTGAGGTTCATACCGAAGTACGATATCCATGCAAAGCGAAGGGCAACATCTCATGCCAATCCTTATAGGTTACAACCATCTTCTGCACTATCTTTTTGATGTTCTTGTTGGCTGCTTCAACAACGCCGTTCATCTTCGGACGATAGGGAGATGAGTTGTGATGCTCGATTTTGAAATTCTGGAAAAAATCCTTCATCATCTTGTTGTTCAAGTTTGAACCATTATCAGCAATGATTCTCTCGGGCACTCCGTAGCGACAAATGATATCCTTTTTGATAAACCGGGCTACCACTTGCTTAGTGACATTAGCATAGGAAGTTGCGTCCGCCCACTTGGTGAAGTAATCAATGGCTACCAGGATGAAACGATGTCCATTAGATGCGGTGTGCTCAATCTTGCCAATCATGTCAATTCCCCACATGGAAAAGGGCCAAGGTGACGCCGTGACGTTCAACGGGCTTGGTGGTACATGAATCTTGTCAGCATAAATTTGGTATTTATGGCACTTCTTTGCATACTTGAAGCAATCTGACTCCATAGTCAACCAGTAATACCCTGCTCGTAATAGTTTTCGAGACATGGCATGCCCACCGACATGTGTACCGAAGGCACCTTCGTGGACCTCTTCCATAAGCAGACTTGCCTCTCTTTCATCCACGCATCTTAAAAGCACTAAGTCATAATTCCTCCTGTAGAGTACACCATCCTGGTTTAGGTAAAAATTCCCAGCTAACCTCCTCAGAGTCTTCTTATCCCGGGTCGACGCCCCTGGCGGATACTCCTGGTTCTTGAGGAAATTCTGGATGTCGTAATACCATGGCTTGCCGTCAGAAGCTTCCTCAATGGCGAATATGAATACCGGCCTATCAAGGCGAGAGATGATTATTCTTGGAGCATCATTCCAAAAATTCACCTTATACATCGAGGATAAAGTGGCTAAGGTATCCGCCATCTGATTCTCTGCTCTAGGCACATGGTGGAATTCTACCCGATCAAATAAAGGTAACAGCCTCCTTGCATAGTTCATGTAAGGTATCAGATTAGGCTGCCGGGTCTCCCATTCTCCCTTGATCTGATTAACAACTAGCGCTGAATCGCCGTATACATCTAGATTCTTGATCCTCAGATCAATGGCTTCTTCCAACCCCATAATGCATGGTTCGTACTCGACTTCATTATTGGTGCGAGGAAACGTCATCTTGGCAGTGAACAGTATATGAGAACCATGAGGAGTCGTGATAATTGCCCCAATTCCACTACCGTAAGGGTTAACAGCGCCATCAAATATCATCTGCCATTGGGAATTCTTCTCTGGACCTTCATCGGGTAATGGTTCATCGCAGTCCTTCATCTTCAGAAGCATGATGTCTTCATCGGGAAATTCAAACTTCATAGGTTGATAATCATCAATCGGATGTTCAGCAAGATATTCTGACAGAATACTCCCTTTGATAGCTTTCTGGGAAACATATTGAATATCATACTCTGTCAAAACCATCTGCCACCTAGCAATTCTCCCCGAAAGTGCTTGTTTTTCAAAGACATTTAATCGGATCCATCTTCGAAATCAGCATGGTTGTATGATTCAGCATATATTGTCTCAGGGGCTTGGAAGCCCAAGCGAGTGCGCAACATGTTTTCTCCAGTATTGAGTACCTGGACTCACAATCTATGAACTTCTTACTCAAATAGTATATCGCATGCTATTTTCTTCCAGTCTCGTCATGTTGACCGAGAACACAACCGATGCTGTTTTCAAGAACCGTTAAGTACATGATCAATGGTCTTCCAGCTACTAGAGGTATCAGTATCGGAGGTTCCTGCAAATATTCTTTTATTTTATCAAATGCCCTTTGGCAATTTTCGTTCCAGACAACCGCCTGGTCTTTCTTTAGCAATTTGAACATGGGTTCATACGTGGCTGTGAGATGAGATATGAACCGAGCAATGTAGTTCAATCTACCCAAGAAACTACGAACCTCTTTCTCCGTTTTTGGTGCTGACATATTTTGAATAGCTTTTATCTTTGCAGGATCGACCTTGATTCCTTTTTCACTGACAATAAACCTCGAAAACTTTCCGGACCTGACACCAAAAGTGCACTTCTTCGGATTCAACCATAGTCTGAATTTCCTTAGCCTTTCAAACAACTTCAGAAGGTCTACCAGATGTTCCTCCTCCGTTTGTGACTTTTCTATCATGTCACCAACATATACTTCAATCTCGTGATGAATCATATTATGAAACAAAGTAACCATAGCCCGCTGATAGGTTGCCCCTGTGTTTTTCAACCCAAAAGGCATTACCTTATAACAGAAAGTCCCCCACGGTGTAATGAACGTTGTTTTCTCCATAACCCATGACACCATCTTAATCTGATTATACCCAGAAAAACTGTCCATAAAGGAAAACACAGAATATTGCGCAATATTATCAACCAATATGTCAATGCGGTGGAGTGGGAAATCGTCTTTCAGGCTTGCTTTATTCAAATCCCTATAATCAATGCACATCCGTACCTTACCGTCTTTATTTGGTACTGGTACAATGGTCGCGACCCACGGAGGGTAAGTTGTTACAGCAAGAAACCCAACATCCAACTGCTTCTGAACTTCCTCTTTGATATTCACAGCCATATCTGGTCTGGTCCTTCTGAGCTTCTGCTTAACAGGCGGACACTCTTCGCGCAACGCTAAGCCATGAACCACAATGTCGGTATCAAGACCGGGCATGTCTTCGTATGACCAAGCAAAGATATCACTATACTCACTGAGCATTTCAACCAATCTTTGCTTGATATCACTCTGCAACGCACCCCCTATCCTGACATCTCTTCTGACTTCCTCAGTACCCAAGTTGACGACTTCGATTTCCTCCTGATGAGGCAGAATGATTTTCTCTTCCTGTTTCAAAAGTCTGGCTAGCTCTTCTGGAAAATCTTCATCTTCATCAATCTCTTATTCGGCTTGAAATATCGGGTTTTCAAAGTTAAAGCGAGTCATAGACGGCTCTGGAGCGGTGTCATCTGTAATATGAAACCTGCAATGATAATGATTTAATGCTTAAAATGATATGCAAACAAGAACAAACCATATTTCCATTTTATTGTTAAAATAAAAACAGGAAAGACAAGGATCATAATATTTGAATGCAGAAAAACACCCTTTGATTGATAAAAAGATTGTTCAAACATAAACAATTAGGCCCTGAAGACAAATACCACTATGCTCCGGGTAGAACACAGGGCTATACAATTAGGCCCTGAAGACAAATACCACAAATACTTGGATGATTTCTTCGACAAACCAGTTGTTTAGGCTTTGTCCAGGAGTGCATGGCCAAATCCACGCGTCCATGTCGCAGTCGCTGTCACCGTCTTCATCAGATATGGCATTAATCTACTCGAAGATTACACCATCACTGGTAAACTTGACAGGCCCCTTATAGCGCGGCGCACTCTGGGAGGAAGAAGATGGGCTGTATCCAAAACCAAATTTGTCCTGCTTATTGGGGATATTCAGCACTTGACCCCAACCTTGCGATGCCCTAGCCTTCACCACTGCTTAGACTTCCCTGAAGGATGACATGGCTACTTCAGGCGCTTTGCTCACGACCGGTGCTTTATCCTTGATTCGCGTAGTTTCAAAGGCCTGGCATAAAGTCTCATGGATTTCGCCATCAACCTCGACATACTTGAATGAAGATAAACGACTGATCATTATATCTTCCTCTCAACAAACAGTGACGACACTGCCACCCACCATGTACTTCAACTTTTGGTGCAGCGTAGAAGTTACGGCGCCTGCCGAATGTATCCAGGGACGTCCCAGCAGACAACTGTAAGCTGGCTGAATATCCATAATGTAGAACACTGTATCAAACACCTCAGGACCAACTTGCATTGGCAACGTCAACTCCTCGAATACAGACCTCCGAGTCCCATCAAAAGCTCGTACTACCAAGTCACTTGGCGTACACAATATAACACGGGTATCCAACTTCATAAGCTCCTTCTTCGGAAGTACATTCAGGGATGACCCGATATCAACAAGCATGTGCAACAGAACGAATCCTAGGCATTCAATAGATATATGCAGCGCACAGTTATGGTTCCTCCCCTCCGGTGTCAAGTCCAAATCTGTGAATCCCAGCCCATTACCTGCATTTACATGTGCCACAATGTCGCTACTGCGAAAATCGAGGCCGACAATGATAGAAGAGTCGCTACCGCGCATTATTTATCCCAGAAGAGGGAAAGGGAACACTCAGAGAAAACCTAACTAAAAGAGGGATAAGATTGGTCATCGCAACCAAATCTTGGGTTCGGGAGACGGTTACGCAAGGGGAAGGTATTAGCACCCCTCACGTCCGTCGTACTCGACGGGATCCGCGCTTGTTGTCTATCTAAAAGGGTGATTGAAACTATATAACTATAGGCTTTAGGACAAAAGAAAAAAAAGAAGTGACTCGGCAAAGCAACGACGCTTTGTGCCTACGTATCTCATCTAAAATGAGAAGTCAGAGTCAACGTAGTTCGACTAACTACAGGTGAAAAGGGGGGAAGGTTGTTCGCCAAGACATCACCGTCTTGTGCCTACGTACTTTCATCTAGTATGAAAGATCAGAGCAAACGTAGTTCGGGCTAAAAGGGAACACAGGTTTGTTCAGCAGTTTTTTAGGCCCGAGTAGGGTTTACAAGTAGTTCTAGCAGTTGGTGTATGCAACTCGAGCATGGGAGACTTAGGCGTTACCGTTTGCGGTAGAACTAAGAGTTAACAACACTCTTGTTTATGAAAATGTTTCACTAATTAAGATCCCGAAGGATGAAAAAGGTTTGAAATGTTTTTGTGTTTTTTAGAGAAGAAGTGTTTTGAATTGGAGTGTTTATAATAAATGTTGTACCAATGTTTAGAACCTAGGATCGAATGCGTCGCATATCGCCCTAAGGATGTATACTAAACATTATAGGAAATTGAGAGGTGGCCCCTCAATCACCATTTCCCAAGTATAAGGCTCATGGCACAACATCCATTATCTTTATTAAGTGTTTTATGATTGTTTTGAGATGAGAAGAGAAAGGACACTAAAAGGGGACTGGATCCAAACCTAAAGTTGTCATGCAATGATGATCCTAAGATTGAGATGAAAAGGAAATGCTACCTAATGTTATCATACATGGTTGATATCCTAAAGTCTACCATAATCTCTCTTGAACAAGAGAAATTAGAGGTCCTAGGGGAAAGAAACAATAGAGGAACAACAAGAAACAAAATAAGCATACAAGAATGCAGACATGAAATGCAAATGAGGGAGGAAATTGTGTGGGGTAAAGACCACCACAATCTCATCTCAACCTCTAGCAACAATATGATAGATGCAAGAGATAAAGGGGACAAGAAATACATCAATTGAAACACACAAGAGCATCAAAAAGTGGGATGGAATAGCCTGAAGCAAACAACATCAACCACAACGCCACAAAGAAAAACAACATGAAAAGAACAAAGAAAAGAACCCTAACTCCAATAGGGGTTAGAACAAAAGAAGAAAAACAGCAAGGCATTCCCAAATATCATTCAACCAAGGCATCATCATGATTTGTGCAAAAGATGCAACAAAAATGTCCTCATGGTTCACCATTCAATTCATGTTTCAAACACCTCCAAAGGAGGGAACTTAGATAAGCCTAAATGGTGTTCCAAAGTCCTTGGACAGCAAGGGGAATGAAGTAAAAGTTCTCAAAAGAGAAAGAAAGTAAACCACAAGGAAATGCAAGCAAAATCCCAAAAGAAATCAAGCTTGTTTCACAATGAAACCCTAATTGGAAACTCAAAAGTTTCCAAGCAAATGAACAAGCAAAACCAAATGTTATGACCTAAAAATGAGCAAGCATCATCCTTAACATGTTAAAAACATGAATCAATAGGCATTGAGAGCTCAAAGGATCCAAAAATGTCATATCCAAATCAAACTAGGTCAAGATGTATGTATGAACCTTCCTTTAGGGTAGCTTGACTTGCAAATTACTCTAAAAATAGGAGAATGATTCAAAAATTATAAAATAAAATGCAAGAAGCTCATAAATGTGTTGGCAACCAGAGGCCAAAAGATCTCAATCAAAGTCACTTCACAACATCACCATAGAAGTTGATTCACAAGGGTGCTCCATTGTGAAGGAGGATTGTTTAGGTCAAATGAAAGACATCAAAAGTCAACTCAAAAGACAAACAACAGGGGCAAAATGGTCCTAAAAAATTCTTCCACTCATCATTGATATGAGGATTGAATTTAATTCATTGGATCAAAAGGAAGTGAGAGAAATAAAATCAAGAACATAACATGTCAAGATTTAAGTTACATAAAACACTCCCAAAGTTAAATCCTATTTTTAATTGAAAAATAAATCATAAAATAAAATAAAAATTTCTAAAAATAAGAAGACACCTCAAAGATTCTAAAACATATTTTTTTGGGAATTTATGATCTTTGGAAGTATTTTAAAATAAATTAAATCTAAACAGAACTAAAATAAAAACTAAAAGAAAAAGAAATAAAATAACAAATGGGCTGGGGGTGCGAATAGCAGCCCAGAAGCGCTGCAAATCATTGGGCTTCACAAAGGGGGGGGGGGTGCTAGTAGCAACCCAGCCTATCAGAAAAACAAAAAGAAAATAAAACATGGAGATCTAGTGGTACACGGTCAACCAAGGCCTATGGTGGAGAACATCCTGGCACGTTGGATCACAAAGTATTCCAATCAGAGGGCTCACACACTGCCAAATCATTTAATGAATTTTGAACTGGATTCCATGTGTTTGGTCAAAGAGAGACCATGGTGTTTCTTAATCTGAGCCACGAAATAAAAAAGTACACGCATCCAACGCTTGAGGGTGAGCCAGCGCATTGTCTTCAACCTCCAACAAGGGAGGGAAAACCAGACGGCCGGAACCACTGTTCCGGTCGTCTTCTCCGGCGAAGCTTCAACGGCCAAAAACCCAGAACCTCCAAAACTTCATCAAAATGAGCAAAACAAAAGCCTAAAGTGATCTCCAAGTTACGTGTATCATGAATCCACTAGCCATTTTCATTGATCAGGCCTTATTAACACAAAACGAAAGAAAAATAGAAAACGAGCAAAAATAAAAAAGTTCACAAACAGTCACGAAACCAACCCAGAATCCATCTATGCATCAAGAGGTTTGCAAATATATGAAAATTGCATGATATTAATGCTTGAACAGTGAGAAATTTTAAAAGAAAGAAACCTAGAAAATAAGCTTCCTCAGAGCTCAATGTGTGATCAAAGCTTGTAGTAAACTACCCAGAATCGTTCAGTGAAGTTCAAGAAATGTTTTAGGATGTTTAGTTTTGATTGAAACTCAGTGGAACTCAAAACACGATTTTGACTTGTTCACCACTTTTTCTCAATGCTCTCTCACTCAAACTCTCACCAAATCCACTTCTGAAGGTATGGGAATGATCCTGGGATTATATATGTTGGATTTAGATCAAGAATAGGCCCAATTCTATTCCCTGATCATGAATTTCACCTTGATTAGCTATAAAAATGGCATAGCTGACTTGCATAAGGTGTAAGCTGATCCAAGGGCTAAGAATGACCCCTTGATTTGGTCCCATGGTATGTTTTTGATGTGTTGCTTAAAATTGAAGAAACCATGAAAATGGCCACTAAAATGCACCCAAACTCCAAATCCAAATATGGCATTGTGTTCCAAATGTCTTTGGCACTCAAAATATGCACAAGGTTGGTGCAAAATGTTTTCAAATGAATTAATTTTGATTTTTTTCCCTTTTTAAGCCTTTTTCATGGAAATTTAATTAGGGATTCTTCATCCTATGCCAAACCTTTGATGTCTTGGTGCCTTGTTGGGAAAATGTACCCATTTGGAGAAAGTTTGATGTTGGAAAGATTTCCATTTGAAGTGTGCAAAGTGGTGAAAATGACCTATAATGAAAATGACCTGTAATCCTGCTTTCCCAAAATACCCCTACCTTGCAAGCCTCATAACTTGAGTTATACAAATCAGATGGGGGACTTCTAGTACTCTTTGGAAAGCTAAGATCATGAGGAACAACTTTCATGTTCATCAAAAGTTGAGGAGAAACATCCTTTTAGGTCAAAATGGCTTGGAAGTTGGTTGACTTCTGTTGACCAAAATCACATTCATATGAGGACCTGTAACTTGTCTGCATCATAACTTGAGTTCTATAAATCCAATCAAGGACTTCTAGTACTCAAAAGAAAGCGAAGAACTTGCTCTACAAGTTTCCTGTTGGTTAAAATTTGAGATGAGACTTTTATCTTGAGGTAGGTGGTCTTGAAGTTAGGCACTGAACAAGGGATTTTACACTGAGAACCCTAATTCAGTCACTCCTCACACTCTTGATTCTTGATGAATTGATCTTGAAATGATATTCCATGTATCTTAACACAACATTCCATGGCCATAGAGACTTGGAATTGAGTCTTAATCTCCTTCAATTTCACAGTTGACTTAGGGTTGACTAGATGAAAACCCTAATTGCACCATCTTCAATTTTAGCTCTTCACACTTGGTATAAACACTTGAATGAACTCCAAAATGACCCTCAAGGCCTCCAATGGGCTTAAATGACCATATCTATTCATAACCATGGGCTTGTGATCCTCTGATGGTCTTCAAATGGCCTCCCAGACATGAGGTGAACCTCATACACTTATCTGCCTATCTAGAGGGCTTTGACTTGTCTCTGATGATGATAACCCCCCTGTTGACTTGAATACAACCTCTTGATTAGGATTAGAACCCTTGACACATTCCTCTTGTTGCACACACATCTCTTGATCCCCTGTAAAATGTAAAATGCTATGCAATGTAATATGCTAGAACAATGAAATGAAACATAAACCAAGTAAACAAAAGGTTAGTCAAATTTTGGAGTACAACAACTACCCCTATTCAAGCGACTTGGACCTGAAGGGATGAAAAGCGAACGACTTTCAGACATTCAAGGTAAAAGACGATTGAATACCTAAGAACCCAGAAATTTGCCAACCGTAGAATGAATCCTCCGACATCAACGTCAGGCGCTTATATCAAGTAGAATATCTGACTTCGCCGTCAGTCACCAACCAAGTAAACATCTGACCTCGCCGTCGTTCATCAAAATAATTTGAATTCACCGTCCATCATCAAAATAATCTGACCTAGCCGTCAGAACTCCATATTAAATCTGTAAAAACACTTGACTTCGCCGTTAGAACTCTACATAAAATTGGTAATACACTTGACCTCGCCGTCAGTCCTCAAAATCATCCGACTTCGCCGTTAACTCTCAAAATTATCTGACTTCTCCGTCAACTCTCGAAATTAATTTGACTTCGCCGTCACTTCTCAAAATAATCTGACTTTGCCGTCAATTCTCAAAACAACTTGACTTCTCTGTCGATTCTCAAAATAATTTGACTTCGCCGTCAATTCTCAAAATAATCTGACTTCGCCGTCAATTCTCAAAACAACTTGACTTCACCGTCGATTCTCAAAATAATCTGACTCCGCCGTCAATTCTTAAAATAATCTGACTTCGCCATCAATTCTCAAAACAACTTGACTTTGCCGTGGATTCTCAAAATAATCTGACTTCGCCGTCAATTCTCAAAATAATCTGACTTCACCGTCAATTCTCAAAACAACTTGACTTCACCGTCGATTCTCAAAATAATCTGACTTCGCCGTCAATTCTCAAAATAATCTGACTTCGCCGTCAATTCTCAAAACAACTTGACTTCGCTGTCGATTCTCAAAATAATCTGACTTCGCCGTCCACTCTCAAAATAATCTGACTTCGTCGTCAATTCTCAAAACAACTTGACTTTGCCGTCGATTCTCAAAATAATCTGACCTCGCCGTCAGGGTGAAGAAATCCATTGGGGAAATATGAACTGGAATAAATAGACTCTGTTGCAGAGAATGATAAGATGAACACATTTGTTAATGATCTTGCTGGAGATACACCTGAGAATAAAGAGGTAATAGCCTGACTTATGTTTCACATGCACATGTTTGAGTATGGCGTAATGCTCCATACGAAATGGAAATGCTACGCATTTGGGAGTATGCTATGCAAGATGCAAATGCAAAGGAACCGCATCAACAAAATAAATGTTGAAGAGAGGAAAACAACTCCACTAGGGGAAGACTAGGCCTGCCTAGTGTAAACGGACTCATGATGGGGAATACAAGCCTTGGATGGCCTCCGAGATAACTTCCGGGTAAAGCTGCTATGCTAAGCACAAATCCACTTCGCTGGGAATCAAAATCAAACTCTGCTGAGGAAAGCGCCCTGGATGGCCTACCAGAATAAAACTCTTCCGGGAAACAAACAAACTCGGCTAGAGACAACGAATCCACTCTACCGGAGAAATCAGTCCTGAATGGCTTGCCAGGGAATAACATTCAAGGGAGCAGACAACTCTGCTGGGAATCAAGGCAGATTGCTGAAGGTTTAATCCATTATCTGTTAGGGATTATGAATAAGATTTACTGGGGAATCATCCCAAACAATCTCAGGAAAGAAAGCCACTCCATTGACTTGGCTGTGGATTAGGTAAGGAGGGAATCAACATCAACCTCTGCTTGGGGAAAATGAGCACAATGCTCAATCAATATCGACCTCTGCTTAGGGAGAATGAGCATAATGTCCCGGACTCTTGAGGGGAAAGGAGATAATCATTTAGACTCTATGAGGAAAACGAAATTCTGCATTCATTCCACTGCTGGGGATGAATCCAACTCTGCCTGTTGGAAATGCTCCTACTCTGCTAGAGACATCAATCTCGACCTGTTGAGGATAACCTTAACTGTATGAAGTTTCAAACTGCTGGGGATGTGAACATGCTCAGCTTGCGCATTTCCTTCAGATGAGGGATTTCTGGAAAAGTCTTAAGGATGAGAGCCCTGCAAATAGCAAACAAGCAAATATGTTTTGTGTAGCAAACGTCATCTTACTTATCACCTGTGACATTATTCAAGCAAAAACATTGTTTCAATTATGGTTGGCAGAGCCCACAAAATTATGTATGCAAAATTTTATCAAAAACAAATCAGGCGTCTTTTGCAAACAAAACGGTAAAAGCTGAATCAAAAACAAAAGTTTTTCTGAATAGTATGTTTTATTGATGAGTAGCCCGTAAATAGGAAAATTTACAAGGGGTGCAACTCCTGAAATGGGAAAGTTGCGTAAGCAAAATGCAAAAATGCACAAGAATATACAAAAATGTCGGCAATGTGGCACAGACAACCACCATAGAATAACTCAACCATGACTCGCGTGACTTCGACGCCTTTCCGATGCTTCGTCTTCTGAAAAGATTGATTTGGACGGATGATTCTAGATTTCTCCCATAACCATTATGTCTTGAAGATCTATACGCTGACCGCAGTCGTTTGCTTTTCAAATCCCTAACTTCTGCCTGAATCGCCCTTGCGGGTTTTCGATTCACCGAGATACCCATTTTCCCCAAAGTCTTCCTTTCAGGTTTTCAACTTTGTGGGTTTACATCTTTTCATTTTTATCCCTAATTTTTGCTTGAATCCATTCTCTTTTTTATGGTTCGCCGGGATGCCCCGTTTTTGCCTGGAATTTCTTTTTGTGTCCAGCGGGTCTCTTTTAAGCAAAGTATCTTTTGACTGCATCTGCATTCACAGGGGACGTAAAATCTTCACCATCCATGGTTGAAAGTAGCAAGGCTCCTCCGGAGAAGACTTTGCTCACAACGTATGGACCTTCATAATTGGGAGTCCATTTGCCCCTGTGATCGTTCTGTGGTGGGAGAATCTGCTTCAACACCAAATCACCTGCCTGAAAGCTTCGAGGACGCATCTTCTTATCATAGGCTTTCTTCATCATGTTCTGATAGAAACGACCGTGCGCAAGAGATGCCAGTCTTTTCTCATCCATCAAACTGATTTGATTCAACCTATTCTTCACCCATTCCGCTTCATCTAGCTTGACATCAGTCAAAACTCTCAAAGATAGGATCTCGACTTCCAATGGCAGGACAACTTCCATGCCATATACCAACGAGAAAGGCGTTTCCCCAATTGAAGTACGCACCGCGGTACGATATCCATGTGGAGCCAAAGGCAACATCTCGTGCCAATCCTTATAAGTCACAACCATCTTCTGCATTATCTTCTTTATGTTTTTGTTGGCCGCTTCCACAACGCCATTCATCTTCGGACGATAAGGAGACGAATTGTGATGCTCAATCTTAAAGTTCTGGAACAACTCCTTGATCATCTTGTTATTCAGATTGGAACCATTATCTGTAATGATCCTCTCGGGTATCCCATAGCGGCAGATGATGTCACTTTTGATGAACCGGGCTACAACTTGCTTGGTGATATTAGCATGGGAGGCTGCTTCGACCCATTTGGTGAAATAGTCAATAGCCACTAAGATGAAACGATGCCCATTGGATGCAGTCTGCTCGATCTTGCCAATAATATCAATACCCCACATGGAGAAAGGCCATGGAGATGACATGACATTCAAAGGACACGGCGGCACATGAATCTTGTCGGCATAAATCTGACATTTGTGGCATTTCTTGGCGTACTTGAAGCAATCAGACTCCATAGTCAACCAATAATACCCTGCTCTCAACAACTTTTGAGACATGGCATGTCCACCTGCATGTGTTCCAAAGGCTCCTTCGTGGACCTCTTCCATAAGCAAATTTGCTTCTTTTTCGTCCACACATCTTAGCAGTACTAAGTCAAAGTTCCTTTGATAAAGTACACCGTCTGGATTCAGGTAGAAGTTACCAGATAACCTCCTCAAGGTTTTTTTATCCCAGGCCGATGCCCCAGGCGGATACTCTTGATTCTTGAGAAAGTTCTGGATGTCGTAATACCATGGCTTGCCATCAGAAGCTTCTTCAATTGCAAAAACGAATGCCGGCCTATCGAGGCGCGAGATAATAATTCTCGGTGCATCGTTCCAGAAGTTCACTTTGTACATTGAAGATAAAGTAGCCAAGGCATCTGCCATCTGATTTTCTGCTCTCGGCACATGGGGAAACTCTACACGATCGAAGAAAGGTAGCAATCTTCTTGCATAGTTCATATAAGGGATCAGGTTTGGTTGGCGCGTCTCCCACTCTCCTTTGATCTGGTTGACCTCTAAAGCTGAATCACCGTAGACATCAAGGTTCTTGATTCTCAAATTGATTACTTCCTCGATACCCATGATACACGCTTCATATTCGGCCTCGTTGTTTGTAGGGGGAAATGTCAACCTGGCAGTGAAGGGTATATATGTCCCATGGGGGGTTGTAATGATTGCCCCAATTCCGCTGCCGCAAGAGTTAACAGCATCGTCAAAGATCAATTTCCATTGGGAACCCAACTCAGGACCTTCGTCAGGAAACAACTCATCACAATCTTTCATCTTCAAGTACATAATGCCTTCATCGGGAAAATCAAACTTCATTGGCTGATAGTCGTCAATTGGTTGCTCTGCGAGATACTCTGACAGAACACTCCCTTTAATATCTTTCTGAGATAGATACTGAATGTCGTATTATGTCAGAACCATCTGCCATCTAGCAATCCTTCCTGATAATGCTTGCTTTTCAAATACGTACTTAATCGGATCCATCTTTGAAATTAACATTGTTGTATGGTTTAGCATATATTGCCTTAGGCGTTTGGCGGCCCAAGCCAGTGCGCAACAAGTTTTCTCCAACATTGAGTATCTGGACTTACAGTCTGTGAACGTTTTACTCAAGTAATAAATTGCATGCTCTTTTCTTCCAGTCTCGTCATGCTGATCGAGAACACAACCCATGGAATTCTCAAGAACTGTTAAGTACATTATCAACGGTCTTCCAGCCACCGGGGGCATCAGTATTGGAGGATCCTGCATATACTCTTTTATTTTCTCAAACACTTTTTGACAATTCTCATTCCAAACGACCGCTTGATCTTTCTTTAGTAACTTAAATAATGGCTCACAAGTGGCTGTGAGGTGAGATATGAACCGAGCGATGTAGTTCAATCTACCTAAGAAACTACGAACTTGTTTCTCGGTCTTTGGTGCTGGCATTTCTTGAATTGCTTTGATCTTTGCAGGATCAACCTCTATACCTTTCTCACTGACGATGAACACCAACAACTTTCCTGACCGCACGCCGAAAGTACACTTGCTTGGATTCAGCCGAAGTTTGAACTTCCTCAATCTCTCAAACAACTTTAGAAGATTCACCATATGCCCCTCCTCCGTTTGGGACTTTGCAATCATATCATCAACATATACTTCAATCTCATGATGAATCATACCATGAAAGAGAGTCACTATAGCTCGTTGATAAGTTACCCCTGCGTTCTTCAAACCAAAAGGCATTACTTTATAGTAGAACGTCCCCCATGGCGTGATGAAAGTCGTTTTCTCCATGTCCTCCGACACCATCTTAATCTGATTGTATCTAGAAAAGCCGTCCATGAAGGAAAACACTGAGAATTGTGCGGTGTTATCAACAAGCACATCAATATGGGGGAGAGGGAAATCATCTTTTGGGATCGCTCTATTCAGGTCCCTATAGTCAACACACATCCTGACTTTTTCGTCCTTCTTAGGCACGGGCATAATGTTTGCGACCCACGGAGGGTAATTGGTCACAGCAAGAAATCCGGCGTCTAACTGTTTCTGGACTTCTTCTTTGATCTTCACTGCCATATCAGGCCTGGTTCTTCTAAGCTTTTGTTTGACAGGAGGACATTCCTCTCGAAGAGGTAGGCGATGAACTACAATATATGTGTTGAGTCCGGGCATATCTTCATATGACCAAGCAAAAACATCCTTGTACTCTTGGAGTAACTCAACCAGTTTTCGCTTGACATCGCTTTGCAACGCGACCCCTATTCTGACTTCCTTCTTATCTTCCTCAGTTCCCAGGTTGACGACTTCAACTTCCTCCTGATGAGGCAGGATGACCTTCTCCTCTTGTCTTAACAATCTGGCAAGCTCTTCGAGCAGGTCTTCGTCTTCTTCGATCTCTTCTTCCTCTTGAAAGATCAGATTGTCAAAGTCACACCGAGTCATAGATGAGTCTGAGTCGATGGTATCTGAAATGTGTAACCTGCAATGATGATTATTTTATTCTTAAATGATATGCAAACAAACAAACACAAACCACATTACCATTTTACTGTTAGAAAATAAAAACAAGAAAATCAAAGATCACAAAATTTTGAATGAAAAGACGCCTTTTTGATTGATAATATTAAAAGATTGTTCGCACACATAACATATAGGGTCCTACAAAACAAAGACCACTATGCTCCGGGCAGAGCATAGGGTGATACATTAATCAAAACAAAGCAATTACTCTTCATAGGTCACAAAGATTACTTCTTCCACGGTCCAATTCTTCAAACCCTGGCCAGGGATACATGGCTTGATCCACACGTCCATGTCGTAGTCGATGTCTCCTTCCTCGTCAGATACGGCATTGATTCTTTCGAATATCACCCACCACTGGTGAACTGAACAAGTCCTTTGTAACGCAGAGCGTTTTGTGAAGAAGACGCATATGGGCTGTATCCCAATCCAAACATATCTTGTTTGTTGGGGAGGCTTACCACTTGCCCCCATCCTTGTGCTGATCTGGATTCCACTACGACTTGGGCTTCCTTGTATGACGACATGGCAACTTCTGGAGCTTTGACCTCAATCGGCACCTTTTCCTTGATTTGGACAGTCTCAAAGGCCTGACACAGTGTTTCATGAATTTCACCATCGACTTCCACATACTTGAATGAAGACAGATGGCTCACCATGATGTCTTCCTCTCCACAAACAGTCACAATATTTCCATCCACCATGTACTTCAGTTTCTGGTGCAAAGTCGATGCCACAACCCCCGCTGAGTGTATCCAAGGCCGACCCAAAAGGCAGCTATATGCGGGCTGGATATTCATTATGTAGAACACCATATCAAAAATCTCAGGACAAACCTGAATCGGTAAAGTCAACTCCCCAAAAATGGACCTCCTCGTCCTATCAAATGCTCTGACCACCAAGTCGCTCGGAGTGCATATTATCCCTCACGTGTCCAGTTTCGTGAGGGCCTTCTTGGGTAGAACATTTAAGGATGACCCAGTATCTACGAGTACATGTGACCGAACAACACCTCTACATTCCATAGAGATATGCAAAGCCAGATTATGATTCCTTCCTTTTAGCGTCAAATCACGATCAGTGAATCCCAACCCGTTACCTGCATTGACGTGGGCCACCACCCCTTCCAACTGATACATGGATATCTCCTGAGGCACGTAATCACTATTCAAAACCCTGACCAAAGCATTCCTGTGAGCTTCAGAACATAATAGCAACGACAAGATAGAAAATTTTGAAGGCATCTGTTGTAAGTGATCCACAATTTTGTAATCACTCTTTCTTATCAAACGCATAAATTCCTCCGCGTCTTTCAGCAAAGTTTCCTTTTCTCTAGTATGAGAATTCTCTTCAGCCACTACTTTCCCCTTTCCTTTGTCGGTCCTTTCTGTATTTACTTCGGGAGGCGCAAACACTCTCCCACTTCGAGTCATTCCTCCAGTTCCTACCAAATTATCAATCGAGTCCAAGGGTGAATTCTTTAATTCTTGCTTCTGCCCATTGCAATAGACCTTGGCCCCATAGTTCCAAGGGATCACCTTAGAGCTCTCATAGGGTACAGGTCCTGCCTTTGTGAATATAATGGTTGGCCTCGCTAGAGGCGCAAAAATTGTAATCGTCTTGTACCGGATGGAGATGGTGGCCACCTCGTCCTTATCTTTAATGACTACCACTTTAGCATTCTTCTCACAGATTCTATTAAATTACAATAAACCGTCATCCATCATGCATTGTACATGGCTCTTCAGATTCTGACATCCCTCGGGACAAATCATACAGTCTTTGCAATTCTTCCCACAGACCGGGAACACCCCACCTTCTAACAAATTGCTCTTTACGAAGCCTAAGTGCATCTTCAGATTTTCCACATTGGACACCAAGTTCAAGCCTTCCTCACTGATAATAGCATTCACACCATCATCCCTGCCATGGTTAGGCATGGGATTTTGATCCACGTTTGGCGCATCCTAATTGAAGTCGATAGCCTTACTATCAACAAGGTCTTGTACCTTGTGTTTGAAAGCTTTGCAGTTGACGATGTGGTGGCCCAGGGCGCCAGAGTGGAATTCAGACCTAGCGTTGGCGTCATACCCAGGAGGTGGTGGGCCAGTTAGAGGTGCCATTGTCCTTTTCTGGACCAACTGTAGTTTAATTAAGTGTTGTAATAACTGAGCGTAGGGCATTGGTGGTGTGTCAAAATGCCTATCCATCATCCTTCTCCGATCTTGGAACTGTCTCGGTGCATAATTCTGTTGTTGAGGTCGTTGTTGTTGTTGTTGCTTATGTGGTTGTTGTTGCTGAGGCTGTACCGTCGGAATGGCAATACTAGCTACTTGTGGTGGTTGTTGATAATATGGTCGTTGTTGACGTTGATTCAGATTTCTATTCCGATTATTAAAGTCGGACACTGCATTTGTCTCATTATCTGTCTTCTTCGCACCAAAAATATTTCTTCCGCCTCCCGATAAGGTCCATTCCCCCGCCTGTATCTTTTCCATCTTAATATCGTTTTCAACCCTCTCGCCAGTAATTATCAAGTCTGAAAAGCTCCCAGACATGCTTCCCACTAACTTCTCATAGTAAATTCCTGGTAATATGGCCATGAATAGATCAACTAGTTCTCTCTCCACCATGGGAGGTTGAACTCTAGCAGCAAGCTCTCGCCATCTTTGTGTGTATTCCTTGAAACATTCGTTATTCCTCTGCGAAAAGTTCTGAAGCTGCACTCGGTTTGGTGCTAGGTCACTATTGTATTGGTAGTGCTTAACGAAAGCCTCTACCAAATCTCTCCAGCTTCTGACATTCACTGACTCTAAGCCCATATACCATTCAAGGGATGATCCCGACAGGCTATCTTGAAAGAAGTGCATCAACAACTTCTCATCATCGAAGTACGCAGACATCTTTCGGAAATAGGAGCGAAGATGCACCCTTGGACATGTTGTTCCCTTGTATTTATCGAAATCTGGCACTTTGAACTTTGGAGGAATCCTAAGTCCTGGAATCAATCCTAGGTTTGACATATCGAGACCCATAGCATTTTGGTTTTCAAGGCTTCTAATCTTTTCCTCTATCGCCTTGAATTTTCTATCAGCATCAGGTTGCAATCCTGCCCTAATATCTCCCAGGGAGAAGATGTCCTCTTGGTCATCTTGTTCCCACTGGGGACCGTTGTTACCTTGTACAGGGCCCATTGGAACTGGGATGGGAATTCCAGTATGGTTTCCTCCGCCCGGAGGGACAACCGTTGGGATAGCATCTGCCCGTGGCGTACTATTTTCTAGAGGAGGTACAGTAGCGGTTCCACCATGTAGAACCCCACTACCATCAACCCTTGACACCAGAGGTTTTACCAATGTCCTCAACTGTTCTTGGCCGTTGGCTACGTCCTGCATCATGTCCATAAACTGCGCCATCCTCTCGCGAAATTCCTGAAGCTCGAGCTGAACTTGCTCCATAACTCTTTGTTGATTCTCCCTCGTAGAGTACTTGTGGAATGTCGGGTCTGCTATCCTGTGAACTAGAATAATCACATAGAGATAAGATTAATGGTCCCAAGAACACCTGTTATGCAAAATGATAAATGATGCAAAAAAATGCAGAATGCAGACATGTAAACATGTTTCAGGAAAATTTCCCCCACGATTCTAGTTCCCAAAAGAAGAAGCGACCATGAAAAATCCCACAGACAAGTGAACAGAATAACAACTCCTCGTATAATAATAGGCCAACCAACAGTGTACACACATCAGCTGAGTACAAAATAGAGATAACCTCAATGCATAAGAAAAACAACAAGATACAAAGGAAGATAATCAAGCTGAGCGCCGAGACCGGAAATCCTCTAGCAGCTTCCGCGTCTCAAGATGATCAGGTTTGGCAAGTAGACCCTGTATGAGTTTCTCTCATTGTTTGATGGTGTGCTGTAGACTATCAACATGGTCGTCCCAGGCTCCTTCCCTAAAGCATGCTTCAAGTCTGCTTCTCTTGGTATCTGCCCTCAACCTACAATCTTTCAGGTCTGCGATAGCTTTGCTCAATCTATGCTCACTGTGATATCTGAGAGATTCTTCCGCTGAGATCTTCTCGTCTTTTGCTTTGAGCTGACTCTTCAACTTGGCGATTTGTCGTTTCATCTTATCCTCTCGCTCCTTGTTGTTAGTGAGTGTGGCACTCCATACTGATTCAAACTTAGAGATCTCTAAGTAAGCTTTGTCCAGATCCTTCTTTTTGGTAACAAGCACACTATGGATAGCGTTCAGATCTCTACCTGTGCGCTCTCTGTCACTGGTCTCTTTTATCAAATTTGTACCTAGTTTGTTGACGAGCTCAGTCTGTCTCTTGAAAGAATTGACAGCATCAATTTTCTCACTTCGGAGTTGAATGATTTCTTTCTCCAATTCTTCATTTGCTTTCTGCAACTCTTCTTTTTCCAACAACACCTGATTGTATTTTTGAATGTCCACGGTAGTGGGTTCTTCTATCATGAGCGGATACAGAGGTGCAACTGAAGGAAATGGCATCAAGAACTTCGTAGCTCTATTATGAATCCAAGTAAGGTATGGGTCGTAAGCTCGGCTGTTACTCTTCCCCAATAAAGACTTCCCCTTCCTCTGGATGTTATTCCATGCATGTTCAAGTCTTCCTAAAGTCTTACCCCACAATAAACCGGTGAGATACAGAGATTCCTATATCTCCTCTTCTCTAGGAGGCTCCCTCAGCGCATACCCGAACTGTTTGACCAATAAAGAAGGGTTATAGTTGATGCAACCCTTCCTTCCGACCAAAGGGACGTTAGGAAATCCACCGCAACTATAAATAATATTCGTACCAAGCATGTCTCGGTCAAACCAAATAATGTTCTCTGCAGATAGACCCATCAACCTCTCCGACCACTCTGAGGTACTAGCAGTGACAACGAACAGAGGAACACAGCAAGCTACATTCTTTCCTCTTCGTTTCTTATTCTTATAGTGAGCAGAATGGTAAACATCGCCAAGAAGTGTAGGCACCAGATTTTTTGAAGCCAGGATATGGAACGCATCTACATCCACAAAGTCCGGAAGGTTCGGAAACAAGACGATGCCATATATACAAAGAGTCAGGATGGAACTAAACACAATCCAACAACCATCCTGTCATATCCTAATTTTTGACCCTAAGTCCCTCCTGTTTTTTGTGCCGTTACTTGGCTTTAATTTAATATTTATGTTCTTTGCGACTAACCAACTTGTGTAGATGCAGTAATTTCTAATGGAGATAATATTCATTCCCACAGTCGATCATTTATACATAACTGGCTGTTTTTACCACTTTGTTCGCATTTTGTGAAGTTGGAGGGATGGAAAGCTGTTTCAGAGTATAGTCTAATGAGAACATAATGTGGACTCACATCGGTGCCAAGCAGGGTCATTATTGAAGGCAAGGCACCATATCATAGTTAAGAAGCACATGACTGAATGTTCGTGAATAAAGGGATTGGATCTAGAAATGTCAATTTGTTTATGAATATCTACCGGTCTCAGCACCCTTTCTTTGATTTGAACCCATTTAAAGATTTATGAAGTTGTCAGGCAAAGGTTATTTAAGATGGGCCAGGTGGTCGAATGAGAACATGGTACAAACATCATCGTTACATCGAAGAAGCATGCTAACTACTACCCTTTTTTTTAATAATCACTACCTTTTTAAGCACATGGGAGAATTGACTAAGGATTATAAGTCCGATTAATATACGATATTGGCCTCCACATTCATCAAGATTTCAAGTTCCAAAGTCCATTTTGTTCATTTCATTTCAAGCCGAAGAGGATTCTTTTGCAATCCAAATAAAAGGAATTTTCTTTTACCTAATCTTTGTTAAGTTCTATCAAACATAGAACGGTATCAGAGGAAAAGAAACAGACAAGGCTTGTGAAAATCTTTTCCCAAATACTCATTATACTCCCAGGCTCAACATTACAAAGAAAAAGGTTGTTTTGATTAACCAACAATACAACACAACCAAGAGAGGGCCACCTAAGTTTGATACATTTCATTCTTTCCTATAAGAAGTTACAAGAGGTGTCTAAAAAATATAGAAACAGTGAGCCATGTCACGTGACCACTTCTTCCAGCTCTAGAGGTATAAACTACATCTCGGTCATGGAGCAGTTCCGCAGAACTATAAGCTACAATTACAACTACTAGAAGTTCAATTCAACTTATATACAAATCTGGAGTTCATGAACACTTATGATATGTGATGCTCCCTCATATGTACTGTCTCCGGCTTCGTCTTGCTCATAATTTCTTGCTCGGTTTCGATTGGTAACATCATATTAGAGGAAGTTCGAAGATAACCGCTTTGTGCAGCACTAGAGCGATTTAGCTAGTACGCCAATGACCGTGGTATGAGAATACAATATTTCCCAAGGTGATGGTCTTCAGGTAACTCAAAGGGAAGCGTAATAATTGAGATTCAAAGGATGGATTACCATTTATCAGTGCCTAGTAGACAAAAGTATCGAAACATAAGCGATAATTGATGAGTCCTTTTATCTGTGGTGACATGGATTCTCGAGCTGGAACTAGGTTGCCCAAACTGTCGTCCAAATCTTCACCTACATCTTCACGGTTCACCATCAATTATGCTACACCACACAAATTCGTCTTCTAAGTGTACTTCCCAGCTCCCTCGTTAACGGTATGACGAAATATACCTCCGTCAGGATCACCATTTCCTAGCATTCCGTCAACCAAAGACTACGGCAACCTGTGTAAAATTGAGAGAAGAATGAGACTAAGTTTATGATATTTGAAGACTACGTTCAAAATGTCAATAAAGGTCGAATGGACATTACCAACCAATGCGACATAGCACACCATTCCAGGCTCAGAGAGAAAATCAACTTAGTTTGAAAGCAACTTGACCAAAACGAAGTCTTCGAATCCTACATCAACAAACGTAAATCATTAAAAGTTCCCGAAGATAGTAACATGGATGTGAGCATCACAGTTTCAAGAGTTAATCACCATGAATGATATTCACCATGCAAGATCAAGAACAACTCCAAATGTCCACTGACCCAACTCGAGCAATGCCTTCACAACCTGTCACGCAACAGAAAGTTCAAGATCAGTGTTGCCCCTGTAAAACACAAGAGTAGAAGTGACAACCGCAACCGACAATCAAAGTAGCCATATCATAATGTGGAAGGCAGAAGTCCAACAGAAGAGGAATAGATAAGAAACTTCAGCCCTCAGTTCAACTCATCATTGGGCGTAAGTTCGAGCAGTCGGAAGGGCGACAACTGAAGCTGTCGCCAATTCCCTACTGAGCATCGATCAAACTACAAGCAAATGTATCATAGGCATCAGTGATAAGCAAACACGATTCAGACCGTCAAGGTCATCATCACCGTTGAACCCTTCTCGCCAATGGTGCAAAACCGGCAGCCTCCAAACATACAGTCGGACCCTGAAAGAAGAAGAAGAAAAGTCAGGTTGTTTCCAAATGCGCAAGAATTCGTCACAAGAAAACCACAACCATGGCATTTATCAGAACCAAACAAGCCACACCAGTTACTAGCAGCAAGTTACAAGTAACAAGCCACACCAGTTACAAGTAACAAGCCACACTAGTTACAAGCAGCAAGTTACAAGTAACAAGCCATACCAGTTATAGGTAGCAGGTCACAACAAGCAGCAAGTCACAACAGGTAACGAACAACGCCAGCTGCGAGCAAGCACCTACAACAAACTACCATATCAACAATAGCAAGTTGCGGACATCATTAACGGTATCAGCTCAAGCACAATGGCAAGCAATAGCAGAACAAGCATCGCAGTATCAACAACAGAAAGGACATCAACAACATTAGTTCATAACCGCAATTACATCAACGGTTTGGCCCTCAGGTAGCACATCATTGGGCAAGGCTCTAGTAGCCAGGAGGATAACGAGGAGACTCGTCGTCAACTCCCTACCGACTCGAAAGAATCAATGGAAGTTCGAAAACAATAGCGACAACTACAACTCCCAGCTCAGACACAATGTCGTCATCGCCGGCTCAACCCTACATCAACCATAGCATAAGGTAAAGTGTAGTGTCTAAACTCAAGTGTGGTTATCGCCTGTGAGAAAAAGAGAAGAGCATTAACATGAAAGTCAAAAAAGCCAGCAACAGTAAATATACGGTTCTAAATAACAACAAAATCAATACGAGAAGAGGAACTACTAGAACTTCCCAAAATTAGAATCACACTCCCTTGACAGAATCAGATGAAATAGGAAAGGAATTGAAGCTGCTTCCCAATCCATCAAGTCATCAAACAAAATCGGACAGATTAGGAAGGTCTTTAAGGAGCGATTTCACTGCAGGCCCATCCACTCCGTATATAAAAGGACCAACGAGGGCTCATAACGAAAAGACAATTACCACCGCAAGAGAAGGATCATCGAAAAGACCACCGAAGGAGAAGAGGCACACGCGCTCAGAGTTGATCGAGGGATTCCGTCACTGCCGCGAAGCTCAGACTACCCACGAGGCTCATCATCACCGGCCGACGAGATCGTGGATCGCATCGCAATCTCACCGCCGCTGTCTTCGAGCCGCCGCCGACTCACATTCTAGGGTAAATTTCTATTTTCGAATTCATGATTGCATGAGTGATTTTTGCTGTGTTGCAGGTTGTTGAGGAACCCATAAAGCAAATGGAGGCGGAACAATGAAAGAAGAGTCGCGAAACAACGGAAGAAGAGGAGGGGGGAAGATCAAGGGCAGAACGAAGAGGGATTTGGGGGGTGTTAGGTTTTTGTCTGTCTTCGCTTGTTTTGCTTTTTCTGTAAATGTTGTAATGAAATAATCACACACGATGCACACACGCACATATGATGCACCCTCACTCGCCACCCCTTGGATCTCCAACGGATCTTATCACGCAGTTGATACTGCGCTCGCCCACCATAACCCATACGCCGCATCACACCGAATCAAACGCTCCACTAATCTTCCCCTAATCAACCGTTTAACTCCAACTTAACCACTAATTAATCATTAACTTTGTCAATTAATCAGCCTATTAACTTTTTAATCAACTTTTATTGAAAAAATTAATAAATCTGTTTTTATTTAAATTATCTATTTAATTAATTTTCTTTCTATTTAATTAACTTAATCATCACTCATTTTATTTAATTAACTAATTAACCTTTTCTTTTATGTATTAATCAGTTTAAAATCACAAATCTTTCTACCTTTTTTCTTTAACTAATTAATTGATCCATCGTAAATTTAACTTTTATCTATTAAAAATACTTATTCTTTTCTAAATATTAAAAAAAAACCTATTTCAAACTTAATTAACTTTTATTTAATAATAACACTTTTATTTTTATAATATTAAAACTTATTTTCATAATTAATCTATAATAATAACTATTATTAAAATTGAACTTCCCTTTTATTATTTAAAAAGATGAAAATCCTTTTAGTTAAGATTTCTAGTCTTAGAATTTGATTCACCAAAAACTTTTTAAGATTAACATAATTAAATTCAACTTTTACTAAAATAAATCTAAAATAATTTCTCTTAAAGTTAATCTCAGTTAAACTAAATAACATTTCTCAAATTAATTAATTATCCAAACCTTTTATTAAAACTAATAAAATTAAATTAACCTTTCACTAATAATAACTCTAATGTAACCCTCCTTATAAAATCAATCTAAATCAATCCAACTTTTCTTAAGTCAATCTCACCAATAATTTATTTTCTCCGTAAAAGCATTCCCCTTAAAATCAATTCAACTAAAATCAATATCCCGAACTCAATCAATCGTGCACGCTTCCATCCCCATTCCTACTCCGCGCACGTATTCACTTCCACTCACATATGCATAATTCACACACTCACTTAGCGCTTTCATGCGTTTGTGTATGTTTTATTTATCCGCTTTTATTTTATCCACAATTTACATTTACCGTATTTATATTATTGCATTGCATTGTGGATATTTCGATCTTTTTCCCTTCCTTTCGAAAAATCAAAGTTCGGTTGCAAATGAATTAAGATTCAGGCTAATCCATAGCTTGGTATCCAAATTTCACCGCGACAGAAATGGATACTTCACTGGGGAGACTCAGTGGATTCCCTAACTTGTTTTGTTTTATATATTTGCTTATATTTGTTTATTTGTGTATTTGCCCTTGTTTGCTTTTGGGATGATATCTTTGAGTGGTGAGACAAAGTCCTACATCTGGACTTGAGTGAACTTAAGATAGGATAGTGATATGTTCGACGAGGCTTATAGGGGGTTGAATCCCGACCAAGCTGACTTGAAAATCACGCTCAATTGAGGCCCTCTCGAAAGCTGTACTGTTGAACGAGTTTTAATCGCGAAAACATACACTATTTTCGATGTTGGAGCCTATGATATTAAGTACCGTAGTTACCCTAACCCCACTTTGGCCTTTATTAGGATGTAGTGCGAGGACTATAAGGGAGTACTCTCGAAATAGTTGCTACACGATGCTACACTTAAAAGAGGTTCTCTTGAGAATATTATTAACCACCAAGTAATTAGGAAGTTGATAATATCCGAAAGATGGGCTAATGACTTTGGGAACCTTCTTAGAACCTTGTTCTGCAGGTACAATCAACCTTTAGTCCATATCCTTTGGGAATGGGTATACCCTTTGGCTCCATGCTCATTGCAAACCTAGGGTCCCCTTTGTTTGTTTATCTTTATGCATCTATGTGCTTACTTATATTTGTTGCATTCATAAAGCATCAAACCGCGTTAGACTTCATGGGATTCATCTTTGTTTATGAACATTGTAGGGCGCTATCGATTCCGACAGAAGACACACTTTGAAATATACTTTTAAGAGTCCTAAATTGGATGGCCTAAGGAAGTTGGCAGCCCTGATTGAAGACCAAGACAAGTTCAAGAGCAAATATGGGAAGCTAATATCTTTATTGAGTTGCCAAGTGGACGAAAGACTTCTTTACACCTTATTGCAGTTTTATGATCCACTTTATCACTGTTTTACATTCTCAGACTTTCAACTATTACCTACATTGGAAGAGTACTCCTTTTTGGTTGGTCTACCTTGTAAGAGCAAGATTTGTCTCTACAGGATAATCTCTATGTTTTGATGATAAAATTTGAGTATTTATAAAAGAACCATTTTATGGTTTAATGTTTGTTATGTGCAGGTCATATTAAATTAATTATATTAGACCAAACAAACAGAAGCAACGTGTGCAGCTAGTAACTTATGGAGTTACTTAGTGTGACGTCATGAAGCGCTTGTGAGAAGCTAGTTCGCTTATGTATCTCATCACGTTCAGTAAGAATCAAGGATGTTGTATATTGCTGTTGCAATGCGCCTGTGTATTCTGATCTGAAGAAGTGCATCTGATCTGAAAGCAAATGAAGCTCAGTAAAGAAGCAAGTTTGTTTCTGCATCTGATCATGTTCAGTAAAGAATCAAGGATGCTGGATATTGCAGTTGAAATGCATCAGTGGATTCTGCTCTGAGTTATGCATCTGATCTAGAAGCTAACGAGCGTCTCTGAAGAGTGAGTCCTCTAAAGAACGTGCTGAAGACTCTGATGACTTGAAGTTCTGAAGGATGAAGGCTCTGAAGACCAAGTTCGTCAAGACTCTGAAGATGGGTTTTGAAGTCAAGAATCTGAAGACAGGTTCTGAAGGTCAAGATTCTGAAGAAGTTTTCTAAAGGTCAAGACTCTGAAGAAGTGTTCTGAGGGTCAAGGCTCTGAAGCTTCTGAAGACATGGTTTTTGAAGAATTAGTCATGAAGATTCTCAAGATTGTTTTAGAGGAAACTAAGTTCTTGGAATGCTGAAGACTGGATTCTGAAGTGGAAGATTATGTAAGAAGAAGATTCATCCAGATGCAAGACATGTTACATCAGATAAGTTACTGTTGTTCATATTTGATAAATCATGTGCTTATGGAAAAGGACAAGAAAGTGATGTCATCCAACACGTGCTCATTCTATCTGTTGAAATATGACCGTTGGAAATAGAAAGGACTTTTCTATCCTCACAACGTCATTCTTGGAAGCACTATAAAGGAAGAATCATTTGTTTATTCAAATGTTTCTCAACCTGCTGATTGCTAGAATTGTTAGACAAGCTGGTGGCTGGAGCTGTTGCTCGTATTGCGTAGCTTGCGCTGCTGCTACTGCTGCAAAGAAAAGATAAAGCTCAAATGAAAAGAAGCCTTAGTGCTCACTTACAAAAATGCTTTTAAGCAATATAGAAACTGTTCTAAGAATCTCTCAGAGACTTATTATTAGAATTAGTTTCTGTATTAGGAAGCAAGGAGTTGTTGCTCATTACTTGCTATGTGCTAAACATGGAGTTATTAGCTTGCTAGGAAGCACCATTGTATTCTCCGGAAACACAATATTCTATTTTTAGAATTAGTGGTTCCTCAAGTGATCTAGTGAAGATCAGTATACTTGAGATGACAAGTGACAGTAGTCATTTGTGGAAATCCTAATAGGAGATCTTTAGTGATCGGATTCTATTAAGGTGTCAATGAATGTTATATCCTTGGGGATCCCTGAACGTGTCATTGTCAAGTTGTTAGTCACTTGCAGTTAGCTTGTGCATCTGTAATCAGTTCGGTTAAGGACGAATGTTGGGTCGCGTTCAATGCCATCCTCGCTCTCTGCATATATGGCATCGTCCTGTTCCCCAACATGCCCGATTTTGTAGACTTTGATGCGTTTCACATCTTTGCTTCAGGGAATCCAGTCCCTACTTTGATAGGAGATGTCTATCATTCAGTTCACTACAAGAACGATAACAGGAGGGGGAAGAATGTCTCACGCTGCGTACCCTTGCTGTACAAATGGCTTGAAAGTCATCTGCCCAAGAGGGGTCCTTTTGTCTTGTCTGCAGCCACAGCTGAGTGGCCCGAGCGTCTGATGAGTTTATCTGCAGAGGATATTGACTGGTTCGACAGAGATAGGTTGGGTACTGAGGTGATCTTCAGTTGCAGCGGGTTTCCAAATGTGCCTTTGATAGGTAGGAAGGGCTGTATAAACTACAATCCGTCGTTGCTGGTTCGATAGTTTGCGTATGCTTTGAGGAATCCGCCGAAGGATGAAGAGGTACAGGAATCTTTATACCTCACTGGTACTCTAGAGGGGGATCTGCTGTCCAAGCTTCAGCGCGCGTGGAATGGTATCAGTAAGCGAGGAAAGCCTTTGCTGGGAAAAAGCAACAATCAAGCCTACCCTCCGTATTTGACTTGGATCAGAGCCAGAGCCAATGCTATAGGGATGTCGTTCCCTCATGCCAAGCCAGAAAGTCCTCCAATGATCGAAGAGCCTACTGTTGTGCCCATTCATCAGCATAACCAGGTATTAGCTGAGCGGGATGAATTGAAGCGGGCGAACGAAGAACTGGAGAAGGAATTAGCTCAGCTCCGAAGCGAGAGGAACGAAGCCGTTCATTCTTTCAAAAGGCAGACAAAGTTGGTGAACCAGCTGGGTACAGACCTGACGAAGCAGATAGCCGAGCGTGAACGCATGGGTCGAGACTTCAAAGCTGTCAACGACGTACTGGCTACGAAGAAGCAACATTTGGATGAGGCATATCGGAGGATATCTAAGTTCAACCAGCACTGGAAGGCTTCCCTGGCCACCAGGAAAGAGCGAGAGGATAAGCTGATGCTGCAGATCTCCAAGCTGGAAGCCGAGGTGAAGGACAGTGAAAAGAGGTTTGATGAAGAAACCGCCCGCAGATACGCCGCCGAAGGCCAGCTCAACAAAGCTCTCGCTAACCTGAAGGAGCGCAAGCTGACGTTTGAGTCAAAAAAGCGGAAACTGGAAGATTGCTTCGGCGAAGGAGCACGGGAAAGTTTAGTTCAGGGACTTCAGTATACCATTGTGCAGAGGGAATTACTCGTCGAGGGGTTACTCACTCTGCCAGATCATCCAGAGACGAAGGAGTTATTAGAAGAGTATCGCGCCCGTGGCCATACTTGACTATTTGTATTCCTTTTGTTTTGATCATTGTTGTATGTTGACCATCACCAGGCTTGTTGGCTGAGGTCACGCTGTTGATTTGTCTTGTACTCGCTGATGCTATGTACTGCCTTGATAGGCTTTCTTTATATATGAGATTGTTGTTTCCATGATAGGGCTCGGACTTCTTCTTCTTATTATTATCAGCACTGGCACTCAGGCACTAGGATCAGGGGAAATCTCTCAAACACACAGACACACGCATGCATCTGCATGAAGCATTTGCATAGCGTATATTTTGTTGTTTTTCCTAACCTTTAGTGTTTACAGGTTTTTCAGGTTTACAGGTCCCAGGTTGTTTCCGGTGATTCCAGGATTGATCAGAGACTAATTCACCGTTATCCGACTCGAGCTAATCAGACCAGGATCATGGATCAAGTGCAGACAGATGTCCAGGAGCTCCGCGAGAGGATGGATCGCTTTATGGAACTTATGCAAGTGGTCGCCAATGGCCAGGACCAGCTCAGGACTTTGGTTCAGCCTTTGATCTCCAGGGTTGATAGCAACGGCATACTTCATGGCGGGGCTGTGCCTACTCCTCCACCAGTTGATACTCCGCAGAACGGTGTCCCCGTGGCCGGGGGCAATGGCAGTGCTAATGGCAATGTGATGGCCAATATCGGACTCAATACGACGGGCGTCGGCAATGGGAGTCTGGGAGCTAATGTCAACATCGGGCCGGGCAACGGCAATGCAGGCGTCGGGAATCTGTTGGTGCCTCAACCATGGCTTGAGGATCATCAGGATGATGTGTTTTCTCAAAGAGGTGTGGAAGGGGAATTGAATGTTGAAGCGCAGCTCAGGTTCAAAGCACTTGAAGATAAAATGAGTGATATTGAGAATCATAATACTTTGGGCGTTGATATGTCCAAGCTGGGATTAATTGCTGACTTCAAGGTACCTCCTAAGTTCAGGGTGCCTGACTTTGAGAAATATAAGGGCACCACCTGCCCTCGTGTCCACCTGCGATCGTACTACAGGAAGATGTCTGCCTATTCAGAGGATGAGAAGCTGCTGATGCACTTCTTCCAAGACAGTCTTTCCGGACCATCCCTTGAGTGGTACATGGGTCTAGAGCCCACTAGCGTGCGCACATGGAAGGATCTCGCTGAAGCGTTTGTCCACCATTACCAGTACAATAGCGACTTGGCCCCGAACCGAGTTCAGCTCCAGAACCTTTCGCAGAGGAATAATGAAGGATTTAAGGAGTACGCCCAGCGGTGGCGTGAGTTGGCAGCCCGGGTTCAGCCGCCGATGGTTGAACGCGAGCTCGTGCAGATGTTTGTTGCTACCCTCCCGGGGGTTTACTATGAAAAGTTAGTCAGCGGTATGTCTGGGACGTTCTCAGCTCTCATTATCATGGGCGAGCATGTCGAGAATGGAATCAAGATCGGGAAGATTCAAGGTGAATCATCCTCAGCTGGAGGAGGAGGAAAGAAATCTTATGCTGGTAAACGACGAGAAGGGGAAGTGAGCGCTATGACCAATGCTCGGAGGAAGGGCAAAGGCCCTCAGCAGCAGGTAGCCAGTATAAATATCCCGGCAGCTCCGCAGCAGCAGCCGCAGCAGCAGCAGCGGCAACCGAATCAACAGGGATATAGAAAATACCAGAATCGGGCATCTTTGGCAAACCGTCACTTCAAAGCACTGCCCATGTCGTATGCGCAACTCTTGCAGACCTTGCTTCAGCTTCAGTTGGTTCAGAAGAGTACGATGGCTCCCTTGACAAGGGCACCTCCACCAGGGTACGACGCAAATGCCACTTGCGATTTCCACACAGGGGCACCAGGCCACACAATTGAGAACTGCAAAGCCTTTAAGCACAAGGTGCAGGACCTGGTAGATGCCAAGATTATTAACTTCTCCGATAATGTGCCCAATGTCACGAAGAATCCTATGCCGAATCATAGGGGAGGCGGAGTGAACGCCATTATCGAAGAAGAGAGTGCAGATCTGTTGACTGATGTCAGAGACCTAAAGACGCCGCTTAGCTTCGTCAAAGCTAAGTTGGTGAAGAAAGGGTTCTTTCCAGGATGCGGAGAACTATGCATGGACTGTGCTACACACTCTGATGGATGCGAGCAGTTGGTTGAAGGAATCCAAAGTCTGATGACTGAGGGGATTCTGCAATTTAGCCGGAGGGCTGAAAGTGTATCAGGAGAGGTCGTGCTGAAGCAGGCCGATGAAGTCGCCACCATCACCATCCCTCGCTGGCCAATAACCATTTCTGCGCCCAGACCGCCTACAATCACTATTACCAAAGCTGGGTCGATCCCATTCGAGAGCACTAACACCGTTCCGTGGCATTATGGGGCTGAAGTCTATTGCAACGGACAGAGGTTGGAGCTAGAGCCGTATGGGTCGACTGTGGAGAATCTCGCAGGAATCAGTGGTATTACCCGTAGCGGAAGAGTATTTGCGCCGCCAGAGGTCGTGGCAGATAAAGCGGTCAGAGCTGATGCGGTCGATAAGGGTAAGAGCAAAGTCGTCGAAGAGGTCCCGTGTGGGGCAGAGAAAGATTTGCTTGTCAAAGATGTCGAGGAGTTCATGCGGTTAATCAAAAAGAGCGACTACAAGATTGTAGACCATCTCCATCAGACGCCTTCGAAGATTTCTATTCTCAACTTGTTGTTGTGTTCTGAAGCGCACCGCAACGCGCTACTGAAGGTATTGAACGCTGCCTATGTACCGCAAGAGATATCGGTGAATCAGCTTGAAGAAGTGGTAGCCCACGTAAATGCTAGCAATGGGCTAGGTTTCATAGATTTAGAGCTGACGCCAAAAGGGAGGGATCACAACAGCGCCCTGCACATCTCGATAGAGTGTAGGGGCACAATCATGTCGCATGTCCTGGCGGACACGGGTTCTTCGCTTAATGTCCTTCCGAAGAAGGCATTAATGAAGTTGGACACTCGCGGATTGCTTTGCACACCCAGTGACCTGGTGGTGAAAGCATTCGACGGAACTAAGCGCCACGTTTTCGGAGAGTTGACCCTGCCGATTCAAGTTGGCCCGGAAACGTTCGACACGGTCTTTTATATTATGGACATCATGCCTGCCTACAGTTGCCTCTTGGGCCGGCCATGGATCCATGCTGCTGGTGCCGTGACCTCCACGTTGCATCAAAAGCTCAAATATGTTGTCGGAGGAAGCATCGTAACCGTGTGGGGCGAGGAGGACATAATGGTAAGCCATTTGTCATCCTTTAAGTATGTTGAAATGGATGGCGAAATCCATGAAACTCTCTGCCAAGCATTTGAGGCCGTCAAAGTGAAAGAGGTTGCTCCTGTGGTCGCAAAAAAGCAAGAGATGAATCTCTCCTCGTTCAAGGAAGCTCGGGCCGTCGTCGAAGCCGGATCCACCCCAGGTTGGGGGCATATTTTGGAGATACCGAACAAGCAGGATAAGTTTGGATTGGGGTATTCTCCCGAAGCTGAAGCTTCTTCTTCTTCGTCTAGCAGTGCGTCACGGGGTAAGGGGCCGATCCTATTTACCAGTGGCGGAGTGATCTTCGAAAGCATCAACGCGGCTTCTGAAGACACCGGGGATAGCGATTGTGATCTCGACTCTTGGATTCAGCCAAGCAAGCCGGGCAAGGGCCTCAACAATTGGACCATCAAGGAAATCATCCCGATGACAAGTGAAGAGTAATGATTTACTTTTTTCAATCATTGTACAACCCTATGTCCTACCCGGGGCATATCGGTTTTATTGTCAGGGCCTTGTTGGATTATGTACATGCATTTTGTTAATAAATCAAAGGCGTTTTCTTCGTATTCAAATATTGTGATCTCTGTTATTCCTGTTTTATATTTGTTTTGAAAAACAGTAAAATAGCAATGGGGTTTGTGCTAACCTGCATATTCTTGTTTTAAACTTAACCCTTGTTATTGCAGGATCCACATAACAGATGACATCGACTCTGGACCTTCTACGGCTCACTTCGACTTCGATTGCCCGATCTATCAAGCCAAAGAAGAGATTGATGAAGACGAAGACCTTCCTGAAGAGTTGGCCCGCTTGTTGAAACAAGAGGAGAAGGTTATTCTGCCTCATGAAGAGGAGATTGAGATCGTAAATCTGGGTTCTGAAGAGCTAGTCAGAAATGTGAGGATAGGGGCTACGCTGCAGAGTGATGTCAAGCAGAGATTGGTCGAGATGCTTCGAGAGTATAGTGACGTCTTTGCTTGGTCATACGAAGATATGCCCGGACTTGACACGGACATCGTGGTCCACCACTTACCGCTACGAGAAGATTGCCCTCCCGTTAAGCAGAAGCTTAGGAGGAAGAGACCAGATATGGTCGTTAAGATCAAAGAAGAAGTGCAGAAACAACTCGATGCTGGCTTAGCGGTCACCACTTACCCTCTGTGGGTCGCCAACATAGTGCCTGTACCGAAGAAGGACGGTAAGGTACGCATGTGCGTCGATTATCGAGATTTGAATAGGGCGAGCTCTAAAGATGATTTCCTGTTGCCTCATATCGATGTGTTGGTCGACAACACAACCCAGTTCTCCGTGTTTTCGTTCATGGATGGCTTCTCCGGTTACAACCAGATCAAGATGGCGCCGGAGGACATGGAGAAAACGACGTTTATCACCCCCTGGGGAACATTTTGCTATAAGGTAATGCCCTTCGGTCTGAAGAACGCAGGGGCCACTTACCAACGAGCAATGGTAGCTTTGTTTCATGACATGATTCATATGAGATCAAGGTCTATGTTGATGACATGATTACGAAGTCCCAAACGGAGGAAGAGCATCTGGTCAACTTATTGAAGCTTTTTGAGAGGCTTAGGAAGTTTAGGTTGAGGCTGAATCCTAACAAATGCACTTTCGGAGTGCGGTCCGGAAAGTTGCTAGGGTTTATCGTTAACGAACGAGGTATCGAGGTTGATCCTGCGAAAATAAAAGCCATTCAAGAAATGCCAGCGCCAAAAACAGAAAAAGAAGTTCGTGGTTTCTTGGGCCGAATAAACTACATTGCAAGGTTTATCTCTCAGCTCACGGCCACTTGTGAACCGATGTTCAAGCTTTTAAAGAAAGATCAGGCGATTACTTGGAATGAGGATTGCCAGAAGGCATTCGACAAGATAAAGCAGTATCTTCAAGAACCTCCAATCTTGATACCCCCAGTGGCTGGACGACCACTAATCATGTACTTGACAGTTCTTGAGAATAGTATGGGGTGTGTTCTCGGTCAGCACGACGAGACGGGCAGAAAGGAGCATCCCATTTACTACTTGAGTAAAAAGTTCATTGACTGTGAATCTCGATACTCGATGCTGGAGAAGACGTGTTGTGCACTAGCTTGGGCTGCCAAACGTCTACGACAGTACATGCTCAATCACACCACTATGCTAATTTCGAAGATGGATCCGATCAAGTACGTCTTCGAGAAGCAGGCTCTTTCGGGCAGGATTGCCAGATGGCAAATGGTGTTAACGGAATATGATATTCAGTACGTGTCTCAGAAGGCCATCAAGGGAAGCGTATTGTCTGATTACCTTGCTGAACAGCCGATCGAGGATTACCAACCGATGAAATTTGAATTCCCTGACGAGGATATTATGTTTCTCAAAGCGGAGGATTGCGATGAGCCGTTGTCCGACGAGGGGCCAGATAGGAAATCCCAGTGGAAGTTGATATTCGATGGGGCGGTTAATTCCTATGGAAGTGGCATCGGGGCTATCATCACGACTCCCCACGGATCCCACATTCCGTTTACTGCGAGACTGATGTTTCCAGTTACCAACAACGAGGCGGAGTACGAAGCATGCATCATGGGTCTAGAGGAGGCAATTGATTTGAGAATCAAGAATCTAGACGTATATGGTGACTCAGCGCTTGTGATCAACCAAATTAAAGGGGAGTGGGAGACTCGTCAATCGAATTTGGTGCCGTACATGAATTATGCCAGGAGGCTACTTCCGTTCTTTGATCGAGTGGAACTCCATCATGTGCCCAGGGCTGAAAATCAGATGGCTGATGCCTTAGCCACATTGGCTTCAATGTATAAAGTCAATTTTTGGAATGAGGCTCCAAGAATTGTACTATCCCGTCTTGATAGACCGGCATTTTTCTTTGCAATCGAGGAAGCCGCCGACGGCAAGCCATGGTTTCATGACATCCAGACTTTCCTTATGACTAAGGAGTATCCTGCGGGTGCGTCAACCCAGGATAAGAAGACTCTGAGGAGGCTGTCTGGCAATTTTTATCTCAATCCTGATGGAGTGTTGTATAAGAGAAACCACGATCTCGTGCTACTCAGATGTGTAGATGAGAAAGAGGCGAGTATGCTCATGGAAGAAGTCCATGAAGGCACATTTGGTACGCACGCCGGCGGGCACGCCATGACGAGGAAGATCCTGAGAGCAGGATACTACTGGCTGACGATGGAGTCGGATTGCTTCAGATTCGCGAAGAGATGTCATAAATGCCAGATTTATGCTGATAAAGTTCATGTGCCGCCGTGCCCGTTGAATGTGATGTCCTCTCCATGGCCGTTCTCCATGTGGGGCATCGACATGATAGGCAAGATCGAGCCCACTGCATCTAACGATCATCGTTTCATTCTAGTAGCTATCGACTACTTCACCAAATGGGTGGAGGCAGCCTCGTATGCTAATGTGACCAAGCAGGTGGTAGCTAAATTCATAAAGAGGGACATCATCTGTCGTTACGGAATTCCCGAGCGGATCATTACTGATAATGGTTCGAACCTGAATAACAAGATGATGAAGGAGCTGTGCCAGAGTTTCAAGATTGAACATCACAACTCATCTCCTTACCGGCCGAAGATGAATGGCGCCGTTGAAGCAGCCAACAAAAACATAAAGAAGATTGTTCAGAAGATGGTTGTGACCTATAAAGATTGGCACGAGATGCTGCCGTTTGCACTGCACGGTTATCGTATAACGGTACGTACATCAACCAGGGCAACTCCTTTCTCCTTGGTGTATGGTATGGAAGCTGTCCTACCGTTAGAAGTGGAGATCCCTTCTTTGTGAGTTTTGGTTGATGTGAAACTCGACGAGGCAGAATGGATTACGAATCGTCTGAACCAACTCAGCCTGATGGACGAGAAGATGTTAACATCGATTGCATTTGGTCGTCTGTACCAAAGCCGAATGAAGAAAGCTTATGATAAGAAGGTGCGTCCTAGAAGCTTTCAGACGGGTGATCTCGTCCTGAAGAAGATTCTTCCTCCACACTCCGATCACCGGGGAAAGTGGACTCCGAATTACGAAGGTCCGTACATCGTCAACAAGGTCTTCTCGGGAGGAGCTTTGTTGTTATCCACGATGGATGGTGAAGATTTTGCATCCCCGGTGAACGCGGACGCAGTTAAAAAATACTTTGCTTGAAAGCGACCCGCTGGACAAAAAAGAAAGAGTCCAGGCAAAAAAGGGGCATCCCGGCGAACCAAAAACAGAATAAAAGGTTCGGGCAAAAATTAGGGATATATTGAAAAGATGTACACCCGCGAAGTCGAAAACCTACACTAGGCGGCTTCGGCAAAAAAGGGTATCCTGGTGAACTGAAAACCCATAAAGGGCGGTTCACGCAAAAGTTAGGGATTTAAAAAGCAAATGACTGTGTTCCGCGTGTGGACTTTCATTGTTTAGTGGTTTGGAGGACCTGAGGGCCGTTTATCCGAATCAATCTCTTCCGAAGCTGAAGCGTCGAAGAAGTATCGAAGTCGAGTGGGTCTTAGAGGGATCAACTCATGGTGTTCGTCTACGCCTCGTTGCCGACATTTGCATATACTGATGTATATCTATGTTTTATTTTCGCGCGGCTTCCTCATTCCAGGAGCTTGCATCTGTTGTAAAACATTTTTACCCATCCAGGGGTTCATTATCAATAAAATGCATACTATTCAGCAATTCTGTTTGCCTGTTTAGCATTTATCTGTTTTGTTTGCGAATAAAGAACGTCGATGTTTTTGATAAAATGCGCATACATAAACTTACTGGCCTAGGCCACTGATTGTTGAAACAATTAGTTACTTGAATATTGTCACGAGATAATAACCTTGATAGGTCCCTTTGAGAAGGGTCTCTTGTCTGTTTGTTTGTGTTGTTACAGGTGTAGCATATTCCAGGCAGTGCGCCGTGCGCATCCCCGAAGCAGGATGATTCCTCCTTCTCCAACAGAGTTCAGTAGTCTCTCCCCGCAGAGTCTGAACGCAAGATCGTGAGCATTGATATGTCTCCCCAGGTAGAGATGATTCTCTCCCCAATCAGATGCGTCCTGAAGGAACGCCATCCCCTCAGCTGAGTCACGCGCCGAAGCATGTATTCATCCCCCAACACCGGGTCACAAGTGCAGGTTTCACAGAAATGTCCAGGCGCCGAAGCTCGTGTTCATCCCCCAGCACCGGGTCACAAGTGCAGGTTTCATAGAAATGTTCAGGCGCCGAAACATGAAGTCATTCCCCCAGCACCAGGTCACAAGTGCAGGTTTCGTAGGAAACTATTCGTACGCCGAAGTATGCAGCAACTGATGGTGCCAGACTGAAGTCTCCAGCGGAATTGAAATTCCCCACCAGAGTTGTACTCCCCCCGAAGTCGGATGATTCCTTCTTCCCCAGCGGAATTGAGATTCCCCCGCAGGGACGTACCCTCTCCAGTGAAGCAGTTGGGACCATGAGTGGTTTTCCCCAGTAGAGCGTTGAACAGCTGATGCTATATTTCCCCCAGGGTCGCTCCCTCCAGCGAAGCAGAATGATTTCTCCTTCCCCAGCCGAGCTTGCAGATACCCAAGAGAGCCGAATCCTTGGAAGTTGATCAGACCATGATTGGTTTTTTCCCAGTAGAGTGTTGAACAGCTGAAGTTGTTTCCCCATAGCTCTTATCCCCAGAAGAGTAGCCATGAAGGCCACACAGTTTACTCCCGCGATTGATATCGCTTTCCCTCGGCAGGTCCTAGTTCTCGTAGAGCTTCGTCCCCTGCAGCAATCAACTGAAGTTGTTTCCCCCCGCAGCAGTCAACTGAAGTAGTGTCCCCTGCGGAGTCCAATTGAGATTGGCGTGACCACGTTCTCCTCAGCAGGATGATTCCTCTATCTGAGTAGTTCTATCTCCTCGACAGGAGGGTCCCCCCTTCGGCATTTATTTTTCTGACGGGGTCGCATCATTGTGCATGATTGCATAGCATTTATCATAAACACATAGCATTTCCACCGTGTGGAGCATGGCACCGAAGCATATGCATAATAAGCATGATCTAGGTTGCTACAGTTCTTGTTTTGCAGGTGTTCCGCCGAAGGATCAGTTGCTCAGGATGATTCCTGACTTTCTCCCGAACGAAGTCGCGTGCTCAAGATGATTTTTGAGATCACCAGCGAAGTCTTCGGTTCAAGATGATTCTTGAATTCCTCAGCAGGGCCATTTGCTTAAGATGATTCTTAAGCTCCCCAGTAGAGTCCCCAATGAAGGTTGCCCAGGATGATTCCTGAAGCCCCAAGAGAGCCGAATCCTTGGAAGCTGCTCAAGCCATGATTGGTTTGTCCCCGGCAAGAGTTGCCCAGGATGATTCCTGGAATCCCCAACAGAGTGTTCGCTCAGGATGATTCCTGAAAGTTCCAGAATGGTTATCGGTTCAAGATGATTCTTGAAGGTCCCCAGCGGAGTTATTTGTTCAAGATGATTCTTGAAGTCCTCAGTAGAGTTGATTCATCCAGAATGATTTCTGGACCCCCGGAGTGGAGTTACTTGATAGTCCTCCAGATTCCCCAGCGACAAAGCGTCCTCCCCAGCAGGTTTCTGACGGCGAAGTTGAAATCTCCCTTGAAGACTCCATGATTGAAGTCTGACCGTGTTAATGAAGTAGTTCTCTCAGCTAATGCGGAATGCCTGATGGCATGATCAACCTGATGGTTGATGTCCGGCTGATGCCCGACAGTGATGCAGAATGCCTGATGGCATGATCAACCTGATGGTTGAAGTCCGGCTGATGCCCGACAGTGTTCTTGGAATGCCCGATGGCATGATCGACTATGTATTACCGGTTACCATGTAACCAATTCCCCAATGAAGTTTCTTCACCCTGACGGCGAGGTCAGGTTATGTTAATTCCCCAGCGGTGATGTTGGATGTTTGGGTTTGACGGCGAGGTCAGACGACGTTGAGAGTTGATGGCGAAGTTAGATTATGTTGAGTACTTGACGGCGATGTTGGGTGTTGCTTAGAGTTATGTGTGTTTGTGACGGCGATGTCAGATTCTTTTGTTCTCCAGCGGCGATGTTGGATGTTTGGTTGACAGCGATGTCCGACCCTTTGTGGCTCCAGCGGCGATGTTGGATATTTGTTTCTCAGAGTTTGCGGCTCCAGCGGTGATGTTGGATGTTCGATTCTGGCGGCGATGTCAGTTGATTTAGTTTTCCAGCGGCGATGTTGGGTGTTTCTCAGATTCTTCAGTTTTCTGGCGGCGATGTCAGGTGGTTTAATGTTCCAGCGGCGATGTTGGATGTTTGTTTGTGGCGGCGATGTCAGGTGATTTAGTTCTCCAGCAGCGATGTTGGGTGTTGTGGTTACTCGATGACGATGTCAGGTGGTTTCCTTCTCCAGCGGCGATGTTGGATGTTTGTTTCCGATGGCGATGTCAGATTCTCTATTTCCCCAGCGGCGATGTTGGATGTTTGCTTCTGGCGGCGATGTCAGGTGATTCTTTGTTCTCCGGCGGCGATGTTGGATGTTTGTCGGGCGGCGATGTCAGATTATTCTTTAGTTCTCCAGTGGCAATGTTGGGTGTTTTTGTCAGATTATTCTTTAGTTTTCCAGCGGCGATGTTGTGTATATTTTGTTTGTTTCTGACGGCGATGTCAGACTCTTCAGTTTTCCAGCGGCGATGTTGGGTATGTCAGGTTCTTTAGTTCTCCAGCGGCGATGTTGGGTGATTTGATTATCCGACGGCGATGTCAGATCAGTATTTCTCTAGCTAGTTGCCGTGCAGCTAGTATTTCAGTGTTCGAAGATTCGTTCCTGCCAGAGTACCATGTGCTCGTGCAGTTGGCCAATTTCCGGGTTTATCGGTATTCAACCGTCTCGCACCTTGATTGGCTGAGAGTCGTTCGCTCCTCACCCAGCAGGTTCAAGCCGTTTGAATAGGGGCAGCTGTTGCACCCCAAAATTTGACCAACATTTATTTACCCATCAAGAGTTGTATGAGACTTTGAAGCTAGCCAAGAAGGTTATTCAAAGGTTCAAAGATTGATATCTTTGTCAGAGAACTCAAGAGATCCTCAGAGAGATTGGTTGAAACCAAGGCTGTGTGTCTCATAACTTGAGAGTTGTGGGAGCTCCTCAGATGATTCTGAGACTGTGAGGATGAACTTGAAGCTTTGAGAAAGTTTATGAGATGTCTTGAAAGCCATCATGAAGCCTATAGAGGTCATTGTACAAGAATTCAGAAGATTCAGCCATGAGTGGTAGAATTAGGGTTTGACTGGGTCAACCCTAGGTCAACTGATGATTTGGAGAGGGTTGAGACCTAATCCAAGAGCCATGTGATCATGGAATGATGAATTGAGATGCTATAAGGATGATTCCTAGACCAACTCATCATGATTGAAGAGTTTGAGAAGTTTGAAGCTAGGGTTTCTAAGGATTGACAGTGTAAAATCCCCTAGTTTGATCCCTATCTTCAAGGCAGTTTAGCTCAAGATGTGATTGTCATCTCATCTCCCCCACAACATGAATGTTATAGAGCTTGTTCTTAGATTTAATTTGAGTACTAAAAGTCCTTGATAGGATTTGTAGAGCTCAAGTTATGGCTTTGACAAATTACAGGTCATCTGAGGTATGTGAATCTGGGTCCTTGAAAGTCACCCAACTTGCAGACAACTTTTGCCCTAGTAGGATGATTCCTATAGATTCTTGGTCAACATGAATTTTGAAGAGCATCTTCTTAGCTTTCTAGAGAGTACTATAAGTCCTTGATAGGACTTGTAGAACTCAACTTATGGCTTTGACAAGTCAAGGGCATTTTGGTCATTTGGAGGTTATAGGTCATTTCAAGCATAAGGCCATATCTCCTAGTTCCAAGCTTCAAATGGAAAAATCTTCAACATCAAACTTTCTTAGAATGATTTTTTAAGGCTATTAGGGAGGTCATGAGATGTTGAAAAGGCTCATATCAAAAAGTGATAAAAATGGCCTAAAAATGAGGCATAAGTTAAATAAAGTGAAGTTGAAAATCATAAATCACAAGTTATAAGTCCAAACCATGTCATGTAATAGGTCATTTTGACTTCAAATGACATTCTAAGAACAATGGTTCAGCCACAATTTTTATTTGAGGCTTGTGTCATAGGGCTGCTTTGGAAAAGGATTACTTGCATATTAAGGCACCAAGGCAAAACTCAAAAGAACTCAACAAGCAAGGTGGTTATGCATTGTAACTTACCCTAAATCTCATGTGGGGATAAATTCAAGTCAGAATTGGTAGTTACATGAAGCTTGGCATGAGATAGCATGTAAGGAGAATGAGAAATCAAAATACCATGACATGAAAAGTTCAATTTCTCATTGGATTGTCCTAGATGGTTCTAGATGATTCTAAACCATTTTATATAACAATTGTAACTTGCTCAGATGCAAGGTTGGTGTTAATTGGTGTAGAGAAGAGAGAGTGAAATCCAAAATCTTCCATTGCAAGTCACATTCAATTTCTTCATTCTTCTTCATTCCCATTCCTTTTTTCTTCACAAACCTTTTCCATAGATCCTTCTGAGTGTGTGCATGCTGAATTGAAGCTCCATTGATGGAAGATTGAAGGTGTTCACATTGGATTTGCAAAGAAGAAATTATCATCGAATCTTGAAGTACAAGCTCTCTCCCTCCAATCTTTTGCAAACAGAAGAAGTTTCATCATCCAAGGATCATTCTTGAAGAGTTTCAAGCCTTGAAAGCAAGGATTTCATCACCTGCCATATCAAGAAGCCAGGTTTGCAAAATCTCTTCCACCTCATTATTTAGGAATGGTTAGGTTAAGTTATTAGTTTAGAATTGTTAGAGACAACTAGGTGATCATTTATGGAGACTTAGAGAGTATTTGGTGGAGTTTCAGTCATGGACATCATTTCTTGGATGAGCAAGAACTAGTGGTATAGTGAGTGATAATGCAAGATTGATAGCTGATTTTAATTAGGGCAATGTGAGGATCATTTTGATGTAGAGAAATCTAAGTTTGGTTGAAGTGGAAGATTGATCATATTTTGAGATTAATGGAATTGCACCATCGGGTTTGAGTATAGAGGTCCTTTCAATGTATTCTAATACCATGAGCATGTTCAGGGAGAAAAATGGATCAATTTAGGGTTTTAGATTTTGGAATTTGATGCTGAAATGAAGGAACACGAAGGGATGGAAGTTTGTTGCATGGAATCTATTTTCATGAGGTTTCAGAAAGCCTAGCTTCGTGAGAAAGAAGACGATCCCACGACCGTCAGATCATGCGCTTGACCCTTGACTTGAGACTTAATCCAACGGCTTGAGTTTAATTGAATTTTGGAGGGAAGGCTGAAAGCAATGAAACGCCGCGTTTCATTAAAAGAGGAATTCTGGGCTTAAGTGATCTTTGATAACCCCACCCCCCATTGAAGCCCAATCCATTTTATAACTGAAATTCATGGCTATTTGCATCGCGTCTTTCTCATTTTCTTTTGATTTTCTTAATTGTTTTTCTGATTTGGTTTTGGGCCCAGCGCGCATGCTATCCCCACCCCCCAGTCTGGGCCCAAGCGTGTTTGAATGGCAGCTGTTTACTTGTCACACCCCTTTTCATGTTTTCATATTATTTTTTTTCTCCATTTTTTGTCATACTTTGAAAATTCATATTAAATTGAAAATTAAAGATTTTTTCATGGGAGTTTTTTATCCCACTTCATATTTTTGTCTAGAAAAATATAAAATAAAAACATTTGTCATATCATGCATTTTCGTATTTTTTGTATATTTTCTTCTTTTATTGCTTTTTATTTCTTTTAGGGTTGATATATGATTTTGTAGAATTTTGTTTAGGTAGATCCCTTAGTATTTTTAGGTCATTCTTTTTAGAGTAGTTAGATGTAAGTTTTAGCTTCCCCTTGGATTTATTCCATATTTTTGTGATGATTTTTAGGATAGTTTTGATTAGATGACATTAGGTTGTGTAGAATTAGGTTAAACTTCAACATAGGTCCATAATAACTTTAGCTTTTGGGTTTTTAGGACAAGTTAGACTATGGGACATATATGGGCATTAAGGGTAGGTATGTAGGATCCCTTAGAAATTATATTAGGATTTAATATAGTAGTATGCTATTTTTTTGATTTTTGTATTGGATGATTGTTTGTGTTGCCTTTAGGGCATGTTTGCTTTAGTTGCTTTGCTTTGTGGGCTTGGAGAGCTTGATATTGTTCTAAGGAGCATTGAGGAGTATAGTAGAAGACTTGAATATGGATTGAGGAGCTTGAGAGCTTGATCTTATTTTCTTTTTTTGTTGTTTTTAGGGTTAGGGATTAGGAAGAGTTTAGATGTAGATAACTTCTTTCTTAAACATGGATGGTATCTGTCACCTCCATTCCTCCCTATGATTCAAAGTCCTTCCATGGTATACACCTCTCTCCTTTGGAGGGATAAGTGATTTACCTAGGAAGTAGAACTTTTGAGGGAACCATTCCTTTGATGTTGAACCCTTATAGGTCACCTTTGGTGGTCAAATAAGCAGTTCAATATCCCCCAGCTTTTCCAGTAAGTGATTTCATCTGGTTTGATGATCTTGAGAGATGCAGAGCTTGAGTTTGAAGATGAAGACTTCAATGAAGAGTATTGAAGAGGATGAATCCTTGAGTATTGCCATTCCAGCTGAAGCTTGAAGAGCAACAAGAGCAAGTTGATACTTGGAGATCCCTGAAGATTGGGTGAAGCCTGAAGGTGGAGCTGATCAAGAAGCTGAAGCTTAAGGGGGAAGATAAGTTGAAACTTATGTTGAAGGGTTGAAACCTGGAAAAGCAAATTGATATTTGTCAAGAGTGATTGAAGTCTGAAGACTGAGTTATTCTGGAAAGCTGAAGCTTGAGGTTGAGAGAGGAGTTGATCTGTCTTCTTTTCTTTTCTGTATTGCTGTGTTTTGTTTGACTTGTTTGATGCATTAGAATAAGTTCATATCTAGAATAGGTAGAATCTAGGAGCATGATTGCACTAGAGGTTGAGTTGTTCCCTCTGCTTGTATTGTTACTGTGTGGCTTTGCTTGCGGGTACTCGGTAGAGCCCAGCTCCCTTGCCCATGTGGTTTGTTTGTCTGATGGCACTTTATTTCATTTTATCTGTATGATTGCAATTTACTGTTATTGCTTGATAGCATGTTGTTTATATTTCAGTATGATTACTATTATTTCATTCTGGCTTGAGGTTGAGATGAGCTTGTGGAGGCTGAAGCCCCACACACATTTCCTCTCTCACTTGCATTGCATGCATTTTACTGTTAAGCTGATGCTTTGTCTGTTTGGTGTATCATTGACATGATCCCTTAGGACTCTTATTTCCTTTGATAAGGATTTGATGATAGAATTTTAGGTTGAAACCTATGCATGACAACTTCTAGGAGTTCCCTGTTCAAACCTCAACCATAGGATGAATCCATGGCATGACAACAGTAGGACTTGATAGTCTCCCTCCTAGTTGGGCCTGTTCTCTTCTCATCTCAAAACAGTTTAAGATACAGTAATCATGAATGATTTCTTTCGTACGTTACGAGCCTTAAGCTATCTGAGAAAGGATTGTGGGAGAGTTTCTTTTCCACTGTCTGGATGTTTAGTATGGTACCCTTTGGGTGACATGCGACGCATTCACTCTCAGGTCATAGTCTCTAGTGCGGTTGAAATCGCAAACACAATAAAAAAACACTTCTTTCGTAAAAGACAGGAAATAAACCGTAGTTTCCCGAACTACGTAAGCTCTGATCTCTCATACCTGTTGAGAGTACGTAGGCACAAGATGACGATGTCTTGGCGAGATACCTTCCCCCATAACCCTTCGTAGGCCAAACTACGTTGACTCTGATTTCTCATTCTCTGATGAGAATACATAGGCATAAAGTGCGACGCTTTGCCGAGTCATTTTTCTTTTCTTTTTCAACCAGCCTTGATAGGTAGATAGAATAAAACCAACCCGTCCAAGTAAACACAACAAGCGAGGATTCCGTCGAGTACGACGGACGTGAGGGGTGCTAATACCTTCCCCTTGCATAACCGACTCCCGAATCCAGACAATGGTTGCGACGACCTTGTCTTACCCTTTTTCGTAAGGTTTTTCCGATCGTTTCCTTTCCCGTTCTGAGGGATAAATAACGAAAGGTGGCGACTCTTCTGTCATGCCGGCACCTTATTTTCGCGCAAGCGACAGCCATCACTACGGGTAATACTCTGTCATCACTACAGGAAAATAACACCGCCATCGCTACGGGTAATACTCTGTCACCACTACAGGAAAATAACACCGCCATCACTACAGGTAATACTCTGTCATCACTACAGGAAAATAACACCGCCATCACTACGGGTAATACTCTGTCATCACTACAGGAAAATAACACCGCCATCACTACGGGTAATACTCTGTCATCACTACAGGAAAATAACACCGCCATCACTACGAGTAATACTTTGTCATCACTACAGGAAAATAACACCGCCATCGCTACGGGTAATACTCTGATTACAGCTTCTCTGCCTATCTTTGCAGTAGCTAACTCCATCAATCAAATGGGTAACGCAATACGAGTCTAGTCTTCCAACTTTTAGTGCGGACATGGCAGCAAATCTGAGAAGGACTCTACTGGGGATTTTCTGAACCCAAACTGCCAGACACCTACTTCGACATAGGCGGCAACTTCCAAAAATCGATTCACGAAGTCTTTTGATACTGACATAACAACAATCTTGACGAAATACTCCGCTGGAGGGGTAAGAGAAACTTAAACAAGCAACACTGTGGGGAATAATGACAAGATGAATATTATCATCACATGTCTCATGCCGAGACCTTGAATACCTGGTCATTGATCTGAGCAAGAGCTTCCTCCACCTGCAAGGGAAACAACACTTGAAAACCAAAGGTTAAACAACCTGGCTTATGTTTCAAAATGCACATGTTTGACAATGGCGTAATGCTCCGTGCAGCACGGATATGCTACGCGTTTTTGGGTAGATGCAACTATGACACTATATGCAAATGCGAATGCAGGTTCAGGCTGCTGGGGAAATTCTGACAAGCTTGCTTCAACACGGCTGTTGAGAGAAAATACCAGCATGTTGGGGATGAACGGGTATCATAAAGTCCTCCGGCAAAATAAATGTCGGACATACAACCAACTCCACCGGGGAGAGATTAAACTTCGATTTCCACTGGGAGGAAAGAACATCCTCGGCTGGGGAGTGTAACTCAGCTGGGGAAGAAGCGACTCGGCCGGGCAAAGATGAATCTTCCGGGGAAACGCACTGTCTGGGCACAGCTTACAAACTCGGAGCTACCACTCTGCTGAGGATAATCCTTCTGAACCAACTATGACTTGGTTAAACACTGCGGGAATTCTCCCAACTGGGGATTGATCATTCACATACTCGACTCTCTGGGGAGTGAAACCTCTACAGGGGATACTGATTTTGACTGGCTGGTGATATCTCTTGGACAGCTTCCATAAGAGTACTCTTCTGGGGAAAATAATCCTTCCTTCGGTAAGGGATAACATCATCTCAACCTCTGGGAATGAGGTGCGACCTGCGAGGGGATTAGCATCGCACAAAGTCAAGTCTTTCACCACGAACCTCCGGCTGGGGCCACAATTTCTGATTGTCCGCTTTAAAGGCGAGAACCCTGCAAAACACAAACGAGACAACACAAATCTGTACAACCAAATCTATTCGGGTTAGTGTCCGTGACATTACTTCAGTCAATTCGAAGTTTTATCAATCATTGGCAAGGGCCAACAAAGTTATGCAAGTTCATCGGAACATTGGCATTTTCCACATACAAAACAGTAAAGCACAATCATCAAATACTGAATAACATGTTTTATTAATAACGGGCCTCTGAATAGGCAAAGCTTTGTACATCAGATGCAACTCCTGAAAAGAGGAAGTTACGCACACACACATACATATATGCACAAAAAGAATAAAAATACAAATACAACTCGAATTTGTACACATGTCGGCAACGTGGTGCAGACAAACATCGTGAGCTGATCCTCCTATGACTCGCCTGACTCTGGCGCTTTCCCGGTATTCAATTTTCGGAAGAGATTGTGTTGGATAAACGAACCCTCAGGTACTCCCAAACCACTAAGCAATGCTGGTATCGAATTCGGACCGCAGTCATTTGCTTTTTAAATCCCTAACTTTTGCGTGAACCGCCCTTTGCGGGTTTTCAATTCACCGGGATACCCTTTTTTGCCGAAGTCGCCCAATGCAGGTTTTCGACTTCGCGGGTGTACATCTTTTCAATTTTATCCCTAATTTTTGCCCGAACCTTTTATTCATTTTTTACGGTTCGCCAGGATGCCCCATTTTTGCCTGGACTCTCTTTTTACTGTCCAGCGGGTCACTTTCAAGCAAAGTATTTTTTAACTGCGTCCGAATTCACAGGAGACGTAAAGTCTTCACCATCCATGGTAGATAGTAGCAAGGCTCCTCCAGAGAAAACTTTTCTGACAACGTATGACCCTTCGTAATTAGGGGTCCACTTGCCCCTGTGATCTGTTTGTGGTGGGAGAATCCTCTTCAGCACAAGGTCGCCCGTCTGAAAGCTTCGAGGGTGTATCTTCTTATCGTACGCTTTCTTCATCCGGCTCTGATACAAACGACCGTATGCTAGAGAAGCTAGCCTCTTCTCATCCATTAAACTGAGCTGATTCAGTCTATCTTTAACCCATTCTGCCTCGTCAAGTTGGACATCTCGTAAAACCCTCAAGGAAGGAATCTCAACCTCCAACGGTAACACTGCCTCCATTCCGTATACCAACGAGAAAGGGGTTGCCCCGGTTGATGTGCGTACCGTCATACGATAATCGTGCAAAGCGAAAGGTAGCATCTCGTGCCAGTCCTTATACGTCACAACCATCTTCTGAACAATCTTCTTTATGTTCTTATTGGCTGCTTCAACAGCGTCATTCATCTTGGGTCGATACGGAGAAGAATTGTGATGCTCAATCTTAAAATTCTGACACAACTCTTTCATCATCTTGTTATTCAAATTCGAACCGTTTTCGGTGATAATACGCTCAGGGATTCCATATCTGTAGATAATATCTCGTTTGATAAATCTGGCGACCACTTGCTTGGTGACATTGGCATATGATGCTGCTTCCACTCACTTGGTGAAGTAATCAATTGCCACCAAAATGAACTGGTGTCCGTTTGATGCCGTAGGCTCAATCTTGCCAATCATATCAATTCCCCACATCGAGAACGGCCACGGTGATGACATCACATTCAGAGGACTTAGGGGTACATGGACCTTGTCCGCATAAATTTGGCATTTATGACACCTCTTTGCAAACTTGAAACAGTCTGTTTCCATAGTTAGCCAGTAATAGCCTGCCCGCAGCAGCTTTCTCGTCATAGCATGCCCACCAGCATGTGTACCAAATTTACCCTCATGTATCTCTTCCATGAGCAACTCCGCTTCTTTCTCATCTACACAGCATAGCAACACCAAGTCGTGGTTTCTTTTGTATAGGACACCGTCAGGATTTAAATAGAAATTGCCAGCCAATCTCCTGAGAGTTTTCTGATCTCGACTGGATGCCCCAGCCGGGTACTCCTTGTTCTTCAGGAAATTCTGGATGTCAAAGTACCAGGGTTTATCATCAGATGCTTCGTCAATAGCAAATATGAACGCATGCCTATCAAGCCGAGAAATAACAATTCGGGGAGCCTCGTTCCAAAAATTAACTTTATACATTGAAGACAATGTCGCCAGGGCGTCAGCCATTTGATTTTCTGCTCGCGGCACATGATGCAATTCCACCTTGTCAAAGAAAGGCAACAATCTCCTTGCATAATTCATATATGGTATCAAATTGGGCTGCCGTGTCTCCCATTCTCCTTTTATCTGATTCACCACTAGAGCTGAATCTCCGTATACATCCAGATGTTTGATTCGCAAATCAATAGCTTCTTCAAGACCCATGATGCAAGCCTCATATTCAGCTTCATTATTGGTAACCGGAAAGGTCAATCGAGCAGTAAATGGGATGTGCGACCCATGAGGAGTAGTAATGATTGCCCCTATTCCGCTACCATAGGAATTCACAGCTCCATCAAATATTAACTGCCATTTGGAACCCAATTCTGGTCCTTCATCCGGCAGCGGTTCTTCATAATCTTTCATCTTCAGGTACATGATATCCTCGTCAGGAAAATCAAACCTGATCGATTGGTAGTCCTCAATAGGCTGCTCAGCAAGATACTCCGACAACACACTACCTTTAATAGCCTTCTGAGAAACATATTGAATATCATATTCGGTTAACACCATCTGCCATCGGGCAATTCTTCCTGAGAGTGCTTGCTTCTCAAACACGTATTTGATTGGATCCATCTTTGAAATTAGCAGGGTTGTATTATTTAGCATGTATTGCCTCAAACGTTTGGCGGCCCAGGCTAGCGCACAACACGTTTTCTCGAGCATTGAGTATCTGGACTCACCGTCTGTGAACTTCTTACTCAAATAGTAGATCACATGCTCTTTACGCCCAATCTTGTCGTGTTGACCGAGAACACAACCCATACTTTCCTCAAGGACTGTCAAATACATAATCAAAGGTCTCCCGGCCACTGGGGGTATCAAAACAGGAGGTTCCTGCAAGTATTCTTTTATCTTGTCGAACGCCTTTTGACAATTTTCATTCCAGGTCACAACCTGATCCTTCTTTAGCAACTTGAATAACGGCTCACACGTCGCATTTAGGTGAGATATGAACCGGGCGATATAGTTCAACCTCCCTAAGAATCCGCGCACTTCTTTTTCTATTTTAGGCGTCGACATTTCTTGTATTGCTTTTATTTTCGCAGGATCAACCTCTATTCCTTTTTCGCTCACAATAAACCCCAGCAGTTTACCCGATCTCACCCCGAAGGTGCACTTGTTAGGGCTCAGTCTCAACCTGAACTTCCTAAGCCTCTTGAACAGTTTCAGCAAATTAACCAAATGCTCCTCTTCCGTCTGGGATTTGGCAATCATATCATCAACATAAACCTCGATCTCTTTATGCATCATGTCATGAAAGAGAGTCGTCATAGCACGTTGATATGTTGCCCCAGCGTTCTTCAACCCAAAGGGCATCACTTTGTAGCAAAATGTTCCCAGGGAGTAATGAAGGTAGTCTTCTCCATGTCTTCTGGCGCCATTTTGATCTGATTGTAACCCGAGAAGCCATCCATGAAGGAGAATACGGAGAACTGAGCAGTGTTATCAACTAGCACATCGATGTGAGGAAGTGGAAAGTCATCTTTCGGGCTCGCCCTGTTCAGATCACGGTAGTCTACACACATTCGCACCTTACCGTCTTTCTTTGGCACTGGCACAATATTAGCGACCCATGAGGGATATTTGGTAACAGCTAGGAAACCAGCATCTCACTCTTTTTGCACTTCCTCCTTGATCTTCACAGCCATGTCCGGTCTAGTTCTTCGGAGTTTCTGCTTAACAGGCAGACATTCCTCTCGCAGTGGCAGACGGTGAACAACCATGTCCGTATCCAACCCAGGCATATCCTCGTACGACCAAGCAAAAATATCACTGTACTCTTTGAGCATCTCAACCAATCTTTGCTTGATGTCGCTCTGCAGCGCAGCCCCGATACGGATGTTTCTCACAACCTCTTCTGACCCCAAATTGATAATCTCAATGACTTCCTCGTGAGGCAGAATGATTTTTTCTTCTTGTTTCAACAACCAGGTCAACTCTTCTGGCACTTCGCCATCTTTGACAATCTCTTCCTCAGCCTGAAATACCGGGTGCTCGAAGTCGAAATGAGTCATAGGCGGTTCATAGATGTCATCTGAAAGAGTAATCATGCAAAGGAAATGGTTAAATGCTTCAAAACGCATACAAAGCAAGTAACCACGTTGCCATCTTATTGTAAAAGATAAAAACAGGAAAACAAGGATCACAATATTTGTATACGAAAAACGCCTTTATTTCATGATTAAACAATTTAATGTACATAACCAAATGACCCTAAGCAAAATCATTATGCCCTGGGTAGGACACATGATTATTCAACAATTAAGAAAACAAATCATTACTGTTTAGTTGTCACAGGAACAGTTTCCCGGATAGACCAATTGTAGAGACTTTGTCCTGGCACGCTTGGCTTGATTCACGCGTCCATATCACAGTCGCTATCTCCATCTTCAGCATCGGAAATAGCATTGATAGTCTCGAAGCTCACCCCATTCAGTGTAATAGTTATCGGCCCTCTGAACTTGGACGTTCCTGAAGAGGATGCTGATGACGAACGATGATATTCAACCCGAACCTGTAATTCTTCACGGGAATCTCCAACACCTGACCCCAACCCTTGGTTTTGCCTGCCTGCACTAGAGCTTGAGCCTCTTTGTAGGATGACACCGCCACATCTGATATCTTGGGTACTGGAGCTTTGTCTTTAATCTTTAGCCCTTCAAATGCTTGACAGGGTGTTTCGTGTATTTCCCCGTCGACCTCAACATATTCGAACGAAGACAAATGGCTAACCAGAATATCTTCCTCTCCACAAACCGTGACGACGCTATCCCCAACCATATACTTCAGCTTCTGGTGTAACGTGGATGTGACCGCCCCGGCAGCATGAATCCATGGGTGTCCAAGAAGGCAACTATACGCTGGTTGGATGTCCATTATATAGAATTCAGTTTCAAATATTTCCGGCCCCACTTGCAACGGTAATGTTATTGATCCGAAGACTGACCTCCTCGTTCCATCGAACGCCCTCACCACTAAGTCACTGGGCGTGCAGATAATCCCTTTGATATCCAACTTCATCATGGCTTTCTTCGGTAGCACATTCAGGGAAGATCCAGTGTCTACTAAAACATGGGACATGATCGTGCCCCGGCATTCAACTGACACATGCAATGCCATATTGTGCTCTCGCCCTCTCGGAGTTAAATTAAAGTCTGTAAAGCCCAAACTGTGCCCCGCATTAACATGCGCCATCACCCTTTCTAACTGATTAACTGAAACGTCTTGAGGAACGAATGACGTGTCTAGGATCTTCAGCAAAGCGTTCCGATGGGCCTCGGAACATAATAGCAGTGACAAGATCGAGATCTTTGATGGCGTTTGCTGGAGGTGCTCCACAATTTTGTAATCACTTTTACGAATGAGCCTCATAAACTCCTTTACGTCCTTAACCGACGTTTCCTTTTCCTTTATCTGCGAGGGGCCACTCTCGTCTACCTTGGCTTTCCCCTTTACCAATCTTTCTGCCTCTACCTCAGGCGATGTGAAGATTCTCCCACTTCTAGTCATACCCCTTGTTCCGACAACATTATCTACAACCCCAGCTGGTTGTTCATTGACTTCAATTTTCTTACCATCGCAATATACCTCCAACCCGTAAGTCCACGACACTGCTTTAGTACTCTCAAAAGGGACTGGCCCTGCTTTGGTAATAGTGATCGTCGGCCGCCTGGCGGGCGCCGTTATCGTTATTGTTTTCCTTGGAATCGTTACCGTAGCAACATCGTTCAGCTCATCACACAACGCCTCTACAGGCTTTTTGACCTCGGTTCTATCAAACTGCAAGGTACCTTCATTCATCATAGCCTGAAGGCCCTGCTTTAACTCATTACAACCCTCTGGCTGTATCCAACAATCCAAGCAAAATTCATCACACCCCGAGAATACACCCCCTTTTAACAGCGTGCTTTTAATCTCACCCAACGGTGTCTTCAGCTCATTGACATCAGTCACTAGATTCAAATTCTCCTCTGTCAGGATGGCGTTTGCCCCATGATTGGGCATAGGCTATTGTACTATATTTGGACCCGCCTGTCCAAAGTTGATAGCTTTGCTGTCCAACAAGTCTTGGACTTTATGTTTAAACGCATGACAGCCTTCAATATCATGTCCGGGCGCCCCGGAGTGAAACTCACAGTGTTTACCAGCATCAAAGCCAAACGGAGGAGTGCCCGTTAACGGCGCCATGGTCCTTTTTTCGACCAATTTTAATCCTAGCAGTGTTTGAAGCAGTTCGGGGTATGTTGAAGGAGGCGTTTCAAATACTCTCCTTGGCTTTCCCTCTAGGATTCTGCGTTGGGCGGAGTGTTGCCTTTGTTGTTGCTGCTGCTGCGGCTGCTGTTGCTGTTGTTGTTGTTGTGGAAAAGGGATGGTAACACTAGCGACCTGTTGATGCTGAGCATACTGACTTCGTCCTCTGCCCCGGCCCCTGCCACCAAACACGGCACTAGAATCACCTTGTCGTCTACCACCGAATGCTTTTCCGGTACCTCCTGCGGGGGCAGACTCACCTGCTTGGAATCTTCCAACTTTAATCCCGTCTTCGACCATCTCACCCATAAGAATCAAATCTGAAAAACTGCTCAACGAAACATTAAATAATTTTTCGTAATATATCCCCGTAAATGTCCCAATGAACATACTATTCATTTCTCTTTCAGCTAACAGAGGATGTACTCTTGCTGCCATATCGCGCCATCTCTGCACATACTCTTTAAAGCTTTCCGCGTTCTTCTGCGACAAACCTTGCAATTGAACTCGGTTCGGTGCCAGATCACTGTTATATTTATAATGCAGGACGAAAGCATCCGCCAATTGCTTCCAGGTTTTGATTTGAGTGGGCTCCAACCCCATGTACCATTCGAGTGACGGTCCTGACAGGCTGTCTTGAAAGAAATGCATAAGCATCCTTTCGTCATCTGAATACGCGGACATCCTTCTGTAATAAGCGCGGACATGCACCTTAGGGCAAGTGTCCCCCTTATACTTGTCGAAAGTGGGAGCTTTGAATTTTAGCGGTACCCTCAGCCCAGGCACCAAGCCGATAGTAGTCATGTCTAATCCGGTAGAATTCTGATTAGCCATACCCTTCACCTGTTCTTCAAGCATTTTGATCCTCTGAGTATTGTCAACGGGTCCCTCAAATCCCATGCCTCTTCCCGAAAAGGCGTCCTCTTGACAGTCTTCGCCCCAGTTCACATTTTCATTTTCGTACCCGTCATAACCAGTGTTGCGACCAAACCCTTGCTGATTAGTCATGGGACCTCGTCCCCCATTACCGAAACCTTGGTTGACCCTAACAGGTCCAAACCCAGTGTTGACAGGAATCACCCCAGCACCATTTCCACCATAACCCTGGTTAGCGTTACCAAAACCGTCGTAGCCGAAACCCTGAGTGTTGAAGCCGAACTTTCCGCCCTGATTGCCGTACTCAAACCCCTGGTCATTATAGCCGAACCCATTGTTACCAAAACCATTACCGCCATTGTAGTTACCACCGCCCAGATTGGCATCTCCAAATCCAACATTGTTAACAACAGTCTCATTTCCATTCCCTGTGTTACCATTGCCAGTGCCAGCTTCAATCTTTACAACCACAACAGGTGGGGTCACCACAGGAGGAACCACAGGCGTAGGGGGGCCATCCTCTGGAATTGTCTCAACGTGCGCAGAGTTGTGGTCATTGTTGCCATTCCCATTAGCCCGCGTCAGCAGCGGCTGTACCAAAGTCTGGAGGCTCTCCTGGCCCTTAGCGATGTTCTCCATTGGCTGCATGAACAGATTCAACTTCTCGCGGATTTCCTGCATCTCTACTTGGACTTGATCCATGATTCTCTTGCAGTTGTTTCGTGTTGAGTAGCGGTGAACTCTTTGTTCGTCAATCTTGAAAACCTGTAGACGCAGGAAATAAGATACAGATTCAAGAATACTAGTTATGCAATATAAATGCAGATGCAAATGTGTAAATATGCTATAGGTTATATTCCCCCCGATTCTAGTTTCGGAGAGAATGCCATCATGACAATGGAGTCCCCATCAAGCAAGCAAGGAATCAGAAAATCCTCATATATAACCAAATGCCAAGAGGCTGAGTACAAGAGTACAACTGAATACAACTGAAGATACCTCGGCCAACAAGCCTGGCGATGGTCCAAATACAAGTACGAATAACAAAGGCAAGGCAAAGGTAAATCAGGCCAAATGGCGTGCTATGACGTCTTCCAATATCCTCAACGTCTCCGAGTGCCCTAGTCGGGAGATCAGCTCCTGTATCAGTAAAGCATGCCGCTCGGTAGTGGATCTCAGCTTTTTGGCATCGTCCTGGTAGGTTCCTTCGCCAGAACTCTCGTCAAATTTGTACCTCTTGGAACCGGCCTTCTCTTCATAACCTCTCGGCTTCTCGTCAATGTCACTTACTCTGAGCTCAGCAGCGCTCCTAAGTGATGTCTCTTCAGCAATCTTTGCGTCCTGGGCTCTAATCCGTGCCTCTTGCGTGGCAATCTGCAGCTTCAGTTCGTCTTCGCGCTCCTTCCGCTTGGTAAGCGTGGCATTCCACAAAGCTTCCCACTTGCTGAGACGGGCATAAGCTTTGCTTAGAAGTTCCTTCTTGGAAGTAAGCACCTTGCTAACACCGCTCAAGGCTATTCCCACTTTTTCTTTCTTGTTGGTATCTTCCGTCAGCTCTGAACCCAACCTGTTAATCAATTCAGTCTGTTCCTTTACAGTGAAGGTGGCTTCATTCTTCTCACGACGTAACTGGAAGATCTCCTTCTCTAACTCATCATTGGCTTTCTTCAATTCTTCGTTTTCGGCCAACAATTTGTTATACCTCTCACTTTCTGCCGACGCAGGTACCTCAATCAATGGAAGATACAGGGGTTCCGCAGCAGGATAAGGCATCAAGGAAGTACTAGCTCTCTCGCGGATCCAAGCCAAATAAGGATCATAAGCTCTGTTGTTGCTCTTACCGAGCAAAGCTTTACCTCTCCTATGGATGTTAGCCCATGCATGTCTCAATCTGATCAAAACAGCTGTGTCCAATAAGCCCGTGAGATACAGAGATTCCTGTATCTCCTTCTCAATAGGAGCGTCCCTCAAAGCATAACCGAACTGTCTTACCAGCAGTGAAGGGTTATAGTTAATACAGCCTTTCCGTCCAATCAAGGGGACATTCGGAAAGCCACTGCAACTATATATAACGTCAGTACCAAGCATGCTCCGATCAAACCAAATGACGTTCTCAGCAGACAGTCCCATCAACCGGGAAGACCAATCCAAAGTATCAACAACATCAACAAAAGGTCCTATCTTCGGAAGGTGCCCCTGGAACCACCTGTACAGGAGAGGAAGACAGCAGGAAACATTCTTGCCACGACGTTTCTCATTCTTGTAGTGAATAGAATGATAAACATCGCCCAAGAGAGTAGGAACTGGATTCTTCGAGGCAAGAATCAGGAAGGCATCTGAGTCGACAAAATCTGGCACATTAGGAAACAAGACAATCCCGTAGATGCTGACGGCTAGAATAGCACTGAAAGCAACCCAACATCCACTCTTTGCGCACTGTGTAGCCTTCTCAACCAGGACAGACAGGTGAAAACCATAAGCTCCGTTCAGCTTAACCCAACCTCCAAGAAACTCAGAAGCGTCTAAGCTGACAATCTCAGCGAGTGTAGCTAACTCAGGCTCAGCATCAACATGTATGAAGGGCATCGGGTCTAACACAGGAACTCCCAACATCGCAGAATACTCCTCCAATGTGGGTGCCAGAATATAGTCAGGAAATAAGAAACATCTCAGCTGCAGCTCATAAAACTGCATCAAAGTATACACCCCAGTCGTCTCAAATGCTGAAGGTCTGTACAACAAGCTAAGTAATCTCCCATAAGATATCCTGAACTCAGCCCTCACTTTCTCATCTGCTAGAGCAACTAAACACAGCAAGGAACTGATATCTGGCGAATGCAACCGATAAGCAACTGTCCTCTTCAGGGACTCCATGTCTGGCTAGAAGATACACTAGAATCAGAGGGTAATGATCACCTGCAACATAAATACATGTTAATGAAATGCAATCATGAAAATGCACATGCATATGCAAACAAGGGATCAAGTGCAATGCTGATGAACTGTGCTGCTCTGTACTGAAGCCTGAGAACCATCCAATCTTCATCTCAAACCAAACCAACCACTCAAATGAACCTTGTAACCACATCTCACTGACAGAGATAACCCAAGTATTCTGAGGTCAAAGGTTTCCTGCAAACAGACCCATGTACCCCTCACAGGTATGTACTTAACTCGCAGACGAGGTATGGCATCCTATGCGGGTTCAATGTCACAGACTTTCAAGAGCGATTATACGATACCCAGAAGGTGTGGCATCATCATCTCTTGAAGCGGCCTCACTTAGTTGAATCCCAATTGATAGGTCCCCAGAGCCGACAATCCTCGGGTCAGACAACTTGTCGAGCCCTAAGGGCCAGGCAAGAAGCATCAAAGAGAATCTCGTCCAAGCGTAAATTTCGCGGCTAGCTGGTGCGAGCTAAGCAAGCAGGCTAACCACTACTCTCTACTTCTAAGTCTATGTGTAACCTCAAGCCCAGGTCCGGCTTATCTCTCAACAGATCTTCCCTTCCCACAACAGCAATAATAATATAAGGCTAATAATAAAATGCAGAAAGTAAAGACGGAAAGGTAAACCTATACAACACCCATGACGGGAAAACAAGCGCTAGGATTGACTCGCATAGGGGATGTTCTTGTCCCCAGCAGAGTCGCCAACTGTCGCTACTGCGAAAATCGGCGCCGGCTAAACAGAAGAGTCGCCACCGTGCGTTATTTATCCCAAAGGAGGGAAAGGAAACGCTCGAAGTAAACCTATCGCAAAGACGGGAAAGGAATGGTTATCGCAACCAAATCCTGGATTCGGGAGTCGGTTACCCAAGGGGAAGGTATTAGCACCCCTCACGTCCGTCATACTCGATGGGATCCACGCTTGTTTTCTAGTACGGATTGTTATTCTATCTACGCTAAAGGTCTGGGGTTAAAAGAAAAGAAAATGACTCGACAAAGTATCACACTTTATGCCTACGTATTCCCGTCTGGAACGAGAAATCAGAGTCAACGTAGTTCGCCTACCTACGGGAAAGGAGGGGAAAGTTGCTCGCTAGGATATCGCATCTTATGCCTACGTACTTTCATACAGCATGAAAGATCAGAGCAAACGTAGTTCGGGCCACAGAAGACACATGCTTGTCCGACTGTTTTTTTTAATCTCCTTATGAAAGGGTTTTCCTGATTAAGAGTCCAAGCGGACAAAAATGACACTTTGATGTTTGTTTTCAGTCTTTTAAGCGAGAACTGTCTTTTATGATATTTGCAATCTCTGACGCACTAGAGACTATGATTTGAGAGTGACTACGTCGTATGTCACCCTAAGGGTAACACACTAAGCAATCAGATTACTGAAGAGTGACCCTCCAGCAACCTTTCTCAAATAGCTTAAGGCTCGTAGCGTACGACATCGATTATCCTTATTACTGTGTTTTTGAAGGGTTTTGAGATGAGAAGAGAAAGAAGCTTTAAAAAGCCTATGGTTGAAAAAGGGAATCAAAACTACCCTAATGTTGTCATGCATGGATTACAACCTAATGTCTGTCATAATTCCCTCATGCACAGAGGGAATCAGAGATCCTAGGGGATAAACGGAAAAGAAACAACAGATATACAGTAAACAGTAAGATGCATGAGATGCAGTAGTACAAGCGAGGCAAGGGAGTCCCACTCAACCTCGAACCTGGGAAAACAATAGGCAAAGTGAAGCAGCTTCACTCCAAACCTAAGGGGCAAGCTGAACAAGCCAATAATCAATACAGAAAAGAAAATAAAACCCAACAACAGCTCTAACAGCAACACCAGCTCCTACAGTAAGCAGTTCAAACAGCACCTGCTCCGACAGCTACAGTTGATTAACAGCACAAGGTTGACAGTAACAACTTCAAGCAAGATCCCATCTTCACTCTTCAATGATACCCAAGCTTTAGATAAGCTCTTATCTCCAAAGAATCTTCAGCTTTAGCAAGCACTGAACCCCAACAAACAAACAACAGCAAAACCCTAGTCTTCAACAGATACCCAGCTTTGACAGGTACAAGCTTCAACTTCACCAGTCTTCAATGCACTTCTTATCTTCAATGGGCTTACAATCTTCAATGCAGACACTCACAGGAGAGAATCAACTTAATAGAGGAAGTTGGAATGTTAAGAGGCTTAGTGAAAACCCAGGGAAATCACTAAGATCTTATCATAGCAAGGGAGAGGTATCCTCAAGGTTCTACCCAATCAAAGCATGCTCTACATCTCTCCTAAGGAGAGATGGAACTTCTTTGGGGGACCTTATGTCATAGGATGGAATAGAGGCACAAGAAGCTCTCTATGTTTGACAGAAGAAATCAGTCTACTCTAAAGCTCTCCCTATATCTCCTATCTCCTAAGTCTTCATCAAGCATCTTCAGGCACAAGCAACTTCAAGCTCCAAGCATCATTATTTGTCTTCCATCATCCTCAAAGTCTCCATGAGCTCCAACAAGCCAAACCCAAGCCCAATCACCCAATGGAAATGCCCAAAACCCAACAAACAAAACAACATCCCAAGAGGGAAACACACCAATATCACCCAATTTGCAAAAATCAAAGAAAATGGAAATACTCATCATAAAATCCTAGATTAATTTCTAAGGGACCCTAACTATGTACCCTATACCCCATATAAACCCCAAGGCCTAAATCAAACTAAAAACCCAAAAACTATGTGTTAAAATGCACCTATGTCATGGTAAAACCCTAATCTTAGCACTCTAAAGTTTATGGTTCAAAACTAACCTAAATTTCATCATAAAAATATGAGAAAAATTTCTAAGGGAGCATGCACCTCTAATCTAATCAATCCAACAAGAATCAATCAAACATCATTCTCCAATCTCTCATACTAAATCTAACAAAATAAGGTATCAAACAAATGCAAAATAAAAATCAATAAAATGGTAAAATATGCCACAAATATAAAATGCAAGGAATTAATATTTTTATGCTTTTATTAAATTTTAGAAACCCTAAGGAAAACAAGGAAAAAACTCCCATCCAAAAATGTTCTTTTTTCAATTAGTTATGATTTTTCTCAATTAACCTAAAATAATATGTGAAATAAAAGAAAAAAAATAAGAAAATGGAAAAGATGCTTGCTGAATAGCAATCAGAAACAGTTCATTTCACCAACTGGGCCCAGAGAGGGGGTGTCAAGAGAAAGCGCGCTAGGTCCAATTCCACTTCAGAAAATTAATGGAAAAACAAATGAAAAAGGGAAAAAACTTGGTGTGAGTAGCAACTGTTTCGCGTGTGAAACCTATTGGGCCCTCAGAGTAGGGTGTGGGTAGTAACATTTCACTAAGCCCAAGCTAGCAACTTAAGTGATGCTGTGCGTTTTGATGCCTTCAGAAACTCTTCAGAAACTGAGAGCAAATCGTGACCTTCAGATTCTCCCTTGGTCAAAGGTCTCACTCACATCCAATGGTGATTAGGTTACCTTCAACCTTTTGAAAACTTGGAGGGAAAACGCCATGGAAACTCAGAGCTTCAACCTCATCTCCTCCCAACCGTGTTCCATCAATTCTTCATCAAAAATCAAAATTAAAAACCCTAATCCACTCCATTTTCTTCCCTGAATCTAACCATGTAATCTATGAACACTGAATCACTCTCTACTCTCAAACACGATTGCAACTTCAGAATTTGGTCAAGAACCAAAACTCACTAAACCTAAAATAGATCATCCCAAACTCATCACCACTTCACACTGAGCAAATTCCACTATCACACATGATTATAACACCAAGAATGCGAAGATACAAGCATGAACAGAAATGGTGCCATCCTATTTTTTGTCTCTAAATCAATCCTAATGCTACCAGAAAGCTCCCTACATATGTCTACATTGAATCTAGCTATTCAAAACCTATTAAAACTACCTAAATCAAGCCATGGAGTGAAGTTTACATACCTGTGATTTTGAGATGAACAGAGTGATCAAAGCTTCAAGATAAGCTTCAATAAGCTCCAGATACCTTAGCCAACACCAAAGGATGCATACATATGCAAAGAAAGAGATTGAAATGGCTTGGATTCTTGAATCCGATTCTGAGTTGCAGATGATGAATTCCAAATGCCAATACACGATTCTTCAGTGTTCTTGCTATGGATTCTATATGGAATCAATCACCAATGCTAGAGCAAGCTTCTGAATGCAAAAGGAATGATTGAAAGTGATGGAATCGTGTAACAGAATTCTGTTTTGCAAGAAGAAAGTTGAAATTGCAATCCCTCAAATCTATCCCAATTCTCACCAACTAGTGATCTGAATCACTTCATATGTATATATAGAGCATGAATGAATGTTCTAGACAGTTCTGGATCCATCTAATGAGAAATTCACCATCTCTTGCTCTTGAAAATATCATGAGAAACTCATACATAGCAGCTGAGCTTTTGCTTGCCTCAAGGCCTTGGTTCTGATCCAAATTCTCACTAAATTACAAATTGAATGTGTTGGCAAGGGCTAAGGCTTTGGTTGTGCTCTAAAAAGAGGTTTTGCATTTGTTCCTTATGATGCAAGTAACCATTTTTCAAAGCAAGTCCTTAAATTAACCCTCAATTCAAAATTGTGGCAATGTCAATGTTCTCAAAATGTGTTTTCCAATCAAATTGGTATGTCATATGGCTTGGTTTGGATTTGTAGATCAAAAACCCCAATTTGCATCCTTGGTTTATTTAAAATTCACCCTTATTTTAGGCCATTTTTGTGATTTTGTGAAGCAAGCCATTCCAAGCTCTCATGACCTCTTACCTAGCCTAAAAACATTATTTTGAACACATCTCATGTTGAACATTTTTTCATTTGAGGAGTGGAAGATGGAGATTTTGACCTATGTTGAAAAATGACCTGTAATTCAACTTTCCCAAAATACCCTTGGATTACCAAGACCATAACTTGAGTTCTATAAATCCTCTTGAGGACTTCTAGTAATCAAATTAAATCTAAGATCAAGATATACAACTCTTATGTTGTCCAAGAATCCATTTGAAAACTCCTTGATGGGCAAACGTTGCTTGGAAGTCAAGTGACTTTCACAGATAATTTTCAGTGTCCTCTGGGGACCCATAACTTGCAAGAACCATAACTTGAGTTCTACAAATCTTCTTGAAGACTTCTAGTACTCAAATTAAAGCTATTGAGAAGCTATACAAGTTTCATGTTGGCCAAGAATCCATTTGAAACTTTCATTTTGACTTATCTGGCTTGGAAGTGAGGCCTAAATTAGGGGATTTTACACTGAAACCCTAATTTGGTAACTCCTCCTACTCTTGATTCTCTTTGATTTATCCTTGGCACAACACCACACATGTATCCACATATCAATCCATGAATCTCACATCCTTCAACTAAGCCTTGATGCTCTTCAATCACTCAGTGACCTAGGGTTGACTCAGATGGAACCCTAGTTGACTGTACTTCACCTCTGGCTCTTGTACTTGTATCAATGACTTGTCTCATCTTCAAAATGACCTTCTAAGCATCCCCTGAGCTTTGTACATACTTCCAATTCACAATTCCTAGCTCATACTCCCATTTATGAATCTCAATACACCTCAAGCTAGGAGAGAAATCCACTGGTTGACCTTCAAACTTCTCAAAGCCTCAAACCTTTCTTGATGACTTGGATAGTCTTGAGCTTGAATAAAAAACCCTTAATGTGCTTCCTTAGATAAGAATGGCACTTGATCCCTTGTTGTATGACTTGCCATGCTATGCTATGCAAATGATTAGATTATGTACATGATTGACAATGCAATTAAAACATAAACCAGGTGAAAGATGTTGGGCAAATTTTAGGGTGCAACACTCGTGTACAAAAGGCATCTGATCTAACACAGGAACTCCCAGCATATCAGAATACTCCTCCAGAGTAGGAGCCAGAATAAAATCAGGGAACAAGAAACATCTCAACTGAGGCTCGTAAAACTGCATCAAGGTATACAATCCAGTCATCTCAAACACAAAAGGTCTGCACACCAAACTGAGCAGTTTCCCATAAGACTCTTTGAACTCAGCCCTCACTCTCTAATCTGCTAGAGCAAGCAACTGCAATAAGGAACTGATATCTGGAGAAGGCAACCTGTAAGCAACTGTTCTCTTCATGGACTCCATGTCTGGCAAGAAGAACACTAGAAAATGCAGATGCATATGCAACAGGGGATCAAGTGCAATAATGAAGAACTGTGATGTGTTGTACTGCCACTTTAGAACCATCAGATCTTCTCCTCAAACCAAACCAACCACAAAAGAACCCTCAAAACCAATTCTCACTGACAGAGACAAACCAGGTGTTCTGAGGCCAGAGTTTTCCTGCAAAAGACCCACCTACCCCTTACAGGTATGTACTTAACTCGCAGACGAGGTACGGCATCCTATGCGGTCATCAGCGTCACAGACTTTCAAGAGCGATGATATGATACCCAGAAGGTGTGCCATCATCATCCCTTGAAGAGGCCTCACTTAGCCGAATTCCAAATGATAGGTTCCCAGAGTCGACAACCCTCAAATCCAACAACCTGTCGAGCCCAAAGGGCCAGGCAAGATGCCATCAAAGAGAATCTCGTCTGAGTGTAAATTCCGTAGCTAGTTGGTGCGAGCAAAGCAAGCAGGCTAACCACTACTCTCTACTTCTAAGTCTATGTGCACTCAAGCCCAGGTCCGGCTTATCTCTCAAACTAACCCTCTAAGCACAGCACAACAATAATAATATATAATACTGAAAGTAACGACAGAAAGATAAATACATACAAAACCCCAGACGGGAAAACAAGCGCTAGGATTGACTCGCATAGGGAACCGTTGGACTCCCCAACAGAGTCGCCTGCTGTCGCTACTGCAAAAATCGGCGCCGGCTATGACAGAAGAGTCGCCACCGTGCGTTATTTATCCCAAAAGAGGGAAATTAAACGCTCAGAGTAAACCTAACACAAAGATGGAAAGGAATGGTCATCGCAACCAAATCCTGGATTCGGGAGTCGGTTACGCAAGGGGAAGGTATTAGCACCCCTCACATCCGTCGTACTCGACGGGGTCCACGCTTGTTTTTTGTCTAAGGGTATGTTTATCTATCTATTCTAAAGGTCTGGGTTAAAAAGAAAAGAAAATGACTCGGCAAAGTATCGCACTTTATGCCTACGTATTCCCGTCTGGAACGAGAAATCAGAGTCAACGTAGTTCGCCTAACTACAAGTAAAGGGGGGAAGGTTGCTCGCCGAGATGTTGCATCTCGTGCCTACGTACTTTCATACGGCATGAAAGATCAGAGCAAACGTAGTTCGGGCTACGGAAGACACAAGTTTGTCTAACAGTTTTTTATCTCCTTAAGAAAGGGTTTTCCTGATTAAAGGTCCAAGAGGACAAAAACAGAGTTTGAATGTTTGTTTGAGTCTTTTACGAAAGATTTGTTTTTTATGATGTTTGCAATCTCAGTCGCACTAGAGACTATGTCCCAGGAGTGAACGCTTCGTATGTCACCCAAAGGGTACCACACTAACATCCAGATTACTGGAGAGAGACCCTCCACCAACTTTTTCCCAGATAGCTTAAGGCTCGTAATGTACGACTTCAATTAACCTTATTATTGTGTTTTTTGAATTGTTTTGAGATGGGAAGAGAAAGACACCCTAAAACTATGGTTGAAAGGGAATCTACCTACAATTATCATGCTTGGGTCAAAACCTAATGTCTGTCAAAATTCCCTCTTGCACAGAGGAAACCAGAGATCCTAGGGGAAACAGCAAAAGAAAGCAAGCAGTAAACAGTAAACAGTAAAATGCATGCTATGCAACATTACAAGCGAGGCAAGGGAGTCCGGCTCAAACCCAAACCTAAGCAAACAACAGGCAAGAGGAGACAATCTCCACCTCAAACCTAGAGGTAATCAACACAAGCAAACAGACAATACAACAAAAGAAAAGAAGCAGAGAAAGCAGCCCAAGCAGCAGCAACAGTCTTCAGCAGACAGTAACTTCAATACTCAACAGCAGCTCTGGTCAGCAAAGTGGAATTGACAACAAAGTTGACAGCAAAGAGTCTTCATCTTCAAGCTAGCTCATATCCTCCAGCTTCATCAAACTTCATCTTCAAGCTCTAGCAAGCACACTCCAACCAGAGGAATAATCAGTAAGATCAAGGTTGCAATGTTGAGAACCAAATGAAAACCAAAGGAAATCATCAAGTACCAACATTGAAATGGAAAGGTATCCTCAAAGTTCTTCTCAACTATGGGCATACCACACATCCCTCCAAAGGAGTGATGGAGTTTCCCTAGGAGGACTTTACATCATTGGATAGAATAGAAGCACACAATGCATTCTATGTTTGATGAAAGAATCAAAACTAGTCCTAATGGCTCTTCCTAAAACCCTAATTTCCTAAGCTCCTAAAACAACTCCTAAAAGAAAAGGAAACTTCAACTCCAAGCTCCAATCTCCAAGCCACAACAGCTACACCAAGTCTAGAAGACCTCACAAGAAGGAAACCAAGCAAATCCAGCTCCAAAGTCACCAACAAGACCAAACAATCAATGGCACTAAAGATAGGACACCACAAGCACAAGCAACTTGCAAAATACAACTAAAATAGAAACCAAAGTTGTAAAATTCTAATAAAATTCCTAGGGGAACATACATGTTTGAACAGCCTAGGGTTAAAATCTTAAAGCCTAATTCAACTTCTAAGTCACCTAAATAATTTCTAGATTGAAGGGTATCAAGGTGATCCACAAGTTTGGGAAGGCTCTAATCTCAACACCTAAAACAGAACCTAAAGTTGTTCTAAAATTCTAAAAAAAATTCTAAGGGAACACGAATATCTACCCTAAAACATAATAAAAAATCAAAGCCAAATTGATCAACAATTGGAAGAACAAAATTATACAAAACAGATGGTCAAATATGCAAAATTAAAAGAATTAAACAAAATAAGAAAAATCAAATAAAAATGCATTTTATTGATTTCAGAAAATCAAAAATTCTCTCAAGATCATGGAGATATTTTTGAAATAATTTTTGGATCAAAATTGAGTTTATTGTGATTTTTTGAATCAATAAAGCATTTAAAATAAACAAAATCAAATAAAAGAAAATAAAAACTCAGAATAAAACATGAGCCACAGGATGCGTGGACTGGTCAGCTAATCCAAGAGCCAGGAGCGTGACACCTCATTTAATGAAACTGCATCATTTCAATCCTCAGAAGTCAACCAAAAGGAATAAAACGCATTTGTTGGATCTGTGGTCTAGTCTTCGGTCAAGGCTTGATCTAATGGTGCAAAGATCATCTTCTCCAAAACTCAGACTGGCCTGAGTGAGACTCAGTGTGGTGGCCGGATAAGACTCCGGTCGTCTTCTCCGTTGAGAAAGTGGTTGCAGGTGATCAAACATCAACAATCCTTACATCAATCTTTCCAGAATTTCATCAGGATCTAAAATCTCCTACTCAAATGTTCTAACTCTCCATAGATTTTAAATCACGAAGCAAGGTTCAGAAATGTCATCCAAATCAAACATCACCAATTGCAAATCTAATGATACAGAAATATTCCTCATGCTTCATACATCAAATTGATCTATCCAATTCAATTTAATTCCTCATGATCAAGCTAAACCGTGCCTCAACAGAAATTACACATCACCTAAATTTGTCTCTAATTGTCCAAAATTCTGTCCAGAAACGATCTACTCCTTAACTAGATCCTAACCACATATGCAAATTGATCTACATCTTCCTACAATGGTGAGAAATTTGAAGGTTACATACCTGGTGTAGATCCACTAACAGAGGTAGCTAGAGTTTGATTCAACCTTCAAAACTCTCCAGAATCATTCAAGGATGCAAGAGAAAGATGTTGTAAGCTTCAATTTGCTCTGAATCAGCCTAGAACTCAAAACACGATTTCACTTGCTCCTTGGAATTTTTCAACTTCAACTTCAGTTTTCTTCACGAAATGAATGCCAAAATTGATCTGAAATCAATCCAATGAATATATAGAATGTTTCCATGGGCTTTAGCAACTCAATTGAGGCCCAATCCAGCCAATCCAATTTTCTGTTTTTCTCTTCACATGTGTAATGCAACAGTCACGAGTTGGCCATGAAAATTTCTCTAGAAGCTTCCCTTTCAACTGCACATTACCTTGTGAATGTATTCAGACCAAAAAAAGTGCTTGAAATGCCTTGGTGAGTATTTTGGATGTGTGACTTGCAAATGAAGAAACCAAATGACAACCCATGAAACTTAGCCTAAACTCAAAATTCTGGTAATGCCAAAGTGCTTAGAATTCAATTTCCATTCAAAAAATGTAGTTACTTGACATGTTTTGGTCCTTTAACTCAAAAAATCAATTTTCCCTCCTTAATCCATTTGAAAATTTCCCTTTTTGAAACCATTTCAAACCAAGTCTTGCTATGAGCCCAATCACTCCATCATGACCTCTTGGCTAGCCTAAAACCATATTTTGAACAACTTTCATGTTGAAAAAAATTGCATTTGACAAGTGCAAGTTGGAGATTTTGACCTATGATTGAAAATGACCTATAATCTCACTTTCCCAAAATACCCCTGACTTGTAAACCTCATAACTTGAGTTCTACAAATAAGATGGAAGACTTATAGTAAAATTTAGAAAGATAAGATCATGAGGAACTAGTTTCATGTTGGCCAAAAGTTCATGTGAAACCTCCTTCTAGGTCAAATATAGGTTTGAAGCCAGATGATTTTCACAGACAAATTTCAGAGGCATCTGAGGACTTGTAACTTGTCTGAGTCATAACTTGAGTTCTATAAATCCCCTTGAGGACTTCTAGTACTCAAATTAAAGGTATTGAGATGCTCTACAAGTTTCATGTTTGCCAAAGATCCATTTGAATCTTGCATATTGAGTTATGTGGTCATGAAGTTAGGCACTAAATAGGAAATTTTGCACTGAAACCCTAATTTAGCAACTTCCCACACTCTTGATTCTTCTTGATTTGATCTTGGAACAACACCACAAATGTCTTATCATATCATTCTATGAACTTCATGACCTAAAAGTAGGCTTTGATACTTGTCAATTGTCCAATTGACCTAGAATTGATCCAGATGAAACCCTAATTGCTTGCACCTCAACTGGGGCTCTTGCATTTGACACAATGACTTGATTAAACTCTCCCATGGCCCTCTAGGAATTCTATGAGCTCCATACACATCCTCTTCTCACATTCAACACTTCACAACCCTCTGATGGTCTTCAGCTGATCCTCAAGTTAGGAGAAGATTCACACTCAAACATCTAAACCCTTAGGCATTCAAACCACCTTCTGATGACTTTGACAACCTCTCAATCTTGAATGAGATCTCTTGCTAGGCTTCTCTTGATAAGAATCACACTTGATCCCCTGCTATATGAATGATACCATGATATGCAAATGATATAACTATTCAAATGTTAATGCAATGAAACATAAACCAGGTAAGAAAAGGTTGAGCAAATTTTGGGGTGCAACAAGTTGCATAAGTAATTACCAAGAGAGTGTTATCAAAACACTACTGGGGAAATCAAATCTTCATCTTCTGATGGGGATCCATAACAGATTCCTGCCGAGTAAAATAAATCCTCAAATGAGAAGAATAAACACCTTCTCATCATCCAGGTTTCACAGTCCAGGGAAAACCAAAGTAACTGCTGCAAGAGACCAAAGTTCAATCCAGGAACAAACTGGAAAGCAACGGTCAAATAAGACTCGACCCAATGAGGAAATAATTCAATTGGGGAACAATTCCATCCAGATAAAAGTTGGGGAGGAAAGATAAACAAACATCTTCCACGAGGCATAAACTCAGTGGGGAATTAAAAATGATAGGTATTTTCTGCTTAGGGGTCGACACTCTAATGAAGGGAGGACACACGCACTCCGCGGGATAACAACACCGGGGAAAGGGAAACACCAAAAAAAACAGGATGCATAATGCAACAAAAACATGCTATGCTCAACCAAAATGAATGCGCATGCAATGCATATGAATATGAATATGCTGACCAAACGGACAAAAAGGCAAACAGAGGGTGAATAAAATATCACAACACCACTGAAATACTCGGCTAATCTCCGCAAGTTAGAGATATCATTGGAGATCGTGCTGGGGATCAGCAACAGAAAACCTGCAAGAGATACACAAGAGCCATCAAAGGAAAATAAATCCTACTACAAGGCTCAAATCTCGCTGAGGAAATGGAGATACCGCTTGGGGAGAAGACCCCAAAGATCAATCTTCAACCATCAATAATTCAACAAGAGGGAACAACAATATGAACTCCTCTTTGAGAAAAAAAACTGTTGGAGAAAACATAGCAACACAAATCTTCCAACCCTGTCGGGGGAATAAGAAGTTAACATCATAGCAAAAATTCAAACTGTGGGGGATTTTAAATCAACACCCAATCACAAGGTGAGAGAAAACCCGACAGGTGACTGCTATGTCAACACTTCTTAGAAGTAAACAACATTGTTCTCTACTTGGGGAATAATCCAAAGTAAATATGCATAACCTCTGCTAGGAATCATCAAAGACAAATCTCCGCATGGGCAAAAACATCAAGGAGAAGTGGTCTTCAAATTTCTCAACTGTCCGATCATAACCTGGTTGAATGAATAAAACATATTCATCATTTGAATCAAGACCTTGTTATGGAAAACCGTTCAACACTCTTCTGGTTTATCCAAAGAAACAAAAACTTTGCTAAGGGAATATCAGCAAACTCTAATGAAGAGACCTCAATATAACTCAAATGGGGAAACATCAACACAACTCTATTGGGGAGCTGCCAATAAATTCTACCAGAGAAGCAAGAAAGAACCCTGCTGAGGAAAACACTTACGCTTTTCGCTTCAAGATTCTACCATTCTTGGGATTACTGTTGACATCCTTTCTTTTATTTTCACAAATCAAAGAAAAATGTTTTTATAATTTTCAAAATTTAAATCAATTATTCACATTTGTTTCAAAAATCATCATCAAAAATAAAATGAAATTCTATAAACAGAAACAAAATAAGAATTGCAAACAAAGGGACAAAGGCCCAAATTCTATTGATAGAATGGTAGTCCGCAAATGGCGTAACTCCATGGATCATTACAAAGTTTGAAAAATGGTAAGTACAATGGAAAGTTCTACATTGAAATACAATGACCATTATTCTCCCTAACAACTTTGAATTCCAACTGTGCTTGAGACTTCAGCGGGGAATAATTGAAGTAAAACCTTTGATAGGAAATGTTGCTTCAAACGATCAAGACTGGCCAGATGCAGTTACTTGCCATGATCCCTAACTTTTGCCTAGATTGCCCTCTCGGGTTTTCAATCTACCGGGATGATTATTTCTGTTTTGTCTCTAATTTTTGCCTGGACTGCCCTTTCGGGTTTTCAATCCACCGAGACGCTCATTTTTGCCTAAGTCGCCCTTTCAGGTTTTCAACTTAGTGAGCTGTTCTTTTATTTTTTTAGGCGAAGTATTTCTTGACTGCATCGGCATTCACAAGACGAGTGAACTCTTCTCCATCCATAGTTTTAAGAATTAATGCACCGCCAGAGAAGGCTCTCTTAACAACATATGGGCCTTCATAATTAGGAGTCCACTTGCCCCTAGAATCAGTAGTAAAAGTCGAGATCTTTTTGAGCACGAGGTCACCTTCTCTGAACACACGAGGTCGAACCTTCTTATCAAATGCGTTCTTCATTCTTTGTTGATATAATTGGACATGACACAAGGCCGTCATTCTTTTCTCTTCAATCAGATTCAACTGGTTGTATCTACTTTGACACCATTCAGCCTCAGACAATTCAGTTTCCAACAAAACTCTCATAGAAGGGATTTCAACCTCTATCGGGAGCACTGCTTCCATGCCATAAACAAGAGAAAAAGGGCTTGCCCCTGTTGAAGTGCGAACGGATGTACGATACCCATGCAGAGCGAAAGGAAGCATATCATGCCAATCCTTGTATGTAACAACCATCTTTTGAATAATCTTCTTAATGTTCTTATTAGCAGCTTCAACAGCCCCATTCATCTTGGGTCTATAAGGAGAAGAATTATGATGCTCAATCTTAAACTCATCGCATAATTCCTTCATCATCTTGTTATTTAAATTTGACCCATTATCAGTGATGATCTTACTCGGAACACCATACCGACAAATGATTTGATTCTTGATAAACCGGACCACTACTTGCTTAGTCACATTTGCATATGATGCCGCTTCAACCCATTTGGTAAAATAGTCAATAGCCACCAATATGAAACGGTGTCCGTTTGACGCTTTAGGCTCAATCATTCCAATCATATCAATGCCCCACATTGAAAAAGGCCATGGAGAAGAGATAATATTGAGAGGAGTTGGAGACACATGAATCTTGTCAGCATAAATCTGGCATTTATGGCACTTTTTCACATATTTACAACAGTCAGATTCCATTGTCAGCCAATAGTATCCTACCCTTAACATCTTCTTAGCCATCGCGTGTCCATTGGCATGGGTGCCAAAGGATCCTTCATGGATTTCTTTCATCAACATGTCTGCTTCGTGTCTATCCACGCATCTGAGCAAGATCATGTCATAATTTCTCATATACATCACATCATCATTCAAGAAGAAACTACCAACCAATCTTCTCAAAGTTTTCTTATCCTTCTTGGATGCCCCAAGTGGGTACTCTTGATTCTGAAGAAAGCATTTAATATCATAATACCATGGTTTATCATCAACAACCTCTTCAACTACAAACACATGAGCTGGTCTACCAAGGCGCATCACACTAATATTTTGCACATCATTCCAACGATTTACCACAATCATGGAGGATAAAGTCGCTAAAGCGTCTGCCATTCGATTCTCTGCTCTTGGTATATAGTGAAACTCAACTTTATTGAAGAAAGTTGACAATCTTCTTGCATAATCACGATAAGGAATCAAATCAATTTGACGTGTCTCCCACTTCCCTTTAATCTGATTAATCACTAAAGCTGAATCTCCATACACATCAAGAATCTTGATTCTTAAATCGATAGCTTCTTCCAAGCCCATAATACACGATTCATACTCAGCCGCATTATTTGTGCAAGTGAAAACCAACCTTGTAGTGAAAGGAATATGAGAACCATGAGGAGTAACAATAATTGCACCAATACCTCTGCCATACTCATTAACAGCTCCATCAAAAATCAAACCCCAACGGGATCCAGGCTCAGGTCCTTCTTCAGGTAATGGTTCCTCACAATATTTAACCTTTAGATACATCACATCCTCATCAGGAAAGTCAAACCGAATAGGTTGATAATCATCAATTGGCTGGTGTGCCAAATGATCAGCCAAAACACTTCCTTTTATCGCCTTTTGAGTTCGGTACTCGATATCATATTCTGATAACAACATTTTCCAACGAGCAATCCTCCCAGTTAAAGCAGGCTTTTCAAAAATATACTTGATTGGATCCATTTTAGATATCAACCAAGTTGTACAATTCAACATATACTGGCAGAGGCGCTTGGAAGCCCAAGCTAGAGCACAACACGTCTTTTCAAGCATCGTGTACCGAGACACACAATCAGTGAATTTCTTGCTCAAATAATAAATGGCAAATTCTTTTCTTCCGGATTCATCTTGTTGACCCAGAACACAACCCATAGACTCTTCTAGCACTGTCAAATACATGATCAAAGGTCTTCCTTCTACGGGAGGAGACAAAATAGGAGGTTCAAGCAGATACTCTTGAATTCTTTCGAAAGCTTTCTGACAGTCTTCTGTCCAGACACAACCTTGATCTTTGCGGAGAAGTTTGAAAATCGGTGCACATGTGGCAGTCATATTGGATATAAATCGGGAGATATAGTTCAAACGTCCCAAGAATCCTCTTACTTGTTTTTCTGTTTTGGGTGCAGGCATCTCCTGGATAGAGTAATACCCCAAATTTTACCCTTACATTTAGTCAGTCATTTCGCATAGCATTTCATTTTGCATCCATTAATCACTAACCAGTCATATAAGTGCGTTTTGTTTCAGGAATCACCACATAGGCGTTTTGGTCATTTCAAGCAAAGTTCATAATTTTGGGACAAATGAGACATTATTCCTGAGACATTTATTTGCATGTATTGATTATGTCAAGGACATTTGATAAGTAGTTTAGGACCTCATAACAAGTTAAGATTGAATTGAAAATGGGAGGAAGGTTGTTAGACATGGTTTGAGAAATCACGTGACCAAAAGGATTTTAGTTTGGATTTGTTTATGTTACGGGATATCGTTTACTTGATCAAGGCAAAGAAGAAGTGAGTTTTAGATATTTTGGAATTTTTATCCACAAGTACTCATGAGTTACGACTTAAAAGTGAATCTAAATAACTTGTGATTTATTATTCATGGAGATTTCAATCTACAGTTGAGAAAGTAAATATGAGTATTTATTGGAATTTTATTTCATAAATATTGAAACACAATGGAATCGGAAGAACATTTTTATTCATGGATAATCATTCATTTACAAAAGGATTACATGTTACAATGAATATCTATTCTAGGTCCCAAAGTCCTAAAAAGAAAAACTCTAAGTGTTCTTCATTGGCCTTCCTTTGAATCATGTCACGAAACTCCCGTTTACCTAGACAAAGAAAACAGAAAAGTGTTAGAGGTTGTTCGACACTCTCAGAACAATGGTCATCATCGAGTGTCGGGAGTGGCACGACCGAAGTCGCATCCTACCCCCGTTACCGATCCTCGCCATTGGCGTCAGATCAGGTAATATCTGTTCTTATCTAAGGGACAGCCGAGAAATAGAGAGAGAAAGAAGTAGGGGCCGAAATGATTTGCCGAAAAGGATCATATGCCGAAAATTGGATTCTGTTTCAAAGACAAATACCATTTTATCAAGTAAATCATTTTTGGGGCACTATCAAGTAAATCAGGATCCCAAAGGGGCTCATAACTGAATGCCACAACTGTGTCAACTCTGAACCACATAAGTGAGCCCATGAAAGTCAAATCCCAAATCTGAACAGAAAGTAAACCACGACAGAATTTGCATCAGCATAACCGGAGATACAGCAGAATTGGCATTAGCATAAAATCATAACAGTAACAATGCAATAAACCAAAAGGGCAAGTTCAGTTCAAGAACAAGCCAGACCATCAAGAACAGAGAAACCAACCGCAGGATTACAAAACAAGTCAAAAGAAACTCGCCTTGGACAAAATCCCAATGGGTCAAATATCTGAAAAAACGAACATTAGGAAGATTGTTTTGAAATCAAACGGAGCGTCAAAGTAAGGCATTCGCAACACAAATCACACCTGCGAGTGAAACTATACCAGAAAAAAGCAAGATAAGTTCATAATCATGCTCACGCATCAGTTCAATGTAAGCCTCAATCAAATGTGCAGGCCACGTTGGAGAAGCAAAATGCGAAGCCGAGGCTCAGTATGAGACATCATTGCCCAATAAACAAATCACCAAAAGTCACGGTTCTGGCTGAACACCATTGCTTTGCTCACAACATCAAACAATATCATAGGATTTATAATAATCAGCTTTTAGGCTCAGACGGAACGTCATCATCGCCGTATACCTTTTCTCGGCAGTTTGGATTCAACCAAAGCATACGTACTAAATCTGAAAGAAGAAAAAGAACGTCAGTGAACTCGCATCAGGCAGGAGTTTTGAAGTAAGACGTGACTCAAAGCAATATCAGAAAGTATCCAAAGCAAATTATTGAATCCAATCAATCGAACTAAAAGTGGAAGGTTTCAATCAGACAAAGATCATATCGTATCAGAAAAACAAATATTGTGCAAATCGCTTCCGAAAATGGAAGGTTTTGAGATCAAATCAAACCTTTCACAAAAGGGTAAATAATATCAGCAAAAATTTAAATCCAAAGGCCCATTCAAAATCGAGAGAGGAGAGTATATAAGAATGGCATCACCTCAAACGAAACCCTAGAAAAAAAGGGGGGGGAAACACAAAAGAGGGCGGCCGTTCGAGAGCTTAGACGAAAGAACGCAAAAGCCTTCACCGTGAAATACCGACGGAGAAGATTCACCAGCGCCTATTCCTAGACGATCAAATCCTCTGGGCCTCATAAGATTCATCATCGGCCGCCGGAAACCACCAACAATCGCCGTTTCCAACCCTTAAACGTAAGCACGAGATTTATCATTGACGTATACTTAACGGTTTGGAGTTGAATTTCTTTCAGGTTTCTCAGTACGAGAGAGGCTCATCATGAAGTGGATCGAAGAAGACAAAGAGAGGTTAAAGTGTGAGAGACGACACCGCGGTTTGTGAATGGAGGAGAAACCCTAAGTTTAATCGTACCATATTGGACCGTGCGTGACCCAATGGCCCAGCACACTCTTTATTTCATTTCATTCATTATTGTTCTGCTTAGATGTTAATCTTTTTTTCTGTTAAGTATTAATCACATTAATTGGTTTAAGCACTAATCAAATTATCGTATTTTAAAAAACTAATCAAGACAAACCCTTTTTTTGACAATAACCAAAATCCTTTTAAAAAATGATAATTTAACCCTTTTTTTAAAGAATAAGAATAATAAGTTTCTTCTATTTTTTTTTAATATTAGCTATTTTAGTTTTTTAATTTTTTCCTTTTAATGATAACTTAAAATCTTCTTTCTCTTTATTAAAATTAAAACCCCTTTTCCTTTTTTTTGAATATTAAACTTGTTCTTGTTTTTTATTTAAAAAGGCTTCTATTAAGTTCTTATAAATACCAAAATAAAAACCACAAACAATATGCATCATTTCATCTCATGCCTTGTCTGGAAATTTATATATTTCTGTCAACTAACACATTTGTTCACCGTGCAGCTTCCTACATTCCCCTGTTTATTTTTGTGTATTTTTTAAGTTAAAATGTCTCGTATTATTGTAACTGCTCCTCTCATGTAACCTCGCGAACTTAACAATCGCTCTTTAAATTCTGCCTTTAAATTTCTGCTTGCATGGTTTAAATTATGTCATTATCTCTCTGTTTGCATGATTCAATTATCTCACGCGTTTACCACTGTTTCCGTCACACTATACACATCCGAAGGTTAGGTCTAGCCGTTTGGCCGCCGCGCCAATAGTCCTTAAATCCTCAAACCATTAAAATTCAAAACTACAAACTACAAACCCTAATTCTCACAAATGCCTCGCCGCAGGCAAAATTACCATTTTACCCCTAGCATTAGGTCAAAGAGCCGCCGCGCTCATTTTAGGGTTTCCCGCCGTGGAATCCCTAACCTAACCCTAATTCACTTAACAATTCAACCTAGAGATTTGGAGTTTCTACACTCCACGTAAGCGTGTCCTTAAGACGCGTTTATTCCCCTTGAGACCTTGACCACAGTCAAGAAGTCTCTAACCTCCCTTTTGAGGGGAACTACGATTACTCTGATTCCACTCCTGTAAGGATACGTAGGCACAAGATGCGATGTCTTGCCGAGTAAACTTAGAATTAACCCCTTAGGTCTACTTTCTCACTTTTAATCCCTTTGTACATATACCTTAAGAATAATAAAGCAAAGTACTAAACATCTGAACAAAAGGTTCCTGTAGAGTACTACAGAAGTTTAGGGTGCTAATACCTTCCCTAAATTTAACCAACCCCCGAACCCTAGATCTTTCCCCGCATTGTGTTTACGATGCAAAATAGGTTTTCCCTCTTTTGACCTTTTCCTTCGGATAAATCAAAGAGCGGTTGTGAATTGAATTGCGATTCAAACTCATTAATAGTTTGCGATCCTATTTCCACCGCAACAGAAAATGGCGACTTCACTGGGGATTCATAAACTTTTGAGGGTTATCCCTAATTTGTTCATATTTATTACTATTTGTTTTACTATTCATTTGCATGTATATACTGTACTTTGATTTTGGGACTGTTCCTTGTGTTGTGAGATAAGTCCTACGCCCGGACTAGTGACATTATTATAGGATGGGGATATATTCGATGAGGCTTATAGGGAGTGAGTCCCGACCAAGCTGATTCGAGAATCACCGCTCAGTTGAGACCCTTTCGAAAATGGTTCGGTTGATCGAGTATAGTCGTGAAAACTTTTACCTTTATCGATTGGAGTCTGTGATATTGGGAACCGTAGTACCTTAACACCATCTTGGCCTTATTTAGGACGTAGTGCGGGAACTATGTGGGAGTAGTCCCACAATGGTTGCTACGCGATACTACACTCAAAAGAGGTTCTCTTGAGAATATTATTAACCCCCGAGTCAGTCGGAAAGTTGATAATATCCGAAAGATGGGCTGATGACTTTGGGCACTTTTTAGAACCTTGTTCTGCAGGTACGACTAACCTATAGTACACTCCTTTTTGGGATGGGTAGACCTTAACTCCGCTCACGTACCTTTAACCTAGGACTTTGTGTGTTTTCATGCATTGCATCCATAAAGCATCATATTACATTAAGACTTCATGGAATTCAAACTCTATTTATGAACATTGCAGGATACCATGGATCACCATAGAAGGCATACTTTGAAATTTACTTTTAGGGGTTTTAATTTGGAAGTCCTAGAGAAGCTAAGAGATTTGGTTCAAGATCAAGAAAAGTTCCAAAACAGATATGGAAGGCTATTGTCTTTGTTTAAGATTCAAGTAAACGAAGGACTTCTTGCGACTTTGCTACAGTTTTATGATCCAGATTATCACTGCTTCACCTTTCCAGATTATCAGCTTTTACCTACCTTAGAAGAGTACTCTCAGTTGGTGGGATTACCTATCTTGGATAAGTCTCCATTCCCTTTCTTGGAGGAAGACCCTAAAGAACGAGATATTGCTAAAGCCATTTGTCTAAGGATATCCGATGTCAAAAACAATATGATCACCAAAGGGGGGACCTCCGGTTTTCTCAGGGACTTCCTAATTAAGAAGGCCCAATTTTATGCCGATCATAAAGACATGTTTTCCTTTGAGACAATATTTGCTTTGCTTATTTATGGGTTGCTGCTTTTTCCTAGTTTTGAGGGGTTTGTGGACCTTAATGCAATCAAGACCTTCATGAGGAGAAATCCAGTTCCAACGCTATTGGGTAATACTTATCATTCAGTACATCTTCGAAACTTTCATGGTGGAGGAATGATTATATGTTGTGTGCCATTACTATACAAGTGGTTTATTTCTCACTTACCCAAGTTCGGTCCGTTCTGGAGACCTAATCAAGAACGTTGGTCGCAAAAAGTTATGGCTTTAACTCACTTTGATATTGATTGGTATAACCGTATGTACGATGGGATATCGATCATTGATAGTTGTGGAAACTTCAACAATGTGCCTTTGCTCAGTTTCAATGGAGGAATTAGCTACAATCCAGTCTTAGCTCGCCGACAGTTGGGATACCCCTTGAAGGAACCGCCTAAAGGTATTCATGTGGAGAAAATCTTTTTCGAAGACGACAAAAAGCTTCAAGATCAGATTCTATCTTCTTGGAATCATCTGCATAGGAAAGACAAAGAAAGTTTGGGAAGACCTAATTGTGTGTCCATGGAACCATACCTTCAATGGGTCCGAGGAAGAGCTATTGAGTTGAAGATGCCCTACTCTCACCAAGATCCTTTACCTCAAAGAGAAGAACCTGTCCAGTATTTCATGACTGAAGCTGAGACTTTGAAGATCACTTTGAAGAGATCACAACGCGAAACAGAATCATGGAAGAACAAATACCATGTGATGGTCAGCGAGTACGAAGAACTTCAAAAGCAGATTCAGTCGAAGAATGATGAGATACAATCCTACAAGAAGAGAAGGCTCTACGAATATTTATTTTCCTCCGGATCTCCGTCTGCTCACTGAAGTTGTGGAAGATGCTTCTCTAGGACTTTTTAGGCTTTTATTTAGCTATTTTGGTTGCAAGAATATTATTTGTAATTTGTCTTCAATGAATTAAAAGTTTCCTTGGTATTCCGCAATATTCGTAAATATTCGAATTCCATGAAATCTTCATTTGCATTCGCATTCTAGCATCTTACTTTTGCATTGCATGTGTCTCCTGATTTCTCATACGCGGTTTTCTCACCTTCCAGTTTTGTCACCCTAAGTTCTCTGCATCAATACGACCATTCAAAAGGATGGAAGATCAAAACCAAGAGATCAACCGTGTCAGCCATGAACTCGAAGATCTTCGAGGAAGTGTAGGGAAGATTTTGGAGATGCTACGAGCTCTTAGTGTGAAGGTGGATGCTCAGTCTACTGTTGTTTCTGAGACTACTAATACCGTTATGGAATCTCAACCAGTTGTTACTGTCGAAAATGTACCTCCTCACGGTCTTCAATCCGGTTTGGTGCCTCCTAGTGCTCAACCAGTTCGACGAGCTACCCCTCCAAAGTGCAAAACTCCTAACCCCGACCATGGTAAAGGACCTGCACGTTCGAGGAACCGCAAAATGGCTACTCCTCAACCTTGGCAACATCAGCAGAGTTATGTTCAAGGTTATCCGTTTCCATATGTCCAACAACCCTATGTAGCTACTGTTGCACCTCCTTTCGATCAGCAGTTTCCTACATACCAGCCTGTGCATTCAGCTCTGGTATATCAAGCACCGGTTTATCAACAACCTTCCGGTTATCCACCCATGCAAGTTCCTGTCAACAGTCAACGAGTGCCCAACGCTCCTGTTCACCAACAATCACAGAATCAGGTTCCTTATCCCCGTAAGAGGCAGTATAAGCCTTGTCCTCCAATTCCGATAACTTTCGCTGAGTTATACCTCCATTTGGTACAACAAGGTCTGATTACCACCCGTGCTTTGGGTCCTCCGCCTAATCCGTTACCTGCAGGTTACAACGCTGCCGCTCATTGCTTATTTCATGAGGGTGCGCTCGGCCATGATCTAGAGAATTGCTACACTCTTAAGAACTTTGTCAGAAATTTTCTAGAAACGAAGAAGTTGTCTTTTAGCGACGCTCAGCCGAAGATCGAGACTCCTCTCGGGGTTCCCCGCTTGTCAAGCTTAAATTCTGCAAAGTATGTTGTCCCCTCAGCAAATCAGTCGAATCCAGTAATTATTCAAAGGCCTAGCTCGCTTCATTTCAGTAACCCTCAAGATGATATGACCGGGATCAACAAAGAATCTGGGAAAGTTATTTTGAAGCAACGACTGAAAACTGTTGAATATGTGACCAGCATAACTGGGGCAAGCCATGACGACTCACAGTGATCATAAACCAGACGTCCCTTCCATTGAGGCTCCGCCAAAGGAAACTGTTACTCTTGAATGCAAGATTTCATAAACATTTAGAAGGATTTTTCCGACAGTTCATTTGTTTATTTATATGTATTTCTCTTTGATTAAGCATATTTAGCATGTACGAACTTGTTTATCTTTGATTAATTAATGCAACGCATATGTTTGTCTTGAATAAATCCATTCGTTTCACTCATTCAAAAAAACGTTTTCATAAATCATAATGCCAACTTTACCCGATCTCTTGTTCTGATGGAGAATTGGGGGGAGGATGACGAACCCAAAACATCAGATTTCTTGTCGTATGCTTTCAATTAAAACCTGCTGATGATGTAAGGCATTGTTTCAAATCCCAAACACTGGAGATATAAGGATGTTAATCCCTAGTCAACCCTTTGAACCTTGAAGTAAGAGTTTTTTCTTTCTTGTTAAGAACCTTCATCCTAACCTGGGGCAGGGTAGGTTTCAGTTAAACCGATCGAGCACTTAGACTCTAAAAAAGGAAGAGCAAACCTTCGAGAATTTATCCTTAGCATCTTAAGAAGTCCAATACAATGACTATCCCTCGGTTACCTAAGGAGTGGGGCAGTCACGAGCCTTTCAAAAGATTTACACGACTAGTGCATAAAAGAATATTCAAAAAATAAGAGCCCGCTAAGTCAAAACCTATGAAGGAGACTTAGGCAAAACTGGGGCATCCCGCTGGACTCCAAAGTCAGATCAAAAGACGTTGTCCAGGCAAAAGTTAGGGAATAAAAGCAAAACAAGAGGGTACAATAAATAATCCCTAGTAAAGAACAAAATCGTGTGACCAATTGCCATTAGAAATAGGTGAGTGACTGCCATGTCCAAAGCCTTGATAAGTTCTCGACCATAGCAAATCCGCTTGAGATATGAGTGTTCGTATCCGATTAACTGAATTAGGATTGGAGAACATCACGAAGAAGGGGTGGGTACAAATATAACTCTGAGCCTTTATCCTTTTGTTTCTTAAACCGTGAACCGAGCCACGATACAACCTTTAAAAGACCTAATTGAAGTAGGACTTCGGTTGAAAGCATACTCGACAAGATCACGTTTCCTGACTCCTACGAGCTATGCTCAGAAAAAATTCATGTTGGCATTATAATTAAAACTTATATCCTGACTAGTGATTTCGGTCACAAGTTATTGCGATATCTTTTTCAAAACAAAAATTCAAGACAAATATATGTGTACATTGACAAGCTCAGGATAGGCATTTCAGGCATGACGACTTTGCTTGATATCTTAGAGATTTACATATGGACATAACCCGTGGAACTTGAAGATCCTGCTAAACAGGGGCAGGCAGTTTCCCAGTTCGCTTACCAACACGAGTCTGACGCTCTTAAGGAGCTATTTCTCAAAGATTTCATCGTAACACGCTTAATTTGTGCCAGACCTGACAAATCTCTCAAAGAGTTTGAAAACAGTGGAGCAGCCAGACTCCGTGTTCTCTATAAAATCCTCTTGAGATGACCATACCTCACAACGCAAATATCCTGGGGCACCGTGTTTTTTTTAAAAAGGGAAACAAATGGCGACTACTATAAGGTCCTTCAAGATCAAAACCATGTGGTTTCACAACTTTTCTTCATGCACCCGATGGATTTTACTCACGGCGGCCTTCATTCCCCAGTAAATCTCAGTGTTGCAACAGGCTCCTAAACTATTGCCTCATCACAGTCCCCAGAGAGACTATAAGCTGACAACTTTTTCTGGGGTAACTCGAAAGTGTCCCTCAGGTTTTCTCCTCCCCATGTGAAGACGTGATACTGTGCACCCAAGCAGATTACCTTCTCCCCAGAGAATTCAGAACTTTAAAACCAGATTTGGTTCTACCATTGATCCTTCTCACCCATGATTGACATATTTGTTGCAGAAAATGCAGGGTATCTCCGTCGAGATGTTTATTTCATCTCTCATCCCGTCTATAGTCAGTTTTGTCAGCATACGCAGGGGCATAAGCATCACATGCCTATTTCATATATTTATTTCACATACTACATACACATTAACATACGTTCACATTAACATATGCAGTAACATATGCGTTAGCATTCACAGGTTCATTGTGTTTCACCATCATTGGTTGTTACCACCAAGTAACTGGGTTGGCCCATTCTCTCCAAATAGATTGTCAGCCCTGAGCATAAATACATATGTGTTTCCAGTTTCCCCACAGAGCTCGATCCTCGTGGATGACGGTTACTTCAACTATCATTCCTCGCCAGGATAAGATATTTACCCTTCGAGTTCATTCCCTCGATGGAGTCTTGATTGTCATTTTTCTTTCTAGCTCGATCTTAGATTGAATCTCGGTCTTGTCGGTCGCCGAGCCCAACCAGACGTGCATTTATTTTGCACCGTCTAAAAATTTTCACCCTACCTTGGCAGATACGCGACTGTTCTCGCCTGAGAAGCTTATCACTGTACCTGGATGTGCATTTATTTTTCACTATCTTTCGATAACACCAATCACAATCCTTTACAGATACACGCCAGTTCACGCCTGAACAATCTATCAGTACATCTTACAGCATCGGTATGCGACTGTTTTCGCCTGAGAAGCCTATCGGTACAACACTTTACAATCCTACATCCTACAGCATCGGTATGCAACTGTTCTCGCCTGAGAAGCCTATCGATATAACAATCCTACATCTTATAGCATCGGTATGCGACTGTTCTCGCCTGAGAAGCCTATCGGCATGACACTTTACAATCCTAGATTTTACAATCGATCAGCAACAGTTCTCACCAGAGAAGCTTATCACAACCTTACACAACAGGATACGCGACAGTTCTCGGTTAAGAAGCTTATTGTAACATTCTTCAGCAACGGTATGCAACAATTCTCCGCCGAGAAGCTTATCATCATTATTACTTGTTATCACCTCTACAAGCAGTTCTTACCTGAGAAGCTTATTATTGCCACTCTTGCAGAAAAGCGACATTTCTCGCCTGAGAAGCTGATCCTATCTTCGTTATGACTCGCAGCAAATGGCCATCTCTATCGAGCAGTTGGGCTTCCATTTTCCTTGTCGTCTTGAAGTATGGGGAGGTTTGAACCGAATCATATTCAGGAGAGCATGAATCTTGAAGTATGAGGAAGTTCAGTTTACCCTTTAGTAAAAGAAGGAGCTGAATCATATTCAGGGAGCAACAAACCTTGAAATGAAGAAGTTTATTTACCCTTTAGTAAAAGAAGGAGCAGAATCATATTCAGGAGAGCATGAATCTTGAAGTATGAGGAAGTTCAGTTTACCCTTTAGCAAAAGAAGAAGCGGAATCATGCCCGACGCGCTGTCCTCGGAAGTATGAAGAAGTTTATTTTACCCTTTAGTAAAAGAAGAATCTGAATCATATTCCGGGCACCGACTTTAAATATGAGAAGATTTATTTATCAGATAAGCAACAACCTCTTTTGAGAGCTTATCCGTTTTGGCATATAAGTCCCTTCCAACGATAAGTGACAGTTCTCCCTCAAGAAGCTTATCAGGGCATTTCCACTTAAAGTCCATTTATTTTGGCATACAGCCAGTTTTTTTACCCTGTATATTTGCTACGGAGTTCCGAAAGGCCCGTTTGATCCTGTCACGAGAGATAGTTTACAGAAGCTTGGATGTTATTCTTTGCTCAATGCTCCAGCATTCTGTGATCGATCTTGCAGTCGTACATGATCCAGTTTTACTTTTAGATTCCCCAGTGGAGGCCGTCTCATAGGTACCATCTCCATTTGAGAATCTCGTTCCTTTTCTAAAAAAGGCAATTGGTCGTGTTCGCACCAGTTGACCATCATTTTAGAATTCCCTGGTGTTGTGCTGTGTCCCAGCGCGTCGTTTTCCTCAGTGTGTTCTTCTCGTAGCGTCTGTCCCTATGTCGTCGTATTCGTCAGCATTTTCGCATTCATCATTCCAGCATACGCATCATATCATATTCATGGCATTGTCTGCATTAGTCTGTTCTCGTTTTGTCTATAGCATTGCATATCGCCACATATAAGGGCAAAATTTTTGGTTATCTATATTTAAATCCCTCCACCATAATTCCTCGAGTCTCTGTCACTCAAATCATCCGGTGTAGCTATTTAAATAGGGGCAACTGTAATACCCCAAATTTTACCCTTACATTTAGTCAGTCATTTCGCATAGCATTTCATTTTGCATCCATTAATCACTAACCAGTCATATAAGTGCGTTTTGTTTCAGGAATCACCACAGAGGTGTTTTGGTCATTTCAAGCAAAGTTCATAATTTTGGGACAAATGAGACATTATTCCTGAGACATTTATTTGCATGTATTGATTATGTCAAGGACATTTGACAAGTAGTTTAGGCCCTCATAACAAGTTAAGATTGAATTGAAAATGAGAGGAAGGTTGTTAGACATGGTTTGAGAAATCACGTGACTAAAAGGATTTTAGTTTGGATTTGTTTATGTTACGGGATATCGTTTACTTGATCAAGGCAAAGAAGAAGTGAGTTTTAGATATTTTGGAATTTTTATCCACAAGTACTCATGAGTTACGACTTAAAAGTGAATCTAAATAACTTGTGATTTATTATTCATGGAGATTTCAATCTACAGTTGAGAAAGTAAATATGAGTATTTATTGGAATTTTATTTCATAAATATTGAAACACAATGGAATCGGAAGAACATTTTTATTCATGGATAATCATTCATTTACAAAAGGATTACATGTTACAATGAATATCTATTCTAGGTCCCAAAGTCCTAAAAAGAAAAACTCTAAGTGTTCTTCATTGGCCTTCCTTTGAATCATGTCGCGAAACTCCCGTTTACCTAGACAAAGAAAACAGAAAACTGTTAGAGGTTGTTCGACACTCTCAGAACAATGGTCATCATCGAGTGCCGGGAGTGGCATGACCGAAGTCGCATCCTACCCCCATTACCGATCCTCGCCATTGGCGTCAGATCAGGTAATATCTGTTCTTATCTAAGGGACAGCCGAGAAATAGAGAGAGAAAGAAGTAGGGGCCGAAATGATTTGCCGAAAAGGATCATATGCCAAAAATTGGATTCTGTTTCAAAGACAAATACCATTTTATCAAGTAAATCATTTTTGGGGCACTATCAAGTAAATCAGGATCCCAAAGGGGCTCATAACTGAATGCCACAACTGTATCAACTCTGAACCACATAAGTGAGCCCATGAAAGTCAAATCCCAAATCTGAACAGAAAGTAAACCACGACAGAATTTGCATCAGCATAACCGGAGATACAGCAGAATTGGCATTAGCATAAAATCATAACATCAACAATGCAATAAACCAAAAGGGCAAGTTCAGTTCAAGAACAAGCCAGACCATCAAGAACAGAGAAACCAACCGCAGGATTACAAAACAAGTCAAAAGAAACTCGCCTTGGACAAAATCCCAATGGGTCAATTATCTGAAAAAACGAACATTAGGAAGATTGTTTTGAAATCAAACGGAGCGTCAAAGTAAGGCATTCGCAACACAAATCACACCTGCGAGTGAAACTATACCAGAAAAAAGCAAGATAAGTTCATAATCATGCTCACGCATCAGTTCAATGTAAGCCTCAACCAAATGTGCAGGCCACGTTGGAGAAGCAAAATGCGAAGCCGAGGCTCAGTATGAGACATCATTGCCCAATAAACAAATCACCAAAAGTCACGGTTCGGGCTGAACACCATTGCTTTGCTCACAACATCAAACAATATCATAGGATTTATAATAATCAGCTTTTAGGCTCAGACGGAACGTCATCATCGCCGTATACCTTTTCTCGGCAGTTTGGATTCAACCAAAGCATCCATACTAAATATGAAAGAAGAAAAAGAACGTCAGTGAACTCGCATCAGGCAGGATTTTTGAAGTAAGACGTGACTCAAAGCAATATCAGAAAGTATCCAAAGCAAATTAGTGAATCCAATCAATCGAACTAAAAGTGGAAGGTTTCAATCAGACAAAGATCATATCGTATCAGAAAAACAAATATTGTGCAAATCGCTTCCGAAAACGGAAGGTTTTGAGATCAAATCAAACCTTTCACAAAAGGGTAAATAATATCAGCAAAAATTTAAATCCAAAGGCCCATTCAAAATCGAGAGAGGAGAGTATATAAGAATGGCATCACCTCAAACGAAACCCTAGAAAAAAAGGGGGGAGAACACAAAAGAGGGCGGCTGTTCGAGAGCTTAGACGAAAGAACGCAAAAGCCTTCACCGTGAAATACCGACGGAGAAGATTCACCAGCGCCTATTCCTAGACGAGCAAATCCTCTGGGCCTCATAAGATTCATCATCGGCCGCCGGAAACCACCAACAATCGCCGTTTCCAACCCTTAAACGTAAGCACGAGATTTATCATTGACGTATACTTAACGGTTTGGAGTTGAATTTCTTTCAGGTTTCTCAGTACGAGAGAGGCTCATCATGAAGTGGATCGAAGAAGACAAAGAGAGGTTAAAGTGTGAGAGACGACACCGCGGTTTGTGAATGGAGGAGAAACCCTAAGTTCAATCGTACCATATTGGACCGTGCGTGACCCAATGGCCCAGCACACTCTTTATTTCATTTCATTCATTATTGTTCTGCTTAGATGTTAATCTTTTTTTCTGTTAAGTATTAATCACATTAATTGGTTTAAGCACTAATCAAATTATCGTATTTTAAAAAACTAATCAAGACAAACCCTTTTTTTGACAATAACCAAAATCCTTTTAAAAAATGATAATTTAACCCTTTTTTTAAAGAATAAGAATAATAAGTTTCTTCTATTTTTTTTAATATTAGCTATTTTAGTTTTTTAATTTTTTCCTTTTAATGATAACTTAAAATCTTCTTTCTCTTTATTAAAATTAAAACCCCTTTTCCTTTTTTTTGAATATTAAACTTGTTCTTGTTTTTTATTTAAAAAGGCTTCTATTAAGTTCTTATAAATACCAAAATAAAAACCACAAACAATATGCATCATTTCATCTCATGCCTTGTCTGGAAATTTATATATTTCTGTCAACTAACACATTTGTTCACCGTGCAGCTTCCTACATTCCCCTGTTTATTTTTGTGTATTTTTTAAGTTAAAATGTCTCGTATTATTGTAACTGCTCCTCTCATGTAACCTCGCAAACTTAACAATCGCTCTTTAAATTCTGCCTTTAAATTTCTGCTTGCATGGTTTAAATTATGTCATTATCTCTCTGTTTGCATGATTCAATTATCTCACGCGTTTACCACTGTTTCCGTCACACTATACACATCTGAAGGTTAGGTCTAGCCGTTTGGCCGCCGCGCCAATAGTCCTTAAATCCTCAAACCATTAAAATTCAAAACTACAAACTACAAACCCTAATTCTCACAAATGCCTCGCCGCAGGCAAAATTACCATTTTACCCCTAGCATTAGGTCAAAGAGCCGCCGCGCTCATTTTAGGGTTTCCCGCCGTGGAATCCCTAACCTAACCCTAATTCACTTAACAATTCAACGTAGAGATTTGGAGTTTCTACACTCCACGTAAGCGTGTCCTTAAGATGCGTTTATTCCCCTTGAGACCTTGACCACAATCAAGAAGTCTCTAACCTCCCTTTTGAGGGGAACTACGATTACTCTGATTCCACTCCCGTAAGGATACGTAGGCACAAGATGCGATGTCTTGCCGAGTAAACTTAGAATTAACCCCTTAGGTCTACTTTCTCACTTTTAATCCCTTTGTACATATACCTTAAGAATAATAAAGCAAAGTAGTAAACATCTGAACAAAAGGTTCCTGTAGAGTACTACAGAAGTTTAGGGTGCTAATACCTTCCCTAAATTTAACCAACCCCCGAACCCTAGATCTTTCCCCGCATTGTGTTTACGATGCAAAATAGGTTTTCCCTCTTTTGACCTTTTCCTTCGGATAAATCAAAGAGCGGTTGTGAATTGAATTGCGATTCAAACTCATTAATAGTTTGCGATCCTATTTCCACCGCAACAGATAGCTTTAACTTTACCAGGATCAACTTCAATGCCTTTCTGACTGACAATAAAGCCTAACAATTTTCCAGAACGAACACCAAAAGTGCATTTATTAGGATTCAGACGGAGCTTAAACTTTCTCAAACGTTGAAACAACTTCAATAAATTTTTAACATGATCTTCTTCAGTCTTCGACTTACAAATCATATCATTCACATAGACCTCAATTTCTTTATGCATCATATCATGGAACAGAGTGGTCATAGCTCTCTGGTACGTTGCACCAACATTTTTTAAACCGAAGGGCATCACTCTGTAACAGAATGTTCCCCAGGGTGTAATGAATGTTGTTTTTTCCATATCATCAGGTGCCGTCTTTATTTGGTTATAACCGGAAAATCCATCCATAAATGAAAAGATATTGAACTTAGCAGTATTATCTACCAACAAATCAATGTGTGGTAGTGGAAAATCATCTTTTGGACTTGCTTTATTCAAATCTCTATAGTCAACGCACATTCAGACTTTTTCGTTTTTCTTTGGAACAGGCACAATATTGGCCACCCATTGAGGATATTCGACTATCGCAAGAAAACCAGCATCAATATGCTTTTTAACCTCTTCTTTAATCTTCATGGCCATGTCAGGATGAGTTCTTCTCAATTTCTGCTTCACGGGTGAAGATTCAGGCTTTAATGGCAAATGGTGCTCCACAATACCAGTATCAAGACCAGGCATGTCTTGATAGGACCAAGCAAACACGTCAACATATTCTCTAAGAAGCTCTATCATCCTCTTCTTAACATCTGACTGAAGCAGTGCCCCAATCTTGACTTCTTTCTTATCATCATCGAAACCCAGATTAACCAATTCCACCGGCTCTTCATGAGGCTGAATGGCCTTTTCCTCGTGCTCAAGCAATCGAGAAATCTCATCAGGAATTTCTTCAATATCCTCCTCTTCCGCTTCAAACACAGGGAACTCAAAGTTGGAAGAGGGCATATGGTCATTGTTTCCAATGGGTTTAACAATCAATCTGCACAATGATTTATGTTTGATTTTAGAATATGAACAAAAAATGAAAATATTATGCAGATAAGAGTGATTATGACATTATTATACTTTTTTTTTTTCGGTTTTTTATGTTACCATTTTTCAGAAATAAAGCAAAAAAGGAAAACGACATATGGATAAACAGAAAAACATTTTATTGATGATGATAAAAGTTGAAACAAAGCCCTCAAAAATTCACTTTCACCTTGGGCAGAGTGAAAGGATTTTTGAAAGAAACAAAAACAAATTACTTTGAAACATGAACAACAGTAGGAACGTCAACAGCGACCCAATTCTGGCATATCAATCCACGTGTCACAAAGTTGGGCATTTCTTCCTCTTGGTCATCTTCAAGAATTGCAGCTGTAGAATGACCTTTGCAATGGATGAACCCAGCACTTCGAAAAACTTCATGAATACTCTTCAGCTCATTTCGGGTTGAACCAGATGTAAAACCCAAACTAGCTCTATCTTTTTTCTCAGCAACTTCAATGATTCGGCCCCATCAATTAGCTTGGCCATTATCCACTACATGTTGTGCATCTTTTAGAGAAGACATGGACACCCCATCCTTCTTAACAACTTTATCAACCACAGAAAGAGCCTGAAACGGAGTTCCAACATCCTCTTTCGCATCGATATAAGAAAAAGACGACAAACTGCTTACCAACATAGCCTGTTCTCCACCACCAACAACAAGTTTACCATTCTGCATGAATTTTAACTTTTGGTGCAGTGTCGAAGTAACAACTCCAGCTTCATGGATCCATGGGCGTCCTAGAAGACAACTATAAGCAGGACGAATATCCATGACTTGAAAAGTGATCTGGAAAAAACACGGACCAATCTTGATAGGGAGATGAACCTTTCCAATCACACTTTTCCTCGATCCATCAAAGGCTTTCACAATGACCCCACTGAACCTCATAGGAGTACCTTGATAAGATAATCTGGACAAAGTAGATTTTGGCATCACATTCAACGATGACCCAGTATCAACCAGCACATTGGATAGAGCGTCTTCCTGGCAATTCATGGAAATATGGAGAGCCAAATTATGATTTCTTCCATTCTCGGTCAACTCTTCATCACAAAAACTCAGATTATTACACGCAGTGATATTGGCAACAATGCTATCAAACTGATTAACAGTCACATCATGATTTACATAAGTTTGTTCCAATATTTTCTGCAACGATTCACGATGAGCCTCAGAGCTCATTAACAGAGATAAAACAAATATTTTTGACGGTGTATGTAATAGTTGATCCACCATATTATATTCACTCTTCTTGATCAATTTCAATACCTCATCATTATCTGACTTCTGACTTACATCACTTGATTGACCAGACTCCACAGAAGTCTTCAACTGAATTTGCTTACCCACAGTATCTTCACTTGTCTTTGAGGGCACATTAGCAAATACTCGACCACTTCTGGTTACACGTCCAACATCAGCAATAGTCACAACTGAGGGAAGAGAAGGAATGGGTACCTCTTTTCTATCCTCCAACATAGTAGCATTGTATTTGTAGGGAACGACTTTATCGGATTCATACGGTGTCGGGCCAGGCAAACGGCTAACTAAAGGCGTCATAGCAGATTTCTGACTATTGTAAGAAATTACAACTCGCTCAGGAATATTGAAACGTGGGACTATGACATTCACCTCGTTCTCAACTTCATTTCTGTTTGCGGTAACCTGAATCAAATTCTCGTCAATCATCTTTTGTAAGTCCCTTTTTACAATCACACACCCATGAGGGTTCACAGAACAAATACAACAGGCGACATAATCATGCTCAATATCATGGAACTCACTCAAAGTAGCATGCATTTCAACAAGCGACCTCCGAATTCAGCGAATATCAAAAATACGGTATGTGCCAGGACAACCATATACCATATTGACAGTTGCATTACCATGATTAGGAAATGGATTTGATTGCACATTAGGGTTGGTATCTTCAAAAGACAGAATACAACTTTTTACGAGCTTTGCAACTTCATGTTTCAGAGGATAGCAATTTTCGATATCATGTCCAGGGGCACCTTGATGAAATGCGCAATGAGCATCTGGCTTATACCACCATGGAGTTTCAGTTGGAACAGCCAGTGGATCACGAGGTTGAACCAAATTCTTCTTTATTAAAGCCGGAAATAGCTCAGTATACGTCATTGGAATAGGATCAAATTGTGTTTTCCTCTGTGTACGACCTTGTTGAGTTGTCTTCTCTTGGAAACATGGTTGATAACTTGCAGTACCTTGAGCGGTAGGGGTGTCACTAATAACAGGCGTAACAGATGCTACTTGTTGCTGACGACGACTACCATTGTTGTTCACAACTCTGCGTCTTCTAGACCTTTCCTGAGATATAGCATTAGTTTCTCCCTCTTTTTTCTTAGGGAACCCAACACCAGGCTTTTTCGTACTTCCAGAATTTCCTTCTTTTATCAGACGTCCCTCGCAGACAACTTCCTCTAATCTCATCCCCATATTAACCATTTCTGTGAAATCACTAGGAGCGCTCGCAACCATCCTTTCATAGTAAAATGGACCCAGAGTCTTCAGAAAAATCTTGGTTATTTCTTTCTCTTCCAGCGGAGGGCTTATCTGAGCTGCAATTTCACGCCATCTCTGCGCATATTCTTTAAAAGTTTCTTTCTCTTTTTGAGACATTGCGCGGAGCTGATCACGGTCCGGCGCCATATCAAGATTATACTTATATTGACGAACAAAAGCTTCACAGAGATCATTGAATGTCTTGATTTGTGTACTATCGAGTCCCATATACCACTTCAGCATAGCACCAGTAAGACTATCTTGAAAATAGTGGATCAACAACTGATGGTTGTCAGTATAGGTAGACATCTTTCTAGCATACATGATCAAATGACTTTGCGGACAAGTGTTCCCTTTGTATTTCTCAAAATCCAGAACTTTGAACTTGGCGAGAATCTTCACATTTGGAACAAGGCAAAGCTCATGAGCATTCTTTCCAAATAACTCCTTTCCCCTTAAAGCCCTGATTTCTCTCTGCATTTTAGCAAACTGATCTTGAAAGTCATCTATTCGATCCATAACATCCAAACTCTCGCTCGGAGCAGTGTGGAAAATGTTTTCTTCAATATAAGGCATAGCGTGAGTTACAGGCGGTGGCACAGGTATGACGGTAGGAACAACTGGAATTTCAGCATTAGGAACAACATTAACCACAGGAGGTGGTACAACCATGACAACAGACACTCTTGGACCTTCAGAAACAGGAGGTTGATATCCCTCTGGCACATAATTGAAAGGCATGCCCCAAGGAAAACCAGCAGGCATATGATATTGAGAAGCATTAATCGGGGCCACAGAAATGGGCGTTGATCCGATCTCAAAAATCACAGTTCTTTGGACAGGAGAACGAGGAGGTGTTGGTGGCTGATTCTGAGCAGCCACCAGAGCTTTCATTGCGGCAGTCAGTCTTTCCAAACTATCCTTAAGGGTTGTCACCTCTTTACGGAGCTCGCGATTCTCTTGCTGTAAATGATCCATCTTTTTCTTGGAGTTAGCCCAAGTGTTGTTGTGATGCGACAGCTTGACTGAATGAAGACCAAAAGAAACACATCAGACACCTGGAAAAGGAACAACAAAATGCATAATGATGCGAATGCAAATGCAAGATGCAAATGTTTCAATATGTTTTCAAGGATCTTTAAGATATAAAGCAATTACAAACATCATAAAGAAATAACACTTTTTGAAATACTGATAAACATCTCATTTCATTGAATATTGGAAAGAGTTACACTTGGAAGTACAAGATACAATAATATCAAAATAAGAAAAAGCTAGGTCCTAAGGAACATCTGATGACGATCCGAGCTGATACTTCCTTCGGAGTCTCTTAATCTCTTTCTCATAGTTGTGCTTCATGGTGATCTTCTCTAGCACAAGCTGATCCACAATACCCTTCCAAGCACCAGAAGTAGGAGGATGTGATGATGGAGTAGTAGAGGAAAATAAATCCTCTGCATGCCTCTTCACAGCGCGCCGCTCAAGTAACTCTATCAAGTCATCTTTCTCCTTCATTTGTTTTTGTAATTCCATTTTCTCTTTGTCAGAAGCTTGAAACTTACTTTCCCATATCTCTTTCTCTTCCTTCATCTTAGCCAAAGCATCTTGAAGAGTCTTCACATCATCAGAAGAAATAGGGAGTGGCGTAGAGATCACTGTAGTCAGGGGTTTCTCAATAGGATAAGGCATCTTAAGCTCCATAGCCCTCTTCTTCACCCAAAGCGTGTAAGGTTCCAAGGCAATGCAAACTTGTCTTCCAAGCTCCCCTCTATCCAACTTGTGAATCTTATTCCAAGCATGAGCCATTCTTCTTCTCAAACCAAGAGAATCATCCCCTCCTTAAAAGAATAAACCCTCTAATAAAATATTTTTAGGCCTATCCTTCAACATATAACCCAGCTGACGGCGAGCTAGACTCGGGTTGTAGTTAATTCCACCTTGTATTCCAAGAAGAGGAACATTAGCGAATTCTCCACAACTATCAATAATCTGGACATTATCATAAACCGAATAAGACCAAGTGATAACAGCATGCGTAAGAGACATAATCCTTTGAGACCACCTTAAACAATCCTTGTTTTTCCTAAAAACAGATGTCTGGGGTAAATGTGAAACGAACCAATTATACAGCAGAGGTAGACAGCAAACAATGGTACCGTTTCCCTTAGAAGTCCTACTATGGATGGAGAAATAAGTGTCACAAAGCAAAGTTGGAACAGAGTTCCCAATTAAGAAAATTCTAATAGCATTAACATCCACAAAGTTGTCAATATTAGGAAACAAGACTAGTCTGTAGATGAGCAAAGCAAATATAGCCTCAAACGCCAATGTGCGACCAATGTCAGCAAATAAAGTGGCCTTCTCAATCAAGAACTTAGAAGTCAAACCCTTGAGGCCTCCCTTAGTCTTTAGATTTGCATCAATATCCGATTTCGTCAAATGGGTAGCTGCAGCAATATCTTGAGGCTTAAGAGCTTCCTCCAAACCAGTATACGGAACCTTATCAGAAACTGGTACACCCAACAAATAAGCATATTCTTCCAAGGTCGGCATGAGCTGATAATCGGGAAAGGTAAAACATCGGTAAATAGGATCATAGAACTGCATAAGGGTATTCAGAATTCCATCTTCAATGTTGGTAGAAAGAACAAATAAAACTCTCCCATAATGAGATAAGAAGCCTGAACGATCATCTACCAAGGACACTAGCTTTCTCAACTCTGTAGGATCAGGAGCCCGAAAACTGTACTTCTGAGTGTTTCTCCTTCCAATGTCCATAATCAATAGTATCTGCGATGTTTGCAAAAGAAAATCTCTGAGATCCTTAAAAACCAACTGAAACACAATGCTCATGAATGCATGAGTGCAAGATGCAACACCCACAAACAAGACATACAAAGCACACAGGTTCAAAGGTTCGGCACGAGCATGGAGCCAAAGGTAAGAACCAACCAACCCACAATGGTATGTACTATGGTTATATCATCACCTGTAGAACAAGGTTCTAAAAAGTTCCCAGAGTCATAATTCCATCTTTTGGATATTATCGGCTTAAACGACTACTCGTCGGCCAACAATATTCTCAAGAGAAACTCATCTGAGTGTGGTATCGCGTAACGACTAATTCAAGTCTACACCTGAACAGCCACCGCACCATGTCCTAATAAGGGCAACATGGGTTAAAGGGTTCTAAGGTCCTCAGCTTCTCAGGCTCCCAGTCGGAAAAAGTAATATCAATTACGACTACTCGTAAGACATCAGTAATTCCAAAGGGGCCTCCACCAAGCGGGGGATCTCAAGTCAGCTTAGTAAGGACTACTCCACGTAAGCCAACAAGACTATACCACCCTTCTATCATAAGTGCACTCAAGTCCGGGTATAGGACTTATCTCACCACACAGATTACCAGGCACCAAAACAGAACAATCAATAACAAACAAGTCAAACAAAAAACAATAAATAAATCAAAGTAGGCGAAACCCACTAGGAACCTAAATGTCCCTAGTAGAGTCGCCACTTTTCGGTAGCGGTAAAAATCGTGAGCGTAAGTTATTAATTAACTTAACTCAAAAAACAAGAGTCGCCACCGCACTTATATTTTATCCAAATAAAGGAAAGGAAAAAGAGCGAACAACACCAAAGAGTTCTAAAACAAGAACAAGAAACAGAGATCGGGGTAAGGGGGTTGGTTATGCAATGGGAAGGTGTTAGCACCCAAAACGTCTATAGTACTCTATAGGAGCCCTTTGAAATATTTACATTTTTTGGTTTGAAAATGGTTTGTTTGAAAAGAGATTGGGGAGATGAGAAGAGAATTATTATTTTTTTAGATTTTTGTGTTTGGAGAGACTTATCGCCTCATGCCTATGTACCCACAAAGTGCAATATAGGATCAAAACCCCGTAGTTCGTGGTACAAATGACAAAAATTTGTTGGTTTTGATTGATTTTAGATGTAAAGACAAGTCGTCATTTTAAGGAGAAAACTGCGACTAGTCGCCCACAAGTATTAAGACAACATTTGTGTCACATAAAGATGGAGGATTTGCTTGGATTATCAACAAGACTATCACTCAACATCAATGTGGAAAATGTCAAAGTCTTAATATTATGGGGAATAGGAGGATTACATCTCAACTATAGAAATGAATCATGTCTAAACTTTATGAAAAGTTTTAAAGTGAAAAGTGCATAAAGGCACAAAAAGAGTTGATGAGTTTTTGTATTTTTTATGTCTTTTGAAATTGGTCAAAGCATGATTAACATTGATTGACTTTTATTAAAAAGAACAAAGTTTGAAAATCACTTGACGAAAGTCAAGGTTTTATTGCGAATGCGGTTTTGAACTTTGAAACCAAGAAGGTTTTGAAAGAGGGAGAAAGTTTTGAAAATTTAAGAAGGGGAGGAGATGAAGTGACTATCCTAGAAACCAAAATAAGAGCTAGAGGTAAGAAAGATCTAACCGACTTGTAGCACACTCCATAGCAAGCAAAAAGAATTCCATCCTATTTAAATCATAAGCTAATGAGCGAGCCAAATAAAGGCTAAGATCCACAATACTCCAAGCATAGGAATGAGAGTCCTAATTCTAAGTCCAAAGGTCCATGAAGTCCGAGGTCTAAGAATAGTCCAAGAGCATAACCACAAAGTTAATAGCACCAAGTTTTTTAGAGATTTTTTATCCTTTATTAGTGCTTTGAACAAGGTATGGTCCAAGTGGACAAAAGAGAAATGACATAAACATAAACAAAGATATGCTATGAAATGATAATATGGAAGCATAAAAGTAAGAAGATAAGAAGGAAATATAAACAAAATTATACAAGGAATATTGTTAGTGAATTAGTAATTAGTGGTTAGAACATATGATCAATGATGATTAATTCTTGCACTTTAGACCAAGGTTAATGAAAACTCATTAGAGGATTGATAGAATCAAAGCCTCCTAACAATGAGTTTCATAGGTAGTGGACTTAAGACAAGCAACTAATTATACTTGGACTTTCAAACATAAGTTTGAGCCACGAATGATCATTTTCTGATTACGGGACACTTTAGCGCTATGTTAAGCAATCGTAATCGGGTTTATGTAGAAACCATGACTATCTAAGGCCGGTCAATAATAATGTTAGTGTTAGCACATGTTAGAGAAGTGATATGTAAATCACTCTCCTAAAACATGCCACACAAAAAGAAAAGAGGTAGTGATCTCATCATAATCAAGATTTTTTCATCGATTAGTCAAATGTAATCTATCACTATTCCAAAGTAAGGAGAATTATCTCAATGATCATTCGTCCATAGATTTGAAATAATGAAGATTAAACAACTTTGATAATCAACAATCTATGATCCATAGATTTCATCGATCAAAAGAAAAAGAAGAAGAATAACAACTAAAATGAAAAGAAATCACAATTTGAATCTTAAATCGATTAAATCATCATCAATATCAATCACCTCTTTTAGTGGATAAAATCGACACGCAAAGTCCATTGATATTGATGAGATCTTATCAAAATTCAAGATCCAAAACAAAATCTATTTTAAAAAAAATTATTTCAAAAGAAAACAAATATTAGAAAAATATTAAAAGAAAATTGAAGAAAATCTTTTAAAAAAAATGAGAGGGAGGTTTATTAAACAAAACATGGTGATGGTGATGGTAAAAAGCCACACGGCCCAAGATCTTAAGAAAAAATAAAAATTAAAAAAAAGAAAAATATAATTGAAATAAGAAATAAGTGAAAAGGACAAATGAGAAATAGAAATTCAGAAACAATATCTTCTCCGTTCTCAACCGTGACACTGTTCACACCATAGTCATGAGTTCAAAGCTTGCTCAAATCAAAGCGGTGGGACGCGAAACCAACACGGTTGTGATCGGAATCAAGAGCTCTTCACAACAGTATCAACAATTCAAAGAAACACAACAAAAGTAACGGATCAGTGAAGCTCAAACTACCTTCAAGTTCAGGTAAACAGTCAAACAAAAACTCTCTTCTTCTTCTTCTTCTTTGAATCTGGCCGAGATACTATTGTTGTTGTTGAATGAAGTTGAGGTACGGTGATATTTTTGTGTGGAAAGGTTGTGAATGAAAGGAAAGTTAAATCGGGTGAAGCTTAAAGAATGGTTGAGGGTGAAATTTGAAGATGAAATTTGAAGGAAAATTGAGGAGTTATGATGAAAATTCGGCAGGGATTAATTGGCTCTTCAAGCTTGAAAAATTGTGAATGAAGTGCTCTCTATTTATAGAAGAGGTGAGTGATTTCAATTTGAATATTGATGCTGCCATTTTGATCTTTGTTTTTGCATTTTCATTTGATGCGTTGTGCGTGACTTGTGCTGAAACTTTTTCATGTAGTTTTTTGCAATTTTCCTTCAGCTTCTGTGGTAATTTGAATGTGACGTGGAATATTTTTTTTAGCTGGCTCACGTGCTATTCATTTTTTCTGCACCTTGTGAATATGGCTTGGTTGATGGCTTGGATACGTGAAAATAATCTAGCTAGAAACAAAGCTTCTGCTACCCGAGAACTCTATTTCCTGCCGCTTCTTGATGCCGCCATTGCCCATTGAAATATTATGAATTTAGTCAGCAACACCAAACTGCTCAAAAGGCTGTCTAGACTAGAGGGATCCAGTGTCAAGACCAGAATTCAACTGTGATGAGAGTGCTTCTCTGTCCACTTTAGATGGAGAGACTTCATCAAAGGCCAAATGAGCTCCAGCTTTTAGTCCAGCATTTGAATATAAAGAGGGTTCGTACCCCATCCTACCAGTAAAAGAAACATATCCAACAGAACCATCCCATGGTGCATTCTTATCAGAATTGAACCTTTAGGCACATAAATTTCATTTCTTTGTATCTTTGCATCATCAATACTTGAGCGGTCCTGATTGTTCTCCCCCGAAGCCAAGATAGAAACAATAAAAGAAGACTGGTAGTTTGCTACAGAAGTAATCAGGTTAACTGTTGCAACAAAGAGATATTCATTTGATTCTGATTTCTCCCGTAGTATGTGGCTCATAGAGTGCCTCAAATTTATGATCTCCTGATAATCTGGAGCAAAGTATGTGGTTTCACATGAAAATGATTGGACACAATCTGTTGTGGCAAATAATGTTGAGATAAACCTGACAGCACCAAGTTGAATGACAGGGTCTCGGAAGTATGAAATCAACGATATAGCAGATGTGACGACAGGAACTGGTTTGGTTGTGCACGAGAACACTGCCTGGAGGAAAACAGGAATACTCGATGATGTATCCTTGGAAAGTTTGGTGGTCACCTCTGAAAGAATATCCAAAACAGAACCTATAGCAAGCTGTAACCCTTCAATTTCCAATCAAACTTCCTGCTTGTTCATCATCAACATTATCATCACCGCCAGCATCATCATGTTGCAGTCGATGAAATGGTTCAATTTTCAAGGTTTAAGTCGGCGTCTTCGGGATTATTCTGCCTATCACGTGTGCCTTTAAAGGTTTGATATTTTTCTTGAGTGGTACCAGCATGACATGGTTTGGCACATAATGGAATTGTAAGTTGCAGCTTGTAGCATTAAACTATAATGCGGATGTGCGGCGGCCTAACAACAAAAGCTTGAATCAACGAAATTCGCTGGCTTCTTACCTTTAAATCTCATTACCACTATTGGTAGTCTTGATCTTAGTTGAAGCATTCTCATCCAGTGACGCCTCACAACCAGCAAACTTTAGCAACTCCTTAGCAGGGTCGGCAGCACCAAGGGCATGGTTGACATATTCAGACACTAAAATCTTGTAACCTGCATTTTTTGCGTGTGTCGTTTTTGACTTTTTGTTTTGATGAAATTTTGAAGTCGTTTTATCCACTTCATTTGCAGCTTGTATTATAAAAGCTCTTCCAGGTTGACGGTTAGCCGGTAGACTCTCTCAGCATTCAAAAGCACACAAAGGTGGCGAATTATAAGAGCACCACGCTTCTCCAAATGAGAATGATCTAGCCTACAACTGTGCACAAGGAAAACGGAAAGATGTCGAAAGTGCCGAGGGTCTGAATGTGATACATTTGAAATTCTTTGAAGAGAGGGTGACTTTGCCATTTTGGGGGATGATGATTCGTTGAAGCTATGGCTCGCTGAAGAATCCTTCTCAATTTGTAATGTTGCATTCTCCTTGTAGTTTCGAGCAGGCATCCGCTTGGGAAGTTTTGTGGCCTCTTCACATCGAAGAAGCTCTGCATATAAGCCACCCAGGGTCAATAATTTATCATGAGTACCCATTTCAACAAGTTGACCTTCCTCCATAACTGCTATATAATCAGCATTCTTTATGAGACTAAGCCTTCGAGCAATTATTATTGTCGAGCGCCCCAGCATAAGGAGATCCAGAGCCTCCTGAACAGACCTCTCAGCCTCAAAATCAAGTCCCCCAATAACCTCATCAAGCAAGAGAATGGATGGATTTAGGAGCACTGCTCTTGCAATAGAAAGCTTTATTTTCTGTTCTTCTGTCAAAGTTAAACCAGCCCTGCCAATCTGTGTATCATAACCTTTATCTAATGAACTGATAAAAGTATGTGCGTGAGCTATTTTAGCAGCCTCTTCAATTTGATCGGCCGTGGTATCCCTCCCATATGCAATGTTGTCTCTTATACTCAAACTGAGCAAAGCAGGTTCCTGTGTTACCAGTCCTATTTGACTCCTCTTCAATTATTCTATCACACTTTCCTGACTGGAAACAGTGATCAACATCACCTTTATTCATATACTTTTCTTTGTTGGGATGAAAACTTTTAGCGTTGATGGCATCCTGTATTGACAAAATAGCTGGGAGCTCTTCATACTCAACATGAACTTTTCTTGCAGCTATCTTTGCATTTTCATGAGTATCAGCCACAACAACTTCTATTGCCTGACCCACACATGTGACATATTCCACGACAAAAAACTCCTCGTTAGCAACAACCGCTCCAATCATATTATCACCAGGTACATCTTTAGCTAGAAACAAGCCCACAAATCCAGGTGAAGTCCTGGCCTCTGAATCATCAATTGAAAGTATTCGGGCAGGGGGTTTTCTACTCAAAACTAAGACAGCATGCAAGCCATTTGGAGGCATTGGTATTTCATCAGCATATAAAGCTTCTCCGGTGACCTGAAGTCTTGAAGATAGATGAACCTCAGGAGACCCACGGATGTCCCTTGTTTCATGATTTCATAGTCCTGAGATCCTGTAGCTGGTGGATGGTGAACCGAGTGCACTGCAGATAGATGGGATAACAGTATAGACTCTTTGATGCCACTCATTTGATGAGACACCCATAGAAAAAATTTAAAAAAGAAACTCAGAGTCAAAGATTTCCGGAACTCTACCATTCCACCAGGAGCATCATCCTTAATTACTATATCTTTTTGCAGAATTTTCAATGCATTTTTTAACAGATCTTGGTCCCAAATCTTATCAATGGGAAATTCCTTAGTTTTAATGGCAGAAAGTGAACATGGTGCCACCCCACCATAAACAATCGATGCATCGGCAACAACCTAGTTATCATTATGTTCCTGAAGATGAACACGAATACCAGCATTTACAATTGCAATATCATCATCCCTTCTATGGGACTGTTTAAATTCTTTCACAAACTCAAAGGTCTTATTCCATGGCAAGAATACGGAGAGCAAGATTTCATCATACGCCATCGTCAATTCTTAGTAGGTGCGTGGAACTCAGCAAACTTAACCCGTCCGACATAGCTTGATTCAAGTAAAGCATCTTCACATGCAAGCATCATATTCTTGTCCTTCATTTGGGCATTTGTATTTGGACTTTGAACTTTGACAATTGTCTTGTCTTAATGAACCCTTGACAACTTTGAATTTGGGAAATATTAGTGATGATGAATGCCTTACATTTTCAAGTAACTTGCATTCCAAGTAAGCCATATGCATGTCTCTTCCAAATTTAATTTGAATCAAATTCTTGGATGAAATAAATCTTTAAGGAATTGATGTCATGATGAACCCAAAGATCAATACCTTCAATCATGCTTTAGAATCACTTGGAAATGGCACACTTGAATGAACACTTTGTACTTGCATCCCAAAACCAAACATCTTGATCGAACATCCACCAAACTTGACTTGTACAGACAAAACTCTGAATCTTTGATTAAAATTAGGCCAAACTTCTCATAGAACAATGCTTGAAAGTTTGATGAATTCTGATATAGGACAACTTGACCTTGAACAATCACATTTCCTGAGAAAATAGCCCACCACCACGGGTAACTTATAGTTGAAGCAAACTCTTGATAGTTTGACCAAGATGAGGTCAAACTTCCATCTGATTTAGACTTGAATGAATGTCTTTGCCATCAATTTCCTTGCAAAACCCTAAACATACAGAGAAGAAGAAGAAACAAGCAAAATTGAAAAAAAATATTTTTGATATTTTGGTTAGAGGTTAGTAAACATAAACAACAAAAAAGCAAGTAAGAAACAAATAAGGGTGAGAAAGCCAAAAGTATGATCTTGTTTGCGTATGCAAATGATGCAAATGAAAAGTGGGATCTTAGGGGTAAAAATTAGGGTATTACACTTTATACAGAAGATATTTCAAGACTTAGACTGGGGAAAGCCTTCTAAGCGCACAATAACGCAGTCATCTATAGAATCAGACAAGCTGAAGCAATTATCCGTTCATCTACAATATACAACTAATTTGGGGCAGTTTACTTGAAGAATCCCAAAGAAGCTCTTCATCCTTCGTACAAGGATCATCAACTTGATACAGTTTAGTAGTGTGGCAGAGATGTGTTCGTCAATAACTTTTTTGGTCCCCAAACAGTTTGGCAGTGATATCAGTGTTGAAGAATCAGTCTTTCAGTCTTGTCATATAACCAAAAGAGTCAAAACAAGTGGTCGACATCTGCATTTGCATTTGATCATATATCATAGCATAATTCATATACCATGTGCATAGCATGAGTGTTTCATCCTCATTTGCATTTCTCTGGAGGTCGTGTTGTTATCCATGTCTTACCTTGTGGTCAAAGTCCAACTCACTTGGTACCCACTAAACAGTTTTTATCGTGTCTATCTGACATTTTTCTAGATATGCCATTTCTTATCCGATTGTTTTTTCGAATATGTCTGTTCCTATCTTACATCCAATATTATTCTCAGATATTGTGTTTATACCTTTCATTCAAAACCATTATTGGATGTCTGGTATCTTTTTATCCAATGCCATTCTAGGATGTCACCCTTGTTTCTCTTATGTTTTTCCAGATCGACTCTTTTTTTGGATGTTCTTCCAGAACTTGTCTGATGTTTTTCCAGATATTCCCTTTGATTCTGAGGCTTTTCCAGAATCTATTCAAGGTTTTTCCGAATTTGTTTCTCTCTCTGATGTTTTTTCAGATTGAGTATTTGTTCTGATGTTCTTCTAGAACTTATCTGATGTTTTTCCAGATGTTTCGTTTGATTATGATGTTTTTCCAAAATCTATCCAAGGTTTTTCCAGATTTGTTTCTCTCTCTGATGTTTTTTCAGATTGAGTCTTTGTTTTGATGTTCTTCCAAAACCTAACTGATGTTTTTCCAAATAGTTCTTTGGAATTCTGATGCTTTTCAAGAATCTCAATCCTTTTGTGTCTATCTAATGCATTTCTGGATATGAATTTTATTTTTATGTTCTTCTAGAAACCTTTTGTATCTATCTAATGTTTTTTTAGAAATGACTTTTATTCTGATGTTCTTCCAGAGCCCCTTTGTATCTATCTGATGCTTTTCTGGATATGACTTTTGTTCTGATGTTCTTCCAGAACTCCTTTTGTGTCTATCTGATGCTTTTCTGGATATAACTCTTGTTCTGATGTTCTTCCATAACTCCTTTTGTGGTTATCTGATGCTTTTCTGGATATGACTTTTGTTTTGATATTCTTCTAGAACTCCTTTTGTGTCTATCTGATGCTTTTTCGAATATGACTTTTATTATGATGTTCTTCCAGAACTGCTTTTGTGTCTATCTGATGCTTTTCTGGACATGACTTTTATTTTGATGTTCTTTCAAAACTCCTTTTGTGTCTATCTGATGTTTTTTCGGATATGACTTTTGTTTCTGATGTTTTTCCAGAAACTCCTTTGTACCTATTTGATGCTCTTCCGGATATGTATTTTTTGTTCTGATGTTCTTCCTGAACTCCTTTGTTGCTTATCTAATGTTCTTCCAGATATGTCTTCAAACCTTTTCCCGTACGTAATGCCCTTCTAGATGTCTTCAATTTGTTTCTGGATGTGTCCCGGAGTTTATTCGATGTTTTTCTGGATATCTTTGGTGTGTTTCGAAGTTTATTCGATGTTTTTCTGAATGTCTCTAATGTCTGTTGTTTTCTAGAGTTCATTCAACATTTTTCTGAATGTCTCCGATGTTTGTTTCATTGTTCCTTTTATATTTCCCAAATTTCTCCTCACCTCATTCAGTGATCTTTTGAATGTTGTGACTCTTTTTCATCCAATTATGTTCATGGATGATGACTGTTGTTTCCCCTGTGTTGCTGTCTTTCCCCAGTGAGTGTTTACTCATTATGTTGTCTCTCCTAGCTTGCTTTCATTTTTCATCTACATCTTTTCTTTTCATCGTTCCCATCATTTTTCATCATGCTAGAGTTTATTGCATGTCAACATTGCATGGTTCTCTTTTGTCCATAACATAACATGTCATTGCAGCTAAGGGTAAACTTTTCGGTTATCTATATTTAAATACCTTTTGTTATACCCCAAATTTTGACCCCTAGATTCCATCATCATTATAGGAGCGTCAACATTAATTACCTAACCATAACCTATTTCAAGTTTGATCTTTGTCAAGATACAGATGAATTAGGGTTTCAAACAGTTAGAAATCAAGGCTTCATGGGATTGATCAGTCAAAGTTTTGGATTGATCCACCATATATCAAGTCTTCATGTCATCAAGGATATCACATTGGATCAAGAATGAATCCAATTTGAGGTTGTCACCCAAGAAAGAAGAACAGTGCAGTACAAGAACCCTAATTAGGGTTTCTAATTGGGAAAGTCAACTGTAGTTTGACTTTTGATCTAAAGGATGTTCCAAAGCTTGAATCGTAGCCCACGAGACTCATATAACCTAAGGAAGGCTACCCAAGAAGTTTCAAGGCCTCAGAGAATCCAGGACACCAATAGTCGATTCAGAGGTTTTCGATCGTTCGGTTCGTCTGACTGAAAGGTCAACCCATTGACCAACAGGGTTTTAACCCAAAACTGAAGCCATCTATGTTCCCAACATCATTTAATATCTAATCAAGAAGTTTGGTTACCAATTGATCAAGAATTGAGAAGTAATCGAAAAGTCGGGAAATTAGGATTTTAAAAATGGCTAAGCCATAACTTCTTAACCACACATCCAAATGGAGTGGTTCAAAGCTTGTTGGAAGGGTCTCAATGATTTCTTCAAAAGTGATATAGGCACTCATGAGCAGAAAATGCATGGATGTTGAGTTATGAGCAAAAACAAGGCAAGAGGGGGAAAATACAGAAGGGGTTTTGACCTAGTTTCAACTGGAATGGGTTCCTACATCAAAAATCAATGTTGTAGTACCTAATCGGGGCTTTCTAAAAAGCAGAAGTGGGTTCCGTAACTCATTATGGTTATAGAGAACCAAGGTCCACAAGTTGGAAAAAACTCATTGTTGCAAAACCAACTCAGCATGGGCAAGTTGATTCCAAAGCTTCCCAAATCAACTCTAATCAAGGACTAAGCCTAATTTCTGATGTTTACATTGTTTTTTTAACATGTTTAGTATCAATTCCCACGAGCTTGACACAAGAAATGAAGAAATTCATTATTTAAATGCAAGTTGCAAAAGTGAATAGTGGGGAAAGAGAAAAATGGTGGCTACCATCATTAAACCACCAACTTGGCTGCAACCAGTCACCTCCTATCCCCTCAAGCATGATGAAAATGACCTATAGTGTATGGAGAAGCTCCTGTTAGGGTGGCTCAAGGTCAGAAATGGAAATTGCATTGAAAAACTCCAAGATTTTCAAAGTTACAAGGCTAAATTTGGCAATTTGCTTCATTCTGCCCATACCTCTTGATCCAAGGCCTTTTCTATAAATAGAACTCACCTTTTGCATCACAAAAACACCATTTACATGCTTGAAACCAACTACAACTCTTCCTCCCACTCAATTACAAAGTTCTTGCAAGCATGAACCAAATTTCAAAAACATTACAAAATCTATTTTGCATTTCAACTTCTCAAATCATTTCCAAACACTTTAAAACTCAAACAAAGCCTCAAACACTTCACAAATGATATGTTAGAGCTGTCCAAACCCTCACCTTGTCCAGAAACTCATCCAATCCAAAAGTCAACCTTCAAAAGCTCTTTTGTTGACTTTTTTGCACTTTAGAGAGCAACCACTGATCCATTGCATTTCCTTGAGCTCTAATACCTCTAACACTTCATAAACAACATATCTAAACTTTTTGTGGTGGTTCCCCTCTTTTGTAACAAAGATTGAGGAAGTTGGCTTTGAAAATCTTTAGATTTTTGAGGTTTTTCTTCACTTACAAGGCATTCTACGCACCAATTTGCTTGGAGTTCATTTGAAGAACTCATTCATCATCCTTGGAGCATTTGTAGAACTTTGAAGAGCTCTCAAGATCTATGGTTTTCTTATTTCCCAAGCTTGCTTCAAGAGGTAAGCCTAAAACTCGAAATGTGAACTTTTCACTTGCATTTCATATGCTATCATTACTTCTAGCTATTATTTGTTGTTTTACATTGTTTGAATGTGTTTTGTGTATGTTATGTGTCATGTATGAACCATTTCTTACAGCAAAAATTGTAACTTTTGTACAGGTCACAAACTAGGCCAAACCTAGTCACTTTTTGCATTTTACATCCAATCTGTCAAACAATGTGTGCATTGCTTGATTTCTTTTGTGCCAACCTCTATATATAATGTACATGTGATGTTTGTACACTTTTTTCACCAAGAACATCACTACACAATGTTGTCCACATGTTCATGCTTTTGGTTGTCACCAAACTTGCCCAAACACATATGCTATTGGGTTTTCCTGTGGGTGTATGGTATGGAAACCAAAATGGTACCATTGAATTCCTTGTTCAAAAATACACAATTTGCAATTTTGTTTCACTTCATTTGGTTAAAAATTGACTTACGTCCAATCCTTCATGCAAATGACCCTTAGGTTGTGACCTAGCCTTGCCCTAGTTTTTGCCCTCTTGGTGCACCAACTTTCAATGATCATAACTTGCTCAATTTTTGTGATATTGATGCCATTAGTTTTTAAAACTACTCCTTATCATGTCTATTTTCAATGAGTGAAGAAATAATTCAAGGATTGTTATCCTAGAAAGACTTTGATCCACTTGAAAAACATGTGTTTTTAGGGTTTTTACCTTGATGTTCTTTCAACTATTAACTTGATTTTTCTTGTGAGATTTATCTTGTATGACTCATAAATTTTTGTTAACATGTTTAAGTGTTAAAATATGTTTGATCCATTTCCTTACCATGTTCATACTTTCTTTTGTGAATGCATATATGTGAAAATGGCCAATTGAACTTCATCTGTGAACTTTGCCATGATTTTTGATGTTGTAACCTCTTGAATGTATTTACCATGTCTTATCCTATGTTTTTATGTGTCTTGTTAGAACCATAACATATTTAGGGTTTGTTTCTTGGCTTTGTGAATGCTTAAATATGCATGGTATACTTTGAATTCATACTTGAACTGTAGTAACATTTCTTGTATTCTTGCTTGTATGATTGTCATCAATACATGCTTAGATGGTTTAATGTTGTTACACTTGATCTCCTTTTATTTTTATAACATTCTTTCTTCAAGTTGTCACTTGTTTACATCAATCTTATTTGAATGTTATATATGAACTTGTTGTTGTTACATATGTTCTTTGCTTGCATTGTTGGTTGTTACCACTTTGCCCTTCATCTTTATTAAGATGTTAAATGTTGATCTTGATTATTGTACATGTTGTTACATGTTATTGCCTTATTTCTTTATCTTTGTTAAGTTATTCCCCAGTGATGGAACTTTCTAGTTCACATCAAGTTGTTTGTGTTCTTGTGTCCAAAGGAAAGTCTCTCTATTGACCCTTAGGTCATAGATAGCTCATTACCCTCCCTTTGACTTTGTTAAGTCATTTTGAACCCTAAATTAGTTAAGTTAGAACCTATTAGCCATTAGACTTTGCTTAAAGTCTAAAAGACCCACCTTTACTAGGAGTGTTCTTCAACTAGAACCCTAGGATAGAGTTTGTCAACTCTATGTAAGGATCATTGTCATGAATACTTACTCCCCCCTTGGCTTTTCTCAAAGTCAACATCTTGAGTGTATAACTTATAAAAGAGGGTTTTGTTAAACTCTGTACAAGCATTGTTATGTTTGTACCCCTTTGAACCTTGGTCATAATCAAGTGTTCATTCATCCCTAGTGAGGTGAACTATGATTGCTCTGATTCTATCCTAGTTAGGATACGTAGGCAGAAGATGTGATATCTTTGCGAGAAAACTTAGAAACATCAACCTTAGGTCTTTACCCTAATCTCAAACCACAACATAACCATAACAAGTTTATCATACACACACAAAAGGTTCCTGTAGAGTACTACAGATGTTTAGGATGTGACATACCTACCCTAGGCATAACCAACCCCCAATCCCCGAATCTCTTAGCGTTGTTGTTACATCGCGCAAAAGGTATTTCTTTCTTTAACCTTTCCTTTGATTAAATCAAAGTCCAGTTGTGAATTTAATGAATTAAGATTCAAGTTAGTCAATAGCTTGACATCACAATTCTCACCGCAATAGAAATGGCGACTTCACTGGGGAAAATCAAAGCATGAGGGTTTAACCCGTTTTGTATGATTATATGAATACTTGCTTACATGTATATTTGTAAATATATTTGTATTGTATTACTGTCAACATTGGGTATCATGAGTGGTGAGATAAGTCCTTACTCGGACTTGAGTGACACATATGATAGGATGTGAAATGATCAATAGTTGACTGTTAGGAGTAGTCCTAACAAGTTTAACATATGATGTAATCACGCTCAGTTGAGACCTTCTTGAGATGATTGATGATGTATGAGTAGTCATGCATTTCATTATTTTTTTCAATTTGAGAGTCCGTGAAACGGAGGAACTTTTGTAACATTGTTACCTCACTAAGCCTTTTTAGGACATAATGCGGAAACTATGAGGGATTAGTTCCGAAATAGTTTTCACGCGATACTACACTTAGACGAGTTTATCTCGGAATATTTTTAACCCAGGTGAGTAGTCATGGTGGTCGATAATATCTGAAGGATTTACTATGACTCTCGGAACTTTGATAGAACCCATTCGGCAGGTACAATTAACCTATAGTACAAGTCCTTGGGGATGGGTAGACCTTGTGACCCCATGATTTAACCTTGAACTTAGGAAAACCCTGTGTGTGCATGTGCATTGTATTCTTGGGTACTTGTCTATGTGTTATATGTGCATCATCTTATCATAGCATATCATGTTGCAACTGGTTTTGTAAAGCTCAATCGATTTCTTTGTGTGAAACCCTAGATATCATGGATATTGGGACAAGAAACACCAAGAAATACAATTTCAAGAAGCCTGATACATCCAAGTTAAGAAAACTAGGGACTATGATATCAAAAGACTTTGGAAAAAAATATGGGAAGATAATGAGTATAGTCAAGACTGGGGTGGAAGAAGGAGTCCTCGATACTTTGGTTCAATTATATGACCCATTGTATCACTTCTTTACCTTCCTTGACTATCAGTTGATGTCAACCTTAGAGGAATATGCTTACTATGTGGGAGTTCCTATGAAGAACCAGAAACCTTACAGTGTTTTACAAAGCTTACCCTCACTGAAGGAAATAGCAAATGCTCTTCATCTCGAAGTATCGGAGATTAAGGATAACTGTGCCACCAAAAGAGGAGTCAAGGGTTTCCAGTCTGATTTCTTAGTTAAGAAAGATGCTTATCTTGCCAAAGAGGGTAGTATGGATGCGTTCGAAGAAGTTATTGCTCTATTAATCTATGGATTGGTGTTATTTCCAGAAGTCGAAGAATTTATAAATTCATCCGCTATCATCATATTTCTAAGTGGCAACCTAGTGCCTACCTTGTTAGGAGACACTTACCATTCAATTCATCATCAGACACTTCAAGCAAAAGGAACCATCCTTTGTTGTGCACCCTGTTGCACCCCAAAATTTGACCAACATTTATTTACCCATCAAGAGTTGTATGAGACTATGAAGCTAGCCAAGAAGGTAATTCAAAGGTTCAAAGGTTGATATCTTTGTCAGAGAACTCAAGAGATCCTCAGAGAGATTGGTTGAAACCAAGGTTGTGTGCCTCATAACTTGAGAGTTGTGGGAGCTCCTCAGATTATTATGAGACTATGAGGATGGACTTGAAGCTTTGAGAAAGCTTGTGAGATGTATTGAAAGCCATCATGGAGCCTAGAGATGTCATTGTACAAGAATTCAGAAGATTCAGCCATGAGTGGTGGAATTAGGGTTTGACTGTGTCAACCCTAGATCAACTGATGATTTGGAGAGGGTTGAGACCTAATCCAAGAGCCATGTGATCATGGATTGATGCATTTAAATTCTATAAGGATGATTCCTAGACCAACTCATCATGATTGAGGAGTTTGAGAAGTTTTAAGCTAGGGTTTCTAAGGATTGACAGTGTAAAATCCCCTAGTTTGATCCCTATCTTCAAGGCAGTTTAGCTCAAGATGTGATTGTCATATCATCTTCCCCACAACATGAATGTTGTATAGCTTGTTCTTAGCTTTAATTTGAGTACTAGAAGTCCTTGATAGGATTTGTAGAGCTCAAGTTATGACTTTGACAAATTACAGGTCATCTGAGGTATGTGAATCTGGGTCCTTGAAAGTCACCCAACTTGCATCCAACGTTTGCCCTAGTAGGATGATTCCTATTAACTCTTGGTCAACATGAATGTTGTATAGAATCTTCTTAGATTTCTATAGAGTACTAGAAGTCCTTGATAGGATTTGTAGAACTCAACTTATGGCTTTGGCAGTTCAAGGGCATTTTGGTCATTTGGAGGTTATAGGTCATTTCAAGCATAAGGCCATATCTCCTATTTCCAAGCTTCAAATGGAAACATATTCAACATCAAACTTGCTTAGAATGATGTTTTAAGGCTAGTAGGGAGGTCATGAGATGTTGAAAAGGCTTGTATCAAAAAGTGATGAAAATGGCCTAAAATGGAGGCATAAGTTAATTAAGGTGAAATTGAAAATTGGAAATCACAAGTTATACATCCAAACCATGTCATATAATAGGTCATTTTGACTCCAAAGGACATTCTAAGAACAATGGTTCAGCCAGAATTTTGATTTGGGGCTTAGATCATAGGGCTGCTTTGGAAATGGCTTACTTGCATATTAAGGTACCAAAGCAAAACTCAAGAAAACTCAATAAGCAAGTTGGTTAGGCATTGTAACATATCATAAATCTCATATGGGGAGAATTTCAAGTCAGAATCAAAGGTTACAAGAAGCTTGGCATGAGATAGCACATAAGGAGAATTGAAATCAAAATGTCATGACATGAAAAGTTCAAATACTCATTGGATGGTCCTAGATGGTTCTAGATGATTCTAAACCACTCTATATAACATGTATGACTTGCTCAGATGCAAGGTTGGTGAGAATTGGTGCAGAGAAGAGAGAGTGAGATCAAGAATCTTCCATTGCAAGTCAAGTTTCATTTCTTCATTCTTCTTCATTTCCATCCCTTTTTTCTACACAAACACATTCCATAGATCCCTCTGAGTGTGTGCATACTGAATTGAAGTTCCATTGATGGAAGATTGAAGGTTTGGCAATTGGATTTTGCAAGAAGCCACTCATATTCGAATCTTGAAGTGCAAGCATTCTCCCTCCAATTTTTTGCAAACAGAAGAAGTATCATCATCCAAGGATCACTTCTGAAGAGTTTTAAGTGTTGAATTGAAGATCTACTACCACTGCCATACCAAGAAACCAGGTTTGCAAATTCTCTGCCACATCATTATTTAAGCATTGATAGGTTGAGTTATTAGTGTAGAATGGCTAGAGACACCTAGGTGATGAATTCTGGAGAGTTAGAGGTCATTTGATGAAGGTTGAATATTGGACATCACTTCTCTAATAAACAAGAACGCGAGACGTAGGGAGAGATAATACACGTGGGATAGCTTGTTTGAACCAGGGAAGTGTGAGGATCATGTTAGTATAAAGAAATCTAAGGTTGGTTGAAGTTGAGGATTGACCACATATTGAGATGCACCATCGGGTTTTATGATAGAGACCCTTTCAATGAAAACCAAGACTAGGATCGTGATCAGGGAGAAAAACTGAGCAATTTAGTGTTTTAAATTGTTGAATTTGATGCTGTTATGAGAAGGTACGAACGGGTGGAAGATGGTTGCATGAACTCTGTTTCACGAAGCTTTCATGGCAAACCCTAGGTTGGAGGTTAGTGACGAAGTCTGGGTCATGAGATGCTAGCTTGACCAGTTGACTCCCCGCCAATCCAACGGACGAGATTTAAACGAATTGAGAGGGAATCTGAGAAGGATGAAACGAAGCATTTCATTAAACCTTGCTTCGTGAGCTTAAGTGATCAATTGCTCCCTACACCCCACACACGGCCCAATTGGCATGATGCACCGAAATGGACTACTCTTTGCACCACTGGTTTTTCCTTTTTCTTTACATTTTCTTAATTATTTTCTGATTTAGTTCTTGGGCTTGGCACTTTCACTACCCACACCCCCATGTCTGGGCCCACGCGTGCATATGAGTTGCATTCCTTTCTATCTGCACCTCCTCATCATCTCATTTTAATTTCTTTTTTTATCATTTTTATCATTTTTTAATTGGAAAATCATAAAAATATTTTCCTTTCATGCATTTTTGATATTTTTTGTATATTTTCTACTTTTATTGCATTTTATTTCTTTTTATGTTGATCCATGAATTTGTAGAATTTTGTTTAGGTAGTTCCCTTAGCATTTTTAGGCCATTCTTTTTAGGATTGTTAGATATGAGTTTTAGCTTCCCCCTGGATTTATTCCATGATTTTGTGATGAATTTTAGGATAGTTTTGATTAGATGACATTAGGTTGTGTAGAATTAGGTCGAACTTCAACATAGGTCCATAATAACCTTAGATTTTTGGGTTTTTAGGACAAATTAGACTATGGGACATATAAGGGTATTAAGGGTAGGTATATAAGATCCCTTAGAAATTATATTAGGATTTAATATAGTAGTATACTATTTTTAGATGATTTTTGTAGTTGATGATTGTTTGTGTTGCCCTTGGGGGCTTGTATTTTTGTTTGCTTTGCTTTGTGGGCTTGGAGAGCTTGGTATTGTTCTAAGGAGCATTGAGGAGCATAGTAGAAGGCTTGAAGATGGATTGAGGAGCTTGAGAGCTTGATCTTTTTTGTTGTTTTAGGGTTAGGGATTAGGAAGAGTTTAGACTTAGATAACTTCTTTCCTGAACATGGATGGTATCTTTCACCTCCATTCCTCCCTGTGATTCAAAGTCCTTCCATGGTATACACATCTCTCCTTTGGAGGGATAAGTGATTGTACCTAGGAAGTAGAACTTTTGAGGGAACCCTTCCTTTGATGTTGAACCCTTATAGGTCACCTTTTGTGGTCAGTAAGCAGTTCAATATCCCCCATCTTATCCAGTAAGTGATTTCCTCTAGTTTGATTATCTTGAGAGATGCTGAGCTTGGGTTTGAAGATGAAGACTTCAATGAAGAGTATTGAAGAGGATTAATCCTTGAGTATTGCCATTCCAGCTGAAGCTTGAAGAGCAACAAGAGCAAGTTGATATTTGAAGACCCCTGAAGATTAGGTGAAGCCTGAAGGTGGAGCGGACCAAGAAGCTGGAGCTTAAAAGAGAAGATAAGTTGAAACTTATGTTGAAGGGTTGAAACCTGGAAAAGCAAATTGATATTTGTCAAGAGTGATTGAAGTCTGAGGATTGAGTTGCTGTTGGGAAAGCTGAAGCTTGAGGTTGAGAGAGGAGTTGATCTGCTTTCTTTTTTCTTTATTGTATTGATGTGTTTTGTTTGACTTGTTTGTTGCATTAGAATAAGTTCATATCTAGAATAGGTAGAATCTAGAAGCATGATTGCACTAGAGGTTGAGTTGCTCCCTCTGCTTGTATTGTTACTGTGTGGCTTTGCTTGCGGGTATTCGGTAGAGCCCAGCTCCCTTGCCCATTTGGTTTGTTTGTCTGATGACATTTTATTTCATTTTTATCTGTATGAATGCAGTTTACTATTTTTGCTTGATAGCATGTTTTATATTTCAGTATGATTACTGTTATCCATTCTGGCTTGAGGTTGAGATGAGCTTGTGGAGGCTGAAGCCCCACATACATTTCCTCCCTCACTTGCATTGCATGCATTTTACTGTTAAGCTGATGCTTTGTCTGTTTTGGTGTATCATTGACATGATCCCTTAGGACTCTCATTTCCTTTGATAAGGAATTGATGATAGAACTTTAGGTTGAAACCTATGCATGACAACATCTAGGAGTTCCCTGTTCAAACCTTGACCATAGGATGAATCCATGGCATGACAACAGTAGGACTTGATAGTCTCCCTCCTAGTTGGGTCTGTTCTCTTCTCACCTCAAAACAGTTTAAGATACAGTAATCATGAATGATTTCTTTCGTACGTTACGAGCCTTAAGCTATCTGAGAAAGGATTGTGGGAGAGTTTCTTTTCCACAGTCTGGATGTTTAGTATGGTACCCTTTGGGTGACATGCGACGCATTCACTCTCAGGTCATAGTCTCTAGTGCGATTGAAATCGCAAACACAATAAAAAACACTTCTTTCGTAAAAGACAGGAAATAAACCGTAGTTTCCCGAACTACGTGAGCTCTGATCTCTCATGCCTGTTGAGAGTGCGTAGACACAAGATGGCGATGTCTTGGCGAGCTACCTTCCCCCATAACCCGTCGTAGGCCGAACTACGTTGACTCTGATTTCTCATTCTCTGATGAGAATACGTAGGCATAAAGTGCGATGCTTTGCCGAGTCATTTTTCTTTTCTGTTTAAACCAGCCTTGATAGGTAGATAGGTAAAACCAACCCGTCCAAGTAAACACAACAAGCGTGGATCCCGTCGAGTACGACGGACGTGAGGGGTGCTAATACCTTCCCCTTGCGTAACCGACTCCCGAATCCAGACAATGGTTGCGACGACCTTGTCTTACCCTTTTTCGTCAGGTTTTTCCGATTGTTTCCTTTCACGCTCCGAGGGATGAATAACGAAAGGTGGCAACTCTTCTGTTGTGCTGGCACCTTATTTTCGCGCAAGCGATACACCCCTATTGTATAAGTGGTTCGTCAACCATTTTCCAAGAACTGACTCTTTCAAAAAAATCCCAATGGATGGAGATAGTCCCAAAGGATAATTCCTCTGACGTAAGCTGACATTTATTGATACGATCCTGCATACGACAAAGGAGTCTACTTTGACCAGTGTGGTACTTTCCCAAATATACCACTCATTGGGGTAAGGGGAGGAGTCAGCTACAACCCCGCTTTGGCCCGATAGAAGTTTGGGTTTCCAATGAAGGACATGCCCACAAATCTGCTGTTATCTGGACTCTTCTATCTCTACACTGAAGCAACAGAGAATGTGAGAAATAGAACAGTCGATGCTTGGGAGAATATTCAAAAAAAGACTAAAGTCGATCTAGGAAAGAAGAATTGTGTGGCTTTCGAACCATTCACTTTATGGGTACAATCTCGAACTCGAGATCTAAAGATGCCATATCCCTCGGAGAAGAATTCGCAGATCGTTATCGCGACATCATCTTCTGTTGTCCCCATTGAGAAAATAGAAGAGTGCCAAGAAGTTCTTGAAAGAACAAAGCTTGAGAGAGATATTTAGGAGGGGAAGTATCATACTCTGTTTTCTGAAACAACAGAACTCAGAAGAGAATTGCAAGACAAAGACGAACTGATCAATTGGCTCGAATGACGTGTGATTGACGATGATGTGACAAAAGAGAATTTATTTTTCTCTAGTGTCAAGCCTACTCAAAGCACTCATGAGTACTCAAACATCCCGCCTACATCCGGAGCTTGGAAAAGCATTGGACCTAGTATTCCAAATGTAAACTTAGGCTTCTTGTCTTGTATTTTAAGGTTGTAACTTTTCCCAACAATTAATGAAATAAGGGTTTGACTTAATTAATCTTCTGAGTTACGTAAAACCAATTGCATTTGCTTTGTATTCTTGCATTTTTACCAACCACTCAAGGAATCCAACATCTTATTTTTGCAGACATTGTTATGGATCGCAGAAGTAGATTCTCATTCCTGAGCTTAAGGTTGGACAATCTTAGGATCTTGAGGGGCCTCTTCAGGAATCCTGCCGCATTAACCGCCAAATATGGAGATCTACTACCTCTGTTGGATACAAGAGTCAATGAAGACATGTTGTTGGCACTTGTCGAGTTCTACGACTCGGTGTACCATTGTTTCACTTTCCCGGATTTCCAACTACTCCCAACCTTGGAAGAGTATTCTGCTTATTTGAAGACTCCTTTGACCTTTACTCGTCCCTACAGTAAACCAAGAAGAAAGGAGCTTGCCAAAGCCCTATATCTTGACCCCACAGAGTTGCCTGCTCGATTGGTGAATAGAGAAGGATTCTCTAGAATGGAAGCAAGGCCATTCATGGAAAGAGCTGAATTCCACTATGATAATAGGAACTTAGGGATCTTTGAAGAAATCTTGGCTTTTCTGATCTATGGGCTATACCTTTTTCCCTAGTTGCGATGAGTTCATCAATGAAGAAGCCATCAGACTCTTCATAATCAAAAACCCTGTTCCCACACTGCTGGCTGACACCTACTATGTTATCCACTGTCGTGCTGCACAACACTTCTCAGCAAGTGAATTATTTCACACTTGCCCAAGACGCATGTTCTCTGGAATCTCCACAGCAAAAATGTGTGGATCAGAAAGCTAACATTGCTTTCCCATTATGACGTCAACTAGTACGACATCGAGAATGGAGGAATCACAATGATTCACAGCTATGGAGACTTTCCCAACATACCACTTATAGGCACAAAGGGAATTTTTAGCTACAGTCTGGTACTCACTCACCATCAGCTAGGGTACGAAACAGGACCAGAACCAGATCAAGACTTACTAAGGACTTGTTTCTGTGAAAATGTGTTATACCCTAAATTTTACCCTTAGATTCTTTGATCTGTTGGATATCATTTAGGTTAATCATCCATGCATGGCTAACCATTTTATTAGTTTTTTTTTATTTAGGTCTACTGCAGAAAGTTTGAAGGTCATGAAGGCTCTGTGCGTAGGGTCATCAGGATTCTAATCATCTGCAAGTTATGTTAAATTCAGATGGTGTTGATTCTCTCAAGGCATGACCAGTTAATCCTAATTTGGGATCCACTTATAGATTTTTTTCTCATCCATGGGCTATTGTTGGAACAGGACCTTGAAGATGGTTTGGTTGAATTTCGTGACCATATCTTAATGGAGTCAGGACTAGGCTATTGATCTTGGCGTTCAGAATGTCGCTGTAAGTTGGTACATGAATCTCAAATCAGAATTTGTTGTACCTTGGTATATTATAATGTGGGGCCATGGTTTATGGTACATCAAAGTAATTGGTTGCTATGTAATGCTTCAAGAAAATTTCAATTTATTTTTAATTTGGTTTCAAGGTAGTTAGTTTCAAAGTGTTGTTTCAAGATCATTTTGGGCCATTTTCAAGTTGTTAATCCATTCAAGCCGGACCGTGTGGTTAAGATTTCATTTCAAAAGCTATTGCAAGTCATTCTTTCAAATATTGTTTCAAGTTTCTTTAAACGGTATTTTAAACCATAAACCATCAATGAGTTTTAGAGGAGTTTTTGACATGGTTTTAAAATTCAAGATTTACAAGGTTGAATTCCAAGATTCAAAACTCTAAGATATTCATGTCAAGATCAATACTTTATAACAAGGTTATAACGTAAGTGCAAATATCAAAATGATGTTCAAGGTATGATATCCTTTCCAAATCGGCTAAAAAATGCAAGGTTCAAATTTAAGCATGAAAGATCGACAACCATATTCAAATTCATATTCAATCAAAGTTTGCAAGTGACAAGATCTCATCCACATGTAATTCCTTAGTATTAAAAATCGTACAAAAGCAAGGACAATCAAATGGTATTAGTTACTAAAAATTCTATGCAGTTTCAAATTTGAGAAATTAATTTCTAATCCACATTCCATTTCAATTCTTTGTTTGTGGATCTCATTACTAACTCCTACGCATTTGGTTTGTACAAAAAAAGAGAGGATATATATTGTTTTATATATGAGCATACATCCATTACAATAAATGATTGAAGATTTGCTACCAATATGTATTGTAAGAAAATAATTTCAGGATCATTTAGATTAGAGAATTTTGACAATTACTTCCTTCATCTTTTAACGTCAGTCATCAATATCTTCATTGTTTGCTGCACTTATGCAGTCCAAAATCAAAGGGCCTTAAATTTCCAAAATGTCATGGGATTCTTCTCATCAATCACGCAGTTAGAAACCATCTGTGGCACAAAATGAATGCGAGGTACCGAATTACAAATCGAAGCTGCCACAAAATCTAGAGAAAGTACATCTTTGCTTCGTATCATTCCATTTGGTTTCTCTTGATGCTGATGGTATCAAATTGAGTTTTATCGCCACCAAGCCAAGGAAGCAGAATGTGCCTTCCGCTTTGCTTCATAAGTCTGCGATGAAGAAGGAAGTTAGGAGGGTGGCAAAGGCTATTCAAAACCAGGTTGCAGATAACTGCTACTAACCTGATGTTAAGAAGGGTACTCTTGTAAATTTTGAGTGTTGGTAATAGAAGCCTCAAAGCTGCTAAGCCGGATGCAAAAGAAAGGTACATATTATGTCAAAAAAAAATCTACCGATGAACGGTAGCCTGTTTTAAGCAAAAGAACATAATTTCATCATAAGCAACCGTTGGCAAGGGAAGGAATTAATTATTCATATTCAAAACTCAAAATTAATAATGTTTTTTTCACATTCAATTCAAGGATTTTGGAAACTCTTATAAGAAGAAGAAAATTTGCAGCATACAAGAAAAGAGGAAAATTAAACTTATCTCCGCCGACACCGACGCCGTCGAAGCCACCGTATTGAAAACTTTCGAGGTACAAAACCCTTGCTTTTATGCTCTTAAACTGTTTAGATCATGAGTTTTCTTTTTTATTTGCCAGGAGATCTCCATGGATTTCTCTATTCCTTGATGTTGCACCCCAAAATTTGACCAACAATTATTTATTCATTGAGTGTTTGAAAGTTGATACCTTCATCAGAAAGTTCAAGAGATCCTCAGAAGAATTGGTTGGAACCTGGGTTGTGTGCTTCATAGCTTGAGAGTTGTGGGTGCTCCTTAGATGATTCTGAGACTTTGAGAATGAACTTGATGTTTTGAGAAAGCCTATGAGATGTCTTGAAAGCCATCATGGAGTCCAGAGAAGTCATTGTGCAAGAATTCAGAAGATTCAACCATGAATGGTAGAATTAGGGTTTTGACTGGGTCAACCCTAGGATAACTGAAAATTTGGAGAAGGTTGAGACCTAATCCAAGGGCCATGAGATCATGTAATGATGCTTAGAGGTGTTATAAAGATGATTCCTAAGCCAACTCATCATAATTGAAGGGTTTGAGAAGTTTTGAGTTAGGGTTTTCTGAGGATTGTCAGTGAAAAACCCTAATTTGATCCCTATCTTCCAGGCAGTTTTAGCTCTATATGTGATTGATATCTCATCTTCCCCACAACATGAATGTTGTAGAGCTTGTTCTTAGCTTTAATTTGATTGGTTGAAGTCCTTGATAGGAGTTACAGAGCTCAAGTTATCGTTTTGACAAATTACAGGTCAGCTGAGGTGTGTGAATCTGGGTCCTTGAAAGTCACCCAACTTGCAGACAACTTTTGCCCTAGTAGGATGATTCCTATTATCTCTTGGTCAACATGAATGTTGAAGGTAATCTTATTAGCTTTAATTTGAGTGGTAGAAGTCCTTGATAGGATTTGTAGAACTCAACTTATGGTTTGAACAAGACAGGGGTATTTTGGTCATTTGGCAGTTATAGGTCATTTTAAGCAAAGGCCATATCTCCTATTTCCAAGCCTCAAATGGAAAAACTCAAAACATGAAAGTTGTTCAAAATGGGATTTTAAGTATATAAAGAAGGTCATGAATTGTTGGAAAAGCTCATAGCATGGATTTGCATGATTGGTTAAAAATGAACTAAAAATGGCTTATAAGTTTAAAAAGTTGAATTTGAAAATTGGTTTGGAAGATCTAGGAATCCAAAATAGGTCATCCAATATATCATTTTGATTGGAAACATCATTTTGAGAACATTGGTTTAAATAGAATTTTGATTTGAAGCTTTAAAATGGGACATGCTTTGTAATATTGAAACTTGCATATTAAGGCACCCTTGCAAAACTTAACATAAGCCAAAGGTGAGCTTGTTTTTCACACATATCTTCTCAATATCTCATGTGAGGATATTTTGACACCAAATTGTAAGGTATAAGGCATGAGATGAGAGAAATTCAATATGTCATCACATGAGATTTCAAGGACTTTCTAGCTCATTCTAGAAAGGTCTAGGAGTTTCCATTGATCATTATAAGAAGAGTGAATCATGATGGTTAAGAGGTTGGTGATCATTGTTGATGAGAGGTGAGATTAGAGTGTGAAAAGTAAGATTCTTCCATTGGCAATTTCATATCAAACCTTCATTCTCTTCAATCTCCATTCATTTCTCCACCACAAACATATTCTTCTGATCATTGTGATTGAGTACATGCTGAGGTAGAAGAAGATCCATGGAAGTTTGAAGCTGTTTTGAGGAAATTGCAAGAATTGCATTTTGATATCAAACACAAGATTCAAGCATTGATCATTCACCTTGCTGCATACAGAAGTCATATTGGGCATTGGAGATTAATCAAGGAAGGTTTCAGGCACTGAATTGCAAGGAAACCATAGCCTCCATTAAAGTGTGACAGGTTGGTAATCTTGCTCGAATCTCCTAATTTATGTGCATTCTACCATAGTTATAGGTTTAGACTGGTTAAGCTAGGATAGAGGACTTTATTCTGAGAGTTAGGGGAAGGATCATGAGGTTTCGAGGCAGGGTACAATTTCTTGCAGAATGAATAACAAGCAATTTTGTGTGCATCAATGGATATGAGATGGTGTAGAATGGCTAGGGGAACATGTAGAATAATTCTGGATAATTCATTTGAAGTTCTATTAAGTTTGATAGCAGAGGAAAGAAATGGAACCTTGATGATGAAGCTTTCTGTTAGGATGATTCAAGAGGTTTCAGGGAAAACTATGGATAGCATCGTGTTCAGGGTGTTTGATAGTGCAACTTTGCTTTTGGAAGCCCAGGAATTCATGGAGAAATCAGTGAGAACGATCAGGTTGAAGATCCTTGCATGGGGTTAGGGTTTCTGCAAACCCTAGGGTTCAGTTGGGGACGATGAAGGTCCACCGTCGGATGATCTCAAGACCTTGACTTCTTCGCATGATCCAATGGCCCATATTTGATTTCAAAATGGAGGGAAGACTGAGGTACAAAACGCTGCGTATCATTTAGCCAAACGCACCGTTTTGGTTCGTTGACAAACCTGGGCTCAGCAACTTACTTCTATTCCCACCCCCAGAATTGGCCCAATGTTCAAAATCAACTGTGGCGCTTTACTTTTCTCACCCCCCTCCCATTTATTTCTTATTCTTTTATTTTTTAATTTCTTTTAATTCTTGGCATTTTATAAAATTCATAAAAAATATAAAAATCAATATTTTTCATTTCTTCTTTTTTTCACATAATCATGATTTTGTCTAGAAAATTAATAAAAAATAAAATTCCATTTTATTTTTAGTTTAATATTTTTTAGCATATTTTCTTGTAAATAGTACATTTAATTGATTTTGGTTGACCCTTGATTTTGTACAATTTGTTTTAGGACTTCCCCTTAGGGTTTTTGAGCCATTCTTTTTGGCATAGTTAGATGTTGAACCCTAGTTTCATGTAGGATTTATCTCTTGATTTGTAGATTAAAGTTTGATGTAGTTTGATTGTTAGACATTTAGGTGCTCTAATTAGGGTTTTAAGTTGTATAGGTAGACTTGAACAAATTTGTTTTGGGGTTTATAGGCCAAATTAGTGTATGGGGAATACATGGGTTAAGGGTAAGTATGTATAGAATTCCCTAGAATTTTTCTAGAGTATTGTATGGTGTTTTAGTATTTTTCATTGATTTTTGAATGTATGGATAGCATGTATGTTGCTTAAAGGCATAAGTTGTATTGTTGTGTTTTCTTTCCTTCTCTTTTGAGTGTGTGAGCTTTGAAGATTGAGTTGAAGACCTTGTGGAACATCATGGAAGCTTTGAAGACCTTGCAGAGGAGCTTAGGTAGCTTTTGTTGTTTGTTTATAGGATCATGAGTGCATAGGTAGAGCATTAGATAGAATATTTTGTTCAATAAACAAGGAGTGTCTTGTCCACCTCCTTTCTTCTCTATGACACAGAGTCCCTTAAGGGTATTCACCTCTCTCCTTTGGAGGGATTAGTGACCTTGCTCTATAAGGTAGAACTTTGAGAGAGCCTTTCCTTTGATGTTAAGTCCTCAATGGCATCCTTTGGAAGTCAGTGAGCACTGCAACATCCTCACCTCATCTTGTTGACTGAATCTTGTTTGCTGGAGCATTAGAGCCATTGAAGATAGAAGCTGAGGCCTTGAAGAGGATGATTCCTTGAAGATTATTGAAGTCTGAAGACTCTGTGAAGATCAAGTGGATGATTGAAGATCCCTGGAGATAGTGAAGCCTGAAGGTAGAGCTGATCAAAGGAGCTGAAGCTCAAGGGAGAAGATGAGTTGATACTCATACTGTAGGTTTGATACCTGAAAAGCAAGTGATCTCTGAAGTCTGAAGACTGGGTTGCTGCTGGAGGAGCTGAGGCTTTCTTCTGTTTTCTTTGATGTATTGTGTGTTTTGTCTGATTTGTCTGTTGCATTAGACTAAGCCCATTTAGAATAAGTTCAGTATAAGAGCATGAGTGCATCTGCTTGTATTGTTACTGCCTGGCTTTGCTTGCGGGTATTCGGTAGAGCCCAGCTCCCTTGCCCATGTGTTTATCCTGCTTGATAGCATCTCATTTCTTTTATTTGTATGATTGCAGTTTACTGCTTATTGCTTGATAGCATGTTGTTTATTTTTCAGTATGATTACTGTTATTTCATGACTGGCTTGAGGTTGAGACGAGCTTGTGGAGGCTGAAGCCCCACACACATTTCCTCCCTCACTTGCATTGCATGCATTTTACTGTTAAAGCTGATGCTTTTGTCTGTTTTGGTGTATCATTGACATGATCCCTTAGGACTCTCATTTCCTCTGATGAGGATTTGATGATAGACTTTTAGGTTGAAACCTATGCATGACAACATCTAGGAGTTCCCTGTTTAAACCTCAACCATAGGATGAATCCATGGCATGATAACAGTAGGACTTGATAGTCTCCCTCCTAGTTGGGCTTGTTCTCTTCTCATCTCAAAACAGCTTAAGATACGGTAATCATGAATGATTTCTTTCGTACGTTACGAGCCTTAAGCTATCTGAGAAAGGATTGTGGGAGAGCTTCTTTTCCATGGTCTGGATGTTTAGTATGGTACCCTTTGGGTGACATGCGACGCATTCACTCTCAGGTCATAGTCTCTAGTGCGGTTGAAATCGCAAACACAATAAAAGACACTTCTTTTAGGAGATAACCCATAGTTTCCCGAACTACGTTTGCTCTGATCTTTCATACCAGATGAAAGTACGTAGGCATAGGATGCGACGTCCTAGCGAGCAACCTTCAACCTTTCCCCCGTAGTCAGCCGAACTACGTTGACTCTGATTTCTCGTTCCAGACGGGAATACGTAGGCATAAAGTGCGACGCTTTGCCGAGTCATTTTTCTTTTCTTTTTCGGCCAGCCTTGATAGGTAGATAGATTATAACCAACCCGTCCAAGTAAACAAACAAGCGCGGATCCCATCGAGTACGATGGACGTGAGGGGTGCTAATACCTTCCCCTTGCGTAACCGACTCCCGAACCCAGACAATGGTTGCGACGACCTTGTCTTACCCTTTTTCGTTAGGTTTCTCCGATCGTTTCCTTTCCCGCTCTGAGGGATAAATAATGGAAGGTGGCGACTCTTCTGTTTTGCCGGCACCTTATTTTCGCGCGAGCGACAGCTGGCGACTCTGCTGGGGACTCCAACGGTTCCCTGCGAGTCAATCCTACCGTTTGTGTGTTTACCTGTTGGGTTGCGTTTATTTATCGCATTTTTACTTCTCGCACTTTATTTCCCGCATTTTATATTCAGTAAAATATGATTATTTATGCTATTGTGGGATGGGAGTTCTGATTGAGTGAGAAGCCAGACCCAGGCTTGAGTGCACCATAGACTTAGAGTGGAAATTAGTGGGCGCGTGCTTGCTTTGCAGGCACTAGTGTCTCATGAAATCCACGCTCAGACGAGGTTCATCCGGTTGGCTTCACTTTCAACCCTTTGGGTTGAGACGGTTGCTGGTTTGGTGGATTGTCGACTCTGGAGACCGATCATTTGTGATTCAGCTAAGTGAGGCCTCTTCAGGACTTGATGATGCCACTCCTTCTGGGAATCGTATCATCAGTTTTGAAAGTCTGTGACGCTGATGAACGCATAGGATGTCGTACCTTGAGTCAGTCTAGGTCCATACCTGTGAGTGGGACTGGGTTTATTGCAGGAAACTTAGACCTTAAGACTACCTGGTTTTCTTGACAGTAAATCAGTTATGTTGGGTTCTCAGTTACAGATATGTTTGTTCTTGACAGAGCCAGTTTTTGATCAGAGGATCTTGTCGCCGGGTGTTTGTCTGTTCTTGATAGAGCAGGCTTTGATCAGTGTGTTATCATCAGTGGTTTGTTCTGGATGGAGCAGATTTTGAGTGAGGTCTGAAGACCTCATCGGCAGATGTTATTTGTTCTTGATAGGGCAGATTTTGAGGGAGGTCTGAAGATCTCATCAGTAGCTGTGTGTTTGTTCTTGATAGGGCAGATTTTGATTTGGGGTCTGAAGACTTCAAGATGTTCCTTGATCTTGCACCCGGGGTCCTTATTATCAGTCACTTACTCTTGTCAGAACAGAATTTTGATCTCGGTCCTATCAGATGGTTATTCTCAGCAGATCAGATTAGTGGTCTTACACCGGGGTTTCCCTCTCATCAGTGACTGTTGATACCGAATCTCCACAGCAGCCACCTGGATATATTATTGCATACCTGCATTTTGCATTAGTTTGCGCATTCATCTGCATTCCATTAACGTGTGTCTGTGTTGCAGGTACCGTTTCCCCGATCCCGGATTTCTCGTCTTCTGCTGCTATTATGGCTCCTCTCAGGAAGACTGTTGCATACAAGTTCCCGACCCCCGATGTGTCGAAACTGACTGGTTTGATAGCCCTGGCAGGGGATTCTGTGAAGGATAGGTTCAGGAAGTCTTATGGCAGGTTGCTTAGCCTGGTTTACAAACCTTCTATGTCCGAGTTGAATGGGTTACCTGCTCTTCTGCAGTTTTATGACCCTCCCTTGAGGTGTTTCACCTTTCATGACTTCATTCTCGCGCCGACATTGGAAGAGTATGCTGATATGCTGGGTGTGCCTATCAAAAGGCAGATGCCTTTTGTCCACATGGATGCTGAGCCTGGTCTGGTTGGTTTGGCTTCCTCACTCCATTTGAGCGCTTCGGAGTTAGTGGTGACGAGTTGGAACAAGGTCTCGGGGTTCTCTCTGCAGTTTTTGATAGCTAAGGCTTAGCAGTGTGCTAAGGACAAATGTTGGGACGCCTTCAACGCCATCCTTGCTTTATGCATATATGGCATTATCCTATTTCCCAGCATGCCTGATTTCGTAGACTTTGATGCATTCCACATATTCGCCTCAGGGAATCCAGTCCCTACTCTGATCGGAGACGTCTACCATTCAGTGCATTACAAGAATGAGAACCGGAGAGGGAAGAATGTTTCATGCTGCGTACCGTTATTGTACAAGTGGTTTGACAGTCATTTGCCTAAGAAGGGTTCTTCTGTCTTGTCTGCAGCCACAGCTGAGTGGCCTGAACGTCTGATGAGTTTGTCGGCAGAAGACATTGATTGGTTCGTTGACAGAGACAGGTTAGGCACCAAGGTGATCTTCAGTTGTAGTGGGTTTCCTAACGTACCTCTGATAGGTAAGAAGGGTTGCATCAACTACAATCCATCATTGCTAGTTCGTCAGTTTGCATATGCTTTGAGGACTCCACCGAAGGAAGAAGAGGTACGGGAATCTCTGTACCTCACGGGTATTCTAGAGGGGGAGTTGTTGTCCAAGCTTCAGTATGCGTGGAACAATATCAGCACGAGAGGAAAGCCTTTGTTGGGGAAGAGCAACAGCCAAGCCTACCCTCCTTATTCCGATTGGATCAGAGCCAGAGCCAGCACTATAGGGATGCCATTCCCTCATGTCAGACCAGAGAGTCCTCCACCAGTCGAAGAGCCTACCACTGTGTCCATTCATCAGCACGACCACGTATTAGCTGAGCGTGATGAACTGAAGAGGGCAAATGCAGAATTAGAGAAGGAGTTAGCTCAGCTTCGAAGTGAGAGGAACGAAGCCGTGCATGCTCTCAAAAAGCAAACAGAGTCGGTGAGCCAACTGGGTGCAGACTTGGCAAAGCAGATTGCTGATCAGGAACGCTTAGGTCAAGACTTCAGAGCTGCTAATGATGTGCTAGCTACGAAGAAGCAGCATTTGGAGGAAGCGTATCGGAGAATATCTAAGTTCGACCAGCATTGGAAGACTTCCATGGCCACCAGGAAGGAGCGAGAAGACAAGCTGATGCTGCAGATTTCTAAGCTAGAAACCGAAGTGAAAGACAGTGAACGGAGGTTTGATGAAGAGACCGCCCGCAGGTATTCCGCTGAAGCCCGTCTCAACAAAGCTATTGCTAGCCTGAAGGAGCATAAGCTGATGTTTGAGTCTAAGAAGCGGAAGCTGGAGGATTGCTTTGGCGAAGGAGCTTGGGAGAGTTCAGTTCAGGGGCTCCAGCATACCATCAGGCAGAGGGAACTACTCGTCGAGAGGTTGCTCACTTCGCCGGATCATCCGGATACGAAGGAGTTATTAGCAGAGTATCGCGCCCGTGGCCGTGCTTGATTAGTTATATCTCTGTCGATTTTGATCTTTGATGTATGCTGACCATCACCAGACTTGTTGGCTGAGGTCATGCTGTTGATTTGTACTCGCTGATACTGTGTACTGCCTTGACAGGCCTTTCCATATATATATGAGATTGATGTTTCCATGATCGGGCTCGGATTTCATCTTCCTCTTATTATTATCAGCACCGTCACTAAGGCACTAGGATCGGGGAAAAACCTCCCACGCACACAGACACGCAGGCATCTGCATGAAGCATATTTGCATGGTGTATATCTTATTGCTTTTCCTAACCTTTATTGTTGATAGGTTTTTCAGGTTCCGAGCTGCTTTCGATCTCCAGGATTGATCAAAGACTCATTCACCGCTACTCAACTCGCGCTAATCAGACAAGGATAATGGACCAGGTGCAGTCAGATGTTCAAGAACTCCGTGAACGGATGGATCGTTTTATGGAGCTGATGCAGGTGGTCGCGAATGGTCAAGACCAGCTTCGTACTCTGGTTCAACCTCTGATCTCCAGGGTTGACAGTAATGGCATACTTCATGGAGGGGCCGTGCCTACTCCTCCTCCAGTGGATGCTCCACAGAATGTTGTTCCTGTTGCCGGGGGCAACGGCAGTGCTAACGACAATCTGATGACTAATCTCGGACTCAACGCAGCAGGCGTCGGCAATGGTAGTTTGGGAGCCAATGTTAACATAGGACCGGTCAACAGCAATGCTGGTACAAGAAATCTGTTGGGGCCTCAACCGTGGCTGGAGGACCATCAGGATGACGTATTCTCTCAGAGAGGTGTAGAAGCAGAGTTGAATGCTGAAGCTCGACTCAGGTTCAAGGCGCTGGAAGACAAGATGAGAGACATCGAAAGTCAGAACACATTGGGTGTTGACATGTCCAAGCTCGGGTTGATTGCTGACTTTAAAGTACCTCACAAATTCAAGGTGCCTACCTTCGAGAAGTATAAGGGTACTACTTGCCCCCGTGTTCATCTCCGATCTTATTATAGAAAGATGTCCGCCTATTCTGATGATGAGAAGCTGCTGATGCACTTCTTTCAGGATAGTCTTTCTGGTCCATCGCTCGAATGGTATATGGGTTTGGAGCCCGCTACTGTGCGCATCTGGAGAGATCTGGCAGAAGCGTTCGTCCTCCACTATCAATACAATAGCGACTTGGCTCCCAACCGAGTTCAGCTTCAGAATCTCTCACAGCGGAGCAATGAAAGTTTTAAAGAGTACGCCCAGCGGTGGCGTGAATTGGCTGCTCGGGTTCAACCGCCGATGGTTGAGCGTGAGCTAGTGCAAATGTTCGTGGCTACCCTCCTTGGAATCTACTATGAAAAGCTGGTCAGTGGCATGTCTGGAACATTCTCGGCTCTCATCACTTTGGGCGAGCATGTTGAGAACGGTATAAAGATCGGAAAGATTCAGGGCGAATCGTCCTCAGCTGGAGGAAGTAGCAAGAAGCCTTACGCTGGCAAGCGTCGAGAGGGAGATGCCAGTGCTGTCACTAATGCTCGGAGAAAGGGCAAGGGCCCTCAGCCCCAGATTGCCAGCATAAATATTCCAGCTGCTCCACCGCAGCCGCAGCAGCAGCAGCCTCAGCAGCAACAGAATAATCAGGGGTACAGGAAATATCAGAATCGGGCTCCTATGGCAAGCCGTCATTTTGATACTCCACCTATGTCGTATGCACAGCTTCTGCAAACGTTGCTTCAGCTCCAATTAGTTCAAAAGAGGAAGTTGGCTCCCTTAACAGGGGCACCACCACTGGGGTATGACGCCAATGCTACTTGTGAATTCCACACTGGGGCACCTGGCCATACGATTGAGAATTGTAAAGCTTTTAAGCACAAAGTCTAGGACTTGGTGGACGCCAAGGTTATCAACTTTTCTGACAACGTGCCCAACGTCACTAAAAACCCGATGTCTCATCATAAGGGGGGCGGAGTGAATGCCGTTATCACTGAGGAGAGTGCGGACTTGCTGACTGATGTCAAAGATTTGAAGACGCCATTGAGTTTTGTCAAGGCTAAGTTGCTGAAGAAGGGCTTCTTTCCTGGATGTGGAGAGTTGTGTATGGCTTGTGCTACACTCCCTGATGGGTGTGAGCAGCTGATCGAAGGTATCCAGAGTCTGATGTCTGAGGGTATTTTACAGTTCAGCCGGAGCATTTAGAGTGCATCAGGGGAAGTCATGCTGAAGCAGGCAGACGAAGTTGCTACCATTACCATTCCTCGTCACCCTATCACTATTTCTGCGCCCCGTCCGCCTACTATCACCATCACCAGGGCCGGACCAATCCCATTCGAGAGTACTAATGCTGTTCCATGGCATTACGGCGCCGAAGTTTACTGCAATGGTCAGAAGATAGAGCTTGATCCATTCGGATCGACTGTGCAGAATCTTACCGAAGTCAGTGGTATCACTAGAAGCGGTAGAGTGTTTACGCCAGCAGAGGTTGCAGCAGAGAAGGTGGTCCGGGCTGACGCTGTGGATAAGGGTAAAGGTAAAGCTGTCGAAGAGGTCCCTGCAGGGGCAGAGAAGGACTTGCTGGTTAAAGATGCTGAAGAGTTCATGCGACTAATCAAGAAAAGTGACTACAAAATTGTAGATCATCTTCATCAGACTCCGTCCAAGATCTCTATTCTTAACTTGTTGCTGTGCTCTGAAGCGCACCGCAACGCGTTACTGAAGGTATTGAATGCTGCATACGTGCTGCAGGAGATATCAGTAAATCAACTCGAGGAGGTGGTAGCCCATGTTAATGCTGGTAATGGGTTGGGATTCACGGATCTGGAGCTAACTCCTAAAGGAAGAGATCACAACAGCGCCTTGCACGTCTCAATAGAGTGCAGAGGCACGATTATGTCACATGTCCTGGTGGATACGGGTTCCTCGCTTAATGTGCTTCCGAAGAAAGCACTGATGAAGTTGGATACCCGTGGATTGATGTGCACGCCTAGTGATCTGGTCGTGAAAGCCTTTGACGGAACCAAGCGCCACGTCTTCGGAGAGTTGACCCTGCCAATTCAAGTCGGTCCAGAGACGTTCAATACGGTTTTCTATATCATGGATATCATGCCTGCCTACAGTTGCCTCTTAGGTCGGCCATGGATCCATTCCGCTGGTGCCGTGACGTCCACGCTGCATCAAAAGCTCAAATATGCTGTTGGGGGGAGCATAGTGACCGTCTGCGGTGAGGAGGACATCATGGTGAGCCACCTATCGTCCTTTAAATATGTCTAAATGGATGGCGAGATCCATGAAAAGCTTTGCCAAGCATTTGAAACCGTCAAGGTGAAGGAGGTAGCTCCCGTCGTCGCAGAGAAGCAAGAGTTGAACCTCTCCTCGTTTAAGGAAGCTCGGGCCGTTGTCGAAGCCGGTTCCACCCCAGGCTGGGGGCACGTCTTGGATATACCAATCAAGCAGGATAAGTTTGGATTGGGGTATTCTCCTGGAGCTGAAGCTTCATCTTCTTCTGGCAGCTCGTCTCGTGGGAAAGGGCCGATCCTATTCACCAAGGGCGGAGTCATTTTCGAGAGTATCAACGCAGCATCCGAGGACAGCGGGGATAGTGATTGCGATCTTGACGCCTGGATTCAACCGAGCAAGTCGGGCGAGCGCCTCCACAATTGGACCATCAAGGAGATTATCAAGCTGACAAGTGAAGAGTAATGATTTGCTTTTTACAATCTTTGTACAACCCTATGTCCTGCCCGGGGCATAGTGGTTTTACTGTCAGGGCCTTGTTGGATTATGCGTACGCATTTTGTTAATAAATAAAAGGCGTTTTCTTCGTAATCAAATATTGTGTTCTCTGTTATTCCTGTTTTATGTTTATTTCGAAAAACAGCAAAATGGCAACGAGGTTTGTGCTAACCTGCATATTCTTGCTTTAAACTTAACCCTTGTTATTGCAGGATCCACATGACAGATGACATCGACTCTGGACCCTCTACGGTTCACTACGACTTTGATTGCCCGATCTATCAAGTCGAGGATGAGATTGATGAAGACGAAGACCTTCCGGAAGAGTTGGCCCGCTTGTTGAGACAAGAGGAGAAGGTTATTCTGCCTCACGAGGAGGATATTGAGATTATAAATCTGGGTTCTGAGGAGCTCGTCAGAAATGTCAGAGTAGGGGCTGCGCTGCAGAATGATGTCAAGCATAGACTGGTCGAGATGCTTCGAGAGTATAGTGACGTCTTTGCTTGGTCATATGAGGATATGCCCGGACTCGACACTGATACCGTGGTTCATCGCTTGCCATTGCGAGAAGATTGCCCTCCAGTCAAGCAGAAGCTTAGGAGGACGAGACCAGACATGGCTGTAAAAATCAAAGAAGAAGTCCAGAAGCAGTTAGACGCAGGATTTCTAGCCGTTACCACTTACCCTCCGTGGGTCGCCAACATAGTGCCTGTACCGAAGAAGGACGGTAAGGTACGCATGTGCGTTGATTATCGGGATTTGAATAGGGCGAGCCCTAAAGATGATTTCCCGTTGCCTCATATCGATGTGTTGGTCGACAATACAGCCCAGTTTTCCGTGTTTTCGTTCATGGATGGCTTCTCCGGTTATAATCAGATTAAGATGGCACCGGAGGACATGGAGAAAACAACGTTTATTACCCCCTGGGGAACATTCTGCTATAAGGTAATGCCCTTCGGTCTAAAGAACGCAGGGGCCACTTACCAGCGAGCAATGGTAACTTTGTTTCATGATATGATTCATCATGAGATCGAGGTCTATGTTGATGACATGATTGCAAAGTCCCAAACGGAGGAAGAGCATCTGGTCAATTTGTTGAAGCTGTTTGAAAGGCTTAGGAAGTTCAGGCTGAGGATGAATCCTAACAAATGCACTTTCGGAGTGCGGTCCGGAAAGTTATTGGGGTTTATCGTTAGTGAACGAGGTATTGAAGTTGATCCTGCAAAGATAAAAGCTATCCAAGAAATGCCAGCGCCGAAAACAGAAAAAGAAGTTCGTGGTTTCCTGGGTCGAATAAACTACATTGCAAGGTTTATCTCGCAGCTCACGACCACTTGTGAACCAATGTTCAAGCTTTTAAAGAAAGATCAGGCGATTACTTGGAATGAGGATTGCCAGAAGGCATTCGACAAAATAAAGCAGTATCTTCAAGAACCTCCAATCTTGATACCCCCAGTGGCTGGACGGCCATTAATCATGTACCTGACGGTTCTGGAGAATAGTATGGGGTGTGTTCTCGGTCAGCACGACGAGACGGGCAGAAAAGAGCATGCCATTTATTATTTGAGTAAAAAGTTCACTGAGTGTGAGTCTCGATACTCGATGCTGGAGAAGACGTGTTGTGCATTAGCTTGGGCCGCCAAACGTCTACGACAGTATATGCTCAATCACACCACTATGCTAATTTCGAAGATGGATCCGATCAAATACGTCTTCGAGAAGCAGGCTCTTTCGGGCAGGATTGCCAGATGGCAAATGGTGTTAACGGAATATGATATTCAGTACGTTTCTCAGAAAGCCATTAAGGGAAGCGTATTGTCTGATTACCTTGCCGAACAGCCAATCGAAGACTACCAGCCGATGAAGTTCGAATTCCCTGACGAGGACATTATGTTCCTCAAAGCGAAGGACTGCGATGAGCCATTGCCCGATGAGGGGCCAGATAGGAAGTCTCAGTGGAAGTTGATATTCGACGGAGCGGTTAATTCCTATGAAAGTGGTATCGGGGCTATCATCACGACTCCTCACGGATCCCACATCCCGTTTACTGCGAGACTGACGTTTCCAGTTACCAACAATGAAGCCGAGTATGAAGCATGTATTATGGGTCTAGAAGAGGCAATTGATTTGAGAATCAAGAATCTAGACGTATATGGTGACTCAGCGCTTGTAATCAATCAGATCAAAGGGGAGTGGGAAACTCGTCAAGCGAATTTAGTGCCGTACATGAATTATGCCAGGAGGCTGCTTCCTTTCTTCGACCGAGTGGAACTTCATCATGTACCCAGGGCTGAAAATCAGATGGCTGATGCTTTTGCCACGCTGGCTTCAATGTATAAGGTCAATTATTGGAATGAGGCTCCAAGAATTGTGCTTTCGCGTCTTGATAGACCGGCATTTGTGTTTGCAATCGAGGATGCCACCGACGGCAAGCCATGGTTCCACGACATCCAGACCTTCCTTATGACTAAGGAGTATCCTGCGGGTGCGTCAACCCAGGATAAGAAGACTCTGAGGAGGCTATCTGGAAACTTTTATCTCAATCCTGATGGAGTGCTGTATAAGAGAAACCACGATCTCGTGCTACTCAGATGTGTAGATGAGAAAGAGGCAAGTATGCTCATGGAAGAAGTCCATGAGGGCACATTTGGTACGCACGCCGGCGGGCATGCCATGACGAGAAAGATCCTGAGAGCAGGATATTACTGGCTGACGATGGAGTCGGATTGCTTCAGATTCGCGAAGAAATGTCATAAATGCCAGATTTATGCTGATAAAGTTCATGTGCCGCCGTGCCCATTGAATGTCATGTCCTCCCCTTGGCCGTTCTCCATTTGGGGCATTGACATGATAGGCAAGATCGAGCCCACTGCGTCTAATGGTCATCGTTTCATTCTGGTAGCTATCGACTACTTCACCAAATGGGTGGAGGCAGCCTCGTACGCTAATGTGACCAAGCAGGTGGTAGCTAAATTCATAAAGAGGGACATCATCTGTCGATATGGAATTCCTGAGCGAATCATTACTGATAATGGTTCGAATTTGAATAACAAGATGATGAAAGAGCTGTGCCAGAGCTTCAAGATTGAGCACCACAACTCATCTCCTTACCGGCCGAAGATGAATGGCGCTGTTGAAGCGGCCAACAAGAACATCAAGAAGATCGTTCAGAAGATGGTTGTGACGTATAAAGATTGGCACGAGATGTTACCGTTTGCCTTGCACGGTTATCGTACGACGGTGCGTACGTCGACCGGGGCAACTCCTTTCTCCTTGGTGTATGGTATGGAAGTTGTCCTACCGTTAGAAGTGGAGATTCCCTCTTTGCGAGTTTTGGTTGATGTGAAACTCGACGAGGCAGAATGGATTACGAATCGCTTGAACCAACTCAGCCTGATGGATGAGAAGAGGTTAGCATCGATTGCATTTGGTCGTCTGTACCAAAGCCGAATGAAGAAAGCTTATGATAAGAAGGTGCGTCCTCGAAGCTTTCAGACGGGTGATCTCGTCCTGAAGAAAATTCTTCCGCCACACTCTGATCACCGGGGCAAATGGACTCCGAATTACGAAGGGTCGTATGTTGTTAGCAAGGTCTTCTCGGGAGGAGCTTTGTTGTTATCCACGATGGATGGTGAAGATTTTGCATCCCCGGTGAACGCGGACGCAGTTAAAAAATACTTTGCTTGAAAGAGACCCGCTGGACAAAAAAAGAAAGAGTCCAGGCAAAAAAGGGGCATCCCGGCGAACCAAAAACAGAATAAAAGGTTCGGGAAAAAGTTAGGGATATATTGAAAAAATGTACACCCGCGAAGTCGAAAACCTACACTGGGCGGCTTCGGAAAAAAGGGTATCCCGGTGAACTGAAAACCCGTAAAGGGCGGTTCACGCAAAAGTTAGGGATTTGAATAAGCAAATGACTGCATTCCACGTGTGGACTTTCATTGTTTAGTGGTTTGGAAGACCTGAGGGCCGTTTATCTGAATCAACCTCTTACGAAGCTGAAGTGTCGGAGAAGTATCGAAGTCGAGTGGGCCTTAGAGGGATCAACTCATGGTGTTCGTCTACGCCTCGTTGCCGACATTTGTATATACTGATGTATATTTATGTTTTCTTTTTGCGCGGCTTCCTCATTCCAGGAGCTTGCCTCTGTTGTAAAACATTTTTGCCCATTCAGGGGTTCATCATCAATAAAATACGCATTATTCAGCAATTCTGCTTGTCTGTTTAGCATTTATCTGTTTTGTTTGCGAACGAAAACGCCGATGTTTTTAATAAAATGCGCATACATAAACTTACGGGCCTAGGCCATTGATTGTTGAAACAACTAATTAACTGAATGTTGTCACGAGATAATAACCTGGATAGGCCCCTTTGAGGAGGGTATCTTGTCTGTTTGTTTGTGTTGCTGCATGTGTAGCACTTTCCAGAGGATGTGTCGTGCGCATCCCCGAAGCAGGGCGAGTCCTCATTCTCCAGCAGAGTTCAGTAGCCTCTCCTCCGCAGAATCTGAACGCAAATAGTGAGCATTGATATGTCTCCCCACGCAGAGATGATTCTCTTCCCCAAGCAGACGCATCCTGAAGGAACGTCACCTCATCAGCTGAGCCAAGCACCGAAGAATGATGTCGTCTCCCCCCAGCACCGGGTCACAAGTGCAGATTTCATAGAGGTGTTCGAGTGCCGAAGCTCGTGTTCCCCCAGTAAAGTCTCCAGCGGGATCGAGATTCCCCTGCAGAATTGTACTCTCCCCCGAAGTCAGATGATTCTTTCTTCCCCAGCGAAATTGAAATTCCGCACCAGAGTCGTACTCTCCAGTGAAGTAGAATGATTTCTCTCCCCGGCCGAGTCCGCAGAAAAGCAGAATCCTTGGAAGCAGTTGAGACCGTGAGCGATTTTCCTAGCAGATAGTGAACAGCTGATGCTGTATTTCCCCGGAGCCGTACTCTCCAATGAAGCAGAATGACTTCTCCTTCCTCAGCCGAGTTTGCAGAGGTCCAAGAGAGCCGAGTCCTTGGAAGTTGATCAGATCATGATTGGTTTTTCCCCAGTGGAGTGTGGAGCAGCTGAGGTTGTTTCCCCATAGAGTAGTTATCCCCAGAAAAGTAGCAATGACGGCCGCACAGTTTATTCTCGCGATTGAGATCAGCAGGTCCAGGTTCTCGCACAGTTTCGTCTACTGCAGCAGATCAACTGAAGTTGTTTTCCATGTAGCAGTTCGCGGAAGATCTGTTCCCCAGACAGAGCCTGATTGATATTGGCGTGTCCACGTTCTCCTCAGCAGGATGATTCCTCTACCTGAGTAGTTTTTTTCTCCTTGACAGGAGAATTCCCCTTCGGCATTTATTTTGCTGACGGGATTGCATAGCATTGTGCATGACTGCATAGCATTTAACACTGCATAGCACTTAACGTTGCATAGCATTGTGCATGATTGCATGGCATTTAGCATAAACGCATATCATTCCCACCGTGTGGGGCATAGCGCAGAAGCATATGCATCATAAGCATGATCTAGGTCATTATCATTCTTGTCTTGCAGGTGTTCCACCAAGAGACCAGTTGCTCAGGACGATTCCTGATATTCTCTCCAACGAGGTTGTTTTCTTAAGATGATTCTTAAAGACCCCGGTGTAATCCCCACAGTCGCTCGCTCAAGATGATTTTTGAGATCCCCACCGGAGTCTTCAGCTCAAGACGATTCTTGAATTCCTCAGCGGGGCCGTTTGCTTAAGATGATTCTTAAGACTTCAGCGCAGTTTCCCGGGTTGTTCGCCTAGTATAATACTTGAGTTCCCCAATAGCGTCCCCAGCAAGAGTTGCCCAAGAAGATTCCTGGAATACCCAGCGGAATAAAGTCTCCCGAATGGTTATCGGTTCAGGATGATTCTTGAAGGTGCCCGACGGAGTTGTTTGTTCAAGATGATTCTTGAAGTCCTTAGCAGCGCGATATGTCTGCTCCAACAGTGATGTCTAATCTGAAGATTGACTTCGTAAATGCCTGGAGGCGATATCAGAAGGTTCCTGTGAGCTCAGATGTCCTCGTTGATGGAACAACGTGTGGCTGAAGACAAGGTTCCAAAGTTTGTAGATATACCAAGATGATCCGTGTTGGTCTGAAGACCAAGTCAGTTGTCCTGAGGAGATGATTGATTGCGATCAAGTGGATAGTTTTTCTTCTGACTGAAGTCGAAGATGTTTCTCCAGCTGAAGCAGAGTTTTGCCTGAAGGCAAAAAAATGTTTGAATCCCCGTAGAGTCATGAATGGCTCAGGATACCATTTCTTTGACTGAGGTCACAGATTTCCTAAGCTGAAGCGAAGGTGCCTAAGGGCAAGGTTATCCCCAAGGTCATGAATGACCTAGGATTCATTTTTCGGACTGAAGGCCGAAATATATCCCTGACTGAACTCACGGATGCTCTATAGCAGAGGTGGAGTTGCCCGAAGGCAGATCCATGTATCCTTGAAGGCCAAGGACCATTTCTTTAGACTGAAGTCGAAGATACCTCCTGCAGAGTTGCCGACGGGCGAAGTTTACATCCTTGAAGGTCAAAGATGTTTATCTTCAGAAGTACTTGAAAATCTTTTCTAGCTGAAGCTGGAATCGCCGACGGGCAGGGTTTCATTTATCTTCAGAAGTACTTGAAGATTTTTTCTAGCTGAAGCTGGAAATGGCCAGGGGCCAGGGTTTCATATATCTTTAATGTTGAAGTTCTACGGCGGGCAGTGTGCAGTAGTATTCCGATGTTCGTTATGGTTCTGAGGGTGAACCCCAGATCAGAGTGTGCTCGGTTAAGTCTCTCATTCCCAGCGGAGTAGTTTCAAATACGCAAGTGTACCTTTTGTTTCATTTGTCCGACGGTGATGTTGGATGTTTGTTCGACGGCGAGGTTGAACGTTTGGATTTGACGGCGAGGTCAGATCATCATTTGTCCGACGGCGATGTTGGATGTTTGTTCGACGGCGAGGTTGAACGTTTGGATTTGACGGCGAGGTCAGATCATATTTTGTCCGACGGTGATGTTGGATGTTTGTTCGACGGCGAGGTTGAACGTTTGGATTTGACGGCGAGGTCAGATCGTCATTTGTCCGACGGCGATGTTGGATGTTTGTTCGACGGCGAGGTTGAACGTTTGGATGTGACGGCGAGGTCAGATCATATTTTGTCCGACAGCGATGTTGGATGTTTGTTCGACGGCGAGGTTGAACGTTTGGATTTGACGGCGAGGTCAGATCGTCATTTGTCCGACGGCGATGTTGGATGTTTGTTCGACGGCGAGGTTGAACGTTTGGATGTGACAGCGAGGTCAGATCATATTTTGTCCGACGGCGATGTTGGATGTTTGTTCGACGGCGAGGTTGAACGTTTGGATTTGACGGCGAGGTCAGATCGTCATTTGTCCGACGGCGATGTTGGATGTTTGTTCGACGGCGAGGTTGAACGTTTGGATGTGACGGCGAGGTCAGATTGTCAGTTGTCCGACGGCGAGGTTGGATGTTTGTTCGGCGGCGAGGTTGAATGTTCATTTTCAGATTATATTTTGTTCGGCGGTGATGTTGAATGTGTTCGATGGCGAGGTTGAATGTTTGTTTGACGGCGAGGTCAGACTCTTTAAATCCCCCATCAGAGATGATGTTTGTACGACGGCGATGTCAGATTCAGTCCTCCAGCGGCGATGTTGGGTGTTGTGGTTGTCTGAAGGCAATATCAGAGGAAGTTAATGTGGATGACTGACGGGGATGTCAGATCAGTATTTCTCCAAATAGTTGCCGTGCAGCTATTATCCCAGTATTCGACGAGATTGAGCAGTTGGCAAATTTTCGGGTTTACCGATATTCAACCGTCTCGCACCTTGATTGGTTGAGAGCCGTTCGCTTCTCACCCAGTCAGGTTCAAGCCGTTTGAATAGGGGCAGCTGTTGCACCCCAAAATTTGACCAACAATTATTTATTCATTGAGTGTTTGAAAGTTGATACCTTCATCAGAAAGTTCAAGAGATCCTCAGAAGAATTGGTTGGAACCAGGGTTGTGTGCTTCATAGCTTGAGAGTTGTGGGTGCTCCTCAGATGATTCTGAGACTTTGAGAATGAACTTGATGTTTTGAGAAAGCCTATGAGATGTCTTGAAAGCCATCATGGAGTCCAGAGAAGTCATTGTGCAAGAATTCAGAAGATTCAACCATGAATGGTAGAATTAGGGTTTTGACTGGGTCAACCCTAGAATAACTGAAAATTTGGAGAAGGTTGAGACCTAATCCAAGGGCCATGAGATCATGGAATTATGCTTAGAGGTGTTATAAAGATGATTCCTAAGCCAACTCATCATAATTGAAGGGTTTGAGAAGTTTTGAGTTAGGGTTTTCTGAGGATTGTCAGTGAAAAACCCTAATTTGATCCCTATCTTCCAGGCAGTTTTAGCTCTAGATGTGATTGATATCTCATCTTCCCCACAACATGAATGTTGTAGAGCTTGTTCTTAGATTTAATTTGAGTGGTGGAATTCCTTGATAGGAGTTACAGAGCTCAAGTTATGGTTTTGACAAATTACAGGTCAGCTGAGGTGTGTGAATCTGGGTCCTTGAAAGTCACCCAACTTGCAGACAACTTTTGCCCTAGTAGGATGATTCCTATGATCTCTTGGTCAACATGAATGTTGAAGTTCATCTTCTTAGCTTTAATTTGAGTGGTATAAGTCCTTGATAGGATTTGTAGAACTCAACTTATGGTTTGAACAAGACAGGGGTATTTTGGTCATTTGGCAGTTATAGGTCATTTTAAGCAAAGGCCATATCTCCTATTTCCAAGCCTCAAATGGAAAAACTCAAAACATGAAAGTTGTTCAAAATGGGATTTTAAGTCTATAAAGAAGGTCATGAATTGTTGGAAAAGCTCATAGCATGGATTTGCATGATTGGTTAAAAATGAACTAAAAATGGCTTATAAGTTTAAAAAGTTGAATTTGAAAATTGGTTTGGAAGATCTAGGAATCCAAAATAGGTCATCCAATATATCATTTTGATTGGAAACACCATTTTGAGAACATTGGTTTAAATATAATTTTTATTTGAAGCTTTAAAATGGGACATGCTTTGTAATATTGAAACTTGCATATTAAGGCACCCTTGCAAAACTTAACATAAGCCAAAGGTGAGCTTGTTTTTCACACATATCTTCTCAATATCTCATGTGAGGATATTTTGACACCAAATTGTAAGGCATAAGGCATGAGATGAGAGAAATTCAATATGTCATCACATGAGATTTCAAGGACTTTCTAGCTCATTCTAGAAAGGTCTAGGAGTTTCCATTGATCATTATAAGAAGAGTGAATCATGATGGTTAAGAGGTTGGTGATCATTGTTGATGAGAGGTGAGATTAGAGTGTGAAAAGTAAGATTCTTCCATTGGCAATTTCATATCAAACCTTCATTCTCTTCAATCTCCATTCATTTCTCCACCACAAACATATTCTTCTGATCATTGTGATTGAGTACATGCTGAGGTAGAAGAAGATCCATGGAAGTTTGAAGCTGTTTTGAGGAAATTGCAAGAATTGCATTTTGATATCAAACACAAGATTCAAGCATTGATCATTCACCTTGCTGCATACAGAAGTCATATTGGGCATTGGAGATTAATCAAGGAAGGTTTCAGGCACTAAATTGCAAGGAAACCATAGCCTCCATTAAAGTGTGACAGGTTGGTAATCTTGCTCGAATCTCCTAATTTATGTGCATTCTACCATAGTTATAGGTTTAGACTGGTTAAGCTAGGATAGAGGACTTTATTCTGAGAGTTAGGGGAAGGATCATAAGGTTTCGAGGCAGGGTACAATTTCTTGCAGAATGAATAACAAGCAATTTTGTGTGCATCAATGGATATGAGATGGTGTAGAATGGCTAGGGGAACATGTAGAATAATTCTGGATAATTCATTTGAAGTTCTATTAAGTTTGATAGCATAGGAAAGAAATGGAACCTTGATGATGAAGCTTTCTGTTAGGATGATTCAAGAGGTTTCAGGGAAAACTATGGATAGCATCGTGTTCAGGGTGTTTGATAGTGCAACTTTGCTTTTGGAAGCCCAGGAATTCATGGAGAAATCAGTGAGAACGATCAGGTTGAAGATCCTTGCATGGGGTTAGGGTTTCTGCAAACCCTAGGGTTCAGTTGGGGACGATGAAGGTCCACCGTCGGATGATCTCAAGACCTTGACTTCTTCGCATGATCCAATGGCCCATATTTGATTTCAAAATGGAGGGAAGACTGAGGTACAAAACGCTGCGTATCATTTAGCCAAACGCACCATTTTGGTTCGTTGACAAACCTGGGCTCAGCAACTTACTTCTATTCCCACCCCCAGAATTGGCCCAATGTTCAAAATCAACTGTGGCGCTTTACTTTTCTCACCCCCCTCCCATTTATTTCTTATTCTTTTATTTTTTAATTTCTTTTAATTCTTGGCATTTTATAAAATTCATAAAAAATATAAAAATCAATATTTTTCATTTCTTCTTTTTTTCACATAATCATGATTTTGTCTAGAAAATTAATAAAAAATAAAATTCCATTTTATTTTTAGTTTAATATTTTTTAGCATATTTTCTTGTAAATAGTACATTTAATTGATTTTGGTTGACCCTTGATTTTGTACAATTTGTTTTAGGACTTCCCCTTAGGGTTTTTGAGCCATTCTTTTTGGCATAGTTAGATGTTGAACCCTAGTTTCATGTAGGATTTATCTCTTGATTTGTAGATTAAATTTTGATGTAGTTTGATTGTTAGACATTTAGGTGCTCTAATTAGGGTTTTAAGTTGTATAGGTAGACTTGAACAAATTTGTTTTGGGGTTTATAGGCCAAATTAGTGTATGGGGAATACATGGGTTAAGGGTAAGTATGTATAGAATTCCCTAGAATTTTGCTAGAGTATTGTATGGTGTTTTAGTATTTTTCATTGATTTTTGAATGTATGGATAGCATGTATGTTGCTTAAAGGCATAAGTTGTATTGTTGTGTTTTCTTTCCTTCTCTTTTGAGTGTGTGAGCTTTGAAGATTGAGTTGAAGACCTTGTGGAACATCATGGAAGCTTTGAAGACCTTGCAGAGGAGCTTAGGTAGCTTTTGTTGTTTGTTTATAGGATCATGAGTGCATAGGTAGAGCATTAGATAGAATATTTTGTTCAATAAACAAGGAGTGTCTTGTCCACCTCCTTTCTTCTCTATGACACAGAGTCCCTTAAGGGTATTCACCTCTCTCCTTTGGAGGGATTAGTGACCTTGCCCTATAAGGTAGAACTTTGAGAGAGCCTTTCCTTTGATGTTAAGTCCTCAATGGCATCCTTTGGAAGTCAGTGAGCACTGCAACATCCTCACCTCATCTTGTTGACTGAATCTTGTTTGCTGGAGCATTAGAGCCATTGAAGATAGAAGCTGAGGCCTTGAAGAGGATGATTCCTTGAAGATTATTGAAGTCTGAAGACTCTGTGAAGATCAAGTGGATGATTGAAGATCCCTGGAGATAGTGAAGCCTGAAGGTAGAGCAGATCAAAGGAGCTGAAGCTCAAGGGAGAAGATGAGTTGATACTCATACTGTAGGTTTGATACCTGGAAAGCAAGTGATCTCTGAAGTCTGAAGACTGGGTTGCTGCTGGAGGAGCTGAGGCTTTCTTCTGTTTTCTTTGATGTATTGTGTGTTTTGTCTGATTTGTCTGTTGCATTAGACTAAGCCCATTTAGAATAAGTTCAGTATAAGAGCATGAGTGCATCTGCTTGTATTGTTACTGCCTGGCTTTGCTTGCGGGTATTCGGTAGAGCCCAGCTCCCTTGCCCATGTGTTTATTCTGCTTGATAGCATCTCATTTCTTTTATCTGTATGATTGTAGTTTACTGCTTATTGCTTGATAGCATGTTGTTTATTTTTCAGTATGATTACTGTTATTTCATGACTGGCTTGAGGTTGAGACGAGCTTGTGGAGGCTGAAGCCCCACACACATTTCCTCCCTCACTTGCATTGCATGCATTTTACTGTTAAAGCTGATGCTTTTGTCTGTTTTGGTGTATCATTGACATGATCCCTTAGGACTCTCATTTCCTCTGATGAGGATTTGATGATAGACTTTTAGGTTGAAACCTATGCATGACAACATCTAGGAGTTCCCTGTTTAAACCTCAACCATAGGATGAATCCATGGCATGATAACAGTAGGACTTGATAGTCTCCCTCCTAGTTGGGCCTGTTCTCTTCTCATCTCAAAACAGCTTAAGATACGGTAATCATGAATGATTTCTTTCGTACGTTACGAGCCTTAAGCTATCTGAGAAAGGATTGTGGGAGAGCTTCTTTTCCATGGTCTGGATGTTTAGTATGGTACCCTTTGGGTGACATGCGACGCATTCACTCTCAGGTCATAGTCTCTAGTGCGGTTGAAATCGCAAACACAATAAAAGACACTTCTTTTAGGAGATAACCCGTAGTTTCCCGAACTATGTTTGCTCTGATCTTTCATACCAGATGAAAGTACGTAGGCATAGGATGCGACGTCCTAGCGAGCAACCTTCAACCTTTCCCCCGTAGTCAGCCGAACTACGTTGACTCTGATTTCTCGTTCCAGACGGGAATACGTAGGCATAAAGTGCGACGCTTTGCCGAGTCATTTTTCTTTTCTTTTTCGGCCAGCCTTGATAGGTAGATAGATTATAACCAACCCGTCCAAGTAAACAAACAAGCAAGGATCCCATCGAGTACGATGGACGTGAGGGGTGCTAATACCTTCCCCTTGCGTAACCGACTCCCGAACCCAGACAATGGTTGCGACGACCTTGTCTTACCCTTTTTCGTTAGGTTTCTCCGATCGTTTCCTTTCCCGCTCTGAGGGATAAATAACGGAAGGTGGCGACTCTTCTGTTTTGCCGGCACCGTATTTTCGCGCGAGCGACACTTGACACGGTGGCTTTCATGCTCGATCGCTGTGCGTGGAGATGATTGAAGAGGCGAGATTGTTTGCATGAGTGAGAAAGATTGATAGGTTTAAAGATTGAAGTCGATGATGATGCAACGAAGGAGAAGAACAAAGACGATCTTAACGTGTCATCTATCATTTAGGTCTTGATTCATTTGAATTAGATCAGGATAGGCATATAGACGTTGACCAACTGTTTACATTTTGACTTTAGGATTGTTAGATTTAGTTAGTTTCCCCTTGTCAAAATTTAAATCCTTTCTCCAAAAATACCAAAATTACTTAACAATATTTCTAAACTTTTCTAAATCATAAGAATGGTGCCCAACTTCCAAAGGAAACGATCCCCTCCTCGTTGACTGCCATGTCACTCGTAATTCTAGATCTTTACTTATTTTCCCGCTCATCCTAGCCTTAGGATCGGAGTCACTGCATTCCACGCAAGCGTCCTTCCATGGACATTCTCCTTTATACCTTATCCTAGCCTTAGGATCGGAGTCGCCGCACTCCACATTTTTGTCCTACCGTGGACATTCACATATCCTTCATCCTAGCCTGAGGATCAAGAGTCGCCGTACTCCACATAAATTCCCGTCGAGGATACTTACCTACCTTTCAACTTAAACTTTAGACTTGGAGTCTCTGCACTACATGTAAGTGTCTCATTATGAACACTTATTTCCCCTTGTAACTTCGACCACAATTAAGAGATCCTCACCCTCATTGAGGGGAACTACGAATGCTCTGATTCCATTCCCGTCAGGATACGTAGGCACGAGATGCGATGTCTTGGTGAGCATACTTAGGACTAACCTCTTAGGTCTCCTTTTAACCCTTTGTCATATAATAGATAACAAATAACATGATAAAACAAGAGGTTCCTATAGAATACTACAGATGCTTAGGATGCTAACACCTTCCCTATGTATAACCAACCCCCGAACCTTAGATCTCTCGCATTGTTTTTACAGTGTTATTAGGGTTTTTTTGTTCTTTACCCTTTCCTTTGGATAAATCAAAGCTTCGTGGTGAATATTTAAAGATTTGCGATTCAAGTTAATCAATAGCTTGATATCTGATTCTCACCGTAACAAAATTGGCGACTTCACTGGGGAGTGAATCTTTAGAGGGTTACCCCTAACTTGTTTATTTGTGTTATTTGTTGAAAATATTTGTTTGTATGTGTTTATATGATTGTATCTGCGTGGGTTATATATTGTTGCAAGATAAGTTATATATTGTCCCAACCAAGGTAACTTGAGAATCACCGCTCAGTTGAGGCCCTCTTTGGAATGGTATTGTTGAACGAGTATTTGTGAACACACTTACTATTTTCAACCTAGGAGTCTGTGATACTGGGAACCTTTAGTTACCCTTAACAAAACTTTGGCCTTTCTTAGGACGTGGTGCAATGACTATAAGGGAATAATCCCAAAGTAGTTGATATGTGATACTACACTCAAAAGAGGTTCTCTTGAGAATATTGTTAACCACCGAGTATTCGGGAAATTAATAATATCCAAAAGATGGATTGATGACTTTAGGCACCTCTTAGAACCCTTGTTCTGCAAGTATAATAACCCTTAGTACACACCCTTCGGGATGGGTAGACCATGGCTCCATGCTTATGACCCTCTAACCCAAGCCTCCAATTGCTTATCTGTATTTGTGTATATCTGTGTTTGTGCATCCATGCATTCATGCATTCATGAACAACCCTTGGTTTCAAGGAATTCAATTGTTCTTTCCTTTGCAAAATCAATAAAGATCTTAAAATTTAAAATAAAACCTTTTTCATATTCTCTAAAGTGTTTGCAATTTGCTTTTGAATTCCTTGAAATCACCACCTTGCATTGCATTCATGTCTTTGCATGTGCATTTTCCTTTCGCTTTTTGCTCATCTCGTTGTCTCATCTTCAGTTTATTCACCCTGAATCCTCTGCGACCGTACAACACCAAAGTTCAAGCTCGTAGAAGGATGGCAGAACATAATCAAGAACTTGATTGTGTCAGTGATGACCTCCAGGGAAGTGTAGGGCAAATCATGGAGATACTAAAGGTTATACGTGCAAAGATGGATGTTCAGCCCACTGTTGTTTCTGAGATTGCCAATATAGTTGTGGATCCTCGGCCAGCTATTGGTACTACAGCAAGTGCACCTCTATACGGTCTTCCACCAGGTTTTATGTCGGCACCTGCTGCAGTTCCTATCGTTCAACAAGTTGTTCCTTTGGTTACTGAAGCTCCTCATGCGGTTCCAACTTTTGCACCAGTTGCTATGCATACCTATGTGCCACCATATTTCAATGAGCATCAACCATTATACGATGTCCCTGACACGAAGGAAGATGAAAATTAACGTCATGAGAAACACAGAGAAAATGTGGAAATTATTGATAAGAGGTTGAGAATGATGAAGGGAGATCAAGTCTTTGGTGCTGCTGCTAGAGAAATGTGTCTTGTATCTGGTCTGGTTATTCCTCCAAAGTTCAAAACTCCTAAATTTGATCACTATGAAGGAGTTACATGCCCGAGGAGTCATCTGATCATGTACTATCAAAAAATGGCCCTCACGTTGATAATGATAAGCTGATGATTCATTGTTTCTAAGACAGTTTAAAAGGTGCTTCGTCGAAGTGGTATTTAAGTCTGGATCAGTCTCGCATTAAGAGTTTTCAAGGTCTATCTGATGCCTTTATCAAACATTATAAATACAACATGGATCTGGCTCCTGACCGAAGGCAATTATTGTGCATGTCTTAGAAGAGTTTTGAATTGTTCAAGGAATATGCTCAGAGATGGAGAGAGACTGCTTCACAAGTGGAACCTCCTTTGGCTGAGAAAGAGCTAGCTGATTGGTTCGTCGACACTGTTCACCCTGAATTTTATGAAAGAATGGTTGGAAGTGCGACTGCTAATTTTTCTTATATTGTTGTTGTTGGTGTGAAGGTAGAATTAGGTTTGAAGAGTGGTTAAATGTCAAGTATTACTGGTAACTCAAGCTCCAACAAAGACCATGCTAAGAAGCCTTCATTTAGTTCTCACAAGAAAAGAGAGGGTGAAACTAATACTGTGATATCAAACAGAAGAAGATATCAACCTTGGTAACATCAACAAAACTATGCTCAACAACAAGATTACCCTGTTTAGTTTGCTCAACAACCGTATGTGGTTGCTGTTACACCTACTTTTAATCAACAAGTTCCTGCATATCAGCCTGTGCAACTGGCTCCTGTTTATCAACCACCTCCTGTCTATCAACCTCCTCCAGGTTATCAGCTTGCCCAAGCTCCATCCGATTATCAACGAGTGCCCAACGCTCATGCTTATCAACAACCGAAGAATCAAGTACCTCTCCAGAATGTTCCTAACAGAAGATATTATAAACCTCCATGTCCTCCTATTCCGATAAATTATATCGAGTTGTACCCTTCACTAGTCAAGGTTTGATAACTACAAGAGCTTTGGGTCCACCTCCTAATCCACTTCCACCTAATTACAATCCAAATGCTCATTGTTTGTTTCACGAAGGTGCGCCTGGCCATGATCTAGAAAGTTGTTATGCTCTCAAGCACCTTGTAACAGAATTAATGGAAAAGAAGATTCTGTCTTTTGATGATCCTTAGCCTAATGTTAAGAACAATCCTTTGCCCAACCATGGGTCTATTAATACTATTAATGAGGTATCTGACGAGAGCCTAATTCTTGATGTTTCCTAGATTAAGACCCCTCTCCGAGTCTTCCATTCAAAATTGTTTGAGGCAGGTTTGGTGAAGGTTCGCCATGATGATTGTACAAATTGTGATGTCAGTGCCAAGGGATGTATGTTGGTTCAAAATGATGTTTAGAAGTTGATCAATAATGGCTTCCTACAAGTGAGTAGTAAATTGCAGAAGGATGAAGTTGTCGTGATTGAGCCCATCTTCAACTTGCCAGAACCACGTGATAAAGTGCTCATTTTTAATTTTCCAAAATCAAGCTCTGTAATGCCTGTTTTTAGTGCACCAAAACCTGTGTTCAACATACCAGAATTGGTTGTTGCTTTTACAATTAATCAACCAAAGCCAATGATCATTCAAAAACCTAGTCCTTTTCACTTCAGAGACTCAAAATTTGTACCTTGGAAATATCATGTGACAATGATTGACAAAGAATCTGGGAAAGTTATTTCGAGTAAAGAATTGGAAAGTGTTAGTGCAAATGTGACTAATATAGTTGGGGCAAGCAAAATAACACGAAGTGGTCGTATTTATACTCCCCATTTCAATGATACTCTGCCTAAGGAAATTGTTACCACTGTGCCTGCCAAATATAAAGAGAAAGAGGTGGCTACAAATGATGAAGATGCTGAGTTCTTAAGGATTATCAGAAAAAGTGATTACAAAGTCATGGATCAGCTTCACCAGACTCCTTCTAAAATCTCAATCTTATCTTTGTTGGTGAATTCACCTGTTCACCGAGCTGCATTGCAAAAGTTGTTGGCTTAAGCTCATGTTGCCCAAGATATTACTACTAGCCAATTCGATAGTGTGATCTCCAATATTACTGCCTGTAACACCCTTAGTTTTAGTAATGAGGAATTACCAAGAGAAGTTCATAACAACAATTGTGCCTTACATGTGTCCGTGAAATGTCAGGAAGATAATTTATCAAGGGTGCTTGTGGATACTAGTTCCTCTTTAAATGTTTTACATAAGAAGATTATTACAAAGATGGCTTACAAAGAGACTGAGATGAGACCTACTTCTCTAATTGTCAAAGCTTTTGATGGTTCCTGCAGAACTATAATTGGAGAAGTGGAACTACCGATCTTAATTGGTCCATATGTATTCAACATCACATTCCAAGTGCTGGATATAAACCCCACTTATAATTGTTTACTCGAAAGGCCATGGATGCATACTACTGGTGCTGTAACTTCAACATTACATCAAAAGATGAAATTTGTGATTAATGATAAATTGGTAAGTGTGCAAGGTGAAGAGGACTTGATGGTAAGTAACTTGTCTTCATTCCGTTATATAGAGGTTGACAAAGAAGATTTAGAAACTTCTTTCCAAGCACTCGAGATAGCCAACGCAGTTCTGTCTGAGGTCGAGGAACCAGCGAGCAAGAGTAATCCGTCTTTCGCGTCTTTCAAGAGTACCAGATCAACAATTGAAGAATGTGTACCAGAAGGTTGGGGAGAGGTGATATATTTCAATACAAAGATGAATCGTCATGGGTTGGGTTACAAACCAACTAATGGTAGAGCTTCTAACTCTGCCAATGGTCGCTTGAAGACTGTCCAAGAAATGTTTGTCAGCGGAGGTTTCCAAATCAACGTTGTTGAAGAGGACAATGAAGATGAAGACTTGAGCAATCAGGTCTTCAAGTGTGATGCAACTTTGGACAATTGGGAAGCAATAGAGATCCCAGTGATCTTTCCTTCGTCAAAGTAATTTATTTGTCTTTTGTTTGTTTTCAAAAATAAATTCCATAGCTGTGCCCAAAGCGACTGGACTATTTTGTAAGGCCACCATTTTTACTTTCAAATGATTATCAATAAATGCATTTTGTTAAATTCTCTTTGTTTCATTTACTATTTTTCGCTTTTACCTTTTAAAAGAAATTGGCAATCTTTCAAAACCAGAAAAAGAGCATCTTTATCTTGCATTTTCTTTGTGCCTTTAATGAAACAAGTCATTCCAAACATGCAGAATAATCCCTAACCATGTTGAATCCAATGACTCTGCTTTCACTGCTAACTTTGATTTGCCCATTTATCAAGCTGAAGATGAGGGTGAGGAAGACTTTGAAGTTCCCACTGAACTGGCAAGGTTGGTTCAGTATGAGTACACTGAACTTCAACCGTGCAAAGAGCAGGTATATTTGATTAATCTTGGCACTGATGAAGAAAATAAAGAGGTCAAGATTGGTACAACGCTTGGGGTAGATGTCAAGCAAAGTTTGGTCAACCTTCTAGAGGAATATGTCAATGTGTTTGCATTGTCATATCAAGATATGCTCAGTTTAGACACTGATATTATTGTTCACAAGTTTCCACTTAAACTAGAGTGCCCACCTATAAAGCAGAAACTTTGAAGAACAAGACCTGAGATTGCTTTGAAGATTCGAAATGAGGTTAAGAAACAACTTTGCGCAGGTTTTCTAATAGTTGCAAAGTATCCTGAATGGGTAGCCAACATCGTGCCAGTACCCAAAAAGGACGGTAAATTCAGAATGTGTGTGGACTATAGGGATTTGAACAAAGCAAGCCCAAAGGATGATTTCCCTCTACCGCATATTGATACGCTTGCGGATAATACAGCCTGTTTCGCAGTCTTCTCTTTTATAGATGGCTTCTCCAATTACAATCAGATTAAGATGGACCCTGTCGATAGAGAAAATACTACATTCATTATTCCTTGGGGGAACCTATTGTTATAAAGTTATGCCCTTCGGTTTAAAGAAAGCAGGGGCAACATATCAAAGAGCGATGGTCGCTCTCTTTCATGACATGATGCATAAAGAGATCGAGGTGTATGTTGATGATATGATTGCTAAGTTCCAAAGTGAGGAGGACCATTTAGATCATTTGCTGAAATTGTTTGAACGAATTAGGAGGTGCTAGTTGAAACTGGAAAGCTACTTGGATTTATCGTCAGCCAGCGAGGAATCGAAGTAGATCCTGATAAAGTCCAAGCCATTCTAGAAATGTCTGCTCCATAAACTGAAACACAAGTTAGAGGTTTTCTTGGACGCTTAAATTATATCTCCAGATTCATTTCTAACATGACTGCTACCTGTGAGCCAATATTCAAGTTACTCTACAATGGTCAAATTATTGATTGGAACTTTGATTGTCAGCAAGTGTTTGAGAAGATCAAGGTTTATTTACAAGAGCCCCCTATCTTAATGCATCTGACTATTCTTGAGAAGTCTATGGGTTGTGTACTGGGCCAACACAATAAGGCCGGACAAAAAGAACATGCCATCTACTACTTGAGCAAGAAGTTTACTAATTATGAAAGCTGGTATTCACTTTTGGAAAAGACTTATTGTGCTTTAGCATGGGATGCTAGGTGCCTCCGGCAATACATGATCTATCACACTACTTTGTTGATCTCGAAAATGTATCCAATAAAGTATATTTTTGAAAAGCCTGCTCAGACTGGAAGACATGCCCATTGGCATATGTTGTTATCTGAATACGACATCCAATACGTAACTCAAAAAGCTATTAAAGGAAGTATCTTGTCAGATTACCTCGCAGACCAACCAGTTGAAGATTATGAGCCTCTAAAATTTGACTTTCCTGACGAATACATTATGTTAGTGAAGAAAGACTATAAAGAGCCATGTCCTGATGAAAGTCCCGAGCCAGGTTCCCGATGGAAAATGATGTTTGATGGTTCTTCTAACTACAGTGGGCATGGCATTGGTGCCGTTTTGATGAATCCTAATGGTGGTTATACCCGTTTTACAGCAAGGTTAGACTTTCAATGTACAAACAATGTTGCCGAGTACGAAGCATGTATTCTAGGCCTTGAAGCATCTATTGACCTCCGAATCAAAATTCTTGAAGTGAGTGGAGATTCAACTTTGGTGGTCTACCAAGTCAAGGGTGAATGGGAGACACGAGATGAAAATTTGATCCCATATTGAGCTTACATTGTTGAAATGATCGAATACTTTGAGGAGATCACTTTCAAACACGTCCCAAGGATAGAAAACCATATTGCCGATGCTTTAGCCAAGCTACCCTTGATGTGGAAAGTTAGATTCGTTAATGAGACACCACTCATTCGAATTGAGCCAAGATTGAGCCTGCCTACTGTCAACTGATTGAAGAGGAAACCAATAACAAGCCATGGTTCCACGACATTAAGAATTATCTACAAAACCAAGAGTATCCGGCCAACGCTACAGCTCTTGACAATAAGACTCTAAAAAGATTAGCATCCAAGTTCTTCTTCAGTAATGATGGGTTGTATAAAAGAAACCATGACATGGTTCTACTTAGATGTGTTGACAAATGTGAAGTAGACATGTTACTTCAAGAAATTCATGAGGGAACATTTGGAACCTGTTGCGGTAAAAATTGGATATCAAGCTATTAAATTAACTTGAATCTTAATTCTTTTACAACCGAACTTTAATTTCTCCAAGGGAAAGGTCTAAAGAAAGAAAAACCCTTTTCGCGATGTAACAACAACGCTAAGAGATTTGGGGATCGGGGGTTGATTATACCTAGGGAAGGTGTTAGCACCCTAAGCATCTGTAGTACTCTACAGGAACCTTTTGTTTGTTTGTGTGCTAAGTTGGTGAATGTTTGCTTTGGACTTGGAAAAAGGTATGAGTTGAAACCTAAAGTTATATACACTAAGTTTGCTCGCAAAGACGTCGCGTCTTCTGCCTACGTATCCTAACTAGGATAGAATCAGAGCAATCGTAGTTCACCTTACAAGGGATGAAGAACACTTGACTATGATCAAGGTTCAAGGGGGAACAAACATAATTGTGTTTGTGTGGAGTTTGACAAAACTCCCTAATCTAAATTGTAACACTCAAAAGGGGAAGTAAGAAATCATGCCGATGATTCTTACATAGAGTTGACAAACTCTATCCTAGGGTTCTAGTTGGAGAACACTCCTAGTACAGGTGGTTTCTTAGACTTAAAGCAAAGTCTAATGGCTTCTAAACTAAGTTTAAAGTGACTTAACAAAGTCAAGGGATGGGTGAATGAGCTATCCATGACATGAGGGTCAATGGAAAGACTTTTCCTTTAGAATGAGAGAGGGGAGGCAACTTGGATGAGAGCTAACAAGCTTCATCACTTTGGGGAAAGAAAACATTAACATAGTAATAACATGATGAAGATAAAAGCATGGTGGCAACCATCAAATTAACATGTTAAAGATAAACACAAGATATGCATTGATGTCAATCAAAGCAACTGATCAAGCAAGGACTGCGACAGCAGATCAAACTCAAGTGAATTCCTCAGAGGAAGCAAAATGAACATGCTAACAACCAAAAATAAAATCCTAGCATGTTGACTAACATTTAAGGGTATGAATATAAGCAAACATCACAAACAATCACCAGTATAACAAGAAAGAATTCATCTGCGTACGTGAAAAACGATCACAAAACATACTTAACTTGCAAGTGGTTAAAAGGGATGAAAAATTAGGTAAACATGGAATTTTAAAATACTACATAAAAATAGACATAAAAACAAACACAATGCAAAAAGAATGGGTGCAAAATGATTAAAAATGAGTGAGATGTGATTTTTTGAAGTTTGAATGAAAAATGGTGAAAAATAATAAAAAGGGTTGCCCTCCTCAGGGGTCGAACCCAGGTTCAGCTGGTACAAGGCGCTTAGGTGACAAGGTGATTACCACTGGGGAGGCTATACATCCGTTTGTAAATGCCACCCCATTAAAATATATGGGTAAGTTTCAAGGCAGGCTGGGCAAGTCAAGAACACACAAAACCAGTTTTGCATTTTACATCATAACTTGATCAATTCTCCATGGATTTCAACAAAATTTTAGTGTAAATTGCCTAGAATTTCATGAGGATCACAGTGGTGGCATTAGTTTTTCAAAATCATGTCTCTATTTAAAAACATGATAGTGTATACAAAGTGGACATTAGAAGTGCATTTTGAAAGGAAGCTCATATTCCAGCCAGTTTCAGGTCAAATCAACTATACACACACACCATAAAAATGCTAATGAATGATTTCCAACACAAATTCAGGTTAAAAACAAACTGTTGTGAAAAAGTGTGTTCAAGTTGCAAATTGTTGTGAATATGAGGCATGATGATGTCCAATTCAAATTTCACCTAGTTTTAGGTTAAACCAAACATATGCACATGCTTCATTCATGCTGGTGAGTGATTCTAGACATAAAAATTAGTTTCAAAGCAAGCAAATCAAGAAATGGCATACTAGTTGCAGTTTGACAATTTGAGATAAATCAGTAGGATGTTCTAAGTAAGTTCTATGCATTCTCATACCAAACCAAGCACATACACACATTGAAAACAGGTTGATGAATAAGTGAGTAATGAATTAAGTTTAAAACAAGTTCTGGTGAGAAGTGGTGTTCAATAGGCAAAATTGTCATGTAAGATGCAAGTTGATGTCCAGTTCAAGTTCTAGGCACATTTTGATCAAGTTAAGCATACATACACATCACATATATACTATTAAATGAATTCAAACACAAAGAAGGGCTCAAAAAGATCTGTTATGAAAAATGGCATTCTAAATGAAAAATGGCATTCTAAAAGAAGGGCTCAGTTTTGATTCTAGTCACATATTGATCAATCTAGTCATGTACACAAGTCTTATATATGAAGATAAGTGTGTTCAAACATAATTTGAGGCTAGAGACCAACTATCCTAATGAGTGGTATTCAATTTGCAAAAAAAGGTAAGTTTGAGGCAACAAGAAAGGCAATTCAGTTTTGAAGCACATTTTCATTCAATTAATCATATACACACATTTCACATATGGAAATAGATATGTTCATGCTCAAGAATCAACTCAAAACAGGCTGTAGCAAAATATGATTTTCAAATTGCATTTTGGTGTTTTTGCAAAACAGTAGGATGTTCAAAATTAATTCTAGGCACCTTTACACCAAATAGATCACATATACATCTTGCATACATGTAGACAAGTGAGTTTGAGCAAGAAAAAAGATTCAAAACAACTTGGCCTAAAATAAGATACACAAGCTGCCAAATGGTATTTTGAGGCAATGCATGAACACTCAAAACCAGGTTCTAAACATATTCTGATCAAACAAGTTATGCCTACAACTTATATGCATGTTGAGGGATAATTTCAAACACCAAGGTCAGCTGCAAAGTCAGTTAAAATGGACATGTCATCTAAAATGCAAAATGGAATATTGTAAAGCAAGTTGGTAGTGCAAAAATAGGTCTCCTGTGTTTCAGGCCAAAGCAACATTTCAGCCAAGTTGTAAATATGTATGCCATTGATTCTAAACATACAAACCAGTCTTAAAACCAATAACAGTGAAAGTGACATGTTCATGGCAACAAAGTGACATATTGAGCATCAAGAAGTTCAAAACACATTTTGTGTATTTCCAGGCCAAGTGATTCCTACACACAACTTACAAACATGATTCTAAGGGTGTTTGACCCCACCAACAGAGGCATAGCAATCATAGCAATATTTTGGCATTTGAGGCAAAACAGTTTTGGTTCATTGTTGCAACATGGAAGTTTTTTCAATGAGAGTGAAGTTTCATGACAAGTAAGGGCACATACATATTGGATACATGATAAAAAAATCTGTTATCACAACAAAAGTAACCACACTTCCAACAACACAAAATTTAGCATATGCACACAACAGTGGTAAACCAAATTGCATAACAAACACATAAATGTAATTTTTATGATATTGCAATGAATGAGGTGAGGTTCAATGATACATACCTCTTGTAGACAACTTCAAGCAAGTCAAAGAACAAGAAAACCAGAGATTTCACTTCACCACCTTGCTTTGAACCTTTCTTCCTTTTGAAGCAAAATACCAACCTTGTGACAGTTTGATAAATAGGCCTCACCAATGATCCTCTATGCTTTGGACAGTTTAGGGATGATATATATGAAGTGTTTGAGTGATTAGAACACCAAGAAAATGTCTAGAACAAGTTTTGACTGGTTTGTGCATTGTGGTCAAAGTAACTTGGTATGGAAATTGACTTTTTGAATGGTGAGGTTTTTGGGTGGTCTAAGGTCTTGGACACCTTCTATATCATATTTATGGATTGTGGGGATGATTGTTAGTGAGTTGGAGTGTAGGGAAATGGTTTTGGCAGCTGTTCTACCAAGGCAGATTTTGAGGTGTTTTGGTGGATTTTGAGATTTTGTGAATTTGGAGCCAAGAGTGAAAGAGTGAAAGCTTGCAACTTCTCTGGTTTTTAGAGGGATTCTTGTGTATTGAATAAGGTGTAGATGTCCTCTATTTATAGGGAAAGTGTAACACCCCACTCTAAACTATCGCGGAAAAATAAGATAAACAACAAAAACAATTCAGAATGCAGGAAATAAAATCTCATGACGACCGTCATGGATGTCACGACCGTCACGGTCATGACGAGCGTCATGGAGCTGTGACGACCGTCACACTCCTAAATTCTCAGACGCAGCAGAGGTGTCACATTCTACACTTAACCAAAACACATACACCTGCAAAAGATCATTTACTAACATACGTAGCACAAAATTCGGATGAACAAACAACGGTAACTTGTTTAACATTTTAATCATAAACGACATGTTATAATACACTTCCAACGATTCGTACTAATTAAATTCCATTAAAATTCAGCAAGTAATTATCTTGCATCAATTCACTAAAACAACTATGCATCCAAGCAACATTTGGCATTATCAGAAACAACCAATCTATTTGCCATAGTACTTAATAAAATTCAGCAACAAGGAATTCAATTAAAACAATAACATTAATCGTTCATTCCCCCCCAGAGTGCTACGTATCAGAGCGACCAACGACCTTAAACATAAAGCGACACTTTCTTCCGAGTTACCTGCAAATTCCCACCAACGGAGGTAACATACAACGTAAAGGGTGAGTTATCAACAATATAACATAAGGCATGATAAAAGTCATGTCAGAATATTATCACAGCATTATAATTCCAGCAGTTCGCATAAATATTAGTAATAATAAACTACAACAACTCTTTATTCATAACCACAACAATTATCATCATATCTCAGCAACTCATCAAAACAACTCAACAACGCAACTCAACGATGCGACTCAACAATGCAACTCAACTGTGCATATGCATGTGGTACCATTTTGGGAGACAACACTCCACAATAATTCGGGAGACAACTCTCCATAATAATTCGGGAGACAACTCTCCACAATAATTCGGGAGACAACACTCCACAATAATTCGGGAGACAACTCTCCACAATAATTCGGGAGACAACTCTCCACAATCATTTTATTTTTTCATTAAAGACACAACCATCGCCAATCCAGGCCAAATGATATGCTATGAGATGCAACTATTATGGACTATAACACAACAACGACAACTGTGCAACAAGGCATCACGCCTACAACCAATTATCCATAACAGAAACATCACATTTCGCATACATCATGTACTCACCACTTCAATCTGTTCATATCAGAGAACTACCAACAGTATCGTTCCTACGAATAAGACTCTAACACATTTTCGCAGAGAACAATTAAAAACAACCTCGTCTCTACAATTGGGAACTTAACAGCATTTTCATGTCAGAGAACAACTGACAACATCATTACTACAAATAAGAACTCAACACATTTTCATATACCTTCATACGGGTAATATAACTACAACTTACCCACATAATCCAAGGAGAATATTATAATAACATTTTCTCAACAGTAACATAACAACTTCACATGCATCAAGTATTCATCATTTCCAATCTATTCATGTAGAGGAACAATAACAACATACTTTCGACAGTTAAGAATTCATCACATTATCGTAAGAACAACATTACAACTTTTGCTCACTAAATTAATTATAGTTCATGAAAAGGTTCGTTAACTACAGGGCAACTAATCTTGCCTCATTAAGGGCAACCATACAGCATCGTACAATACTGACGATATAACACATTCATTCCTACATAGAAAAACCTCGTCCCTAACATTTATCGAGTAACGAGAACTATATCTATGATTCGATTCCCTACTTGAGGTCGATCAAGTAAGAGCATAATAACAACCTTTTCTCAACAAATGGAAAATTAGCGCATGTCGGCGCCGATTCCCAACATTACTACATAAACTAATGACATAAACACTAATGCAGGCATAGACAAACATTAACCCTTAATATTTCTCCAACCTACGGGAACATTTACCCTTAATATTGCTCAACCTACGGTAACATTACTACGGGAACATTTCCACGGGAATATTAATCCTTAATATTTCTTAAACTTACGGGAACATTACTACGGTAACGTTACTATGGGAACGTTTCCACGGGAATATGACTACGGGAACATTTCCACGGGAATATTACTACGGAACATTAATCCTTAATATTTCTTCAACTTATGGGAACATTACTACGGGAACGTCACTACGGGAACATTTACTATGGGAATATTACTACGGGAACATTAACCCTTAATATTTATCAATATTTATCGACCTACGGGAACATTAACTCTATGGTTCAATTCCCTACATGAAATCGATCATACCCACAGTTATAGAATTGAACCCCACCCTTACCTTGAATAGAGGCCAATTCCAAGCTTTCTGGTTCTGGTTCCGTTCTACGGTAACTCTCCTGTAACAACCTTTAATTCTCTCCAGCGGTTAATTCTTCTGTTTTTCCTTTCTCCACCAATTTGGTTTTCTGAGCAGTTTATCGTTCTTTTGCTCTTTCTCTCACAACTGTTTATCATAACTTCCTTTCTCTTCTCCCAAAATCCTTTCTCTGGCAGTTTATCGTGTCCTCCTCTCTTTCCCAAAAACTTCTCTATTTCCTTTAATCCCTTATTTCTTATTTTATTATTTAAATCCAATAATAATAATACTACAAATATTATTCTCCCACTAATAATAATATTCTTAATAATAGTAATAATATTCCACCAATAATAATATTAATACTAATAGTAATAATAATAATAATAATAATAATAATAATAATAATACCACCAATATTACTATTAACTATTATATTATTATCTCAACACCACATCTCCACAAATAATCCTTATATATCAAGGATACTCACCAATCATATACAAACCCACCCCACCTAAGGGCACACCAACATAAAATAATTAAATTAACACCAAATTGACTAAATAAATAAAATGGGTGTTACAGAAAGCATGGGTATGGACAAATTTGAAGATTTCCCTCATAAGAGGGAGAAGTTGCTTTTTTTGGATCCAACCTCCCAAAAGAGTTTTCTTGGCTTGGAGGTAAGCTTGAAGTCAAGCATCATGATGGGTTTAGTGTGTCTAAAGTCAGGCTAGAGTGTGTAGGTTCATGGCTGTTTGCAGAACTTACTTTCCACCTCTTGATTTTCACATTATTTTAATGCAAGTTGCAAAGGCAACTTGCAAGCCAACTTGTCAAAGCTTCCAATTTCAATTCTCTGCATAATTCTCCACATTTCAATGCTTCAAAACATCCAAATATAATAAATAATAAGATTCAAAGGCTGAGAAATGATCCAAGTGACCAAAGGATGAACTTATGAAAAATCACCAATGTGGGACTCAAGTATGAAAACACCATCTTGCCAAATCCATAACTCTCAGCTCACAAATGCTATTGAGATGTTCTAGTACTTTTTAGAAATCCCTCAAATAGCTATAAAACATTCATGTTTTCATGAGTTTCAAATTCTCAAAGGAACTTGGCCAAAAAGCCTCTCAAAGTTGCTAAAAAATGAGCTTAAAAGTGAAATTTTTCTAAGTCATTTTCCCTTCTTGAAATGAATTTGATCATAGCTCCAAATCTATAAATTTTCTGATCATGGATCACTTAGGGACTTTTGTAGGACTTGCCAAGAGCTTTCCAATGAGCTTTGAACCAACTTATTTGGATGGGTGGTTAGGGAGTTAGGGTTTAGCCCCTTTTGAAACCCTAATTTCCCGATTTTTCGATTACTCCTTCATCCTTGATCCAATGGTCATGAAAATTGATAGGCAAGTGAAATATGACATAAAAAACATTTTTTATTCACACTTTGAAGTTCAATTCCTTAAATTTGAAGAGTTGACTTTTCGGTCAACCGTACGATCGATCGGTGACTACCGAGTCGCCTGTGGACACTCTGGACCTCCTGAGACTTTGAAACTTCTTGAATAAACTTTATTAAGCTATATGAACTTCATGGACCATGATCCCATCATTAAAACACCTTCCAACACCAAAGTCAAACTACAATTGACTTTTACCGGTCAAAAACCCTAATCGGGGCTCCTGGACTGCACTATTCTTGATTCTGGAGTGACAACTTCAAATTGGATTCTCAATTGACATCATATGATACCCTTGATCTTGTTTCATGATTGAATTAGCCTAAAACTTTGATTGATCACAAACCCTGAAGCTTCGATTTGACTGCACACAACCCCTGATTCATATGTAACTTGACGAAGACAAACTTGCACTGGGTTAAGGTTAGATAATTCATGAGTATGCTCCTAAAATGATAATGAGAGTCTAAGGGGTCAAAATTTGGGGTGCAACAGTTGCCCCTATTTAAATATCTTCACTAGATGGAACTGAGAGATGACAATCCTCGTAGAATCACAGTGAAAGGTATTTAAATATAGAAAGCCAGAAATTTTGTCCCTTAGATCCGATGATATGCAAAAGGACAGGTCATGATATCCCATGAATTCTAAATGATGCTTTATGATGCTTGGGTGCAAGACATATGCAGATACAAGAGCGAAATGAAAGAACAGCAAAACAACGAATAACTACTCACGGGGACCTGGTATTGTGGACTCGACACTAGGGAAAACCGAGGTATAACAATCAATAGTTCAAACATGACTAGCGATAATTGAGAGGATAATTTCACATGAGGATGCAAGAAGTCCAATGAAGATGACAATCTCACTGGGGAAGAGCAAACACTCTACTGGAGAAAGATAGCAAATTTACACCGGGGAAGAGAAAGACTAGAGACACGAACGTCACTGGCGATGATCAGATGAGGAACTTCCTATAGTGAAGAGTTCAAACGGGATCTTCAGGAATGGACTAGAAACAAGACCAAACATACTAGGGATACTAGTAACAACTAGATTTCTGGGGTTTGACTGGAAAATCAAAGGTTTTACTGGGGATACTAATGTCACCCAGTTTTAACAAACAGTTCAAACAATGCTAGTAACCACTAGACTTCCTGGAGGTAATGGTAACGACCAACCTGAGATAATAACAAATGAGATTTCTCAAATCAAATCGGTAACAACGGGATTTCGACTGGGGAAATTGGTGACGACCAAATTTCAAGCAATGCCAGTAACCACTGGACTTAAAGGAGATTGGTAACGACCAAGTCCGGGTACCAATGAGTACAATTGGATTTCATGTAACGCCAGTTACGACTTTTTTTTTTAAAAAAAAACATGGTGACGACCAAATTTCAGGGTATATCAACACATGTGGTTATGAGAATACTAGCAAGCTACTAGGCTTTAGCTGGGAAGGTTGGTTACGACCGAACCAACAGATACCAATAACGATTGGATTCCAAGCAATGCCAGTTGTTGCACCCTAAAATTTGCTCAACCTTTTCTTGCCTGATTTATGTTTCTTTTCATTTCATTTGCATAGTTACATCATGAACATAGCTCAATCATTTGGATATCATAGCATAGCATGCATCCAACAAAGGATCAGGGTGTCTATCAAGAGAAGAGCCTAGCAAGGTGTGTTATCCAAGATGAGAAGTCATCCAGGCCATCAAGAAAGGATTTGAAGTCTTGAGAAGTTTGAGTGCCTACATGTGGGTTTTGCTCCTATCTTGAAGAATGTTGAGAATCATCAGTGGGATGAGAAGCATGGAATGTGGATGTGAGGTGTGTATGGATCTCATGGGATGTCTAGAGGGCCTTATTGAAGCTGAGGCAAGTTATTGATCCAAGTATGAGAGCCATAGTTGTGGTGCAGTCAACTAGGGTTTCATCTGGGTCAACCCTAATTCAATTGAGTAGTTGGAGGGAATCAAAGCCTACCTTGAGGTCATGGGATTCATGAATTGGTATTTTGATACATGTGTGGTGTTGTGCCAAGGTTAAGCAAAGAAAGATCAAGAATGTGGGAAGTTGCTAAATTAGGGTTTTAGTGTAAAATCCCCTGTTTAGTGCCCAACTTCAAAGCCACATAAGTCAAGATAAAAGTTTCAAATGGACCTTTTGCCAACATGAAACTTGTAAAGCTTCTCAATACCTTTAATTTGAGTATTAGAAGTCTTCAAGAAGATTTGTAGAACTCAAGTTATGGTCTTTGCAAATTACAGGTCACCAGAGGACACTAAAATTTATCTGTGAAAGTCACTTGACTTCCAAGAAACTTTTGCCCTTCAAGGAGTTCTCAAATGGATTCTTGGCCAACATAAGAGTTGTATATCTTGATCTTAGATTTCCATAGAGTACTATAAGTTCTCAAGGGGATTTATGGAACTCAAGTTATGATCTTGGCAATCCAGGGGTATTTTGGGTATTTGTGATTATAGGTCATTTTCAAGCATGTGCCAAAATCTCCATATTCCATTCCTCAAATGAAAAATTGTTCAACATAAAATGTGCTTAGAATGATGTTTTTAGGTCAAAAGTGAAGTCATGTTGGATTGAATGAGCTTATATCAAAAGTCATTCAAAATGGCCTAAAAAAGGGAAGGATTTTAAATGAATCAAAGAGGGAAATTGTGATTTTTGAGTTATAGGTCCTAAACATGGCAAGTGACTACTTTTTTTTGACCAGAAATCAAATTCTAAAGACATTGGCAATATTAAATTTTTGAATTGAGGCTTGGTTTCATGACTTGCTTTGCAAAGTTGTTACTTCCAAAACAAGTCACACATCCAAATCAGCAACCAATGCAATTCAGGTCTCCATTTTGATCTGAACACATTCACTAAGCCACAGGGAGTTGGTTAGAATCTTCTGGAACGAGCTGGGAGTAAGATTTCACAACTGTCATGTTGAAATTTCAAGAAAAAAATCAGAATTGTGGATTCACTGAATTGGGCTTCAAACTGGGCCCAAAAGCCCATGGAAAGCTTCTATATATTGAGTGGAGTGAGTTCAGACTCATTTTGGTGGTGATTTCGTGCTAGAAGCTGAGATAGCAAGTGGAGTTTCAAGAGCTCCAAGTCAGAATCGGTTTTGGATTTGCAAGCACAATCAAGCCAATTTGAAGGTTGAAGAAGCTCCATTGTGTATCACTGATCGTGTCTGGAGAGTCTTGAAGCTTGAATTGAGCATTTTCTACTTCTGTTGATCCAATTTTTCCAGGTATGTAAACCTTCAAATTCCTCATGATCTAGGAAGAATTGAGTATAATCTTGCATGTGGTTAGGACCTAGGCTGATCATAGATCGTTTCTGGATGAGAATTTTAGTGTTTAGAGACAATTAAGTGTGATACACCATTTCTGTTTGAAGACGGTTATGGATAATCTTGAGGTGTTGACTTGAATTGGATAGCTATTAATGATCAGTGCAACAAGAGGAAGGGATCTGTGGCTTTAGTTTTGGATTTAGTGTTGATCAATTTCATGGTGCAATTTCTATTTGCTTTCGAATCTAGAAATGTGGTGAGATTTAGGTGATTTGGATTGGAGATTTGAAATCCTTGTGCAATTCTGGTCAAGATCGATATTTAGCTTGTGTTTTCTGATCACCTGCAACCACCATCTCACCGGAGAAGATGGTGGTTTCCACCGTGGACCACCACCTGGAAATATCTCAGGTCGCCTGAGCTTTTGGAGAAGATGAAGCCTGAGACGTTGGATCAGTCTCCAAGATGGACTTAGTACACAGATCGTGTGGCCGTGATTTAAACTCAGCTTTGCCTCCAAATCCTTGAAACGCATCGTTTCATTAAATGATGTGGCACGCCAGTCAGCTCCCAGTCAGCACCACATGTGGACGTGCTCTAAGCCGTTTGATCTGCATACTTAGTCAATGATCCAAGGGCGTGTGTTTATTTCAGCATTTTTTATTTCTTTTATTTGATTTTCTTTTATTTTTAATGCATTTTGATTCTAAAATCCATAATAAATAGAAAAATAAATCTTTTTAGGCTATTTTGATTCTAAAATCCATAATAAATAGAAAAATAAATCCATAATAAATCTTTCAGAATTTAATAGGATTGAAAAATGTTTAATTCATGCATTTTTTATTTTATTTGCATTTTTTGCATTTTAATTGGTTTTATTTTCAATTTGTTTGGTATGCCATTTTGCTGATTTTATTGTGAATGATTGGTGATGAATTTTGAGTTAATTCCTTTTGGTCTAGTTAGTTTAGATATGCATGTACCCATAGTAATTTTCTCATATTTTTGTGAGAGAATTTTAGGCTAGTTTGAGCATTGAACATTAGGTGGTTTAGAATTAGGGTTTTAAGATGATACCTTTGGGTTTAGGGCATGGTTTTAGGTCCAAATGAATGGTTAACCCCCTGGTTTTTGTGTGAGAGCTTCATAAGAGGTTTAGGAACCCTTAGTAATTTTTGTAGGATTTTACAATCATGTTTGATATTTTAAGTAGAATTAGTTTTAAGACTAACTTCTAGATGTTTCTGATGAACTAATTTGGCTAGTTTAACTCAGTAGTTCCCTTTAGATTAGGGTGGTGTTGCTTTTGAGCTTGGGTGATCATGAAGGCCAATTTAAGATGCTTTGGAGAGCTTAGAGGAGCTTGGAGTTGAAGATTTCTCATCTGTTGGAGTGCTTGTCAGGAGCTTAGGAAAACTAGGGTTTAGGAAGAGCATCAGAGTAGTTCTACTTGTTTCTTCAAACATGGAGTATATTGTTCATCTCCATTCAATCCAATGACATAAAGTCCTTTTAAAGAAGTCACATCTCTACTTAGGAGGGATGAAGGGCATGCTTTAAGAGTAGAACTTTGAGGATGCTAGTCTCTCATAATGCTAAGTTCTCAGTGACTTCCCTTGGTTGTCATTGAGCTTCTTAACATTTCAACTTGATCTTGTTGAATGATTCTCCCTTGGAGGTGCTTGTTGAAGCTTGGTAAAGGAAAGGATAAGGTAGCTTGTTGAACCTAGGGTTTTGTTTGCTTGTTGAAGCTAGGAGCTTGTTGAGGTCAGAAGCTGGTTGAAGCTGTTTACTGGCTGGGGTTTGAGCTTGCTTAAGCTGGGAGCTTGTTGAAGATTGGTGTCTATTGAAGGATGAAAGTTTATTGAAGCTTGATGATAGGAGTTATTCATGAAGATGAAGGTTGTTGCTGTCAAATTTTTGCTGGTTAATCATCTGTTACTGTCAGAGCTGCTATTTGCTGTAGGAGATTGGTGTTGTTGCTTGGGCTGCCTTCTCTGCTGTGGCTTTTGTTTTCTGTATTGTTTGTTGGCTTGTGTAGCTTGCCCCCTAGGTTTGAGGTGAATGTTGAATCACTTTGCCTGTTGTTTTCCCTTGCCTCGCTTGTATTGCTGCATTGCATGCATTTTACTGTATTTGCTTGTTTTCTTTTCTGTTTATCCCCTAGGATCTCTGATTTCCTCTGTGCAGGAGGGAATCATGACAGACATTAGGATTCTTATCCATGCATGACAACATTAGGTTAGTTTTATTCCCCTTTCAACCCTAGGTTTTTTAGAACTTCTTTCTCTTCTTATCTCAAAACAATTCAAAAATACAGTAATAAGGTTAATCGATGTCGTACGTTACGAGCCTTAAGCTATTTGAGAAAAGGTTGTTGGAGGGTCACTCTTCAGTAATCTGACTGCTTAGTATGGTACCCTTAGGGTGACATGCGACGTAGTCTCTCTCAAATCATAGTCTCCAGTGCGTCAGAGATTGCACACTAACTAAAAAACACTTCTTTCGTAAAAGATTCAAAAAAAACATCAAAGTGTCATTTTTGTCCGCTTGGACTCTTAATCAGGAAAACCCTTTTTGAAGGTAATAAAAAAAACCAGTCAGACAAGCTTGTGTCTTCCGTAGCCCGAACTACGTTTGCTCTGATCTTTCATGCTGTATGAAAGTACGTAGGCATAGGATGCGATATCCTAGCGAGAAATCTTCCCCTCCTTTCCCGTAGGTAGGCGAACTACGTTGACTCTGATTTCTCGTTCCAGACGGGAATACGTAGGCATAAAGTGCGATACTTTGCCGAGTCATTTTCTTTTCTTTTTAACCCAGACATGTAGAGTAGATAGAATAACACGCCCTTAGATAGAAAACAAGCGTGGATCCCGTCGAGTACGACGGACGTGAGGGGTGCTAATACCTTCCCCTTGCGTAACCGACTCCCGAATCCAGGATTTGGTTGCGATGACCATTCCTTTCCCTCTTTGCGTTAGGTTTACTCTGGGTGTTTCCTTTCCCTCTTGTGGGATAAATAACGCACGGTGGCGACTCTTCTGTCATAGCCGGCGCCGATTTTCGCAGTAGCGACACCAATTACGACCAGACTTCACGGGGGAGGTTGGTGACAACCAACAAGACACCAATGACAATTGGATTTCGAACATCTGCCAGTTACGACTGGACTTAAACAGAAACCAACTAGTAACGGCTAGACTTCAGAGGGGATTTTCTAGTGACGACTAGACTTCAAAGGGAAAAAGTTGGTAACGACCAAACCAAAAAAATAATAATGAGTGAAGTTAAGACAATGCCAGTTACGACTGGACTTTAAAGGAAAATATGGTGACAACCAAAAGAATACCAATAACGATTGGCTTTTAAAACAATGCCAGTTATAATTGGACTTTAAACGAAAATTCACTAGTAACGACTAGACTTTCACGGGGAATCGACAGATAGCATACCGAACCCAAGAGACAAAATGAATCACACTGAACCTAGGAGACAAAATGAATCACACTGAACCTAGGAGACAAAATGAATCACACTGAACCCAGGCTGAAGGGTGTATGTAGACTTGGAAAATAAACCCAATCCTAACAGGGAAACAGAGCTTTAAACAAGCTAGTCAGAGATGACAAAGTAAATTCAAACAAATGCTCAGAAATCTTCTACTAGGGACGAGTCTTCACATCATCATAAAAAGTTATTGAGAGACAATCTTCAAGCTTGATAACCACACATGACCAAAGGAAAATCAGCAGTTCAACTTGCTTACACTTCACCAGGGAGGGCGATAGGATTGCGTATCAAAGTTTCCGCTACCCTGAGGTTTTGGGGAAGTATGATTATCCTCGACTCTTTTCCATGAGTTGAAGTTTTTTACGTTTGTTAATCTTTTCAAGTTTTATTCAATAATTTGACCCCTATGCTTTCAAAATTATCGTTGATCAACGAACAATATTTTCATAACAAAGAAAATAAAGGAAATGGTAAATTTACAAAAGAACGAATGGCTCAAAACTGATTTTATTCAAGAATGAAATCTTGCAAATGAAAAAATTCCATAGAAGTTTTACAAGTGAAAAATGGCAACGTGGACAAGGTTACATTGAATCCCATGACCAAACTATCCCTAAAAACTAAAAACTCCCCAAAATCCTCGCTTCTGACAAGAGCGGTTGAGATGAATTCCTGTAGGATCTTCTGCGGTAGTGACAACTTATCCGATGCAGTGAAACGCCTTTGTCCCTAACTTTTGCCTGGATCGCCTTTTCAGGTTTTCAATCCACCGGGATGCTCATTTTTGCCTAAGCTGCCCTTTCGGGTTTTCAACTTAGCGAGCTCTTATTTTTTTTTCTTTTTTTTTTCTTTTTCTTCAACCCTAACTTTTGCATAAGCCGCTCTTTTGAGTTTTTGGCTTATCGGGTTCTTTTAGGCGTAATACTTTCGTACTGCATCAGAATTCACTGGATGAGTAAGCTGATCTCCATCCATGGAAGTGAGAATCAATGAGCCTCCTGAGAAGACTGTTTTCACACCAAACGGGTTGTCATAGTTAGGCATCCATTTTCCCCGTGCATCTTTGTGAACTGGTAAAATCTTTTTGAGTACAAGCTCCCCTTCTCGGAATTCTCGGACGCGAACTTTCTTGTCAAAAGCTCTCTTAATCCTCTTCTGGTATAACTGACCATGACACATTGCAGACATGCGCTTCTCGTCGATAAGATTCAATTGATCAAACCTTTCTCTCACCCATTATGCTTCTTCAAGCTTGGTTTCCATTATGACTCTCAAAGAAGGTATCTCGACCTCAATAGGAAGTACCACATCCATTCCATATACCAAAGAAAAAGGGGTTGCCCCTGTTGAAGTGCAAACGGACGTTCTGTACCCATGCAAGGCAAATGGTAGCATCTCATGCCAATCTTTGTAAGTTTTCACCATCTTTTGCAAAATCTTTTTGATGTTTTTATTCGCAGCTTCTACAGCTCCATTCATCTTGGGACGATAAGGAGAGGAATTGTGATGTTCAATTTTGAAGTCATCGCACATCTCTTTCATGATTTTGTTGTTCAAGTTGGTACCATTGTCCGTTATGATACGGCTCGGAATTCCGTAACGACAGATAATCTCCTTCTTGATAAAACTGGCCACCACTTGTCGAGTAACATTAGTGTAGGATGCGGCTTCAACCCACTTTGTGAAATAATCAATAGCAACCAGAATAAATCGGTGTCCGTTAGAAGCTTTTGGCTCAATTGCCCCAATCATATCAATGCCCCACATAGAGAAAGGCCACGGTGATGACAACACATTTAGCAACATCGGAGGTACATGCATCTTGTCCGCATAAATCTGACACTTGTGACACCTTCTGGCATATTGAATACAGTCAGTTTCCAAAGTCAACCAGTAATATCCAGCCCTCAAAATCCTTTTAGACATAGCATATCCATTGGCATGAGTGCCAAATATTCCCTCATGAACATCTTGCATTAAAAAATCTGCTTCTCGTCTGTCGACACATCTAAGTAGGACCATATCATGATTTCTTTTGTAAAGCACATCATTACTGAGAAAGAACTTGGATGCTAATCGTCTCAGAGTTTTCTTGTCAAGTGACGTAGCATCGACCGGATACTCTTGCTTTAACAGATAATTCTTTATGTCGTGGAACCAGGGCTTATCACCAGTTTCCTCTTCAACCATCTAACAGTAGGCGGGCTCGGTCTTGCGTTCAATTCGAATGAGAGTGGCATCATTGACATCCCTGACTTTCCACATTGAGGCTAGCATGGCTAGGGCATCGACAATGTGGTTTTCAGATCTCGGAACATGCTTGAAAGTGATTTCATCAAAATACTCAATCATCTTGACGATGTGGGCTCTATAAAGGATCAAATTCTCATGTCTAGTCTCCCAGTCACAAGTAACTTGATAAATAACCAAAGCTGAATCCCCACTGACTTCAAGAAGTTTGATTCTGAGGTCGATGGCTGCTTCGAGGCCGAGAATGCATGCTTCATATTCGGCGATATTGTTCGTACATTCAAAGTCTAATCTGGCTGTGAATGGAGTGTAACCACCTTCCGGATTCATTAAAACGGCGCCTACGCCATGCCCACTGTAGTTGGAGGAACCATCAAACATCATTCTCCACTAGAGACCCGGCTGTGGACCTTCATCAGGACTTGGTTCTTCACAATCTTTTACCACCATAATGTCCTCATCTGGGAAATCAAATTTGAGAGACTCATAATCTTCCACTGGTTGATCTGCAAGATATTCTGACAAAACACTACCCTTGATAGAATTTTGGGCTACATACTGGATGTCGTATTTTGATAATAACATATGCCAACGAGCGAGCCTTCCAGTCTGAGCAGGCTTCTCAAAAATATACTTTATCGAATCCATTTTTGAAATTAACAAAGTGCTATGACAAATCATGTACTGCCTCAAGCGTCTAGCAGCCCATGCCAAAGCACAATAAGTTTTCTCAAGAAGTGAATATCGGCTTTCACAATCAGTAAACTTCTTACTCAAATAATAAATAGCATGTTCTTTTCGTCCGGACTCATCCTGCTGACCTAACACACAACCCATTGAATTCTCGAGCACTGTCAAATACATGAAGAGAGGTCTTCCCGGAACAGGAGGTATCAAGATCGGAGGTTCTTGAAGGTAACCCTTGATCTTATCAAACGCTTGCTGACAATCTGAATTCCAAACGACCGTCTGATCCTTGTGTAACAATTTGAAGATGGGCTCGCAAGTAGGAGTCATGTTAGAAATAAACCTGGAGATATAGTTCAACCTTCCAAGGAAACTTCTGACTTGATTCTTAGTTTGTGGAGCTGGCATTTCTTGAATGGCTCGGACTTTATCCGGATCTACCTCAATCCCTCGGTGACTGACAATGAAACCGAGTAACTTCCCAAATCTTACCCCAAAGGTACACTTGGCTGGATTTAGTCTCAACTGATATTTTATGAGTCTCTTAAATAATTTCAAAAGATGTTCCAAATGGTCCTCCTCACTCTGAGATTTGGCGATCATGTCGTCATCATATACCTTTATCTCCTTGTGCATCATGTCATGAAATAAAGCCACCATGGCTCTTTGATAAGTAGCGCCTGCGTTCTTCAGACCGAAAGGAATAACTTTGTAACAATAAGTCCCCCACGGAGTAATGAAAGTAGTTTTTTCCATGTCATCGGGATCCATCTTAATCTGGTTATAACCGGAGAAACCATCCATAAATGAGAAAACTGCAAAACGACCCGTATTATCCACCAACGTATCAATATGCGGCAAAGGGAAATCATCCTTTGGGCTGGCCTTGTTTAGATCCCTGTAATCCACACACATTCTGACTTTCCCATCTTTTTTCGGTACAGGTACCATATTGACCACCCATTCGGGGTATTTGGACACTGCTAAGAAACCAATGTCAATCTGCTTTTTCACTTCATCTCGAATCTTGAGAGCCATGTCAGGTCTTGTTCTTCGGAGCTTTTGTTTAACCGGTGGGAATTCTGGTCGAAGCGGTAATTTGTGAACCACTATGTCAGTGTCTAAACCCGGCATATCTTGGTATGACCAAGCAAATACATCCACATACTCTTTCAGAAGCTTCTCTAGTTGCTGCTTGACTTCTGCCCCTAGAGCTGCCCCAATCTTGACTTCTTTCTTTTCTTCTTTAGTGCCAAGATTAATGACTTCTACCTGTTCTTTGTAGGGTTGAAGCTCTGTGTACTCATAGTGTTCCCATTTTACTAGTTCATCAGGGATTTCAAAATCTTCGTCCTCATCTTCAGCTTGGTATATTGGTGAATCAAAGTCAGGAAGGAATGCAAAGTCATAGGATTCAATGGGTTTTAGGACATCACTGCACGTTGGTGAAGGTGAGATAATACTTAGAAGGGGGGTTGAATAAGTATGAAAGATTAAAACATAGAATTAATAACACAATCATTTTTATCCTGGTTCGTTGAACTCAACTACTCCAGTCCACCCTTCCTAGAGTGATTTGCCTTTCTCAACAAGGACTTAATCCACTATTTCATCAAACAGACTACAATAGTAACACCTAAGAACAACTGTTCTTAGTCTTCTCAAGAGCTACTGATTCCAACTGAATCCTCTTAAGGAAAACCTTTACAATCAATGTAAATCTAATACAAGAGTATGAATGCTTCTAAAAAGCTTTTATCACAACAGTGATATTTCTCTTAAGATTAAGTACAAATAATTCTAAGAATGAATATGAAAGTATGAGAGCTTGAATGTTATAATTTCTTTTCAGCAAAATGTCTAACTGAAGAATTTGGTGGAGTCTTCCTTTTATAGGTAGCTGATCCAAGGAGAGCTGAGCGTTGAGAAGAGTGTCCCAAAAAGGTCTGAGCCTTTTTGTCTTTACATCAAGTGACCTTTCCTAGAAGTAGAAGGCATAGAAAAATCCTTTTTGTCTGTGTTCTTGTGTCTAGCACAAATGAGGAAAGAGACGTTTGATTTACTCCAACGGATATAATCTTTGAATAATTCTTCTTCAGTTTTCAGCAAGTTCATCAGAATCTGATTGAGTCAGAGTCTTCTAATGATGTTCAGAACTTTGCTGTATCAGAGTCTTCTGCAGCATGTGTGCTTTCAGCGTGTTAATCATCAGAGCATATTTGACACAGAACTTCAGTACTGGAAGCTTTAGTACTTTCAGAATCTTCTGTAGAAACTATGCTTTGAAAAATTCTTCATACAATATTCTTCTTTGCTTCAGATGCTTCTGCTTGCTTCAGATTCTTCTGTAGCTTCTGCTTCAGAATCTTCTGGAGCTTCTTGCTTCAGATCCTTCTGGAGACTACGCTCAGGATCTTCTGTAAGTAGCAATCAGAATCTTCTAATGAGTGCATCTGGCGCTTCAGAGTCTAGATAACTTCTTGTATACAATTCATATTTGTTTATGGAGTGTTAATTTCATTACGATCTGCAGTAAAACTCTCAAGCAAATTTTAGAGTATATAATTCTTAAATACAAAATTTCCTAATAGTTATCATCAAAACAAAGAGATATTATTAAGAACCAATCTGTGTTCTAACAATCTCCCCCTTTTTGATGATGACAAAAAGCATCAGAAATTTTGTTTAATTGAAAATATTTGAATTATAACTCCCCCTGAGATGATGAATCTCCCCCTGAGTTAAATACAAATAAGGAATAGAAACTTCCCTTTTGTCTTGAGTAATCTTCAGAGTTAGATCTTGTTTGTTCTTATAACATTTGAAGGTCAGAATGTCTTGCAGATTTAAGATTCAGAGTTTGATAATAGACAAATGATCTGAGAGACTCAGAGTTTCTTTTATAGAATGTACTTATCAAATGTTCTGAAATAGTCAGATTAAATGTTAGATAGAATAAATATGTCTGAAGTTTCATTCTGGTGAAGTTATATTAAACAGTTCAGATCTATATTTTCTCCCCCTTTTTTGTCATAAGCAAAAAGTAAAAACTTTAAAAAGACAAATAAAAGGAAACAGTAAATTAAACAATTCAATGGAGAAAACTTTGATTCATTCATTTGATCAGAGCAAGAGTACATAGGCAAACATCAGAAGATATAGCAATAAAGTACATATGCAAACAACAGATGCAAAATCATTAGAATGAAAAAAATCTAAGAGTGTTTGGACAAAAGCATATTCAATAGATCTGTAATCTCAGAGGATGATTGCTCTTGCTTGGACATCCACTTAGCCATAGTTTCATTCTTTTCATCTTGCTTTGACATCCATTCTGTCATATCCTCAGACTTCTTATCCTGCTTAGCCATCCAGGATTTGATCTCTGACTGTCCAGCTTCCAGAGCAGCAATCTTATCTTCAAAATCTGGATGTTCTTTCTTTATCTCAGATGAAGAAGTATGATTAGGTTCTGTAGCCTGAACAGAGTCAATTTACATTGGTTCTGTAGAGTCTGGAGCATTGGAAGTAGAAGAAGGATCTACCAGAGTCATAGCCAATTGATTCTCTTCAGATGCATTTGCAGTAGATTCTGTTGATGGTGGAGGAGCATCTAAAAGAAGCAGAGGTTCAGATTTGTTGACAGTCCAGAATAGAGTCCTTGCAGCCTCAGCAAATCTGAGCTTTGCATCATCAGAACAGACGTTCTTCAGATTTGAAGCTACAGAGTTGAATCTGTTGATGAATCCATTCCAGATGATGTCAGATTCTTTGGCATCCATTGTTGCTGAGCATTTTATCTGAACAGTACCTAAATACATCTGTATTTCTTGCAAAAATGTTTGAAATAAATGATCAACATTAAGTCTGGGCTTTGGACGTAACAAAGTTTCCAGAGTTACAGGTTTAGGTTGGGGAGTTGGTGGAAAAAGAGATTTTTGAATTGAGATCAGAGGAGGAGGATAGTATGGAATGAAGGGTATCTCAGGTTTTTGAGGTTGGGATCTGTTTAAAGCATTTAACAGATGAGGTTTTTTTCTGGTGTGATTGGTAACAACATCCAAATGTGTATCTGAGTAAGTTTTGAAGGCAGATTTGGGTGGTTCATCAGATGTAGCAGTGTTATCAGATGCAATTGGCAGAGCTGAAGCAACAACTTTATCAGATTTTGCAGAACATGAAATGGTTGCTAAAGATCCTACATCTGACATAGATTTTATGTAATCAAGAATCACAGATGGAAGGGTCATGGTGATTTTTGGTTTCAGAGGGTTGATGGGGTCAGATGGTTCAACTCTGTCATAAAAGTCTTTTAGTTTGAAACCATAGGCCAAATTATGAAACAGAGAGGACACTTGGGCACAAGATATAGAAGATCTTGGGTTTGAATTAGGGATTAAAATCTCAGATGATGGTGTAGGTGTGGGAATAGAATCTGGAATGGGAGCTTTTGATGGTATGGTAGGTTCAGGTTGGTTTACCTCAGAGTATTTTTCAGATGGAGAGATTAGAAAATCTGGATGGAATTCTGATTCTGAGGAGTTAGAAGATGTGGTTGGTGTACAGGAGGTAGAAGATACTTGAAACACCGTTTTTAAGGGTGTGACATCAAGAACTTTTGTCTTAGGGATGTGAGGTTCAGAAGTGTTGGTTTGTTCTGAAGGAATTTCAGATGGTTTGGATGGTTGTTCTGAGATGGGTGAGTCAGATGGAATAAAGATTGGTTCTGAAATTGGAGCAGAAGTTACTTTTATAGGTTCAGAAGTAACAGGTGCAATGGGTTCAGATGATTTGGATGGTGGTTGATTTTCAGAGGCTTTTTCTGGTTGAGATTCTTTTTGTTTTGCTGGTTGTTCAGATGGCTTTTGTTTGGATGGTTCAGATGATTTTTGTTGTACAGAAGGTTGTTGTTGTTGTTCTGATGGTTGTTTCTGTGAAGATTGTGTTTGTGGAACAAACTGTTTGATATGAATTTTAGGTTGAGAAGGTTTTGGTACAGAAACTGTTGGTGTTGGAATTGTTTGTGTTGTTGTTTGAGTTGGAACAAGTGTTTGTTTTTGTGGTGATTTAGAGCTAGGAGCAGTAACAGAAGTGGTTTGTGTTGAAGGTGGTTTTGGTACAGACTTAATATTAGAATCATTTATAACAATATTTGCAGAAGATACAAAAGATTTAGTACCTTTTATTTTGATCCTCTTGGCTGGTACAGAAGCAGCGTCTTCAGATTCTTTTCTCTTCAAGAGCTTCTTTGGCTTCTCAGCAATCTTGGCTTTCTTCTGAGCAGGTTCAGATTCTGCTACTGGCTGAGTCCTTTTCCTCTGAAGTTGTGCTTCTTCTTCTTCTACATCTGGCAGGGGTTGTCTTGCTAGCTGAATTACATTTGCAAGAACTGGCTTTCCTTCCTTCTTGCATTCATCAATATACATAACAACTATGTGCCTGGGCTCTTCAGCAAAGAATAAAGGAAAGTCATCTACAAGAACTCTCTTCTTACTCAATTCAGACACATTCAGCTTCTTGGGAGCTGTTGTGAGTTCATCAACAATTTTGAGTCTTTGAAGACTTTTAGCATTCAGAGGCTTTCCCATTATAAATTCTAATTCCTCTGTAACTCCAGCAGCGTACAGAGCAGTGACTAAACCATTCTCAGTAAGAAGATCTGAGATCAACCTTCCAAAGGGGATCCAAGTTCTGATCTTCTGTCCTTTCTCTTTCACATACTCTCTAGATGCATTGATATGGTTCCACAGATGCATAAAAAGAATGTATGGAAGATCTACCTTGGTGCTCTGACTAAGGAAATACATGAAATAGAGTTGTTCATTATTGACATAGTCTGGAGAATTAGTTAACTTCCTATGGTGGATGCATCCCATGAAGATCTTGGCCCAGATCTTGTAGTCAGGCTTCAGATCCTTGAATTTATTAGAAGCTTGACCAGCAGTCATCACTTCTTCATATACCTCATCCATGTCCACACGCCCAGCTAGCAAGTGGGAAACACCATCTGTTTCTTCATATCCTATTAACTTTCTTATCAGATCTTCTGTGATAATGATCTCTTTTCCCAGTACAGAAGATAAGATGAACTTGGGGTAAACTGATGCATGGATCCAGAATTCTTTCACAAGTAGAGGGTAAACTGGTCCAAAGAGCCTATCAAAATACTTAACCCATCCTTGAGCTCCAATGATGGAACGAAACTCAAACCCATTTTCTGCAAGAGAGTCAAACTCTACCATGGATTCATATAGAACTTCCAATTTATCAACAGGGGTTAGAAGAGTTCTTTTGGGAGGAGAATAGGGAGCAACACCCATGTTTGTTGAAGTTACAGCAGCCATAGAAGATTGGAATTGAGCAGCTGTTGATGATGAAGTTGCCATTGAAGAATGCTTTGTCAAACGCTTAGGTATAGGGTTTTTATGCAGAGAAAAGAGGAGATGAAAACGCATGTAATTTTCTGAGAGTGTGAAAAGTGTGAAAGTGAAGATAAGTCATGTATTTATACTAAAACACTTAGGCATACCATCAGTCAGAATTTTGCACGTTTTAACAAGCATTAAATGAAAAGAATAATAATCATTTCAAAACATTAATTGCTTCTGACAATTTGGGGGGAAAATCAAGATTTTCACTATTCAAACTTCACCTCAAACGTCTCTTCAGTTATGTACATGCCACCTCTTCAGATTTGGTGTGACACGTGTTTGCTTGCATATGTTCTGAATTCTTTTGAGAAATGAAGCGTTAACCAGCGTTCAGATCTTCTAAGGATTGTTAGTTCAGAGTTTCACAAAAAAAATTAAACAGAACAAATAAGCAATCAGAAGAAATACTTCAGAGCATTAGGCATTTTTGCATCTGTAAAAATTTTCTTCTGACAAATATCATTTTGGACAAAAATCCATACCAATATTTTTCAGAATAAATTTGAATCTATCTTCAACAAGGGGTTTTGTAAAAATATCTGCCCATTGATGATCTGTATCAACAAAGGCTAAATTTATGATTCCCTTCTGAACATAGTCTCTGATGAAATGATGCTTAATTTCTATATGTTTTGCCTTAGAATGTAAAACGGGATTCTTGGACAAACATATAGCAGAAGTATTATCACAAAAGATAGAAATGTTACTTTCAAAAATTTGATAATCTTCTAGTTGACTCTTCATCCAGAGCATCTGCGTGCTACATCCAGCAGCAGCAATGTATTCTGCCTCTGTGGTTGAAAGTGCAATTGTGGGTTGCTTCTTGCTGTACCAGGAGATTAGATTTCTTCCTAGAAATTGACAACTTCCAGAAGTACTTTTTCTTTCCACTCTGTCTCCAGCGTAGTCAGTATCACAGAATCCAACTAATTTGAAATCATCAGATTTTCTGTAACACAAACCCACATTAGAAGTACCTTTCAGATACCTTAAAATCCTCTTGACAGCTGTCAAGTGTGATTCTCTAGGATCTGATTGGAATCTAGCACACAGGCAAACACTGAACAATATGTCAGGTCTAGAAGCAGTAAGATAGAGAAGAGAGCCAATCATACCTCTGTAGAGCTTCTGGTCTACTTTCTTACTTACCTCTTCCTTGCCAAGTGAGCTAGTAGGATGCATTGGAGTCTTTTCCAGCTTACTATCAGACATGTTAAATTTCTTCAGAAGTTCTTTAACATATTTTTTCTGATGTATGTAGGTGCACTCTGGAGTTTGATTAACTTGGATTCCTAGAAAGAATCTGAGTTCTCCCATCATGCTCATTTCAAATTCTGCCTGCATACATGTAGCAAACTCCTTTCCAAGCATAATATTTGTTGATCCAAAAATAATATCATCTACATAAATTTGGCAAATTAGAAGATCTTTCTTAATTGATTTACAAAAGAGTGTTGTATCCACTTTGCCTCTGATGAAATTCTTCTCCAGAAGAAAATTGCTCAATCTCTCATACCAAGCTTTGGGAGCTTGTTTTAAACCATATAGAGATTTCTTTAATTTGAAAACATGATCTGGAAATTTTTCATTTTCAAAACTAGGAGGTTGGTGGACATAAACTTCTTCTTCTATAATACCATTAAGAAAGGCACTTTTAACATCCATCTGATACAGAGTGATGTTATTTTGTGCAGCAAATGAAATAAGAAGGCGTATAGATTCTAACCTTGCCACTGGAGCATATGTCTCAGTGTAATCAATACCTTCTTGTTGACTGTACCCTTGAGCAACCAGCCTTGCCTTATTCCTTTCAACTTCTCCTTTCTCATTTAGCTTATTTCTGAAGACCCATTTTGTACCAATTATATTGAATCCTTGAGGTCTTTGAACTAGATCCCATACATCATTTCTGCTGAATTGATTTAGCTCTTCTTGCATGGCAATAATCCAATCATTGTCTTGCAGAGCTTCATCTACAGAAGATGGTTCAATTTCTGACACTAGTCCAAATAGTGATGCTTCAGATGATCTTAGAAAGGATCTTGTTCTGATGGGATCATCTTTCTTTTCAATAATAACATCCTCTGGATGAGAAGCTTTAATTCTGGATGATGATCCTCTAATAGTTGATTCTTCAGAAATGTTTAGATTATTCATCTGAGAAGTTAACGGAGTAGCATCTGGAGTTGCTTCTGGTTCCTTCACTTGAATTTTATTTGCTTCTGGAACTTCAGAGGCAATGAAGACTACTTCCCTATCTGCAGAGTTATCAAACTGCTTTGGCTTTTCAGAGCCAAGCTTATCATCAAATCTGACATGAATGGATTCTTCCACAATCTGTGTCTCAGTGTTGTATACTCTGTAGCCTTTAAAGCGTTCAGAATATCCAAGCATGAAACACTTCTGTGCTTTGGAATCAAACTTGTTCAGATTATCCTTAGTATTCAACATATAGTGAATACATCCAAAAGGATGAAAATATGAAATGTTGGGCTTTTTGTTCTTCCACAGTTCATAAGGAGTCTTCTTCATAAGAGGTCTAACAGACACTCTGTTCTGAATGTAACAGGCTGTGTTGATTGCTTCTGCCCAAAAGTGTTTTGCCAGATTTGTCTCATTGATCATGGTTCTGGCCATTTCTTGCAGAGTTCTGTTTTTCCTTTCTACAACCCCATTTTGTTGTGGAGTTCTAGGACAGGAAAAATCATGAGCAATGCCATTTTCAGAAAAATATTTTTCAAAATATTTATTTTCAAATTCACCACCATGATCACTTCTGACTTTTATAATTTTGAAATCTTTTTCATTCTGGACTTGCTTGCAAAAGTCAAAGAATACAGAATGTGACTCATCCTTGTGTTTTAAGAACTTTACCCATGCCCATCTACTATAGTCATCAACAATGACTAATCCATACTTCTTGCCTCTGATGGATGCAGTTTTCACTGGTCCAAACAGATCAATATGAAGTAGTTCTAGTGGTTTAGAAGTAGAAACAACATTTTTTGATTTAAAAGATGTTTTTGAAAACTTCCCTTTTTGGCATGCTTCACAAAGAGCATCTGAAGTGAACTTCAGGTTAGGGAGTCCTCTGACAAGATTAAGTTTATTAATCTGAGATATACGTCTCATATTAATAAGGCCCAATCTTCTGTGCCAGACCCATTGCTCTTCATTAACAGACAAGAGGCATTTAACATTTTGAACTTTAAGTTCTGAAAGATTTATTTTATAAATGTTGTTTTTCCTCTTACCACTAAATAGTATAGAGCCATCCTTTTGACTAATAGCTTTACAACATTTTTTATTAAAGGTAATATCATAACCATTGTCACTTAATTGACTTATGGACAATAAGTTATGCTTTAACCCTTCAACAAGTAAATCATTAGTAATAGAGGGAAGTTTACCATTTCCAATAGTGCCAGATCCAATGATCTTGCCCTTCTGGTTCCCTCCAAACTTCACATCACCTCCAGATCTAAGTTCCAGGCTTTGGAACATAGACTTTTCTCATGTCATGTGTCGTGAGCATCCAGAGTCCAGGTACCATGATTGGCGTCCTGACCTTGCTGCTAAGAACATCTGCAACAGGAATTATTTTGTTTTTAGGTACCCAGATCTTCTTGGGTCCTTTGGGGTTAGTTGGTTTGTAGGTTTGTCTAAACTTCTGTTTTTCAACATAATGTTTATTCTGACTTGCCTTGGGTTTAAAAACATAAGTATTCTTCTCAGAGCTTGTGTGTTTAATGTCATTTAAGTGACCAAATTTAAATTGAGAATACAGAGGTGTCTTCTTGATGAAAAGTTTGTCAACAGATTTTGGATTACTTCCAGATGAAGATTCATATCCAATACCTCTTTTGTTGTTCCCACTAACACCATAGATCATAAAAGCCATCTTGCTTCTGTCTATGCTCTTAGTAAGGAATCTCTGAAAGCTAGAGTCATATTTTTCTAAAATGTTTTCACATGACTTAGTCTCAGACTCAGATTCTTGTTGAGTTATTTCAAAGTCATTTTTGATTTTCAGATTAATTTCTTTTTGCTCAACAAGTTCTGTCTTTAGAAGATTAATCTCAGATTCAAGATTGCTTTTCAGCTTCTTGTATTTGAGTTTGATATTGTTATAACTTTTAAGAACTTATGTTAAAACTTTTATAAGTTCTTCTTTGGTAAGTTTAGACATTACCTCTTTAGTGTCATCATCAGATTCAGAATCTGATTCATATGTTGAGGTTCCTTCCTCTTGATCTTCTGTGCTGGCCATTAGTGCAACATTAGCACATTCTTCTTCTGATTCAGAAGATGATTCAGATTCATCTGAGTCATCCCATGTTGCCATCAGAACCTTCTTCTTTTTGTTAAACTTCTTCTTGGGTTTTTCTTTTTGAAGTTTGGGGCAATCATTCTTGTAATGCCCAGGTTTTTTGCACTCATAGCATACAACTTCTTTCTTGCCAGATCTTCTGTGCCCAGAAGATTCCTTTCTATGATCAGATCTTCTGAAGTTGTTGAACTTCTTTCCCTTGTGCTTCCAGAGTCTATTTATCCTTCTGGACAGCTGTCGCTTGCGCGAAAATAAGGTGCCGGCATGACAGAAGAGTCGCCACCTTTCGTTATTTATCCCTCAGAGCGGGAAAGGAAACGATCGGAAAAACCTGACGAAAAAAGGGTAAGACAAGGTCCTCGCAACCATTGTCTGGGTTCGGGAGTCGGTTACGCAAGGGGAAGGTATTAGCACCCCTCACGTCCGTCGTACTCGACGGGATCCTCGCTTGTTTGTTTACTTGGACGGGTTGGTTTTAATCTATCTACCTATCAAGGCTGGCTGAAAAAGAAAAGAAATATGACTCGGCAAAGCGTCGCACTTTATGCCTACGTATTCTCATCAGAGAATGAGAAATCAGAGTCAACGTAGTTCGGCTAACTACGGGGGAAAGGTGGGGAAGGTTGCTCGCTAGGATATCGCATCCTATACCTACGTACTTTCATCTGGTATGAAAGATCAGAGCAAACGTAGTTCGGGAAACTACGGGTAAAATGGCTCAACTAGGAGGGAGACCATCAAGTCCTACTGTTATCATGCCATGGATTCATCCTATGGTTGAGGTTTGAACAGGGAACTCCTAGAAGTTGTCATGCATAGGTTTCAACCTAAAAGTCTATCATCAAATCCTCATCAAAGGAAATGAGAGTCCTAAGGGATCATATCAGTGATACACCAAGACAGGCAAAAACATCAGCTTTAACAGTAAAATGCATGCAATGCAAGTGAGGGAGGAAATGTGTGTGGGGTTTCAGCCTCCACAAGCTCGTCTCAACCTCAAGCCAGTCATGAAATAGCAGTAATCATACTGAAGATAAACACATACTATCAAGCAATGAACAGATAGGGGAAATGAAGTGCCCTCAGGCAAACAAACACACATGCTTGAGAAAGAAAGAATCTACTCTCTAATCCTAACCCTAATCACAGAATCTGAATCAAATCTAAGCAAAGCCCTCAAGCAAAACCCTAGACAAGAGAAATCAATCCCAGTCTTCAAGCTTCAGAACAAGCTGACCAAAGAAAGGGAGCTAAGCAAGCAGACTCATAGTGTCTTCCTCAGGAAAGCACTAGGAGGTGTATACTCAGGAGTCATACCCTATGTGGCTCAACCACTGTGATCAGTTTATATTCCTCCTCAGGAGAAACTAAACTCACAAGCAGGCTCCAACATCACTGGGTATTTAGGAAATCCTATCTGAACTAGTGGAACTAAGTGAATAGACCCATAGGACCTTCCTCAGGAAAGTACTAGGAGGCTTCCACTTAGGAGTTGTATCCCATGTGGCTCAACAACATGTGATCAGTTTACATTCCTCCTCAGGAGAAATTAAACTCACAAGTTGGCTCCGACATCATTGGATACTTGAGAAATCCTAGATAAACTAATGGAACTAAGTGAATAGACCCATAGGACCTTCCTCAGGAAAGTACTAGGAGGCTTCCACTTAGGAGTTGTATCCCATGTGGCTCAACAACATGTGATCAGTTTACATTCCTCCTCAGGAGAAATTAAACTCACAAGTTGGCTCCAACATCATTGGATACTTAAGAAAGAGGTGAGAAGAAAGGATGAAAGTCATTCATAGTGCCTTCCTCAGGAAAGTACCATGAACTTCCTTCAAACTTCAGGATCTCAAACCTCACAGACAGGGAACAAGCCAAGCTCTGGGTCTCTGAATCTTGATCTACAATCTTCTCTTCATGATGCTCTCCATCAAGGTCTTCAAGGCAACACAAGCCCCTCAACAAATTCCCCACAAAGAACCCCAAAGATGAACAGATAACCACAGGGCAGACAAAATCATCAGGCAACTTCAGAAAATACCTAAAAATACTAAACTAATGGGGAAAAATCTAACAATTATTCACAAGGGTCTACAAAGTCTATTCATAACATCTACATAGGCCTCTACCTAAAAATCAAGACAAAACTTATTCAAAGAAAGTGAATTCCCTCACCTAAGCACAACCTAAACCCTAATTAGGATACCCTACATCTACCCTAATTAAACTAATCAAAACTTAATTCTAAAATTCTAGAAAAAATCCTATGGGGAACTATGATTCATCATCTAATTGCACAAAAAAAGAATGGATTAAAAAGACTAAAGGAAAGTCCTAAAACAAATCTTGCAAAATCATGATACAAAACTAAACATTATAAAAGCTATTTAAAAGGAAAATCTATTAAAAATACTAAACTAAAAAATAAAATCCCATTTTTATTTTTAATATTTTCTTCACATAATTATCTACTCATAGAAAAAAGAATGGCTAAAAAAGAGTTATTTTTCAATTTTTAATGAATTTTCTAAAACAAGAAAAAAATAAAAGAAAATAAAAGAATTAAAACAAATAAAGGGAGGGGGGGTTGGAATAGCAAGGCGCGCCAGTTCAAATCAGATGGGCCAGCAATAGGGGGGGCGCGGATAGCGAACTAAGCCCACTGACCAGATTAAATGAAACGACCGCGTTTCATTTCTTTGAATTTTCCCTCCATCTTCAGATTGAACCACGGCCGTTGGATGAGATTACATTGTCAAACTTTGAGACCAATCCAATGGACCACCTTCATCGTCCCCAACGATCTAGGGTTTTCAGAAACCCTCTCCTCCATGCACTCATCTTCCTCTCCCTCGTTCTCTCTCCACACGCCATGATTTAACACGATTCAAAAATGAAAATTGCAGTACTCAATGAGAGGAACAAGATGGTACGCGTGGATTTCCCTAATTCATCCTCAATAATTCCAACAGAGGACTTCAATGTCATGGTCCAACTAAACATCACTTGTTATCAACTGGTATCAACCTTCACTAAGCTTCAATCTAATGGTTTACAGAGCTTCTACAGGTTAGCCTAAGGATTCTAAACCAATCTTTACTCGTTAAAACTAACAAACTAACTAAATCTTGAAGATCAAAGATTCTTGGCTCTGTCATGAACCTTCACAGATCGTGCCCTAATTCATGGGAAAGAGTCATCTACCCTAGTGCATCAATTATCTACCTAGAAAGCTATCTAAGACTGCATAATTTAGGAGATAGAGAGAAGAAAAGGAACCTGTCAAAGAGGTGTGGAGGGAACTCGTGTGGGTGGATTCAGAGCTTGTAATGGCTGAAATGTGATCCTTAGGGGGTGAGCAAGCTTCTGTTTGCACTTGTATGGAAGGAGAATGCTTGTAGTGGATGAAATTCAGAGTTGCTTGAAGTTGAAGGAAGTGCTTCAATGGATGCTTCTCTCTCTCTCTCTCTCTCTTGAAATCTCTCTCTATCACCAACCTTGAACTCTCTTCATGGCCCTCTTCTTATAATGATCATTGGATGCTTCTAGATTCATCTAGAATATGGTGGAAGTTTCTTGAAAATCTCATGTGGTGACATATTGAAAATCTCACATTCCATGCTTCATGCCTTGCCATTTGGTCTTAAAGTATCTTTACATGAGATATTGAGAAGGAGTGCACAACTATAAGCCTTGGTTTTGCCTTGTGTTAGGGTTTTTCAACATTGCCTTCTTTTTCAAGTAACAACTTTTCGAAGCATCACCCATTTTAAGGCTTCAAATCAAAATTCTAGCTGAACCAATGTTCTCAAAATGATGTTTCCAATCAAAATGATATATTGGATGACCTATTTTGGATTTGTGGATCTTCCAAATCAATTTTCAAATTCAACTTTTCAAACTTATATGCCATTTTTAGTTCATTTTTGACCAATCATGTAACTTCATGCTATGAGCTTTTCCAACAATTTGTGACCTTCTTTATAGACTTAAAATCACATTTTGAACAACTTTCATGTTTTGAGTTTTTCCATTTGAGGCTTGGAAATAGGAGTTTTAGGTATTGGCTAAAATGACCTATAACTGACAAATGACCAAAATACCCCTGTCTTGTTCAAACCATAAGTTGAGTTCCACAAATACAATCAAGGACTTCTACCACTCAAATTAAAGCTAAGAAGATCCTCTTAAACATTCATGTTGACCAAGAAGTCATAGGAATCCTCCTACTAGGGCAAAAGTTGTCTGCAAGTTGGGTGACTTTCAAGGACCCAGATTCACACACCTCTGCTGACCTGTAATTTGTCAAAACCATAACTTGGGCTCTGTAACTCCTATCAAGGACTTCCACCACTCAAATTAAAGATTAGAACAAGCTTTACAACATTCATGTTATGGGGAAGGTGAGATATCAATCACAACTTGAGCTAAAACTGCCTGGAAGATAGGGATCAAATTAGGGTTTTTCACTAACAATCCTTGGGGACCCTGACTTGAAACTTCTCAAACTCCTCACTCATGATGAGTTGGCCTAGGAATCATCTTTATATCCTCTCTATGCATCATTCCATGATCTCATGTCTCTTGGATTGGGTCTCAACTTCTCCCAAATCTTCAGTTATCCTAGGGTTGACCCAGTCAAAACCCTAATTCTATCATTCATGGTTGAATCTTCTGAACTCTTGCATAATGACTTCTCTGGGCTTCATGAAGGCTATCAAGACATCTCATAGGCTTTCTCAAAACATCAAATTCATTCTCAAAGTCTCAGAACCATCTGAGGAGCACCCACAACTTTCAAACTGTGAAGCACACAACCCTGGTTTCAAACCACTTCTTCTGAGGATCTCTTGAACTTTCTGATGAAGGTATCCACTTTCAAACACTCAATGAATAAATAATTGTTGGTCAAATTTTGGGGTGCAACAACAGCATTGATAATTCATCTTCTTCTTCAGAAGAAGATTCTTCAGAGCTTTCTTCAATAACCTGCAAAGCTTTAGCAGATTTGTTAGATTTTAAGGCAACAGATTTACCTTTTTCTTTCTTCTGAGGTTCATCTTCCTCAAGCTCAATTTCATGGCTCCTCAGTGAGCTGATGAGTTCTTCTAAAGAGATCTTGTTCAGATCTTTAGCCATCTTCAAGGCAGTCACCATTGGTCTCCATCTGGTAGGTAGACTTCTGATGATTTTCTTTACATGATCTGATGTGGAGTATCCCTTATCCAGAACCTTTAACCAAGCTGTGAGGATCTGAAATCTGGAGAACATGGCTTCAACAGATTCAGAGTCTTCCATCTTGAAGGCCTCATACTTCTGGATCAGAGCCAGAGCTTTTGTCTCCTTGACTTGAGAGTTTCCCTCATGAGTCATTTTTAAGGATTCAAACATCTCAAAAGCAGTTTCCCTGTTTGTAATTTTTTCATACTCAGTATGAGAAATTGCATTCAATAATATAGTTCTGGATTTGTGATGATTTCTAAAATCTTTCTTCTGAGCATCTGTCATAGATTTTCTGTCTATCTTTTTGCCATTCCCATCTGTGGGATGGACATATCCATCATTGACTAGATCCCATAGATCAGCATCATATCCTAGGAAAAAACTCTCAATTCTGTCTTTCCAGTAATCAAATTTCTCCCCATCAAACATAGGGGGTTTGGTGCTGATCCTGTCCCTTTCTTCATATTTATTGTTAATGTTGGATATTGTATTATCAGCCATTGTAACAAATAAATATATATCAAAGTATTTCTCTCTGGATCTTTACTGTCACTGTTAAGTGGTACCACACACAGAACCGGAGCTCTGATGCCAACTGAAGGTGAGATAATACTTAGAAGGGGGGTTGAATAAGTATGAAAGATTAAAACATAGAATTAATAACACAATTATTTTTATCCTGGTTCGTTGAACTCAACTACTCCAGTCCACCCTTCCTAGAGTGATTTGCCTTTCTCAACAAGGACTTAATCCACTATTTAATCAAACAGATTACAATAGTAACACCTAAGAACAACTGTTCTTAGTCTTCTCAAGAGCTACTAATTCCAGCTGAATCCTCTTAAGGAAAACCTTTACAATCAATGTAAATCTAATACAAGAGTATGAATGCTTCTAAAAAGCTTTTATCACAACAGTGATATTTATCTTAAGATTAAGTACAAATAATTCTAAGAATGAATATGAAAGTATGAGAGCTTGAATGTTATAATTTCTTTTCAGCAAAATGTCTAACTGAAGAATTTGGTGGAGTCTTCCTTTTATAGGTAGCTGATCCAAGGAGAGCTGAGCGTTGAGAAGAGTGTCCCAAAAAGGTCTGAGCCTTTTTGTCTTTACATCAAGTGACCTTTCCTAGAAGTAGAAGGCACAGAAAAATCCTTTTTGTCTGTGTTCTTGTGTCTAGCACAAATGAGGAAAGAGACGTTTGATTTACTCCAACGGATATAATCTTTGAATAATTCTTCTTCAGTTTTCAGCAAGTTCATCAGAATCTGATTGAGTCAGAGTCTTCTAATGATGTTCAGAACTTTGCTGTATCAGAGTCTTCTGCAGCATGTGTGCTTTCAGCGTGTTAATCATCAGAGCATATTTGACACAAAACTTCAGTACTGGCAGCTTTAGTACTTTCAGAATCTTCTGTAGAAACTATGCTTTGAAAAACTCTTCATACAATATTCTTCTTTGCTTCAGATGCTTCTGCTTGCTTCAGATTCTTCTGGAGCTTCTTGCTTCAGATCCTTCTGGAGACTACGCTCAGGATCTTCTGTAAGCAGCAATCAGAATCTTCTAATGAGTGCACCTGGCGCTTCAGAGTCTAGATAACTTCTTGTATACAATTCAGATTTGTTTCTGGAGTGTTAATTTCATTACGATCTGCAGTAAAAATCTCAAGCAAATTTTAGAGTATATAATTCTTAAATACAAAATTTCCTAATAGTTATCATCAAAACAAAGAGATATTATTAAGAACCAATATGTGTTCTAACAGTTGGAATGGTTTAATTTATTAAAACACACAAAGACAAATGCAGCACACAAAAGAGAAAATTGTTTTGGGTTTTTTAAGATTGCCATTTTTCTTTTAAAATGATAGCAAAATCAGTAAAGGAAATAACACAAGGAATTTAACAAAATAGTTCATTTTTCATTGATCGCCATTTCTATCAACTCTTTTTCACTCAAAGGAGGTTCTACTTGAGAGGCAGTCTCCCTCCACCGTTGTGCATATTCTTTGAAGGATTCTGAACTCTTTTGCGACATACTCAGTAATTGTCTTCTATCAAGAGCCAGATCCATGTTGTACTTGTAATGTTTTATGAAAGCATCGACCAAGTCTTGGAAACTGTGAATACGAGACTGATCCAGACCCAAATACCATTTAGAAGGAGCTCCTTTCAAACTATCTTAGAAACAGTGAATCATCAACTTATCATCTTCTACATGAGCGGCCATTCTTCGGTAGTACATAATCAGATGTGCTCGAGGACAAGTAGCACCAGAATACTTATCAAAATTGGGAACTTTGAATTTCGGCGGAATTACCAATCCAGACACTAAGCACATATCTCTGGCATCAGTACCAAATATGTCATTCCCTTCCATTGCTCTGACCTTCCTGCCTATGGTCTCTACACTCTCTTTCAACTTTTCATGTCGTCCACTCTCTTCTTCAGACCCATTAAGACCTTCATACACTTGTGGAGGGTTATGGAAAACAGGGCATACTTGGGCTTGAACAGAAGCTGGAGTATATGTAGGAACAGCTTGAGAAAACTCTGCCCCTAGGGGAACTTCTTGTTGGTTAACTGCTGGTGGAGGTATAAAGCCAGGCGGTAACCCATATGGTGGAACATTTGCAACAGTGACTGCCGTTGGGATCGGCTCTACAGCTATGCCAGTGATTTCAGAAACAACAGTGGCTTGAGTGTCCAGTTTTGCACGAATGACTTGTAGGGCTTCCATGATCTGCCCCATGCCTCCTCGTAGCTCTCCAAGTTCATTATCAATCCTGTCCACATCCAAATTTTGTCCTTCCATTCTTAGGCGAGTTTGGGCTCGGGTATTGTATCGGTGTTGAGGATTTAGTGTGATTCTCTCTGGAGACAAGACAACGAGATGAGACACAACACAAGAATATGCACATGCAATGCTTATGAATACAAAATGAAACAATGCAAAATTAATCATTCAAGGAATCCAAAGAAATATTTGCAAAAATTATTACAATAAAGCAAATTCAAAGTCTTCATAGATTAATAACTGAGAGTTTTACAACAACAATTCTGAAACTGAAAATACGAATCCTCAATACAGATACATGATGAAATAAAATGGAAAACAAAAGGATCTTAGATCTTCTGGCTGGAGGGTCCTTCGTCTTCTGGCTGTCTTCTCTTTCCACCTTGATGGACTAACTCTTGAAGCTCCTCCTTCTCTTGCATAACTTTGAAATACTTATCCCTCCAAGTCTTTCCTTCTTTTTCAGCTTTTGCCAAAGCAGCTCTCAATTCTTCTACGAGAGTAGGTTTGGGTGAGTCAGTCTCAAAGCGAGTATAGAACATCTTCAACGCTGCTTCTTTTACCCATGATAAGTAAGATTCTGAAACAGTAGTGTCATGGTAACCTAGGGCAGTTACTCCCCTTGTGTGGACATGACGCCAAGCATACACAATTCGAGCCCTGTAAGCGGGATTCTTCCTCTCTTCAATGTAGAAGCTTCTTAAAAAGTCTGGTTCTGGTTCATTCTCCATCGGGTGCCCCAACTAGCGACGAGCTAAAATAGGATTATAGCTGATGCAACCATTAACGCTGATAAGCGGTACATTCGGGAAATCTCCACAGCTTTGAATCATGGCAATCCCCTCATACATAGGGTCATACCACTTAATATCTGAATGTTTGAGTAACAACAGCTTTTCTGTCCATGAGAGCCCATTCTGCCTATCCCATAGTGCTGGAATTCTTGGCAAGTGCGAAATAAACCACTTGTGCAAGAGAACGGTGCAACACTCAATCTGACCAACTCCATAACGGTTCTTACGGTGGATGGGAAAGTACACATCAGCCAATAAGGTAGGTACAAGATTCTTGATTAAGAAGAGGTTGATTGCATTTGCGTCTACAAAATCATTAGCAGTCGGGAACAGGAACAGTCCGTAGATTAGTAAAATAAGGATGGCCTCAAATGCTTCAGAATTTTTCGACAAGGCATAGCTTTGAGCTTTTTCATACAGGAACATAGCCGGAAATCCATACAACCCTCCCTTAGCAATCATATGAGATCGTACTTCGTCCACCTCCAAATACGTGGCCTCTGCAACTGCTCTTTCATTAGGAGTCCCTTCTCTTCCAGAAAATGGTCTAGGAGTGACGCCTACTCCCATCAGGGCAGAATATTCTTCCAAGGTTGGCAGCAATTGATAATCTGGAAATGTGAAACAATGATAGGTTGAATCATAGAACTGCACGAGTGCGGACAACATCTCTTCATATACTTGAACTTTTAGCAAAGATAGCATATTCCCATACTTCTCTCTGAATGCCTCGGGGTCTTCTACTAAGCTTCCCAGTTTCTTCAAGTTCTCCAATTTTGGGCTTCGGAACACAATCTCTGCTTTCTTTCCAGAATCCATCCTATAATATCTGCAAAACAATCTTTAGTTCCTTGAATGATTAATAAATGCTAATGCAAATGCGCAAAGTATCATGGAACTCAGATTCGTAAACATCAAAACATTATTGATTCAAATTCATTGGATTACAAAATGTTAGTACATCTTACAAAAGTTTTAAACAGAAAGCTAAATAAAAAGCTAACAAAAAGCCCTAAGAAGGTTCTCCTAACAGCTTTGAGTTGAGCTTCTCAATCTCTTTCTCCATCTGCGCCTTCTCAAGAATGAGCATGTCCACGATTAGCTTCCATGGAGTTGACTGGGGGCTAGAAGAAAATAAATCTTCTTGCGCTTTTCTCTTCTTGCTGGAGAGCACCTATTCATTCCTCAACTCTAATTGCTTCTGGAGCTCTGCGTTCTCTTCAACAACCACTTGGTACTTGTGTTTCCAAGCGTCTTCGATTTGTTGTGACTTGCTCAAAGCAATCCTTAACTTCTCTTCCTCAGACATGAAGATCAAAGTAGGCTCCTCTTTTAAAGGCATGGGTTCTTGTCGAGAATAGGGCATCTTCAACTCAACGGCTCTCTTTCGCACCCATTGGAGATAAGGTTCCAAGGAGACACAATTAGGCTTTCCCAAGTCCTTCTTTCCTTTCTTGTGCAAATGACCCCAGGCTTTTAGAATCTTCTCTTTCTGCTCTTGATTATTACCTTCTTCTTTAAAGAATATGTTTTCCACATGAACACTGTTGGGCCTATCTCTTAAAGGGTATCCCAACTGCTGACGGGCGAGGAAGGGGCTGTAACTGATTCCTCCATTGGTACCAAGAAGAGGTACATTACCATAACTCCCACAGCTGTCAATGATCATCATCCCATCATATTCGCGACTATACCAATTAATATCAGAGTGCGTGAGAGCCATAATCTTCTGTGACCACCACCCCTTCTTCGGATCCCAAAAGGCATGAGCTTTAGGCAAGTGTGAAATACCACTTGTATAATAAAGGAGCACAACAAGTGATCATCCCTCCTTTGTGAAAATTCCTGAGATGAACAGAGTGATACGCGTCTGCTAGCAGAGTAGGCACATGGTTTTTCTTCAAGAAAATCTTAATGGCGTTGAGGTCTACAAAGTTCTCAAAGCTGGGAAACAAAAAGATACCATAAATGATAAAGGCAAGAATATCCTCGAATGCATCCATACTCAAATGATCGGCGTAATACTGAGCTTTTTCAACCAAAAATTCTGCACTCAACCCAAAAAATCCTCCTTTTGTGATCATGTTCTTTTGAATATCCACTAATCCCAAACGTGTGGCTTTGGCAATGTCTTGTTCTTTAGGGTCCTTCTCCATGATTGGAAAAGGAGAGTCTTCAAGAATAGGCAAACCAACCAACTGAGAATATTCTTCCAGTGTAGGCACTAACTGATAATCAGGGAAAGTGAAACAGTGATAGAGCGGATCATAAAACTGAAGAAGCGTAGAAAGAAGTCCATTATCCACTTTTATCTTCAATAACAACAACAACTTCCCATACCTACTCTGGAAACACTCTGGATCTGTCACCAAGGTACCCAACCTTCTTAGGTCATCTAGTTTAAAACCTTTGTAAGTGTACTTTAATGTTTTCTTTCTTTCATTATTCATAGTGATCCCTGATGTTTACAAACAAAAAGAATCTGAGTTCCATGAAACTTTATGAGATGATGTTATGAATGCAAGTATGCATAAACACAAGTAAATGCAAAGAGTCACATATATGCACAAGCACAAGTCTAGGTTTAAAGGTCAAGCGTGGATCCAAGGTCTACCCATCCCCAAAAGGTATGTACTAGGGGTTTCACACCTGTAGAACAAGGTTCTAAAATGGTTCCCAGAGTCATCAACCCATCTTTCGGATATTATCAACTTCCACAATTACTTGGTGATCGATAATATTCTCAAGAGAGTATCATCTGAGTGTAGTATCGCGTATCAACTATTTCGGAAATACTTCCTTATAGCCATCGCACTACATCCTAGTAAGGCCAAAGTGGGGTAAAATGTAATCTAAAAGTTCACAGTGTCATGGGCTCCTTCGTCGAAAGTAGCATTGTTTTCACGAATACTCGATCAACAATACTAAACTCTCAAAAAGGGCCTACACTGAGCGGTGGTTTCTCAAGTTAGCTTGGTCGGGAATCAACTCCCTATAAGCCTTCTTGAATATACCACCATCCTATCATAATTATGCTCAAATCCGGGTATAGGACCATCTCACCACTCAAAAATGTCCCAAGATCTAACAACCAAACAAATATATACAAATATACATGTAAAGCAAATATTCACAAATATAGCACAAAAACAAACAAAGTAGGCTAAACCCTCAACCATGTCCCTAGTGAAGTCGCCATTTCTGTTGCGGTGAAAATTGGATATCAAGCTATTAAATTAACTTGAATCTTAATTCTTTTACAACCGAACTTTAATTTATCCAAAGTAAATGTCTAAAGAAAGAAAAACCCTTTTCGCGATGTAACAACAATGCTAAGAGATTTGGGGATCGGGGGTTCATTATACCTAGGGAAGGTGTTAGCACCCTAAGTATCTGTAGTACTCTACAGGAACCTTTTGTTTGTTTGTGTGCTAAGTTGGTGAATGTTTGCTTTGGACTTGGAAAAAGGTATGAGTTGAAACCTAAAGTTATATACACTAAGTTTGCTAGCAATGACGTCGCGTCTTCTGCCTACGTATCCTAACTAGGATAAAATCAGAGCAATTGTAGTTCACCTCACAAGGGATGAAGAACACTTGACTATGATCAAGGTTCAAGGGGGAACAAACATAATTGTGTTTGTGTGGAGTTTGACAAAACTCCCTAATCTAAATTGTAACACTCAAAAGGGGAAGTAAGAAATCATGACGATGATTCTTACATAGAGTTGACAAACTCTATCCTAGGATTCTAGTTGGAGAACACTCCTAGTACAGGTGGTTTCTTAGACTTAAAGCAAAGTCTAATGGCTTCTAAACTAAGGTTAAAGTGACTTAACAAAGTCAAGGGATGGGTGAATGAGCTATCCATGACATGAGGGTCAATGGAAAGACTTTTCCTTTAGAATGAGAGAGGGGAGGCAACTTGGATGAGAGATAACAAGCTTCATCACTTTGGGGAAAGAAAACATTAACATAGTAATAACATGATGAAGATAAAAGCATGGTGGAAACCATCAAATGAACATGTTAAAGATAAACACAAGATATGCATTGATGACAATCAAAGCAACTGATCAAGCAAGGACTGCGACAGCAGATCAAACTCAAGTAAATTCCTCAGAGGAAGCAAAATGAACATGGTAACAACCAAAAATAAAATCCTAGCATGTTGAATAACATTTAAGGGTATGAATGTAAGCAAACATCACAAACAATCACCAGTATAACAAGAAAGAATTCATCTGCCTACGTGAAAAATGATCACAAAACATACTTAACTTGCAAGTGGTTAAAAGGGATGAAAAATTGGGTAAACATGGAATTTTAAAATACTACATAAAAATAGACATAAAAACAAACACAATAAAAAAAGAATGGGTGCAAAATGATTAAAAATGAGTGAGATGTGAGTTTTTGAAGTTTGAATGAAAAATGGTGAAAAATAATAAAAAGGGTTGCCCTCCTCAGGGGTCGAACCCAGGTTCAGCTAGTACAAGGCGCTTAGGTGACAAGGTGATTACCACTGGGGTGGCTATACATCCGTTTGTAAATGCCACCCCATTAAAATATATGGGTAAGTTTCAAGGCAGGCTGGGCAAGTCAAGAACACACAAAACCAGTTTTGCATTTTACATCATAACTTGATCAATTCTCCATGGATTTCAACAAAATTTTAGTGTAAATTGCCTAGAATTTCATGAGGATCACAGTGGTGGCATTAGTTTTTCAAAATCATGTCTCTATTTAAAAACCCGATAGTATATACAAAGTGGACATTTGAAGTGCATTTTGAAAGGAAGCTCATATTCCAGCCAGTTTCAGGTCAAATCAACTATACACACACACCATAAAAATGCTAATGAATGATTTCCAACACAAATTCAGGTTAAAAACAAACTGTTGTGAAAAAATGTGTTCAAGTTGCAAATTGTTGTGAATATGAGGCATGATGATGTCCAATTCAAATTTCACCTAGTTTCAGGTTAAACCAAACATATGCACATGATTCATTCATGCTGGTGAGTGATTCTAGACATAAAAATTAGTTTCAAAGCAAGCAAATCAAGAAATGGCATACCAGTTGCAGTTTGACAATTTGAGATAAATCAGTAGGATGTTCAAAGTAAGTTCTATGCATTCTCAGACCAAACCAAGCACATACACACATTGAAAACAGGTTGATGAATAAGTGTGAATAATGAATTAAGTTTAAAACAAGTTCTGGTGAGAAGTGGTGTTCAATAGGCAAAACTGTCATGTAAGATGCAAGTTGATGTCCAGTTCAATTTCTAGGCACATTTTGATCAAGTTAAGCATACATATACATCACATATATACTATTAAATGAATTCAAACACAAAGAAGGGCTCAAAAAGATCTGTTATGAAAAATGGCATTCTAAATGCAAGTTTTGACAAGTGAAAAGCATCATGATGCTCAGTTTTGATTCTAGTCACGTATTGATCAATCTAGTCATGTACACAAGTCTTATATATGAAGATAAGTGTGTTCAAACATAATTTGAGGCTAGAGACCAACTATCCTAATGAGTGGTATTCAATTTGCAAAAAAAGGTAAGTTTGAGGCAACAAGGAAGGCAATTCAGTTTTGAAGCACATTTTCATTCAATTAATCATATACACACATTTCACATAAGGAAATAGATATGTTCATGCTCAAGAATCAACTCAAAATAGGCTGTAGCAAAATATGATTTTCAAATTGCATTTTGGTGTTTTTGCAAAACAGTAGGATGTTCAAAATTAGTTCTAGGCACCTTTACACCAAATATATCACATATACATCTTGCATACATGTAGACAAGTGAGTTTGAGCAAGAAAAAAGATTCAAAACAACTTGGCCTAAAAAAAGATACACAGGCTGCCAAATGGTATTTTGAGGCAATGCATGAAAACTCAAAACCAGGTTCTAAACATATTCTGATCAAACAAGTTATGCCTACAGCTTATATGCATGTTGAGGGATGATTTCAAACACCAAGGTCAGCTACAAAGTCAGTTAAAATGGACATGTCATCTAAAATGCAAAATGGAATATTGTAAAGCAAGTTAGTAGTGCAAAAACAGGTCTCCTGTGTTTCATGCCAAAGCAACATTTCAGGCAAGTTGTAAATATGTATGCCATTGATTCCAAACATACAAACCATTCTTAAAACCAATAACAGTGAAAGTGACTTGTTCATGGCAACAAAGTGACATACTGAGCATCAAGAAGTTTAAAACACATTTGGTGCATTTCCAGGCCAAGTGATTCCTACACACAACTTACAAACATGATTATAAGGGTGTTTGACCCCACCAACAGAGGCATAGCAATCATAGCAATATTTTGGCATTTGAGGCAAAACAAATTTGGTTCATTATTGCAACAGGGCAGTTTTTTCAATGAGAGTGAAGTTTCACGACAAGTAAGGGCACATACATATTGGATACATGATAACAAATCTGTTAGGACAACAAAAGTAACCACACTTCCAACAACACAAAATTTAGCATATGCACACAACAGTGGTAAACCAAATTGCATAACAAACACATCAATGTAATTTTTATGATATTGCAATGAATGAGGTAAGGTTCAATGATACATACCTCTTGTAGACAACTTCAAGCAAGTCAAAGAACTAGAAAATCAGAGATTTCACTTCACCACCTTGCTTTGAACCTTTCTTCCTTTTGAAGCAAAATACCAACCTTGTGACAGTTTGATAAATAGGCCTCACCAATGATCCTTAATGCTTTGGACAGTTGAGGGATGATATATATGAAGTGTTTGAGTGATTAGAACACCAAGAAAATGTCTAGAACAAGTTTTGACTGATTTTGTGCATTGTGGTCAAAGTAACTTGGTATGGAAGTTGACTTTTTGAATGGTGAGGTTTTTGGGTGGTCTATGGTCTTGGACACCTTCTATATCATATTTATGGATTGTGGGGATGATTGTTAGTGAGTTGGAGTGTAGCGAAATGGTTTTGGCAGCTGTTCTACCAAGGCAGATTTTGAGGTGTTTTGGTGGATTTTGAGATTTTGTGAATTTGGAGCCAAGAGTGAAAGAGTGAGAGCTTGCAACTTCTCTGGTTTTTTAGAGGGATTCTTGTGTATTGAATGAGGTGTAGATGTCCTCTATTTATAGGGAAAGCATGGGTATGGACAGATTTGAAGATTTCCCTCCTAAGAGGGAAAAGTTGCTTTTTTTGGATCCAACCTCCCAAAAGAGTTTTCTTGGCTTGGAGGTAAGCTTGAAGTCAAGCATCATGATGAGTTTAGTGTGTCTAAAGTCAGGCTAGAGTGTGTAGGTTCATGGCTATTTGCAGAACTTACTTTCCACCTCTTGCTTTTCACATTATTTTAATGCAAGTTGCCTTTGCAACTTGCAAGCCAACTTGTCAAAGCTTCCAATTTCAATTCTCTGCATAATTTTCCATATTTCAATGCTTCAAAACATCCAAATATCAGAAATAATAAGATTCAAAGGCTGAGAAATGATCCAAGTGACCAAAGGATGAACTTATGAAAAATCACCAATGTGGGACTCAAGTATGAAAACACCATCTTGCCAAATCCATAACTCTCAGCTCACAAATGCTATTGAGATGTTCTAGTACGTTTTAGAAATCCCTCAAATAGCTCTAAAACATTCATGTTTTCATGAGTTTCAAATTCTCAACGGAACTTGGCCAAAAAGCCTCTCAAAGTTGCTTAAAAATGAGCTTAAAAGTGAAATTTTTCTAAGTCATTTTCCCTTCTTGAAATGAATTTGATCATAACTCCAAATCTATGCATTTTCTGATCATGGACCTCTTAGTGACTTTTTTAGGACTTGCCAAGATCTTTCCAATGAGCTTTGAACCAACTTATTTGGATGGGTGGTTAGGGAGTTAGGGTTTAGCCCCTTTTGAAACCCTAATTTCCCGATTTTTCGATTACTCCTTCATCCTTGATCCAATGGTCCTGAAAATTGATAGGCAAGTGCAATATGACATAAGTAACATTTTTGATTCACACTTTGAAGTTCAATTCCTTAAATTTGAAGAGTTGACTTTTCGGTCAATTGTACGATCGATCGGTGACTATCGAGTCGCCTGTGGACACTCTGGACCTCCTGAGACTTTGACACTTCTTAAATGAACTTTATTAAGCTATATGAACTTCATGGACCATGATCCCATCATTAAAACACCTTCCAACACAAAAGTCAAACTACAGTTGACTTTTACCGATCAAAAACCCTAATCGGGGCTCCTGGACTGCACTGTTCTTGATTCTGGAGTGACAACTTCAAATTGGATTCTCAATTGACATTATATGATACCCTTGATCTTGTTTCATGATTGAATTAGTATAAAAATTTGATTGATCACAAACCCTGAAGCTTCGATTTGACTGCACACAACCCCTGATTCATCTGTAACTTGACGAAGACAAACTTGCACTGGGTTAAGGTTAGATAATTCATGAGTATGCTCCTAAAATGATAATGAGAATCTAAGGGGTCAAAATTTGGGGTGCAACAGAACCCACACCAATGGTTATGCTATGTCAAAGAAGATTTTGAGAGTTGGGTATTACTGGTTAACCATGGAATCTGATTGCATCCAATATGCCAAAAAATGCCATAAATGCCAAATTTATGCTGACAAGGTGCACGTTCCTCCAATGATGTTGAATGTTTTATCATTTCCGTGGCCTTTTTTCAATGTGGGGCATTAACATGATTGGGGAAATCGAACCTAAAGCTTCCAACGGTCACCGATTCATCTTAGTTGCCATCGACTACTTCACAAAATGGGTTGAAGTTGCTTCTTATGCTAATGTAACCAAGCAAGTGGTTGCCCGCTTCATCAAGAAAGAAATTATCTGCCGTTATGGAATTCCAAGCCGAATCATAATAGATAATGAGACCAATTTGAATAATAAAACCATGAGGGAGTTGTGTGAAATTTTCAAGATTGCGTACCATAACTCTTCCCCTTATCGTCTTAAAATGAATAGAGCTATTGAAGCTGCGAATAAAAACATCAAGAAAATCCTGCAAAAGATGGTAAAAAACTACAAATATTGGCATGAAATACTACCATTTGCTTTGCGCAAATATAGAACCTCAGTTCAAACTTCAATAGGGGAAACCCCTTTTCATTGGTGTATGGAATGGATGCGGTCCTTCCTATCAAAGTGGAGATATCGTCCTTGAGGGTATTGATGGAAACCAAGCTTGATGAAGAAGAATGGGTCCAAGAAAGATTTAACTAGATGAACCTTATAGATGAGAAGCGCATGACTGCAATGCCATGGTATGTTATACTAGAAACGAGAATTCCAAGAAGGGGAGCTTGTACTTAAGAAGATCTTGCAAGTTCATAAAGACATGCGTGGGAAATGGATGCCCAAATATGAAGGCCCATTTGTTGTGAAGACAGTCTTCTCAGGAGGATCACTAATTCTCACAACAATGGACGGTGAAGAGCTTGCACATCCTGTGAACTCTGATGTAGTCTGAAAATATTATGCCTAAAAACTCCGCTAAGTCAAAAACCTGAAAAGGCGATTTAGGCAACAATGGGTATCCTGGTGGATCAAAACCTATGAAGGAGATCCAGGAAAAATTAGGGATGAAAATAAAAAAGAATAAGAGCTTGCTAAGCTGAAAACCCGAAAGGGCGGTTTAGGAAAAAATGAGCGTCCCAGTGGATTGAAAACCCAAAAGGGCGATCCAAGAAAAAGTTAGGGACAAAAGGCATTTCACTGCATCATATGACGTTCATCTTTATAGAAGATCAAATCCAATCCAACCGATCTTTTCAGAAGCAGAATTTTGGGTAGTCTTAGTTATTAAGGTTAGTAGGTGTCGTTGGATTCAATGTAACCTTACCCTATTACCAATTTCAAATGTAAATACTCCATGGAATTTTGCCAATAGCAAGCTACCATTCTTCAATAAAATCAGACCTTTTGCCTTTCAATTTTCACCACTTTACGTTTTCTCTATTTATTCTTGTTATGCAAAATGTTTATTTGTTAATAATAATTTTGAAAGTAAAAATTTTTCAAACTTAAAACCATTTTTTTGGAAACACATTGAAAAGAATATAAATTTGCTTTGACTTGTGGAAAGACCTGAAGAAAATCATTGTTCCCCATGAAGTCTTAATGCTGCAGAAGCACTTTTAAACCAGTTTCAGCAAAATTCCCAATGAAGTGTAAACTGACAACACTCTTGAATAAATCCTATAATCACAAGTTGGTTTTCAAGACTGCAGATAATCTCTCCAGTATCGACCATGTGATATATGTTTATTGATATTAAGGATTCACTCCCTAGTGGAGTCATCTCTGTTCCTCACTAAAGTTACTATACTTTCTCCAATAAACTACTTTGGCTGCACACTCCCCGATGAAGTGGATATTTATTTTATCCCCTATGAAGTCTCTAATCCTGGATGACTCTTTCTAGTGAACGTTCTTTTTCGATAAAGAAATCAGATTCATGATGGCAATCCCTCAGGTGAAGTCATAATGTTATATCCCCAAGTTGAACATCTTTTTCCCCAGAGAAGTTTAAAAAAAAAACCTTGAAGCAAGACTATGGTTCCGCCTATGACTTTCTATCTATCACGATAGATATATCCTTTTTGTAGAGGTTGGACGAGTATCCTCATCGAGATGTTTATTTCATCTCCAGTCTATTTCTCCTTGTTGTGTTTTGTCAACATAAACATAACATGACATTCATTCATGCAAATACATAGCATAAGCTTGTTTGCTACCTTGTTGCTTTTTCTCGTTTACTTTGGCTGTGTTTACCACCAAGTAATTGGGTTTGTCATTTCCCTCCAAGTAGAGTTGTCAACCTTAGGCAGAAAATGCCCATTCTTTCTAAAAATACCCACAGAGTTCAACCCTCGTGGATGATGGTTGTTTCAGTTATCTTTTCCATGTCTGGATAAGATAAATTCCCATTTGAGTTCATTCCTCAATGGTTGGAGTCTTGTTTGACCGTTTCCTTCTAGCTTATTCCTAGATTAAACTTTGGCCCCTGGAGCTTATGTTGAATCTATTTAGGTCGTCGAACCTAGCTTGAGTGTGCATTTATTTTGCACTATGTCTCTCAAAGAGGAATCTTTTACAAGTCTTTATTTTCGGATAAGTGGCAGTCTCACCTGAGAAGCTTATTAATTTCCTTATTTTCTGATAAGTGGCAGTCTCACATGAGAAGCTTATCATTTTTACCTTTGTCAGATAAGTGGCATTCTCCTATGAGAAGCTTATCATTTCATTATTTCCAAACACAAGTGGCAGTCTCTCTTGAGAAGCTTGTTTCCTTTGTCTTTTTCCAATAAGTGGCAGTCTTTCTTGAGAAGCTTATCATTTTGTTTTTCCAACAACAAGTGGCAGTCTCCCTTGAGAAGCTTGTTTCCTTTTGCCTTTTCCGATAAGTGGCTGTCTCTTTCTTTGAGAAAACTTATCCTTTCTTGGTGGTGTGTAAGTCCCTTTCGACGATAACTGGAAGTCTCTTTTGAGAAGCTTATCAGGGCATTTCCCCATTGAAGTCCAATTATTTTGGCATACAGAAGAGTTTAGTTACCTTTTATCTTTCTCGATGTTTCTTGAAGATCCCGTTTGATCTCTTTATTTAAGGAATTTCCAGAGGCTCAGATGTCGTTTCTTGTTTGAAAACTCCAACATTTTGTTTGCATGATCCTATTCCTACGTGGATCCTGTTTTACCTTTTGTCCTAGAGTGTCAGTCGGTCATGCTTGAACCTGTTGGTCAACTACTCTAGATATTCCCTAATGGAGGCCGCCTTTTCGGTTTTATCTCCAATGAGGATCTTTTTTGTCTTTCTTTCTAAAGTGTCAATCGGTCATGCCTGAACCTGTTGGTCCTTCACTTTAGATTTCCTCAGTTTGCTTATGTTCCCTAGTATGTTGTCATCCATAGTGAGTGGTTACTCATTGCGTTGACTTTATCCCTGTTTGCTTTCGTTTCGTCTGCATTTTGCATTTATCATTCCATCATTTTTCGTCATGTTAGAGTTCATTGCATGTCAGCATTCATAGATTAGTCTCTTTTATCCATAACATTGTATGTCATTGCATCTAAGGGGAAAATTTTCGGTTATCCATATTTAAACACCTTTCACCTGATCTCATGAAGATTTTTCATCGCTCATGTCACCCGGTGAAAATATTTAAATAGAGGCAACTGTTAAACCCCAAATTTTACCCTTAGATTCTTTGATTTGTTGCATATCATCTAGGTCAATCATCCATGCATGGCTAACCGTTTTATTAGTTTTTGTTTATTTAGGTCTACTGCAGAAAGTTTGAAGGCCATGAAGGTTCTGTGTGTAGGGTCATCAGGATTCTAATCCTCTGCAAGTTATGTTAAATTCAGATGGTGTTGATTCTCTTAGGGCATGACCAGTTAATCCTGATATGGGCTCCACTTATAGATTTCTTTCTCATCCCTGGGCTATTCTTGGAACAGAACCTTGAAGATGGTTTGGTTGAATTTTGTGACCATATCTTAATGGAGTAAGGACTAGGCTATTGATCTTGGCGTTCAGAATATCGTTGTAAGTTGGTACATGAATCTCAGATCAGAATTTGTTAGACCTTGGTGTATTATGATGTGAGGCCATGGTTTATGGTACTTCAAAGTAATTGGTTGCGATGTAATGCTTCAAGAAAATTTCAATTTATTTTTAATTTGGTTTCAAGGTTTTTATTTTCAAAGTGTTGTTTGAAGATCATTTTGGGCCATTTTCAAGTTGTTCATCCATTCATGCCAAACCGTGTGGTTAAGACTTCGTTTCAAAAGCTATTGCAAGTCATTCTTTCAAATATTGTTTCAAGTTGCTTTAAACGGTGTTTTAAACCATAAACCACCAAGGAGTTTTAGACGAGTTATTGACATGGTTTTAGAATTCAAGTTATCAACAAAAATTCAAGATTTACTAGGTTGAATTCTAAGATTCAAAACTCTAAGATATCCATGTCAAGATCAATACTTTATAACAAGGTTATAAGCGTAAGTGAAAATTTCAAAACGATGTTCAAGGGACGATATCCTTTCCAAATTGACTCCAAAATGCGAGGTTCAAATTTAAGCATGAAAGATCGACAACCACGTTCAAATTCATATTCAATCAAAGTTTGCAAGTGACAGGATCTCATCCATATTAATTCCATAGTAATAAAAATCGTACAAAAGCAAGGAAAATCAAATGGTATTTGTTGCTAAAAATCCTATGCAGTTTCAAATTTTAAAAATTCATTACTAATCTACATTTTAATTCTTCGTTAGTGGATCTCATTACCAAGTCTTACACATTTGGTTTGTACGTAAAAAAGAGAGGATATATATTGTTTTATATACGAGCATACATCCATTATGATAAATGATTGAAGATATTCCACCAATAGCTATTGTAATAATATAATTTCAAAATCATTTAGATTAGAGAATTTTGACAATTACTTCCTCCATCATTTAACGCCAGTCATCAATACCTTCATTGTTTGCTGCACTTGTGCAGTCCAGACTCAAAGGGCCTTAAATTTCCAAAACGTCATGGGATTCTTGTCATCAATCATGCAGTTAGAAACCATATGTGGCCCGAAATGAAAGCGAGATACCGAATTAAAAATCACAACTTCCAAAAAATCTAGATAAAGTGCATCTTTGCTTCGTATCATTCCATTTGGTTTCTCTTGAAGCTGACGGTATCAAATTGCGTTTTATCGCCACCAAGCCAAGGAAGAAGAATGTGCCTTCCGCTTTGCTTCATAAGTGTGCGATGAAGAAGAAAGTTAGGAGGGTGGCAAAGGCTATTCAAAGCCAGGTTGCAGATAACTGCTACGGACCTAATTTTAAGAAGGCTACTCTTGCAAAGTTTGAGTGTTGCTAACAGAAGCCTCAAAGCTGCCAAGCCTGATGCAAAAGAAAGGTACAGATTATGTCAAAAAAGTGGACCGATGAACGGTAGCCTTTTTTAAGCAAAAGAACATAATTTCATCACAAGCAACCGTTGGCAAGGGAATGAATCAAGAGTAATTATCACGGTCATTAACTCCAAACATGATCAGAAGAAATTTGGAAAGATCAAGTCAATCAAAATTATTAGTTTCCAAACACCAATCAAGTATGATCAAACTAAATCGGAAAGTCATTGAGTCAAGAAAATCGCACATTCAAGATAGGAATCGTGTTCATGACAATATTATTTTGCTTTCCAAAACAACCAGAAAGATTAAGAGGGAAAGAAGGAAGGAGAAGAACGAAGAGTGTATTGAGAGAGAAAGAAGGGTTCCGACAGAAGGGAGAAGGAGGGCCGGGTGGACTTGATCACCACCGGCCCAACATTTGTTTTTTGGTATTTCATTGTTTTTTGTTTTTGAAAACATGGGTTTGGCCCATGTAGTTGTTTTTTTTTTTTTTTTTCTTTAATTTTTGAATTTTTATATTTCTATTTATTTGATTAATATTTAAGTAATTTTTATTTAAATTTTGAATTAAGTTGATGTGAATCATTGACGTTCTCAACGTGTAATCTATCATTTAGGTCTGGATTCATTTGAATTAGATTAGGATAGGCATATAGACGTTGACCAACTGTTTGTGTTTTCACTTTAGGATTGTTAGATTTCGTTAGTTTCTCCTTGTCAAAATTTAAATCCTTTCTCCAAAAATACCAAAATTACTTAAGAATATTTCTAAATTTTTCTAAATCATAAGAACGGTGCCCATCTTCCAAAGGAAAATATCTCCTCCTCGTTGAATGCCATGTCACTCGTGATTCTAGATCCTTACTTATCTTCCCGCTCATGCTAGACATAGGATCAAAGTTGCCGCATTCCACGGAAGTGTCCTGCCATGGACATTCTCCTTTATACCTTATCCTAGCCTTAGGATTGGAGTCGCCGCAACAATAACTTGATATCCAATTCTTACCGCAACAAAAGGGTCGTGACAAAAACTTGAAAGCTCGAGCCCGTTTAGCCTGATATCGTCCACATCTACATGGAATGACTGCTGAAGAAAACGTAAGCTTCCTGGCCACAAGAGCCTATCTCCTTTGGTCAAAAGAGATAGCTCTAAAAATGTTCTACAACCATACTTATGAAATCTCTCTGGAACCAGAAATACTCATGCCCAGATATGAACTGATGTTCGCTTTACTTAAAGCAGAACGAGAAAATGCCGAGCTATAGGAGCTGATTCGCCAGAGTCAATACCACGCCAGACTTTAAGAAGAAGAAGAATCATCTTGTTAGAATGATCGAGGCCTCCAAACTTCTTGTTTTCTTTTCTAAGATTGTAATCTTAAGAGCTCATGAATGTAATTGTTACCTTTTGAAAATTATGTTGTAAGAAAGGTCTTGTTCGTTAATGAGAACCATCTGTTGTAACAGACTTTGTTTTATCAATAAAATTCTGCTTTCCTTTTATGTTTTCAATCACGTTGTTACGTGTGTTGATTTACTAATTTTGTTTGTAAACAAGATTATTGCTTTTCCATGAATGAGTAGTATTGCATTTTCATTTGCATAGCATATCATTTGCATGGTGTTGCATGGGTTTCGTAGCTCATCTGTTGTTCTTTTCCCCCAGAAGATCACACTGAGTCCCCACCGCTACAACACCCGAGCCAATACTCAGAAGAGAATGGAAGATCAACAGGAGAGAATCGACCAGATTGACAATGAATTGGAGGGACTTCAGGGGGATGTTAGCCAGATCCTGAAAGTTATTTAAGTGATCAGGGCAAAAATGGATACGCAAGCCACGGTGGTATCTGAGGTTAACGCAACTACAAAAGCCCCTACATCGGTAGTGACTTCCACAACAGAGTTTCCATTTGGCATTTCCAAAGATTTTGTATCTCCATTTCATGTCCAAGGCACAAAGGCAAAAACAACAGGACTTATGCATGAATTCCATAACCCTCTATTCACTCAGACAGGGGCTCAGATGAACGTCCGACCGAAGAATCTAAAGCATGGGATGAAAAGCACAACAAGCTGAGGGTCGAGATGGAAATCATGGCAAGAAGAATGAAGGCTTTAGAAGGGAAAATCATCTTTGATACTAATGCCAGAGACATGTGCTTGGTCTTAGGGTTGGTGTTCCCCTCAAAGTTTGTAATGCCATCCTTTGAAAAATATGATGGGGCAACTTGCCCAAAACTCCATTTGGTGATGTACTGCAGACGCGTGGCTGCGCATTTCGACGATGACAAGTTAATGATACACTGTTTCTAAGAAAGTTTGAGCGAAGCCTTTGCAAAATGGTATTTGGGACTAGACCAATCAAGGATTCGAAGTTTTCAAAATCTATCTGATGTTTTCATCCAACAATATAAATATAATATGGACCTTGCTCCAGACAGACGTCATCTATTGAGCATGACTCAGAAGTCTTCAGAATCCTTCAAGGAATATACACAAAGATGGTGCGAGAAGACTGCACAAGTTGAGCCACCACTTACAGATAAGGAATTGGAAGATTGGTTTGTCGACATCGTCAAAATAGAGTATTATGAAAGAATGATAAGCAGTGTATTGGATAACTTCACCGATATTGTGGCAGTGGGTATCAAAGTGGAAGCCGGATTGAAGAACGGAAAAATGTCTAGTCCTTCCAGCAGCTCTAGCAGCTATTCATCCAAGAAACCATCTGGCAGTTTCCAGAAAAAGAAAGAGGGAGAAACCAATGCGGTAATGTGCGAGAAAAGGGCACAGAACCAAAGGATCCATCCCCAAGTTCAAGCTCAACAACAACAATATCATCAACAATACATAGCGGGGGTCACGTCAGTCTTCCAGACACAAAATCAACAAAATCTTCAGCCAGGGGCACTGAATGCTTAACAGCAGTACAATTACTGACCTTACAATAATCAACAGATGCAGCATCCCAGGGCTCAAGCTCCCAGGCCGACCTATCAGAACAGGAGGCCCAAGATACAGCCAATACCAATGAGTTATACCGAACTATACCCTATGATGGTAGTTAAAGGACTTATTCAGACAAGAAAATTGCGTTCCCCACCCAATCCTTTTCCTCCATACTACAAGCCCGATGCACATTTCCTGTTCCATGAGAACACCGTTGGGCATGATTCAGAGGGTTGTGTTGCACTTCAGTACATCGCCAGGGAATTGATTGAAAAGAAGATACTGTCATTTGAAGATAATCATCCCAATGTAAAGGATGATCCTCTTCCGAACCACGATGGAGTGAATGTTCTGAGATGAGAGCAATCACTAAAGTGGATGAAGTTAAAACACCGCTGGTGGAATTGCACAAGAGATTGGTTCAAGCATGGTTGCTCAAGAGTACTCATGAGAATTATGAAGAGTGAAATAAAAACCCACAAGGCTGTGACCTTGTGCGAAAAGACATTCAGTCATTAATCAACAAGGGGATGCTACAAGTTAGTAGTAATAAGAAGAAAGAGGACGTTGCGGTCATTGAACCAGTGTTCAATCTATCGGAGGAGCCTAAGAAAAGAGCAGTGTTTGATACCGGCAATAATATGACTCGATCCAGTGTCGTCGGACCTATATTCTATGATGATCCAGTGCCTAGATTCAGAAAGGCTCAGCCAAGATTTGATCCTCGGAGAGATCAAAATTCCAAAGTTGTACCATGGAAATACGACAGTTCCTGGCGAGACGTGAAAGCCAGAAGGAAACAAGCCGATTTGACTAACATTATCGGAGGAAGTCGAATGACTCATAGTGGGAGGATTTATGTACCGAAGGTTACCATTGAAACTCCCAAAGTAGCACCTAAGGTCATTTCTACCGTCAAAGAGGTTCTTCCTAAAGAGACTGTTCCAAAAGAATCGGTAGTCACCGATAAGACAAAAGAAAAAGAGATATTAAAAGAAGACGATGAAGAGTTACTAAGAATCATCCACAATAGTAATTATAGAGTGGTGGATCAACTGAACCAGATGCCATCAAAGATTTTTGTAATGTCACTACTGCTCAGTTCACCCCCCGCATAGGGAAGCTCTACTGAAAATATTGACTCAGGCCCACGTCACCAAAGACGTCACGATGGTACAATTTGACTCGGTTGTCGTTAATACCACGACGTGCATCACATTAAGTTTCAGTAGTGATGATCTTACGCCAGAAGGCCGCAAACACAATCGTGCATTTCACATCTCCATCAAATTTGAAGAAGATACTTTAGCCAGAGTCCTAGTCGACATCGGCTCTTCCTTGAATATAATGCCAAAAAGGACTCTAGCAAAATTAAGTCATAAAGGAGCAACTATAAAATCAACCTCTTTGGTTGTAAAGGCATTCGATGGATCCAGACGGTCCGTGATTGGAGAGGTGACTTTCCCAATAGTGGCGGGTCTGCAATGTTCTGAAGTGCCATTCCAAGTCATGGATATTAATCCAGCCTATAGCTGTTTATTAGGCAGACCTTTGATCTATGCGGAGGGAGCTGTGACCTCCACCCTGCATCAAAAGTTAAAATTTGTCACTGATGATCAGCTAGTCATAGTGCATGGGAAGGAAGATTTGATGGTGATCAACCTGTCGTCATTCTGATATATCGAAGTCGACGAGGATGCGCTAGAAACGACGTTTCAAGCCTTGGAAATCTGCGTTTCAAGCCTCCGCGCAAAGCATAAAAGCTGCAATGGAGGAAGGACTCCCGCAGGGATGGGGAGAAGTTATAGAAGTGAACGCTCGCACCAAAAATGACAAGCAAGGGTTGGGTTACAAAAAAACTCTAGAAGAAGCGTCCGAAGATAACAACCAGAAGAAGCAAAACCCTTAGAGGAGATGTTTGTAAGCGGCGAGGTACAATTCAACGCCATCATTAAAGAAGATGAGAGAAGCAGCCTCAACAACCTGGTAATCCGAGATGGGCGGCCTTACACAATTGGGAGGCAGTGGAAATTCCCGTCGTGCTACCTTTAGAGTAATGCATTGCTTGTTAGCTTTTGTTTTTCTTTGAAATTCCTAGTCTTGCCCAAGGCCAGCGAATCATTTTGTATGGGCCACTTTACGGTTAAAAAGATTAATGAATGAAGAAGTCTTTTTGTTAAAACTCTTATCCTTTTTGTTCATTTACATTTTCATCATATTCACTTTTTTGTAAAAAGAAAAAAAATGGAAATCTTTTATGGAAAAACTTAAAATTGAACCCATCATCTGCATGATGTTGTTTGTGTGTGTCTGATCATGTTAAACCCTTTAAAACCATATAGAAAACGTCCATCACCGGCAAAATCCAATGATCATTCGGTTCCTTCTGGTAGCGATTCATTTGTTTTCCAGGCTGAAGAAGAGTTTGACGAAGAATTTGAAGTTCCCAAAGAGTTAACCAGAATGGCTGAGCATGAAGAAGCCTACCTTCAGCCGTATAAAGAGCAGATCGAAGTTGTCAACTTGGGATTAGAAGAGATAAAGAAAGAAGTAAAGGTTGGGGCATCACTCGAAACATAGGTCAAGGACAGGTTGATACTACTCCTCAAAGAATACACTGATGTTTTTGCTTTGTCATACTAGGATATGCCAGGGCTAGATACTGATATCATGGTCCACAAGCTCCCTCTAAAACCAGAATTTCCTCCTATTAAGCAAAAACCCTGACGATCAAGACCGGGCATGACCCTAAAGATCAGAGATGAAGTAAGGAAACAAATCGACGCAGGATTTCTAGCAGTTTCAAAGTACCCTGAATGGGTAGCCCATATCATGTCAGTGCCAAAGAAAGACGGAAAAGTCAGAATGTGTGTGGATTATCGAGATCTCAATAAAGCCAGTCCAAATGATGATTTTCCACTACCTCACATCGATACATTGGTTGATAACACAACTAGTTTTGCATATTTTCCTTTATGGATGGGTTCTCGGGTTACAATCAAATCAGGATGGACCCAAATGATATGGAGAAAACAACAATCATAACACCATAGGGCACCTATTGTTATAAGGTCATACCTTTCGGGTTGAAGAATGCAAGAGCCACTTATCAGCGAGCCATGGTTGCACTCTTCCATGATATGATGCATTAGGAGAACGAAGTTTACGTAGATGATATGATCGCAAAGTCTCGGGATGAAAAGGATCACCGGGATCATTGTCACAACTATGAGAAGCGTCGGCGGAAACAAACAGAAGAGTCGCCACCGAAAGTTATTTATCCCAAAGAGATAACTTAGTTCGGGAAACTACGGGTGATGGAGGAAAGTTGCTCGCCAAGACACCACAGTCTTGTGCATATGTATCCTCATCTGGTATGAGAAATCAGAGCAATCGTAGTTCGGGTAACTAGACCACTGGTTGGTTAAGTATTTTTTATGAGCGATGTTGAATCTCCATTTCAGCAGTTAGGGACGATGCCTGTTTGCGGTAGAACGGAAAAAACAACGTACTCTTTTTTGAAAATGAGTTTGAAGAACAATCCTGAAGGATAAAAAGATTTGAATTTGGTTTAAGAATTTTAAAGAAGTGGATTGAGTTTGTTTGAGACTCACGTCGCACTAAAGACTATGACATAAGAACGAACGAATGCGTCGCACATCGCCCAAAGGGCATACGCTAAACGCTCTAGACAAGTGAGGAAAAACCCCCCACTCATCATTCCCCGTGTACTTAAGGCTCGTAGCGTACGATGTTTATCGTTCTTTATTAAGTGTCTTGAAGAAATTTAAGATGAGAAAAAAGAGACGCACTGAAGGTCTAGGGAAAACTGAACCCTAACTGTTATCATACAAAGTGACCCTAAAATCAGGATTAGGAGGGAAACCTACTTAATTTTGTCATACTTGGATTGAAAGCCTAATGTCTCTCCTACCTCGAACTTAATCGGAAATTAAGTTGTGCTAGGAATCCTAAGGGAACGTGTGAATACAGGGGTAAACAGCAAGTAAACACAAAGCATCGCAAACGCGGACAACGCCAAATATTGAAACTCAAATTAATATCCAAGAACAAGTATGTACAAGTATCATTAAAGAAATATTTACAAACGCACTCGAGAATTAATTAAAAATAAAATCAAAATCAAGAAAAAAATTAGTCTAAGTTAAAAGTATAATTAAAATCAAAAACAAAGTTTATTTAAATTAATCCTAAATTAATTTAAAATTAACTTCTAAAAAACTAAAAATCTATTTCTAAAATAAATTAAACTAAAATCTAAATAATGATAGAAACAAGTATAGGATTAATATTAAACTAAATTAAAAACTAATTCTAAAATAAAGATTATAATTATAATAATAATAAATAGCAATTAAAATCTTAAAGAATAATTAACAAAAGTTTACATAAAATAACCTTAAGGAAAAATTGAAACAAAATTATAAGGAGGGGCATGAGTATAGCAAGTTAAGAGGTGAATAATAATACAAATTTGAGCCCAAGAGCCCAAATTCATTAAACCCTAGTCAAACTAAAGAAACCTAGATTAAATTAATAAACTAACTAAATAAATAAATACTAAAAAATAAAATAAATAAAATACAATAAAGAAAAGAGTAACGTGGGATGAGGCACCCACCTTCATTCAGCCAACAAATATGACCACAATATTTGACTTTAAAAAAGAGAAAGAAAAAAAAAACAAATCTGATGCTCTTTTGCTTTCCAATCTCGCGGATCTCAAACCTTCTTTGTGCTTGCGGCGTTTTCTTGTATGGCTTCCTCTGTTCTTCATCTTGATTTATTTCCCTTCTTTGACCTCGTTAATCTCTCGCGCTCTGCTTTCATTTCTCGCAGTAATTTCTTTCTCTCGATTCTCTACGGCGACGCTGCTCAATGAAATGGGAGATGTAGGGTGTAGTTTGGTCGTGTGGAAGTTGAAGGTTATAGGATGTGTGGAGAGGAAAAGTGGTGACACGAAGAATTTGTCGGCGACAGACTGAAGTGGTGTTTTGCGAAAATGTGGTCGGCGACTGCAAGGTTGAAGTTGTTGTCCGTTAATGGTGTATGACGGTTATTTGTGATTGTAAAGGTGAGGGTATGGTTTTTGTTATTGTATTAGAGGGTGTGTGATTGAAAGAGTTTATTATTTTTTATTGATATTTGTGTGAGGTGAATGGGAGTTTTATCCATTTGGTGTGATGGTGCGAAATTGTGAGAGATATGTGTTTGTGTCTAAAGAAGATAATAATGGATATTTGATGGATAATTTGTTATGAAAAATGAAGAAGTATATGAGTTAACAGTGGTGCGCTGGAAAAGTACTACCATGAAGCTTGATTTTGAGAGAGAAGAGTCTTTCTAGTTTGGTCTTTTTTTTACTCATCTTCAGTTCATCCTTTTTAATGTGAATGTGGAATTTTGAAGTGTTGGAGGAAATAAAGCGGAGAGGCACTCATTCTTTTTGCCAGGAAGAAATTGAAGCCATTGGGATTTATGAAGAAGGATTAGGGGTACTGTGTTGATGAAGGAGAGGATAGTTCTGGCCCTGTTATGGATCGTGTGGTTTTTTGTTCTTTTTTCTCCTTCTCTTATTGTTCTCAAACCATAAACCAAGTTTTTTTCATACGTTTTCTTGTCCTACCGTTGTTATTTTTGTGCTGGCAGTGTTGTTATTATTGGTTGTAGCACATGTCGGACGACATCGTGGTGTGGCACACAGGTTTTGAAATTTCCAACTCTCAGTAGTACGGTTTGAGGTAGTATTATTTTGATTTTGGACTATAGTGTAGCGATATCAGCTTAGGTACTTTGATGGAGCAGAAATCATGACTTTGTGTATTGGCAGCTTACGATTTTGAATTACCATGGATTTGTGACATTGGCATGAGAAATATGATTCTAATCTTGAATTGGAATGAATTTTAAAATTGAGACATGTTTGAAATTATGAATTGGATTTACAAATGAAAATGGATATGAGAAAAAGGGTTAAATATGAGTTATGGATTTAGACAACTTGAATTAAAGATGGATAAAAGTAGATAAAAGAGAATGGCTAACAAAATAAATAATATATGTATATATGAATTGTCATGGACAAAGAATAAAATGGTTCTAAACAAAAGGATAAACATATTACATCAATCCCTAACTTTCCACAATATCTGATTAAATGCATACAATAGCCACTAAACAACTCGCAACAAAAGCAACAACCATCTAACTAAACCAGCCTCTGAATCCTTGATCAAGAGAAGCCTAAATCACTCTGAATTTGTCTAATAAATCTTCAGGAAACTAAATCCACAGATGAACATAGCTGAACCTATAATCACAATGATCCTGACTTTTGAACCAAACTCTTCGGGAACCAATACTCGATAACCTGATAACATCCACACATGAGAACTTGATTTTGGGTACACACCACATTATCCCTGATAAACCTGATCTCAAACTTTGATGGTGGACTAGAAGTACCAGTGAATAGTCTTTACAAGTGAACTTATTGAAGACCACTTAGCTAGGGAAATAAACCTTATCCAAGCGATGATGAACATAAGAAAATGACTCTGTCGATGAAATTCTAACTTCATGATTTTTTGTATCCACTTGAACCACAACTTGTACGAGGATGAAAACCCTGATCTCTTGTCTTAGAAGACCAATGCAAAGCATGGTTACAAACTATGACCTAATGGAAATGCATATAAGTGTGAAACAAAAGTCAGTTACTGTTAGAAAAAAGGGAGGGCAAATTTTAGGGTGCTACAATCATCTACTAAAGTTGTTTGAAAGACTCCGGAAATATCAACTGAGGCTGAATCCAGCTAAATGCACATTTGGAGTTCAATCCGACAAATTACTTGGGTTCATCATCAGTCAACGAGGAATTGAGGTGGATCCCGACAAAGTCAGGGTTATTCAAGAGATGCCAGCTCCTCAGATAGAGAAACAAATCAGTGATTTCCTTGGACGTCTAAACTACATCTCTAGATTCATCTCAAATCTGACTCCTACATGCGCCCCAATCTTCAAGTTGTTACGGAAGAATCAAGAAATAACATGGAATGATGACTGCCAGTTGGCATTTGAAAAGATTAAAAGCTATCTCCAAGAGCCTCTGGTGTTGATCCCTCCAATACCTAGAAAACGACTCTTCATGTATATGACGGTGTTGGAAGATTCAATGGGATGTGTTCTGGGACAAACAAATGAGTCAGGAAAGAAGGAACATGCAATCTACTATCTAAGAAAAAATTTCACTAATTGTGAGAGTCGTTACTCTCCCTTGGAAAAGGCTTGTTGCGCTTTGGCTTCGGCAGCCAAACGTCTCTGACAATACATGATCTGCCACACTATGTTGTTGATTTCAAAAATAGACCCGATAAAGTATATCTTTGAAAAGCCACCTCAAACTGGAAGACTTGCCATATGGCATATTTCTTATCAGAGTATGGTATTCAGTATGTCGCCCAAAAATCTGTTAAAGGCAGCGTCTTGTTAGAACACCTTGTCGAGCATCTTATAGATGATTACCAACCACTCAAGTTTGAGTTCCCTGATGAGGATATGATGTATACTCAAAGAATGAAACTGGAACCTGGTCCTGAGGAAGGTCCTAAACCCGGATCCCGTTGGAAGATGATGTTTGATGGCGCGTCCAACATAAAGGGACATGGTGTTAGGGTTGTCTGGAAAATCCAACTGGAGGATATACCGCTATTACCGCCAAACTTTGCTTCTCATGTACAAACAATATAGATGAATATAAAGCCTGTATCCTGGGACTCAAAGCTGCTATCGACCTACGAATCAAAATTCTGGAAGTAATCGGCGACTTTGCCTTGGTAATTTACCGGCTCAAAGGTGAATGGAGGACTCGAGATGAAAAGTTGATTCCCTACAAAGACTACATTTTGGAAATGATTGAGTACTTTGACGAGATCACTTTCAAACATGTCCCGAGGGCCGAGAATCACATTGTAGATGCTTTGGCTATGTTAGCATTTTTATGGAAGGTCCAGTTTGTCAACGAGGCTCCCATAATCTGCATTGAAAGAAATATCGCACCAGCATACATCATGATTGTAGAAGAGGAATCCGATGGAAAACCTTGGATCTGTGACATCAAAAACTTTCTTCAGAATCAAGAGTATTTGGTCGATGCCTCTAAAACTGACAAGAGGGCTATACGAAGATTGTCATCTAAGTTCTTCATCAGCAATGACATTATGTACAAAAGAAATCATAATATGGTCCTGTTCCGATGTCTTGACGAGAAAGAGGCAGACCTGTTAATGACAGAAGTGCACGAAGGAACCTTCGGCACTCATTCGAGCGGCCATGCCATGGCAAAGAAAATCTTAAGGGCTGGTTATTACTGGTTGACCCTGGAAACATATTGCATCCTTTTTGCTCGGAGATGCCACAAATTCCAGATCTACGCTGACAAGGTGCATGTTCCCCCACATCCTCTTAATGTATTGATATTGCCTTGGCCATTCGCAATGTGGGGCATAGATATGATTGGGGAAATTGAGCCCAAGGCGTCCAACGATTACCGTTTCATCCTCGTCGCTTTCGACTTCTTCACTAAGTGGGTGGAAGTTGCGTCGTACGCCAATATGACCAAACAAGTGGTTTCCCATTTTATCAAGAAAGAGATTATCTGCCGATACGGCATCCCTGATCAAATTATCACTGACAATGGGTCAAATCTAAAAAAACAAAAAGATGAAAGAGCTTTGTGATAGTTTCAAGATCAAACATCACAACTCTCCATCGTACAGACCAAAGATGAACGGTGTTGTTAAAGCTGCAAACAAAAATATCAAGAAGATAGTGCAAAAGATGGTTGTAACCTACAAAGACTGGCACAAAATGTTATCATTTTCCTTGCACGGATACAGAACATCGGTATGCACTTCAACAGGGGAAACCCCTTTCTCCCTTGTCTATGGGATGCACGCAGTATTACCCATCGAAGTTGAGATACCTTCGTTAAAGGTCTTGATGGAAGTAGAGCACAAAGAAGCTGAACGGTGAACAACTTAAGTACCCCATCAATTCGGATGCAGTAAAGAAATACTATCCCTAAAAGAGGACTCGCTGAGTTCAAAACCGAAAATGGTAATTCAGGAAAAAGTTAGGGGCAAGACTTTCACTGCACCAGAAGTTGTTAAGCTCGCAAAAGAAAATCAAGAGGATCACTATCTGTCATTCTCGTCAGAAGCAGCGAATCATATGGACGACTAGTTAGTAGGGTTGGATTATTGTTGGATTTCATAACCCATCTTGCTTTGTTTTGCCATTTTTCCAATTGTAATTGTTCCCGACACTTTGCCATTTGCAAGGTTCTCGCATATTAATAAAATCAGATTTCGAACCAATCATTGTTATGATCTGTGTTTTTTTCTTGTTATGCAAATTTCACTTATTCGTTAATAATGAATTTTGAAAGCAAAGTGTTTTTGAAAAAAATAATCTAACAACCAAGTTTTAACTTTAAAGGTATGACAGTATTAGACTCCTCTCGTGAGAGCAGAGAAATAGAAAGCTTAACACCATCTTCAGATAAGGTTGCACTAAGAGACCCCCATGCTACAGAAGTTGTGACTTCTCCTCCGCAAGTTTGCCAAAGCAATGACCAAATCCCTTCTGGAAAGTTACTATGCACTCCCCGGTGAAAGATTATATTCTGAATAATAACATTGGGACTCAGTGTGATTAGTCTTCTCTCCAGTAAAATTAGATTGTCATCTTTCCTTTATTTTCTTTCTCCCTTGTGAGTCGGTCTGCATTTACATTTGCATCATACCATTAGCATACACATCTGTTTGCATGCTTTTAATCTGGCTGTAGCCTTTGAGATCCTTTGGTTGTTACCAATCCTTTTGCTCCAAACCTGTTGTTACGGGCTCGCTTTGTGGTTTGTAACCCCAACTTCGTCAAAATACCTGGATTAAGTATTATTGTGATAAATGCTTATATCCTTGGGAGGCTAGTTGTAACTAGCAATATTAGATATTGCTTATTAGTGTCTACCAAGGTGTTAGTTGTTACTAATACTTATCTTTGAGATCTAGTGTTTACCTAAATCCACGCCCAACTAAAGCTCATTTGGTTAATAGACTCTGCTGAGACTTAGTAGTTACTATGTTTTCAAAATCCAATGGTTATTGGTACCTTCAAATATGGTCATTACCTATCTTCCCTTTGAAGCCCAGTAGTTACTGGCATTGTTTAAAATCCAATCGTTATTGGTACTTTGATTTAGTTTTCACCAATCTTTTCGAGAAGCCCAATAGTTATTGGCATTGTTTAAAATACAATCGTTAGTGGTACTTGTTAGACTAAGGCACGGATCTAGAAGGGGGGGGTTGAATAGATCCCTTTTAAAAATTTGAGTGGCGCTACCAATAAAATTGGTTTTCAAAATTGTTTTCAAATGCGGAAGCGGCCTTGGAAAATATAGTCTAAAACGAACAACTATTGGAGAGCCGGATATGCGTCAAGCGGATGAATTTAAGACGATAACGGATAGTAAATCACTACACACTTTTATGCAAAACTCAGATGTGATTCACTCGTACTCTTTCCTTATTCCAATGATCAAAAATTACACCAAAACTAGCAGCAAAATTAAGGCAATTTTAGTTCAGCACTTTTGTCGAACAGTTGGTGTGCACAAAACTAGCAGCAAAATTAAGGCAATTTTAGTTCAGCACTTTTGTCGAACGGTTGGTGTGCACAAATACCTTAAATGATATTTGTGTTGAATGAGTGATTGAAAAAGCCTTAGTACAGTATTTCTATTGTACTTAGTAGTTAAAAAACAGTGTTTCACCAACTCACTCAATCAATACTACAATTTGACAAAATCACTTATTCTAGAATCACTTAATTTTTAAGCTGTAATTGAAAATGCAGAAAATAAAGGAACACAAGATTTGATGAGGCAGTTCCCCCAGTCGTCCTCGCGTTGGGGTACGTCTGCCCTCAATTCTACAAAGAGAATTGAGATATGTATTGAATAGATATCACCTGTTTGGTAGAATAGTTATACACAAGAATCGATAGACAATTGATACAAACAATCTTAATGTTGCTGATAATTTCTACCACTTCTTGCCCCTTGATTCAAGATGAATCAAGTCCTCCAATTTGATGTGAATGACCTCCGATTGCAGCCACCTTATTGACAACTCTTCCGTTGATCAAACCTTCGGCACGGCTGATCTTAGACACACCCAAATTGAACCCGGAACGTCTTCAACCTTTCAACGCCCTAGCTACTAGATTGATCAACCTTCCGCTAATCAATCACCTTCGCACTCGCTTGATTGTTGAACCGACGATTCCGTAACAAAAGCCTTCAAAACCTGTAGTCTTGATAGGTAAAACCTCAAAGGTTTTCTCCCAAGAAACACCTGCACCAGCTTCCACTCGAACCGGATCTTCAATCACGCGTTCGAACCTTATCACCGTCGAGCAAACCACAAACCGCAGCAAAAAATTGATTATCTGTAATTTGAGGATTTGTGAGTTGATTGAACGATGAAGATGAAGAACACTGATGCACCTCTTTCACGTTTCTTGACCTGAACACTTTCTCACAATGCTTTCAAAAATGTTCTTTGAAAATGTTCATTGTTAAAATTGAAAAGACAGCTATTTATAGTAATATACAAAACAGCCAGTTGACAGATCAATGAAACATAGCAGAATTTCTGTTTCTGCGCGCGAACGGTCGACCATAGGGTCGGCGCGCGCTGAGCCGTGTGACACTCAAACTGTCATGCGCCGAGTCAGCGGTCGACGCATGATCTTCATGCGCTGACCCGTGAGATCCTTAAACCTGCATGCGCCAAGTCAGCGGTCGACGCATGGTTCCATGCGCTGACCCGTGTGAACTGAATGAAACTGTGTGCTGACGGTATGGTCGGCTCATGGTTCAAAAATCTGCAAAAACATAAACATGTTTGTTGTTTCGTGCATCTTGTCACGACCAAACATTAGTCACATATATTTCCAATTAAATATGATGATTTAAAAGGATATAGGAAGGATGTAATATGTTAAGTATTGCATGACGATTCTGATTCATCTGAGGTTGTACTTTGTCATCATCGTAAGTATGCATGACGACTCCGATTCATCCGAGGTTGTACTTTGTCATCATCGAAACTTGAGAACGTATGTTGTGAGACAGTTTTCCCTCACATTCTCCCCCTTTTTGATGATGACAAACCTGTGCGAAGCTTGGTGAACACAACATGCGATATCTTTAACATAGTAGTAAGCTCCCCCTTTCTTTTACAGTCATAGCTGTTGTGGTCTACAATCTACTTGTCTTTTCTCCCCCTTTGACAACATCAAAAAGAGATGGAGAAAGGTAAAGTTTTGGCATATTAACAATTAACAAAATACTCAACAGGTTATAAGTAATCATATACCAATATCCACACAAAATATTGACAATGAGCAAAATATTGAAAATAGATTAAATCAGATTAAGGACACATAAGTCATAACATTTTATAGGAATCAAGACTGTAAAACAAACATTAGTGTGCACTTAGGAGAGATAAAACAGAACATGATAACAAAAACAACATGGAGAATGAGCAAATGCAAAAACAAATGACTAATATCCTTGTCCCTTGCCCATATCAAAGGAAGACGGATAACGATATGGATCAGCCATATCAGTGAGGTAATCCACTGCTTGATTCAGGCGATTGATGCTGCGAGAGACGGCTGTTTCTTGGTATCCATGGGCAGTTGTGAAAGCTGCAAATCTTTCATTCATTCTTGTTGAAAAAGAGTTGAACTGTTCAGATTTGGTGTGTAGCTCAGTTCGGATGCACAAATGCAGATTTGCACTTAATGTCACATATCAAGCCATATTTGATGCCTACCTAAAATGCCACAAAAAAAATTTGCATCCAAACAATTTATCATACAAAAAAAAGTGTCATACATATGCAACATAGGTCAAACGATACAATTGTTGATCATGAGAGTTATTAGAGAGAGAGAGAGAGAAATGGAACAATATCACCTTAATGCCGGAGTAGCTTGATAAACAACATACTTGTACTTACACGAATATCAAATTGTTAGAAGTACAACAGCATGATTATTTGAATGAAATAAGATAACATCAGCAAATATTATTCCCGTTCCGAAATGTCGAGGATGCCAAGTTCTCGGCGGATATGAAAGAAAGGTTCCGTTGCTAGCGGCTTTGTGAAAATGTCCGCTAGTTGGTTTTTAGTGTCAACGTGTTCAAATACAACATCACCTTTCTCAACATGGTCCCTAAGAAAATGGTGTCGAATTTCTATATGTTTAGTGCGAGAGTGTAATACGGGATTTTTGGTAAGGTTAATAGCGCTAGTGTTGTCACATAGGATAGGAATACGTTCAAGTTTAAGATTGAAATCTAGTAGTTGTTGCTTAATCCACAGAATTTGAGCACAACAACTACCAGCGGCAACGTATTCCGCCTCGGCCGTTGATAAAGCAACTGAAACTTGTTTCTTGCTATGCCAACTAACCAAGGAGTTTGAAAACAAATGACATGTACCACTAGTGCTTTTCCTATCCGATTTGCACCCGGCAAAGTCGGAATCGGAGTAACCTACCAACGAGCAATCACTACCCTTAGAATACCACAATCCATACTTCGGGGTACCTGACAGGTATCGAAGAATTCGTTTAACAGCTTTTAGGTGGGATTCTTTGGGACATGATTGGTATCGTGCACACATGCACACACTAAACATAATATCAGGACGTGACGCAGTAAGATAGAGAAGTGAACCAATCATACCTCTATATCGTTTTACCTCTACGTCCTTGCCATTTTCATCTTTATCCAAATTTACGCATGTAGGCATTGGGGTGTCTATGGCCTTGGATTTTGCCATGTCAAATCTCTTGATCAAGTCCAAACAATATTTTGTTTGGCTCACGAATGTCCCTTCTTGGAGTTGTTTAATTTGCAGGCCGAGGAAGTATGTGAGCTCCCCCATCATACTCATCTCGAATTCGCCCTGCATGAGGTCAGAAAACTCTCTCACGAGATTCATGTTAGTGGATCCAAATATAATATCGTCAACATAGATTTGCACCAAAATCAAGTGCTTTCCTTGACGTTTAATGAAGAGTGTAGTGTCAACCTTTCCTCGTGAGTACCCCTGATTAAGTAAAAACTTACTTAGTCGCTCATACCAAGCTCTAGGAGCTTGTTTGAGACCATATAAAGCTCTTTTTAACTTGTAAACATGTTCAGGGTATTCATGAGATTCAAAACCGGGAGGTTGAGACACATATACTTCTTCATTTATGTGACCGTTAAGGAACGCACTTTTAACATCCATTTGAAATAACTTAAAATCCTTTGCACATGCAAAGGCGAGTAAAAGGCGTATAGCCTCGAGTCGGGCAACCGGCGCATAAGTTTCCTCATAGTCGATGCCTTCCTCTTGGTTATACCCTTGAGCGACCAATCTCGCTTTATTACGGGTTATTACCCCGTTTTCGTCCAACTTGTTCCTAAACACCCATCGGGTGCCGATTACTCGATGGCCTCGCGGAGGAGGGACAAGGTCCCATACCTCGTTTCTTTTAAACTGATTTAGTTCCTCTTGCATCGATAAAAACCAGTGCTCATCGAGTAGGGCCTCTTTGGGGTTTTTAGGCTCTATTTGTGAAACGAAAGCGAAGTGATAACAAAAGTTACTTAGCTTAGATCGAGTGGTGACTCCCTTTGTGATGTCTCCGAGAATATTGTCAATTGGATGATCTTTACACGACTTCCAAGCTTGAGGGAGATCATCGTTTGTAGGCGGATGAGCTTCCTCAGTTACCTCATGGTGTGCATCCTTATCCTCCTCAATTTTGACTCTATCGGGTTGATCAATCCCCGTTTCGCCACCTTTGAGTATGTCTTCTGTGGATGTACCTGCACCATGAACAACACTATCCTTTCCGACATTTCTCGGATAGGACTCATCAAACGTAACGTGCACAGACTCTTCAACAGCTAGTAATCTTTTATTATAAATCCTATATGCTTTACTTGATTGCGAGTACCCTAGAAAAATGCCTTCATCGGCTTTTGAATCAAACTTGCCCAAGTTTTCCTTTCCATTGTTTAATACAAAGCACTTGCATCCAAAAACATGAAGGTGAGAAACATTAGGCTTTCGCCCTTTTAAAAGTTCATACGGAGTTTTGTTTAGAATGGGGCGGATGAGTACCCTATTCAAAACATAACATGCCGTACTAATGGCGTCGGCCCAAAAGTATTTTGGTAAACCACTATCATTAATCATTGTTCTTCCCAATTCTTCTAAAATTCTGTTTTTACGCTCCACAACCCCATTTTGTTGAGGAGTTCGTGGAGCCGAGAAGTTATGATCGATGCCATGGTTACCGCAATATTCTTCAAATAAATGATTTTCAAATTCACCTCCGTGGTCACTTCTTATTGACACAATGTTTGTATTTAACTTATTTTGGGAGAGCTTGGCAAATCTCTCAAAAGCGGCAAACGTGTCACTTTTACTCACTAAGAAGATGGTCCAACAGAACCTAGAAAAGTCGTCCACTATTACGAATCCGTAATAGTTTCCTCCTAGACTTTTGATCCTAGACGGCCCAAACAAGTCCATATGAAGTAGTTCAAGAGGTCTCGTTGTTGAAATAATCTTTTTGGATTTAAAGGAGATCCTCGTTTGTTTTCCTTTTTGACAAGCATCACAAAGGTGATCCTTGGTGAACTTAATTTTGGGAAGTCCTAGTACTAGATCTTTTGAGACAATCTTATTGAGTAAGTCAAAGTTGACATGCGCTAAGCGCCTATGCCATAGCCATGAGTCTTCACTCATAGATATGAGACATTGATCGCTTGTTGGGGATACCACATTCAAGTCAAGCATATACACATTGTTTACTCTAAAACCAATAAACACATTCTTCTTATCACTTTCATGCACAATTTTGCAGCAATCTTTTGAAAAGGAAACATTGTAACCTTTGTCGCATAATTGGCTAATGCTAAGGAGATTATGTTTAAGGTTTTCGACAAGCAACACATCGGAAATTGTAGTAGAGGAGGGATTACCTATACTACCTTTACCTAGTATCGCTCCGCGGTTGTTATCACCGTATGTTACATACCCTTTCTTCTTAGCCACGAAGTCTATGAATAAGGATATGTCTCCAGACATGTGCCTTGAGCACCCACTATCAAGAACCCATCTTCTCTCGGTGGACTCGACACATTTCACCTGTCAAAATATAACTTAGAAAAGGGAGGTACCCAATGGCATATTGGGTCCTAATAGGTTAGTGACAAGACGGTTGCGTTTGGGCAACCATTGGTAGATGCCTTTAGGAACAAGAAATCTCCTAAATCGACATTTACCAATGGAGTGGCCTTTCTTGCAACAGTAAAAGCATACAAAGTCGACATTAGAATCACTTTCACTTGCTTGATCCCTAATTACATATGCATATTTTTGATATGGGTTTATCATACTTTTTCTAAAATCCTTTTTATCGATTGCAAATGTAATTTTAGGTTCAAGTGCCTTGTCTAATTTGGCCTTAAGGTTTCTAACCTCACCTTGCCAAATATGACAAGTATCACAACCAAAGTTGAAAGGATTACTATTGTCCTTACAATCCGATTCATTATCTTTCACAATGGAAGCCTTAAGGTCCTCTAATTTCTTTTCGGACTCTAAGACTTTGTGCTCTAAATATGTAAAAATTCTTCTATTAGAAGCAAGTTTCTTAAAGGCTTCAGTTGCTTCCTTGTGTAAAACATCGAATGCGGTTTGTAATTCGGAATGAGACATATTAGATGACATATTATATCTAGAGTGACGTACCTGTTTCTTTTTCTTTTTCTGATTTGCGGAGAGACATAGATTCACGGACTCTTCTTCATCACTAGAGCTTTCATTAGAGGAGGAAGAATCACTGTCGCTTTCCCACGCGATGTACGCCCTCCTAGGCTTTGATGCTCTCTTATGTGACTTCGATTGTTCCTTGTTGTTCATTGGACAGTCCGGTTTGTAGTGACCGGGCTTTCCACATTTATAGCACGTTCCTCTAGTCTTTTTGCCTTTTTGATTGTCATCTTTGGAGAACCTTGATTGCCTTCGGAAATTTACCAGGTTCTTCTCCGAATGTTGGATGCCGTTCTTTCTCACGTACCGGTTATACCGTTTAACGAACAGCCCCATGTCCTCATTTATGTCTTCTTCTTCGTCGTCGCTTGAAGAATAATCACTTTGCTCTTTTGCTTTAGACTTCGAGGAAGAAGCCTTAAGAGCTATGGACTTTTTTTCACTCATCTTTACTTTGTCCTTCTTTTCTTTCCTTTCATGTTGGTCAAGACTCAAGAGTACCTGTTCATGCTCTTGTAGTTTGCCAAACAATGTAGTCAGGTCTAATACCGTAAGATCATTTGCCTCTTTGATGGCGGTCACTTTCGGCTGCCATTCCCTGCTAAGACATCTCAAAACTTTATTAGTAGCAAGATCATTGGAAATAGGTCTTCCTAGTGAATGTAATCTGTTTATGAGATGAGTAAATCTCTTTTGCATGTCAGCAATGGTTTCCCCTTGCTCCATGAAAAAAAGATCAAACTCTTGTATAAGAGTGTTGATTCGAGCCAACTTAACATCGTTTGTCCCCTCATGGGCAATTTGTAGTGCATCCCACATAGTCTTAGCCGTAGGGCAATGGGATACACGGTAGTATTCATCTACACCTAATGAGGAGATTAGAATGTTCTTAGCTTTCCAATCGTAATTATACTTTCGCTCATCGTCGTCGGTCCATTGTGCTTCGGGCTTTGGCACAACTTCGTTATTCTCATTTGTCATGGTTATTTCAATCGGACCATTGAGAATAACGTTCCATATCTTTCTATCTATGGAATTAATGTGCACCCGCATACAGTCTTTCCAATAGCTATAATTTTCACCGTTAAAAACGGGAGCTCTATTGTACGCCCCTTTTGGTTCGTTAGCCATTATTCTATCAATGTTGTATTTGAAGCACCGGAGAACCGGAGCTCTTGATACCACTTGTTAGACTAAGGCACGGATCTAGAAGGGGGGGGTTGAATAGATCCCTTTTAAAAATTTGAGTGGCGCTACCAATAAAATTGGTTTTCAAAATTGTTTTCAAATGCGGAAGCGGCCTTGGAAAATATAGTCTAAAACGAACAACTATTGGAGAGCCGGATATGCGTCAAGCGGATGAATTTAAGACGATAACGGATAGTAAATCACTACACACTTTTATGCAAAACTCAGATGTGATTCACTCGTACTCTTTCCTTATTCCAATGATCAAAAATTACACCAAAACTAGCAGCAAAATTAAGGCAATTTTAGTTCAGCACTTTTGTCGAACAGTTGGTGTGCACAAAACTAGCAGCAAAATTAAGGCAATTTTAGTTCAGCACTTTTGTCGAACGGTTGGTGTGCACAAATACCTTAAATGATATTTGTGTTGAATGAGTGATTGAAAAAGCCTTAGTACAGTATTTCTATTGTACTTAGTAGTTAAAAAACAGTGTTTCACCAACTCACTCAATCAATACTACAATTTGACAAAATCACTTATTCTAGAATCACTTAATTTTTAAGCTGTAATTGAAAATGCAGAAAATAAAGGAACACAAGATTTGATGAGGCAGTTCCCCCAGTCGTCCTCGCGTTGGGGTACGTCTGCCCTCAATTCTACAAAGAGAATTGAGATATGTATTGAATAGATATCACCTGTTTGGTAGAATAGTTATACACAAGAATCGATAGACAATTGATACAAACAATCTTAATGTTGCTGATAATTTCTACCACTTCTTGCCCCTTGATTCAAGATGAATCAAGTCCTCCAATTTGATGTGAATGACCTCCGATTGCAGCCACCTTATTGACAACTCTTCCGTTGATCAAACCTTCGGCACGGCTGATCTTAGACACACCCAAATTGAACCCGGAACGTCTTCAACCTTTCAACGCCCTAGCTACTAGATTGATCAACCTTCCGCTAATCAATCACCTTCGCACTCGCTTGATTGTTGAACCGACGATTCCGTAACAAAAGCCTTCAAAACCTGTAGTCTTGATAGGTAAAACCTCAAAGGTTTTCTCCCAAGAAACACCTGCACCAGCTTCCACTCGAACCGGATCTTCAATCACGCGTTCGAACCTTATCACCGTCGAGCAAACCACAAACCGCAGCAAAAAATTGATTATCTGTAATTTGAGGATTTGTGAGTTGATTGAACGATGAAGATGAAGAACACTGATGCACCTCTTTCACGTTTCTTGACCTGAACACTTTCTCACAATGCTTTCAAAAATGTTCTTTGAAAATGTTCATTGTTAAAATTGAAAAGACAGCTATTTATAGTAATATACAAAACAGCCAGTTGACAGATCAATGAAACATAGCAGAATTTCTGTTTCTGCGCGCGAACGGTCGACCATAGGGTCGGCGCGCGCTGAGCCGTGTGACACTCAAACTGTCATGCGCCGAGTCAGCGGTCGACGCATGATCTTCATGCGCTGACCCGTGAGATCCTTAAACCTGCATGCGCCAAGTCAGCGGTCGACGCATGGTTCCATGCGCTGACCCGTGTGAACTGAATGAAACTGTGTGCTGACGGTATGGTCGGCTCATGGTTCAAAAATCTGCAAAAACATAAACATGTTTGTTGTTTCGTGCATCTTGTCACGACCAAACATTAGTCACATATATTGCCAATTAAATATGATGATTTAAAAGGATATAGGAAGGATGTAATATGTTAAGTATTGCATGACGATTCTGATTCATCTGAGGTTGTACTTTGTCATCATCGTAAGTATGCATGACGACTCCGATTCATCCGAGGTTGTACTTTGTCATCATCGAAACTTGAGAACGTATGTTGTGAGACAGTTTTCCCTCACAGTACTTTGATTTGGTTGTCACCAATTTTTCCCGAAAGTCTAGTAGTTACTGGCATTGCTTGAAATCCAATTGTTATTGGTAGTTTAATTTGGTTATCACCAATCTTTCTCAGCAAATCCAGTAGTTACTGGCATTGCTTGAAACCCAATTGTTATTGGTACTTTGATTTGATTGTCACAAATCTTTCCCAACAAATCCAGTAGTTACTACCATTGCTTGAAATCCAATCGATATTGGTACTTTGATTTTGTCGTCACCAATATTTCCCTGGAAGTCCAGTAGTTACTGGCATTGTTTGAAATCCAATTGTCATTGGTACTTTGATTTGGTTGTCACCAATTTTCCTCAATATAAGTCCAATAGTTATTGGCATTGCTTGAAAGCCAATTGTTATTGTTATGAAACATGGTCGTTACCTGTTCTCCCCAGTTAAGCCTAGTAGTTACTGGCATCATTTGAAATCCAATGGTTATTGGTATGGAGCATGGTCATTACCCGTTTTCCAGTTGAAGTCCAGTAGTTACTGGCGTTGTTTGAAAATCTAATTGTTGTTGGTATGATACATGGTTGTTACCGATCTAATTTTCTAAAAGTCTAGTCTATACTAGCATCAAAAGTCTATTGATTATTGGAAATGCTCACCTGTCTCTAAACTCAGGATGTTTGGTTGTCACCAGTATCCCTAGCAAATCCATGGATGTCCCCAGCAGGTCTTGGAAGTCTAGTCATCATTAGCATCCCCGGTAGGTCTGGTCTTATTTCTAGTCTCCTTCTGAAAATCCCGTTTTGAACTCTTCATCAAGGGAATCCCTTTGGTCTGTCCTCAATAGAAGTCTTGTCTCAGCTTTTTCTTCCCCAGTCGAAGTCCGAGTATGTTGTCTCTTGCTCCCCTGTGTGGTTTCCTACTTCAAGTTTGATCTTTGTCAAGATACAGATGAATTAGGGTTTCACACAGTAAAAAATCAAGGCTTCATGGGATTGATCAGTCAAATTTTTGGATTGATCCTCCATATATCAAGTCTTTATGTCATCAATGATATCACATTAGATCAAGAATGAATCCAATTTGAGGTTGTCACCCAAGAAAGAAGAACAGTGTAGTACAAGAACCCTAATTAGGGTTTATGATTGGGAAAGTCAATTGTAGTTTGAATTTTTATCTAAAGGTTGTTACAAAGCTTGAATTATGGTCCATGAGACTCATATGACCCAAGGAAGGCTACCCAAGAAGTTTCAAGGCATCAGAGAACCCAGGACACCAATAGTCGATTCAGAGGTTTTCGATCGTTCAGTCCGTCTGACTAAAACGTTAACCCATTGGCCAACAGGGTTTTAACCCAAAATTGAATCCAAATATGTTCCCAACATCATTTAATATCTAATAATGAATTTTAGTGACCAATTGATCAAGAATTGAGAAGTAATCGAAAAGTCGGGAAATTAGGGTTTTGAAAAGGGCCAGGCCATAACTTCTTAACCACACATCCAAATGGAGTGGTTCAAAGCATTTTGGAAGGGTCTCAATGAGTTCCTCAAAAGTGATATAGGCACTCAACAGCAGAAAATGCGTGGATTTTGAGTTATGAGCAAAAACAAGGCAAGACGGGGAAAATACCCTTAGAAATTTCAAGATTACTTGACTTGTAAGTCAAGTTTTCCGCATTTTCACAAGGGGTTCTGACCTAGTTTCAAGCGGAATGGGTTCCTACATTAAAAATAAATTTTGTATTAACTAATGTGGGATTTCTAGAATGTACAAGTGGGTTCCATAACTCTTCATGGTTAGAGAGAACCAAGGTCCACAAGTTGGCAAAAACTCATTGTTGCAAAACCAACTCTGCATGAGCAAGTTGATTCCAAAGCTTTCCAAATCAACTCTCATCAAATAATAAGCCTCATTTCTGATGTTTACATTTTTTGGTAACATTTTTAGCATCAATTCCCACGAGCTTGACACAAGAAATGAAGAAACTCATCATTTAAATGCAAGTTGCAAAAGTGAATAGTGTGGAAAGAGAAAAATGGTGGCTACCATATGTCGCTACTGCGAAAAAAGAGGTGCCGGCATAACAGAAGAGCCTCCATCTATCGTTATTTATCCCAAAGAAGGGAAAGGAAAAGATCAGGAAAAACCTCACGAAACGGGATAAGATCGGTCATCGTAACCAAATCTTTGGATTCAGGAGTCGGTTATGCAAGGGGAAGGTACTAGCACCCCTCACATCCATCGTACTCGATGGGATCCACGCTTGTTATGTTTATCTGACGGGTTGGTTATCTATCTACCTATCAAGGCTGGCTCAAAAGAAAAAGAAAGGAAAAGAAGTGACTCGGCAAAGCATCGCCCTCCGTGCCTACTGTCGCTACCGCGAAAATAACGTGCCGGCAAAATAGAAGAGTCGCCACCTTTCGTTATTTATCCCTCAGAGCGGGAAAAGAAACGATCGGAAAAACCTGACGAAAAGGTATAAGACAAGGTCATCGCAACCATTGTCTGGGTTCGGGAGTCGGTTACGCAAGGGGAAGGTATTAGCACCCCTCACGTCCATCGTACTCGATGGGATCCACGCTTGTTGTGTTTATCTGACGGGTTGGTTTTATCTATCTACCTATCAAGGCTGGCTTGAAAAGAAAAGAAAATGACTCGGCAAAGCGTCGCGCTTTATGCCTATGTATTCTCATCAGAGAATGAGAAATCAGAGTCAACGTAGTTCGACTAACTACGGGTTACGGGGAAGGTGGCTCGCCAATACGTCAGTATTGTGCCTACGTACTCTCAACATGCTTGAGAGACCAGAGCTTACGTAGTTCGGGATAATATGGGTTACGGGGATTCAGATTCATCTGTTTTATCGAGTAGGGTTAACAAACAGTTCCAGCAGTTGGATGTACGCAGCTCGACCCTTGGAGACTTAGGCGTTACCGTTTGCGGTAGAACGGAGAGTTAACGACACTCTTTTCTTCAGAAAAGCTTCCTTTGAATTATGGGCCCACGGGGCAAAAGGTTTGAAGTTTGTTTTCTGTCTTTTACGAAAGAACTGTTTTTTTAGTTGTTTGCAACCCATATCGCACTAGAGACTATGACCTGAGAGTGAATGTGTCGCATGTCACCCAAAGGGTGCCATACTAAACATCCAAGCTGTCGAAAAGAAACTCTCCGACAACTCTTTCTCAAGTAGCTTAAGGCTCGTAACGTACAACGTCAGTTAACCTTTATTACTGTGTTTTAATTTGTTTTGAGATGAGAAGAGAACATGCTCAACTAAGGGGAGACTATCAAGTCCTAATGTTGTCATGCCAAGGATTCATCCTATGGTTGCAGTTTGAAACAGGGAACTCCTAGAAGTTATCATGAAGTGAGATTCCTTATCAACCTAAAGTTCTAATCATCACTTCCTTATTAAAGGAAGTGAGATTCCTAGGGGATCATGTCAATGATAAACTGAAACAGATAAAGCATCAGCTTAAACAGTAAACAGATATACAGTAAAATGCATGCAATGCAAGTGAGGGAGGAAATGTGTGTGGGGCATCAGCCTCCATAAGCTCATCTCAACCTCAAGCCAAATATGAATAACTGCAATCATACAGAAGAAATAATATGCTATCAAGCAAAATATGAGTAACTGTAATCATACAGAAGGAGTAAAATAAAATACCATCAAGCAAATCACAAACCACATAGGCAACGGAGCTGGGCTCTACCGAATACCCGCAAGCAAAGCCATACAGTAAAAATACAAGCAGAGGGAGCAACTCAACCTCTAGTGCAATCATGCTCCTAGCTTAAATTAGTCTAAACATGAACTTATTCTAATGCATCAACCAAATCAAACAAGTCACAGCAATACAGTTGCACAGAAAGCAAACAGACAAGAAAGAAAGCAGATCAATAGCTCCCCACAGCTTTACAGCAAAGCAATCCTCTGACAGCAGTTCAGTCCTCAGTCTTCAACTGCTCCTCAAGGCTATCATCTTCAATGACAAGTATCAACTTGCTTGTTCAATACCTCCAACATAAGTATCAACTTATCCTTCTTCTTCAAGCCTCAACTTCAAAGTAGATTCCACCTTCGGGCTTCAATCCTAATTACAAGTATCAACTTGTTCGTTCAGGCACTCAATGCATTAATCACACAAGTATCAACTTGTTCTCCAACTTCAAGCTTCAGCTTCTTCATCTGATCTCAACAGGATCTCCTTCACAAGTGTCAACTTGTTCTCACTGGTCTTCAAGCTTCAGCTTCAATGGCAGTCTTCAATAGCAAGTGTCAACTTCTAGCATCTTCAATCTTCTGACAAGCAAGGAACTCCATCCTCTAGCAAGGGAGGAAGATTCATCTAACAAGAGCAAAGTTTGGATGATTGGTAGCAGAGTGAAGACCAAAGGTCACCACTAAGCATCCTATCATCAGAGAAAGGGACCCTCAAAGGTTCTACCAACTGGTAAAGAGCCACACATCCTACCAAAGGAGGGATGAGGCCTTCACAGGGGACCTTACATCATAGGGAAGAATGGAAGTGATCAACACCTTCCATGTTTATGAAAGAAGAGAATCTATCTAGAAGTTCTGCCTACAAACCCTAATCTTAACACCTAATCAACACTACACCAAAAGAAGGGAAGATCTTCACATCCAAACTTCTTCAAGCATTCCATTGCATCTTCAACTTGCTTTCATCCCCAACCAAGGGTAACAACAACACAAGCTTACTCTAAGGGAACCTAAGGGGTTAATCTAGTCAAATTAGTGCATTAGAATCATCCAAAGTTATCACCTAAACTAAAATCAAACAAAAATAGTAAACTACATTGTAAATTCCTACAAAAATTCCTAAGGGACCCTAATTCAATCATGAATCTACCATACAAAATTTAGAGGTTGAATCATCCACCAAGTTCTAGATATAAAACCTAAATCATAAGGTATTAACCATAAACCCTAAAAATGGAGCTCCTAAAGATTCAACCTAAAACTACCACTTACATTCATCACAAAAATGTGAGAAACATCTAGGGGGAACATGCATATCTATGCTAGCTACACACAAAAAATCAAGGCAAGAATCATCACCAAGTCCTCAAACCAAATTCAACAAAACAAAGTATCAACCATGATTATTTTAACATCAATTAAAATTCAACAAATGCAAATAAAATCAAAAATGCATGAAATATTAATATTTTTTATCTAAAAAAACTAGACTCAATCATGAATCAATGGAAAAAAGAATGGAATTATTTGAGTTATTCCTCAAATTTTTATGGATTATTTACTAAACTATGTAAAATGAAGAAAATAAAATGGAAAATATGGTCAGAGGGTGTGATCAGCAAACAATTTCCATTATCTTCGCTTGGGCCCTTCATCCTGGGGGTGTACATAGCAACTGGGCGCTAGGCCCATCTAAATCTCAATTCAGTCACAAGCAATAGGACCAGGGGAGGTGCGTTGAGTAAGGAATTCACGTTGCAAATCCCATTGGGCTTGGAAAGAGGGGTGTTGATATCAAAGGATTCATAGGCCCATGCGCTCATTCTTCTCAAACTGAAACAAAAGAAAATATACACACCAGGTTTCGAACTCGCGCTCGCTTGGATGTACGCTTCTCATCACAAAGCCTGAACTTCTCATAAGTGAAACGCATCGTTGAGGGGAGGGGGGTACGTGGCGCCACACACGCGCTTGGATCACCAAGCCAAGTCAACATTTCCACGCAGATGAAAGGTGAAGATTTCATCTTCTTCATTTTGAACTCTACAAGTCCCCAACCTGCGCGCGCGAACCAGGGCCGCCGGTGGCTTTTCCGGCCGGCCTCGTCCAACCCTAACTCTCTCTACAATCAACCTTTGGCCACGATTTCTTGATGAAAGTTTACCAGAATTTCCTTAGGAATTCAATCATGCCACTAATTTATGCTAAAAACGCATGGTTTGCAAGAACACGATCTCAACCGAAAATGGCATAACCCCTAACTTGTCTCTAACCATCAAATTAACTAACCAGACTCCATCTACATCCTAAGGGGAACTTAACCACATGCTTCTAATGGATTAAAAGTGCATAATCAGAGAGATATTTCAAGAATTTAAAACCAACCTTGAAGCTTGGATTGCAGTGGTTATGCGCCTCAATTCTCTTCCAAACTTTGCAGAATCCTTCAAGGAGTAATGGTGGATGATTTTTGATGCTTAGTTCTGGTTGAAACTTCCTGATTCTCCAAAACGAATTTTCAAATTTCAAGCTTTTCCTTCACTTCACTCCAATGGCTTCTCAACAGAATTCTGCACTAGAACTTTCCTATCATGATCCAAATCCTATTTATAATGTGTTCAGATGGATATGAAGCCCAAACTAGGCCCAATTATGGATTTTGGATCTTCACTTTTCCTTACAAATTTCAACATGGATGTGTGCCTTCAAGCCTTGCTCATGCTCTACTAAACTTCCAAACCATTCACTTAATCATTAAGGAGTGTAATGAAATGGTTTTCTTCCTTTGATTTCAACATATGGAATGTGTATGATATGTTTCTTACTTGTGAAGTAACCATCCAAATGACTATGTTATGGACCTCAAATCAAAAACGTGGCAATTCCAATCTTTCTAAAACATCAATTCCATTCAAAATGACCACAAATTTGGCTTGGAAACATGTTGATCTCATTTATTTTGAATTTTCTCACTTTAATTCATTAAAATGGCTTTTATGTGAAGTTTCTTCAAACAATGCTAGATATAATCCATATCAATGGACACTTGATGTTTAGACAAGCTAAAAACATCATTTTGAACAACTTTCATGTTGAACAAAAATGCATTTGAGACATCTAAGTTGGTGAAAATGGCCTATGATCACAAATGACCTATAATCACCAAATGTCCAAAATACCCTTGACTTGTCAAAGCCATAAGTTGAGTTCTACAAATCCTATCAAGGACTTCTAGTACTCTCTAGAAAGCTAAGAGGATAAGGAACAACATTCATGTTGACCAAAAGTTCATAGGAATCATCCTTCTTGGGCAAACGTTTCATGTAAGTTGGGTAACTTTCAAGCTCAAATTCACATACCTCAGATGACTTGTAACTTGTCAAAGCCCTAACTTGAGTTCTACAAATCCTATCAAGGACTTCTAGCACTCAAATTAAATCTAAGACCATGCTCTACAACAATCATGTTGGGGGAAATATGAGATGACAATCACATCTTGAGCCAAATTGCCTTGAAGATAGGGGTCAAACTAAGGGATTTTACACTGTCAAGTCTTAGAAACCCTAGCCTGAAACTTCTCAAACTCTTCAATCATGATGATTTAACCTTGGAATCATCCTTATAACATCTCAATGTATCAATCCATGATCACATGGCTCTTGAATTAGGTCTCAACCTTCTCCAAATCATCAGTTGACTTAGGGTTGACCCAGTCAAACCCTAGCTGCACCACTCATGGCTGAGCCTTCTTAATCTTGCACAATGACCTGTCTAGGCCTCAAAGTGATCTTCAACACTTCTCAAGAACTCTCTCAAGTTAGGATACCTACACACTTGGTTTCAACCACTCTCTCTGAGGATCTTTTAACTTCTTTGACAAGGATATCAACCCTTGAGCACTTGAATAACCTTCTTAGCTAGCCTCACAATCTTGTATAGCTCTTGATTGGTAATCATACCTCTTGATCTCCTGCATACATGTCAATGAAATGCAAATGATAATGCTAATGTGAATGAAATGAAACATAAGCTAGGTAAAGAAATGTTGAGCAAATTTTGGGGTGCAACACCTACGTATTCCCGTCTGGAACGAGAAATTAGAGTCAACGTAGTTCGGCTACCTACGACTAAAAGGATGGGGGAAGGTTGCTCGCCAATACGTCAGTATTGTGCCTATGTACTCTCAATAGATATGAGAGATCAGAGATTACGTAGTTCAGGATAATGACACACAGGTTTTGATTCATCTGTTTTCATCTGAGTAAAGTTAAACAACAGTTCCAGCAGTTAGGGACAATGCCTGTTTGTGGTAGAACTGAAGTTTAACAACACTCTTTTCATCAGAAAAGGTTTTCCTTGAATTAAGAGCCCACGGGGCAAAAAGAGTTTTGAAGTTTGCTTTTTGGTCTTTTACGAAAGAAGTGTTTTTTATGAATGTTTGTAGTTCGTACTGCACTAGAGACTATGACTTAGGAGTGAATGTGTCACATGTCACCCAAAGGGTACCATACTAAACATCCTGATTACTGGAAGGAAACCCTCCAATAACCATTTCCTAAGTGGCTTAAGGCTCGTAACGTACTATACCAACTTGCCTTTATTATGTGTTTTAATGTTGTTTGGGAGATGAGAAGAGACAAGAGGAATCTACAGGGAAAACTATCAAGCATCCTTTTGTTGTCATGCAATTGATTCATCCTATTGTTGAGTTTGAAGGGGAATCTACCCCACTGTTATCATGCATGGATTCATCCTAAAGTCTATCATAACCTCTCTTGAAGAAGAGAGGTTAGAGATCCTAAGGGAACATGTTAAGGGGAAACAGAAACAGAAACAATCAATAAGCAGATGAATATAGATGTCAAGCTACTGAAATAAGAACATGGATAAACATGCAATGCATCATCACAAGCAGAAGGAGGAAACCTCAACTTCTAATGCAAACATAAAAGAAAAATAACACACAAGCAAGGGAGGATCACCTCAACCTTCAATGCAAACATCAGAGGCAAGTATGAAAACAGTTAAGCAAACAAGCAAAGGGAGATTGGCTCAACCTTTAATGCAATCAAGCAAAGGGAGACTGGCTCAACCTTTAATGCAAATATGCACCTAAACAAGAATATCTATTCATTAAGCTCTATCCTAAATGCATCACAACAAGGAATCAAACATAGAGAGGAGAGAAAACAAGCTAAGGGATTATTGAAAGAATTGGGAAGCATGAAGTATACCAAAGGTATCCTTCATGACACTCAAACAAAATCAAGGATTGGAATGATAATAGGAAGCATGATGTATACCAAATGTATCTATCATGACACTCAACCAATCATGGATGATATTGAATGAATGCAAAGCATTCAAGGAAGAGTCGTCTATCTAAAGGTTCTAATGAAAACCTAATGATTAGTTCTAAAGATTAACCATCTAAATGAATTTAGAAGCTCTATCAAGGATTAGCAATTGTTCTAAATAGGTGTCAACCTATGCTCTATTCTATCAAGAAGGAATTAGAGGCTTAAAGTTTGCTAAGGATCACTTTTGGAGTCAAACTATGTGAAGTGCTACATTAGGGTCATCCTAAAAACAACCATGATGTAAAATCTAATTAAAATAGGAAATCATCCCTAAATTTTCTACCAAAAATCCTAGGGGACCCTAAGGATGTCATGAACCTTTGGTAAAAAAATCAGAGCCTAACTCTAAGTTTAAGAGCACTATCTAAATGCTAAACCTAAAGTGTGTTATGTGAAGTTCAAATGGGGAGGGTCCTAAAGACTCCATTCAAAACCTATCAAGGTGGAACCCTAAAAATCCAAGGAAAATATCTAAGAGTCACCTAAGATGTCTAGAGCAATCATGCAAAAATTCAGATCCTAAATCATAACCATGATCTAGTACAAAAATCAGCAAGCCAATCATATATCTTTAACATTTTTAATCATCTAATTAAAATGGAAAAAATGATATTAAATGGAAAATTAACCAAAAATTCAATTAAATTTCACAAAAAAATTAAGGACATGGCAAGAATCATTCATGATTTTTTTCATAATTTTCTAACAAATATTCCTATTTTTACTGAATTAAAAACATTTAAAGAATAAAAGAAATATGAAAAATGAATTAAAGAAATTCAGAATTGAGAGAAAATACCACAGCCTTCAGATTGCAATACCAGTCAAGGGATCAAAAGGGGTGAGCACGCGCCACGTATGCGCTGACTGGGATTAATGAAACAGTTTGTTTCATAGTGTAACCAATGCACTACAGTTGACTATGGTACATGATGCTCTCTAATTAGGCACGTTCATTCAGAAAGTAATCTCATCTAACTGCCTAGAGTGTGCCACCTCACTGGTCAATGGTCAACAAAAGTGAAACGGATTCGTGTGTGTTGGATGCGTAGACCTAGTCAAGGGAGTCAAGAAAATCGTGTGGCTAAGGACTCGTCTTCCTCATTCAAACTAAATTCAAAGAGGAGGGAACTTTGTGGTGGCCGGAGAAGATTCCGGTCATCTTCTCTGGCGGTGTCAACGGCGCTAGGTTTTCAAACCTCACCAAACTCAATGAAAATGGTACCATTCTTTTCCTCTCTCCACGCTGATCATCATGCTATACTCAAATTTCATGTTCCTCTTAAGAATAAGCTAACACGAAGCCTAACAGAAATTATGCACTTCCAAGAATCATCTCAAAACTCCACAGTTCTAATCCTAAACTCATCTAGGTTACTCCAGAAACCTAACCACATGTCTAATCTATCCTAATTGCACATAAATAAGGAGAATTCATGAGAAGAAGAAACCTGATCAGAAGCTTCAATGGAGTCCCTATCAAGTGCTCAACCTTGCTCCAAACGATGCAAAATCAATCAATGATCAATGCTGAAGCTATCTCGATGCTCAATTGTTCTTGAAATTGCTTCAATCTCGAAGACTGATTCTCACTTGCAAGCTCCAAGTTCTCAACTGTTTCTAACTGATTTTCCCTCCAAATTGCATCCAAAAAACAAACTGAAAACAATCCAGAGCTTGTATAGATGATGTTTGGATACTTTTCAGGCCCAATCATGGCCCATACAGTCCATTTCAATTTTCAAATTTTCCTCCAAAACTCACTTGTAACAATACACGAAAATGGCTTTGTTTGCCCTCCAAATGTGCTCAAATTCACTGCTGGTATTGCAAGGAGGATGAAGGGCTATGATTCATCCCTCAATTTCAATCAATGGATGGTTTTTGTCATGTAACTTCTCCTTGAAGTAACTCCAAATTTGGCCATGAAATGTAACTCAATTTGAAATTCTACCAATGCCAATCTGTTCCAAATATCAAGCTGTCGCTACCGCGAAAATAAGGTGCCAGCAAAACAGAAGAGTCGCCACCTTTCGTTATTTATCCCTCAGAACGGGAAAGGAAACGATTGGAAAAACCTGACGAAAAAGGTATAAGACAAGGTCATCGTAACCATTGTCTGGGTTCGGGAGTCGGTTACGCAAGGGGAAGGTATTAGCACCCCTCACGTCCATCGTACTCGATGGGATCCATGCTCGTTGTGTTTATCTGACGGGTTGGTTTACTACCTACCTATCAAGGCCGGTATAAAAAGAAAAGAAAATGACTCGGAAAAGCGTCGCGCTTTATGCCTACGTATTCTCATTAGAGAATGAGAAACCAGAGTCAACATAGTTCGACTAACTACGGGTTACGGGGAAGGTGGCTCGCCAATACATCAGTATCGTGCCTACGTACTCTCAACAGGTATGAGAGATCAGAGCTTACGTAGTTCGGGATAATACGGATTACGGGGGTTCAGATTCATCTGTTTTTTCGAGTAGGGTTAACAAACAGTTCCAGCAGTTTGGTGTACGCAGCTCGACCCTTGGAGACTTAGGCGTTACCGTTTGCGATAGAACTGAGAGTTAACGACACTCTTTTCTTCAGAAAAGCTTCCTTTGAATTATGGGCCCACGGGGCAAAAAGGTTTGAAGTTTGTTTTCTGTCTTTTACGGAAGAACTGTTTTTTAGTTTGTCTGTAGTTGTTACAGCACTAGAGACTATGACCTGGGAACGAATGCGTCGCATATCGTCCAAAGGACGTATACTAAACATTCTAGACGATTGAGAGGAGGCCACTCAATTATCATTACCCAAGTAGCTTAAGGCTCGTAACGCGCTTATACTAACTTGCCTTTATTACGTTTTTTACTGTTGTTTTAGATTAGAAGAGAGAACAGGCTCAACTAAGGGGAGACTATCAAGTCCTAATGTTGTCATGTCAAGGATTCATCCTATGGTTGAAGTTTGAAACAGGGATCTCCTATAAGTTATCATGCATAGGTTTCAACCTAAAGTTCTAATCATCACTTCCTTATCAAAGGAAGTGAGATTCCTAGGGGATCATGTCAATGACAAACAGAAACAGATAAAGCACCAGCTTAAATAGTAAACAGTTAACGACTGTAAAATGCATGCAATGCAAGTGAGGGAGGAAATGGGTGTGGGGAATCAGCCTCCACAAGCTCGTCTCGACCTCAAGCCAGATATGAATAACTGCAATCATGAAAGAAAATAAAATGCCATCAAGCAAATCACAAACCACACAGGCAAGGGAGCAGAGCTCTACCGAATACCAGCAAGCAAAGCCATACAATAAAAATACAAGCAGAGGGAGCAACTCAACCTCTAGTGCAATCATGCTCCTAGCTTAACACAATCTAAACATGAACTTATTTTAATGCATCAAGCAAATCAAACAAGTCACATCAATACAGTTGCACAGAAAGCAAACAGACAAGAAAGCAGATCAACAGCTTCCACAGCTTCACAGCAAAGCAATCCTCTGACAGCAACTCAATCCTCAGTCTGTAACTGTTCTTCAAGGCTTTCATCTTCAATAGCAAGTGTCAACTTGCTGCTTCAAGCTTTCAATGCATAAAACACAAGTATCAACTTGTTCTCCATCTTCTTCAAGCTTCAGCTCTTTCTTCATTCTCAATTTGATCTTCTTCACAAGTGTCAACTTGTTCTTCTTGATCTTCAAGCTTTAGCTCCAAGGGAAATCTTAAAACACATGGAAGTGTAACCTCTAGCATCTTCAGTCTTCTAACAAGGAACTCCATCCTCTAGCAAGGGAGAATGATTCATCTAACAAGAGCAAGGTGTGGATAGCGGTGAGCAAATTGAAGACCAAAGGTCACCTCTAAGCACTCCACCATCAAGGAAAGGAACCCTCAAAGGTTCTACCACTTTATGAGGAGCCAATCATCCTACCAAAGGAGGGATGAGGCCTTCACAATGGGACCTTACATCATAGGGAGGAATGGAAGTGATCTACACCTTCCATGTTTCATGAAGGAAGAAAATCTATTCTAGGAGATCTCCCTAAAAACCTAATCCTTAACCCTAAACAAACTACACCAAAGGGAGAGAAATCTTCAAGTCCAAGCTCCACCATGCATTCCACAGCAGCCCACACATGCCCTCATCATCATCCAAGAGCAAGAGAAACAACACCCTAATCTAAGGGAGCTAAAGAAGTCATTCTAGTTGAGTTAGCAAGTTAGGATCACCTAAAACCTAGTACTAAAGTTAATCCTAACTAAAATACTAAAACCAATTGTAAAATCCTACAAAAATAACTATGGGAACCTAAGTCAATCATGACTCTATCATGTTAATTCCAGAGATCAAATCATCCAATAAGTCCTAGAATTAAATCCTAAACTATGGGGTACTAAGGTTAAACCCTAAAACTAGAGCACCTAAAGTTCCAATCCAAAAACAGCCCTAAACTTCTTCACAAAAATGTGAGAAAAATACTATGGGAGCATACATTTTCTAAACTAGCTACACACAAAAAATTAGCTCAAAAATCATCACCAAGTGATCACACAAAAATCAGCAAGACAAGGTATCAACCATAATGAAATTAATATCAATTAAAATACAAAAAATGCAATTAAAATAACAAATGAATGAATTCCTAAACTCTTAATTTCCTAAAATTCTAGACTCATTCATGAGTCAGGGGAAAAATACCTGGATCAAATTGAGTTATTTTTCCATTTATTATGAATTATTTTCAAACTATATGAAATGATGAAAAAAGAAAGAAAATAATGAAACTTGCGTGCCAAATAGCAATTAACATCATTTCATTTCACAGACTGGGCCAAAACGGGGGTGTGGATATCAATCAGACTACTAAGCCCAAAACTTCAATTAAATGAAACGGTGTGTTTCATTCTCAACTCACTCTTCAGAGTTTGAAACAAATCGTGGCCTTCCATTGCTTGCCTGAGTCAAAGGTCAAACACCCATCCAATGGCTCACGTGCATCATCCCCAAATTCAAATCAGATGGAGGGAACTCTCCAGACGGTGGCCTGAGTTGCAGCGCCACCGTCTTCTCCGGTGAAGTGCTCATCACAGGTCATCAAAAACAACAAACCAATACCCAATCTCACTCAATTTTTCCTCCTGAACACGAATCCAATCTCCAAATTTACTAATTCGTTCTCTAACTTCAAACCCGGTCACATTTTCAGAAACACACCAATTCTTGATCATCACAATTCTCAAAGATAATGATCCTAATGCAATCTAAACTTCTCACTGATCAATTTCCACTATCCAAACATGATTATTCCTTCAAGAATCTTGAGATATCAGCCTCAACAGAAAATGATCCATGACCTAAAGTGTCTCTATTCCTCAAATTCTTGTACCAAAATCCATCTACATCATGCTATGAACCTAACCACCTAAAGATTTCTAGCTATCTCTCCATAAATTAAGCAAAATTTTGATTGGTACAAACCTGGTTTCAGATGAAGAACAGGTACAATCCTTGCTCGATTCTTCCTCCAATATGATCCAGAATCACTCCAAATATTCCTCTGAATCTAATGCACACCTCAATTTGGCTTGATTTCTCTTCAATCTCAGAATCCGATCTTGAGTTACAGCTCTGCAAAATCCAATGCTCTCTCTGCTACCAACTTCAAATGCTTCCAAAAAACTGGCTGAATACACTCCAAATCTTATATAGAACTCAATGGAAATGTCTAGAAACTTCTGTAACCTTCCAAATGAGATTTTGCAATTTCAATTTCTCTTTTAAAATCTCATGTGCACAGTCACGATTTGCACTCTATTTGGGCATGAAAATACTTGGAATCTTCATCTCATGAGATGTTGAACTGATTTGTTATGACTATTTCCTTGTTTGCAATCCAATGGTTCATGTTGATTATGTTGCTTCATCATGAAGAAACAAAGTAAAAGTGCATTAAAATGGACTCAAACCAAAATTATAACATTTCCATTGCTTCTAAAATGATTTTCCCAATCAATTTGACCTATAACTTTGCCTTGTTTGGACCCAAACCAATTTATTTCAATTTTTGGTCATTAAATGCCTTTAATTCTTCCGTCTTCACAACTCCTTGAAGCAAGTCCTTCCTCAAGCCATTTCAATGTCTCCTTGATACATGGTGACGTTTAAAACCCCATTTTGAGCAACTTTCAAGTTGAACAAAATTTCATTTGAGGTGTCTAAGTTGGTGAAAATGACCTATAACCAAAAATGACCTATAATTACAACTTCCCAAAATACCCTTGACTTGTCAAAGCCATAAGTTGAGTTCTACAAATCCTATCAAGGACTTCTAGTACTCTATGGAAAGCTAAGAGAATAAGGAACAACATTCATGTTGACCAAAAGTTCATAGGAATCATCCTTCTAGGGCAAAAGTGTCATGCAAGTTGGGTAACTTTCAAGCTCCAAATTCACATACCTCAGATGACTTGTAATTTGTCAAAGCCATAACTTGAGTTCTACAAATCCTATCAAGGACTTCTAGTACTCAGATTAAAGCTAAGTTCATTCTCTACAACAATCATGTTGGGGTCAAGATGATATGAAGATCATATCTTGAGCTAAATTGCCTTGAAGATAGGGGTCAAACTAGGGGATTTTACACTGTCAAGCCTTAGAAACCCTAGCTTAAAACTTCTCAAACTCTTCAATCATGATGAGTTAACCTTGGAATCATCCTTATAACATATCAATGCATCAATCCATGATCACATGGCTCTTAGATTTGGCCTCAACCTCTTTCAAATCATTAGTTGACTTAGGGTTGACCCAGTCAAACCCTAGCTGCACCACTCATGGTTGAGCCTTCTTAATCTTACACAATTACCTGTCTAGGCCTCAAAGTGATCTTCATCACTTCTCATGAGCTCTCTCAAGACCTCAAGTCTAACTTTATGTCTTCAGAATCATCTGATGACTTCCCATAACTCTCAAGTTAGGAGACACATACTCTTGGTTTCAACCACCCTCTCTGAGGCTCTTTTAACTTCTCTGACAAGGATATCAACCCTTGAATATCTGAATAACCTTCTTAGCTAGCCTCATAGTCTTGTATAGCTCTTGATTGGTAATCATACCTCTTGATCTCCTGCACACATGTCAATGAAATGCAAATGATAATGCTAATGTGAATGAAATGAAACATAAGCTAGGTAAAGAAATGTTGGGCAAATTTTGGGGTGCAACACAAGCACACTCAAAATATGCACAAACTTGCAACATTTTGAGCCAATATGAATTATTTTGGATTTTTACTCATATTATGCCTTTAAATCTCTTTTTGTCAAATTTTCTTCACACACTTCTCATTGCAATCCATATCAATGAATTCTTAGGGCTTGGTTGGACAAATAACATTATTTTTAACAACTTTCAAGTTGAATAAAACTTAATTTCAGGTATGCAAGTTAGTGAAATGGACCTATAATCCAAAATGGCTTGTAATCTCAACTTCCCAAAATACCCTTGACTTGTAAGCTCCATAATGACTTTCAAGACATCCCATGAGCTCTCTCAAGGCTTCAAGTCCAACTCCATGGATTTAGAATCATCTGATGGCCTCCCACAACCCTCAAGTTAGGAGATATGCATTCTTGTGTCCAACCCTCTCTCTGAGGAACTTTGTGGCTTTTCAGATGAGGATATCAACCCTGGGATACTTGAATAAAGACTCTTAGATAGCTTCATAACCTTGGTAGCTTTTTGTTGGTAGTCATACCTCTTGATCTCCTGCACACATGTCAATGCAATGCAGATGATAATGCAAAAATGAATGCAATGAAACACAAGCTAGGTAAAGAAAAAGGTTAGGCAAATTTTGGGGTGCAACAGCTGCCCCTATTCAAACGGCTTGGACCTGACTGGGTGAGAAGCAAACGGCTCTCAGACAATCAAGGTAAAAGACGGTTGAATACCAATAAACCCAAAAATTTGCCAACCGCACAAGTAAACGATACTCTGATTGGTAGGAAAATCTTCAGAAATTGAAATGACAGTTGCACGAAAGCCTAGTAGCTACTAGCATCTAATCTGGTCGTTACCAACTATCATTCGAAAGCCTAGTAGCTACTAGCTTTGTTCAAAACCAATTGATATTGATATCGTCTGATTTGTTCGCTACCAAACATCATTCTAAAAACCCAGTGGTTATTGGCATCCTTCGGATCCAATTATTATTGGTATTGGATTTGGTTGTTACCAACTTTATCTGTTAAATCCAATTGTATTGGTATCCTTTGATTTGGTCGTCACCAATAATCTTCAAAGTCCAATTGTTATTGACGTTGTCTAAACTCGATTGTTATCGTCACTTCGATTTGGTTGTCACCAAACCCTTTGAAAATCCAATGGTTATTGATCTTCTTTGATTCTGGTCGTTACCAATCTCCCAAGTTAAGTCTAGTGGTTACTAGCATTATCATAACCAATCGTATTTGGAACACTGATTTGGTAGTCACCAATTCTTTCTAAGTCCAGTGGTTACTGGCATTGCTTGAAAACTAATCGATATTAGTACCGTGAGGTTTGGTTGTTACCAATTTCCCCAGCTGAAGTCCTGTTTTGTCCGAAATTCCCAACTGTGATTGGAACTTTGGTTTGGTTGTCACCATCACCCCCAGGAAGTCTAGTGGTAACTAGCACTATTGGAAACTGTCTGTTGTTTTGGTCATCACCAGTACCCCTTTTGAAGCTTTTGCTTTCCCCAGTCGAGTCTCGGAGGACTAGTGGATACTAGATTCCCCGGTGCGTCTGGTTTTGTTCCTAACCTTTTCCTGAAGATCCCGTTTGAACTCTTCGTTATAGGAAATTTCTCATCTGGTTATCCCCAGTGAGGTTCGTGTCTTCATTCCGTCTGTCCCCCGGTAAAGTTTTGCTTCCTCAGTGGAATTGTTCCCCAGCGAAGTTTTCCCCAGTGGACTTTTTCCCCAGTGGAGTTTTCCCTAGTGCGTTGGGTCCCCTGTGAGTAGTTACTCATTGTGTCGACCATTCTTTTGTTTTTGCTCGTGTGTCTGCATCTGGCTTGCATTCAAGCATCATAAAGCACCATTTAGATTCATGGCATATTCACATTTGTCGTTTTGCATACCACCGGATCTAAGGGACAAAATTTTTGGTTTTCTATATTTAAATACCTTTCACTACGATTCTATGAGGATTGTCATCTCTCATTGCCATCTAGTGAAGATATTTAAATAGGGGCAGCTGTTGCACCCAAAATTTTGACCCCTTAGATCCTCATCATCATTTTAGGGTCATATTCGTTTGATTATCTGACCATAACCTATTTCAAGTTGTCTTTGTCAAGATACATGCGAATTAGGGTTCCGCACCGTCAAAAATCGAGACTTCGACAGTATGATCAATCAATGTTTTGGATTGATTCTCCATAAAACAAAGTCAAAGATATCACATTGGGTCATATTTTAATCCAATCGGAGGTTGTCACCCCCAGATCAAGCACAGTGCAGTTGAGGGTACCCGATTAGGGTTTTCGAGCAGGAAAAGTCAACCGTAGTTTGACTTTGGATTTAAAGGAAGGTTCAATGATGCAACTTTGGTCCAACAAGTTTATAAGGCTTAGTGAAGTCCCCTCAAAGAGTTTCAAGGTCTTGGAAGTCCCGAAACAAGAACAGACGGTCCGATAGTCATCGATCGATCGTACGGTTGACCGAAAAGTCAACTCTTCAATCTTAAGGAATTGGACTTCATGATGTGAATCAAAAATGTTCCTTATGTCATATTACACCTCCCCATAAAATTTCATAGCCATCGGATCAAGGATTGAGGAGTAATAAAAAAGTTGGGAAATCAAGGTTTTGAAAAGGGCAAAGTCATAACTCCTTAACCACACAAGGGTTTTTGACCTAGTTTCAAGAGGAATGAGTTCCTAAAACAAGAATAAATATTGTAGTACCTAATTGGGGCTTTTTAAAAAGTACAAGTGGGTTCCATAACTCTTCCTGTTTAAAGATAACCAAGGTCCACAAGTTGGCAAAAACTCATATTGGAAAAACCAGGTCAGCATGAGTTTTTTTTTATATTCCAAAACCTCTCCAAATTGATGCTAATTAAAGACTAAGCCTCATTTATGATGTTTATATTGATAATTAACATTTTTACATCAATTCCCACGAAAATGGCACAAAGATTAAAGGAAATCATTATTTAATGCAAGTTGCAAAAGTGAATAATGAAGAAAGAGAAAAAAGGTGGCTACCATTGTCAAATCATCAACTTTAATTCAACAAGTCACCTCCTATCCTATGAAGCATGATGAAAAAATCTATAGGGCATGGGGAATATCTTAGTAGAGTGGCTTAAAGATAAAGGTGAAGATTTCATTGGAAAACTCAAAGATTTTCATGATGGAAGGTTAAAATTGACAATTTGCTTCACTTTTGCCCATACCTTGATCCAAGGCCTTTGGCTATAAATAGAACTCACTTCCTACATCACAAACACACCAGTTCTATGCTAGAAACCATCTAGAACTCTCTCCCTTACATAATCACCAAGTTCTTGCAAAATCTCACTAAGTCTCCAAAATCCCTCAAAATCTATTTTTGCAAAACACCTTCCAAAACCATTTCTAAACTTTTTCCAACTCAAGAAACACTTCAAACACATCAAATATGATGTATTGAAGCTTCCAAATCACTTCCACACTTATGTAACAAGGTTTGAGTGAGTTGGTCTTTGAAACCGTTGGATTTTAGAGTTTTTCCTTCATTTACAAGGCATTTCGTCCACTAGCTTGCTTGGAGGTTTGTTTGGAGCATATATTCATCAACCTAGGAACATTTGAAGACCTTGTAAGAGCTCTCAATATCTCTGGTTTTCTTATTGCTTAAGCTTGCTTCAAGAGGTAAACCTAAAACTCATAAATGTGAACTTTCTACTTGCATTTCACATGCTACCATGAATGTTTTTAGGGTTTTCACCTTCCTATCTCTCATTTATTCATTTCAAAACTTTAATTTTATTCTCTTTTGAGTTTTATTTTAAAGTTATGATTTTGGATTGTTAGTATCCTTGTGTACTTGAGTTTGACTAAAACTCTTGCTTGTAAGCATTTGTGTTTGATCTTCTCTTAAAACTTGAAAGTTTTCGCCGTGAAGTTTTTAAACTTCTCACTTACATTTGTTGTGACATTATTTGATTACGCTTGATAATTGTAATTACATACGGCATCTTGTAAGCTATAAGAAACCATTCTTTGTCAATATACATCTTTATCTTTGTTAAGATCCCCTGCCATCTTTGTTAAGATATATCCCCATCTTTGTTAAGATATGTTTGTGGTTGTGACTTCCTTATGCTTAAGTCTTGTAAGAACTTACCCTTCTTAATATTGTAATATCTTGATACTTGCTTTGGTTGTCACCATCTATCTTGATTGAAATCATTAATATTGTAATATCTTAAATGCTTGCTTTGGTTGTAACCATTCATCCTGATTTAGATCCTTGCTTATTATAATATGCTTGATCATTCTTGGTTGTAACCATATCCCTTATATTCATCATGTGTGAATGTTTATGCTTTGTTAAGTTTACTTTCCCCAAGTGATGGAACTCTTTAGTTCTCATCCAAGTTGCGTCATCTTTTCCCTTCCAAAGGAAAGTCTCTCTATTGACCCTTGGGTCATAGATAGCTCATTAAACTCATAGGTCTGGATAGAACCTTCTCCCCCTTTTGGTTTGGATAGAACCAATAGGATTTAAACATCATAGGTCTGGATAGAACCTTCCCCCTTTTAGTCTGGATAGAACCAATAGGATACCCTCATAGGTCTGGATAGAACCTTCCCCTCCTTTTGGTCTGGATAGAACCAATAGGATTTAAACTCATAGGTCTGGATAGAACCTTCACCCTCTTTTGGTCTGGAAAGAACCAATAGATCCTTATTCTGTAGTTCGTGCCCGAACTACGACCGCTCTGATTTCTCATTGGACAATGAGAATACGTAGGCACAAGATGCGATATCTTGACGAGCAACCTTCCCCCTTCTCCCACCTTTTGGTCTGGATAGAACCATTTGGTCTTACAACGTAGAACTTTAGGATAGAGTTTGGTTAACTCTATGTAAGAATCATGGACATGATTACTTACTTCCCTTTATTGAGAGTTCAACATAGATCTTGAGAGTTTTGTGAAACTCTACACAAGCATGGATATGTTTGTTCCCCTTTGAACCTTAATTATAATCAAGTGTTCTTCATCCCTTGTGAGGTGAACTACGATTGCTCTAATTCTATCCTAGTTAGGATACGTAGGCAGAGGACGCGATGTCTTTGCGAGCAAACTTAGAAACTATCTTTAGGTCATAACCTACACCCTTTACCCAATCCCAATCCTTAGCAAACATTTACCAAACTTAGCATGCAAACAAACAAAAGGTTCCTGTAGAGTACTACAGATGTTTAGGATGTGAAATACCTACCCTATGCATAACCAACCCCCGATCCCCGAATCTCTTAGCGTTTTTGTTACATCGCGAAAAGGGTTTTTCTTTCTTTAGACCTTTCCTTTGGATAAATTAAAGTCCGGTTGTAATCTAAGAATTAAAGATTCAATTTAATCAATAGCTTGGTATCACGATTCTCACCGCAACAGAAATGGCGACTTCACTGGGGAGACTGACTTAAAACTTGAGGGTTTAGCCTATTTTGTTTGATTGCTTGCTATATTTGTAAATATTTGCTTAACATGTATATTTGTCAATATATTTGTTTTTGTGTTGGGTATTGGGTGCTTTGAGTGGTGAGACGGTCCTATACCCAGTCTTGAGTGCACTTATGATAGGATGGTGGTATATTCAAGAAGGCTTATAGGGAGTCGATTCCCGACCAAGCTAACTTGAGAAATCACCGCTCAGTGTAGGCCCTCTTGAGAGTTTAGTACTGTTGATCGAGTATTCGTGAAAATAATGCTACTTTCAACGAAGGAGCCTATGACACTGTGGACTTTTAGAATACATTCTACCCCACTTTGGCCTTATTAGGACGTAGTGCGATGGCTATAAGGAAGTATTTCCGAAATAGTTGATACGCGATACTACACTCAGACGAGATTCTCTTGAGAATATTATCGATTACCAAGTGATTTGGGAAATTGATAATATCCAAAAGATGGGTTGATGACTCTAGGAACTCTGTAGAACCCATTCGGCAAGTACAAATTAACCCATAGTACAAATCCTGGGGGATGGGTAAACCTCTGACTCCTTGCTTTGATCTTGAGCCTAGGAGGTCTTTGTGTATGCATTATATTTGTAAATACTTGCATTTGTGTTATGTGTCCATCATCCCACCATATCACCATAAGCATATCATGTCGCAACTGGTTTTGTAAAGCTCAGTCGTTTTCTGGTATTTTTTAAAAGTTGTAAATTTTTCCAACGATTAATGAAATGGGGTTTTAACCTAATCAAACTTCTGAGTTTTGTAAAACCAGTTGCATTTTACACTTGCATCAACATTTTACATATCATACTTCGTTGCATTGGTCTTTTGGTTCATTCTGTGTTCCGTTGACATCAGAGGGGGGATACCTAGCACATATCCAGGACAAATGGCAACAATGGAGGGACTTTTAAAAGCCTAGGAAATGCTGAAAGAGGACATCAGAATTCTCAAGTGTCAGATGAATTGGGTTCTAGAGACATTGCAGAACATGATGAAAAAAGAAGGTCACCTTGACCATGTTACGTCTAGAGAAACTAGGGATGCATTATCTCCGATGGTTCCTCCAACTCAAGGACATCCTCGGCATCAACGAACAGATAACCGTCAATCGCGTCAGTACGCCCAACACTCAGTGTTTGTTCCTCCTCAAGCTTCTCAAAGCCGGAAATTGAACAAGAAGGATCATGTCAGGAAAAATAAGACTTGCGGTAGACAAACTCCAGTACCGTTAAGCAAACTTTACCAACTACTGATTCAGAACTCACTAGTGACTCCACGATTGTCCAATCCGGTGCCAGGACCATCGCATAATGCGAACCTGAATTGTGAATTTCACAAAGGAGCTAAAGGACACAACTTAGATGCATGTATAGCATTAAGTTATCTTGTACAAGAGCTAATCGTTGACAAACGCTTGATCCTCGAGGAGGACCATCCAAGAGTGGAATGTGGATATCATACTGGGACCACAGGGCACCTAGTTGAAGAGTATGAAAGTTTTAAACTGAGATTGCAAGAGCTACTGAAACCTCGGGAGGATAAATCAAATGACAGTGTTGCGATTCCTAAATGCAAAGGCAAAGGACCCGTGAGACCCCTCATAATTCTATATCACAAGGAGCAAGTGATGGTTGGAGGTGTTTCCCCACATGGGCCTAAAATTTGAAATTTGTTTTGTTAAACAATTTTAATTCCCTAAGGCTGGCAGCTGTGGACTGTTTCAGCATTTTGTTGTGTTTTCTTTGCATTTCTGTTGCTTGTAAGTTGTTGTTTATTTGAATTGGCAATATTTAATGAAATATTTGTGCATCTTTTGAGTAAGTCCATTCGTTTCACTCTTTCTTTTTTCATTGTTATGAAATACCAAAAATACAGAAAATTTCTTTTGTTTACTAAACTGTTGTTTAAAACAAAGATTGGGGAGGATGATGAAAATTATATCCATAACTGCTGTCGATATGCTTTCAAATTTAACTTTGCCGATGATGTAAGGCATTGTTTCAATCCTTAAACACTAGAGAAATAAGGAAGATAATCCCTCGTTAACCCCTTCTAGCCTAGGCGTAGGAGTTTTTTTTTTCTTTACAAAACAAAACCTTAAATCTCAAACCTGGGGCGGGTAGTTCTCAGTTAACTTGAAGATACGTGCATACAAGACACTTTTCATATAGAACTGGTGCATTCAGGTTTCTCCTTCGAACACAACAAGAGAGTGTCGAAGATGCTTTTCAGCATAAAAGATGATGATGGTTCGCCGTAGCCATTAATCTGGGTAGTCACCTCCTTTCTTGAAATAAAAAAAAAAGAGAAGAAGAAAGAAGAAAGTGAAAAAGCCCGCTAAGTCAAAACCTATGAAGGAGACTTAGGTAAAAAATGGGGCATCCCATTGACTGTATATTCGAACAAAGAAGTTCAGACAAAGGTCAGGGATAACAAAAGAGAGGAATGCTGTAAGAGTTATCACTCTTTAAAAAAAAACCTCAAATAGCAAAAGCTATCTAATACTGTAAGGGAGTTGTGACTACCCTAGGTTCGTAAACCATCACCAACTATCATCAGTTCAATTCTTAAGTCTGTGGGAACCTGAGTGTATAGTTTGAGTTAACTGAGCGTAGGATTGGAGTTCATCATGAAGAGTGGGTGGGACCAAATAACTTTGAGCCTTTATCCTTTGTTTCATGAACCATGAACCAAGCCACGTTACAGCCCTTGAAAGACCTAATTAAGGTAAGGTTGTTTTGAAAGCATATTACAGCAAGGTTGGATAACCAGACTCCTAATGATCTTTGTTAATTGTGTGTGTTAATCACTTTATCCATCATTTGTAAAATAATTGGACCACTTTCACTTTGATCACTTAATCACTCCGCCGTGTGTGTTTCATCAAAAAATGTTTTCAAAAGATTGCATGAATTTTACATTGAAAATTGCCAATTTTTAATGAACAACATTGCGTGCAAAACAATCCAATATCAAAGGAATCCCAACAAGCGCTGTCAGCTAGGGAATTTAACTTGATAAAGGAAGCTCAGCCTGGGGCAACCAATTTGAAGGATTTATTAATCATTTGTTGTAACGTTCAGCTAATCAGAGCCAACCAAGTCAAGATCAGATGAAACTCTCGATGAACAGTTTAGTCTGGGGCAATACTTTTGCAGTTACCAACTAGTAGGGGCAAGTTTGTTACCCAGTCGTTACTTCCACAGTCTAAAGACTTTATTGTGCAAGCACCGTTAAACTGGGGCAATCACGTCGAGATTTGTAAATCTCTCTTTAAGTGTTTGAAGACATTGAAGCATCGTTATGCCAGTTCTTTTGTAAAGGCATCCTTATGACTTCTTCTCACAGACTGTGTAATCTGGGGCAGAAAAGGTTTGAAGACTGTTTGTCACAAGAGTCGTCGCTCACTTGAAGAGGGTTGTTATCATAATAGGGCATAAATGTTTTGGTCTCATGATACCCTTTGTCAACTCTCCAGTTAAGTTGTTACTTCAGTTGATCTGGGAATCTCTCGACGTGATTTTCCTTCAGCAAAGAATTCAAACTCATGATGGCAATCCAAGTGAAGTCATGACATTCTGGCCTAAGAAGATTACTCTCTCCCAAAGAAGGTGGTAACCTTGAAGTGGAATTGTTCTTCATGATCATCCCTTTGATGTCCAATCTTGGTAAAGTTTGGTTGGGTCTCCGTGTCGAGATGTTTATTTCATCTCCAGTTTTGTTTTGTCTGTTTCGTCAGCATAAACATAAGCATGGCATATGCATATGCATAGCATCTGTGCATTTTTTGCTATCTCTGGTTGTTACCTGCTTTATTTCACTTTGGTGTTCTCCTCAGTGAATGGGTGTTTCGTCTCTCTTCAATAGGGTTGTCAGCCCTTAGGCATAAAACGTCCATTATTTCTCAATTCCCCACAAAGTTTAATCCTCGTGGATGATGGTTGCTTCAGTTATCTTTTCCATGATTGGATAAGGTGAGTCACCATTCGAGTTCATTTCTCAATGATTGGAGTCTTGGTGACAGATTCTTTCTAGTTCCATTCTAGATTGAACTTTGGTCCCTGTCGGTCGCTAAAATCTACCTGGACGTGCATTTATTTTGCACTATCTATCAAGAAGAAAATTTTACACAACAATAAGTGGCAGTCTCTGTAGAGAAGCTTATTCATCTTCAATGGTAAGTGGCAGTCTCTGTAGAGAAGCTTATTCATCTTTAACAATAAGTGGCAGTCTCTGTAGAGAAGCTTATTCATCTTCAACAATAAGTGGCAGTCTCTGTAGAGAAGCTTATTCGTCTTCAATGGTAAGTGGCAGTCTCCGTAGAGAAGTGTTGCACCCTAAAATTTGCTCAACCTTATTCACTTGGTTTATGTTTCAATATTATTAGCATTTGCATATAGAGTCATGTACATAGCCTAACCTTCTGCATAGCATAAGCATAGCAAGTCATCCAACAGGGGACCAAGCATTATTCTCATCTCTATGAGCCTATCAAGAGGTTATTATACTAATTCAATCTCATTCAAGTCATCAGAAAGAATTGGGAAGCTATCAAGTCAATGGATCAAGCAATTCATCTATCTCCTAACTGAGGGTATCTGGGGACCAATAAGTAAGTTGTGAGCTATGAATGGAGCATGGAGAGTATCTGGGCATCATGGGAGACTTAGAAAGTCATTTGGAGAAACAGACAAGTCATTGGTGTAGTCACAAGAGTTGGGGATGAAGACAGTCAACTAGGGTTTCATCTGGGTCAACCCTGGGTCAACTTTAGGTCAATTGACTGATTGAAAGGCATTAAGGGGCTATTGGAGAGATGTGGGGTTCATCATTTGACATGTAGAATAGGATATGGTGGTATGCCAATAAGAATTCAAGAGAAATCAAGGAGAAGAGGAGTTTCTAAATTAGGGTTTCTGTGTAAAATCCCCTAGTTTAGGTCAAATTTCCAAGCAAGATAAGTCAAAATACAAGCTTCAAATGGATCTTTGGCCAACATGAAACTTGTAGAGGATCTAAAGACCTTTAATTTGAGTGGTGGAAGACATCAAGGAGATTTATAGAACTCAAGTTATGGTCCTTGCAAGTTACAGGTCATCTGAGGTATCTGAAATTTTGTCTGTGAAAGTGACTTGACTTCCAAGCCATTTTTACCCCTCAAGGATATTTCAAATTAATTTCTGGTCAACATAAGAATTGTTCCTCATTGTCTTAGCTTTCTAGAATGGTATAGTATGCCTTCATATGATTTGTGGAACTCTACTTATGGTCTTGGCAAGCAAAGGGTATTTTGGTCATTTGAGAATTACAGGTCATTTCAACCTATGCCCAAAACTCATACAAGGAAGCTTCAAATGGAAAACTTTACAACATCAAACTTGTTCCAAATGACATTTTTAGTCTAGAAAAGTGACAATGAGATATTGGAAAGACTCATAGCACAAGGTTTCAAAATTGTTGGATTTAATGAATAAAAATGGACTTAAAAATGAGATTTTTTATATTTTAGCCAAATGAAGCAAAATTATAGGTAATTTTGAATGGAAAGATCATTTTAAAGACATTGGCTAAAGTAGAATTTTGAGCTTAGTTCACATTTTGGGAGTTATTCATGGTTACTTGTAATGGAAGATACATAAACCAAATCCAAAGGAAAGAATGCAAGGGAAGCTTCTCCAAGTTTCTAGGAGGTTCTAAGGACACCTATATATTGATATGAGATGGTTCATGCCATGGTTGGTGATCACATTTTCTCAAAATCACAAGTTTCACTCACTTTTCTCCAATTTGCAAAAGCATCTCAAACACTCTCAAATCTCCACCAATTTCCATCTTTCTTGATTTGATCATCATCAATATCTTCCATGGATCACATTCACATCAGAGTTTGGTAGATTTGGGGAAGAAATCGTGCTGTTCAAGATAATCATCCAAAGTGCAAGAACTTTGGGATTGCTAAATTCAGAAGGATTGGACAAGATTCATTGCATACAGAATTCATAATCAAGCTCCTTGATCATTTTCCACTCCTCACAAGCATCAGATTCAAGGATTTTAGTACCTGTTTTCAAGAATTTGCACCAGGTATGTTTTCCTTCGAATTAGCTAGCATAGTGATCATGGCATAGGATTGTTAGTATATTAGAGACCTAGGTGGTTAGGTGATGAATTTCACAAAGTTTGGAGAGGTTTAATGGAGATTATCAATGGTGCACTAATTCTGTTGGAGCTTAGAACATCAAGAATAATGCAAGACAATCTTAGATTAGTTGCTTAGAATGATCAGTGAAAGATGTAGATTATGCTAGGGTAAAGATTGGCAAGGTTTGGTATGGTTGATGACAGGTGTTCATGGTGGATTCTATCTTTTACACCTATCGGGTTTGTTTCTTGAGTGAGTTTCAGAAGGAGATAATGGTATGGTTGTGTAGAGGAGAGTTGATAGAGCATCTTTGCTCTTTGAATCGCGTGATTTCATGGAGGGACGAAGGAGAACAGAGCAATGGAAGGTGCTTGCATGGTTAGGGTTTCTCAGAGTTAGGGTTTGGCTCAAGGTTGAAGACAATGTTTGAACCACACGATTGGGTATTTGACCTTGACTGGGGATCTAATCCGATGGCTGCGATTTAACATGAAAACGGAGGGAAATTCAAAGGGTGCTACGCACCGTTTCATTAAAACGTTTCTGATGGGCTCAGATCTTCCTTGCTATTCGTACCCCTCTTAACCAAGGCCCAATAATATTCAACTGGAAACCTTACTATCTGCACTGTTTGTACCTTTTTTTTATTTTTTGCTTGTTTCTGATTGTTTCCTGGGCCTTGCGTATCTTGCTACTGACACCCCCACTGCCTGGCCCATCTCTTAATTTCAAATGATCTCTCATACTTGCTGCACCCCCTCTCCATTTAATCCATTTTAAATTTTTTAATTCATTTCACTTCTTTCAAAAATCATTAAAAAAATGAAGACTTCATATTTTTTGATGATTCTTTTTGCACTAATTTCTTCAAGATGTCTAGAAAATTATAAAAAATAAAAATTGCATTTTATTTTTTATTTGATATTTTTCCCATATTTTCCAAAATAAATGCCTATTTTAGGTGTTTCATTTCATGCATGATTTTGTTAATTTTTGTTCTAATAAGCTGCTTTAACATTTTTAATCCGTTCTTTTTAGGTTGATTAGTAGACATTGTTAGCTTGTACATAAAATTTAGTTCCCATTTTTAGGACTTAATTTTAGGTGTTTAGCTTAGGTGTGAATAACATGAACACAATTAGGGTTTAAGTGACAACTTAGGAGAATTAATTCATTTCCCTTAGGACTTAGAGATTGAATGTTTTAAATATGGGACTATAGGGACTATGGGTAGTTATTAGATCCCCTTAGAAATCACTAGGATTCCCCTACTGCTATTGGTATGATACTGTCTATATTTGATTGATTGGTGTGGTGTGCCCTCTGGGGATTATTGTTTGTCTGTATGGGTATTGGGATTGCTTGGGGATTGGGGGAGCTGAAGACTTGTGATGATGAAGCCATTGGAGATCCAGAACTTGAAGACCAACTTCCAGAGTTGATGAGGAGATTCCTGCCAGCAGCTGCTGAGGAGACTAGGGTTTAGGAGCTAGGCAGAGCTCTAGATTAGAAAGCTTGTTTCTCAAACATGGAATGCCTTGTCTGCATCCATCCTTTCCCTATGATTCAAAGTCTCTTTCAAATATCCACCTCCTTCCTTTGGAAGGATCAGTGAATGTATTTGAAAGATAGAACTTTTGAGGGGAAATTATCTGTATAATGTTAACAGTTAATGAACCACCCTTGGTATGTAATTGACTGTCTAACATTCATTCACTTCATCTTATTGACTGATGTTTCTCCTGGAGATTGAGACTGGAAGAAAAGCCGTTGCAGATGGAAGATTGATGATCAAGACCTTGCTGGAAAGCTGTGGAGATGGAGATTGATGCTTGCCTGAAGCTTATAGCTGTTTGATGATGACTTGAAGATAGATATTGATTCAGAGCTGCTGTGGCTGTTTATTTTTGCTGTATTTCATTTCTGATGTATTGATTGGTTTTCTGGACTGTATTGTTTGCTGTTTACCCTGTTGGGTTGAAAGTGAATCCTGTTCACTTTTGTCTATTGTTTTCCAGGTTCGAGGTTGAGTGGGACTCCCTTGCCTCGCTTGTATTGCTGCATTCATGCATTTTACTGCTTTACTGTATATATCTGATATTGTTTCCGTTTCCGTCTATTCCCTTAGGATCTCTGTTTCTCTCTGCGCAAGAGAGGAACATGATAGACATTAGGTCTTAACCCATGCATGACAACATTAGGTTAGTTTGATTCCCTTCGCAACCGTAGGTTAGGGTTCTGTCTCTTCTTTCTCAAAACAAATAGAAAAATACAATAAAATTTCAAACACAATAAAAGACACTTCTTCCGCAAAAGAATGTGAACTCATCAAGACGTCATTTTTTGTCTGCTGGGACTGTTAATCAAAAAAACCTTTTTCAGAAGGAATAAAATTAACCAAGACAAGCTTGTGTCGTACGTGGCCCGAACTACGTTTGCTCTGATCTTCCGTGCAGTGTGGAAGTACGTAGGCATAGGATGCGATATCCTAGCGAGCAACCTTCCCCTCCTTTCCCTTAGGTAGGCGAACTACGTTGACTCTGATTTCTCGTTCCGGACGGGAATACGTAGGCATAAAGTGCGATGCTTTGCCGAGTCATTTTATTTTCATTCTCTTTTAACCCTTGACCTGTAGAGTAGATAGAATAACAATCCATATCCGAAAACAAGCGTGGATCCCGTCGAGTACGACGGACGTGAGGGGTGCTAATACCTTCCCCTTGCATAACCGACTCCCGAATCCAGGTTTTGGTTGCGACGACCATACCTTTCCCGTGTTGTGCGAGGTTTACTCTGAGCGTTTCCTTTCCCTCCCGTGGGATAAATAACGCACGGTGGCGACTCTTCTGTTCAGCCGGCGCCGATTTTCGCAGTAGCGATAGCTGGCGACTCTGCTGGGGATTCAACGTCCCCTGACTGCTAAGGTATGCATTTGGGATCCAACGTCCCTTAAGAGAGTCAATCCTAACGCTTGTTTTCCCGTCGAGGATTTTGTATGGATTTATATTTCTGACCTTTATTTTCAGCATTATATATATTGATTATTATTGTTGTATTGGGGTGTGATGGGTGGTTTTATGATTGAGAGATAAGCCGGACCTGGGCTTGAGTGCACCTAGAATTAGAGTAGAAAGTAGTGGGCGCGTGCCGGCTTTGCTTGCATTAGTGTCTCATGAAATCTACACTCGGACGAGGTTCTTCTGGTTGGCTTCTTTTTCTACCCTTTGGGTCGAAGGGGTTGTTGGTCAGCTAAATTGTCGACTCCGGGAACCGATCATTTGGAAGTTGGCTAAGTGAGGCCTCTTCAGGATTTGATGATGCCACTCCTTCTGGGAATCGTATCATCAACCCTGAAAGTCTGTGACGCCGACGACCGCATAGGATGCCATACCTTTGTCAGTTACTAGGACATCCACCTGTGAGAGGGTTTGGGGTTATGCAGGTAACTAGACCTTCAGATACCGGTTATTTCTTAATCAGAGATCCTGGGTATTTATGGAGAGTTATAGACCATTTGGAGATGTGTTATGAGGTCTGTCAGGGGCCATTTGGAGATGTGTTATGAGGTCTGTCAGAGACCAGTTGGAGGGTTCTGAGGTCTGTCAGAGACCAGTTGGAGATATGATATGAGGTCTGCCAGAGACCAGTTGGAGTTATAGTTTGAGGTCTGTCAGAGACCGTTGTTAGAGCTTTGTTGCAGGTCTATCTGAGACCAGGGTTTGAGGACTTCTAAAAGAGTCTATTTGAGACCTCTTGATATGGTTCAGGCTATTCAGCTACGGCAATTGGTCCCTGTTGCATGTCACTTGCATTGCATTGTTTGCATACTCATTATCATTGCATCCCATTAACGTGTGTCTGTGCTGCAGGTGCATTTGCATATCCTCCGATTCTAGTGCCCAGACTTTTGAGTGTTGATTATGGCTGGTTTGAGGAAAACAGTTACGTATAAGCTGCCTACACCTGATATTACTCCTTTGCTCGGTCTGATATCTCTTGCTAATGAGGAGGTTAGGAGAAGCTTCAGAATGAGTCATGGGAGATTACTGAGATTAGTCTGCAAGCCCACTGCTGATGAGATGAACGGGCTGTACACCCTGATGCAGTTCTATGACCCCGCATTGAGATGTTTTACGTTTGCTGACTTCATTCTAGGGCCCACCATTGAGGAGTATGTGGAGTTTACTGAGCTACCCGTGCAGAACAAGGTTCCCTTTATTCACTCTGCTGCTGAGCCCAGGTTGGAGGACTTAGCCAAAGCCTTGCATATGGACGCCACAGAACTGTTAGTGACTTCTTGGCTTGGGGTTTCAGGTTTCTCTCTTGATTTCTTGGTTGGCAAAGCTCAGGAGTATGCCAAGAACGGATGTTGGGTGGTTTTCAATGCTATCTTGGCTTTATGCATTTATGGAATTGTGTTGTTCCCTAACTTGCCCAATTTCGTAGACTTGGACGCTTTCCATCTATTTGCTGCCGGCAATCCAGTGCCCACGCTGATCGGAGACTTCTACCACTCATTGCACTACAAGAACAAAAACAGAAGGGGAAAGGTTGTTTACTGCCGTGCTCCTTTGTTGAATATGTGGTTCAAGAGTCATCTTCCCATGAAGGGATCTTTTGTGGAGAGTGCAACCACCGCCAGCTGGTCAAAGCGCCTGATGAGGCTATCTTCCGAAGACGTTGAGTGGTTTGATCGAGATCTGTTAGGGGCTGAGCTTATATTCAATTGTTCTGGGTACTCTAATGTCCCGCTGATAGGAAGAAAAGGGTGTATCAACTACAACCCATCTCTGTTGGTCCATCAGTTCGGATATGCACTGAAGAACCCACCAAAGGAGGAAGAAGTACAGGAATCTCTGTACTTCACCGGTGATTTGAAGGGGGAGTTATTGGCCAAGCTGCAGCATGCCTGGACGTGTATTAACCGAAGAGGGAAGCCGTTGTTAGGAAAGAATGACTGTCAGGCTTACGCACCTTACAGGGTTTGGATCCAGGAAAGAGCAGGTCAGTTGCGGATGCCATTTCCAGATGCACCGATCCTTGTTCCCATTCCGGTAGCTGAGCCCACTACTGTTTCTCGGGAAGCCTACGAGCAAGTGGTGAAAGAAAAAGATGCCTTGATGAAGATCAACAAAGGGTTAGAGCAGGAGCTAGCTCAGATACGCAGTGAGAAAAACAAGGCCGTGCATGCTTTCCAACAGCAGATTGAGCTAGTAAACCGACTAGGGGCTGAGTTGACTGAGGAGAGGAAGAAGCGCGAACGTCTGGGGCAAGAGTTCAGAAGCTCCCACGACATGCTTGAATCCAAAAAGAAAGCACTTGACATCGCTCACCGAGAAATCTCTTCCTGCAATAAGACTTGGAATGCCACGCTCACCAACAATAAGAAGAGGGAAGATAAGTTGAAGCAGCAAATCTCCGACCTCGAAGAGCAGTTGAAGTCCAGCATCAAGAAGTGTGAAGAAGAAGTGATGACCCGGCATAGTCTCCAGAATGCACTAAACAAGGCCATCAAAGGCAGAGATGAAGCTGTGTCTCAGAAGCGTAAACTAGAGGATCGCTTCGGAGAGGGGTCATGGGAAGAAACTGCTGAAGACGTGCGGCGTGTTCTTAAGAAAAGAAACCAACTTGTTGAAGGGCTGCTTGCTCGACCGAGTCATCCGGAGACCAAGAAGTTGCTAGAAGAGTACCAGACTTATGGGGGTGTTTGATCATTTCATGTAGTAACTTGTATGCTTTATTTGCATAGTGCTGACCATCACCAGGATTGTTGGTTGAGGTCATGCCTTCTTTGTACTCTCAGTGATATTGTACTGGTTTCTCTGCAATATATGAGGCTTTCTGTGATTCAATCCCGATCTCTGTATTTCTAGCACTGTCATTGCACCGGCACCTTCACACTAGAATCGGGGAATGAATTTCCCTAATGCACAGACACACATTGCATTACATTCATATTCATATTGCATTGCAGGTAATCTTTGGATGGTGTCTTATTTCCTGCTCTGTAACAGGTACTCTTCAGGATTGCAGATCAGCACCCGCACCGCTATTCCACTCGCACCAACTGCCGAAGAATCATGGATCAAATGCAGAACGAGATGCAAGATGTGCGCGAGAAGCTAGCTCTCTTTATGCAGACCATGGAAGCTATTGCAAAAGGTCAGGAGAATTTGCAAGCCATGGTCCAACCTCTGTTGGCCCGAAATGCTGGTCACGGTAACGAGGATCATCAGTCCGTGCGAGTCGATACTGTTCATGGAGATGGCACTCCCACGCCAGTGGCTCCACCTGTAGTCAATATACCTGCTGCTAATGTCAACAACGCTACCGCTGCTGGGAACGGTAACGTCGGAGTTGGGAACAAGACTGCTGTCCATAACGTTGGGCTTGGTGATGTCAACTTGGGTGATAATATGGGAGGCAACGGCTTTGGCAATGCTGGATTCGGGTTCAACGATCAAGGATTCGATAATGCTGGGAAATATGGCTTCAATGCTCAAGGCTTTGGGCAAGATGGTTATGGTGTGGCCAATCAGGGTTACGGAGGTTTCGGAAATGGAAACGACGCTGGGTTAATGGCTTTTGGGCCCGCTGGAGGTGTTCAAGGGTACGACAACAGAGGCCGAGGCCCGGTGATGAATCAAATTAGAGCTGGCCGCAATAATGAATATGATGGGTATGGAGCTGGGAATGGTATGTGGCAAGAAGATCAGCAGGAGGACGCTTTCTCCGGCGGAGGCTTTGAAGGGCCGATGGATAACTCCCAGAAGATCAGAATGCTGGAAGAGCAGATGAGGGGGGTCCTGAACCAAAGTGCTGTGGGCTTGGACATGGCAACAATGGGTCTGGTACCTGGCTTGAGGGTGCCAATCAAATTCAAAGCTCCTACGTTCGATAAGTATAAAGGGGACACATGTCCGAAAGTGCACGTGCGGGCTTATTACAGAAAGATGTCTGCGTACTCAACTGATGAGAGAATGCTAATGCATTTCTTTCAAGATAGTTTGTTAGGCCCTTCCCTAGAGTGGTACATGGGGTTGGAGCCGACTAATATAAAAACATGGAAACAGCTAGCAGAGGCATTTGTAGCTCACTACAAGTACAACAGCGACTTGGCGCCCAATCGGGTCCAATTGGCAGGGCTGTCGCAGAAGAAGGGGGAGAGCTTTAAAGAGTACGCGCAAAGGTGGCGCGATATGGCTGCCAGGGTCCTTCCTCCTTTAGAAGACAAGGAAATGAATGACATGTTCGTCGACACATTCACAGGCTTGTTTCATGACATGTTGTTTCATACATCTCTGGCCAGTTTCTCAGACTTAATTCTGATGGGAGAAAAGATTGAACATAACATTAAACAAGGAAAATTCCAGGCTGAGGAATCAACTGCATCTGGCAGTAATAGGAAAGCTTTTGGTGGGTGCCGTCAGGGCGAGGCAAGCGCAGTATTTGGAGGCCGAGGCCGAGGCCGAGGCAGGGGACGAAACCAATATCATCAGCCGCAGCAGGTGGCGAGTGTTACTATTCCGTATCAGCAACAACAACAACCGTTTAAGCAGCAGCCAATGCAGCAGCAGCCACCGCAGGGGGCACAGCAGGCTCAGCGAAGATTCCAGGGTGGTAAACCAAGAAGAGTGTTTGAGAAGCCTCCCTCAACCTATGCAGATTCTTTGCAGACGCTGTTGGGTCTAAATTTGGTAGAGAAGAGAACTCTGGCACCGATAACGGGAACTCCTCCGTATGGTTATGATGCAAGCAGGCACTGTGAGTTTCATTCTGGGGCCCCGGGCCACGATGTAGAGGGCTGCCACGCTTTTAAGCATGTTGTGCAGGATCTTTTGGACAATAAGACTATCAATTTCGGAACGGCAGGTCCGAATATAGTGCAGAAACCCATGCCTAATCATGGGGCGAACGCCATTTTGACTGAGGAAGGGTTGAATCTGGTTATGAATGTCGACGATTTAAAGACGCCGCTGAGCGAGATAAAAAGCAGGTTGTTGCAAGGGGGTGTTTATCCAGGATGTGACGAGTATTGCTTAGAATGCTGGACCCTAGCTGGGGGGTGTGATGATTTGAAGAAAGGCATCCAGGCTTTAATTGATGGAGGCACATTGCAGTTTGACCGAGCAGCAACTGAAGAGCCTGCAGGGGCAGTAGCAGATGATCAGAGTGATGTGGCCACTATAACGATTCCTCGAAAGACAATCACTATTGCAGCACCGGTCCAGCGACCGCCGATCACCATAACTAAGGCCGGCCCAATCCCGTACGAGAACACAAGAGCAGTCCCATGGTCATATGGACTGGAGGTGTATTGTGACGGGATAAAGATTGACGTTAATAAGCAGCCAGCTGAGACTGTCGATAACGTTGTTGGTTCAGGAGGTATGACAAGGAGCGGTAGGATCTTTATATCACCTGAAGTGGAGGCCGAAAGACTAGCAAAAGGAAAAGGGAAGATGGTTGAGAATGTCCCAGTGCAAGCGAGCGAGAAAGAAGCAGCATCGAAAGACGTAGAAGAGTTCATGCGCTTGATTCGAAAAAGTGATTATAAGATTGTGGAGCACCTGCAACAGACGCCGTCCAAAATATCCATCTTGTCATTGCTCCTATGTTCTGAAGCTCACAGAAATGCTTTGTTGAAAGTCCCGGATACTTCCTTTGTACCCCAAGACGTCTCCATGAATCAGCTGGAAGGAGTGTTGGCACATGTAAATGCAGGCCACAGCTTGGGCTTTACCGACTTCGATTTGACCCCTAAAGGGAGAGATCATAATATGGCGCTGCACATATCTGTCGAATGTAGAGGATCAGTAATGTCGCATGTATTGGTCGACACTGGATCGTCTTTAAATGTGATGCCCAAGAAAGCGATGATGAAGCTAGATGTTAGAGGAATCTTGTGCACGCCCAGTGACTTGGTAGTCAGAGCGTTTGATGGGACGCGGAGAACAATTTTTGGGTCGATAACATTGCCTCTACAGGTGGGGCCGGAGGTGTTTGCGACGGAATTTTATATCATGGATATACAGCCCGCATATAGCTGCCTGCTCGGAAGACCCTGGATTCATGGGGCTGGGGCAGTCACGTCTACCCTGCATCAGAAGTTGAAATATATGGTCGGGGACAGCGTAGTCACCGTATGCGGAGAAGAAGACATCCTGGTCAGCCATCTGTCGTCATTTAAATATGTGGAGGTCGACGGAGAAATCCACGAAACACCCTGCCAGGCATTTGAAGGGTTGCGTATCAAGGACAAAGGTCCCGGGCCGAGAAAAGTGGCAGAGATAGCCGTCTCGTCGTATAAAGAAGCTCAAGCTCTAGTGGAGGCAGGAGAAGCAAAGGGCTAGGGCAGAGTGCTGGATATTCCTGTGAAGATGGACCGGTTCGGGCTGGGATACCAACCGTCATCGTCAACACCTGCCGTGGGGCCACCCCGTTTCAGAGGGCCAGTAACCATTTCTGCCAGTGGAGTATGTCATGAAACCATCAATGCTGCTACGGAGTCTAACGAAGGAGACAGCGACTGTGATATGGATGACTGGATTCAGCCAGGCACGCCAGGACAAGGACTGTGCAACTGGTCTATTCAGGAGCTTGTTCCTGTGACTCTTAAACAGTAATGCTTTGCTTTATTAATTGTTGAATAATCTGATGTCTTGCCCGGGGCATCGTGATTTGCTTAGGGCTGTGTTGTTATGAACATTGCGTGTTAATCATTAAATAAATGGCGTTTTTTTCATGTGCAAATACTGTAATCTCTGTCTTTCTTGTTTTGTATTTTTCAATAAAATGGCAACGTGGTTATCCGCTTTATACGCATTTTGAAGCACTTAACCATTCCTTTTGCAGGATAACATTTTCAGATGACATCCTTGAACCACCTATGACTCGTCCCGACTTTGAGCACCCGGTATTTCAGGCCGAAGAAGAGGTTGTCGAAGATAGTGACATTCCTGAAGAACTATCTTGGTTGGTGAAGCAAGAGGAAAGAGCCATTCTGCCTCACGAAGAGGTCATCGAAATCATCAACTTGGGATCGGAAGGGGTGGAGAAGAATATTCGCATCGGGGCCACGCTGCAGGGCGATATCAAGCGAAGACTGGTTGAAATGCTCCGAGAGTATAGTGATGTATTCGCTTGGTCGTATGAAGATATGTCAGGGCTCGATACAGATATGGTTGTGCACCGTCTGCCACTAAAGGAAGAATGCCCACCGGTCAAACAAAAGCTTCGCAGAACTCGACCAGATATGGCAGTGAAGATCAAAGAGGAAGTTCGAAAACAGTGGGACGCTGGTTTCCTGGCTGTGACAAAATATCCCTCATGGGTTGCTAACATCGTACCAGTGCCGAAGATAGATGGCAAGGTTCGAATGTGCGTGGATTATAGAGATTTGAATAAAGCAAGCCCAAAAGACGATTTTCCGCTTCCTCATATTGACGTGCTAGTTGATAATACTGCTCAATACTCCGTATTCTCCTTCATGGATGGCTTTTCAGGCTATTATCAGATAAAAATGGCGCCAGAGGACATGGAGAAGACCACTTTCATAACGCCTTGGGGAACATTTTGCTACAAAGTGATGCCCTTTGGTTTGAAAAATGTTGGGGCAACATATCAGCGTGCGATGACGACCCTTTTTCATGATATGATGCATAAAGAGATCGAAGTTTATGTTGACGATATGATTGCCAAATCCCAGACGGAGGAAGAGCATCTGGTGAATCTGCTGAAGTTATTTAAAAGGCTTAGGAAGTTCAGGCTGAGACTGAACCCTAACAAATGCACCTTCGGGGTGAGATCGGGTAAACTGCTGGGGTTTATCGTAAGCGAAAGAGGAATAGAGGTCGATCCTGCCAAAATAAAAGCGATTCAAGAAATGCCGACGCCTAAAACAGAAAAAGAGGTGCGCAGGTTTTTAGGGAGGTTGAACTACATCGCCCGGTTCATATCTCACCTAACTGCTACGTGTGAACCATTATTCAAGCTGTTGAAGAAAGATCAAGCTGTAACGTGGAACAAAAATTGTCAAAAGGCGTTCGATAAAATAAAGCAGTATTTGCAGGAGCCTCCTATTTTGATACCCCCAGTGGCAGGTAGACCCTTGATTATGTATTTGACGGTTCTTGAGGGAAGCATGGGTTGTATTCTCGGTCAGCACGACGAGACAGGAAGAAAAGAGCATGCGATCTACTACTTGAGTAAGAAATTTACAGATTGTGAATCTCGATACTCAATGCTTGAGAAAACTTGTTGCGTGCTAGCCTGGGCCGCCAAGCGTTTGAGGCAATACATGCTGAATCATACAACCATGCTCATCTCGAAGACGGATCCTATCAAATATGTATTCGAAAAGCAGGCGTTGTCAGGGAGAATTGCCCGTTGGCAGATGGTCTTGACTGAATATGACATTCAATACGTCTCGCAAAAGGCTATAAAGGGGAGTGTGTTGTCTGAGTATCTGGCGGAGCAGCCTATTGAAGATTACCAATCGATGAGGTTTGATTTTCCTGACGAGGATATCATGTACCTAAAGATGAAAGATTGTGAAGAACCGCTGCCAGAAGAAGGGCCAGAGTTGGGTTCCAAATGGAAGATGATATTTGACGGAGCTGTGAATGCTTACGGTAGCGGAATAGGGGCAATCATCACTACGCCACACGGGTCGCACATCCCGTTTACTGCCCGATTGACCTTTGCCGTTACCAATAATGAGGCCGAATACGAAGCTTGTATAATGGGGCTTGAAGAAGCCATTGATTTGCGGATCAAAAATCTGGACATATACGGAGACTCAGCTCTGGTGGTGAATCAGATAAAAGGGGAATGGGAGACACGTCAGCCCAATTTGATACATTACATGAACTATGCAAGGAGATTGTTGCATTTCTTTGACAAGGTAGAGTTGCATCATGTACCGCGGGCAGAGAATCAAATGGCTGACGCTCTCGCCACTTTGTCTTCCATGTACAAAGTCAACTTCTGGAACGAGGCTCCCCGAATCATTATCTCTCGGCTTGACAGGCCTGCCTTTGTGTTTGCTATTGATAAAGCATCTGACGACAAACTGTGGTATTTTGATATCCTTAATTTCCTGAAGAATAAAGAGTATCCGACTAGGGCATCCAGTCAAGATCAGAAGACTCTCAGGAGATTAGCGGGTAATTTCTATTTGAATCCGGATGGCGTCCTATACAGAAGAAACCACGATTTGGTGTTGTTGCATTGTGTAGACGAAAGAGAGGCAAAGATGCTCATGGAGGAAATACACGAAGGTACCTTTGGTACACATGCTGGCGGGCATGCTATGACGAGAAAGCTGCTGCAGGCAGGTTATTTTTGGCTGACTATGGAAACTGACTGTTTCAAGTTTGCGAGGAAGTGCCACAAGTGCCAAATCTATGCTGATAAGATCCATGTGCCCCCGAGTCCTCTGAATGTAATGTCATCACCATGGCCATTCTCGATGTGGGGAATCGATATGATTGGAAAGATCGAGCCGACGGCTTCTAACGGGCATCGGTTCATCCTAGTAGCAATCGATTATTTCACCAAGTGGGTGGAAGCGGCGTCATACGCAAATGTGACGAAGCAAGTGGTGGCTAGGTTCATCAAGAGAGATATCATTTGCCGATATGGGATCCCCGAGCGGATAATCACGGACAACGGTTCAAACCTGAACAACAAAATGATGAAGGAGCTCTGTCAGAATTTCAAGATCGAACATCACAACTCCTCCCCTTACCGACCCAAGATGAATGGCGCTGTTGAAGCGGCCAATAAGAATATAAAGAAGATCGTCTAGAAGATGGTGGTGACCTATAAGGATTGGCACGAGATGCTACCTTTCGCTTTGCACGGTTATCGTACGACGGTACGCACATCAACCGGGGCAACCCCGTTCTCGTTAGTATACGGAATGGAAGCGGTACTACCGTTGGAAGTGGAGATCCCTTCTCTGAGGGTATTGCGAGACGTTCAGATGGACGAGGCAGAATGAGTGAAAGACAGGTTGAACCAACTGAGTTTGATGGATGAGAAGAGGCTAGCTTCTCTAGCATACGGTCGTTTATACCAAAGCCGAATGAAGAAAGCATATGATAAGAAGATACATCCGCGAAGCTTTCAGACGGGCGACCTTGTGCTGAAAAGGATTCTCCCGCCGCAGGCAGATCACAGGGGCAAGTGGACCCCCAACTACGAAGGACCATACGTTGTCAGGAAAGTCTTTTCAGGAGGAGCTTTATTGTTGTCCACTATGGACGGTTAAGACTTCGCGTCGCCTGTGAATTCGGACGCAGTTAAAAAATACTTTGCTTAAAATTGACCCGCTGGACAAAAAAAGAGAGTCCAGGCAAAAATGGGGCATCCTGGCGAACCAAAAACAGAATAAAAGGTTCGGGCAAAAGTTAGGGATAAAATGAAAAAATGTACACCCGCGAAGTTGAAAACCTACACTGGGCGGCTTCGGCAAAAAAGGGTATCCCGGTGAACTGAAAACCCGTAAAGGGCGGTTCACGCAAAAGTTAGGGATTTGAAAGGCAAATGACTGCGGTCCGAATTTGATACCACATTTGAGCATCAGTGCGGGAGAATATACCTGAGGGGTCGATTATCAGATGCAATCTTGTCATAGGTGTGAATACCGGGAAAGCATTAAAGTCGGATGAGTCATAGGAGGGTCAGTTCGTGGTGTTCATCTGCATCCCGTTGCCGACATGTGTACAAAATTTAATTTGTCAAAGTATTTATGCTTCCTGTGCATACTTGTATATCTGCTTTGGTAGCTTCCTCTTTTCAGGAGTTACATCCCGTGTACAAAATTCCGCCCATTCAGGGGCCCAATCAATAAAATATGTTATTCAGTACTTGATGCTGGTTCTTTACTGTTTTGTGCATGATAAAGCGCCTAAGTTTACTGAGTCTAGCATGTGTATAACATCACTGGCCCTTGCCAACAATTGCTAAAGCTTTGAATTAACTAAAAATAACGTCACTAACCTGAATCGATTTGGTTGTATAGGCTTGTCTTGTCTTGTTTGTGTTGTTGCAGGTTTCATAGCCGTACGAGGAAGATGATCAAGAGACTGCAGTAATAAAAGACTCGACCCTCATGCAGGTCATGCATGTTCTTCCTGAAGAAGGATGTAATTCCCTAGCTATTCGTAGCTTATCCAAAGGATATTCTCCAGCAAAGCCATTCATCCTCAGCAAAGTTTGGCGATTCCAAGGTTATTAGGCTGTATGCAGACAGTGTGGTGTCCCCCAGAAGGATTCCTTATCTCAAGCAGAGTGGGCTAGTCTCAGAAGATTAATATCGGTGAGCTGTATTCAGACAGTTCACTTTCCCCGCAGGGTCATTTACTCTCCCCCAGCGGAATCAGTTAATTTTCCCCAAGAGAATCATCCCATCCCCAACGGAGTTCTCTTTCCAACCAGTGTCTTCATTGCTCCCAGTGGAATTCAAAGTTTAAGACTCTCCCCGGAAGAGTTGGTGTGGGTCTTGGCATTTATTTTGTCAGAATACCGTGCGACATCAGTTCACTCTCCAGCAGAAGCGCATCTGGCATTCCCCAGCAGGGTGTTACTTCAGCAAGGTGTTTGGTTCGAGTTCCCAATTTCCCAGCTGAGTCGACTTCACTCTTCCAGCATTTATTTTGCGGGAATAATTCTGTAGCATCTGGCTATCCCCAGCGGAGTTGGCATTATCTTCAGCATTTATTTTGCTGAAGCAGTTTCTGTACCCAGCAGTTCGAGTCTGCATTTGCATCGGCATATAGTGTCGTACTGGCATCTACCAAACAAAAACGCATAGCATTTTGAAACATGAACCAGGTTGGCTAACCGTTTGTTTCAAGTATTGTTTCTCCTGCAGGTAGAGAGAGCTCTTACTCAGATGAATCACCAAACAGTCGAGGTCTCGACGTGAGACATTCAATGAAGTGTCAGCTTTGCCATTACTCCCCACAGAGTTATCAGTCAGAATTTCTCCTTATTCCCGAGCAGAGTTACTTATTTCCCCGCCAGGGTTTCTTGTTGAAGTTTCTCTAGTCCGACCAGCGGATTGTTTCTTTCAAAGCTGTTGTGACGTCAGCATTAAAAGGTTCGTGAGTCAGAATTTCAGAGGCTACCGCCGGTTATCAGAACAGGCGTCCAGTAGTTTGATTTCCAAATATCCCCAGTAGAGTCAGCCTCAAAGCTGCTGTAATGTCAGTGATAAGAAGTTTGCGGACCAATGGAAGGATGAGTCCTAACGTGGACGGGTTTATTGACGGGTTTTTTTGTACAATAGGAAAAGTGGGAGTCCTGACGCGGACATTTCCTCAGTTTGACGATATGTGTTAGTCCTAACATGGACGGATTTGATTTCTTGGTATCGATCGAAGGTGAAGTCCTGACGTGGACAAAGTTGGTTACTCTTCGTATTGGTGTCCTGACGTGGACCAGTTGTTTCCAGCAGATAGCTTGATTCGTGATGGTGAAATGTGCGTCCTGACGAGGACAAGTTTGTACTCCTTTGTGATGACAAGATGCGAGAGCCCTGACGTGGACGAATTTATCCTCCTTTGTGAGGTTTGGTTGTTACCAATTTCCCCAACTGAAGTCCTGTTTTGTCCGAAATTCCCAACTGTGATTGGAACTTTGGTTTGGTTGTCACCATCACCCCCAGGAAGTCTAGTGGTAACTAGCACTATTGGAAACTGTTTGTTGTTTTGGTCATCACCAGTACCCCTTTTGAAGCTTTTGCTTTCCCCAGTCGAGTCTCGGAGGACTAGTGGATACTAGATTCCCCGGTGCGTCTGGTCTTGTTCCTAACCTTTTCCTGAAGATCCCGTTTGAACTCTTCGTTATAGGAAATTTCTCATCTGGTTATCCCCAGTGAGGTTCGTGTCTTCATTCCGTCTGTCCCCCGGTAAAGTTTTGCTTCCTCAGTGGAATTGTTCCCCAGCGAAGTTTTCCCCAGTGGAGTTTTCCCCAGTGCGTCGGGTCCCCTGTGAGTAGTTACTCGTTGTGTCGACCATTCTTTTGTTTTTGCTCGTGTGTCTGCATCTGGCTTGCATTCAAGCATCATAAAGCACCATTTAGATTCATGGCATATTCACATTTGTCGTTTTGCATACCACCGGATCTAAGGGACAAAATTTTTGGTTTTCTATATTTAAATACCTTTCACTACGATTCTATGAGGATTGTCATCTCTCATTGCCATCTAGTGAAGATATTTAAATAGGGGCAGCTGTTGCACCCTAAATTTTGACCCCTTAGATCCTCATCATCATTTTAGGGTCATATTCGTTTGATTATCTGGCCATAACCTATTTCAAGTTGTCTTTGTCAAGATACATGCGAATTAGGGTTCTGCACCGTCAAAAATCGAGACTTCGACAGTATGATCAATCAATGTTTTGGATTGATTCTCCATAAAACAAAGTCAAAGATATCACATTGGGTCATATTTTAATCCAATCGGAGGTTGTCACCCCCAGATCAAGCACAGTGCAGTTGAGGGTACCCGATTAGGGTTTTCGAGCAAGAAAAGTCAACCGTAGTTTGACTTTGGATTTAAAGGAAGGTTCAATGATGCAACTTTGGTACAACAAGTTTATAAGGCTTAGTGAAGTCCCCTCAAAGAGTTTCAAGGTCTTGGAAGTCCCGAAACAAGAACAGACGGTCCGATAGTCATCGATCGATCGTACGGTTGACCGAAAAGTTAACTCTTCAATCTTAAGGAATTGGACTTCATGATGTGAATCAAAAATGTTCCTTATGTCATATTACACCTCCCCATAAAATTTCAGAGCCATCGGATCAAGGATTGAGGAGTAATAAAAAAGTTGGGAAATCAAGGTTTTGAAAAGGGCAAAGTCATAACTCCTTAACCACACAAGGGTTTTTGACCTAGTTTCAAGAGGAATGAGTTCCTAAAACAAGCATAAATATTGTAGTACCTAATTGGGGCTTTTTAAAAAGTACAAGTAGGTTCCATAACTCTTCCTGTTTAGAGAGAACCAAGGTCCACAAGTTGGCAAAAACTCATATTGGAAAAACCAGGTCAGCATGAGTTTTTTTTTTATTCCAAAACCTCTCCAAATTGATGCTAATTAAAGACTAAGCCTCATTTATGATGTTTATATTTATAATTAACATTTTTACATCAATTCCCACGAAAATGGCACAAAGATTAAAGGAAATCATTATTTAATGCAAGTTGCAAAAGTGAATAATGAAGAAAGAGAAAAAAGGTGGCTACCATTGTCAAATCATCAACTTTAATTCAACAAGTCACCTCCTATACTATGAAGCATGATGAAAAAATCTATAGGGCATGGGGAATATCTTAGTAGAGTGGCTTAAAGATAAAGGTGAAGATTTCATTGGAAAACTCAAAGATTTTCATGATGGAAGGTTAAAATTGACAATTTGCTTCACTTTTGCCCATACCTTGATCCAAGGCCTTTGGCTATAAATAGAACTCACTTCCTACATCACAAACACACCAGTTCTATGCTAGAAACCATCTAGAACTCTCTCCCTTACATAATCACCAAATTCTTGCAAAATCTCACTAAGTCTCCAAAATCCCTCAAAATCTATTTTTGCAAAACACCTTCCAAAACCATTTCTAAACTTTTTCCAACTCAAGAAACACTTCAAACACATCAAATATGATGTATTGAAGCTTCTAAATCACTTCCACACTTATGTAACAAGGTTTGAGTGAGTTGGTCTTTGAAACCGTTGGATTTTAGAGTTTTTCCTTCATTTACAAGGCATTTCGTCCACTAGCTTGCTTGGAGGTTTGTTTGGAGCATCTATTCATCAACCTAGGAACATTTGAAGACCTTGTAAGAGCTCTCAATATCTCTGGTTTTCTTATTGCTTAAGCTTGCTTCAAGAGGTAAACCTAAAACTCATAAATGTGAACTTTCTACTTGCATTTCACATGCTACCATGAATGTTTTTAGGGTTTTCACCTTCCTATCTCTCATTTATTCATTTCAAAACTTTAATTTTATTCTCTTTTGAGTTTTATTTTAAAGTTATGATTTTGGATTGTTAGTATCCTTGTGTACTTGAGTTTGACTAAAACTCTTGCTTGTAAGCATTTGTGTTTGATCTTCTCTTAAAACTTGAAAGTTTTCCCCGTGAAGTTTTTAAACTTCTCACTTACATTTGTTGTGACATTATTTGATTACGCTTGATAATTGTAATTACATACGGCATCTTGTAAGCTCTAAGAAACCATTCTTTGTCAAGATACATCTTTATCTTTGTTAAGATCCCCTGCCATCTTTGTTAAGATATATCCCCATCTTTGTTAAGATATGTTTGTGGTTGTGACTTCCTTATGCTTAAGTCTTGTAAGAACTTACCCTTCTTAATATTGTAATATCTTGATACTTGCTTTGGTTGTGACCATCTATCTTGATTGAAATCATTAATATTGTAATATCTTAAATGCTTGCTTTGGTTGTAACCATTCATCCTGATTTAGATCCTTGCTTATTATAATATGCTTGATCATTCTTGGTTGTAACCATATCCCTTATATTCATCATGTGTGAATGTTTATGCTTTGTTAAGTTTACTTTCCCCAAGTGATGGAACTCTTTAGTTCTCATCCAAGTTGCGTCATCTTTTCCCTTCCAAAGGAAAGTCTCTCTATTGACCCTTGGGTCATAGATAGCTCATTAAACTCATAGGTCTGGATAGAACCTTCTCCCCCTTTTGGTTTGGATAGAACCAATAGGATTTAAACATCATAGGTCTGGATAGAACCTTCCCCCTTTTAGTCTGGATAGAACCAATAGGATACCCTCATAGGTCTGGATAGAACCTTCCCCTCCTTTTGGTCTGGATAGAACCAATAGGATTTAAACTCATAGGTCTGGATAGAACCTTCACCCTCTTTTGGTCTGGAAAGAACCAATGGATCCTTATTCTGTAGTTCGTGCCCGAACTACGACCGCTCTGATTTCTCATTGGACAATGAGAATACGTAGGCACAAGATGCGATATCTTGACGAGCAACCTTCCCCCTTCTCCCACCTTTTGGTCTGGATAGAACCATTTGGTCTTACAACGTAGAACTTTAGGATAGAGTTTGGTTAACTCTATGTAAGAATCATGGACATGATTACTTACTTCCCTTTATTGAGAGTTCAACATAGATCTTGAGAGTTTTGTGAAACTCTACACAAGCATGGATATGTTTGTTCCCCTTTGAACCTTAATTATAATCAAGTGTTCTTCATCCCTTGTGAGGTGAACTACGATTGCTCTAATTCTATCCTAGTTAGGATACGTAGGCAGAGGACGCGATGTCTTTGCGAGCAAACTTAGAAACTATCTTTAGGTCATAACCTACACCCTTTACCCAATCCCAATCCTTAGCAAACATTTACCAAACTTAGCATGCAAACAAACAAAAGGTTCCTGTAGAGTACTACATATTTTTAGGATGTGAAATACCTACCCTATGCATAACCAACCCCCGATCCCCGAATCTCTTAGCGTTGTTGTTACATCGCGAAAATGGTTTTTCTTTCTTTAGACCTTTCCTTTGGATAAATTAAAGTCCGGTTGTAATCTAAGAATTAAAGATTCAATTTAATCAATAGCTTGGTATCACGATTCTCACCACAACAGAAATGGCGACTTCGCTGGGGAGACTGACTTAAAACTTGAGGGTTTAGCCTATTTTGTTTGATTGCTTGCTATATTTGTAAATATTTGCTTAACATGTATATTTGTCAATATATTTGTTTTTGTGTTGGGTATTGGGTGCTTTGAGTGGTGAGACGGTCCTATACCCAGACTTGAGTGCACTTATGATAGGATGGTGGTATATTCAAGAAGGCTTATAGGGAGTCTATTCCCGACCAAGCTAACTTGAGAAATCACCGCTCAGTGTAGGCCCTCTTGAGAGTTTAGTACTGTTGATCGAGTATTCGTGAAAATAATGCTACTTTCAACGAAGGAGCCTATGACACTGTGGACTTTTAGAATACATTCTACCCCACTTTGGCCTTATTAGGACGTAGTGCGATGGCTATAAGGAAGTATTTCCGAAATAGTTGATACACAATACTACACTCAGACGAGATTCTCTTGAGAATATTATCGATTACCAAGTGATTTGGGAAATTGATAATATCCAAAAGATGGGTTGATGACTCTGGGAACTCTGTAGAACCCGTTCGGCAAGTACAAATTAACCCATAGTACAAATCCTGGGGGATGGGTAAACCTCTGACTCCTTGCTTTGATCTTGAGCCTAGGAGGTCTTTGTGTATGCATTATATTTGTAAATACTTGCATTTGTGTTATGTGTGCATCATCCCACCATATCACCATAAGCATATCATGTCGCAACTGGTTTTGTAAAGCTCAGTCGTTTTCTGGTATTTTTTAAAAGTTGTAAATTTTTCCAACGATTAATGAAATGGGGTTTTAACCTAATCAAACTTCTGAGTTTTGTAAAACCAGTTGCATTTTACACTTGCATCAACATTTTACATATCATACTTCATTGCATTGGTCTTTTGGTTCATTCTGTGTTTGGTTGACATCAGAGGGGGGATACCTAGCACATATCCAGGACAAATGGCAACAATGGAGGGACTTTTGAAAGCCTTGGAAATGCTGAAAGAGGACATCAGAATTCTCAAGTGTTAGATGAATTGGGTTCTAGAGACATTGCAGAACATGATGAAAAAAGAAGGTCCCCTTGACCATGTTACGTCTAGAGAAACTAGGGATGCATTATCTCCGATGGTTCCTCCAACTCAAGGACATCCTCGGCATCAACGAACAGATAACCGTCAATCGCGTCAGTACGCCCAACACTCAGTGTTTGTTCCTCCTCAAGCTTCTCAAAGCCGGAAATTGAACAAGAAGGATCATGTCAGGAAAAATAAGACTTGCGGTAGACAAACTCCAGTACCGTTAAGCAAACTTTACCAACTACTGATTCAGAACTCACTAGTGACTCCACGATTGTCCAATCCGGTGCCAGGACCATGACATAATGCGAACCTGAATTGTGAATTTCACAAAGGAGCTAAAGGACACAACTTAGATGCATGTATAGCATTAAGTTATCTTGTACAAGAGCTAATCGTTGACAAACGCTTGATCCTCGAGGAGGACCATCCAAGAGTGGAATGTGGATATCATACTGGGACCACAGGGCACCTAGTTGAAGAGTATGAAAGTTTTAAACTGAGATTGCAAGAGCTACTGAAACCTCAGGAGGATAAATCAAATGACAGTGTTGCGATTCCTAAATGCAAAGGCAAAGGACCCGTGAGACCCCTCATAATTCTATATCACAAGGAGCAAGTGATGGTTGGAGGTGTTTCGCCACATGGGCCTAAAATTTGAAATTTGTTTTGTTAAACAATTTTAATTCCCTAAGGCTGGCAGCTGTGGACTGTTTCAGCATTTTGTTGTGTTTTCTTTGCATTTCTGTTGCTTGTAAGTTGTTGTTTATTTGAATTGGCAATATTTAATGAAATATTTGTGCATCTTTTGAGTAAGTCCATTCGTTTCACTCTTTCTTTTTTCATTGTTATGAAATACCAAAAATGCAGAAAATTTCTTTTGTTTACTAAACTGTTGTTTAAAACAAAGATTGGGGAGGATGATGAAAATTATATCCATAACTTCTGTCGATATGCTTTCAAATTTAACTTTGCCGATGATGTAAGGCATTGTTTCAGTCCTTAAACACTAGAGAAATAAGGAAGATAATCCCTCGTTAACCCCTTCTAGCCTAGGCGTAGGAGTTTTTTTTTCTTTACAAAACAAAACCTTAAATCTCAAACCGTGGGCGGGTAGTTCTCAGTTAACTTGAAGATACGTGCATACAAGACACTTTTCATATAGAACTGGTGCATTCAGGTTTCTCCTTCGAACACAACAAGAGAGTGTCGAAGATGCTTTTCAGCATAAAAGATGATGATGGTTCGCCGTAGCCATTAATCTGGGTAGTCACCTCCTTTCTTGAAATAAAAAAAAAAGAGAAGAAGAAAGAAGAAAGTGAAAAAGCCCGCTAAGTCAAAACCTATGAAGGAGACTTAGGTAAAAAATGGGGCATCCCATTGACTGTATATTCGAACAAAGAAGTTCAGACAAAGGTCATGGATAACAAAAGAGAGGAATGTTGTAAGAGTTATCACTCTTTAAAAAAAACCTCAAATAGCAAAAGCTATCTAATACTGTAAGGGAGTTGTGACTACCCTAGGTTCGTAAACCATCACCAACTATCATCAGTTCAATTCTTAAGTCTGTGGGAACCTGAGTGTATAGTTTGAGTTAACTGAGCGTAGGATTGGAGTTCATCATGAAGAGTGGGTGGGACCAAATAACTTTGAGCCTTTATCCTTTGTTTCATGAACCATGAACCAAGCCACGTTACAACCCTTGAAAGACCTAATTAAGGTAAGGTTGTTTTGAAAGCATATTACAGCAAGGTTGGATAACCTGACTCCTAATGATCTTTGTTAATTGTGTGTGTTAATCACTTTATCCATCATTTGTAAAATAATTGGACCACTTTCACTTTGATCACTTAATCACTCCGCCGTGTGTGTTTCATCAAAAAATGTTTTCAAAAGATTGCATGAATTTTACATTGAAAATTGCCAATTTTTAATGAACAGCATTGCGTGCAAAACAATCCAATATCAAAGGAATCCCAACAAACGTTGTCAGCTAGGGAATTTAACTTGATAAAGGAAGCTCAGCCTGGGGCAACCAATTTGAAGGATTTGTTAATCATTTGTTGTAACGTTCAGCTAATCAGAGCCAACCAAGTCAAGATCAGATGAAACTCTCGATGAACAGTTTAGTCTGGGGCAATACTTTTGCAGTTACCAACTAGTAGGGGCAAGTTTGTTACCCAGTCGTTACTTCCACAGTCTAAAGACTTTATTGTGCAAGCACCGTTAAACTGGGGCAATCACGTCGAGATTTGTAAATCTCTCTTTAAGTGTTTGAAGACATTGAAGCATCATTATGCTAGTTCTTTTGTAAAGGCATCCTTATGACTTCTTCTCACAGACTGTGTAATCTGGGGCAGAAAAGGTTTGAAGACTGTTTGTCACAAGAGTCGTCGCTCACTTGAAGAGGGTTGTTATCATAATAGGGCATAAATGTTTTGGTCTCATGATACCCTTTGTCAACTCTCCAGTTAAGTTGTTACTTCAGTTGATCTGGGAATCTCTCGACGTGATTTTCCTTCAGCAAAGAATTCAAACTCATGATGGCAATCCAAGTGAAGTCATGACATTCTGGCCTAAGAAGATTACTCTCTCCCAAAGAAGGTGGTAACCTTGAAGTGGAATTGTTCATCATGATCATCCCTTTGATGTCCAATCTTGGTAAAGTTTGGTTGGGTCTCCGTGTCGAGATGTTTAATTCATCTCCAGTTTTGTTTTGTCTATTTCGTCAGCATAAACATAAGCATGGCATATGCATATGCATAGCATCTGTGCATTTTTTGCTATCCCTGGTTGTTACCTGCTTTATTTCACTTTGGTGTTCTCCTCAGTGAATGGGTGTTTCATCTCTCTTCAATAGAGTTGTCAGCCCTTAGGCATAAAACTTCCATTATTTCTCAATTCCCCACAAAGTTTAATCCTCGTGGATGATGGTTGCTTCAGTTATCTTTTCCATGATTGGATAAGGTGAGTCACCATTCGAGTTCATTTCTCAATGATTGGAGTCTTGGTGACAGATTCTTTCTAGTTCCATTCTAGATTGAACTTTGGTCCCTGTCGGTCGCTAAAATCTACCTGGACGTGCATTTATTTTGCACTATCTATCAAGAAGAAAATTTTACACAACAATAAGTGGCAGTCTCTGTAGAGAAGCTTATTCATCTTCAATGGTAAGTGGCAGTCTCTGTAGAGAAGCTTATTCATCTTTAATAATAAGTGGCAGTCTCTGTAGAGAAGCTTATTCATCTTCAACAATAAGTGGCAGTCTCTGTAGAGAAGCTTATTCGTCTTCAATGGTAAGTGGCAGTCTCCGTAGAGAAGTGTTGCACCCTAAAATTTGCTCAACCTTATTCACTTGGTTTATGTTTCAATATTATTCGCATTTGCATATAGAGTCATGTACATAGCCTAACCTTCTGCATAGCATAAGCATAGCAAGTCATCCAACAGGGGACCAAGCATTATTCTCATCACTATGAGCCTATCAAGAGGTTATTATACTAATTCAATCTCATTCAAGTCATCAGAAAGAATTGGGAAGCTATCAAGTCAATGGATCAAGCAGTTCATCTATCTCCTAACTGAGGGTATCTGGGGACCAATAAGTAAGTTGTGAGCTATTAATGGAGCATGGAGAGTATTTGGGCATCATGGGAGACTTAGAAAGTCATTTGGAGAAAGAGACAAGTCATTGGTGTAGTCACAAGAGTTGGGGATGAAGACAATCAACTAGGGTTTCATCTGGGTCAACCCTGGGTCAACTTTAGGTCAATTGACTGATTGAAAGACATTAAGGGGCTATTGGAGAGATGTGGGGTTCATCATTTGACATGTAGAAGAGAATATGGTGGTATGCCAAGAATAATTCAATAGAAATCAAGGAGAAGAGGAGTTTCTAAATTAGGGTTTCTGTGTAAAATCCCCTAGTTTAGGTCAAATTTCCAAGCAAGATAAGTCAAAATACAAGCTTCAAATGGATCTTTGGCCAACATGAATCTTGTAGAGGATCTCAATACCTTTAATTTGAGTGGTGGAAGACATCAAGGAGATTTATAGAACTCAAGTTATGGTCCTTGCAAGTTACAGGTCATCTGAGGTATCTGAAATTTTGTCTGTGAAAGTGACTTGACTTCCAAGCCACTTTTACCCCTCAAGGAGATTTCAAATGAATTTCTGGTCAACATAAGAATTGTTCCTCATTGTCTTAGCTTTCTAGAATGGTATAGTATGCCTTCATATGATTTGTGGAACTCTACTTATGGTCTTGGCAAGCAAAGGGTATTTTGGTCATTTGAGAATTACAGGTCATTTCAACCTATGCCCAAAACTCATACAAGGAAGCTTCAAATGGAAAACTTTACAACATAAAACTTGTTCCAAATGACATTTTGAGTCTATAAAAGTGACCATGAGAGATTGGAAAGATTCATAGCACAAGGTTTCAAAATTGTTGGATTTAATGAATAAAAATGGACTTAAAAATGAGATTTTTCATATTTTAGCCAAATGAAGCAAAATTATAGGTCATTTTGAATGGAAAGATCATTTTAAAGACATTGGCTAAAGTAGAATTTTGAGCTTAGTTCACATTTTGGGAGTTATTCATGGTTACTTGTAATGGAAGATACATAAACCAAATCCAAAGGAAAGAATGCAAGGGAAGCTTCTCCAAGTTTCTAGGAGGTTCTAAGGACACCTATATATTGATATGAGATGGTTCATGCCATGGTTGGTGATTACATTTTCTCAAAATCACAAGTTTCACTCACTTTTCTCCAATTTGCAAAAGCATCTCAAACACTCTCAAATCTCCACCAATTTCCATCTTTCTTGATTTGATCATCATCAATATCTTCCATGGATCACATTCACATCAGAGTTTGGTAGATTTGGGGAAGAAATCGTGCTGTTCAAGATAATCATCCAAAGTGCAAGAACTTTGGGATTGCTGAATTCAGAAGGATTGGACAAGATTCATTGCATACAGAATTCATAATCAAGCTCCTTGATCATTTTCCACTCCTCACAAGCATCAGATTCAAGGATTTTAGTACCTGTTTTCAAGAATTTGCACCAGGTATGTTTTCCTTCGAATTAGCTAGCATAGTGATCATGGCATAGGATTGTTAGTATATTAGAGACCTAGGTGGTTAGGTGATGAATTTCACAAAGTTTGGAGAGGTTTAATGGAGATTATCAATGGTGCACTAATTCTGTTGGAGCTTAGAACATCAAGAATAATGCAAGGCAAACTTAAATTAGTTGCTTAGAATGATCAGTGAAAGATGTAGATTATGCTAGGGTAAAGATTGGCAAGGTTTGGTATGGTTGATGACAGGTGTTCATGGTGGATTCTATCTGTTACACCTATCGGGTTTGTTTCTTGAGTGAGTTTCAGAAGGAGATAATGGTATGGTTGTGTAGAGGAGAGTTGATAGAGCATCTTTGCTCTTTGAATCGCGTGATTTCATGGAGGGACGAAGGAGAACAGAGCAATGGAAGGTGCTTGCATGGTTAGGGTTTCTCAGAGTTAGGGTTTGGCTCAAGGTTGAAGACAATGTTTGAACCACACGATTGGGTATTTGACCTTGACTGGGGATCTAATCCGATGGCTGCGATTTAACATGAAAACGAAGGGAAATTCAAAGGGTGCTACGCACCGTTTCATTAAAACGTTTCTGATGGGCTCAGATCTTCCTTGCTATTTGTACCCCTCTTAACCAAGGCCCAATAATATTCAACTGGAAACCTTACTATCTGCACCGTTTGTACCTTTTTTTTATTTTTTGCTTGTTTCTGATTGTTTCCTGGGCCTTGCGTATCTTGCTACTGACACCCCCACTGCCTGGCCCATCTCTTAATTTCAAATGATCTCTCATACTTGTTGCACCCCCTCTCCATTTAATCCATTTTAAAATTTTTAATTCATTTCACTTCTTTCAAAAATCATAAAAAAATGAAGACTTCATATTTTTTGATGATTCTTTTTGCACTAATTTCTTCAAGATGTCTAGAAAATTATAAAAAATAAAAATTGCATTTTATTTTTTATTTGATATTTTTCCCATATTTTCCAAATAAATGCCTATTTTAGGTGTTTCATTTCATGCATGATTTTGTTAATTTTTGTTCTAATAAGTTGCTTTAACATTTTTAATCCATTCTTTTTAGGTTGATTAGTAGACATTGTTAGCTTGTACATAAAATTTAGTTCCCATTTTTAGGACTTAATTTTAGGTGTTTAGCTTAGGTGTGAATAACATGAACACAATTAGGGTTTAAGTGACAACTTAGGAGAATTAATTCATTTCCCTTAGGACTTAGAGATTGAATGTTTTAAATATGGGACTATAGGGACTATGGGTAGTTATTAGATCCCCTTAGAAATCACTAGGATTCCCCTACTGCTATTGGTATGATACTGTCTATATTTGATTGATTGGTGTGGTGTGCCCTCTGGGGATTATTGTTTGTCTGTATGGGTATTGGGATTGCTTGGGGATTGGGGGAGCTGAAGACTTGTGATAATGAAGCCATTGGAGATCCAGAACTTGAAGACCAACTTCCAGAGTTGATGAGGAGATTCCTGCCAGCAGCTGCTGAGGAGACTAGGGTTTAGGAGCTAGGCAGAGCTCTAGATTAGAAAGCTTGTTTCTCAAACATGGAATGCCTTGTCTGCATCCATCCTTTCCCTATGATTCAAAGTCTCTTTAAAATATCCACCTCCTTCCTTTGGAAGGATCAGTGAATGTATTTGAAAGATAGAACTTTTGAGGGGAAATTATCTGTATAATGTTAACAGTTAATGAACCACCCTTGGTAGGTAATTGACTGTCTAACATTCATTCACTTCATCTTATTGACTGATGTTTCTCCTGGAGATTGAGACTGGAAGAAAAGCCATTGCAGATGGAAGATTGATGATCAAGACCTTGCTGGAAAGCTGTGGAGATGGAGATTGATGCTTGCCTGAAGCTTATAGCTGTTTGATGATGACTTGAAGATAGATATTGATTCAGAGCTGCTGTGGCTGTTTATTTTTGCTGTATTTCATTTCTGATGTATTGATTGGTTTTCTGGACTGTATTGTTTGTTGTTTACCCTGTTGGGTTGAAAGTGAATCCTGTTCACTTTTGCCTATTGTTTTCCAGGTTCGAGGTTGAGTGGGACTCCCTTGCCTCGCTTGTATTGCTGCATTCATGCATTTTACTGCTTTACTGTATATATCTGATATTTTTTCCGTTTCCGTCTATTCCCTTAGGATCTTTGTTTCTCTCTGCGTAAGAGAGGAGCATGATAGACATTAGGTCTTAACCCATGCATGACAACATTAGGTTAGTTTGATTCCCTTCGCAACCGTAGGTTAGGGTTCTGTCTCTTCTTTCTCAAAACAAATAGAAAAATACAATAAAATTTCAAACACAATAAAAGACACTTCTTCCGCAAAAGAATGTGAACTCATCAAGACGTCATTTTTTGTCCGCTGGGACTGTTAATCAGAAAAACCTTTTTCAGAAGGAATAAAATCAACCAAGACAAGCTTGTGTCGTACGTGGCCCGAACTACGTTTGCTCTGATCTTCCATGCAGTGTGGAAGTACGTAGGCATAGGATGCGATATCCTAGCGAGCAACCTTCCCCTCCTTTCCCTTAGGTAGGCGAACTACGTTGACTCTGATTTCTCGTTCCGGACGGGAATACGTAGGCATAAAGTGCGATGCTTTGCCGAGTCATTTTATTTTCATTCTCTTTTAACCCTTGACCTGTAGAGTAGATAGAATAACAATCCATATCCGAAAACAAGCGTGGATCCCGTCGAGTACGACGGACGTGAGGGGTGCTAATACCTTCCCCTTGCGTAACCGACTCCCGAATCCAGGTTTTGGTTGCGATGACCATACCTTTCCCGTGTTGTGCGAGGTTTACTCTGAGCGTTTCCTTTCCCTCCCGTGGGATAAATAACGCACGGTGGCGACCCTTCTGTTCAGCCGGCGCCGATTTTCGCAGTAGCGACAGCTGGCGACTCTGCTGGGGATTCAACGTCCCCTGACTGCTAAGGTATGCATTTGGGATCCAACGTCCCTTAAGAGAGTCAATCCTAACGCTTGTTTTCCCGTCGAGGATTTTGTATGGATTTATATTTCTGACCTTTATTTTCAGCATTATATATATTGATTATTATTGTTGTATTGGGGTGTGATGGGTGGTTCTATGATTGAGAGATAAGCCGGACCTGGGCTTGAGTGCACCTAGAATTAGAGTAGAAAGTAGTGGGCGCGTGCCGGCTTTGCTTGCATTAGTGTCTCATGAAATCTACACTCGGACGAGGTTCTTCTGGTTGGCTTCTTTTTCTACCCTTTGGGTCGAAGGGGTTGTTGGTCAGCTGAATTGTCGACTCCGGGAACCGATCATTTGGAAGTTGGCTAAGTGAGGCCTTGTCAGGATTTGATGATGCCACTCCTTCTGGGAATCGTATCATCAACCCTGAAAGTCTGTGACGCCGACGACCGCATAGGATGCCATACCTTTGTCAGTTACTAGGACATCCACCTGTGAGAGGGTTTGGGGTTATGCAGGTAACTAGACCTTCAGATACCGGTTATTTCTTGATCAGAGATCCTGGGTATTTATGAAGAGTTATAGACCATTTGGAGATGTGTTATGAGGTCTGTCAGGGGCCATTTGGAGATGTGTTATGAGGTCTGTCAGAGACCAGTTGGAGGGTTCTGAGGTCTGTCAGAGACCAGTTGGAGATATGATATGAGGTCTGCCAGAGACCAGTTGGAGTTATAGTTTGAGGTCTGTCAGAGACCGTTGTTAGAGCTTTGTTGCAGGTCTATCTGAGACCAGGGTTTGAGGACTTCTAAAAGAGTCTATTTGAGACCTCTTGATATGGTTCAGGCTATTCAGCTACGACAATTGGTCCCTGTTGCATGTCACTTTCATTGCATTGTTTGCATACTCATTATCATTGCATCCCATTAACGTGTGTCTGTGCTGCAGGTGCATTTGCATATCCTCCGATTCTAGTGCCCAGACTTCTGAGTGTTGATTATGGCTGGTTTGAGGAAAACAGTTGCGTATAAGCTGCCTACACCTGATATTACTCCTTTGCTCAGTCTGATATCTCTTGCTAATGAGGAGGTTAGGAGAAGCTTCAGAATGAGTCATGGGAGATTACTGAGATTAGTCTGCAAGCCCACTGCTGATGAGATGAACGGGCTGTACACCCTGATGCAGTTTTATGACCCCGCATTGAGATGTTTTACGTTTGCTGACTTCATTCTAGGGCCCATCATTGAGGAGTATGTGGAATTTACTGAGCTACCCGTGCAGAACAAGGTTCCCTTTATTCACTCTGCTGCTGAGCCCAAGTTGGAGGACTTAGCCAAAGCCTTGCATATGGACGCCGCAGAACTGTTAGTGACTTCTTGGCTTGGGGTTTCAGGTTTCTCTCTTGATTTCTTGGTTGGCAAAGCTCAGGAGTATGCCAAGAACGGATGTTGGGTGGTTTTCAATGCTATCTTGGCTTTATGCATTTATGGAATTGTGTTGTTCCCTAACTTGCCCAATTTCGTAGACTTGGACGCTTTCCATCTATTTGCTGCCGGCAATCCATTGCCCACGCTGATCGGAGACTTCTACCACTCATTGCACTACAAGAACGAAAACAGAAGGGGAAAGGTTGTTTACTGCTGTGCTCCTTTGTTGAATATGTGGTTCAAGAGTCATCTTCCCATGAAGGGATCTTTTATGGAGAGTGCAACCACCGCCAGCTGGTCAGAGCGCCTGATGAGGCTATCTTCCGAAGATGTTGAGTGGTTTGATCGAGATCTGTTAGGGGCTGAGCTTATATTCAGTTGTTCTGGGTACCCTAATGTCCCGCTGATAGGAAGAAAAGGGTGTATCAACTACAACCCATCTTTGTTGGTCCGTCAGTTCGGATATGCACTGAAGAACCCACCAAAGGAGGAAGAAGTACAGGAATCTCCGTACTTCACCGGTGATTTGAAGGGGGAGTTATTGGCCAAGCTGCAGCATGCCTGGACGCGTATTAACCGAAGAGGGAAGCCGTTGTTAGGAAAGAATGACTGTCAGGCTTACGCACCTTACAGGGTTTGGATCCAGGAAAGAGCAGGTCAGTTGCGGATGCCATTTCCAGATGCACCGATCCTTGTTCCCATTCCGGTAGCTGAGCCCACTACTGTTTCTCGGGAAGCCTACGAGCAAGTGGTGAAAGAAAAAGATGCCTTGATGAAGATCAACAAAGGGTTAGAGCAGGAGCTAGCTCAGATACGCAGTGAGAAAAACAAGGCCGTGCATGCTTTCCAACAGCAGATTGAGCTAGTAAACCGACTAGGGGCTGAGTTGACTGAGGAGAGGAAGAAGCGCGAACGTCTGGGGCAAGAGTTCAGAAGCTCCCACGACATGCTTGAATCCAAAAAGAAAGCACTTGACATCGCTCACCGAGAAATCTCTTCCTGCAATAAGACTTGGAATGCCACGCTCACCAACAATAAGAAGAGGGAAGATAAGTTGAAGCAGCAAATCTCCGACCTCGAAGAGCAGTTGAAGTCCAGCATCAAGAAGTGTGAAGAAGAAGTGATGACCCGGCATAGTCTCCAGAATGCACTAAACAAGGCCATCAAAGGCAGAGATGAAGCTGTGTCTCAGAAGCGTAAACTAGAGGATCGCTTCGGAGAGGGGGCATGGGAAGAAACTGCTGAAGACGTGCGGCGTGTTCTTAAGAAAAGAAACCAACTTGTTGAAGGGCTGCTTGCTCGACCGAGTCATCCGGAGACCAAGAAGTTGCTAGAAGAGTACCAGACTTATGGGGGTGTTTGATCATTTCATGTAGTAACTTGTATGCTTTATTTGCATAGCGCTGACCATCACCAGGATTGTTGGTTGAGGTCATGCCTTCTTTGTACTCTCAGTGATATTGTACTGGTTTCTCTGCAATATATGAGGCTTTCTGTGATTCAATCCCGATCTCTGTATTTCTAGCACTGTCATTGCACCGGCACCTTCACACTAGAATCGGGGAATGAATTTCCCTAATGCACAGACACACATTGCATTACATTCATATTCATATTGCATTGCAGGTAATCTTTGGATGGTGTCTTATTTCCTGCTCTATCACATGTACTCTTCAGGATTGCATATCAGCACCCGCACCGCTATTTCACTCGCACCAACTGTCGAAGAATCATGGATCAAATGCAGAACGAGATGCAAGATGTGCGCGAGAAGCTAGCTCTCTTTATGCAGACCATGGAAGCTATTGCAAAAGGTCAGGAGAATTTGCAAGCCATGGTCCAACCTCTGTTGGCCCGAAATGCTGGTCACGGTAACGAGGATCATCAGTCCGTGCGAGTCGATACTGTTCATGGAGATGGCACTCCCACGCCAGTGGCTCCACCTGTAGTCAATATACCTGCTGCTAATGTCAACAACGCTACCGCTGCTGGGAACGGTAACGTCGGAGTTGGGAACGAGATTGCTGTCCATAACGTTGGGCTTGGTGATGTCAACTTGGGTGATAATATGGGAGGCAACGGCTTTGGCAATGCTGGATTCGGGTTCAATGATCAAGGATTCGATAATGCTGGGAAATATGGCTTCAATGCTCAAGGCTTTGGGCAAGATGGTTATGGTGTGGCCAATCAGGGTTACGGAGGTTTCGGAAAGGGAAACGGCGCTGGGTTAATGGCTTTTGGGCCCGATGGAGGTGTTCAAGGGTACGGCAACAGAGGCCGAGGCCCGGTGATGAATCAAATTAGAGCTGGCCGCAATAATGAATATGATGGGTATGGAGCTGGGAATGGTATGTGGCAAGAAGATCAGCAGGAGGACGCTTTCTCCGGCGGAGGCTTTGAAGGGCCGATGGATAACTCCCAGAAGATCAGAATGCTGGAAGAGCAGATGAGGGGGGTCCTGAACCAAAGTGCTGTGGGCTTGGACATGGCAACAATGGGTCTGGTACCTGGCTTGAGGGTGCCAATCAAATTCAAAGCTCCTACGTTCGATAAGTATAAAGGGGACACATGTCCGAAAGTGCACGTGCGGGCTTATTACAGAAAGATGTCTGCGTACTCAACTGATGAGAGAATGCTAATGCATTTCTTTCAAGATAGTTTGTCAGGCCCTTCCCTAGAGTGGTACATGGGGTTGGAGCCGACTAATATAAAGACATGGAAACAGCTAGCAGAGGCATTTGTAGCTCACTACAAGTACAACAGCGACTTGGCGCCCAATCGGGTCCAATTGGCAGGGCTGTCGCAGAAGAAGGGGGAGAGCTTTAAAGAGTACGCGCAAAGGTGGCGCGATATGGCTGCCAGGGTCCGTCCTCCTTTAGAAGACAAGGAAATGAATGACATGTTCGTCGGCACATTCACAGGCTTGTTTCATGACATGTTGTTTCATACATCTCTGGCCAGTTTCTCAGACTTAATTCTGATGGGAGAAAAGATTGAACGTAACATTAAACAAGGAAAATTCCAGGCTGAGGAATCAACTGCATCTGGCAGTAATAGGAAAGCTTTTGGTGGGTGCCGTCAGGGCGAGGCAAGCGCAGTATTTGGAGGCCGAGGCAGGGGACGAAACCAATATCATCAGTCGCAGCAGGTGGCGAGTGTTACTACTCCGTATCAGCAACAACAACAACCGTTTCAGCAGCAGCCAATGCAGCAGCAGCAGCAGCAGCAGCCACCGCAGGGGGCACAACAGGCTCAGCGAAGATTCCAGGGTGGTAAACCAAGAAGAGTGTTTGAGAAGCCTCCCTCAACCTATGCAGATTTGTTGCAGACGCTGTTGGGTCTAAATTTGGTAGAGAAGAGAACTCTGGCACCGATAACGGGAACTCCTCCGTATGGTTATGATGCAAGCAGGCACTGTGAGTTTCATTCTGGGGCCCCAGGCCACGATGTAGAGGGCTGCCACGCTTTTAAGCATGTTGTGCAGGATCTTTTGGACAATAAGACTATCAATTTCGGAACGGCAGGTCCGAATATAGTGCAGAAACCCATGCCTAATCATGGGGCGAACGCCATTTTGACTGAGGAAGGGTTGAATCTGGTTATGAATGTCGACGATTTAAAGACGCCGCTGAGCGAGATAAAAAAGCAGGTTGTTGCAAGGGGGTGTTTATCCAGGATGTGACGAGTATTGCTTAGAATGCTGGACCCTAGCTGGGGGGTGTGATGATTTGAAGAAAGGCATCCAGGCTTTAATTGATGGAGGCACATTGCAGTTTGACCGAGCAGCAACTGAAGAACCTGCAGGGGCAGTAGGAGATGATCAGAGTGATGTGGCCACTGTAACGATTCCTCGAAAGACAATCACTATTGCAGCACCGGTCCAGCGACCGCCGATCACCATAACTAAGGCCGGCCCAATCCCGTACGAGAACACAAGAGCAGTCCCATGGTCATATGGACTGGAGGTGTATTGTGACGGGATAAAGATTGACGTTAATAAGCAGAGACTGTCGATAACGTTGTTTGTTCAGGAGGTATGACAAGGAGCGGTAGGATCTTTATATCACCTGAAGTGGAGGCCGAAAGACTAGCAAAAGGAAAAGGGAAGATGGTTGAGAATGTCCCAGTGCAAGCGAGCGAGAAAGAAGCAGCATCGAAAGACGTAGAAGAGTTCATGCGCTTGATTCGAAAAAGTGATTATAAGATTGTGGAGCATCTGCAACAGACGCCGTCCAAAATATCCATCTTGTCATTGCTCCTATGTTCTGAAGCTCACAGAAATGCTTTGTTGAAAGTCCCGGATACTTCCTTTGTACCCCAAGACGTCTCCGTGAATCAGCTGGAAGGAGTGTTGGCACATGTAAATGCAGGCCACAGCTTGGGCTTTACCGACTTCGATTTGACCCCTAAAGGGAGAGATCATAATATGGCGCTGCACATATCTGTCGAATGTAGAGGATCAGTAATGTCGCATGTATTGGTCGAAACCGGATCGTCTTTAAATGTGATGCCCAAGAAAGCGATGATGAAGCTAGATGTCAGAGGAATCCTGTGCACGCCCAGTGACTTGGTAGTCAGAGCGTTTGATGGGACGCGGAGAACAGTTTTTGGGTCGATAACATTGCCTCTACAGGTGGGGCCGGAGGTGTTTGCGACGGAATTTTATATCATGGATATACATCCCGCATATAGCCGCCTGCTCGGAAGACCCTGGATTCATGGGGCTGGGGCAGTCACGTCTACCCTGCATCAGAAGTTGAAATGTATGGTCGGGGACAGCGTAGTCACCGTATGCGGAGAAGAAGACATCCTGGTCAGCCATCTGTCGTCATTTAAATATGTGGAGGTCGACGGAGAAATCCACGAAACACCCTGCCAGGCATTTGAAGGGTTGCGTATCAAGGACAAAGGTCCCGGGCCGAGCAAAGTGGCAGAGATAGCCGTCTCGTCGTATAAAGAAGCTCAAGCTCTAGTGGAGGCAGGAGAAGCAAAGGGCTAGGGCAGAGTGCTGGATATTCCTGTGAAGATGGACCGGTTCGGGCTGGGATACCAACCGTCGTCGTCAACACCTGCCGTGGGGCCACCCTGTTTCAGAGGGCCAGTAACCATCTCTGCCAGTGGAGTATGTCATGAAACCATCAATGCTGCTACGGAGTCTGACGAAGGAGACAACGACTGTGATATGGATGACTGGATTCAGCCAGGCACGCCAGGACAGGGACTGTGCAACTGGTCTATTCAGGAGCTTGTTCCTGTGACTCTTAAACAGTAATGCTTTGCTTTATTAATTGTTGAATAATCTGATGTCTTTCCCGGGGCATCGTGATTTGCTTAGGGATGTGTTGTTATGAACATTGCGTGTTAATCATTAAATAAATGGCGTTTTTTTCATGTGCAAATACTGTAATCTCTGTCTTTCTTGTTTTGTATTTTTCAATAAAATGGCAACGTGGTTATCCGCTTTATACGCATTTTGAAGCACTTAACCATTCCTTTTGCAGGATAACATTTTCAGATGACATCCTTGAACCACCTATGACTCGTCCCGACTTTGAGCACCCGGTATTTAAGGCCGAAGAAGAGGTTGTCGAAGATAGTGACATTCCTGAAGAACTATCTTGGTTGGTGAAGCAAGAGGAAAGATCCATTCTGCCTCACGAAGAGGTCATCAAAATCATCAACTTGGGATCGGAAGGGGTGGAGAAGAATATTCGTATCGGGGCCGCGCTGCAGGGCGATATCAAGCGAAGACTGGTTGAAATGCTCCGAGAGTATAGTGATGTATTCGCTTGGTCGTATGAAGATATGCCAGGGCTCGATACAGATATGGTTGTGCACCGTCTGCCACTAAAGGAAGAATGCCCACCGGTCAAACAAAAGCTTCGCAGAACTCGACCAGATATGGCAGTGAAGATCAAAGAGGAAGTCTGAAAACAGTGGGACGCTGGTTTCCTGGCTGTGACAAAATATCCCTCATGGGTTGCTAACATCGTACCAGTGCCGAAGAAAGATGGCAAGGTTCGAATGTGCGTGGATTATAGAGATTTGAATAAAGCAAGCCCAAAAGACGATTTTCCGCTTCCTCATATTGACGTGCTAGTTGATAATACTGCTCAATACTCCGTATTCTCCTTCATGGATGGCTTTTCAGGCTATAATCAGATTAAAATGGCGCCAGAGGACATGGAGAAGACCACTTTCATAACGCCTTGGGGAACATTTTGCTACAAAGTGATGCCCTTTGGTTTGAAAAATGTTGGGGCAACATATCAGCGTGCGATGACGACCCTTTTTCATGATATGATGCATAAAGAGATCGAAGTTTATGTTGACGATATGATTGCCAAATCCCAGACGGAGGAAGAGCATCTGGTGAATCTGCTGAAGTTATTTAAAAGGCTTAGGAAGTTCAGGCTGAGACTGAACCCTAACAAATGCACCTTCGGGGTGAGATCGGGTAAACTGCTGGGGTTTATCGTAAGCGAAAGAGGAATAGAGGTCGATCCTGCCAAAATAAAAGCGATTCAAGAAATGCCGACGCCTAAAACAGAAAAAGAGGTGCACGGGTTTTTAGGGAGGTTGAACTACATCACCCGGTTCATATCTCACCTAACTGCTACGTGTGAACCATTATTCAAGCTGTTGAAGAAAGATCAAGCTGTAACGTGGAACGAAAATTGTCAAAAGGCGTTCGATAAAATAAAGCAGTATTTGCAGGAGCCTTCTATTTTGATACCCCCAGTGGCAGGTAGACCCTTGATTATGTATTTGACGGTTCTTGAGGGAAGCATGGGTTGTGTTCTCGGTCAGCACGACGAGACAGGAAGAAAAGAGCATGCGATCTACTACTTGAGTAAGAAATTTACAGATTGTGAATCTCGATACTCAATGCTTGAGAAAACTTGTTGCGCGCTAGCCTGGGCCGCCAAGCGTTTGAGGCAATACATGCTGAATCATACAACCATGCTCATCTCGAAGACGGATCCTATCAAATATGTATTCGAAAAGCAGGCGTTGTCAGGGAGAATTGCCCGTTGGCAGATGGTCTTAGCTGAATATGACATTCAATACGTCTCGCAAAAGGCTATAAAGGGGAGTGTGCTGTCTGAGTATCTGGCGGAGCAGCCTATTGAAGATTACCAATCGATGAGGTTTGATTTTCCTGACGAGGATATCATGTACCTAAAGATGAAAGATTGTGAAGAACCGCTGCCAGACGAAGGGCCAAAGTTGGGTTCCAAATGGAAGATGATATTTGACGGAGCTGTGAATGCTTACGGTAGCGGAATAGGGGCAATCATCACTACGCCACACGGGTCGCACATCCCGTTTACTGCCCTATTGACCTTTGCCGTTACCAATAATGAGGCCGAATACGAAGCTTGTATAATGGGGCTTGAAGAAGCCATTGATTTGCGGATCAAAAATCTGGACGTATACGGAGACTCAGCTCTGGTGGTGAATCAGATAAAAGGGGAATGGGAGACACGTCAGCCTAATTTGATACATTACATGAACTATGCAAGGAGATTGTTGCATTTCTTTGACAAGGTAGAGTTGCATCATGTACCGCGGGCAGAGAATCAAATGGCTGACGCTCTCGCCACTTTGTCTTCCATGTACAAAGTCAACTTCTGGAACGAGGCTCCCCGAATCATTATCTCTCGGCTTGACAGGCCTGCCTTTGTGTTTGCTATTGATGAAGCATCTGACGACAAACCGTGGTATTTTGATATCCTTAATTTCCTGAAGAATAAAGAGTATCCGGCTGGGGCATCCAGTCAAGATCAGAAGACTCTCAGGAGATTAGCGGGTAATTTCTATTTGAATCCGGATGGCGTCCTATACAGAAGAAACCACGATTTGGTGCTGTTGCGTTGTGTAGACGAAAGAGAGGCAAAGCTGCTCATGGAGGAAATACACGAAGGTACCTTTGGTACACATGCTGGCGGGCATGCTATGACGAGAAAGCTGCTGCGGGCAGGTTATTTTTGGCTGACTATGGAAACTGACTGTTTCAAGTTTGCGAGGAAGTGCCACAAGTGCCAAATCTATGCTGATAAGATCCATGTGCCCCCGAGTCCTCTGAATGTAATGTCATCACCATGGCCATTCTCGATGTGGGGAATCGATATGATTGGAAAGATCGAGCCGACGGCTTCTAACGGGCATCGGTTCATCCTAGTAGCAATCGATTATTTCACCAAGTGGGTGGAAGCGGCGTCATACGCAAATGTGACGAAGCAAGTGGTGGCTAGGTTCATCAAGAGAGATATCATTTACCGATATGGGATCCCCGAGCGGATAATCACGGACAACGGTTCAAACCTGAACAACAAAATGATGAAGGAGCTCTGTCAGAATTTCAAGATCGAACATCACAACTCCTCCCCTTACCGACCCAAGATGAATGGCGCTGTTGAAGCGGCCAATAAGAATATAAAGAAGATCGTCCAGAAGATGGTGGTGACCTATAAGGATTGGCACGAGATGCTACCTTTCGCTTTGCACGGTTATCGTACGACGGTACGCACATCAACCGGGGCAACCCCGTTCTCGTTAGTATACGGAATGGAAGCGGTACTACCGTTGGAAGTGGAGATCCCTTCTCTGAGGGTATTGCGAGACATTCAGATGGACGAGGCAGAATGGGTGAAAGACAGGTTGAACCAACTGAGTTTGATGGATGAGAAGAGGCTAGCTTCTCTAGCATACGGTCGTTTATACCAGAGCCGAATGAAGAAAGCATATGATAAGAAGATACATCCGCGAAGCTTTCAGACGGGCGACCTTGTGCTGAAAAGGATTCTCCCGCCGCAGGCAGATCACAGGGGCAAGTGGACCCCCAACTACGAAGGACCATACGTTGTCAGGAAAGTCTTTTCAGGAGGAGCTTTATTGTTGTCCACTATGGACGGTGAAGACTTCGCGTCGCCTGTGAATTCGGACGCAGTTAAAAAATACTTTACTTAAAATTGACCCGCTGGACAAAAAAAGAGAGTCCAGGCAAAAATGGGGCATCCTGGCGAACCAAAAACAGAATAAAAGGTTCGGGAAAAAGTTAGGGATAAAATGAAAAAATGTACACCCGCGAAGTTGAAAACCTACACTGGGCGGCTTCGGCAAAAAAGGGTATCCCGGTGAACTGAAAACCCGTAAAGGGCGGTTCACGCAAAAGTTAGGGATTTGAAAGGCAAATGACTGCGGTCCGAATTTGATACCACATTTGAGCATCAGTGCGGGAGAATATACCTGAGGGGTCGATTATCAGATGCAATCTTGTCATAGGTGTGAATACCGGGAAAGCATTAAAGTCGGATGAGTCATAGGAGGGTCAGTTCGTGGTGTTCATCTGCATCCCGTTGCCGACATGTGTACAAAATTTAATTTGTCAAAGTATTTATGCTTCCTGTGCATACTTGTATATCTGCTTTGCGTAGCTTCCTCTTTTCAGGAGTTACATCCCGTGTACAAAATTCCGCCCATTCAGGGGCCCAATCAATAAAATATGTTATTCAGTACTTGATGCTGGTTCTTTACTGTTTTGTGCATGATAAAGCGCCTAAGTTTACTGAGACTAGCATGTGTATAACATCACTGGCCCTTGCCAACAATTGCTAAAGCTTTGAATTAACTGAAAATAACGTCACTAACCTGAATCGATTTGGTTGTATAGGCTTGTCTTGTCTTGTTTGTGTTGTTGCAGGTTTCATAGCCGTACGAGGAAGATGATCAAGAGACTGCAGTAATAAAAGACTCGACCCTCATGCAGGTCATGCATGTTCTTCCTGAAGAAGGATAGAATTCCCCAGCTAGTCGTAGCTTATCCAAAGGATATTCTCCAGCAAAGCCATTCATCCTCAGCAAAGTTTGGCGATTCCAAGGTTATTAGGCTGTATGCAGACATTGTGGTGTCCCCCAGAAGGATTCCTTATCTCAAGCAGAGTGGGCTAGCCTCAGAAGATTAATATCGGTGAGCTGTATTCAGACAGTTCACTTTCCCCGCAGGGTCATTTACTCTCCCCCAGCGGAATCAGTTAATTTTCCCCAAGAGAATCATCCCATCCCCAGCGGAGTTCTCTTTCCAACCAATGTCTTCATTCCTCCTAGTGGAATTCAAAGTTTAAGACTCTCCCCGGAAGAGTTGGTGTGGGTCTTGGCATTTATTTTGTCAGAATACCGTGCGACATCAGTTCACTCTCCAGCAGAAGCGCATCTAGCATTCCCCAGCAGGGTGTTACTTCAGCAAGGTGTTTGGTTCGAGTTCCCAATTTCCCAGCTGAGTCGACTTCACTCTTCCAGCATTTATTTTGCGGGAATAATTCTGTAGCATCTGGCTATCCCCAGCGGAGTTGGCATTATCTTCAGCATTTATTTTGCTGAAGCAGTTTCTGTACCCAGCAGTTCGAGTCTGCATTTGCATCGGCATATAGTGTCATACTGGCATCTACCAAACAAAAACGCATAGCATTTTGAAACATGAACCAGGTTGGCTAACCGTTTGTTTCAAGTATTGTTTCTCCTGCAGGTAGAGAGAGCTCTTACTCAGATGAATCACCAAACAGTCGAGGTCTCGACGTGAGACATTCAATGAAGTGTCAGCTTTGGCATTACTCCCCACAGAGTTATCAGTCAGAATTTCTCCTTATTCCCGAGCAGAGTTACTTATTTCCCCGCCAGGGTTTCTTGTTGAAGTTTCTCTAGTCCGACCAGCGGATTGTTTCTTTCAAAGCTGTTGTGACGTCAGCATTAAAAGGTTCGTGAGTCAGAATTTCAGAGGCTACTGCCGGTTATCAGAACAGGCGTCCAGTAGTTTGATTTCCAAATATCCCCAGTAGAGTCAGCCTCAAAGTTGCTGTAATGTCAGTGATAAGAAGTTTGCGGACCAATGGAAGGATGAGTCCTAACGTGGACGGGTTTATTGACGGGTTTTTTTGTACAATAGGAAAAGTGGGAGTCCTGATGCGGACATTTCCTCAGTTTGACGATATGTGTTAGTCCTAACGTGGACGGATTTGATTTCTTGGTATCGATCGAAGGTAAAGTCCTGACGTGGACAAAGTTGGTTACTCTTCGTATTGGTGTCCTGACGTGGACCAGTTGTTTCTAGCAGATAGCTTGATTCGTGATGGTGAAATGTGCGTCCTGACGAGGAAACGTTTGTACTCCTTTGTGATGACAAGATGCGAGAGCCCTGACGTGGACGAATTTATCCTCCTTTGTGAGGTTTGGTTGTTACCAATTTCCCCAGCTGAAGTCCTGTTTTGTCCGAAATTCCCAACTGTGATTGGAACTTTGGTTTGGTTGTCACCATCACCCCCAGGAAGTCTAGTGGTAACTAGCACTATTGGAAACTGTCTGTTGTTTTGGTCATCACCAGTACCCCTTTTGAAGCTTTTGCTTTCCCCAGTCGAGTCTCGGAGGACTAGTGGATACTAGATTCCCCGGTGCGTCTGGTCTTGTTCCTAACCTTTTCCTGAAGATCCCGTTTGAACTCTTCGTTATAGGAAATTTCTCATCTGGTTATCCCCAGTGAGGTTCATGTCTTCATTCCGTCTGTCCCCCGGTAAAGTTTTGCTTCCTCAGTGGAATTGTTCCCCAGCGAAGTTTTCCCCAGTGGACTTTTTCCCCAGTGGAGTTTTCCCCAGTGCGTCGGGTCCCCTGTGAGTAGTTACTCGTTGTGTCGACCATTCTTTTGTTTTTGCTCGTGTGTCTGCATCTGGCTTGCATTCAAGCATCATAAAGCACCATTTAGATTCATGGCATATTCACATTTGTCGTTTTGCATACCACCGGATCTAAGGGACAAAATTTTTGGTTTTCTATATTTAAATACCTTTCACTACGATTCTATGAGGATTGTCATCTCTCATTTCCATCTAGTGAAGATATTTAAATAGGGGCAGCTGTTGCACCCTAAATTTTGACCCCTTAGATCCTCATCATCATTTTAGGGTCATATTCGTTTGATTATCTGGCCATAACCTATTTCAAGTTGTCTTTGTCAAGATACATGCGAATTAGGGTTCCGCACCGTCAAAAATCGAGACTTCGACAGTATGATCAATCAATGTTTTGGATTGATTCTCCATAAAACAAAGTGAAAGATATCACATTGGGTCATATTTTAATCCAATCGGAGGTTGTCACCCCCAGATCAAGCACAGTGCAGTTGAGGGTACCCGATTAGGGTTTTCGAGCAGGAAAAGTCAACCGTAGTTTGACTTTGGATTTAAAGGAAGGTTCAATGATGCAACTTTGGTCCAACAAGTTTATAAGGCTTAGTGAAGTCCCCTCAAATAGTTTCAAGGTCTTGGAAGTCCCGAAACAAGAACAGACGGTCCGATAGTCATCGATCGATCGTACGGTTGACCGAAACGTCAACTCTTCAATCTTAAGGAATTGGACTTCATGATGTGAATCAAAAATGTTCCTTATGTCATATTACACCTCCCCATAAAATTTCATAGCCATCGGATCAAGGATTGAGGAGTAATAAAAAAGTTGGGAAATCAAGGTTTTGAAAAGGGCAAAGTCATAACTCCTTAACCACACAAGGGTTTTTGACCTAGTTTCAAGAGGAATGAGTTCCTAAAACAAGCATAAATATTGTAGTACCTAATTGGGGCTTTTTAAAAAGTACAAGTGGGTTCCATAACTCTTCCTGTTTAGAGAGAACCAAGGTCCACAAGTTGGCAAAAACTCATATTGGAAAAACCAGGTCAGCATGAGTTTTTTTTTATTCCAAAACCTCTCCAAATTGATGCTAATTAAAGACTAAGCCTCATTTATGATGTTTATATTGATAATTAACATTTTTACATCAATTCCCACGAAAATGGCACAAAGATTAAAGGAAATCATTATTTAATGCAAGTTGCAAAAGTGAATAATGAAGAAAGAGAAAAAAGGTGGCTACCATTGTCAAATCATCAACTTTAATTCAACAAGTCACCTCCTATCCTATGAAGCATGATGAAAAAATCTATAGGGCATGGGGAATATCTTAGTAGAGTGGCTTAAAGATAAAGGTGAAGATTTCATTGGAAAACTCAAAGATTTTCATGATGGAAGGTTAAAATTGACAATTTGCTTCACTTTTGCCCATACCTTGATCCAAGGCCTTTGGCTATAAATAGAACTCACTTCCTACATCACAAACACACCAGTTCTATGCTAGAAACCATCTAGAACTCTCTCCCTTACATAATCACCAAATTCTTGCAAAATCTCACTAAGTCTCCAAAATCCCTCAAAATCTATTTTTGCAAAACACCTTCCAAAACCATTTCTAAACTTTTTCCAACTCAAGAAACACTTCAAACACATCAAATATGATGTATTGAAGCTTCCAAATCACTTCCACACTTATGTAACAAGGTTTGAGTGAGTTGGTCTTTGAAACCGTTGGATTTTAGAGTTTTTCCTTCATTTACAAGGCATTTCGTCCACTAGCTTGCTTGGAGGTTTGTTTGGAGCATCTATTCATCAACCTAGGAACATTTGAAGACCTTGTAAGAGCTCTCAATATCTCTGGTTTTCTTATTGCTTAAGCTTGCTTCAAGAGGTAAACCTAAAACTCATAAATGTGAACTTTCTACTTGCATTTCACATGCTACCATGAATGTTTTTAGGGTTTTCACCTTCCTATCTCTTATTTATTCATTTCAAAACTTTAATTTTATTCTCTTTTGAGTTTTATTTTAAAGTTATGATTTTGGATTGTTAGTATCCTTGTGTACTTGAGTTTGACTAAAACTCTTGCTTGTAAGCATTTGTGTTTGATCTTCTCTTAAAACTTGAAAGTTTTCCCCGTGAAGTTTTTAAACTTCTCACTTACATTTGTTGTGACATTATTTGATTACGCTTGATAATTGTAATTACATACGGCATCTTGTAAGCTCTAAGAAACCATTCTTTGTCAAGATACATCTTTATCTTTGTTAAGATCCCCTGCCATCTTTGTTAAGATATATCCCCATCTTTGTTAAGATATGTTTGTGGTTGTGACTTCCTTATGCTTAAGTCTTGTAAGAACTTACCCTTCTTAATATTGTAATATCTTGATACTTGCTTTGGTTGTGACCATCTATCTTGATTGAAATCATTAATATTGTAATATCTTAAATGCTTGCTTTGGTTGTAACCATTCATCCTGATTTAGATCCTTGCTTATTATAATATGCTTGATCATTCTTGGTTGTAACCATATCCCTTATATTAATCATGTGTGAATGTTTATGCTTTGTTAAGTTTACTTTCCCCAAGTGATGGAACTCTTTAGTTCTCATCCAAGTTGCGTCATCTTTTCCCTTCCAAAGGAAAGTCTCTCTATTGACCCTTGGGTCATAGATAGCTCATTAAACTCATAGGTCTGGATAGAACCTTCTCCCCCTTTTGGTTTGGATAGAACCAATAGGATTTAAACATCATAGGTCTGGATAGAACCTTCCCCCTTTTAGTCTGGATAGAACCAATAGGATACCCTCATAGGTCTGGATAGAACCTTCCCCTCCTTTTGGTCTGGATAGAACCAATAGGATTTAAACTCATAGGTCTGGATAGAACCTTCACCCTCTTTTGGTCTGGAAAGAACCAATAGATCCTTATTCTGTAGTTCGTGCCCGAACTACGACCGCTCTGATTTCTCATTGGACAATGAGAATACGTAGGCACAAGATGCGATATCTTGACGAGCAACCTTCCCCCTTCTCCCACCTTTTGGTCTGGATAGAACCATTTGGTCTTACAACGTAGAACTTTAGGATAGAGTTTGGTTAACTCTATGTAAGAATCATGGACATGATTACTTACTTCCCTTTATTGAGAGTTCAACATAGATCTTGAGAGTTTTGTGAAACTCTACACAAGCATGGATATGTTTGTTCCCCTTTGAACCTTAATTATAATCAAGTGTTCTTCATCCCTTGTGAGGTGAACTACGATTGCTCTAATTCTATCCTAGTTAGGATACGTAGGCAGAGGACGTGATGTCTTTGCGAGCAAACTTAGAAACTATCTTTAGGTCATAACCTACACCCTTTATCCAATCCCAATCCTTAGCAAACATTTACCAAACTTAGCATGCAAACAAACAAAAGGTTCCTGTAGAGTACTACAAATGTTTAGGATGTGAAATACCTACCCTATGCATAACCAACCCCCGATCCCCGAATCTCTTAGCGTTGTTGTTACATCGCGAAAAGGGTTTTTCTTTCTTTAGACCTTTCCTTTGGATAAATTAAAGTCCGGTTGTAATCTAAGAATTAAAGATTCAATTTAATCAATAGCTTGGTATCACGATTCTCACCGCAACAGAAATGGCGACTTCACTGGGGAGACTGACTTAAAACTTGAGGGTTTAGCCTATTTTGTTTGATTGCTTGCTATATTTGTAAATATTTGATTAACATGTATATTTGTCAATATATTTGTTTTTGTGTTGGGTATTGGGTGCTTTGAGTGGTGAGACGGTCCTATACACAGACTTGAGTGCACTTATGATAGGATGGTGGTATATTCAAGAAGGCTTATAGGGAGTCGATTCCCGACCAAGCTAACTTGAGAAATCACCGCTCAGTGTAGGCCCTCTTGAGAGTTTAGTACTGTTGATCGAGTATTCGTGAAAATAATGCTACTTTCAACGAAGGAGCCTATGACACTGTGGACTTTTAGAATACATTCTACCCCACTTTGGCCTTATTAGGACGTAGTGCGATGGCTATAAGGAAGTATTTCCGAAATAGTTGATACGCGATACTACACTCAGACGAGATTCTCTTGAGAATATTATCGATTACCAAGTGATTTGGGAAATTGATAATATCCAAAAGATGGGTTGATGACTCTGGGAACTCTGTAGAACCCGTTCGGCAAGTACAAATTAACCCATAGTACAAATCCTGGGGGATGGGTAAACCTCTGACTCCTTGCTTTGATCTTGAGCCTAGGAGGTCTTTGTGTATGCATTATATTTATAAATACTTGCATTTGTGTTATGTGTGCATCATCCCACCATATCACCATAAGCATATCATGTCGCAACTGGTTTTGTAAAGCTCAGTCGTTTTCTGGTATTTTTTAAAAGTTGTAAATTTTTCCAACGATTAATGAAATGGGGTTTTAACCTAATCAAACTTCTGAGTTTTGTAAAACCAGTTGCATTTTACACTTGCATCAACATTTTACATATCATACTTCGTTGCATTGGTCTTTTGGTTCATTCTGTGTTCCGTTGACATCAGAGGGGGGATACCTAGCACATATCCAGGACAAATGGCAACAATGGAGGGACTTTTGAAAGCCTAGGAAATGCTGAAAGAGGACATCAGAATTCTCAAGTGTCAGATGAATTGGGTTCTAGAGACATTGCAGAACATGATGAAAAAAGAAGGTCACCTTGACCATGTTACGTCTAGAGAAACTAGGGATGCATTATCTCCGATGGTTCCTCCAACTCAAGGACATCCTCGGCATCAACGAACAGATAACCTTCAATCGCGTCAGTACGCCCAACACTCAGTGTTTGTTCCTCCTCAAGCTTCTCAAAGCCGGAAATTGAACAAGAAGGATCATGTCAGGAAAAATAAGACTTGCGGTAGACAAACTCCAGTACCGTTAAGCAAACTTTACCAACTACTGATTCAGAACTCACTAGTGACTCCACGATTGTCCAATCCGGTGCCAGGACCATCGCATAATGCGAACCTGAATTGTGAATTTCACAAAGGAGCTAAAGGACACAACTTAGATGCATGTATAGCATTAAGTTATCTTGTACAAGAGCTAATCGTTGACAAACGCTTGATCCTCGAGGAGGACCATCCAAGAGTGGAATGTGGATATCATACTGGGACCACAGGGCACCTAGTTGAAGAGTATGAAAGTTTTAAACTGAGATTGCAAGAGCTACTGAAACCTCAGGAGGATAAATCAAATGACAGTGTTGCGATTCCTAAATGCAAAGGCAAAGGACCCGTGAGACCCCTCATAATTCTATATCACAAGGAGCAAGTGATGGTTGGAGGTGTTTCCCCACATGGGCCTAAAATTTGAAATTTGTTTTGTTAAACAATTTTAATTCCCTAAGGCTGGCAGCTGTGGACTGTTTCAGCATTTTGTTGTGTTTTCTTTGCATTTCTGTTGCTTGTAAGTTGTTGTTTATTTGAATTGGCAATATTTAATGAAATATTTGTGCATCTTTTGAGTAAGTCCATTCGTTTCACTCTTTCTTTTTTCATTGTTATGAAATACCAAAAATGCAGAAAATTTCTTTTGTTTACTAAACTGTTGTTTAAAACAAAGATTGGGGAGGATGATGAAAATTATATCCATAACTGCTGTCGATATGCTTTCAAATTTAACTTTGCCGATGATGTAAGGCATTGTTTCAATCCTTAAACACTAGAGAAATAAGGAAGATAATCCCTCGTTAACCCCTTCTAGCCTAGGCGTAGGAGTTTTTTTTTTCTTTACAAAACAAAACCTTAAATCTCAAACCTGGGGCGGGTAGTTCTCAGTTAACTTGAAGATACGTGCATACAAGACACTTTTCATATAGAACTGGTGCATTCAGGTTTCTCCTTCGAACACAACAAGAGAGTGTCGAAGATGCTTTTCAGCATAAAAGATGATGATGGTTCGCCGTAGCCATTAATCTGGGTAGTCACCTCCTTTCTTGAAATAAAAAAAAAAAGAGAAGAAGAAAGAAGAAAGTGAAAAAGCCCGCTAAGTCAAAACCTATGAAGGAGACTTAGGTAAAAAATGGGGCATCCCATTGACTGTATATTCGAACAAAGAAGTTCAGACAAAGGTCAGGGATAACAAAAGAGAGGAATGCTGTAAGAGTTATCACTCTTTAAAAAAAAACCTCAAATAGCAAAAGCTATCTAATACTGTAAGGGAGTTGTGACTACCCTAGGTTCGTAAACCATCACCAACTATCATCAGTTCAATTCTTAAGTCTGTGGGAACCTGAGTGTATAGTTTGAGTTAACTGAGCGTAGGATTGGAGTTCATCATGAAGAGTGGGTGGGACCAAATAACTTTGAGCCTTTATCCTTTGTTTCATGAACCATGAACCAAGCCACGTTACAGCCCTTGAAAGACCTAATTAAGGTAAGGTTGTTTTGAAAGCATATTACAGCAAGGTTGGATAACCTGACTCCTAATGATCTTTGTTAATTGTATGTGTTAATCACTTTATCCATCATTTGTAAAATAATTGGACCACTTTCACTTTGATCACTTAATCACTCCGCCGTGTGTGTTTCATCAAAAAATGTTTTCAAAAGATTGCATGAATTTTACATTGAAAATTGCCAATTTTTAATGAACAGCATTGCGTGCAAAACAATCCAATATCAAAGGAATCCCAACAAGCGCTGTCAGCTAGGGAATTTAACTTGATAAAGGAAGCTCAGCCTGGGGCAACCAATTTGAAGGATTTGTTAATCATTTGTTGTAACGTTCAGCTAATCAGAGCCAACCAAGTCAAGATCAGATGAAACTCTCGATGAACAGTTTAGTCTGGGGCAATACTTTTGCAGTTACCAACTAGTAGGGGCAAGTTTGTTACCCATTCGTTACTTCCACAGTCTAAAGACTTTATTGTGCAAGCACCGTTAAACTGGGGCAATCACGTCGAGATTTGTAAATCTCTCTTTAAGTGTTTGAAGACATTGAAGCATCGTTATGCCAGTTCTTTTGTAAAGGCATCCTTATGACTTCTTCTCACAGACTGTGTAATCTGGGGCAGAAAAGGTTTGAAGACTGTTTGTCACAAGAGCCGTCGCTCACTTGAAGAGGGTTGTTATCATAATAGGGCATAAATGTTTTGGTCTCATGATACCCTTTGTCAACTCTCCAGTTAAGTTGTTACTTCAGTTGATCTGGGAATCTCTCGACGTGATTTTCCTTCAGCAAAGAATTCAAACTCATGATGGCAATCCAAGTGAAGTCATGACATTCTGGCCTAAGAAGATTACTCTCTCCCAAAGAAGGTGGTAACCTTGAAGTGGAATTGTTCTTCATGATCATCCCTTTGATGTCCAATCTTGGTAAAGTTTGGTTGGGTCTCCGTGTCGAGATGTTTATTTCATCTCCAGTTTTGTTTTGTCTGTTTCGTCAGCATAAACATAAGCATGGCATATGCATATGCATAGCATCTGTGCATTTTTTGCTATCTCTGGTTGTTACCTGCTTTATTTCACTTTGGTGTTCTCCTCAGTGAATGGGTGTTTCGTCTCTCTTCAATAGAGTTGTCAGCCCTTAGGCATAAAACGTCCATTATTTCTCAATTCCCCACAAAGTTTAATCCTCGTGGATGATGGTTGCTTCAGTTATCTTTTCCATGATTGGATAAGGTGAGTCACCATTCGAGTTCATTTCTCAATGCTTGGAGTCTTGGTGACAGATTCTTTCTAGTTCCATTCTAGATTGAACTTTGGTCCCTGTCGGTCGCTAAAATCTACCTGGACGTGCATTTATTTTGCACTATCTATCAAGAAGAAAATTTTACACAACAATAAGTGGAAGTCTCTGTAGAGAAGCTTATTCATCTTCAATGGTAAGTGGCAGTCTCTGTAGAGAAGCTTATTCATCTTTAACAATAAGTGGCAGTCTCTGTAGAGAAGCTTATTCATCTTCAACAATAAGTGGCAGTCTCTGTAGAGAAGCTTATTCGTCTTCAATGGTAAGTGGCAGTCTCCGTAGAGAAGTGTTGCACCCTAAAATTTGCTCAACCTTATTCACTTGGTTTGTGTTTTAATATTATTAGCATTTGCATATAGAGTCATGTACATAGCCTAACCTTCTGCATAGCATAAGCATAGCAAGTCATCCAACAGGGGACCAAGCATTATTCTCATCTCTATGAGCCTATCAAGAGGTTATTATACTAATTCAATCTCATTCAAGTCATCAGAAAGAATTGGGAAGCTATCAAGTCAATGGATCAAGCAGTTCATCTATCTCCTAACTGAGGGTATCTGGGGACCAATAAGTAAGTTGTGAGCTATGAATGGAGCATGGAGAGTATCTGGGCATCATGGGAGACTTAGAAAGTCATTTGGAGAAAGAGACAAGTCATTGGTGTAGTCACAAGAGTTGGGGATGAAGACAGTCAACTAGGGTTTCATCTGGGTCAACCCTGGGTCAACTTTAGGTCAATTGACTGATTGAAAGGCATTAAGGGGCTATTGGAGAGATGTGGGGTTCATCATTTGACATGTAGAAGAGGATATGGTGGTATGCCAAGAAGAATTCAAGAGAAATCAAGGAGAAGAGGAGTTTCTAAATTAGGGTTTCTGTGTAAAATCCCCTAGTTTAGGTCAAATTTCCAAGCAAGATAAGTCAAAATACAAGCTTCAAATGGATCTTTTGCCAACATGAAACTTGTATAGGATCTCAAGACCTTTAATTTGAGTGGTGGAAGACATCAAGGAGATTTATAGAACTCAAGTTATGGTCCTTGCAAGTTACAGGTCATCTGAGGTATCTAAAATTTTGTCTGTGAAAGTGACTTGACTTCCAAGCCATGTTTACCCCTCAAGGAGATTTCAAATGAATTTCTGGTCAACATAAGAATTGTTCCTCATTGTCTTAGCTTTCTAGAATGGTATAGTATGCCTTCATATGATTTGTGGAACTCTACTTATGGTCTTGGCAAGCAAAGGGTATTTTGGTCATTTGAGAATTACAGGTCATTTCAACCTATGCCCAAAACTCATACAAGGAAGCTTCAAATGGAAAACTTTACAACATAAAACTTGTTCCAAATGACATTTTGAGTCTATAAAAGTGACCATGAGAGATTGGAAAGATTCATAGCACAAGGTTTCAAAATTGTTGGATTTAATGAATAAAAATGGACTTAAAAATGAGATTTTTCATATTTTAGCCAAATGAAGCAAAATTATAGGTCATTTTGAATGGAAAGATCATTTTAAAGACATTGGATAAAGTACAATTTTTAGCTTAGTTCACATTTTGGGAGTTATTCATGGTTACTTGTAATGGAAGATACATAAACCAAATCCAAAGGAAAGAATGCAAGGGAAGCTTCTCCAAGTTTCTAGGAGGTTCTAAGGACACCTATATATTGATATGAGATGGTTCATGCCATGGTTGGTGATCACATTTTCTCAAAATCACAAGTTTCACTCACTTTTCTCCAATTTGCAAAAGCATCTCAAACACTCTCAAATCTCCACCAATTTCCATCTTTCTTGATTTGATCATCATCAATATCTTCCATGGATCACATTCACATCAGAGTTTGGTAGATTTGGGGAAGAAATCGTGCTATTCAAGATAATCATCCAAAGTGCAAGAACTTTGGGATTGCTGAATTCAGAAGGATTGGACAAGATTCATTGCATACAGAATTCATAATCAAGCTCCTTGATCATTTTCCACTCCTCACAAGCATCAGATTCAAGGATTTTAGTACCTGTTTTCAAGAATTTGCACCAGGTATGTTTTCCTTCGAATTAGCTAGCATAGTGATCATGGCATAGGATTGTTAGTATATTAGAGACCTAGGTAGTTAGCTGATGAATTTCACAAAGTTTGGAGAGGTTTAATGGAGATTATCAATGGTGCACTAATTCTGTTGGAGCTTAGAACATCAAGAATAATGCAAGACAATCTTAGATTAGTTGCTTAGAATGATCAGTGAAAGATGTAGATTATGCTAGGGTAAAGATTGGCAAGGTTTGGTATGGTTGATAACAGGTGTTCATGGTGGATTCTATCTGTTACACCTATCGGGTTTGTTTCTTGAGTGAGTTTCAGAAGGAGATAATGGTATGGTTGTGTAGAGGAGAGTTGATAGAGCATCTTTGCTCTTTGAATCGCGTGATTTCATGGAGGGACGAAGGAGAACAGAGCAATGGAAGGTGCTTGCATGGTTAGGGTTTCTCAGAGTTAGGGTTTGGCTCAAGGTTGAAGACAATGTTTGAACCACACGATTGGGTATTTGACCTTGACTGGGGATCTAATCCGATGGCTGCGATTTAACATGAAAACGAAGGGAAATTCAAAGGGTGCTACGCACCGTTTCATTAAAACGTTTCTGATGGGCTCAGATCTTCCTTGCTATCCGTACCCCTCTTAACCAAGGCCCAATAATATTCAACTGGAAACCTTACTATCTGCACCGTTTGTACCTTTTTTTTTATTTTTTGCTTGTTTCTGATTGTTTCCTGAGCCTTGCGTATCTTGCTACTGACACCCCCACTACCTGGCCCATCTCTTAATTTCAAATGATCTCTCATACTTGCTGCACCCCCTCTCCATTTAATCCATTTTAAAATTTTTAATTCATTTCACTTCTTTCAAAAATCATAAAAAAATGAAGACTTCATATTTTTTGATGATTCTTTTTGCACTAATTTCTTCAAGATGTCTAGAAAATTATAAAAAATGAAAATTGCATTTTATTTTTTATTTGATATTTTTCCCATATTTTCCAAATAAATGCCTATTTTAGGTGTTTCATTTCATGCATGATTTTGTTAATTTTTGTTCTAATAAGTTGCTTTAACATTTTTAATCCATTCTTTTTAGGTTGATTAGTAGACATTGTTAGCTTGTACATAAAATTTAGTTCCCATTTTTAGGACTTAATTTTAGGTGTTTAGCTTAGGTGTGAATAACATGAACACAATTAGGGTTTAAGTGACAACTTAGGAGAATTAATTCATTTCCCTTAGGACTTAGAGATTGAATGTTTTAAATATGGGACTATAGGGACTATGGGTAGTTATTAGATCCCCTTAGAAATCACTAGGATTCCCCTACTGCTATTGGTATGATACTGTCTATATTTGATTGATTGGTGTGGTGTGCCCTCTGGGGATTATTGTTTGTCTGTATGGGTATTGGGATTGCTTGGGGATTGGGGGAGCTGAAGACTTGTGATGATGAAGCCATTGGAGATCCAGAACTTGAAGACCAACTTCCAGAGTTGATGCGGAGATTCCTGCCAGCAGCTGCTGAGGAGACTAGGGTTTAGGAGCTAGGCAGAGCTCTAGATTAGAAAGCTTGTTTCTCAAACATGGAATGCCTTGTCTGCATCCATCCTTTCCCTATGATTCAAAGTCTCTTTCAAATATCCACCTCCTTCCTTTGGAAGGATCAGCGAATGTATTTGAAAGATAGAACTCTTGAGGGGAAATTATCTGTATAATGTTAACAGTTAATGAACCACCCTTGGTAGGTAATTGACTGTCTAACATTCATTCACTTCATCTTATTGACTGATGTTTCTCCTGGAGATTGAGACTGGAAGAAAAGCCATTGCAGATGGAAGATTGATGATCAAGACCTTGCTGGAAAGCTGTGGAGATGGAGATTGATGCTTGCCTGAAGCTTATAGCTGTTTGATGATGACTTGAAGATAGATATTGATTCAGAGCTGCTGTGGCTGTTTATTTTTGCTGTATTTCATTTCTGATGTATTGATTGGTTTTCTGGACTGTATTGTTTGCTGTTTACCCTGTTGGGTTGAAAGTGAATCCTGTTCACTTTTGCCTATTGTTTTCCAGGTTCGAGGTTGAGTGGGACTCCCTTGCCTCGCTTGTATTGCTGCATTCATGCATTTTACTGCTTTACTGTATATATCTGATATTGTTTCCGTTTCCGTCTATTCCCTTAGGATCTCTGTTTCTCTCTGCGCAAGAGAGGAGCATGATAGACATTAGGTCTTAACCCATGCATGACAACATTAGGTTAGTTTGATTCCCTTCGCAACCGTAGGTTAGGGTTTTGTCTCTTCTTTATCAAAACAAATAGAAAAATACAATAAAATTTCAAACACAATAAAAGACACTTCTTCCGCAAAAGAATGTGAACTCATCAAGACGTCATTTTTTGTCCGCTGGGACTGTTAATCAGAAAAACCTTTTTCAGAAGGAATAAAATCAACCAAGACAAGCTTGTGTCGTACGTGGCCCGAACTACGTTTGCTCTGATCTTCCATGTAGTGTGGAAGTACGTAGGCATAGGATGCGATATCCTAGCGAGCAACCTTCCCCTCCTTTCCCTTAGGTAGGCGAACTACGTTGACTCTGATTTCTCGTTCCGGACGGGAATACGTAGGCATAAAGTGCGATGCTTTGCCGAGTCATTTTATTTTCATTCTCTTTTAACCCTTGACCTGTAGAGTAGATAGAATAACAATCCATATCCGAAAACAAGCGTGGATCCCGTCGAGTACGACGGACGTGAGGGGTGCTAATACCTTCCCCTTGCGTAACCGACTCCCGAATCCAGGTTTTGGTTGCGACGACCATACCTTTCCCGTGTTGTGCGAGGTTTACTCTGAGCGTTTCCTTTCCCTCCCGTGGGATAAATAACGCACGGTGGCGACTCTTCTGTTCAGCCGGCGCCGGTTTTCGCAGTAGCGACAATAAGTGGCAGTCTCTGTAGAAAAGCTTATTCATCTTCAATGGTAAGTGGCAATCTCTGTAGAGAAGCTTATTCATATTCAACGATAAATGGCAGTCTCTTCGGAGAAGTTTAATCGTCTTCAATGGTAAGTGGCAATCTCTGTGGAGAAGCTTAACCTTCATCAACGATAAATGGCAGTCTCTTCGGAGAAGTTTAATCGTCTTCAGGGGTAAAGTGGCAATCTCTTGGGAGAAGCTTAACCTTTTTCAGCGATGAGTGGCAATCTCTTCGGGGAAGCTTAATCGTATTCAACAATAAGTGGCAATCTCATTCAGAGAAGCTTATCTTAAGGACATCGATGCACGGTTGTGACCAGCATTGTTTGAAAATCCAGTGGATACTGGTAAAAGTAATTTGGTGGTGACCAATCATGTTACAAATAAGGCCCGTTGGTAATTGACATTATGAAAATCAATGGACGACAGATACTGACAATTTGGTTGTGTATCATTCCGAATTAAGTCACAATGGTTTGTTTCCAAGCACAGGTCGTATACCTTTGGAGATGTATCGTTTGATTCCAAGCACAGGTTTCGTACCTTTGGAGATGTATCTATCCAAGCACAGGTTTTATACCTTTGGAAGATGTTTGTTTCTATCCCGAGCACAGGTTGTTTACCTTCGGAGATAGATGTTTGTTGCCATCCCGAGCACAGGTTGTGTACCTTTGGAGATGTATAATTTGAATCCTGAGTTCAGAAATTCCCAAAAACTAAAATGGTTGCATTTGCATGAGGTGATCTATATCCTAAAGTTTTGAGGGTCTGCGTCCAATCCTAAGGTGTTGAGGGTTGTATCTCTTTTCGATCCTAATGTATTAAGGGTCGTGTCTCTGCTATATCCTAACGTGTTGAGGGTATTAGTTTTCAATCCTAATGTGTTGAGGGTTGTATCTCTTTTCGGTCCTAATGTATTGAGGGTCGTGTCTCTAACTATATCCTAACGTGTTGAGGGTATTAGTTTTCAATCCTAATGTGTTGAGGGTTGTATCTCTTTTCGAACCTAATGTATTGAGGGTCGTGTCTCTAACTATATCCTAATGTTTTGAGGGTATTAGTTTTCAATCCTAATGTGTTGAGGGTTGTATCTCTTTTCGGTCCTAATGTATTGAGGGTCGTGTCTCTAACTATATCCTAACGTGTTAAGGGTATTAGTTTTCAATCCTAATGTGTTGAGGGTTGTATCTCTTTTCGATCCTAATGTATTGAGGGTCGTGTCTCTGCTATATCCTAACGTGTTGAGGGTATTAGTTTTCAATCCTAATGTGTTGAGGGTTGTATCTCTTTTCGGTCCTAATGTATTGAGGGTCGTGTCTCTAACTATATCCTAACGCGTTGAGGGTATTAGTTTTCAATCCTAATGTGTTGAGGGTTGTATCTCTTTTCGAACCTAATATATTGAGGGTCGTCTCTAACTATATCCTAATGTTTTGAGGGTATTAGTTTTCAATCCTAATGTGTTGAGGGTTGTGTCTCTACTATATCCTAATGTTTTGAGGGTATTAGTTTTTGGTCCTAAAGTTTTGAGGGCTTTCGTCCAATCCTAATGTGTTGAGGGTTGTGTCTCTACTATATCCTAATGTTTTGAGAGTATTAGTTTTTGATCCTAAGGTTTTAAGGGTCTTCGTCCAATCCTAATGTGTTGAGGGTTGTGTCTCTACTATATCCTAATGTTTTGAGGGTATTAGTTTTTGATCCTAAGGTTTTGAGGGTCTTCGTCCAATCCTAATGTGTTGAGGGTTGTGTCTCTATTATATCCTAATATTTTGAGGGTATTAGTTTTTTATCCTAAAGTTTTGAGGGTTTTCGTCCAATCCTAATGTGTTGAGGGTTGTGTCTCTACTATATCCTAATGTTTTGAGGGTATTAGTTTTTGGTCCTAAAGTTTTGAGGGTCTGCGTCCAATCCTAAGGTGTTAAGGGTTGTGTCTCCGCTGTATCCTAACGCTTTAAGGATATTAGCTTTTGTTCATAAGGTTTTGAGATATATATTTGTGCTTCCTGTTTGAAGATTTGGTCGTCACCAAACCCTTTGAAAGCCCAGTGGTTACTGACATCTTTTAAAGTCCAATTGTTATCGGTATCATCTAATCTGGTCGTTACCAACTATCATTCAAAAGCCTAGTAGTGGCTAGCATTGTTAAAAGCCCAATTATTATTGGTATCCTTCGAGTTGGTCGTTACCAATCTTTTCCAAAGCCCAGTGGTCACTGGCATCTTTCAAACCCAATTGTTATTGGTATCATCTAATCTGGTCGTTACCAACTATCATTCGAAAGCCTAGTAGCTACTAGCTTTGTTCAAAACCAATTGATATTGATATCGTCTGATTTGTTCGCTACCAAACATCATTCTAAAAACCCAGTGGTTACTGGCATCCTTCGGATCCAATTATTATTGGTATTGGATTTGGTCGTTACCAACTTTATCTGTTAAATCCAATTGTATTGGTATCCTTTGATTTGGTCGTCACCAATAATCTTCAAAGTCCAATTGTTATTGACGTTGTCTAAACTCGATTGTTATCGTCACTTCGATTTGGTTGTCACCAAACCCTTTGAAAATCCAATGGTTATTGATCTTCTTTGATTCTGGTCGTTACCAATCTCCCAAGTTAAGTCTAGTGGTTACTAGCATTATCATAACCAATCGTATTTGGAACACTGATTTGGTAGTCACCAATTCTTTCTAAGTCCAGTGGTTACTGGCATTGCTTGAAAACTAATCGATATTAGTACCGTGAGGTTTGGTTGTTACCAATTTCCCCAACTGAAGTCCTGTTTTGTCCGAAATTCCCAACTGTGATTGGAACTTTGGTTTGGTTGTCACCATCACCCCCAGGAAGTCTAGTGGTAACTAGCACTATTGGAAACTGTCTGTTGTTTTGGTCATCACCAGTACCCCTTTTGAAGCTTTTGCTTTCCCCAGTCGAGTCTCAGAGGACTAGTGGATACTAGATTCCTCGGTGCGTCTGGTCTTGTTCCTAACCTTTTCCTGAAGATCCAGTTTGAACTCTTCGTTATAGGAAATTTCTCATCTGGTTATCCCCAGTGAGGTTCGTGTCTTCATTCCGTCTGTCCCCCGGTAAAGTTTTGCTTCCTCAGTGGAATTGTTCCCCAACGAAGTTTTCCCCAGTGGACTTTTTCCCCAGTGGAGTTTTCCCCAGTGCATCGGGTCCCCTGTGAGTAGTTACTCGTTGTGTCGACCATTCTTTTGTTTTTGCTCGTGTGTCTGCATCTGGCTTGCATTCAAGCATCATAAAGCACCATTAGATTCATGGCATATCCACATTTGTCATTTTGCATACCACCGGATCTAAGGGACAAAATTTTTGGTTTTCTATATTTAAATACCTTTCACTACGATTCTATGAGGATTGTCATCTCTCATTGCCATCTAGTGAAGATATTTAAATAGGGGCAGCTGTTGCACCCTAAATTTTGACCCCTTAGATCCTCATCATCATTTTAGGGTCATATTCGTTTGATTATCTGGCCATAACCTATTTCAAGTTGTCTTTGTCAAGATACATGTGAATTAGGGTTCCGCACTGTCAAAAATTGAGACTTCGACAGTATGATCAATCAATGTTTTGGATTGATTCTCCATAAAACAAAGTCAAAGATATCACATTGGGTCATATTTTAATCCAATCGGAGGTTGTCACCCCCAGATCAAGCACAATGCAGTTGAGGGTACCCGATTAGGGTTTTCGAGCAGGAAAAGTCAATCGTAGTTTGACTTTGGATTTAAAGGAAGGTTCAATGATGCAACTTTGGTCCAACAAGTTTATAAGGCTTAGTGAAGTCCCCTCAAATAGTTTCAAGGTCTTGGAAGTCCCGAAACAAGAACAGACGGTCCGATAGTCATCGATCGTTCGTACGGTTGACCGAAAAGTCAACTCTTCAATCTTAAGGAATTGGACTTCATGATGTGAATCAAAAATGTTCCTTATGTCATATTACACCTCCCCATTGAATTTCATAGCCATCAAATCAAGGATTGAGGAGTAATAAAAAAGTTGGGAAATCAAGGTTTTGAAAAGGGCAAAGTCATAACTCCTTAACCACACAAGGGTTTTTGACCTAGTTTCAAGAGGAATGAGTTCCTAACACAAGCATAAATATTGTAGTAACTAATTGGGGCTTTTTAAAAAGTACAAGTGGGTTCCATAACTCTTCCTGTTTAGAGAGAACCAAGGTCCACAAGTTGGCAAAAACTCATATTGGAAAAACCAGGTCAGCATGAGTTTTTTTTTTAATTCCAAAACCTCTCCAAATTGATGCTAATTAAAGACTAAGCCTCATTTATGATGTTTATATTGATAATTAACATTTTTACATCAATTCCCACGAAAATGGCACAAAGATTAAAGGAAATCATTATTTAATGCAAGTTGCAAAAGTGAATAATGAAGAAAGAGAAAAAAGGTGGCTACCATTGTCAAATCATCAACTTTAATTCAACAAGTCACCTCCTATCCTATGAAGCATGATGAAAAAATCTATAGGGCATGGGGAATATCTTAGTAGAGTGACTTAAAGATAAAGGTGAAGATTTCATTGGAAAACTCAAAGATTTTCATGATGGAAGGTTAAAATTGACAATTTGCTTCACTTTTGCCCATACCTTGATCCAAGGCCTTTGGCTATAAATAGAACTCACTTCCTACATCACAAACACACCAGTTCTATGCTAGAAACCATCTAGAACTCTCTCCCTTACATAATCACCAAATTCTTGCAAAATCTCACTAAGTCTCCAAAATCCCTCAAAATCTATTTTTGCAAAACACCTTCCAAAACCATTTCTAAACTTTTTCCAACTCAAGAAACACTTCAAACACATCAAATATGATGTATTGAAGCTTCCAAATCACTTCCACACTTATGTAACAAGGTTTGAGTGAGTTGGTCTTTGAAACCGTTGGATTTTAGAGTTTTTCCTTCATTTACAAGGCATTTCGTCCACTAGCTTGCTTGGAGGTTTGTTTGGAGCATCTATTCATCAACCTAGGAACATTTGAAGACCTTGTAAGAGATCTCAATATCTCTGGTTTTCTTATTGCTTAAGCTTGCTTCAAGAGGTAAACCTAAAACTCATAAATGTGAACTTTCTACTTGCACTTCACATGCTACCATGAATGTTTTTAGGGTTTTCACCTTCCTATCTCTCATTTATTCATTTCAAAACTTTAATTTTATTCTCTTTTGAGTTTTATTTTAAAGTTATGATTTTGGATTGTTAGTATCCTTGTGTACTTGAGTTTGACTAAAACTCTTGCTTGTAAGCATTTGTGTTTGATCTTCTCTTAAAACTTGAAAGTTTTCCCCGTGAAGTTTTTAAACTTCTCACTTACATTTGTTGTGACATTATTTGATTACGCTTGATAATTGTAATTACATACGGCATCTTGTAAGCTCTAAGAAACCATTCTTTGTCAAGATACATCTTTATCTTTGTTAAGATCCCCTGCCATCTTTGTTAAGATATATCCCCATCTTTGTTAAGATATGTTTGTGGTTGTGACTTCCTTATGCTTAAGTCTTGTAAGAACTTACCCTTCTTAATATTGTAATATCTTGATACTTGCTTTGGTTGTGACCATCTATCTTGATTGAAATCATTAATATTGTAATATCTTAAATGCTTGCTTTGGTTGTAACCATTCATCCTGATTTAGATCCTTGCTTGTTATAATATGCTTGATCATTCTTGGTTGTAACCATATCCCTTATATTCATCATGTGTGAATGTTTATGCTTTGTTAAGTTTACTTTCCCCAAGTGATGGAACTCTTTAATTCTCATCCAAGTTGCGTCATCTTTTCCCTTCCAAAGGAAAGTCTCTCTATTGACCCTTGGGTCATAGATAGCTCATTAAACTCATAGGTCTGGATAGAACCTTCTCCCCCTTTTGGTTTGGATAGAACCAATAGGATTTAAACATCATAGGTCTGGATAGAACCTTCCCCCTTTTAGTCTGGATAGAACCAATAGGATACCCTCATAGGTCTGGATAGAACCTTCCCCTCCTTTTGGTCTGGATAGAACCAATAGGATTTAAACTCATAGGTCTGGATAGAACCTTCACCCTCTTTTGGTCTGGAAAGAACCAATAGATCCTTATTCTGTAGTTCGTGCCCGAACTACGACCGCTCTGATTTCTCATTGGACAATGAGAATACGTAGGCACAAGATGCGATATCTTGACGAGCAACCTTCCCCCTTCTCCCACCTTTTGGTCTGGATAGAACCATTTGGTCTTACAACGTAGAACTTTAGGATAGAGTTTGGTTAACTCTATGTAAGAATCATGGACATGATTACTTACTTCCCTTTATTGAGAGTTCAACATAGATCTTGAGAGTTTTGTGAAACTCTACACAAGCATGGATATGTTTGTTCCCCTTTGAACCTTAATTATAATCAAGTGTTCTTCATCCCTTGTGAGGTGAACTACGATTGCTCTAATTCTATCCTAGTTAGGATACGTAGGCAGAGGACGTGATGTCTTTGCGAGCAAACTTAGAAACTATCTTTAGGTCATAACCTACACCCTTTACCCAATCCCAATCCTTAGCAAACATTTACCAAACTTAGCATGCAAACAAACAAAAGGTTCCTGTAGAGTACTACAGATGTTTAGGATGTGAAATACCTACCCTATGCATAACCAACCCCCGATCCCCGAATCTCTTAGCGTTGTTGTTACATCGCGAAAAAGGTTTTTCTTTCTTTAGACCTTTCCTTTGGATAAATTAAAGTCCGGTTGTAATCTAAGAATTAAAGATTCAATTTAATCAATAGCTTGGTATCACGATTCTCACCGCAACACTCAAGTCATCAAGGGATCACCAGTTACTCAGTAACTTGTAACACATAGTTGATTTTACTGTCAGGCATTCTGCGTCACAGCAGAAGAATCACCTCTAGACTCATCAGGTCATTAGACGGTTGACACTCTTTGTCGGACTGAATCATCAAGTCAATAAGGGATTACCGGTTACATGGTAACTGGTAAAGGATAGTCGATTATGCCGCTAAGCATTCTGCATCACAGCAGAAGAATTCTTTAACGTCACCTCTGGACTCATCAGGTCACTGGATATTTGACACTCTCTGTCAATTATGTCGTCGGGCATTCTGCGTCACAATAAAAGAATTCCTTAACGTCACCTCTGGACTCGTCAGGTCACTGGACGTTTGACACTCTCTGTCGGACTGAATCATCAAGTCAAGGGAATAGAATCCTTAATCAATCATGAACCAATAGGGATATCTAAACTTCTGCCGTCAGGCACTCTGCGTCAGCTAGAGGAACTTCTCGACATCACGATCGGACTTCAGCAGTAAGTCAGGAAATAGAATTCTTAATCAATCATGAACCAATAAGGATATCTAAAATTCTGCCGTCAGGAACTCTGCTTCAGCTAGAGGAACTTCTCAACATCACGATCAGACTTCATCAGTAAGTCAGGAAATAGAATCCTTAGTCAATCATGAACCAATAAGGATATCCAATCTTTTGCCGTCAGGCACTCTGCGTCAGTCAGAGGAATTCTTCGACATCACAGTCGGACTTCATCAGTAAGTCAGGAAATAGAATCCTTAGTCAATCATGAACCAATAAGGATGTCTAATCTTTTGCCATCAGGCACTCCGCGTCAATTAGGAAAACTTCTTCGACATCACAGTCAGACTTTGTCAGTAAGTTAGGGGGAGTTTGGCACTGCGGCCGGACCTCATCAGTAAGTCTGCAAGGGAAATTTCAACTTCTCTGTTTGAAACCTGTTGGGGATAACACATCTCCGCTGGGGATTCTGGAGAACTGTCAAGTAACTCTGCTTTGGGGATTCAGGAATCATCCTGGATGAATAAACTCTGCTGAGGAATTCAAGAATCATCCTGAACAAACAACTCTGCTAAGGAACACCTGCATACAAGAACGGTACCCACCTAGCTCATGTTTCACATGCATATGCTTGACAATAGCGTAATGCTCCACACGATGGAAATGCTACGCGTTTAGGGTAGATGCTATGCAATCGTGCAAAATGCTACGACCAAATCAACAAAATAAATGCTGAAGGAAACCCTCCTGTCAAGGATAAAGAACCATTTCGATGGGAAGAAGGAATCATCCTGCTGAGGAGAAGGGATCACACCAATCTCTATCAGACCTATCCTGGGAAAACGAACCTCAGACGACTTTCCGCGGGGAAACAAAGTTCTACGAGAACCTATACTCGCTCAACTGGGTATACGAACCACAAACTGCTGAGAAAACGATGTCAATCGTATAAATAAACTGCACGGCCTTCGCAAATAGAATCTTCATGGAGATACGGACTCCGATGGGGAAGTATAGCAACAGCTATTCAAACACTCTCTCCTGCTGGAGAAAACCAATAATGGCCTGAACGACCTTCCAGGATTCGGCTCTCCTGGAGGACTGCAAACTCGGCCGAGGATAGATAGCCAGACGCTGGAATAAATCCTACATGCCGGGGAGAACAAAACTCTATGGGGAATCCAACTCTGCTAGAGACTTCAGTCTGAATCGTCGAGAGCTGGACACTTGCGGATAGTCTTCTACGAGAAAACTGCATGTTGACCCACTGTGGGGACTGAGTATACACCTCTGCGCATGACTCAGCTGGGGATATGATGCCAACTCCAATTGCTGGGGAATGGACTCTGGTTGGGGAGAATCTATCTCCGTTTGGGGAGACACATCAATGCTCACAGCCCCATGTTCAGACTCTGTGACGAAACACAACTGAACCTGCTGAGGACTTTACTCCTGCTTGGGAAAATATGCCATGAAACGAACTCGAGATGGCTTGCCTCAGAACAACTTCCGACAAACTCTGCAGACATGGAGAGGAACGATTCCTTCGCTTTCAACTTTTGCCCCAGCCTGTGGGATCTTCATAACATCCTTTCGAAAGGAAACCTAAGATCTATGTTCTCTAACAGTTTGATACAAACGGCCTCAGCGCTCTGAACCTCACGAAGGTGCTTCAGGTTAATCGTCTTTAGGATAAGGACAACTTCGGCACTCTCGGGGTGGCCTGCCCCCGCCTTGTCATGACTTTACCCCTCATGGGCAGATTTGGGGGAGCAGTAACCGTGGTTGCGAGAGATTCATCAAATCTCGACCTGATTGACCCGAATTAACTGACTTCTGGAATGGCTGACTCCCATGCTGTAATCATTTAATATAGCTTGGCCCGCTTCACCAGAATGTTCAGGCGTTCTGCATTCTGTCCTGATCAAATCTTTCCCTCGTGGAAACTTTCCCGCTGTCAAGCGCTTACTCGCTAGTAAAACAAGTTGCTATGCATAAAAGACATATCAAATGCAATGCATATGGCAGTTTTGAAAATAAATTCCTGTTCGCTGGAAAAATTTTGTGACATAAAATGTATGAATCATTCATCAATATTTCAACATTAATACAACGCTGTAAGTGGAATCCTTTTTAGGAGTCAGTTTCGATGTGATCTTTACCAAAGTATGCCTTCGAAACAAACCTATTTCAATTAGGACTTTTAAAGGTTTTAACGTGGTCAGGTTCACGGTTTATGAAAGAAAGGATAAAGGCTCAAAATTCATTTTGACCCACCCACTCTCCTTGATGTTCTCCGATCCTACGTTCAGCTAATTCGACCTTAGCGTTCACCTTTCAAAGGTTGATTGATAGGAGCGATAGTTCGGGGAAACCACACATTTTCGGAGCGACAGTTACTCGCTTTTCATCTTTGGCGTCCGGAGCCACACCACTCCGTTCTTGTTTGAGGATTTTCTTTCGTAATCCTTTTTTCACTTTTCGTTTTTCGTTTTCCCCTAACCTTTGCCTGGACTAACTCTTCAGAGTTCCTTCAATTTTGAAGTCCAGCGGGGTACCCTAATTTTTTCCTAAGTCGATTGTTCGTAAGATTCGACTTAGCGGGCTTTTTCCTTTTGATTTTTTCTTTCTCTCCTTTTTTTTGTTGAACAAATCGTATGACACCGGCTTGTCTGACTTGTTAAAGAGATTGTGACTGTTTCACTCCTGATCGGCCAGGTTTAACCATCATGGCTTTTTAGGTACGACCTATAGCGGTGTGATTGATCCTCGGAGGGACACTCCTTTCGTAATTTGAACGCTTGGTCAAATTAACTAACACCTACCCTGCCCCAGGTTAAGATTGAGGGTTTTCCATCTTCAGAAAGAAACTCCTACAACTAAGCTCAAAGGGGTTAGCAAGGGATTATCTTCCTTATATCTCAGGTGTTTGTGGTTTGAAACAATGCCTGTACATCATCAACAGGTTTTTATTCAAAAGCATAGCATCGGAAGCTTACGCATCGTTGGATTTCGTCATCCTCCCTGAATTCCACTTAAACAACCGTTTGAAATAAAAGAAAGCAATAGAGTGAACACGAATGGATTAGTTCAAAACATGCATATTTATTTCATTATCAATATCAATTGAAAAACAACATGCTTTACAAACGAAATTTGCATTCTAACAGGAAAGAAACTACAAATGTAAAGAAATGTCATGATAAAATGCAGATTGCCAGCTTCTAGGAACTGGGCTTTCACACTGATTTGCTGCTGAGGGGAGCGACCCGTTGAAGTCTTCAGACTCAATCAGATGAATGGTTGACATGGATGATTAGCCTTCCCTCTAGAAAGGATATGCACCTTCTGTCTATCAACTGTTGTACCTTGGCTTGAAAATCCTCACAATCCTCAGTCGAATGCCCCATGGATCCCCCATGATATCCACATCTAGCATTGGGATCATACCCAGGAGGGTACGGCTCTGGCACCTGTTTGAGCATCTTGGGCTCCACCAAAGAATACTGAATTAGATGCGGAAGCAGCTGACTGGGCGTCATAGGCACTGGATGAAGGAGCGCATTCCTTCTTTTCAGATTGTTGCTACGAGGCCTATTCTGATTATGGCACTGACAATAATCTTGCTATTGAGAAACATGAGACTGTTGTTATTGGTCGAGACATTCCTTATGCTCAGTTTTGCGGTGAAAATTGGATATCAAGCTATTAAATTAACTTGAATCTTAATTTTTTTACAACCGAACTTTATTTTATCCAAAGGAAAGGTCTAAAGAAAGAAAACCCTTTTCGCGATGTAACGACAATGCTAAGAGATCGGGGATCGGGGGTTGGTTATACCTAGGGAAGGTGTTAGCACCCTAAGCATCTGTAGTACTCTACATGAACCTTTTGTTTGTTTGTGTGCTAAGTTTGTTAGGTATTTGCTAAGGATTGGGAAAAGGTATAAGTTAAAACCTAAAGATATATACACTAAGTTTGCTCGCAAAGATGTCGCATCTTTTTCCTACATATCCTAACTAGGATAGAATCAGAGCAATCGTAGTTCACCTCACAAAGTTTGAAGAATACTTGATTATGATCAAGGTTCAAGGGGGAACAAACATGACAATGTTTGTGTGGAGTTTGACAAAACTCCCTAACCTAAGTTGAACATTCAAAAGGGGAAAGTAAGAATTCATGACAATGATTCTTACAGAGAGTTGACAAACTCTATCCTAGGGCTCTAGTTGAAGAACACTCCTAGTAAAGGTGGGTTTTTTAGACTCAAAGCAAAGTTTAATGGTTTCTAAATGGGGTTTAAGGTGACTTAACAAAGTCAAGAGAAAGGTTATGAGCTATCCATGACACAAGGGGTCAATGGATAGACTTTTCCTTTGGAAGGAGAAAGGGGAGGAAACTTGGATGAGAACTAACAAGTTTCATCACTTGGGAAAAAAGAAAAATAAATTAACAAAAAAAAACATCATGAAGAAAATAAGCATGGTGACAACCATTAAATGAACATGTTAAAGGTATCAAATGTAACCACAAATTATGCATTGATGACAATCAAGCAAACAAGAAATGTGACGACAGTTCAAGCTTAAAATTTCTCAGAGGAAACATACAAGCCATGGTAACAACCAAAAGAAAAATAAGTTCTAACATGTTGGGAAACAAAAATGTAAATCTCACAAGATAAACAGACATGGTATAAAAAGAGAATCATCAAGACGCAAGGTAACGACCTTGAAAAGTGAACAACTTCCAAGTAGGCATAACGTATCAAGGTCATGAACAAAATAAAATATTTTCTCATTAAAAAATATTAATATGAATATGCAAAAGGAACGGTTTAAAAATATTAAAAAAAGAACAAGTTATGACATAATGAAAATTGATGAAAATCATGAACAAAACAAAAATAATTAAATAAAAGAAAGGGGCAAAGGAGGGAATTGAACCCACGCCCCTCAGATTCACAACTTCAACAAATAACCACTGAGCCACTTAGCACGCGTGTGACAAGGGAAGAGAGAGAAAGAAGAAAATAATGAACAAGGAAAATAGGAAAAAAATAGCAAAACGGTTGATCTCCACAATGGATCGAACCCAGGTCATGTGTGTGAAAGGCGCGCATTAAGTGAAGGTTTCTACCACTGGGGTGGCCATACATCCAAGTATGAATGCCACCCCATAAACATATAAGGCATGGTTCCATGGATTTTTCTGGGCAAGCAAAACACACACACAACTGATTTGCATTTTCATTCCTAACCTAGTCAATTCTTTATGGAATTTAGTGAAATTTTTATCAAACTTGAGTGAAATTTCATGAGGATCACAGTGGTGGCATTAATTTTGAAAGATCATGCTTCTATTTTAAAATTTGATAGCACAAGAAAGTGTGAGTGTGTGAGATGCATATTGATGTGCAGTCCAACTCCCAAGCATTCTCAGACCAAGCCAAGTACATACACACATTAGAAACATATTGATGAATGATTGTGAGAGAAAAAATAAACTCAAAACAGGTTCTGGTGAGAAATGACCATCAAGCTGCAATTGGTCATTTGTGAAATGCATAATGGGATGAAAATTAGATTCTAAGCAGGTTCAGATTAAAGCAAGCACATACACACATTGAAAGCATGCTAGTGAGTGAAATTAGACACAAAGGAGGGTCTCAAAACAGCCTGTGGTGAAAGTAGTGTGACAGCTGCAACTTGGTGTTTGTGAAGTGCATGAGGAAGTTCAAATCATGATCTATGCACAATTTAGTCAAATGAATCACACACAAATACTACATACATATAGACAAATGAGTTTAAGCACATGAGCTGGTCCAAAACAGGCTGTGGTAGAAAAGTGATTTTCAAATTGCTCTTTGGTAATTTGCAATGTAGTAGTATGTTCAAATCAGCTTCAATGCATAACTGTACCAAATATATCACATATACACTCCACATACATGTTATCGAATGACTTTAAGCAAAAGATATGGTTTGAGACAGGATGGTGTGCAAGATGATGAGCAGGCTGCAACATGATATTCTTGATGATGCATGAAAAGTTCAACTTAGTTTCTAATGCACAATTGAGTCAAGCAAGCTATGCACACAAACTTTACACATGTGGAAATATAATTCCATGCCAAGGATTCAAGCTTAATCATTTTAAAACAAAAACTGAGGTGGTAATGGCTCAATTTGTTTAAAAAATGCATTTTGAAAGTGAAAACTCACAACAGGTAGAAAAAACTCATGCCAATCATCCATACACATCACAAACATGATAATAAGTGTGTCCAAACCCAAAAAACAAGTGAACTTCAAACAACACAAAGTTGGACATATTGAATGCTATGCAAAACAGTTTTTTGTTGTTTAAGGTGCAGCAGGGCTGTTTTTATTGGCAGACATTTGAGGTTTCATGAAAACAAAACATACACACACATTTCATATCCTAAAACAAGTAAGATGAGCCTAGCACTTGGGGTACATGGTATCCAAGACAGGTTTTGAGTTTCTGATGGGAAAAGCATAACATTCTTTATGACAGTAGGTGAGATTCAAGTAGGAAATGTTTTAAGCCAAAGTGAGAGCACATACACACCACAAATGCATTAATAGTCATGGAGAACTCAAAATTTAAGCACATATACTTTGATTCAAAATATAGCATCATGATGATAACAATTTGCAAAATGACATCAAAAGAGCACCAACTGTCATAAATCGAAGACAGCAAGATATGCACATATTCTCATCCATATAAACCTCAAACATATATCCAAATGATTATAAGCATTAATATTTATCAAAGATCAGCTGTCATGAAAATTTGTATGCTTATGGTTCATATTTTTCAACATACTTCTCAAAAATGCCTAAACATGAAAAATGATGCAAAATACAAGATTCATAGACTACATACCTCTTGTAGACTATATTGAACAGGTTAGAACACCAAGAAACCCAGAGATACTTCAAACATCACTCAACTTTGAAGCTTTCTTCCTTGTGAAGCAAAAGGCAAACCTTATGCCAGATTGAAAATTAAGCTTCACCACTTGATTCCAATGCTTTGGACAGTTGAGGTAGGATGCATATGAGGTGTATGAGTGATTAGAACAGCAAGAACAAGTCTAGACAACCATTTGGCAGATTTTATGCATTATGGTTAAAGTTTGCTTGGTATGAAAGTTGACTTTTTGCAAAATGAGGTTTTTGAGTGATGTAATGGTTTGGACACCTTCTATATCATATTTATGGATTGTGTGGAAGGTTTTTGGAGAGTTTAAAGGTGTGGAAGTGAGTTTAGGGGCTGGGCTGTCAAGACAGATTTTTGGGATTTTTGTGATTTTGGAGATTTTGTGAATTTGAAGTAAAGAAGGAAAGAGTAAGAGCTTTGTATTTCTCTGGTTTTGAAGAGATTTCTGATGTGTGGAATGAGGTATAGATGCCTTCTATTTATAGGGAAATGAGAGGGAAAGGACAGATTGGAGGTTTCCTTCCTAAGAGGGAAAGGTTTGGCAATTTGGATCAAATCTCTCAAAAGTGTTTTCTTGGCTTGGAGGTAAGCTGAAAGTCAAGTGAAATGATGAATTTAGAGTGGCTAAAGTGAGGCTAGAGAGAGTAGGAACATGGCTGGCTACAGAGCTTCCTTTTCCACCTTTTTCATTTTTCATTATTTTAATGCAAGTTGCATTTACAATTTGTAAGCTAACTTGCCAAATTTCAAATTTCCACTTCTTCTGCATAACTCTCACAATTCAATGCTTCAAAACATCTAAATATCAGAAAAAATGAGATTCAAAGGCTGAGAAATGGTCCAAATGACCAAAGGATGAACTTATGAAAAATTACCAATGTGAGACTCAAGTATGAAAACACCATCTTGCCAAATCCATAACTCTCAACTCACAAATGTCATGGAGATGTTCTAGTACTTTTTAGAAAGCCCTTAAATATCTCTAAAACATTCATGTTTTCATGAGTTTCAAATTCTCAAAGGAACTTGGCCAAAAAACCTCTCAAAGTTGCTAAAAAACAAGCTTAAAAGTGAAATTTCTCTAAGTCATTTTCCCTTCTTGAAATGAATTTGATCATAACTCCAAATCTATGCATTTTTTGATCATGGAACAATTTGAGGCTTTTGTAGGATTTTACAAGAGCTTACCAATGAGCTTTGAACCACTTCATTTGGATGTGTGGTTAAGGAGTTATGGTCTTTCCCCTTTCGAAACCCTAATTCCCGACTTTTGCGATTACTCCTCAACCCTTGATCCAACTGCCTTGAAATTTTATGGGTAGATGCAATATGTCATTAGGAACATTTTTTATTCACATCTTGAGGTCAGATTCTTTATTGTTGAAGAGTTGACGTTTCGGTCAACCGATCGATCGATCAGTGGCTACCGAGTCGACTGTTGATGCTCTGGACCTCTTGAGGCTTTGAAACTTCTTGAATGGACTTTACCAAGCCATATGAACATTATAGACCACAATCACACCATTATAACACCTTTTAAATCAAAAGTCAACCACAGTTGACTTTTCCTGATCGAAAAACCCTAGTCGGGTATCCTGAATTTCACTGCTTTTGATTCCTGGGTGACAACCTCAAATTGGATTCATGCTTGATCCAATGGAATACTCTTGATGATGTGGAGACACAATCTCAAAGAAAACCAATCCAAAACATTGATTGGTCAGCCCTCGAAACCTCAATTTCGGCTGTATAAGACCCTGATTCTCCTGTAACTTGACAAAGACCACTTGGAAAGGGTTAAGGTTAGATAAACATGTGAACATGCTCCTAAAATGATGATGAAGATCTAAGGGGTCAAAATTTAGGGTATGACACTCAGCCACTGTCATCCTCAGATTTGGCCCAGGAACTGGCAACTTCTGCGGACAAGGAGATTCAGACTCCAACGATTCCAGGATATACCCTGGACCCTTTACAACTTCAGGTGGGGGAATAGGAATATCGATTCCTGATACATTCATGCCGCCCGACACAAATTCAATAGCTTTCGAGTCTAGCAAGTCTTGAACCTGATGCTTAAAATCTCTACAGTTTGCTATGTTATACCCCGATGCCCCGGAGTGGAACTCATAATGGGCGCCCACATCATAACCCTGTGGTGGCTGTCCAGTCAATGGAGCCAAAGTTCGAGGTTCAACCAATTGAAGTTGGAGCAAGAGTTGCACCAACTGAGCATAATCCATCGGGATTTCATCGAAGATTCTGTCAGGAAGCTTCATCCTTTTACCATACCTTCTAAGGTTATCCTAAGAAAACGGACATGGTCGCTGACGGGGAAAATCCTGAGCTTCAAGTTGTGTAGAGGGTCTTTTAGGCCTATCATGCCTTGGTGCAGGTTCTTCAGACACATGTGGAGCAAGTATGTCGGCTACAACTTCGGTCATTTGCTCACATTCTCTTCGGAGTACATTCCTTAACACTTCTGCCATGAAACCCACCTGACTCTTCAGCGGGTTGTTCTCCTCTTTGAGCGCATCTTGATCCTAGTGCAGCGCTTGCATGTCCTTCGTGAACTGCCCTAGCTGGCTCTAAACATCCTTCAGTTCCGTTTGTACCTGTTCCATTACTCGGATCAACCTGCGATCAATCCTGAAACAACTTGTGAAAACAGAGGGTTAGATAAATAAACTCAAGGCGCCTGCCATGCAACATGCTTATGCAAATGCAAACGTGTGTCTGTGCCTAGGAAGAGATTCCCCCTTGATTCTAGTTTCCGAGACAAATAAAGTCTAACATCCAATCATGGAAAGAAAACCTCATATATATCTGAAAAACCCACGCGGGCAGCGTACAACTGTAATCGAATACAACTGAAGCAACAAGTGTGACCCCAACCAACAAGTTTGGTGGTGGTCAGCATATCAATGCATAAAAGATACAAAGAAATCGAGTATGGCTACGGGCACAAAAATCTTCCAATAACTTCTTCGTAGTGGGATGGTCAGGCTTGGTGAGCAGACCCTGGATCAACAGATTCCTCTGCCTGATGGTATCCTGGAGATCTATGGCAAGGTCCTCACAAGCACTCTCTCCAAAGCAGTCTTCCACTTTGCACCTCCTAGCATCAACTCTGAGTTGGCAATCCTTCAGGTTTGCCTTGGTTTCAACCAATCTGTACTGAATGTCTCATCGAAGTGATGCTTCAGCCTCTATCTTCTTGTCCTTGGTCTCAAGCTAAATCTTCAACTTGGCTATCTTCTGCTTCTGCTTCTCCTCTCGCTCTTTGTGGTTGGTCCGAGTGGTATTCCAATGGACATTGAATTTGGAGATCTTCAGATACGCCTTATCCAATTCTTGCTTTTTAGTGGTCAACACACTGTGCACAACCTTTAGGTCTAATCCAAGATGTTCTTTGGCATCAGCCAGCTTGGTTAGACTTACGCCCAAGTGTTTTATCAGCTCGGTCTGACGTTTGGAGGAGTATTTTGTCTCAACCTTCTCATGCCGGATATCAGCAATAAGGGACCAGATCACCAGAACCGGGGGAAAATATGCACCCGCAACACAGACATATGTTAATGAAATGCAAATGAAAATGCAATCATGCAAATGCTGGATGATGCAAGCGGGAGATCGAGAGTATTGTGCTGGTGGTTGCAGAGGACCAAAATTCTGCTCTGACGAGAACACAACATAACTCTGATAATTAAGAAACCTCTGATATCAATGTCACTGGTTCAAACTGTCAAGAGAAAACCAGGTTGTCTTAAGGTAAAAGTTTCCTGCATAGCCCATCCTCGCTCACAGGTATGGACCTAGTCTGCTGACACAGGTATGGCATCCTATGCGTTCCTCAGCATCACAGACTTTCACGAAATGATGATACGTTCACCATTTATAGTTCGGCATCATCTCTCCCTGAAGAGGACTCACTTAGCTGAGTCACAAATGATCGGTTCCCAGGGTCGACAACTCTCAAGTCTAACGTCCCCTCAAGCCCAAAGGGCTGGAAAAGAAACCATCCAAGAGAATCTCGCCTGGGTGCGGATTTCGCGGGACACTAGTACATACAAAGCATGCACTCCCCCACTAATCTCCACTCTAATGCTATGTTTTCTCTCAAGCCTAGGTCTGGCTTCTCACTCATCATAATCTCCCTCCCACAACAGCACAGTAAATAATCATATTGTACTGAAAGTAAAGTGCAGGAAAGTAAAGTGTGATAAATAAATGCAAACCCAACAGATAAACACACAAGCGTTAGGATTGACTCGCATAGGGGATGGGAAACGGTCCCAGCATAGGGGATGGGAAAAGTCCCCAGCAGCTATATGTCCCCAGCAGAGTCGCCAGCTGTCGCTACTGCAAAAAAAGAGGTGCCGGCACAACAAAAGAGTTGCCATCTATCGTTATTTATCCCAAAGAAGGGAAAGGAAACGATCAGGAAAAACCTCCCGAAACAGGATAAGATCGGTCATCGCAACCAAATCTTTGGATTCGGGAGTCGGTTATGCAAGGGGAAGGTATTAGCACCCCTCACGTCCATCGTACTCGATGGGATCCTCACTTGTTGTGTTTATCTGACGGGTTGGTTATCTATCTACCTATCAAGGCTGGCTCAAAAGGAAAAAGAAAGGAAAATAAGTGACTCGGCAAAACATCACGCTCCGGGCCTACGTATTCCCGTCTGGAACGAGAAATCAGAGTCAACGTTGTTCGGCTACCTACGACTAAAAGGATGGGGGAAGGTTGCTCTCCAATACGTCAGTATTGTGCCTACATACTCTCAACAGATATGAGAGATCAGAGCTTACGTAGTTCGGGATAACGAAACACAGGTGTTGATTCATCTGTTTTCATCTGAGTAAAGTTAAACAACAGTTCCATCAGTTAGGGACAATGCTTGTTTGCGGTAGAACTGAAGTTTAATATCTTTCTTTTCATTAGAAAAGGGTTTCCTTGAATTAAGAGCCCACGGGGAAAAAAGAGGTTTGAAGTTTGCTTTTTGGTCTTTTACGAAAGAAGTGTTTTTTATGAATGTTTGTAGTTCGTACTGCACTAGAGACTATGACTTAGGAGTGAATGCGTTGCATGTCACCCAAAGGGTAACATACTAAACATCCTGATTACTGGAAGGAAACCCTCCAATAACCATTTCCTAAGTGGCTTAAGGCTCGTAACGTACTGTACCAACTTGCCTTTATTATGTGTTTTAATGTTGTTTGGGAGATGAGAAGAGACAAGAGGAATCTACCCCACTGTTATCATGCATGGATTCATCCTAAAGTCTATCATAACCTCTCTTGAAGAAGAGAGGTTAAAGATCCTAAGGGAACATGTTAAGGGGAAACAAAAACATAAACAATCAATAAGCAGATGAATACAGTTGTCAAGCTACTGAAATAAGAACATGGATAAACATGCAATACATCATCACAAGCAAAAGGAGGAAACCTCAACTTCTAATGCAAACATAAAATAAAAAGAACACACAAGCAAGGGAGGATCACCTCAACCTTCAATGCAAACATCAGAGGCAAGTATGAAAACAGTTAAGTAAACAAGCAAAGGGAGACTGGCTCAACCATTAATGCAATCAAGCAAAGGGAGACTGGCTCAACCTTTAATGCAAATATGCACCTAAACAAGAATATCTATTCATGAAGCTCTATCCTAAATGCATCACAGCAAGGAATCAAACATAGAGAGGAGAGAAAACAAGCTAAGGGATTATTGAAAGAATTGGGAAGCATGAAGTATACCAAAGGTATTCTTTATGGCACTCAACCAAAATCAAGGATTGGAATGATAATGGGAAGCATGATGTATACCGAAGGTATCCATCATGACACTCAACCAATCATGGATGATATTGAATGAATGCAATGCATTCAAGGAAGAGTCATATATCTAAAGGTTCTAATGAAAACCTAATTATTAGTTCTAAAGATTAACCATCTAAATGAATTTAGAAGTTCTATCAAGGTTTAGCAATTGTTCTAAATAGGTGTCAACCTATGCTCTATTCTATCAAGAAGGAATTAGAGGCTTAAAGTTTGCTAAGGATCACTTTTGGAGTCAAACTATGTGAAGTGCTACATTAGGGTCATCCTAAAAACAACCATGATGTAAAATCTAATTAAAATAGGAAATCATCCCTAAATTTTCTACCAAAAATCCTAGGGGATCCTAAGGATGTCATGAACCTATGGTAAAAAATCAGAGCCTAACTCTAAGTTTAAGAGCACTATCTAAATGCTAAACCTAAAATGTGTTATGTGAATTTCAAATAGGGAGGGTCCTAAAGAATCCCTTCAAAACCTATCAAGGTGGAACCCTAAAAATCCAAGGAAAATATCTAAGGGTCACCTAAGATGTTTAGAGAAATCATGCAAAAATTCAGATCCTAAATCATAACCATGATCTAATACAAAAATCAGCAAGCCAATCATGTATCTTTAACATTTTTAATCATCTAATTAAAATGGAAAAAATGATATTAAATGGAAAATTAACCAAAAATTCAATTAAATTGCACAACAAAATTAAGGACATGGCAAGAATCATTCATGATTTTTTTCATAATTTTCTAACAAATATTCCTATTTTTACTGAATTAAAAACATTTAAAGAATAAAAGAAATATGAAAAATGAATTAAAGAAATTCAGAATTGAGAGAAAATACCACAACCTTCAGATTGCAATACCAGTCAAGGGATCAAAAGAGGAGAGCACGCGACACGTATGCGCTGACTGGGATTAATGAAACGGTTCGTTTCATAGTGTATCTAATGCACTACAGTTGACTATGGTACATGATGCTCTCTAATTAGGCACGTTCATTCAGAAAGTAATCTCATCTAACTGCCTAGAGTGTGCCACCTCACTGGTCAATGGTAAACAAAAGTGAAACAGATTCGTGTGTGTTGGATGCATATACTCAGTCAAGGGAGTCAAGCAAATCGTGTGGCTAAGGACTCGTCTTCCTCTTTCAAACTGAATTCAAAAAGGAGGGAACTTTGTGGTGGCTGGAGAAGATTCCGGTCATCTTCTCCGGCGGTGTCAACGGCGCTAGGTTTTTAAACCTCACCAAACTCAATGAAAATGGTACCTAAGAATAAGCTAACACGAAGCCTAACTGAAAGTATGCACTTCCAAGAATCATCTCAAAACTCCACAATTCTAATCCTAAACTCATCTAGGTTACTCCAGAAACATAACCACATGTATAATCTAGCCTAATTGCACATAAATAAGGAGAATTCGTGAGAAGAAGAAACTTGATCAGAAGCATCAATGGAGTCCCTATCAAGTGCTCAACCTTGCTCCAAACGATGCAGAATCAATCAATGATCAATGCTGAAGCTATCTTGATGCTCAATTGTTCTTGAAATTGCTTCAATCTCCAAGACCGATTCTCACTTGCAAGCTCCAAGTTCTCAACTGTTTCTAACTGATTTTCCCTCCAAATTGCATCCAAAAAACAAACTGAAAACGATCCAGAGCTTATATAGATGATGTTTGGATACTTTTCAGGCCCAATCATGGCCCATACAGTCCATTTCAATTTTCAAATTTTCCTCCAAAACTCACTTGTAACAGTCCACAAAAATGGCTTTGTTTGCCCTCCAAATGTGCTCAAATTCACTGCTAGTATTGCAAGGAGGATGAAGGGCTATGATTCATCCCTCAATTTCAATCAATGGATGGTTTTTGTCATGTAACTTCTCCTTGAAGTAACTCCAAATTTGGCTATGAAATGTAACTCAATTTGAAATTCTACCAATGCCAATCTGTTCCAAATATCAAGCACACTCAAAATATGCACAAACTTGCAACATTTTGAGCCAATATGAATTATTTTGGATTTTTACTCATTTTATGCCTTTAAATCTCTTTTTGTCAAATTTTCTTCACACACTTCTTATTCGAATCCATATCAATGAATTCTTAGGGCTTGGTTGGACAAATAACATTATTTTGAACAACTTTCAAGTTGAACAAATCTTCATTTGAGGTATGCAAGTTAGTGAAATGGACATATAATCCAAAATGGCTTGTAATCTCAACTTCCCAAGATACCCTTGACTTGTAAGCTCCATAATGACTTTCAAGACATCCCATGAGCTCTCTCAAGGCTTCAAGTCCAACTCCATGGATTTAGAATCATCTGATGGCCTCCCACAACCCTCAAGTTAGGAGATATGCATTCTTGTGTCCAACCCTCTATCTGAGGAACTTTGTGGCTTTTCAGATGAGGATATCAACCCTGGGATACTTGAATAAAGACTCTTAGATAGCTTCATAACCTTGGTAGCTTTTTGTTGGTAGTCATACCTCTTGATCTCCTACACACATGTCAATGCAATGCAGATGATAATGCTAAAATGAATGCAACAAGCAAGGTAAAGAAAAAGGTTAGGCAAATTTTGGGGTGCAACACCATCAACAAACCACCAACTTGGCTACAACCAGTCACCTCCTATCCACTCAAGCATGATGAAAATGACCTATAGGGTATGGAGAAGCTCTTGTTAGGGGGGCTCAAGTTCAGAAATAGAGATTGCATTGAAAAACTCAAAGATTTTCAAAGTTACAGGGCTAAATTTTGCAATTTGCTTCATTCTGCCAATACCTCTTGATCCAAGGTCCTGCCTATAAATATAAATCACCTCTTTCATCATAAACACACCAGTTACATGCTTGAAACCAGCTGCAACTCTTCCTCCCACTCAATCACAAAGTTCTTGCAAGCTTGAACCAAATTTCCAAAACACTACAAAATCTATTTTGCATTTCAACTTCTCAAATCATTTCCAAACACTTTCAAACTCAAAGAAAGCCTCAAACACTTCACAAATGATGTGTTAGAGCTGTCCAAACCCTCACCTTGGCCAGAAACTCGTCCAATCCAAAAGTCAACCCTCAAAAGCTCATTTGTTGACTTTTCTGCACTTTAGAGAGCAGCTGCTGATCCATTGCATTTTCTTGAGCTCCAAGACCTCTAACAATTCATAAACAACATATATAAATTTTCCATGGTGGTTCTCCACTTATGTAAGTAATATTGAGGGAGTTGGCTTCGAAAATCTTTGGATCTTTGAGGTTTTTCTTCACTTACAAGGCATTATGCCCACCAATTTGCTTGGAGTTCATTTGGAGCACTCATTCATCATCCTTGAGCATTTTTAGACCTTGGAAGAGCTCTCAAGATCACTAGTTTTCTTATTGCCCAAGCTTTCTTCAAGAGGTACGCCTAAAACTCAAAATGTGAACTTTTCACTTGCATTTCATATGCTATCATGACTTCTAGCTATGTTTTGGTGTTATACATTGTTTTAATGTGTTTTGCGTATGTTATGTGTCATGTATGAACCATTTCTTGCAGCTAAACTTGTAACTTTTGGACAGGTCAAAAACCAGGTCACAAACTAGGCCCAACCCAGTCATTTTTTGCATTTTACATCCAATCTGTCAAACCATGTGTGCATTGCTTGATTTATTTTATTCCAAACTCTATATATGATGTATATGTGATGTTTGTACACTTGTTTCACCAAGCACATCACTACACAATGTTGTCCACATGTTCATGCTTTTGGTTGTCACCAAACTTGCTTAAACACATATGCTATCGGGCTTTCTTATGGGTGTATGATATGGAAAAACAAATGGTACCATTGAATTCCTTGTTCAAAAATAAACAACTTTCACTTTTGTTTCACTTCATTTGGTTAAGAATTGACTGAGTTCCAATCTTTCATGCAAATGACCCTTAGGTTGTGACCTAGCCATGCCCTAGTTTTTGCCCTCTTCGTGCACCAACTTTCGATGATCATAACTTGCTCATTTTTTGTGCTATTGATTCCATTATTATTGAAAAATACTCATTATCATGTCTATTTTCAGTTAGTGAAGAAATAATTCAAGGATCATTATCCTGGAAAGACTTTTATCCACCTAAAAAACATGTGCGTTTAGGGCTTTTACCTTGATGTTCTTAAACCTTTTCAACTTGTAACTTGATATTTCTTGTGAGATTGATCTTGTATGACTCATAAATGTTTTTTAACATGTTTAAATGTTCAAATATGTTTGATCCATTGCCTTACCATGTTCATACTTGCTTTTGTGAATGCATATATGTGAAAATGGCCTGTTGAACTTCATCTGTGAACTTTGCCATGATTCTTGATGTTGTGACCTCTTGAATGTGTTTACTGTGCCACCCCACTTCCCAGAATTAAAATAAAATACAATTATTTTAAGTAAACATTAGATTTTCTCCTAAAAAGCGGGATATCACATCAAATAATTCAACATAACCCGTCATTAGATGGTTTTAAAAATAAAACAGCAGAAGATATAATTATTTCAACATTCTCGGCCATCCGCCAAATTACATAAAATCATTCATTAACAAGGTTCACCAAAGTATGATACGTCACATGAATAAAACAAATTCAGCATAATAAAAGTAAACACCCAAGTCTCGTGCTACGTATCAGAGCATCCTAAGACTCGACATGCTCACCACTATCCAAGTTAGCTATGTACCTGGATTATTTGTACTTCCGAAGAAGCACAGACCACCACAACAACGAAGGGGTGAGAAAACGTGATCAAAATTATTGGTAATAAGATACATGCATCAACCACGACCTACTGTCCAAACATCAAACACAACATGCAATAATGCAAATATGCCACTCAACACCATGCATGCGGTACTGATTCATTGGTTCATTCAATCGAACCCCGGATAGGTCACATACACCCCTCCTTGGTAATGATCATTCCCAACCATTCTCCACAAGGGAGTACGGATGAATCACATACACTCCTCCTGAGCAATGATTCATCCCACCAAAACACCATAATATGCACGAGACCAAATGCACAACAAATAAACTCAAGCACCCTAAGTGCACACGATCCTCCTGATCACATCACCATGCATTGTATATATTACAAACCAATTAATTATGTTAATTAAATTAAACATTAGGGAAATTCACATTTTAACACCAAGTATACACCCTTCACCTTTAAACACCATCCCTATACCCATCATGACCAAAGGGATCCTACAAACGAGAGAACGAAGCAAAATAATATAAATCATATTTTTGGTGCTTAGATTGTCCATACGCGTATCCACCTCTTCATACGCATACCATATAATAGCACACAAGCTATACGTTGAAGAATCAAAGCATCAACATTGGATGGAAACAACAGAAACAAAACAATGTTGCCATGCTCGCTGGCTCACTCGCCTAGCGATCATTCACTACTGGCTCGCCTAGCGAACGTGCTAGCGAAGCCTGCCTTTTTGGCTACTCGGAGTGTTCGCTACCTAGCTCGCTTAGCGAAGGCTTAGCGAACACTCGCTACCTCACTCGCTCTAGAGAACAAGGGTCATTTGGTTCTGTCCAAGTCTGAGACCATTCAATACTGGCTCGCTAGCAGCTTGCCTAGCGAACCACTCGCTGGCTTGCTCGCTAGCTGCTCGCTTAGCGAACCTCTGCGATCCCAAAATCCTCTACTGTCCAAAAATCATCAGAAGCTCACAAATCACCCGATTTTCACCAAACCAGTTCCTGTAGTCTTAGCCTAACATTTTTCCACTAAACTACACCATCTATTCCAGATTCTCACCGTTCAAACATCGATTTCTATCGATTAAACCATTTTTGACCTAAAATGGAAAACTACACAAAAACACCCAAACAATCCAAACAGTCCCTACATAATCACATGCATGGATAGGCTGATCATATTTCAGACCCTTACCTCGGTTAATTGATCAGATTTACGAAGAATCCTGAAGAATTGGCAGCCCTAGCCTTGCCTCTCTTCCTCCTTGTTCTTCCTCCTTAATCTTTCTCTCCACTGATTTTTCGTGCAATTCCCCTTTTTAGCCCAAAACCCTCCTTATATCTCTCCATCCTTCTCTTCTTTACTTAATCTAATAATAATACAAATAATAATAATAATAATAACAATAGAATAACAATATTACTATTAATTATTAAATTATTATCATTATTAATTATATTAGATTAATATTAAACTCTATAGTTTATTAAATGATCTCTATAATTTAGGGCACTCACCAACGCTCTCAGACACACCCCCACATAAAGACACACCGAAATAAAATAACACCAAAAAGACTAAATAATTAAAATGGGTGTTACAACTCTCCCCCACTTGAATTATTTTCGTCTTCAAAAATTACCTGATGGAAACAATTCCGAATACGCTTCCCGCATCCTGCTCTCCAATTCCTAGGTCACACTGCCTCCTGCAGCACCTCCCCAAGCCACTTTCACCAAAGGTTTCTCCTTCCCTCGGAGTCGTTTCATTTTACGATCTTCGACCCTCAACAACATCGTCTCAACAGTAAGATTCTCCCGGACTTGAACTTCATCTATTTGAATCACATGAGATGGGTCCGAGACATACTTGCAAAGTTGCGACACATGGAACACGTCATGCAAATTCAAAAGTTCAAGCGGTAACGCCAATCTATAAGCTACAACACCAATTCTCTGCAAAATCTGGTATGGTCCAATAAACTTAGGATCCAGCTTCTTGGACTTCAATGCACGACCCACACCAGTCACTGGGTTAACTCTTAGGAACACGTGGTCACCTTCACTAAATTCTCGTTCTTTTCTCTGGTTATCATGATAACTTTTCTGCCTACTCTGAGACGTTTTCATATTCTCACGAATCATATGAATTGTCTCAGTAGTTTGCTGCACAATGTTAGGTCCCAATACCACATTCTCACCTGTCTCATACCAACACTGAGGAGTTATGCACCTTCTACCATATAAAGCCTCAAACGGTGCCATTCCGATACTAGAATGGTAACTATTGTTGTACATGAACTCGATCAACGGTAAATGAGTATCCCACGCACCACCCTTTTCCATCACACAAGCTCTCAGAAAGTCCTCCAGCGACTGAATAGTCCTCTCTGACTGACAATCGGTTTGCGGATGGTAAGCTGAACTCAACTTCAACTTAGTACCCAAAGCTTCCTGTAAACTCCTCCAAAATTCTGAAGTAAACCTCAGATCTTTATCCGACACGATACTCGACGGAACACCATGTAGCTTCACAATTACTCGAATATGTATATATCTTTGCTAGCTTCACCAACGAAAAACTGATATTAATCGGCACAAAATGTGCAGACTTCGTAAGTCGATCCACAATTACCCAAATAGCATCAAATCCTCTCACTATGTTCGGCAAACCCATAACAAAATCCATGGTTATACAATCCCATTTCCAAACCAGAACTTCCAACGGTTGCATAAATCCAGAGGGTCTCTGATGTTCCACCTTCGATTTCTGACATGTTAAACAGGCATAAACAAATCGAGCTATATCTCTTTTCATACCGGACCACCAAAATAACTTCCTTAAATCGTGGTACATCTTCGTAGCTCCCGGATGGATACTCAAACTACTACGATGTCCTTCACTCAGAATTGACTTCTTCAATTCGTTATTATCCGACACACAAATCCTGCCTCTGAATCTCAGCACACCTGGACTATCCAACTTAAAATCACTATCAGAGTCACTCCCTACTCCCGGCATCAAATCCACTAACTTCACATCTAACTTTTGGTTTTCTCTAATCATATCCAAGAAATCAATGTTCACTTGCAACTTGCCCAACATCACACCATCTGCCGTAATCTCACAAACCGTGCTCAAATCTCTGAACTGGTAAATTAGTACCATTTCTTTCACCATCAAAGCTGACATATGAATTGTTTTTCTACTCAAAGCATCTACTACTACATTTGCCTATCCTGGATGATAACTTAAGTTGAAATCATAATCCTTCAAGAATTCCAACCATCTTCTCTGTCTCATATTTAGTTCCTTCTGTTTGAACAGATATTTCAGGCTCTTATGGTCACTAAACACCTCAAATCTCGAACCATACAAATAGTGCCTCCAGATCTTTAACACGAAAACTACCGCAGCCAATTCAAGGTCATGATTAGGGTAATTCCTCTCATACACCCTTAGTTGCCGCGAAGCATACGCCACTACCTTACCATTCTGCATAAGAACTCCGCCTAATCCCATCTTAGACGCATCACAGTACACCACAAAAGGTTCGCTCGGAGTTGGAAACACTAACACCGGTGCCGTAGTCAATTTCTTTTTCAGTTCCTCAAAGCTTTCTTCATAAGTAGCATCCCACACAAAAACTCGATCCTTTCTCGTCAACTGAGTCAATGGCAACGCCAAATTAGAAAACCCCTCAATAAACCTTCAGTAATATCCTGCCAAACCCAAAAAGCTTCTAATTTCCGTTGCTGTCTTTAGCGGTTCCTAGTGCAACACTGCACTCACTTTCAATGGGTCCACCGCTATACCATCACCAGATATTACATGCCCCAAGAAACTCACCGTCTTCATCCAGAACTCAGACTTTGATAGTTTAGCAAACATCTTATTATCTTTCAGCACCTGCAAAGCAATTCTCAAATGTCCTGCATGCTCTTCACGAGACTTAGAATAAATTAGTATATCGTCAATAAACACAACAATAAACTAATCCAAATAAGAATGGAAGATCCGGTTAATATACTCCATAAACACTCTTGGCGCATTAGACACTTCAAAAGGCATTACAGTATATTCGTAATGTCCATAACAAGTTCTAAATGCCGTCTTCTGAATATCACCTTCTTTCACTCTGATATGATGGTAACCCGACCTCAAGTCAATTTTACTGAACACACGAGCTCCCACCAACTGATCCATCAAATCATTAATCCTTGGAAGAGGATATTTATTCTTAATGGTCACTTTATTCAACTGATGGTAATCGATGCACAGGCGCATACTACCATCCTTCTTCTTTACCAACAGCACTGGAGCTCCCCACGGTGACACACTCGGTCTGATAAACTTTCTATCCAATAATTCTCCAATCTGAGATTTCAATTCAGCCAATTCTACTGTCGACATCCTGTACGGCACCATATATATAGGCCTTGTACTAGGAACAAGATCAATGCTAAATTCAACTTCTCTCGTCGGAGGTAATTCTATAATATCATCAGGGAACACTTCAGGAAATTCATTCACCACTGCCCACTCTTTCATTGACGTTTTGCTGCCAACAGATAACGATGTAAATAAAGCAAACATTTTAGCTTCGTCCTCCAACAAGGTCCTCAATTCCTTATTAGATAAGGAATTCGCCAACACTTCCTCTTCTGGAGTAAGGAACAACAACACCTTCCGAAAACAATCGATGTAGACTCGGTTGAACTCCAACCAGTTCATACCCAGAATAACATCTAAATTACCAAGTGGTAGACAAATCAGATCCACTTAAAAGTCTTTGCCGAAAATAGTCAGTGGACACTTCAAACACACTAGAGAAGTAGTCACTGAACCAATAGAGGGTGTTTCAATAGTCATCCGTCGCTCAAGAGTAGACGACACCAATCCTAATCTCTTCACATAATCAACATAAATGAACAAGTGGGTTGCACCCGTGTCAATCATAGCAGTCAAAGGAATATTAATGATGAAACAAGTACCTTTGATAGAACTCTCCTCACTGGCCGATTGAGTTCCTACCACAGCAAATACTTTACCGCTGGCCTGAGATGCCTGAGACTTCTTCGGCTTCTCGCAATGTGTACTGATATGACCTTTCTCACCATAGTTATAATAGGTAGGCATAGTGGCCCTGCAATCCGCTATCACATGGCCTGGCTTACCACACTTGAAACACTTCTTCACCTCATTAGGACAATCATTAGCACGATGCCCCACGCCACCGCACCGGAAACATTTCAAATCAACATATGCTTTCCCTTCTCTGGGCTTCTTATCAGTAGCGGCCTTATGTTTTCCCTTATCAGCAGGAACACTGTAAGGAGTACCACCAAATCCCTGCTTACCTTTACGGTCATTCACAGCCTTATAATGTGCAATCCTGGCCCTGTTATCATTATCATAAATACTGCGTCTACTTACCAGCTCAGGATAATTCCTGATCTTCTGACAAGCGATCCCCATCTTAATTTCCGGATGCAGCCCGTTTTCAAACTTCAAACACTTGGAGGTCATTGCCGCTTCAGTATTGTAATGAGGACAATACTGTACCAGCTCTTCAAATTTAGCAGCATACTCTGCTACAGTCAGATTACCTTGCTTCCGCTCCAGAAACTATATCTCCTTAGCACTTTGTATATCTTCCAGAAAATACTTTTCCAGAAAACCCGTTCGAACCACATCCCAAGTAATCGCAGTTCCTGCAGTCTCCAATCTTTAGCGACTGTTGTCCCACCAAGCCTCAGCCTCTCCTTCTAGCATGTGAGTATCAAACTTCACTTTTTGCTCATCACTACAACCCATTGTCTTGAAAATTTTCTCAATTGTCTTCAGCCATTTCTGTGCAGCTTCAGGATCCAGATTTCCTCCTTCAAACGGCGGTGGCTTGTTATTCTAAAACTGTGCTAAATCGCTAAATTGCGCACCCGCAGCTTGATTCTTATTAGCGACCACCTGTGCCATCGCTTGCACAGTGGCAGCCAAAGCAACATCATTCCTTCCTGCCATACTGCTCAACCAAAACAACACTAGGTTAAAAGGTACACAATCTCTATCCTAAGGACAGACTCAACTAATACACTGGCCGGACGGGCCGACCTGCTCTGATACCAATTGTAACACCCCACTTCCCAGAATTAAAATAAAATACAATTATTTCAAGTAAACATCAGAATTTCTCCTCAAAAGCAGGATATCACATCAAATAATTCAACATAACCCGTCATTAGATGGTTTTAAAAATAAAACAGCAGAAGTAATAATTAATTCAACATTCTCGGCCATCCGCCAAATTACATAAAATCATTCATTAACAAGGTTCACCAAAGTATGATACGTCACATGAATAAAACAAATTCAGCATAATAAAAGTAAACACCCAAGTCTCGTGCTACGTATCAGAGCATCCTAAGACTCGACCTGCACACCACTATCCAAGTTAGTTATGTACCTGGATTATCTGTACTTCCGAAGAAGCACAGACCACCACAACAATGAAGGGGTGAGAAAACGTGATCAAAATTATCGGTAATAAGATACATGATCAAAAGGTAGTAATTACATAAAATATCACCCAACATGCATCAATGATGACCTACTGTCCAAACATCAAACACAACATGCAATAATGCAAATATGCCACTCAACACCATGCATGCGGTACTGATTCATTGGTTTATTCAATCGAATCCCGGATAGATCACATACACCCCTCCTTGGCAATGATCATTCCCAACCATTCTCCACAAGGGAGTACGGATGAATCACATACACTCCTCCCGAGCAATGATTCATCCCACCAAAACACCATAATATGCACGAGACCAAATGCACAACAAATAAACTCAAGCACCCTAAGTGCACACGATCCTCCTGATCACATCACCATGCATTGTATATATTACAAACCAATTAATTATGTTAATTAAATTAAACATTAGGGAAATTCACATTTTAACACCAAGTATACACCCTTCACCTTTAAACACCATCCCTATACCCATCATGACCAAAGGGATCCTACAAACGAGAGAACGAAGCAAAACAATATAAATCATATTTTAGGTACTTAGATTGTCCATACGCGTATCCACCTCTTCATACGCGTACCATATAACAGCACACAAGCTATACGTTGAAGAATCAAAGCATCAACATTGGATGGAAACAACAGAAACAAAACAATGTTGTCATGCTCGCTGGCTCACTCGCCTAGCGAAGGCATAACGATCATTCGCTACTGGCTCGCCTAGCGAACGTGCTAGCGAAGCCTGCCTTTTTGCTACTTGGAGTGTTCGCTACCTGGCTCGCTTAGCGAAGGCTTAGTGTCATACCCCAAATTTTGACCCCTTATATCTTTATCATCATTTTAGGATCACACACATTTGATTATCTAACCTTAACCCATTTCAAGTCTGTCTTTGTTAAGATACAGGAATCAGGGTTCCATACAGCCGAAATCGAGGTCTCAAGGGTTAATCAGTTAACTCTTTGGATTGATTCTCCTTGAGATGGGGCTCCACATCATCAAGTATATTCCATTGGACCAGCATGAATCCAATTTGAGGTTGTCACCCAGGAATAAAGAGCAGTGCAGTTCAGTGTACCCGATTAGGGTTTTCGAGTAGGAAAAGTCAACTGTGGTTTGACTTTTGGTTTAAAAGGTGTTACAATGGTGGGATCATGGTCCATAGTGTTCATATGGCTTGGTAAAGTCTATTCAAAGAGTTTCAAGGCTTAAAAAGACCCGGAGCATCAACCATCGACTCGGTAGTCACCGATCGATCGTTCGGTTGACCGAAAAGTCAACTCTTCACTCATAAGGAATATGGCCTCAAGATGTGAATCAAAAATGTTCCTAATGACATATTGCACCTACCCATAAAATTTCATGACCATTGGATCAAGGGTTGAGGAGTAATCACAAAAGTCGGGAATTAAGGTTTTGAAAGGGGCAAGACCATAACTCTTTAACCACACATCCAATTGAGTTGGTTCAAAGCTCATTGGAAAGCTCTTGACAGGTCCTACAAAAGTCTCAAAATGTTCCATGATCAGAAAATGCATAGATTTGGAGTTATGACCAAATTCATTTTAAGAGGGAAAAGTAACTTAGAAAAATTATAAGTTATTTCACTTTTAGGCACATTGTTCAGAAACTTTGAGAGGGTTTTTGGCCAAGTTCCTTTGGGAATCTGAAACTCATGAAAACATGAAAGTTGTAGAGCTACATGAGGGCTTTCCAAAATATAGTATAACTCCTCCATAGCCCTTATGAGCTGAGAGTTATGTATTTACCAAGATGAGCTTTTAACACTAGAGTCCCAGATTGACAACTTTTCACAAACTCATCCTTTGACCACTTGAGCCATTCTCAGCCCTTGTATTTTATTTCTATCTGATATTTGGAGGATTTGAAGAGGAGAAATGCAGAAAATGAAAAAGTTTGGCAAAGCTTGCAACTTGGAGGTAAGTGGGAGTATTTTATTCATATAATAGGAAAGAGAAACTTTTTGCCACACTTGCAGCAAACAGTCCCCTATTGCCTAGCCACTATAATCACCATTATGTTATCCATACTACATGAACAATGTATCAGTTGAGGCAAGGATTTGAATCTTACAGCTGCAACAAACCCTCAAGCAAAGTAATCTTTTCAAAATCCCTCAAAAAGTGCCAAGTTACAAATCTGTCCTCACTCTTCATTTTCCTATAAATAGAGGCTCCCTCTATGTCATTTGGGACACCAGAGCTATCAAGGATATCAGAAAACTTATAGCTCTCCCCTTTCCTTCCTTGCTTGAAAGTGCAGAATTTTCTCAAAGTCACCAAAATCCACCATTTTGCACTTTTCATGCCATTTCTTGTTCCAAACACCAAAACACTTCAAAGACTACATACACACCCTTAAAATGGCCATTTGAAGCTGTTCCCATCATTACTTTCCTCAAAAAATTCATCAATCTAAAAGTCAACCTTCATACCTCCATATTTTGACTTTTATGCATTTTGAGAGCCAAATCACTACTTAAGTCCATTCCTACCACTTCAACATCTCCAACACCTCATATCCATGATATTTTAACTGTCTAAGAGCTCAAAGACCAGCTGGAAGTTTGTTTACTCAAACTGTCCCAAAAAGTCACTTATTGCTTCAAGAGGAAGTAAACTTCAAACTTGTGCCAAAAAGAGGATCTATGGGTTTCTTTGCTTTTAAGCTTGCTCAAGGAGGGCTACAAGAGGTATGTGACCCTAAGCCTTTTCACTATACATCATATGTCATTGATTGAGTATTATTTTGAAAATGATGATCATGTTGTCCAAAATCCCTTGGGAATGATGTTTTTGTCAAGGAGGTGTTTTTATTGCTATGTCCTTACGTATGTCAAAGTATGAGATTTTTGTGACTTAGGATCTTATGTGTTGACATGACTCTACCAAGATTGTGCCTTGGAATGTTCCAACTGTTTTTTAAGAAAACTGTCCACAAAAGGAGCCTTAGGAGTTTTAACATGGAACTTTGATTTGTTTATTTGAATCTGTTCAGCTTTTATGCATTTGCCTTGATAACTGTCTTGAAAATGCATGTCTACTTTGTGATGATCAAGCTGTGTTTCATTGCCACCAGTTTGGAGTTTGTTAACTCAAGCATTCTTTCTACTAGGTTGCTAGATATTTGTATTTTTCTGTCAAACATGTTGATGTGTAACTCCTCTGACCAGTATTGCTGAACCAAGTTTTCATCCATGCTGCTGATTGCATTGTTATGCCAAACTTCCCTTTGCATTATTATGCTAAATTTCCATGTTTACATTATTGTGCCAACTGTTGTGCTGTTCTGATTTTGATTTTCTTGATGGTCAACATTGTGTTGTGGTAGTTTTCACTGTCAAATGGTCATAACCATCATGAGAAATGCACATTGAGTGTGATGCTTGGCATTGCCATGACAAGTGTACCTCTGTGCCATTGTGAACTGCTGTGTTGTGTTTGTTTCATGCTTGCTGCATTAGAATAACATGTGTAGGTGCTGCTTTGGTAAAAGTATTAACATTTGTTGTTGAAACATGCTTGTATTCATAATTGCTAAAAACGTGTTTGCCATGCTAAAGACCTGTTTGTAAAATAGCAACATGTCATGCTGAAGTAGGGTGATTTAAACATTGAATTCATGTTTGCACTGTTGGAACTATTTTGAATTGAGTCTACTTAGATTGTGTTTGCTTGCAATTCCATGAGCTGATGTTTGCATCTTGAAAGAGTGTGATGCTGCTTCTCTTTAAGTAATGCTTGGTTCAGTTTTTTTGCTTATTACCATACTGCCATGAGCATGCCTATTGTTTGATGTTTGTCAACTGCCTTGAATATGTAATTTGCTGGTGTGTGCCTTTACCATGTATTCCTTCATGTTTTGTGAATCATGTTTAAATCTTCTGCCATGGATTTTCTTGTTAGCATCATAAGCCACTAGTTTCATTTATTCACACACTACAGCAGGCCAACTGCTAGGGCTTGACAGCCCCCCCCCCCCCAAACCTCATTCCTTGGCTGACAGCTTTTGTTCTAGAAGTCTATCAATGATTAATCCAGTTTGCACTAATTTCTTGATAGAATGATTTTGTTTTGCTTAATACAGCCTTGCTTTGAACTTCAATTTCTAGTTATTTATGAATCATATATCATGCTGCATCATAACCTATTTTCCATTTTTAATACAACCTTGTATTTTCAATTGTGTTTACAACAACATATCAGATTTTGTTCTAAGAGGTTTATGTTTGAGCTATGAGTCTAGAATCATTAGTTAGCATGTTTAAAGTTTATGTGTGATGTTTGTACGAGCATAACTGCCTTGACATGCCATGACCTCTCTTGCTGCATAATCAACTTGTCTTGCATTTCATAGCTGCCAACATGCCAAATTCTATTTTGAATGATGTGTGATTGAGTTTTGAGCACGGAAGTATCAGTTAGCATGATTGAAATGTGTGTGTGTTAATTACATGACATGAATCTACTCATTTTGAACTGAGACAACCTGCATCAGTTCATGCCATAATTGCAACAATGAATCATTTTCTGTTTTGCTTGATTTGTGTTTGAGCTTTAAGTGTAGAATCATCTGTCAACATATTTATAGCTTGTGTGTAATGATTGTTTGATCTAAATCCACTCAATTCATGCCATGATTTTCTTGATGCACCTCAAGCTACCATGTTGCATTTTTTATTGAATCTCCTTTTATGTGTGTGATCTTGAAGATTTGTGAGTACCATCACACTCCTTGCTTAATTTCAAGTGATTTGGACTTTAAGTTTGTGAAAAATGATGTTTGTTTGAAGGATTTTGGATCTAACCCGCCCCCATGTGTGTTTGCTTGAGGCCTGGCCCAGAAATGTTGCAAAAGAAGCCCTTTATATTTTTAGGGGTGGCTTAATACACGGATGTATTGCCACCCCAATGGTTGTTACCTCCGTGCTTTATACCTTGTCTTCATGCTTGTCCTGAGTTCGATCCTTGGTGATCAACTCTTTTGTTTGTTTTATTTTATTTATCATGTTTTATTATTTTCTTCTCCTTTTCCATTTGATTAACATGCGCGTGTATTGGCTGAGTTGGTATTATTTTGAGCTTGTAGACTAGAGGGCGTGGGTTCAACACCTTCCATGACCATTCAATTATTTTTATCACTTGTTTTTATGTTTTCTTCATAAAATTCAAAACCTCATAACTTGCTCATATTTTACTATTTTTAATCCATTCTTTTTGCAAAATGCTCTTAATGTTGTCTAGTTTCACTTAATGAAAAAACATTTCAAATATGTTCATGTTTGTGATACTTTTACCACTTGAAAGTTTACTTCCCTTTAGGTTTGTTTACCTTGCTTCTTGTTGAAATTTCTTCTAAGCCATGCTTGAATTATCTTGTAAGATTTGTTTGTGATTGTTTCCCTTGTGGTCGTAACCATATACTTTACTCATCTGTGCTTGCCTATCGTAATACGCTTGCATGTTTTTTGCTTTATTCATCTTTGCTTGCTTATCGTAATATGCTTGCATGCCTTGGTCGTAACCATGTTTCTTGTATTTGTCCTGTTTGATGTTTATACTTTGTTAAGTTTATTTCTCCCTAAGTGATGGAACTCTTTAGTTCTCATCCAAGCTGCTTCCCCTTCTATCTTTCCAAAGGAAAGTCTCTCTGTTGACTTTTGGGTCATAGATAGCTCATCTCCTTCCCTCGACTTCGTTAGGTCATTTTTACCCGTAGTTAAGTAGAACCTGTACTTTAGACTTTGCTTAAGTCTAAAAAGCCACCCTTGTTAGGAGTGCCCCTTCAAACTGTTGCGGTGAGAATCGCGATACCAAGTTATTGATTAACTTGAATATTTAATTCTTAGATTACAACCGGACTTTAATTTATCCAAAGGAAAGGTCTAAAGAAAGAAAAACCCTTTTCGCGATGTAACAACAACGCTAAGAGATTCGGGGATCGGGGGTTGGTTATGCATAGGGTAGGTATTTCACATCCTAAACATCTTTAGTACACTACAGGAACCTTTTATTTGTTTGCATGCTAAGTTTGGTAAATTTTTGCTATGGTTTGGGTTGGGTAAAGGGTGAAGGTTAACACCTAAGGATAGTTTCTAAGTTTGCTCGCAAAGACGTCGCGTCCTCTGCCTACGTGTCCTAACTAGGATAGAATCAGAGCAATCGTAGTTCACCTCACTAGGGATGAAGAACACTTGATTATGATCAAGGTTCAGAGGGGAACAAGCATATCCATGCTTGTGTAGAGTTTAAGACAACTCTCTAAATCTATGTTGAACACTCAAGAAAGGGGAGTAAGTAATCATGTCCATGATTCTTACATAGAGTTTACAAACTCTAACCTAGGGTTCTAGTTGAAGAACACTCCTAGTGTAGGTGGGTCTTTTAGACTTAAGGCAAAGTCTAAGGCTTATACTAATGTTCAAGATGACTTCACAAAGTCAAGGAAGGGTAATGAGCTATCCAATGACACAAGGGTCAAGGGAGAGACTTTTCCTTTGGAAGGAGAGAAAGAGGCAACTTGGATGAGAACTAAAAAGTTCCATCACTTAAGGAATAAGTACTTAACAAAGCAAAATTACAAATGAGCAATATGAGATAAGATCAAGACAAGTAAGCATGCAAATTACAAGGAGCATATACTTCAGATGATATCAGGGGTTACAACCAATAGTCAAACATCTTAACAAATATTTAGGGCATATCTTAACAAAGATTTGAAGTATGATAAAAGTAACAATCATATGAACAAATCACAATTTGAAAGTAGGCATGTCATAATTTCAAAGCATAGTAAATGTGACAGCAATGTGCATAGATGACAATCAGACACAATTAAATCAGTTTAAACCTCATAATTTAGGAGGAATTTATGAGACAGGATTATGGTGACATCAAAAGGGGTGCCCTAACATGTTAACTAACAAGGGGAATAAATATCTTACAAGAAATTCAATCATGCTCAGAGTAATTCAACTGTAAGTTAGATCACCAATTACAATAAATGAACAATTTTCAATATGAGCAAAGTATATCACAATTTATGACAACAAGTAATATTTTCATATCATACAAAAGTAGACATTTTAACAAACACAATGCAAAAAGAATGGGTCAAAAAGGGTAAAAAATGAGAGAGTTGTGATTATTTGAAGTTTTGATGAATTATGACAATAAATCAAACAAATAATAACAATCAAAAAATAAAATGAAAGGAAAGGGGCCACGCTGGGAGTTGAACCTAGGCCCTTATGCTCACAAACTTAGGATTTAGCCACTTGGACACATGGCGCGCGCTACCCAAGGTGAAAAACATGGTGAAGCATAAAAAAAACAAAGGAACAAAAGGATTCGACCTCCACACAGGTCGAACCCAGGTTTGGCTGGTGAAAGGAGAGATATGCGCGCATGCTTCTACCACTGGGGTGGCTATACATCTGTTGATGTAGCCACCCCCATAAGTATATATGGCACGTTTTCATGAATTCCTGGGCAGGCTTGAGGCAAAAACAAAGCAATTTCTCAAAATACGTTTTAATGTCAAACTTGTTCAATTCTTAACCAATTCTAGCAAACTTTAGGTCAATCTTGGGTAGAATTGAACAAGGATCATGATGGTGCAGTTGATTTTTCAAAATCATGTACACAAATAAAAATTCGATTGAACTTGCAAATGGATGTTTTGAGATGCATGATGACATTCAATTCATGTTCTGTGCATATTGAGTGAAACCAATCACACACACAAACTTTAAATGTGTCAAACAATGACCCTATGCTCATGGATCAATTACAAATCAAACTGTAGTGAAAATGGTTCATGAATTGCAATAGTGGCATTAATGTGGGCAGGCTGTCAAAGATGCTAGCAGGGGTTCAGTTCATTCATTCACACAGCCTACCAACTCTAAACATGTAGATGCTTACATTCATAAATTAAACAAGGCAACTTCAAGCAAGAGACAATGTGTGATGCAGCTGTGTGTTTTGAAATTCAAGATGCAACATGATATTCTTTGAAATGCAATAAGGAACTCATGACAGATTTTGAGTATATTAATGTCAAGCTAGTGTCACAAACAAGTTATAAACATATACACAAATGATTCCATGCTTATGGATAAGTTGCAAATCAAACAGAAATGAGAATGTTCTAACAACTGCAATTTGACATTTTGAAATGCAAGAAAGAATTCCATAGCAGGTTTTGAGTATACTTATGTCAAGCATTCATCGCACACAGGTTACAAGCAAGCTCTTTAATGATTTTACAACTTAAAATTGAACACAAACTGAGTAGAGCAAAATTGGTCCAACAGTTGCAAAAATGACATGAATATGAAATGAGATGCAAACTGTTTCTATGGTACAATATGGAAAGTTCAAAAATGAGAAATTTTGTGTTATGCCAATGATGCACACATACCATAAATATGCTAAATGATAATCTTATGCTGACAAAACAGGCTTACTACTTTCAAAACAAAAACATGACATAGTGATGGCAATTATAGCTTGAACAATGCATTTTGGAAGTGAAATGGTGTACCAGATGAAAACAGGTCATGTAATCTATACATACACATCACAAACATGAAACTAAGTATGATCACACTGAAAATCAGGCACAAAACATCAAGCCAAAGTTTAGCATATTGGATGTTCTTCAAAAACAGTTTTTGGCAAACAGATGATACAACATATGTTTATCTCAAGATCAGCTCAAACAAACTTCAATTTGCACATAAAAAATGAAATATGTACTCATGCATTAAGCTCAAAGAAAAGGGTTCAATTTCATACTAATTCACAAAGTGGTTGGTGGTTTTGAAAATGTGACATAAGTTGCAATAACAAGTTCAAAATAGTTTGAGTAGAAACAAAATCAACAATCAAAATAGCTCAAACATAAAAACTGATAGATTCTTTGATTAATTCCAACAGACTGGTCTAGATAGCAATAAAACACACCAATATCAAACCAAACTTGCCAATTGAGTTAAAGCTAACAAACCTACAACTGATCCTAAGCAGACTATTGACATAAATGCAAACCTAACATGATAATTCCTATATCACTCATCAATCCAAATCATTCACAGATGCAAGTTACAACCTTAGGATAACAACCCTTATGCATAAATCTCCAGGACAGTTAACAAACAAGGCTACTAAATCCCTACAGTAGGCAGAATAATGCTTGCTCATCAAAATCTGTAACCACATGAATCAACCCCAAATGCACTAGGCTAGGAACTTCATACACAAAAATTTAGCAGCTTTTAAAATAACAGAAACTTGAAGGCAGCAGAGGTTATCAAACCTCAAAGCATCAATTGACAATAGATCCAATATCCCAACATGTTCACCAATAGTTTATCTTTAAGGGTAATGCAGAAATGAGACCACCAGTTTTGGCAACTAAACTCATATGGATTTTAAATCTATTGGAGTTCTGATAAGAATGCAAGTTTGAAGATGCATTGGTGAATATGAAATGACCATGATCAACACAAGAGGATCAAAACAGTTTAATTATCAAACAAGAGTCTTTGTAAAAGGCATTTCTAAATGATTAAAAATCAAGGAAAGATCTCATTTTTTATGAATCAGAATAGGACCCTGAAGTTGCCAAATTAGTGAAATGGCTAAAAATAGATTTTGGATTTAAAACAAAAAAGTAATGGCAACAGCCACTTGTTAAGCACTGACCAAGTATGATATGGTTAAGAAACTTGTTAAATCACAAACCAATCCCTATCAACAATCAGATACACCAACACAAAAGGCATGGTGAATAATAGCAAATGAGATACTTCTAGAAATAAGATACACCAACAGATTCTTCAGCACATCCAAGTGAACCCTTTCAAAAGAAGAAAAATGCATAGCCATTGAACAATTAATACAAATACACTGGCAGGACTCTTGGTGGACATAATCACTGATGAAATCCTAACAACTATGTCTTTACAAAGGCATAGTCTTTGACAGCAAGTGATGGTAATCAGGATAAAATAAAACACAAATCAAGCAAGATGGTTTTGGTCTGACAAAAACAAAGCACACACTGACCATACCTTAATTCCAAATAGAAGTTGAATCCAAATTCTAATCCTACTGTTAGTTTGGAAAATGTGAATTTCAAGGGATGTCAAATCCTAAATATGGATTGCAAGTTGTAGTGTGGAATGCAAAGATTGCTCATGCATTGAGGGAGTGAAAAATCAAAACAGGTGTAAACAGACCATGAAATTAATGCACACACATCACAAATGAGAAGATGGATGAGATCAAACTCAAAATTTAAGCATACTTCAATCAAAACAAAATTTGGCATGTTGGTTAGAAGGTTGAAAAAATCTGTCTTAGCAAATCAGTTGTGGCAGCAGGTGATTTTCAAATCATGAGGTCTTTGATGAAACAAATATTAAACACATGTTACAAATACGCTAAAAAATGATACCAAACTCAGAAAGTGGTTGGAAACCTAATCAAGCAGAAAATGGCACTTTGAAGCTTCAAGGCATACAACCACAACACTTAAAATATGTAACCAGCCTTAACTATGACAGTTGGAGAATTTGAGATCATACACAAGTTGCAAATGGATAGGACAAAGATTTAATGCACACAAACCATGTAGACAATGCTTGAAACTGTCGCTACTGCGAAAATCGGCGCCGGCAATGACAGAAGAGTCGCCACCGTGCGTTATTTATCCCACAAGAGGGAAAGGAAACACTCAGAGTAAACCTAACGCAAAGAGGGAAAGGAATGGTCATCGCAACCAAATCCTGGATTCGGGAGTCGGTTACGCAAGGGGAAGGTATTAGCACCCCTCACGTCCGTCGTACTCGACGGGATCCACGCTTGTTTTCTATCTAGGGGTATGTTTATCTATCTACTCTAAAGGTCTGGGTTAAAAAGAAAAGAAAATGACTCGGCAAAGTATTGCACTTTATGCCTACGTATTCCCGTCTGAAACGAGAAATCAGAGTCAACGTAGTTCGCCTAACTACGGGTAAAAGGGGGGGGGGAGGTTGCTCGCCGAGATATCGCATCTCGTGCCTACGTACTTTCATACGACATGAAAGATCAGAGCAAACATAGTTCGGGCCATGGAAGACACAAGTCTGTCTGACAGTTTTTTATCTCCTTCTGAAAAGGGTTTTCCTGATTAAAGGTCCAAGAGGACAAAAACAGAGTTTGAATGTTTGTTTGAGTTTTTTACGAAAGAACTGTTTTTTAGGATGTTTGCAATCTTAGTCGCACTAGAGACTATGACCCAGGAGTGAACGCTTCATATGTCACCCAAAGGGTACCACACAAACATCCAGATTACTGGAGAGAGACCCTCCACCAACCTTTTCCCAGATAGCTTAAGGCTTTTAACACACGACTTCAATTAACCTTATTACTGTGTTTTTGAATTGTTTTGAGATGAGAAAAGAGAGACACCCTAAAACTATGGTTGAAAGGGGAATCTACCTACAGTTATCATGCATGGGTCAAAACCTAATGTCTGTCATAATTCCCTCTTGCACAGAGGAAATCAGAGATCCTAGGGGAAACAGCAAAAGAAAGCAAGCAGTAAACAGTAAACAATAGAATGCATGTTATGCAACAGTACCAGTGAGGCAAGAGAGAAAACACCAGGCAAGAGAAGACAAGCTCCACCTCAAAACTAAGGGTAATCAACACAAGCAAAAAGACAATACAGAGAAAAATAAAAAATACAGAGGAGGCAACCCAAATAGCAGCAACAAACTCCTACAGCAGACAGCAACATCAAGCTCTAAACAACACAGTTGAAAAAACAGCAAAGTTGACAGCAAGACTTCATCTTCAAGCTAGCTTATATCTCAAGCTTCACCAACTTCATCTTCAAGCTCTAGCAAGCACACTCCAAGCAAAGGAACAATCACCAAGATCAAGGTTGAAATGTTGAAAACTTAATGAAAACCAAAGGAAATCATCAAGTACCAACATTGAAATGGAAAGGTATCCTCAAAGTTCTACTCAAATATGGGCATACCCCACATCCCTCCAAAGGAGAGATGGAGTTTCCCTAGGAGGACTTCATGTCATTGGATGGAATAGAAGCACACAATGCATTCTATGTTTGATGAAGAAATCAAAACTAGCTCTAATGGCTCTTCCTAAAACCCTAATTTCCTAAGCTCCTAAAACAACCCCTAAAGGAAAAGGAAACTTCAACTCCAAGCTTCAATCTTCAAGCCACAACAGCTACACCAAGTATAGAAGACCTCCCCAAAAGGAATCCAAGCAAAGCAAGCTCCAAAGTCACCAACCAAGCCAAACAAGCAAAGGCACTCAAGAGAGAACAACACAAACACAAGCAACTTGCAAAATTCAACAAAAATAGGAAACAAAGTTGTAAAATTCTAATTAAATTCCTAGGGGAACATACATGTTTGAAAAGCCTAGGGTTAAACTATTAAAGCCTAATTCAACTTCTAAGTCACCTAAATAATTTCTAGATTGAAAGGTATCAAGGTAATCCACAAGTTTGGGAAGGCTCTAATCTCAACACCTAAAACAGAGCCTAAAATTGTTCTAAGTTTCTAATAAAAATCCTAAGGGAACATGAATATCTACCCTAAAACATACTAAAATATCAAAGCCAAATTCATCACCAATTGGAAGAACAAAATTCTACAAAACAGATGGTCAAATATGCAAAACAAAGGACATTAACACAAAAGAAAAATCATAACTAATTCAAATTAAATCCTAAAAATGTAAAATCAACGTCTAAAATTTCTTAAGACATTTAGGAACTACATAAAAAAATTTTATAATTTTTTTGATTAGTTTTACTATTTTTAAACAATTAAAAGCAAACAGCTATCAAAACAGAAAAATAAAAGAAAAAAGAAAATTAAATGAAAAAGGGAAATGGTGAATTAGTGAAAATTCAAAGCAGAAAAAATGAAAAACGCGCTGGGTGGGAATCGAACAGGCGCGCGCTTGGTCCTCCACTAGACCAAAACGACGCGCGCGCAGCCGCCTGATGCGAGGAAAACGTCAACAAATTGGAACGATCGGACGGTGCAAAACTCATCTTCTCCAATTGAATTTTCTGAAACGAACAACCAGTCCCGCGCGCACAGTACCGGCCGGAGCAAATCCGGTGACCTTCCAAGCACCATAACTCTTTCAATTCTTATCCGTTTTGCACGTTTTTTGGACCGAAATCGAAGGATTTTTCGCAAGGATTCCAAATCCATCAACAAAAATCATTAATAATGCAAGATCAAAGAGAAACTAAGCAAACAAAGTTTGACACCAAAAACCCAAGTTCATCAAAACCTCTCCAAATTAATTCTAAACTCAATCTTATGTCATGGAGGTTATAGATCAAGCAAAAACTAAGCAAAATCGTGCAAAAACAGTCCATACAAAATCTCAAAAGTTTGGAGCTCCAAATTTCGAACGTCATAAACATCAACAATTATCATCCAGAAATGATCTACATACTTCAAGGAGTGCAAAGAAACAAAAATGGCAAAGAATCATCAAGTATTAAGAGAGATATGTTGAAATTCAAGTACCTAGTGGAGAACTTCCACTGAGCCTTTAATCCTTGATGAAGCTTCACAAAACTCTCCAGAATCGTTCAATGATCTTCAATAAAGCTTTCTCAATTCATAATTTGGCTTGAAACGATCTAGATCTTAGAATTCACTTTTTGAGTTTTCTTCACTTTTTCAAGCTTGTTCTTGATCAATTCTGCTCCAATTTCCAAAAATGATGATTTGTGAAGGTTAGAAATCTTATATACAATGGATATTGATCAAGAGAAAGCCCAATCTTTGCCTCTAGGCCCAAAATGAATTTTCAAAATTTCACCACTTTTTGCTCTTGAGTGTACACGAAAATGGCAATGTTTTGGCTCTAAAGTGATTCAATTCAACTAATAACAGCATGTGGAGTGTGAATGGCTGGGATTTGATCCTTGTATTTGATCCAATGGCTATTTTTGATTATGTAACTTCATGGTGAAGTAATCTAAATGACAACTCCCAAAACTTGGCCTATGCTCAACATTCTGCCAATGCCAATGTTCTTAGAATGTGATTTCCATTCAAAAAATGTACTCACATGACATATTTTGGTCCTCTAACTCAAAAAGTCAATTTTCCCTCCTTAATCCATTTGAAAAATTCCCTTTTTTAGGCCATTTTAAGTGACTTTTTGCTACAAGCCAAACCAATCCCAAATGATCAATTGGTTGCACTTAAAATCATGTTTTGAGAAACTTTCATGTTGAACAAATCTCCATTTGAGGAGTGCAAGTTAAAGATTTTGACCTATGATTGAAAATGGCCTATAATCTCACTTTCCCAAAATACCCCTGACTTGTAAACTTCATAACTTGAGTTCTACAAATCAGATGGAAGACTTCTAGTACAATTTATAAAGCTAGGATCATGAGGAACAACTTTCATGTTTGCCAAAAGTTCAAGTGAAACCTCCTTCTAGGTCAAAAATAGCTTTGAAGTCAGATGATTTTCATAGACAAACATCAGTAGCATCTGAGGACTTGTAACTTGTCTGGGCCATAACTTGAATTCTATAAATCCAATGGAGGACTTCTAGCACTCAAATTAAAGGTATTGAGATGCTTTACAAGTTTCATGTTGGCCAAAGATCCATTTGAAACTTTTACCTTGACTTATGTGGCCTTGAAATTAGGCACTAAATAGGGGATTTTACACTGAAACCCTAATTTAGCAACTTCCCACACTCTTGATTCTTCTTGATTTGATCTTGGCACAACACCACAAATGTATTATCACATCATTTCATGAACTCCATGACCTAAAAGTAGGCTTTGACACTCTTCAATTGCTCAATTGATTTAGGATTAACCCAGATGAAACCCTAATTGCTTGCACCTCAACTATGGCTCTTGCATTTGACACAATGACTTGATTGAGCTCTCTCATGACCCTCTAGGAATTCTATGAGCTCCATACACATCATCTTCTCACATTTAACACTTCACAACCCTCAGATGGTCTTCAGTTGATCCTCAAGTTAGGAGAAGATTCACACTCAAACATCTAAACCCTTAGGCACTCAAATCACCTTCTGATGACCTTGACCACTCCTCAATCTTGAATGAGACATCTTACTAGGCTTCTCTTGATAAGAATAACACTTGATCCCCTGCTATATGAATGATAACATGATATGCAAATGATATAAATATGCAAATATTAATGCAATGAAACATAAACCAGGTAAGAAAAGGTTGGGCAAATTTTAGGGTGCAACAGCTTCCCCTATTTAAACGGCTTGGACCCGACTGGGTGAAGAGCGAAGGACCTTCAAACAATCGAGGTAGAAGACGGTTGAATACCAAGAAACCCGGAAATTTGCCAGCCGCAGAAATACACAGCAAAAACTATTTGGGGAACAACATCGGTTGTGCTGAACCCAGTTGTTACGGCAACAACTGATCAATAATCTGATAAAACTTGGGATTTCAACATTACCCCCCTGTGTGACGCCACAGGCATCAAATTAACTTTGCAAGAAACAACTCCGTCTATAACTGGACTAAACTTCGTCAACCCGAGGAAAGACTCCATCACCATGGGTACAATTCCGTCCATAACCGGAATAACGATCTCTGTCGGTCACAGGTAACAACTCTACTGGGGACGATTCGTTGATTACGGATAATAACTCCGTCCACACGGGTAACAATCACTGTCAACACAGGGAACACTTCCGTCAACACAGACAACAATCACTGGTGATTTCACTGGGACAACTCCGTCAATCACGGGTAACGACTCCATCAACACAGGTACGATCTCTGTCAATACAGGTACAGTCTCTGTCAGCCACAGGTAAACAATTTCGTCAACACGGATAACAATCACTGTGAACACAGACGCAATCTCTGTCCATCACAGGTAACAATCTCTGTCAACACAGGCGCAATCTCTGTCCATTACAGGTAACAATCACTGTCATCACAGGTACAATCTCTGTCCATCACAGGTACAATCTCCGTCAACACGGATAACAATCACCGTCAGCACGGGTAAACATCACTGTCAACACAGGTACAATTCCGTCAATACGGATAACAATCACTGTCAACACAGGTACAAATCCGTCAACACGGAGAACAATCACCGTCAGCACGGGGAAACATCACTATCAACACAGGTACAAATTCGTCAACACGGAAAACAATCACCGTCAGCACGGGTAACACATCCGTCAACATGGAGAACAATCACTGTCAACACAGGTACAATTCCGTCAACACAGATAACAATCATCGTTAGCACGGGTAAACATCACTGTCAACACAGGTACAATTCCGTTAATATGGAGAACAAACTCTGTCCATCACAGGTAACAATCTCTGTCAACACAGGTGCGATCTCTGTCCATTACAGGTAACAATCTCTGTCAACACAGGGAAAAATTCCGTCAATACGGACAACAATCACCGTCAACGCAGGTACAATCTCTGTCCATTACAGGTACGATCTTTACACGAATAATAATCACCGTCAGCACGGGTAGCAATCACTGTCAACACAGGCGCAATCTCTGTCAATCACAGGTACAAATCACTGTTGATCACAGGTAAGAATCTCTGTCAACACAGGGAAGAATTCCGTCAACACGGACAACAATCACTGTCAACACAGGTACTATTCCGTCAACACGGATAACAATCACCGCCAGCACGGGGAAATATCACTGTCAACACAGGTACAATTCCGTCAACACGGACACATTTGAAGAGTACTTTGTTGGAGAATACGAGAAACTTAACCCCACAACTCTGTGGGGAAATCATTAGTGACAACTCCAAAAGTTTAAAGCATGAAATCTTTTACTGCTGGCGTAACAGCAACCTGACAATAATCCCTCTGGGGATGAAGAGAAACTTAACCAAGCAACTCTGCTAGGGGACAAACGTTATCATCACCTATCTCATGCGGAGAATCTGAATATCTAGAGATCCTTCTGAGCAAGAATCCCACTCCTCTGCAAGGGATAACACCTGAAACCAAAGAGGTAACCAACCTGGCTTATGTTTCAAAATGCGTATGTTTGACAATGGCGTAATGCTCCATACGGCATGGAAATGCTACGCATTTAGGTAAATGCAAATATGATGATATATGCGAAATGTAAAGATGTCAAGAGGCGCTTTAGCAAAATAAATGCTGGAGACAAGACCCAATCCGCTAGGGATGACCGGATATCACAAAGCACTCCAACAAAATAAATGCTGGATATGTGAAACTAACTCTGCTGAGGATAATCATCCTGTTGGGGAATAGCTCACAAGCTTGAGATTACGAACTCTGATGAGGATGTTCATCCTGTCGGAGGAAAAAACAACCTGCTGGGGAGAAGGAGAAACAATCCTGCGCGGGGATGATCCTTCCGAACCAAAGACGACTTGGTTATATTCTGCGGGAGTTACCCATGCTGGGTATTGAGTGTGCACATACTCACTGCTGGGAATGCACTTTCTGTTGGGGACATCAAAATCCACTGAGGATACTCTTTTAGCAGCTTTCCTGGGGAATACTCTTCTGGGGAGGACCACCCACATCCAATTGGGATAAGTGCTATCTCAAATATTCTGAGATAAGATGTGACCTCCATCTGCTGAGGAGTGATACCATCACTATGTCACAGGACTCGGGCTGGGGAAACATAAATTCCTTGACTGTTTGCTCCAAAGGTGAGAACCCTGCAAAACACAAACGAGACAAAACAAATCTATACAACAAGATCTATCCCGGTTAGCATTCGTGACATTCGTTAAGTCAATTCGAAGTCTTAGCAAGTATTGGCAAGGTCCAGCAAGTTTATGCACATGCAAGTTCATCAAAAACATCGGCGTTTTTCACAAACAAAACAGTAAAGAACAAGCACCAAGTACTGAATAACATGATTTATTGATAACGGGCCTGTAAATAGGCAAAATTTTGTACACTGGATGCAACTCCTGAAAAGAGGAAGTTACGCATAAACAAAAATACAAATATTACAAAAGCACAAAGAAAATTTGTATACATGTCGGCAACGTGGTACAGACGAACACCATGAGTTGATCCTCCTATGACTCGCCTGACTCTGACGCTTTCCCGATACTCGATCTTCGGAAGAGATTGTTTTGGATATACGACCCTCAGGTACTCCAAAACCACTTAAGCAATGCAGTATCAAACTCGGACCGCAGTCATTTGCTTTTTCAAATCCCAAACTTTTGCGTGAACCGCCCTTTGTGGGTTTTCAATTCACCGGGATATCCTTTTTTGCCGAAGTTGCCCTTTTCAGGTTTTCAACTTCGCAAGTGTACATTTTTAATATTTTATCCCTAACTTTTTCCCGAACCTTTTATTCTTTTTTATGGTTCGCCGGGATGCCCCATTTTTGCCTGGACTTTCTTTTTCTGTCCAGCGGGTCTCTTTAAGCAAAGTATTTTTTAACTGCGTCCGAATTCACAGGGGATGTGAAATCCTCACCATCCATGGTGGACAACAATAAGGCTCCTCCAGAGAAACCTTTCTAACAACATATGGACCTTCATAATTGGGAGTCCATTTGCCCCTGTGATCTGATTGTGGTGGGAGAATCTTTTTCAGCACAAGATCGCCCGTCTGAAAGCTTCGAGGACACACCTTCTTATCATAAGCTTTCTTCATCCAGCTCTGATACAGCCGACCATATGCTAGAGAAGCCAATCTCTTCTCATCCATTAAACTAAGCTGATTCAATCTATCTTTCACCCATTCTGCCTCATCAAGTTGGACATCACGCAAAACCCTCAGAGAAGGAATCTCAACCTCCAATGGTAGGACAACCTCCATACCATATACCAGTGAAAAAGGAGTTGCCCCGGTTGATGTGCGTACCGTCGTACGATAACCGTGCAAAGCAAAAGGCAACATCTGATGCCAGTCCTTATAGGTCACAACCATCTTCTGAACGATCTTCTTTATGTTTGTATTGGCCGCTTCAACAACGCCATTCATCTTGGGCCGATAAGGAGAAGAGTTGTGATGTTCAATTTTGAAATTCTTGCACAATTCCTTCATCATCTTGTTATTCAAATTCAAGTCGTTGTTAGTGATAATCCGTTCTGGGATTGCATATATGCAGATAATATCTTTCTTGATAAATCTGGCTACCACCTGCTTGGTAACATTAGCATACGATGCCGCTTCAACCCATTTGGTGAAGTAATCAATAGCTACCAAGATAAAACGATGTCCGTTGGATGCCGTGGGCTCAATTTTTCCAATCACATCAATTCCCCACATGGAGAAAGGCCAAGGCGACGACATAACGTTCAGAGGGCTCGAAGGCACATGAATCTTGTCCGCATAAATCTGGCATTTATGACACTTCTTTGCAAATTTGAAACAATCTGTTTCCATTGTTAGCCAGTAATACCCTGCTCTTAATAGCTTTCTCGTCATTGCATGTCCGCCGGCATGCGTGCCAAATGTATCCTCGTGGATTTCCTCCATTAGCAACTTAGCCTCTTTCTCGTCCATACACCGCAACAACACCAAGTCGTGGTTTCTCTTGTACAAAACCCCATCCGGATTTAGATAGAAATTGCCAGCCAATCTCCTAAGAGTCTTCTGGTCACGACTGGATGCCCCAGCCGGATACTCTTGGTTCTTCAGGAAATTCTGGATATATAATACCACGGTTTGCCATTGGAAGCTTCCTCAATGGCGAATATGAAAGCGGGCCTATCAAGGCGAGAGATAACTATCCTAGGAGCCTCATTCCAGAAGTTAACCTTATACATCAAAGACAAAGTCGCGAGAGCGTCTGCCATCTGATTTTCTACTCGTGGTACATGGTGCAATTCCACCTTGTCAAAGAAAGGTAACAACCTCCTTGCATAATTCATATAGGGTATTAGATTGGGCTGACGGGTCTCCCACTCTCCCTTGATCTGGTTCACAACTAGAGCAGAGTCTCCGTACACATCAAGATTTTTAATTCTCAGATCGATAGCTTCTTCGAGCCCCATAATACACGCTTCATATTCGACCTCATTGTTAGTAACTGGAAAGGTCAATCTAGCAGTGAATGGGATGTACGACCCATGGGGAGTAGTAATGATTGCCCCTATTCCACTTCCATACGAATTGACGGCACCGTCAAATATCAATTGCCATTTGGAACCCAACTCTAGACCTTCATCCGACAATGGCTCCTCACAGTCCTTCATTTTTAAGTACATGATATCCTCGTCGGGAAAATCAAAACTCATCGACTGGTAATCATCAATTGGCTGCTCAGCTAGGTATTCTGACAGAACACTACCTTTAATAGCCTTTTGAGAAACGTACTGAATATCGTATTCTGTCAATACCATCTGCCATCGGGCAATCCTTCCGGAAAGTGATTGCTTTTCAAATACGTATTTGATCGGATCCATCTTTGAAATTAGCATGGTTGTATGATTTAGCATGTATTGCCTCAAACGTTTGGCAGCCCAGGCTAGCGCACAACACGTTTTTTCGAGCATTGAGTAACGGGACTCACAGTCTGTGAACTTTTTACTCAAGTAGTAAATTGCATGCTCTTTACGTCCAGTCTTGTCATGTTGACCGAGAACAAAACCCATACTTTTCTCAAGAACCGTCAAATACATAATAAATGGTCTCCCGGCTACTTGGGGTATCAATATCGGAGGTTCCTGCAAATATTCTTTTGTTTTTTCAAACGCCCTTTGACAATCTTCATTCCAGGTCACAGCCTGATCTTTTTTCAATAACTTGAATAATGGCTTGCACATGGCCGTTAGATGAGATATGAACCGGCCAATGTAGTTCAACCTCCCTAAAAAGCCACGAACCTCTTTTTCTGTTTTCGGCGTTGGCATTTCTTGTATGGATTTTATTTTAGCAGGATCAACCTCGATTCCTTTTTCGCTCACAATGAACCCCAGTAGCTTACCAGATCTCACCCCGAAGGTGCACTTGTTAGGATTCAGTCTCAGCCTGAATTTCCTAAGCCTCTTGAACAATTTCAGAAGATTGACCAGATGCTCTTCCTCCGTTTGGGATTTGGCAATCATATCATCAACGTAGACTTCGATCTCTTTATGCATCATGTCATGAAAGAGCGTCGTCATAGCTCGCTGATATGTTGCCCCGGCGTTCTTCAAACCAAAGGGCATCACTTTGTAGCAGAACGTTCCCCACGGGGTAATAAAAGTCGTTTTCTCCATATCCTCCGGCGCCATCTTTATCTGATTATAGCCTGAAAAGCCGTCCATGAAGGAAAACACGGAGAATTGAGCAGTGTTGTCGACCAGCACATCAATATGAGGAAGCCGAAAGTCGTCTTTTGGGCTCGCCCTATTCAAATCTCGATAGTCCATGCACATCCGCACATTACCATCCTTCTTTGGTACAGGTACTATATTAGCGACCCATGAGGGATAAGTTGTAACAGCTAGGAAACCAGCATCCCATTGTTTATGAACTTCCTACTTAATTTTCACAGCCATATCTGGTCGAGTTCTTCTGAGTTTCTGCTTAACCGGCTGACATTCCTCGCGCAATGGCAGACGGTGAACCACCATATCAGTATCCAACCCAGGCATATCTTCGTAAGACCAAGCAAAGATATCACTGTACTCCCGCAGCATCTCAATAAGCCTTTGCTTGATATCACTTTGCAGTGCAGCCCCTATCCGGATATTCCTGACAACCTCTTCGGACCCCACGTTAATAATTTCAATTTCTTCCTGATGAGGCAGAATGATTCTCTCTTCTTGTTTCAAAAGTCGAGTCAGCTCTTCTGATAAGTCACTATCCTCAAAAATCTCTTCTTCTGCTTGAAATATCAGGTGCTCGAAGTCGAAGCGAGTCATAGGAAGTTCGTGATCGGTGTCGTGATCGGTGTCGTCTGAAATATGAATCCTGCAATGAGAATGGTTAAATGTTTCAAATAATGCAAACAAAGCACATAACCACATTGCCATTTTTTTGTTAAACAAAAACAGGAAAAACAAAGATCATGAAATTTGTATGAGAAAAACGCCTTTATTAATGATTAACCAAAGTACACACATAAGCAGGTAGCCCTAAAAACAAAATCACTATGCCCCGAGTAGGACGCAAGATTGTACAATAATTGAGAAAAAAAATCATTACTGTTTTGTAGTCACTGGAACAAGTTCCTGGATAGACCAGTTGCACAGATTCTGTCCTGGCACGCCAGGCTTGATCCACGAGTCCATATCGCAGTCACTATCTTCGTCTTCACCATCGGAAACAGCATTGATCGTTTCATAACAGACCCCACCTGGAGTGATCACCACTGGTCCTTTGAACTTTGGCACGCCTGATGTGGAAGGTGACGATGTCAGGTGATACCCCAACCCAAACTTGCCCATCTTGACAGGAATTTCCAAGACTTGGCCCCATCCTTTGGTTGCTCCAGCCTGAACCACTGCCTGAGCGTCTTTGTATGAAGACATGGCCACCTCTGGCCCTTTGCTAGGAACATGAGACTTGTCCTTGATCTGCAACCCCTCGAAGGCTTGGCATGGCGTCTCATGGATCTCCCATCCACTTCGACGTACTTGAATGACAAGAGATGACTAACCAGGATATCCTCCTCTCCGCAAATAGTAACAACACTGTCCCCGACCATGCATTTAAGTTTCTGATGCAGCGTGGATGTCACAGCCCCTGCAGAATGTATCCATGGTCGCCCAAGTAAACAGCTGTAAGCGGGATGTATATCCATGATGTAGAACACAGTGTCAAACACTTCCGACCCGACTTGGAGCGGCAACGTTATGGATCCAAACACTGACCTTCTGGTCCCATCAAAAGCCTTCACGACCAAATCACTTGGCGTGCATATGATTCCTCGGACATCTAGCTTCATCATAGCCTTCTTCGGCAACACATTCAAAGATGATCCGGTGTCTACAAGAACATGCGACATAACAGTGCCCCGACACTCCACTGAAATGTGCAAGGCCATATTATGGTCCCAACCTCTTGGCGTCAAATCAAAGTCAGTAAATCCCAAGCTGTGGCCAACATTCACATGCGCCAGTACCCCCTCAAGCTGATTAACAGTTACTTCCTGAGGTATAAAAGACGTGTCCAAGATTTTCAACAAGGCATTTCGATGGGCCTCAGAGCAAAGTAACAAAGATAGTATTGAAATTTTGGAGGGCGTCTGTTGCAAGTGCTCCACAATCTTATAGTCACTTTTGCGAATCAACCTCATAAACTCGTCTACATCCTTGACCGATGTTTCTTTCTCTTTTGACTGGGAAGGTCCTCCTTCATTCACCTTGGTTTTGCCTCTAGCAATCCTTTCAGCCTCGATTTCAGGTGAAGTGAAGATTCTACCGCTTCGGGTCATACCTCCCGCTTCAACAAGACTGTCCACTGCCCTTGCTGGCTGGCTATCCACATTAATCTTCTCCCCGTTGCAAAAAGCTTCCAACCCATTATTCCATGGAATGACTTTCGTACTCTCATAACGAACAGGTCCTGCTTTCGTTATTGTGATAGTTGGCCGCTTGGCGGGCGCTGATATCGTAATAGTCTTTCCTGGAATTGTAATTGTTGCGACCTCACCCTGCTTTTCACGTGTTACCTCATCAGGTTTCTCAACAGCAGTGCGGTCAAACTGCAATGTTCCCTCATCAATCATGGCCTGAATACCTTTCTTCAAATAAATACAGCCCTCTGGTCGGGTCCAACAATCCAAACAGTACTCATCACATCCGGGGAAGACCCCTCCTTTCAACAATCTGCTTTTAACATAGCTTAAAGGTGTCTTCAGATTATTTATGTCCATAACCAAATCCAAATCCTCCTCTGTCAAGACAGCATTCGCTCCCTGATTCGGCATTGGTTTCTATACAATATTAGGACCATCATTACTGAAGTTGATGACTTTACTATCAATCAAATCTTGGACCTTGTGTTTAAAAGCATGGTAACTCTCGATATCATGTCCGGGTGCCCCGGAATGAAATTCACAATGCTTACTAGTATCATACCCGTAAGGAAGTGCTCCCGTGGGTGGGTCCAACATTCTCTTTTCAACCAGATTCAAACGCAACAGCGTCTGAAGCAGTTCTGCATACGTTGACGGAGGTGTGTCAAATACCCTTTTCGGCTTCCCATGCTGGATCCTTCTCTGAGCAGGATTATACCTTTGTTGTTGTTGCTGCTGCTGTTATGGTTGTTATCGTTGTTGTGGTATAGGGATCATCACACTAGCAACCTGTTGTTGAAGATACTGATTCCGACCTCTACCTCGTCCTCGACCTCCATACACTGCACTGGCGTCTCCTTGCCTTTTACCACCAAAGACCTTTTTCGCACCTCCAGCTGAGGTCGATTCACCGGCTTGAATCTTACCAATTTTGATGCCATTTTTAATTCGTTCCCCTATGAGTATCATGTTAGAGAAACTACCCATCGAGCAATTGAGCAATTTATCATAATACATCCTAGAGAATGTTCCAACAAAAATATCAATCAATTCCCTTTCAACCATAGGGGGGTGGACTCTTGCCGCCAGATCGCGCCAACGCTGAGCATACTCCTTGAAACTTTCCCCGTTCTTCTATGAAAGACTTTGAAGCTGGACCCTATTTGGTGCAAGGTCACTATTGTATTGGTAATGTTTGACGAAAGAATCGGCCAATTCTTTCCAACTTCCGACCTGTGCAGGCTCTAGTCCCATGTACCATTTCAGCGATGGTCCGGACAAACTATCTTGGAAAAAAATGCATAAGCATCTTCTCATCATCAGAGTATGCAGACATCCTCCGGTAGTATGAACGCACATGAACTCGTGGGCATGTATCCCCTTTATATTTATCGAAAGTGGGAGCTTTGAACTTCAATGGCATTCTTAGCCCAGCAACCAGCCCCATGGTAGCCATGTCCAACCCTGCCGAATTTTGATTGGCTATACCTCTCATCTGTTCTTCCAGCACTTTAATCCTCCGATCACTATCAGTGGGACCCTCAAAACCCATGCCTTGCCCAGAAAAGGCATCTTCCTGACGATCTCTATTCCAGTACGGCCCCTCATTACCATATCCATCATAAGCAGCATTACGACCATGACCATGACCGCTTTGGAAGAACCTGGGATCATACCTCAGATTACCAAGTTTTTGATTAGCAGCCATTGTCCCAAAACCAGTATTGAAAGGACCCATCCCAACACCATTGGTATTCACATTGCCAAACCAAGCATTGTCGTAGCCATTATTACCATAACCTTGATTGTTATCACCAAACCCTCCGTTGCCGAAGCCCTGATTATTGAAGCCATCATTGCCATCTCGATTGCCAAAGCCAAGACCTTGATTGTTGTCACCGAACCCAGTATTGATACCAACATTCCTGTTGATTTCCATGTTCCTATTAACATTATCAGCATTTTTGTTACCAGCGTTGTCGTTGCCGTTGCCAATACCAGTCTCACCAGAATTTGGTATCACTTCCTCCCTGCGAGGAGTCTCAACATGAGCAGAGTTGTATTCAGTATTACCAGCCGCTCGCGCCAGCAGCTGTTGCACCAGAGTTTGAAGATGTTGCTGGCCTTTAGCCACAGCCTCCATGGTCTGCATGAATTGGGCCAACCTATCCCGGATCTCCTGCATCTCAGACTGTACTTGATCCATGATCTTCTTACTGTTGCTTCTTGTAGCATACCGGTGAATTCTCCGTTCGTCAATCCTGAAACAACCTGTAAGATGCAGGAGATAAGATTTGAGCTCAAAAATGTACCTGCCATGCGATATGAATATGCAAATGCACACGTGTAAATATGCAACAGGTTAGTTCCCCCCCCCCCCCCCCCCGATTCTAGTTCCGGAGAAGAAGCCATAATGACAATGGAGTCCCAAGTAAGCAAGCGCAGAATCAGAAACCTCATACATAAACAAATGCCAAGAGGCAGAGTACAAAGATACAACTGAATACAACTGAACAGACCTCGGCCAACAAGCCTGGCGATGGTCAAAATACAAATACAAATAACAAGAGCAAAGTAAAGATAAATCAGGCCAACTGGCGCGCTCTGACATCTTCCAATATCCTCAACGTCTCCGAATGACCTAGTCTGGAGATTAGCTCCTGTATCAGTAATGCATGCCGCTCAACAGTGGATCTCAGCTTTTTGGCATCCTCTTCATAAGTTCCTCTGCCAGAACACTCATCAACCCTGCGTCTCTTGGAGCCGACCTTCAATTCACCACCCCTAGTGTCTTGGACCATACTACTCACTCTAGACTCAGTGTCACGTCTAAGAGATACCTCTTCAGCAATCTTCGCATCCTTAGCACTGATCTGCTCCTCTAACTGGGAAATCTGAAGCTTCAACTCATCTTCACGCTCCTTCCGTTTGGTAAGCGTTGTATTTCACAAACATTCCCATTTGAAAAGTCGCGAATAAGCCTTGTTTAGATGTTCTTTCTTAGTAGCAAGTACATTACTAACACCACTCAAGGCTACTCCTACTTTCTCTCTCTTGCTGGTCTCTTCGGTCAAATCTGAACCCAACCTATTAATTATCTCAGTCTGCTTCTTCAAAGTGAAAGTTGCCTCATTCTTCTCATGCCGAAGCTGGAAAATCTCTTTCTCTAGCTCTTCGTTTGCTCTCTGCAACTCTTCCTTCTCAGCCAGCAGCTTGTTATACTTCTCAATCTCTACTGAAGTAGGTTCCTCAATCACCGGAAGATACAAAGGCTCTGCAGCAGGATATGGCATCAAAGAAGTCCTAACTCTCTCATGGATCCAGAGCCGATAAGGATTATAAGCTCGACTGTCACTCTTACCAAGCAATGTCTTTCCTCTCCTGTGAATATTACCCCAAGCACGCCTCAATCTGACCAAAACATCTCCATCTAATAAACCTGTGAGATACAGAGATTCCTGTACCTCGTCTTCAACCAGAGAGTCCTTCAAAGCATAGCAAAATAGTCTCACAAGCAGAGAAGGGTTATAGTTAATACAACCTTTCCGTCCAATCAAAGGAACGTTCGGAAAGCCACTGCAACTATATATAATATTCACTCCGAGCAGGTTCCGATCAAACCAAACAATGTTCTCAGCACACAATCCCATCAATCTGGAAGACCAATCCAAAGTACCAATAGTATCAACAAAAGGTCCCTTCTTAGGAAGATGTCCCTGAAACCACCTAGATAGAAGAGGTACACAGCAAGAAACATTCTTTCCCCGACGCTTCTCATTCTTATAGTGAATATAATGATAAACGTCAACCAAGAGAGTAGGCACCGGATTCTTCGAGGCAAGAATAACGAAAGCATCTGAATCAACAAAATCAGGCAGGTTCGGGAACAATACAATCCCATAAATGCAAACATCCAGAATAGCACTGAAAGCAATCCAACATCCATCCTTCGCACACTGTGTAGCCTTCTCAACCAAGCAAGAAAGATGAAAACCATAAGCTCCATTCAGCTTGATCAAACCTCCAGGGAACTCAGAAGCATCTAAACTGACAATCTCAACAAGCTTAGCCAACTCAGGCTCAGTATCCTCATGAACAAAAGGAACCTGATCTAACACAGGAACTCCCAGCATATCAGAATACTCCTCCAAAGTAGGAGCCAGAATAAAATTAGGGAACAGGAAGCATCTCAACCGAGGCTCGTAAAACTGCATCAAAGTATACAATCCAGTCATCTCAAACACAGAAGGCCTGCACAACAAACCGAGCAGTTTCCCATAAGACTCTCTGAACTCAGCCCTCACTCTCTGATCTTCTAGAGCAACCAACTGCAATAAGGAACTGATATCTGGAGAAGGTAACCTGTAAGCAACTGTTCTCTTCATGGACTCCATGTCTGGCAAGAAGAACACTAGAACCTGAGGGGAAAAACACACCTGCAACATAAATACACGTTAATGAAATGTAAACATGAAAATGCAGATGCATATGCAACAGGGGATCAAGTGCAATGATGAAGAACTGTGTTGTGCTATATTGCAGCTTGAGAACCATCAGATCTTCTCCTCAAACCAAACCAACCACAAAAGAACCCTCATAACCAGCTCTCACTGACAGAAATAAACCAGGTATTCTGAAGCCAGAGTTTTCCTGCAAAAAGACCCACCTACCCTCTCACAGGTATGTACTTAACTTGCAGACGAGGTATGGCATCCTATGCGGTCATCAGCGTCACAGACTTTCAAGAGCGATGATACGATACCCAGAAGGTGTGGCATCATCATCCCTTGAAGAGGCCTCACTTAGCCGAATCCCAAATGATAGGTTCCCAGAGTCGACAACCCTCAAATCCAACAACCTGTCGAGCCCAAAGGGCCAGGCAAGATGCCATCAAAGAGAATCTCGTCTGAGCGTAAATTTCGTAGCTAGCTGGTGCAAGCAAAGCAAGCAGGCTAATCACTACTCTCTACTGCTAAGTCTATGTGCACTCAAGCCCAGGTCCGACTTATCTCTCAAACTAACCCTCTACCCACAGCACAGTAACAAATAATATACAGTACTGAAAGTAAAGACAGAAAAAAATAAATACACACAAAACCCCCAGACGAGAAAACAAGCGCTAGGATTGACTCGCATAGAGAACCACTGTAATCCCCAGCAGAGTCGCCAGCTGTCGCTACTGCGAAAACCGGCACCGACAATGACAGAAGAGTCGCCACCGTGCGTTATTTATCCCACAAGACGGAAAGGAAACGCTTAGAGTAAACCTAACGCAAAGAGGCAAAGGAATGGTCATCGCAACCAAATCCTGGATTCGGGAGTCGGTTACGCAAGGGGAAGGTATTAGCACCCCTCACGTCTGTCGTACTCGACGGGATCCACGCTTGTTTTCTATCTAAGGGTATGTTTATCTATCTACTCTAAAGGTCTGGGTTAAAAAGAAAAGAAAATGACTCGGCAAAGTATCGCACTTTATGCCTACGTATTCCCGTCTAAAACGAGAAATCAGAGTCAACGTAGTTTGCCTAACTACGGGTAAAAGGTGGGAAGGTTGCTCGCCGAGATATCGCATCTCGTGCCTACGTACTTTCATACGGCATGAAAGATCAGAGCAAACATAGTTCGGGCCACGGAAGACACAAGTCTGTCTGACAGTTTTTTATCTCCTTCTGAAAAGGGTTTTCCTGATTAAAGGACCAAGAGGACAAAAACAGAGTTTGAATGTTTGTTTGAGTTTTTTTACGAAAGAACTGTTTTTTTAGGATGTTTGCAATCTCAGTCGCACTAGAGACTATGACCCAGGAGTGAACGCTTCGTATGTCACCCAAAGGGTACCACACTAACATCCAGATTACTGGAGAGAGACCCTTCACCAAACTTTTCCCAGATAGCTTAAGGCTCGTAACACACGACTTCAATTAACCTTATTACTGTGTTTTTGAATTTTTTTGAGATGAGAAAAGAGAGACACCCTAAAACTATGGTTGAAAGGGGAATCTACCTATAGTTATCATGCAAGGGTCAAAACCTAGTGTCTATCATAATTCCCTCTTGCACATAGGAAATCAGAGATCCTAGGGGAAACAGCAAAAGAAAGCAAGCAGTAAACAGTAAACAGTAGAATGCATGCTATGCAACAGTACTAGTGAGGCAAGAGGAGACAAGATCCACCTCAAACCTAAGGGTAATCAACACAAGCAAAAAGACAATACAGAGAAAAATAAAAGATTCAGAGGAGGCAACCCAAATAGCAGCAACAAACTCCTACAGCAGACAGCAACAACAAGCTCTAAACAGCACAGTTGAAAAGACAGCAAAGTTGACAGCACGACTTCATCTTCAAGCTCTAGCAAGCACACTCCAAGCAGAGGAACAATCACCAAGATCAAGGTTGAAATGTTGAAAACTTAATGAAAACCAAAGGAAATCATCAAGTACCAACATTGAAATGGAAAGGTATCCTCAAAGTTCTACTCAACTATGGGCATACCACACATCCCTCCAAAGGAGAGATGGAGTTTCCCTAGGAGGACTTCATGTCATTGGATGGAATAGAAGTACACAATGCATTCTATGTTTGATGAAGAAATCAAAACTAGCTCTAATGGCTCTTCCTAAAACCCTAATTTCCTAAGCTCCTAAAACAACCCCTAAAGGAAAAGTAAAATTTAACAAGCAAAGGCACTCAAGAGAGAACAACACAAACACAATCAACTTGCAAAATTTAACAAAAATAGGAAACAAAGTTGTAAAATTCTAATTAAATTCATAGGGGAACATACATGTTTGAACAGCCTAGGGTTAAACTATTAAAGTCTAATTCAACTTCTAAGTCACCTAAATAATTTCTAGATTGAAAGGTATCAAGGTAATCCACAAGTTTGGGAAGGCTCTAATCTCAACACCTAAAACAGAACCTAAATTTGCTATAAAATTATAATAAAAATCCTAAGGGAACATGAATATCTACCCTAAAACATACTAAAAAATCAAAGCCAAATTCATCACCAATTGGAAGAACAAAATTCTACAAAATAGATGGTCAAATATGCAAAACAAAGGATATTAGCACAAAAGAAAAATCATAACTAATTCAAATTAAATCCTAAAAATTTAAAATCAACGCCTAAAATTTCTTAAGACATTCAGGAACTACATAAAAAATTTTCATAATTTTTTAATTAGTTTTACTATTTTTAAAGAATTAAAAGCAAACAGCTATCAAAACAGAAAAATAAAAGAAAAAAGAAAATTAAATGAAAAAGGGAAATGGTGAGTTAGTGAAAATTCAAAGCAGAAAAAATGAAAAACGCGCTGGGTGGGAATCGAACAGGCGCGCGCTTGGTCCTCCACTAGACCAAAACGACGTCGTATTGGGCGTGTACATGTGGCGCGCGCGCAGTCGCCTGATGCGAGGAAAACGTCAACAAATTGGAACGATCGGACGGTGCAAAACTCATCTTCTCCAATTGAATTTTCTGAAACGAACAACCAGTCCCGCGCACACAGTACCGACCGGAGCAAATCCTGTGAGCTTCCAAGCACCATAACTCTTTCAATTCTTATCCGTTTTGCACGTTTTTTGGACCGAAATCGAAGGATTTTTCGCAAGGATTCCAAATCCATCAACAAAAATCATTAATAATGTAAGATCAAAGAGAAACGAAGCAAACAAAGTTTGACACCAAAAACTCAAGTTCATCAAAACCTCTCCAAATTAATTGTAAACTCAATCTTATGTCATGGAGGTTATAGATCAAGCAAAAACTAAGCAATATCGTGCAAAAACAGTCCATACAAAATCTCACAAGTTTGGAGCTCCAAATTTCGAACGTCATAAACATCAACAATTATAATCCAGAAATGATCTACATGCTTCAAGGAGTGCAAAGAAACAAAAATGGCAAAGAATCATCAAGTATTAAGAGAGATATGTTGAAATTCAAGTACCTAGTGGAGAACTTCCACTGACCCTTTAATCCTTGATGAAGCTTCGCAAAACTCTCCAGAATTGTTCAATGATCTTCAATAAAGCTTTCTCAATTCACAATTTGGCTTGAAATGATCTAGATCTTAGAATTCACTTTTTGAGTTTTCTTCACTTTTTCAAGCTTGTTCTTGATCAATTCTGCTCCAATTTCCAAAACTGATGATTTGTGAAGGTTAAAAATCTTATATACAATGGATATTGATCAAGAGAAAGCCCAATCTTTGCCTCTAGGCCCAAAATGAATTTTCAAAATTTCACCACTTTTTGCTCTTGAGTGTACACGAAAATGGCAATGTTTTGGCTCCAAAATGATTCAATTCAACTAATAACAGCATGTGGAGTGTGAATGGCTGGGATTTGATCCTTGTATTTGATCCAATGGCTATTTTTAATTATGTAACTTCATGGTGAAGTAATCTAAATGACAACTCCCAAAACTTGGCCTATGCTCAAAATTCTGCCAATGCCAATGTTCTTAGAATGTGATTTCCATTCAAAAAATGTACTCACATAACATATTTTGGTCCTCTAACTCAAAAAGTCAATTTTCCCTCCTTAATCCATTTGAAAAATTCCCTTTTTTAGGCCATTTTAAGTGAATTTTTGCTACAAGCCAAACCAATCCCAAATGATCACTTGGTTGCACTTAAAATCATGTTTTGAGAAACTTTCATGTTGAACAAATCTCCATTTGAAGAGTGCAAGTTGGAGATTTTGACCTATGATTGAAAATGGCCTATAATCTCACTTTCCCAAAATACCCCTGACTTGTAAACCTCATAACTTGAGTTCTACAAATCAGATGGAAGACTCCTAGTACAATTTAGAAATATAAGATCATAAGGAACAACTTTCATATTGGCCAAAAGTTCAAGTGAAACCTTCTTCTAGGTCAAAAATAGCTTTGAAGTCAGATGATTTTCACAGACAAACTTCAGTGGCATCTGACGACTTGTAACTTGTCTGGGCCATAACTTGAATTCTATAAATCCAATGGAGGACTTCTAGTACTCAAATTAAAGGTATTGATATTCTCTACAAGTTTCATGTTGGCCAAAGATCCATTTGAAACTTTTATCTTTACTTATGTGGCCTTGAAGTTAGGCACTAAACAGGGGATTTTACACTGAAACCCTAATTTAGCAACTTCCCACACTCTTGATTCTTCTTGATTTGATCTTGGCACAACACCACAAATGTCTTATCACATCATTTAATGAACTCCATGACCTAAAAGTAGGCTTTGATACTCTTCAATTGCTCAATTGATTTAGGATTAACCCAGATGAAACCCTAATTGCTTGCACCTCAACTATGGCTCTTGCATTTGACACAATGACTTGATTGAGCTCTCTCATGACCCTCTAGGCATTCTATGAGCTCCATACACATCCTCTTCTCACATTCAACACTTCACAACCCTCGAATGGTCTTCAGTTGATCCTCAAGTTAGGAGAAGATTCACACTCAAACATCTAAACCCTTAGGCACTCAAATCACCTTCTGATGACCTTGACCACTCCTCAATCTTGAATGAGACCTCTTACTAGGCTTCTCTTGATAAGAATAACACTTGATCCCCTGCTATATGAATGATAAAATGATATGCAAATGATATAAATATGCAAATGTTAATGTAATGAAACATAAACCAGGTAAGAAAAGGTTGGGCAAATTTTGGGGTGCAACAGAAACAGAATGTGATATGTTTGGTCTCATGATGTTTTGAAGAAAGCAACAATTGAGGCATGATAAGGCAACTTGAACACTTAAGAAAATTTTGAGCACAACAACAACATACACATACTTAAAATGGGTAAATAAATGAGTCCACAACTTCAAGTTAAGCAAAAGACACACCAAATCAAGAATGACATGTTGATTCCAATTTGACAGCAAAACATCTAAGACTTCAAGACAGCAAAATGTAACAACGTTCACATATTTCAAAATCTCCACCAAGACACCCATCATGAAATACACCAAACATTGACCAAAGACTTTGGATACAAGACATAGCAAGCATAAACACTTAAAAACCACTTCTTAGCAATGATGGGCAAGAAAGACATGAAAATAGCATAATGTGAAAACATGGGCCACTTTGATTCAAACATGATCGAAGGCAAGGGGGAAATCTATGAGTAACTTACAAGTTATCCTCATCTCAATAATGATCTAAAACTAAACAAGTCTAGGGCAAGTTTCATCAATATCCCAACATTGGACCTAAAACTACCACATGGACAAAATCTTCACAAACAAGTTAAGCATGACATTAAAGTAAAAACTTGTAACATACTAACCACATATCATTTGCAAATGTCAATATATTAATGAAAGCAAGTATCATAACTATGAAAACTTAAAGTTCTTGACAAAGAACCACAATAGGGCAGCCATGGCATATTTCACAAAAATCAACACAAAATGACAATACATGACAATGTATGATAAATAGAGAGGTGGAATGTCACATACCTCTTGTAGACAAGCCTTGAGTAAGCTAAAAGCTTAGAAACCCAGAGGTGCTCCTTCTTTTGCAATGATATGAGACTTGCTTCCTCTTGAAGCAACCAAACCAAACTTTAGGACAGGTGGAGTTAATGGATTTCCAGCTGGTTCTTAAGGCCTTAGACGGTTATAATATGATGTATGGGAGGTGTGTGGATGGCTAGATCAACAAGAAAAAGCTTAGACCAGGATTTGGCAAGTTTTGGTGGTTGTGGTCAAACTTTCTTAGTGTGAAAGTTGACTTTTAGCAATTTGATAGTTTTTGAAGGTTTAAAGGTATGGACACCTTCTATATAACATTTAAAGGTTGTATGGGTGCTTTTTAGAGGTTTGGAAAGGATGGAACTGATCTTGAGCAGAGTTTTGCTCAAGACAATTTTTTGGTGGAAATGGGAATTTTGAAGACTTTAGGATTCTTGATGAATGAGAGGAGAGTGAGAGCTGTGGTTTTATGATATTGCTCTGGTGTGCTTGAGCTCATAGAGGAGGCCTCTATTTATAGGAGAAATGAGGGTGAGGGCTGATTTGGTTTTTTACCACTTTTGGAGGGAGATTTGAGATTTTTCAAGTGAATCTTGCCAAATCTTCTCCTATCAGTTCCATGGTTCAATGGAGATCAGAAAAATCAAGTGGAGATGGTTTTGAAGTGACTGAGATGATCTATGGAGGTAGGGAGAGTGTCGCTACTGCGAAAATCGACGTCGGCTATGACGGAAGAGTCGCCACCGTGCGTTATTTATCCCACAAGAGGGAAAGGAAACACTCAGAGTAAACCTAACGCAAAGAGGGAAAGGAATGGTCATCGCAACCAAATCCTGGATTCGGGAGTCGGTTACACAAGGGGAAGTTATTAGCACCCCTCACGTCCGTCGTACTCGACGGGATCCACGCTTGTTTTCTGTCTAAGGGTGTGTTTATCTATCTACTCTAAAGGTTTGGGTTAAAAAAGAAAATGAAAATGATTCGGCAAAGTATCGCACTTTATGCCTACGTATTCCCGTTTGGAACGAGAAATCAGAGTCAACGTAGTTCGCCTAACTACGGGTAAAGGGGGGAAGGTTGCTCGCTGAGATGTCGCATCTCGTGCCTACGTACTTTCATACGGCATGAAAGATCATAGCAAACGTAGTTCGGGCTACGGAAGACACAAGTTTGTCTGGCAATTTTTTATCTCCTTCTAAAAAGGGTTTCTTGATTAAAGGTCCAAGAGGACAAAAACAGAGTTTGAATGTTTGTTTGAGTTTTTTACGAAAGAACTGTTTTTTAGGATGTTTGAATTCTCAGTCGCACTAGAGACTATGAACCAGGAGTGAATGCCTCGTATGTCACCCAAAGGGTACCACACTACACATCCAGATTACTGGAGGGAGACCCTCCACCAACCTTTTCCCAAATAGCTTAAGGCTCGTAAAGTACGACTTCAATTAACCTTATTACTGTATTTTTGAATTGTTTTGAGAGGAGGAGAGAAACACCCTAAAACTATGGTTGAAAGGGGAATCTACCTACAGTTATCATGCATGCATCAAAAACCTAATGTTTGTCCTAATTCCCTCTTGCACAGAGGAAATCAGAGATCCTAGGGGAAACAGTAAAAGAAAGCAAGCAGTAAACAATAAACAGTAGAATGCATGCTATGCAACAGTACCAGTGAGGCAAGGAAGAAAACAACAGGCAAGAGGAGACAAGCTCCACCTCAAACCTAAGGGTAATCAACACAAGCAAAAAGACAATACAAAGAAAGACAAAAGATACAGAGGAGGCAACCCAAGCAGCAACAACAAACTCCTACAGCAGACAGCAACACCAAGCTCTAAACAGCACAGTTGAAAAGACAGCAAAGTTGACAGCAAGACTTCATCTTCAAGCTAACTTCTATCTTCAAGCTTCAACAAACTTCATCTTCAAGCTCTAGCAAGCACCCTCTAAGCAAAGGATTAATCACTAAGATCAAGGTTGAAAACTAAATGAAAACCAAAGGAAATCATTAAGTACCAACATTGAAATGGAAAGATATCCTCAAAGTTCTACTCAACTATGGGCATACCACACATCCCTCCAAAGGAGAGATGGAGTTTCCCTAGGAGGACTTTACATCATTGGATGGAATAGAAGCACACAATGCATTCTATGTTTGATGAAACAAAACCAAAACTAGCTCTAATAGCTCTTCCTAAAACCCTAATTTCCTAAGCTCCTAAAACAACTCTTAAAATAAAAGGAAACTTCAACTCCAAGCTCCAATCTTCAAGCCGTAGCAACTAAACCAAGTCCAGAAGACCTCCCAAAAAGGACTACAAGCCAAGCAAGCTCCAAAGTCACCAACCAAGCCAAACAAGCAAAGGCGTTCAAGAGAGAACAACACAAACACAAGCAACTTGCAAAATTCAACAAAAATAGCAAACAAAATTATAAAATTCTAATTAAATTCCTAGGGGAACATGAATGTTTGAACAACCTGGGGTTAAAATATTAAAGCCTAATTCAACTTCTAATTCACGTAAATAAAATTCTAGATTGAAAGGTATCAAGGTAATCCACAAGTTTGGGAAGGCTCTAATCTCAACACCTAAAAGAGAATCTAAAGTTGTTCTAAAATTCTAATAAAAATCCTAAGGGAACATGAATATCTACCCTAAAACATACTAAAAAATTAAAGCCAAACTCATCACCAATTGGAAGAACAAAATTCTACAAAACAGGTGGACAATTATGCAAATATTAAAGAATTAACAAAAATGAGAAAAAACAAATTAAATTGAAAAATGCATGAAAATGCATTTTATTGATTTCAAAAAATAAAAAATTCTCTTAAGATCATGGAGATACTTTTGGATTATTTTTCTGATAAAAAATGAATTTTATATGATTTTTAGAATGAAAGTGAATTAAAATAAAATCAAAATCAATTAAAACTAAATAAAATGCAAGATAAAACAAGGAACGTAGGATCAAGAGACCAATTCCTCTCATCTGAGGCTCCAGAACGCGCCACATAAGCTGCCAACTCAGTTAAATGAAACGCAGTGTTTGCTGCAGTCAAGTTCAACCAAATAAGAATTAATCGTGGCCATCAAACGCGCTTACAAAGTCTCACTTTCAACTTGATCTAATGACTGTGTATCATCTTCCTTATTTGAATCCAAAAACGGAGGGAAGTTTCTCAGGTGGCCGGAGAAGACTTTCGGTTGTCTTCTCTGGCGAGCAAGCAATCACAGGTGTCCAAACAACATCAAACTTAACATGATTCCTCTCAGAATTTCACACTGAATCCAAATATCACATCCATTTCCTCTAGATCTGGCTAGGTTTTAAGATTCGAAGGTAAACTCAAAATGCACCTCAATTCTGATCATCATCAAATCCTAAATTAATTGCACAGAAATGTTCCTCATGCCTCCTAGGTCATCATGATCTATCCAATTCATGTTAATTCCTCATGATCAAGCCAAATCGTGCCTCAACAGAATTCTTACATGATCCTACATTGTCTCTAATTGTCCAAATTCCTATCCAGAAACGATCTACATCTCTTCCTGATCTTAACAGTATGTGCAAATTGATCTACCACTTCCTAGAACTATGAGAAAGTTGAAGTTTACATACCTGGTGTAGATCTCTGAATTGATGTGACTAGAGCACGATTCAAGCTCCAAAAGTTTCCAAAATCACTTAATGATGTATGAAGAAGATGTTAGAACCTTCAACTGCTCTTGATTTTGCCTTGAATCCAAAACTCGATCTACACTTTCTTGCTTGCGATTTCACTTGCTCTCTCTGCTTCAGCCACGAATTACACACCAACTCTTGCTCAAATCTTCTTCTGAACATTTATAGAATCGTTTGGGACCTTCTAGAGTCCAAGCGCAGGCCCAAATTGGATGATCCAAAAACTCCAACCTCTCCAAAATTTTCACATGGCAAGTGCACGAATTTGCTCAAACAGCTTGCCTTAGAAGCTTTGAATCACTTGCATACCACCTTTGGAGTGTACTCAGACCAAAAAGAAACTCCACATTGCCTTGGTGAATGAATTGCCATGAGGTTGCTTAAGTGTGAAGAAACAAGTGAAAAACTCATGAATTAAGGGTCAATTGAAAAAACTAAAAGAACCAATATTTCCAAAACATGATTTCTGATCAAATCAAGTACTCATTTGACTTGTTTTGGTCACATAACCAATAATTTTGAATTTTTCAACTTTGAATCCTTTGAAAATCTCCCTTATTCAAACCATTTCAAACCAAGTCTTGCTATGAGCTCAATCAATCCATCATGACCTCTAGGATAGCCTAAAAACCCCATTTTGAACAACTTTCATGTTGAAAAAAATTGCATTTCAGAAGTGCAAGTTGGAGATTTTGGCCTATGATTGAAAATGACCTATAATCTCATTTTCCCAAAATACCCCTGACTTGTAAACCTCATAACTTGAGTTCTACAAATCAGATGGAAGACTTCTAGTACAATTTAGAAAGCTAAGATCATGAGGAACAACTTTCATGTTGGCCAAAAGTTCAGGTTAAACGTTTTTCTAGGTCAAAAATAGCTTTGAAGTCAGATGAGTTTCATAGACAAATTTCAGTGGCATCTGAGGACTTGTAACTTGTCTGGACCATAACATGAGTTCTATAAATCCAATGGAGGACTTCTAATTCTAAAATTAAAGGTATTGAGATCCTCTACAAGTTTCATGTTGGCCAAAGATCCATTTGAAACTTGTATCTTGACTTATGTGGTCTTGAAGATAGGCACTAAACAGGGGATTTTGCACTGAAACCCTAACTTAGCAACTTCCCACACTCTTGATTATTCTTGATTTGATCTTGGCACAACACCACAAATGTCTTTTCACATCATTTCATGATCTTCATGACCTAAAAGTAGGCTTTGATACTCTTCAATTACCCAGTTGACTTAGGATTGATCCAGATGAAACCCTAATTGTTTGCACCTCAACTGTAGCTCTTGTATTTGACCCAATGACTTGATTAATCTCTCCCATGGCCCTCTAGGCATTCTATGAGATCCATACACATCCTCTTCTCACATTCAACATTTCATAACCCTCTGATGGTCTTCAATTGATCCTCAAGTTAGGAGAAGAATCACACTCCAACATCTAAACCCTTAGGCACTCAAACCACCCTTTTGATGATTTTGATAACTCTCAATCTTGAATGAGACCTCTTGCTAGGCTTCTCTTGAGAAGAATCAACTTGATCCCCTGCTATATGAATGATACCATGATATGCAAATGATATAACTATGCAAATGATAATGCAATGAAACATAAACCAGGTAAGAAAAGGTTGAGCAAATTTTGGGGTGCAACAGCTGCCCCTATTCAAACGGCTTGGACCCGACTGGGTGAAGAGCGAACGACCTTCAAACAATCGAGGTAGAAGACGGTTGAATACCAAGAAACTCGGAAATTTGCCAACCGCGGAAATACACAGCGAAAACTGCTTGGGGAACAACATCTGTTGTGCTAAACCCGTTGTTACGGCAACAACTGATCAATCATCTGATAACTTGGGATTTCAACACTAACCCCCTGTGCGACGCCACAGGCATCGAATTAACTTTTCAAGAAACAACTCTGTTCACAACTGGGCTAAACTTCGTCAACACGAGGAAAGATCTCTGTCAATCACAGGTAATGACTCCACTGGGGACAACTCCGTTGATCACGGGTAATAACTCCGTTCACACGGGTAACAATCACTGTCAACACAGGTAACACTTCCGTCAACACGGACGACAATCCCCGATGATTTCACTGGGACAACTCTGTCAATCACGGGTAACGACTCCGTCCATACGGATAACAATCACTGTCAACACAGGTACGATCTCTGTCAATCACAGGTACGATCTCTGTCCATCACAGGTACGATCTCTGTCCATCACAGGTAACAATCTCTGTCAACCACAGGTACGATTCGTCAATACGGATAACAATCACCGTCAGCACGGGTATCAAACACTGTCAACACAGGCGATCAATTCCGTCAATATGGAGAACAAACACTGTCTATCACAGGTAACAATCTCTGTCAACACAGGCACAATCTTTGTCCATTACAGGTAATAATTTCGTCAACACGGATAACAATCACCATCAGCACGAGTGTCAATCACTGTCAACACAGGTGCAATCTCTGTCAATAACAGGTACAAATCATTGTCGATCACAGGTAATAATCTCTGTCAATATAGGGAAGAATTCCGTCAACACGGACAACAATCACTGTCAACACAGGTACTATTCCGTCAACACGGAGAACAATCACTGTCAACACAGGTACAATTCCGTCAACACGGAGAATAATCACTGTCAACACAGGAAAAATTCCGTCAACACGGAGAACAATCACTGTCAACACAGGTAACAAATCCGTCAACACGGAGAACAATCACCGTCATCACGGGAAAAATTCCGTCAACACGGAGAACAATCACTGTCAACACAGTTAACAAATCCGTCAACACGGAGAACAATCACCGTCAGCACGGGAAAAATTCCGTCAACACGGAGAACAATCACCGTCAACACGGGTAAACATCACTATCATCACAGGTACAATTTCATCAACATGGAGAACAATCACCGTCAGCACGGGTAAACATCATTGTCAACACAGGTACAATTCCGTCAACACGGAAAACAAACCCTGTCCATCATAGGTAACAATTTGAAGAATACTTTGCTGGATACTACGAGAAACTTAACCAAACAACTCTGTGGGGAAATCACTAGTGGCAACTCCAAAAGCTTAAGACATGAAATCTTCTACTAACAGCAACCTGAGGAGAGAAACTTAACCAAGCAACTCTGTTAGGGGACGAACATTATCATCGCCTATCTCACGCCGAGAATTTGAATATCTAGAGATCCTTCTGAGCAAGAATCCCACTCCTCTGCAAGGGATAACACCTGAAAACAAAGAGGTAAACAACCTGGCTTATGTTTCAAAATGCATATGTTTGACATAGGCGTAATGCTCCATACGGCATGGAAATGCTACGCGTTTGGGTAGATGCAAATATGATGATATATGCAAAATGCAAAGATGCCAAGAGGCGCTTCAGCAAAATAAATGCTGAAGACAAGACCCATTCCGCTGGGGATAACCAAATATCACAAAGCATTCCAACAAAATAAATGTTGTAACGGTGCAACCAACTCCGCTGGGGATAATCATCCTGTTGGGAATGGCTTACAAGCTTGAAATTACGAACTCTGATGAGGATGTTCATCCTGTCGGAGGAAAAACAACCTGTTGGGGAGAAGGAGAAACAATCCTGCGCGGGGATGATCCTTTTGAACCATAGATGACTTGGTTATATTCTGCGGGAGTTACCCATGCTGGGTATTGAGTGTGCACATACTCACTGCTGGGAATGTACTTTCCGTTGGGAACATCGAGATCCACTGAGGATACTCTCTTGGCAGCTTTCCTGGGGAATACTCTTCTGGGAAGGACAAACCACATCCAGTAGGGATAAGTGCCATCTCAAATCTTCTGAGATAAAATGTGACTTTCATCTGCTGAGGAATGATACAATCACTTTGTCACAGGACTCCGACTGGGGAAACACAAATTCCCTGCCTATTTGCTCCAAAGGTGAGAACCCTGTAAAACATACACGAGACAAAAACAAATCTATACAACACGATCTATTCCGGTTAGTATCCGTGACGTTCATTCAGTCAATTCGAAGTTTTAGCAATTATTGGCAAGGGCCAGCAAGTTTATGCACATGCAAGTTTATCAAAAAACATCGGCGTTTTTCACAAACAAAACAGTAAAGAACAAACATCAAGTACTGAATAACATGCTTTATTGATAACGGGCTTGTAAATAGGCAAAATTTTGTACACTGGATGCAACTCCTGAAAAGAGGAAGTCACGCACAAACAAAATACAAAGATACAGAAATACAGAGAAAATTTGTATACATGTCGACAACGTGGTACAGACGAACACCATGAGTTGAACCTCCTATGATTCGCCTGACTCTGACGCTTTCCCGATACTCGATCTTCAGAAGAGATTATTTTGGATATACGACCCTCAGGTACTCCCAAACCACTAAGCAATGCAGTATCAAACTCGGACCGCAGTCATTTGCTTTTTCAAATCCCTAACTTTTGCGTGAACCGCCCTTTGCGGGTTTTCAATTCACCGGGATACCCTTTTTTGCCGAAGTTTCCCTTTTCAGGTTTTCAACTTCCCGGGTGTACATTTTTTCAATTATATCCCTAACTTTTGCCCGAACCTTTTATTCCTTTTTTATGGTTCGCCGGGATGCCCCATTTTTTCCTGGACTTTCTTTTTTTGTCCAGCGGGTCTCTTTAAGCAAAGTATTTTTTTACTACGTCTGAGTTCACAGGGGATGTGAAGTCCTCGCCATCCATGGTGGACAACAGCAAGGCTCCTCCAGAGAAAACCTTTCTAACGACATACGGACCTTCATAATTGGGAGTCCATTTGCCCCTGTGATCTGATTGTGGTGGGAGAATCTTTTTCAGCACAAGATCGCCCGTCTGAAAGCTTCGAGGACACACCTTCTTATCGTAAGCTTTCTTCATCCGGCTCTGATACAGCCGACCATATGCTAGAGAAGCCAGTCTCTTCTCATCCATTTACCTGAGCTGATTCAGTCTATCTTTCACCCATTCTGCCTCATCTAGTTGGACATCGCGCAAAACCCTCAGAGAAGGAATCTCAACCTCCAATGGTAGGACAGCCTCCGTACCATACACAAGTGAAAAAGGAGTTGCCCCGGTTGATGTGCGTACCGTCGTACGATAACCGTGCAAAGCAAAAGGCAACATCTCATGCCAGTCCTTGTAGGTCACAACCATCTTTTGAACGATCTTCTTTATGTTTTTATTGGCCGCCTCAACAGCGCCATTCATCTTGGGCTGATAAGGAGAAGAGTTGTGATGTTCAATCTTGAAATTCTGGCACAATTCCTTCATCATCTTGTTATTCAAATTTAAACCGTTGTCAGTGATAATCCGCTCCGGGATTCCATATCTGCAGATAATATCTTTCTTGATAAATCTGGCCACCACCTGCTTGGTAACATTAGCATACGATGCCGCTTCAACCCATTTGGTGAAGTAATTAATAGCTACCAAGATAAAACGATGTCCGTTGGATGTCGTGGGCTCAATTTTCCCAATCACATCAATTCCCCACATGGAGAAAGGCCAAGGCGACGACATAACGTTCAGAGGGATCGGAGGCACATGAATCTTGTTCGCATAAATCTGGAATTTATGGCACTTCTTTGCAAATTTGAAACAATCTGTTTCCATTGTTAGCCAGTAATACCCTGCTCTTAATAGCTTTCTCGTCATTGCATGTCTGCCAGCATGTGTACCAAATGTACTCTCGTGGATTTCCTCTATTAGCAACTTATCCTCTTTCTCATCCACACATCGCAACAACACCAAGTCGTGGTTTCTCTTATACAAAACCTCATCCGGATTCAGATAGAAATTGCCAGCCAATCTCCTAAGAGTCTTCTGATCACGATTGGATGCCCCAGACGGATACTCTTGGGTCTTCAGGTACTGCTGGATATCATAATACCACGGTTTGCCATCAGAAGCTTCCTCAATGGCGAATATGAAAGCGGGCCTATCAAGGTAAGAAATAACTATCCTGGGAGCCTCATTCCAGAAGTTGACTTTATACATTGAAGATAAAGTCGCGAGAGCGTCTGCCATCTGATTTTCTGCTCGTGGTACATGGTGCAGTTCCACCTTGTCAAAGAAAGGCAACAACCTTCTTGCATAATTCATATAGGGTATCAGATTGGGTTGACGAGTCTCCCGCTCTCCCTTGATCTGATTCACAACTAGAGCAGAGTCTCCGTACACATCAAGATTTTTAATTCTCAGATCAATGGCTTCTTCAAGCCCCATAATGCACGCTTCATATTCGGCCTCATTGTTGGTAACCGGAAAGGTCAATCTAGCAGTGAATGGGATGTGCGACCCATGGGGAGTAGTAATGATTGCCCCTATTCCACTTCCATATGAATTGACGACACCGTCAAATATCAATTGCCATTTGGAACCCAACTCTGGACCTTCATCCGGCAACGGCTCCTCACAGTCCTTCATTTTTAAGTACATGATATCCTCGTCAAGAAAATCAAAACTCATCGACTGGTAATCATCAATTGGCTCCTCAGCTAGGCATTCTGACAGAACACTTCCTTTAATAGCCTTTTGAGAAACATACTAAATATCGTATTCTGTCAATACCATCTACCATCGGGCAATCCTTCTGGAAAGTGATTGCTTTTCAAATACGTATTTGATCGGATCCATCTTTGAAATTAGCATGGTTGTATGATTTAGCATGTATTGCCTCAAACGTTTGGCAGCCCAGGCTAGCGCACAACACGTTTTTTCGAGCATTGAGTAACGGGACTCACAGTCTGTGAACTTTTTACTCAAGTAGTAAATTGCATGCTCTTTACGTCCAGTCTCGTCATGTTGACCGAGAACAAAACCCATACTTTTCTCAAGAACCGTCAAATACATAATAAATGGTATCCCGGCTACTGGGGGTATCAATATTGGAGGTTCCTGCAAATATTCTTTTATTTTCTCAAACGCCCTTTGACAATCTTCATTCCAGGTCACAGCCTGATCTTTTTTCAATAACTTGAATAATGGCTCGCACGTGGCTGTTAGATGAGATATGAACCGGCCAATGTAGTTCAACCTCCCTAAAAAGCCACGAACCTCTTTTTCTGTTTTCGGCGTTGGCATTTCTTGTATGGCTTTTATTTTAGCAGGATCAACCTCAATTCCTTTTTCGCTCACAATGAACCCCAATAGCTTACCGGATCTCACCCCGAAAGTGCACTTGTTAGGATTCAGTCTCAGCCTGAATTTCCTAAGCCTCTTGAACAATTTCAGAAGATTGACCAGATGCTCTTCCTCCGTCTGGGATTTGGCAATCATATCGTCAACGTAGACTTTGATCTCTTTATGCATCATGTCATGAAAGAGTGTTGTCATAGCTCGCTGATATGTTGCCCCAACGTTCTTTAAACCAAAGGGCATCACTTTGTAGTAGAACGTTCCCCACGGGGTAATAAAAGTTGATTTCTCCATATCCTCCAGCGCCATCTTTATCTAATTATAGCCTGAAAAGTCGTCCATGAAGGAAAACACGGAGAATTGAGCGGTGTTGTCGACCAGCACATCAATATGAGGAAGCGAAAAGTCGTCCTTTGGGCTCGCCTTATTCAAATCTCGATAGTCCACGCACATCCGCACCTTACCATCTTTCTTTGGTACAGGTACTATATTGGCAACCCATGAGGGATAAGTTGTGACAGCTAGGAAACCAGCGTCCCACTGTTTCTGAACTTCCTCCTTAATTTTCACAGCCATATCTGGTCGAGTTCTTCTGAGTTTTTGCTTAACCAGCGGACATTCCTCACGCAATGGCAGACGGTGAACCACCATATCAGTATCCAACCCAGGCATGTCTTCGTAAGACCAAGCAAAGATATCATTGTACTCCCGCAGCATCTCGATAAGCCTTTACTTGATATCACTTTGCAGTGCAGCCCCTATCCGGATATTCCTGACAACCTCTTCGGACCCTACGTTGATAATTTCAATTTCATCCTGATGAGGTAGAATGATTCTCTCTTCTTGTTTCAAAAGTCGAGTCAGCTCTTCTGATAAGTCACTATCCTCAATAATCTCTTCTTCTGCTTGAAATATCGGGTGCTCGAAGTCGAAGCGAGTCATAGGAAGTTCGGAATCGGTGTCGTCTGAAATATGAATCCTGCAATGAGAATGGTTAAATGTTTCAAATAATGCAAACAAAGCTCATAACCACGTTACCATTTTATTGTTAAAACAAAAACAGGAAAAACAAGGATCACAAAATTTGTATGAGAAAAACGCCTTTATTAATGATTAAACAAAGTACACACATAAGCAAGTAGCCCTGAAAACAAAATCACTATGCCCCGGGTAGGGGACAGGATCATACAATAATTGAGAAAACAAATCATTACTGTTTTTTGGTCACTGGGACAAGTTCCTGGATAGACCAGTTGCACAGATTATGTCCTGGCACGCCGGGCTTGATCCACGAGTCCATATCGCAGTCACTATCTCCGTCTTCAGCATCGGAAACAACATTGATCGTTTCATAGCAGACCCCACCTGGAGTGATCACCACTGGTCCTTTGAACTTTGGCACGCCTGATGCGGAAGGTGACGACGTCGGGCGATACCCCAACCCGAAATTGTCCATCTTGACAGGAATTTCCAAGACTTGGCCCCATCTTTTGGTTTCTCCAGCCTGAACCACTGCCTGAGCGTCTTTGTATGAAGACATGGCCACCTCTGGCCCTTTGCTAGGAACAGGATACTTGTCCTTGATCTGCAACCCCTTGAAGGCTTGGCATGGCGTCTCATGGATCTCCCCATCCACTTCGACGTACTTGAATGACGAGAGATGACTAACCAGAATGTCCTCCTCTCCACAAATAGTAATAACACTATCCCCAACCATGTACTTAAGCTTCTGATGCAGCGTGGACGTCACAGCTCCTACAGAATATATCCATGGCCGCCCAAGTAAACAGCTGTAAGCGGGATGTATATCCATGATATAGAACACAGTGTCGAACACTTCCGGCCCGACTTGGAGCGGCAACGTTATGGATCTGAACACCGACCTTCTGGTCCCATCAAAAGCCCTCACGACCAAATCACTTGGCATGCATATGATTCCTCGGACATCTAGCTTCATCATGGCCTTCTTCGGCAACACATTCAAAGATGATCCGGTGTCTACCAGAACATGCGACATAACAGTGCCTCGGCACTCCACTGAAATGTGTAAACCATATTATGATCCCGACCTCTAGGCGTCAAATCAAAGTCAGTAAATCCCAGACTGTGGCCAGCATTCACATGCGCCAGTACCCCCTCAAGCTGATTAACAGTTACTTCCTGAGGTACAAAAGACGTGTCCAAGATTTTTAATAATGCATTCTGATGGGCCTCTGAACAAAGCAACAAAGATAGTATTGAAATTTTGGAGGGCGTCTGCTGCAAGTGCTCCACAATCTTATAGTCACTTTTGCGAATCAACCTCATAAACTCTACTACATCCTTGACCGATGTTTCTTTCTCTTTTGACTGGGAGGGTCCTTCTTCATTCACTTTGGCTTTGCCTCTGGCAATCCTTTCAGCCTCAATTTCAGGTGAAGTGAAGATTCTACCACTGCGGGTCATACCTCCCGCTTCAACAAGACTACCCACTGCCCCTGCTGGCTGGCTATCCACATTAATCTTTTCCTCGTTGCAAAAAGCTTCTAACCCATAATTCCATGGAACGGCTTTCGTACTCTCATAGGGAACGGGTCCTGCTATCTTTATCGTGATAGTTGGCCGCTTGACGGGCGCTGATATCGTAATAGTCTTTCGTGGGATTGTAATTGTTGCGACCTCACCCTGCTTTTCACATGGTACCTCATCAGGTTTCTCAACAGCAGTGCGGTCAAACTGCAAAGTTCCCTCATCAATCATGGCCTGAATACCTCTCTTCAGATCAATACAGCCCTCTGGTCGGGTCCAACAATCCAAACAGTACTCATCACATCCGGGGAAGACCCTTCCTTTCAACAATCTGCTTTTAACATAGCTCAAAGGTGTCTTCAGATCATTTACGTCCATAACCAAATCCAAATCCTCCTCTGTCAAAACAACATTCGCTCCATGATTCGGCATTGGTTTCTGAACAATGTTGGGACCATCATTACAGAAATTAATGACCTTACTATCAATCAAATCTTGGACTTTGTGTTTAAAAGCATGACAACTCTCGATGTCATGTCCGGGTGCCCCAGAATGAAATTCGCACTGCTTACTAGTATCATACCCGTAAGGAAGCGCTCCTGTGGGTGGGTCCAACGTTCTCATCTCAACTAGATTCAAACTTAACAGCGTCTGAAGCAGTTCTGCATATGTTGACGGAGGTGTATCAAATACCCTCTTCGGCTTCCCATTCTGGATCCTTCTCTGAGCAGGATTATATATTTGTTGTTGCTGCTGCTGCTGTTGTGGTTGTTGTCGTTGTTGTGGTATAGGGATCATCACACTAGCAACCTGTTGTTGAAGATACTGATTCCGACCTCTACCTCGTCCTCGACCACCATACACTGCACTAGCGTCTCCTTGTCTTTTACCACCAAAGACCTTTTTTGCACCTCCAGCTAAGGTCGATTCACTGGCTTGAATCTTACAAATTTTGATGTCATTTTCAATTCGTTCCCCCATGAGTATCATGTCAGAGAAACTACCCATCGAGCAATTGAGCAATTTATCATAATACATCCCAGAGAATGTTCCAACAAAAATATCAATCAATTCCCTTTCAACCATAGGGGGTTGGACTCTTGCTGCCAGATCCCGCCAACGCTGAGCATACTCCTTGAAACTTTCCCTGTTCTTCTGTGAAAGACTTTGAAGCTGGACCCTATTTGGTGCAAGGTCACTATTGTATTGGTAATGTTTGACGAAAGCATCAGCCAATTCTTTCCAACTTCCGACCTGTGCAGGCTCTAGTCCCATGTACCATTCCAGCGGTGGTCCTGACAAACTATCTTGAAAAAAATGCATAAGCATCTTCTCATCATCAGAGTACGCAGACATCCTCCGGTAGTATGAACGCACATGAACCCGTGGGCATGTATCCCCTTTATATTTATCGAAAGTGGGAGCTTTGAACTTCAATGGAACTCTCAGCCAAGGAACTAGCCCCATGGTAGCTCTGTCCAACCCTGCAGAATTTTGATTGGCTATACCTCTTATATGTTCTTCCAGCATTTTAATCCTCCGATCACTATTAGTGGGACCCTCAAAACCCATGCCTTGCCCAGAAAAGGCATCTTCCTGACGATCTCTATTCTAGTACGGCCCCTCATTACCATATCCGTCATAAGCAGCATTACGACCATGACCATGACCACTTTGGAAGAACCTGGGATCATATCTCAGATTGTCAAGCTCTTGATTAGCAGCCACTGTCCCAAAACCAGCATTGAAAGGACCCATCCCAGCACCATTGGTATTCACATTGCCAAACCCAACATTACCATAGCCATTATTACCAAAACCTTGATTGTTATCACCAAACCCTCCGTTGTCGAAGCCCTGATTATTGAAACCATCATTGCCATCCCGATTGCCAAAGCCAAGACCCTGATTGTTGTCACTGAACCCCGTATTGATACCAACATTCCTATTGATTTCCACGTTCCCATTAACATTCTCAGCATTTCTGTTACCAGCGTTGCCATTGCCATTGCCAGTACCAGTCTCACCAGCATTTGGTATCACTTCCTCCCCGCGAGAAGTATCAACATGAGCAGAGTTGTATTCGGTATTACCAGCCGCTCGCGCCAGCAGCGGTTGCACCAGAGTTTGAAGATGTTCCTGGCTTTTAGCCACAGCTTCCATGGTCTGCATGAATTGGGCCAACCTATCCCGGATCTCCTGCATCTCGGACTGTACTTGATCCATGATCTTCTTACTGTTGCTTCTTGTAGCGTACCGGTGAATTCTCTGTTCGTCAATCCTGAAACAACCTGTAAGATGCAGGAGATAAGATTCGATCTCAAAAAGGTACCTGCCATGCAATATGAATATGCAAATGCACACGTGTAAATATGCAACAGGTTAATTCCCCCCCCCCCCCCCCCCCCGATTCTAGTTTCGGAGAAGAAGCCATAACGACAATGGAGTCCCAAATAATCAAGCACAGAATCAGAAACCTCATACATAAACAAATGCCAAGAGGCACAGTACAAAGATACAACTGAACAGACCTCGGCCAACAAGCCTGGCGATGGTCAAAATACAAATACAGATAACAAAAGCAAAGCAAAGATAAATCAGGCCAAATGGCGCGCTCTGACATCTTCCAATATCCTCAATATCTCCGAATGACCTAGTCTGGAGATTAGCTTCTGTATCAGTAATGCATGCCGCTCAACAGTGGATCTCAGCTTTTTGGCGTCCTCTTCACAAGTTCCTCTGCCAGAACACTCATCAACCTTGCATCTCTTGGAGCCAGCCTTCAATTCACCACCCCTAGTCTCTTTGACCATGCTACTCACTCTAGACTCAGCGTCACGTCTAAGAGATACCTCTTCAGCAATCTTCGCATCCTTAGCACTGATCTGCTCCTCTAACTGGGAAATCTGAAGCTTCAACTCATCTTCACGCTCCTTCCGTTTGGTAAGCGTTGTATTCCACAAAGATTCCCATTTGGAAAGTCAAGAATAAGCCTTGTTCAGAAGTTCTTTCTTAGTAGCAAGTACACTACTAACACCATTCAGGGCTACTCCTACTTTCTCTCTCTTGCTGGTCTCTTCGGTCAAATCTGAACCCAACCTATTAATCATCTCAATCTGCTTCTTCAAAGTGAAAGTTGCCTCATTCTTCTCATGCCGAAGCTGAAAAATCTCTTTCTCTAGCTCTTCATTCGCTCTCTGCAACTCTTCCTTCTCAGCCAGCAGCTTGTTATACTTCTCAATCTCTACTGAAGTAGGTTCCTCAATCACCGGAAGATACAAAGGCTCTACATCAGGATACGGCATCAAAAAAGTCCTAACTCTCTCATGGGTCCAGAGCCGATAAGGATTATAAGCTCGGCTATCACTCTTACCAAGCAATGTTTTTCCTCTTCTGTGAATATTACCCCAACACGCCTCAATCTGACCAAAACATCTCCGTCTAATAAACCTGTGAGATACAGAGATTCATGTATCTCGTCTTCAACCGGAGAGTCCCTCAAAGCATAACCAAATTGTCTCACAAGCAGAGAAGGGTTATAGTTAATACAACCTTTCCGTCCAATCAAAGGAACGTTCGGAAAGCCACTGCAACTATATATAATATCCACTCCGAGCAGGTTCCGATCAAACCAAACAATGTTATCAGCACGCAATCCCATCAATCTGGAAGACCAATCCAAAGTACCAATAGTATCAACAAAAGGTCCCTTGTTAGGAAGATGTCCCTGAAACCACCTGGATAGAAGAGGTACACAGCAAGAAACATTCTTTCCTCGACGCTTCTCATTCTTATAGTGAACAGAATGATAAACGTCACCCAAGAGAGTAGGCACTGGATTCTTCGAGGCAAGAATAAAGAAAGCATCTGAATCAACAAAATCAGGCAAGTTCGGGAACAATACAATCCCATAAATGCAAACAGCCAGAATAGCACTGAAAGCAATCCAACATCCATCCTTCGTACACTGCGTAGCCTTCTCAACCAAGCAAGAAAGATGAAAACCATAACCTCCATTCAACTTGATCAAACCTCCAGGGAACTCAGAAGCATCTAAACTGACAATCTCAGCAAGCTTAGCCAACTTAGGCTTAGTATCCTCATGAACAAAAGGCATCTGATCTAACACAGGAACTCCCAGCATATCAGAATACTCCTCCAAAGTAGGAGCCAGAATAAAATCAGGTAACAAGAAGCATCTCAACTGAGGCTCGTAAAACTGCATCAAGGTGTACAATCCAGTCATTTCAAACACAGAAGGTCTGCACAACAAACTGAGCAGTTTCCCATAAGACTCTCTGAACTCAGCCCTCACTCTCTGATCTGCTAGAGCAACCAACTGCAATAAGGAACTGATATCTGGAGAAGGAAACATGTAAGCAACTATCCTCTTCATGGACTCCATGTCTGGAAAGAAGAACACTAGAATCTGAGGGGGGAAACACACCTGCAACATAAATACACATTAATGAAATGCAAACATGAAAATGCAGATGCATATGCAACAGGGGATCAAGTGCAATAATGAAGAACTGTGTTGTGCTGTACTGCCACTTGAGAACCATCAGATCTTCTCCTTAAACCAAACCAACCACAAAAGAACCCTCACAATCAATTCTCACTGACAGAGACAAACCATGTGTTCTGAGGCTAGAGTTTTCCTGCAAAAAGACCCACCTACCCTCTCACAGGTATGTACTTAACTCGCAGACGAGGTACGGCATCCTATGCGGTCATCAGCGTCACAGACTTTCAAGAGTGATGATACGATACCCAGAAGGTGTGGCATCATCATCCCTTGAAGAGGCCTCACTTAGCCGAATCCCAAATGATAGGTCCCCAGAGTCGACAACCCTCAAATCCAACAACCTGTCAAGCCCAAAGGGCCAGGCAAGATGCCATCAAAGAGAATCTCGTCTGAATGTAAATTTTGTAGCTAGCTGGTGCGAGCAAAGCAAGCAGGCTAACCACTACTTTCTACTTCTAAGTCTATGTGCACTCAAGCCCAGGTCCGACTTATCTCTCAAACTAATCCTCTACCAACAGCACAACAACAAATATATACAGTACTGAAAGTAAAGACAGAAAAATAAATACAAAACCCCAGACGGGAAAACAAGCGCTAGGATTGACTCGCATAGGGAACCAGAACGTCCCCAGCAGAGTCGCCAGTTGTCGCTAATGTGAAAATCGGCGCCGGTTATGACAGAAGAGTCGCCACCGTGCGTTATTTATCCCACAAGAGGGAAAGGAAACGCTCAGAGTAAACCTAACGCAAAGAGGGAAAGGAATGGTCATCGCAACCAAATCCTGGATTCGGGAGTCGGTTACGCAAGGGGAAGGTATTATCACCCCTCACGGCCGTCGTACTCGACGGGATCCACGCTTGTTTTCTGTCTAAGGGTGTGTTTATCTATCTACTCTAAAGGTTTGGGTTAAAAAAGAAAATGAAAATGACTCAGCAAAGTATCGCACTTTATTCCTACGTATTCCCGTTTGGAACGAGAAATCAGAGTCAACGTGGTTCGCCTAACTACGGGTAAAGGGGGGAAGGTTGCTTGCTGAGATGTCGCATCTCGTGCCTACGTACTTTAATACGGCATGAAAGATCAGAGCAAACGTATTTTGGGCTACGGAAGACACAAGTTTGTCTGAAAGTTTTTTATCTCCTTCTGAAAAGGGTTTCCTGATTAAAGGTCCAAGAGGACAAAAACAGAGTTTGAATGTTTGTATGAGTTTTTTACGAAAGAACTGTTTTTTAGGATGTTTGCAATCTCAGTCGCACTAGAGACTATGACCTAGGAGTGAATGCCTCGTATGTCACCCAAAGGGTACCACACTACACATCCAGATTACTGGAGGGAGACCCTCCACCAACCTTTTCCCAGATAGCTTAAGGCAAATAACATACGACTTCAATTAACCTTATTACTGTATTTTTGAATTGTTTTGAGAGGAGGAGAGAAACACCCTAAAACTATGGTTGAAAGGGGAATCTACCTACAGTTATCATGCATGGATCAAAAACCTAATGTCTGTCATAATTCCCTCTTGCATAGAGGAAATCAGAGATCCTAGGGGAAACAGCAAAAGAAAGCAAGCAGTAAACAGTAAACAGTAGAATGCATGCTATGCAACAGTACCAGTGAGGCAAGGAAGAAAACAACAGGCAAGAGGAGACAAGCTCCACCTCAAACCTAAGGGTAATCAACACAAGCAAAAAGACAATACAAAGAAAGACAAAAGATACAAAGGAGGCAACCCAAGCAGCAACAACAAACTCCTACAGCAGACAACAACAACAAGCTCTAAACAGCACAGTTGAAAAGACAGCAAAGTTGACAGCAAGACTTCATCTTCAAGCTAACTTCTATCTTCAAGCTTCATCAAACTTCATCTTCAAGCTCTAGCAAGCACCCTCTAAGCAAAGTATTAATCACTAAGATCAAGGTTGAAATGTTGAAAACTTAATGAAAACCAAAGGAAATCATTAAGTACCAACATTGAAATGGAAAGATATCCTCAAAGTTCTACTCAACTATGGGCATACCACACATCCCTCCAAAGGAGAGATGGAGTTTCCCTAGGAGGACTTTACATCATTGGATGGAATAGAAGCGCACAATGCATTCTATGTTTGATGAAACAAAACCAAAACTAGCTCTAATAGCTCTTCCTAAAACCCTAATTTCCTAAGCTCCTAAAACAACTCTTAAAATAAAAGGAAACTTCAACTCCAAGCTCCAATCTTCAAGCCATAGCAACTACACCAAGTCCAGAAGACCTCCCGAAAAGGATTCCAAGCCAAGCAAGCTCCAAAGTCACCAACCAAGCCAAACAAGCAAAGGCACTCAAGAGAGAACAACACAAACACAAGCAACTTGCAAAATTCAACAAAAATAGCAAACAAAATTATAAAATTCTAATTAATTCCTAGGGGAACATGAATGTTTGAACAACCTAGGGTTAAAATATTGAAGCCTAATTCAACTTCTAAGTCACGTAAATAAATTCTAGATTGAAAGGTATCAAGGTAATCCACAAGTTTGGGAAGGCTCTAATCTCAACACCTAAAACAGAACCTAAAGTTGTTCTAAAATTCTAATAAAAATACTACGGGAATATGAATATCTACCCTAAAACATACTAAAAAATAAAGCCAAACTCATCACTAATTGGAAGAACAAAATTCTACAAAACAGGTGGACAATTATGCAAATTTTAAAGAATTAACAAAAATGAGAAAAACAAATTAAATTGAAAAATGCATGAAAATGCATTTTATTGATTTCAAAAAATCACAAATTCTCTTAAGATCATGGAGATATTTTTGGATTATTTTTCTGATAAAAAATGAATTTTATATGATTTTTAGAATGAAAGTGAATTAAAATAAAATCAAAATCAATTAAAACTAAATAAAATGCAAGATAAAACAAGGAACGTAGGATCAAGAGATCAAGTCCTCTCATCTGAGGCTCCAGAACGCGCCACATAAGCTGCCAACTCAGTTAAATGAAACGCAACGTTTGCTGCAGTCAAGGTCAACCAAATAAGAATCAATCGTGGCCATCAAACGCGCTTAGAAAGTCTCACTTTCAACTTGATCTGATGGTTGTGCATCATCTTCCTCATTTGAATCCAAAAACGGAGGGAAGTTTCTCAGGTGGCCGGAGAAGACTTCGGGTTGTCTTCTCTGGCGAGCAAGCAATCACAGGTGTCCAAACAACATCAAACTTAACATGATTCCTCTCAGAATTTCACACTGAATCCAAATATCACATCCATTTCCTCTAGATCTGGCTAGGTTTTAAGATTCGAAGGCAAACTCAAAATGCACCTCAATTCTGATCATCATCAAATCCTAAATTAATTGCACAGAAATGTTCCTCATGCCTCCTAGGTCATCATGATCTATCCAATTCATGTTAATTCCTCACGATCAAGCCAAATCGTCCCTCAACAGAATTCATACATGATCCTACATTGTCTCTAATTGTCCAAATTCCTATCCAGAAACGATCTACATCTCTTCCTGATCCTAACAGTATGTGCAAATTGATCTACCACTTCCTAGAACTATGAGAAAGTTGAAGTTTACATACCTGGTGTAGATCTCTGAATTGATGTGACTAGAGCACGATTCAAGCTCAAAAAGTTTCCAGAATCACTTAATGATGTATGAAGAAGATGTTAGAACCTTCAATTGTTCTTGATTTTGCCTTGAATCCAAAACTCGATCTACACTTGCTTGCTTGCAATTTCACTTGCTCTCTCTGCTTCAGCCACGAATTACACACCAACCCTTGCTCAAATCTTCTTCTGAACATTTATAGAATAGTTTGGGACCTTCTAGAGTCCAAGCCCAGGCCCAAATTGGATGATCCAAAAACTCCAACCTCTCCAAAATTTTCACATGGCAAGTGCACGAATTTGCTCAAACAACTTGCCTTAGAAGCTTTGAATCACTTGCATACCACCTTTGGAGTGTACTCAGACCAAAAAGAAACTCCACATTGCCTTGGTGAATAAATTGCCATGAGGTTGCTTAAGTGTGAAGAAACAAGTGAAAAACTCATGAATTAAGGGTCAATTGAAAAAACTAAAAGAACCAATATTTCCAAAACATGATTTCTGATCAAATCAAGTACTCATTTGACTTGTTTTGGTCACATAACCAATAATTTTGAATTTTTCAACTTTGAATCCTTTGAAAATCTCCATTATTCAAACCATTTCAAACCAAGTCTTGCTATGAGCTCAATCAATCCATCATGAACTCTTGTCTAGCCTAAAAACCCCATTTTGAACAACTTTCATGTTGAACGAAATTGCATTTGACAAGTGCAAGTTGGAGATTTTGGCCTATGATTGAAAATGACCTATAATCTCACTTTCCCAAAATACCCCTGACTTGTAAACCTCATAACTTGAGTTCTACAAATCAGATGGAAGACTTATAGTATAATTTAGAAAGCTAAGATCATGAGGAACAACTTTCATGTTTGCCAAAAGTTCAGGTGAAACCTCTTTCTAGGTGAAAAATAGCTTTGAAGTCAGATGATTTTCACAGTCAAATTTCAGTGGCATCTGAGGACTTGTAACTTGTCTGGACCATAACTTGAGTTCTATAAATCCAATGGATGACATATAGTACTCAAATTAAAGGTATTGAGATGCTCTAAAAGTTTCATGTTGGCCAAAGATCCATTTGAAACTTGTATCTTGACTTATGTGGTCTTGAAGATAGGCACTAAACAGGGGATTTTGCACTAAAACCCTAACTTAGCAACTTCCCACACTCTTGATTCTTCTTGATTTGATCTTGGCACAACACCACAAATTTCTTATCACATCATTTCATGAACTTCATGACCTAAAATTAGGCTTTGATACTCTTCAATTACCTAGTTGACTTAGGATTGATCCAGATGAAGCCATAATTGTTTGCACCTCAACTGTAGCTCTTGTATTTGACCCAATGACTTGATTAATCTCTCCCATGGCCCTCTAGGCATTCTATGAGATCCATAGACATCCTCTTCTCACATTCAACATTTCATAACCCTTTGATGGTCTTCAATTGATCCTCAAGTTAGGAGAAGAATCACACTCCAACATCTAAACCCTTAGGCACTCAAACCACCCTTTTGATGATTTTGATAACTCTCAATCTTGAATGAGACCTCTTGCTAGGCTTCTCTTGAGAAGAATCAACTTGATCCCCTGCTATATGAATGATACCATGATATGCAAATGATATAACTATGAAAATGATAATGCAATGAAACATAAACCAGGTAAGAAAAGGTTGAGCAAATTTTGGGATGCAACAGAGAGCAGCTGCAACAGTTTTGGAGTGAAAAAGTTTCTCTCTCCTTCTTACATTTGAATATTTTATTACACAAGTTGCTTGCCACTTGCCTCTCTCTTCAAACTCCTTATTTCTCTGCATTTTCATTCCTCTACACATCTGAATATCATATTGAATCATGATCCAAGGGTTGAGGATAGTCCAAGTTGTGAAAAACTGATTTTTGGGAAGTGTTGGAGTGTGGTTTCAAGGGTTGGCAGGCCCAACTTCTATGGTGCATAACTTCTTGCTCAAACATGCTATTGAGGAGTTCTACCATAAATTGGAAAGCCCTTAAGTAGCTCTACAACTTTCATGTTTCGGGAATTTCCAAATTCTTGATGGAACTAGGTTGAAAAACCCTTCAAAGTTCTGAAAAAATCACTTACAAGTGTTAAATAACGTAGAAAATTTCTAAGTTATTTCCCCTTCAAAACTGAATTTTGCTATAACTCCAATTCCATGCATTTTTTGATCATGGACCACTTTGAGGCTTTTGTAGGATTTGTCAAGAGCTTTCTAATGAGCTTTGAACCACTTCAATTGGATGTGTGGTTGAGGAGTTATGGTCTTGCCCCTTTCGAAACCCTAATTCCCGATTTTTGCAATTACTTCTCAACCCTTGATCCAATGGTCATGAAATTTTATGGGGAGGTGTAATATGATATAAGGAACATTTTTTATTCACATCTTGAAGTCAAATTCCTTATTGTTGAAGAGTTGACTTTTCAGTCAACTGTTCGATCGATCGGTGTCTACCGAGTCGCTCGTTGGTGATCCGAACATTCTGAGGACTTGAAACTCTTTGGATGGACTTTACTAAGCCATAGGAGCTTAATGGACCTTGATCCCACCATTGAAATACTCTTCGAATCGAAAGTCAAACTACAGTTGACTTTTCTGATCGAAAACCCTAATCGGGTATCTCAAATTGCATTGTTCTCAATCCCCAGGTGACTACCTCAAATGGCACTCATTCTTGGTCCAATGTATTATCTTTAATCTTGTTTGAAGTTGGATCAAACCAAAACATTGATTGATCAAACCCTCGAAGTTTCGATTTTGACGATACGGAACCCTAATTCATCTGCATCTTAACAAAGATAAACTGAAAATGGGTTAAGGTTAGTTAATCAAGTGAATATGATCCTACAATGATGATGAGGATCTAAGGGGTCAAAATTTGAGGTGCAATAGATGCCCCTATTTAAATATCTTCACTAGATGGTAATGAGAGATGACAATCCTCATAGAATCGCAGTGAAAGGTATTTAAATATAGCAAACCAAAAATTTTGTCCCTTAGATCCGATGGTATGCAAAAGGACAGATACGAATATGCCATGAATCTAAATGATGTTATATGATGCTTGAATGCTAGACAAATGCAGACACATGAGCATAGATAAAAGAACGGCAAAACGACGAGTAACCACTCACGCGGACCCAACACACTGGGGAAAGATTCCAAACAAAGTAAGCCAGATAGTTCAGACATGACTAAAGATGCTTGTTCAAGGAAATCTTTCGCACAGGGGACACAGATCCACCAGGGAAGACACATCTTCATCGGGGAAAGGAGATACGAACCTCACTGGGGATAATCATATGAGGAAGCCCACCGGGGAAGAAGACAATTCTTCACTGGGGAAATGAAAGGAAAGAGGCGTAAACCACATTGGGGAAGAAACCCACTGGGGAAAACTTCGCTGGGGAACAACATCCACTGGGGAAGCACAACTTCACCGGGGAAAAGACGGAACGAAGACACGAATCTCACTGGGGATAACCAGATGAGAAATTTCCTATATCGAAGAGTTCAAATGGGATCTTCAGGAAAAGGTTAGAAACAAGACCGGACGTGCCGGGGAAACTAGTATCCACTAGTTCTCCAAGACTCGACTTGGAAAAGCAACAGCTTCAATTGGGGAGACTGGTGACGACCAGAATAGCTTCAAAGGATGCTAGTTTCCACTAGACTTACTGGGGATATGGTGACGACCAAATCAATAACGGTTTCCAAGAAGTGCTAAACATTACCAGACTTCCTAGGGATATGGTGACGACCAAATCAAAGTTCCAATAACAATTGGGAATTCCAACAATGTTGTTAAAACAACAGGACTCTGGCTGGGGAAGTTGGTAACAATCAAATTTCGGCACTAATAACGATTGGTTTTCAAACAACGCCAGTAACCACTGGATCTAGAGGGGATTGGTGATAACGAAATTAGGATATACTAATAACAATTGGTTCTAGATGATGCTAGTAGCAACTAGACTTAACTGGGAATTTTGGTGACGACCGAGTCCAAGGAGACCAATGACCATTGGATTTTCAAAGAGTTTGGTAACGACCAATCAAAGTGACGATAACGATCTGATTTAAGCGATGCCAATAATTATTGGACTTAGGCCAATTGGTGACAACCGAATTAGGTATACCAATAACAACTGGTTCAGGATACTGCTAGTAAACACTAGATTTTCCAAACAATGCTAGTGACCACTAGACTTAGAAAGATTGGTAATAACCGAATCAAGAAGCACCAATAACAATTGGATCTGAAGGTAATACTAGTAACCACTAGATTCAAGAAGATTGGTAATAACCGAATCAAAAGGTACCAATAACCATTGGATTTGCAAGTAACACTAGTAACAACTAGGTTTTTAATCAGATTGGTGAAAACCGAATCAAAGGGACTCCAATAACAATTGGTTTGCTTTCTGAAATCAGTAACAACTGGTTTAGAAAATGGTTGGTGACGACCGAATCACGGTATCGAACATAATTAGTTCTGAACGTATGCTAGTGAACACTAGTCTTTCAAAGTTTGTTGGTGCCGACCAAATTGAAGATGAAAATTGGTAACAACCCCCTGTTTGTGTAGATTGGATATTGCTAGTCACCACTAGCTTCCCAGAGAAGATAAGGAAACTCCAGGATGACAACTTAGAAGCGAACTTGTAACAACAAATCAAAGATAAAGGTAACGACCAAAGGATCTCAAAGGCAACAGCCTAAACAGGCAAAAACCAAAACCAGAAATGCAAACAAATGCGTATGCTGGCATGATGATGTATGTAAGATGCAGACCGACCCGTAGGAACAAAGGAACACAAAATAAAGAGAGAACTCGTCACGCTGAGTTTCAAAATGCCTCAAGTCAGGCAACACCTCCTTCTTTGGTGTAGATAACGATCTTTTCTCAATAATATCTTCGTAGTTCTGCAGAGAAGAAGTCTTAGCTTAAGAGCTAGAATTGTTGTCGGACACATCTAGCTTGGTCAAAGGTAACAGCAACTTCCCCAACTTCGAGAACTGTGTAATATCATCATATTACCTCTAGAATTTTTCAATCATTTTGTCAAATCGTGCTTCCTTTTTAAAAAAAGAATTTACGTTTTTCAAAACACTTTGCTTTCATGAAAATTCTTATTAACAAATAAGTGAAATTGCATGACAAAAACAGCGGATCATAACAATGATTTCGCCAAAAATCTGATTTTATTGATAAACAAGAACTTTACAAAAGGAAAAGCCTTGGGAACTTTATAAGTTTGAAAAATGGCGAACATAAAAGGTTACAGAATCCCATAATAATCTGGTCCTTCCGACTGCCAGTTCACTTGCTTTGCTGCTTCTGACGAGAATGACAAGCGTTGATTTTTTTAATATCTCGCATGAGACTCCGCTCCGGCGTCTGCCAGTTTTCACACATTGGGCTTTCATCTTGATGAAGCACTAAAATCTCCTTTCTAGGTATTTCGTTTCAGGCGTAGTATTTTCTCACTGCGTCTGAGTTGATGGGATACTTGAGCTGTTCGCCATCCATAGTTTCGAGAATCAGAGATCCTCCGGAGAAGACAGTATTTACAATGAAAGGGCCGTCATAGTTGGGCATCCACTTGCCACGCATATCCTTTTGAGTTGGTAGGATTTTTCTAAGCACAAACTCTCCTTCCCTATACTCTTTGGGACGAACCTTTTTTGTTGAACGCTCTGATCATCCTTTGTTGATATATTTGACTGTGACACATGGCCGTCATTCTTTTTTCGTCAATGAGGTTCAACGAGTCGAATCTTTCTTTTATCCATTCGTCTTCATCAAGCTTTGCTTCCGCCAAGATCTTCAAGGAAGGTATTTTGACTTCAACGGGTAGCACATCGTCCATCCCATACACTAAGGAAAAGGGAGTTGCCCCTGTCGAAGTGTGCACCGATGTTCGGTATCCATGCAAAGCAAATGGTAGCATCTCGTGCCAATCTTTGTAAGTTACGACCATCTTTTGTATTATCTTTTTGATGTTTTTGTTTGCAGCTTCAACTGCACCATTCATCTTAGGCCTGTAAGGAGACAAATTGTGATGTTTGATCTTGAAATCGTCACAAAGTTCCTTCATCATTTTTTTGTTCAGATTCGACCCGTTGTTAGTGATGATCTGGTTAGGGATACCATATCAGCAGACGATCTCCTTTTTGATGAAGCGAGCAACCACTTGCTTTGTCACGTTTGCATATGACGCTGCTTCCACCCATTTGGTGAAATAATCGATTGCGACAAGGATGAAGCGATGGTCGTTGGAAGATTTTGGCTCTATTGCTCCAATCATATCTATGCCCCACATTGCAAAAGGCCAAGGTGATGTCATCATATTGAGAGGATGCGGAGGGACATGCACTTTATCGGCATAAACTTGACATTTATGACACTTTCGAACGAAGAGTATGCAGTCTGTCTCCAAAGTTAACCGGAAGTAGCCTGCTCATAATATTTTCTTAGCCATGGCGTGGCCATTCGCATGGGTGCCGAAGGTTCCTTCGTGTACCTCGGTCATTATGAGATTCGCCTCGTTCTCATCGACGCGTCGAAGTAAAACCATGTCATGATTTCTCTTGTACAAGGTACCATTGCTGATGAAGAATTTAGATGACAATCTTCGTATTGCTCTTTTGTCAATTGTGGACGCGTCAGCGGGATACTCTTGATTTTGGAGGAAATTCTTGATATCATGAAACCATGGCTTCTCATCAAATTCTTCGTCTGTTGCCATGACGTATGCGGGTACTGTCCTTGTTTCGATGCAGATCAGAGGTGCCTCATTGACAAACTGGACCTTCCACATTGATCCCATCATGGCTAGCGCATCGGCAATATGATTTTCTGCTCTTGGTACGTGCTTGAAGGTAATTTCATCAAAATATTCAGCCATCTCCAAGATGTGGGTTTTGTAAGGGATCAATTTTTCATCCCTAGTTTCCCATTCTCCTTTGAGTTGGTATATCACCAAAGCAGAATCACCAATTACTTCCAAGATTTTGATGCGGAGATCAATGGCAGCTTCCAACCCTAGGATGCAGGCTTCATACTCTGCTATGTTGTTTGTACATGAGAAACAAAGTGAGGTTGTGACGGCAGTGTACCCTCCAGTCGGATTTTTCATAACAGCTCCTACACCATGTCCACTTTTGTTTGACGCTCTGTCGAACATCATCTCCCAGCGGGATCCAGGCTCGGGACCTTCTTCCGGACCAGGCTCTGGTTTCGTGCGCTGAATATACATCACATCTTCATCAGGAAAATCAAACTTGAGTGGTTGATAATCCTCCATAGGATGCTCTGCGAGGTGTTCTGACAAGACACTTCCTTTGATAGATTTTTTAGCAACATATTGGATATCGTACTCTGATAAGAGTATATGCCATCGGGCTAATCTTCCTGTTTGAGCTGGCTTTTCAAAGATGTACTTGATGGGGTCCATCTTAGAAATCAGCATTGTAGTGTGGCAAATCATGTATTGCCTTAGACGCTTGGCGGCCTATGCTAAATCACAACAGGCTTTTTCCAGGGGAGATTAACGACTCTTGCAATCAGTGAACTTCTTGCTTAGATAATAGATTGCGTGCTCTTTCTTTCCTGACTCATTAGTCTGGCCCAAGACGCAGCTCATTAAATCTTCCAATACTGTCATATACATGAACAAAGGTCTTCCGGGTACCGGAGGAATCAACACTAGAGGTTCTTGCAAGTACTGCTTGATTTTCTCAAATGCGGCCTGACAGTTTTCATTCCACACCACTGTTTGATCTTTTCCTAACAACTTGAAGATCGGTGTGCAGGTAGGGGTCAGATTGGAGATGAACCTGGAGATGTAATTCAGACGTCCGAGGAAGCCTCTGACTTGTTTCTCAGTTTTGGGAGCAGGCATCTCCTGGATTGCTTTAACCTTGTCGGGATCTACTTCAATTCCTCGCTGACTAACGATGAAACCAAGTAACTTGCCTGAGCAAACTCCGAAGGTGCACTTTGCTGGATTTAATCTCAGTTGATACTTTCGGAGTCTCTCGAACAGCTTCAGCAGATGATCCAAGTGGTCTTCTTCACTTTGGGATTTTGCAATCATATCGTCCATGTACACTTCGATTTCTTTGTGCATCATATCATGAAAGAGTGTGACCATAGCCCTCTGATACGTTGCCCCCACGTTCTTCAAACCAAAAGGCATGACCTTATAACAATAGGTGCCCCATGGTGTGATGAAGGTTGTTTTCTCCATGTCATCTGGATCCATTTTTATCTGGTTATAACCAGAAAATCCGTCCATAAATGAGAATACTGCGAAGCTTGCAGTATTATCTACCAAAGTATCAATGTGTGGTAGAGGGAAGTCATCCTTCGGACTCGCTCTGTTTAAATCCATGTAGTCAACGCACATCCTGACCTTGCCATCCTTCTTCGGGACTGGTACAATGTTTGCCACCCATTCTGGATACTTGGATACTGCTAAAAAATCGGCATCAATTTGCTTTTTGACCTCATCTCGGATTTTAAGTGCCACGTCTTGTCTCGACCTGCGAAGCTTTTGTTTGACCGGAGGACATTCTGGCTTCAGGGGGGGCTTGTGCATGACAATGTCGGTATCCAACCCTGGCATATCTTGGTAGGACCAAGCAAATACGTCAACAAAATCTCTGAGAATTGTTATCAGCTTGTCTTTGATTTCTGGCCTTAATGATGCCCCGATCTTGACTTCTCTTTTGTATTCCTCTGACCCCAAGTTGATGACTTCAGTCTGCTCTTTGTGGGGTTGGAGATAAACATCTTGGTATTCAGCCATTCTCTTCAACTCTTCTGGGACTTCTAACTCTTCGTCGTTCTTTTCTTCAGCTTGAAAGACAAATGAACCGCTAGTAGAAGGAGCCGAAGGATCATAGGATTCTGTGGTGGATGGAGGTATTCTGCATGTTTTATTTTGGAATAATTAGGCACACACACACAGACATGCAGATGAAGGGTTGTTTTTTTTATTTTTTTTTTCAAAAAAAGATTGTCATTTTTCTTTTAACAAAAAGAGTGAAAATGATGCGCAAAACAAATAGCAAGAGTTTTAACAAAAACACTTTTTCATTAATGATTTTCAAATTTTGAAAAGTGGCCCAATACAAAATAATTCGCAGGCCTTGGGCAAGACCAGGAATTTTTAAAGAAAGACACAAAGATAACAAGCAGAGTGAATTACTCTAAAGGTAAAAAGATGGGAACTTCCACAGCCTCCCAATTGCGCAACGCTGCTCCTCCTCTAGTTATTAGATGATCCAGATTACCATCTTCATCTTCAGCAATAACGGCATTGACTTGCACACCGCCACCGTGTGAATATCTCTTTCAAAGACTTATTCTTCATGGTGTTTTCTTCTGGCTCGCCTTCTGGAGTTGGTTTGTAACCCAACCCTTGTCGAGCATTTTTGGATCGAGCATTGACTTCGATGACCTCTCACCATCCCAGTGGGACTCCGGCTTTCAGTGCTGCCTTAATACTTTGAGCAGAGGTTGTTGCACCCTAAAATTTGACCAACCGATTCTCCTATCTGACTCGTGGTTTAAATTCATATTCGCAACTCAGGCATATGATTTTTGTGCAAACAGGGGATATCAGAGTTTGCAGCTTGATTTTTGTCCATCAGATATGGCAGACCCAGTCCAGATCACCAGGGTTTTATTTTCGGGAAATTGTGCGCTCCTCGGTGATTTTTTAGCTTGCACAGTGATTCTGGTGATATTCTGATGCCCGGGGCTCTCTGTTCGATTCGATCTGGTCTCGTGCGCTCTTTCATGGCGGTCATTTGCATTCATCTGCATTTTTAGGATTTTAATAGACTTTTGCGAATTTTTAATAGGCTTTACAGATTTTTCTGGAATTTAAATAGGGTTTTTGTATTTTTAATAGTTCAATTCTCTTTTTAGGATTTTATAGAATTTTTAAATAGATTTTTAGAATAAATAAGATTTTAAATAGTCTTTAGAATAATAAAGAAAAAGGGGAATATAGTTTTTCTTTTATTACTAATAGATGTTAATAGTTTAGAATTTTTCTATAGATTTTAAAATAGGTTTAATTGTTTTTAAATCATTTTTAGAATTTTGTATAGATTTTAAAATAGGTTTAATTGTTTTTTAGATAATATAGAAAATAATATAGTTTTTTCTTTTATTAATGATAGATTTTAATAGATATTAAGTGATGGTAGAACTTTAATAGAAATTAGATTGATTTAGAGTTAATTAGGTTCTTAATCATTTTTAGATTTAATTAGGTTGATATAGAATTAATTAGAGCTTTAATCAGTTTTTAGAGTTGATTAGGAAATTAGTTTAATTAGGTGTTAATTCTGTTTTAGGATTAGTCTTAAGTAGATAATTAGGTTTATTAATCTTAATCAGATATTAATCAGTTTTCCTTTTTTTTGGGGTTTTTATTCATTTTTCGTATGGGCCCAGGGGGTGTTTTTTGTTGAGGCCCAATTCTCATCAGTTTGCAATTCAGCAGGTCCAGAAAAAATGGTCCAGATAGTCCAATTCGTCCAGCAATTCTCAGATTTCTCCAGGAGCTTCTAGAAGGTTCCACGCGTGTTCAGTGGCATAAATAGAGGCCACGTGTTGCACTAGGGAGGGCCCACGTTACACTCAGAAACTCCCCCAATCCACGCCACGCGTCCCACCAAAGCTCACCCTCTCTCTCTCTGCTGACACGCGTATCCCATGCAACAACTCCCTGAGACACTTGGCGCCCCCACACCCATCGCCTGAGTTTCACCAGAAAACCCACCGGCGGCCATGCATCCGCCATAACCGCCCACCGCCGGCCACCGCAACGGCTCGCCGGAGTTCGTTTCACACCCAGAATCTCCAGAAACCCTCCTTTCTTCATCTTCTTCCTCAGATCTCCTCTGTCCACCTTCATCTTCTCCTCACCGGAAAATCTAACCCTCGCCGGAAACTTCAACCCCTTCCCCAGAACCTTCAAACCCCCTTCGTTCTACAAGAGCTATTTTTCCAGAAACCAGCCTTCATCCTCCATCGAAGAAAAACCCAGAACATCCTCAACCTTCATCCACTTCTCCAGAAATCGCTCATACCTTCATCGTTTTGTCAGAAACTTTCCAGAACATTCAACGATCTTCATCGTTATTCACTTTTCCAAAACGCCATCTCCAGAACCGTCGCCTTCATCAGTCCTTGCAAGCTTCTTCCCAGATCTTCATAGAACTCATTGAGTTCTTCCCTGTTTGCCCAGAAATCACCGAACAAGTGTCAACGTCCTCCTCAAGGCTTCCACAAACTCCTCCAGCAGTTAGGAATACATCAAGATCTTACTCTCTCGCGACGATTTTCGTCAAGCCTTCAGAGAATTCTAGCAATTCCGTCGTCTCAGGTTCGTCTTCTTCATCGCCTCCATTATTGGTTTGTTCGGTTAGATCATGAGATTCGTTTGAGGCTTGCATGTTAGCTCTTATTAGATCCAGATTAGGTTTAGTTGATTGTGAGTTAGGGTTTGATTCCTCGTGAGAGAGGTGTGAAGTCTTGTTAGGGTTCTTTTTTCTGGGAATGGTGTGAGATTGGAGAGAAGTTGCAGAGAAGAGATGAGGGAGAGACGAGAGGGCGACGGCTAGGATAGTGAGAGTGAACAGTGTTAGGGTTTGGGAGAGGATTTTGGTTTTGTTCAGCAGATAATTGGGTTAGGGTTGGGGTATTGGGCTTAGGCCCAAACACGTTTTGCTGCCAAGACCCCCCATTTGCTCGTCCCCCCCCTGGCGTGTGAGATCAGAGTGATTGGTATGGGCCTTATGCCCAAGTTGCTTTCAGCACCCCCCTGGGCGTAGGCCCAATGATTAATAACTGAAATTCATTGCTAACAGCACCCCAGGCGTTTGTTTCTTTTCTGAGTCTGTTAATTGTTTTTGAGGAGACTGGGCCCTGCGCCCTAATGCTTTTAGCACCCCCCAATCAGGGCCCAATGTAGAATAACTAGAATACCTTGCTGTTTGAACCCCCTCCCCCATTTTGTTTCTTTTATTTTTCTTTTATATTTTCATATTTGTAAATAAATCATAATAAAATGTAAATAATTGTGATTTTAATTCTTCCTTTTTTCTACCATTTCATGAAAGCATCTAAAAAATTAAATAAAAATAAAAATGCCATTTTATTTTTATTTCCTATTTTTTTGTATATTTTCCATTTTAATTGATGTTTTTTAATATTTTCAATGCATGCATATCATTAGAAAATTCATAAAAAATGGTAGATTTAGTCAAATAATTCCGTTCTTTTTTCTGTAGACTCGTGATCCAGTGTAGAATTTTATAGTGCAGAAACCTTAGCTTAATCATGCATTTTCATTTTAATTGCATTTTTTCATTGTTATTGATGTTGAATAAATTGGTTTGTGGATATGTCTGTGTTGCTGATTTTAGTTCTTTCATCTGGTGTTGAATTTTGTTCTGATTTTTCAGTATGTTGCCTTAGAGCCATATAGGTCTCCCATTGGATTTTTGATAGATTTTTGTAGGATATTCTGATATGATTTGTCTTAGCTTGAAGTCTTGATGACTTCTGACTTTGAAGTTCAACTGTGGTTGAACTTCAGAGATAGTCTCTTGTGGTTTGTTGGCCTGTGGGTTCTTCTTGAAGTTGGGAGCTGATTGAGGTACTGTTGGAGCTTGCAAGGATGCAGTGGATTGAGGCTTAGTCTAGGAGCTTGTTGTCTGTTTGTGAGGTTCGAGATCCTGAAGTTTGAAGGGAGTTTATGGTACTTTCCTGAGGAAGGCACTATGAATGACTTTCATTCTTTCTTCTCACCTCTTTCGTAAGTATCCAATGATGTCGGAGCCGACTTGTGAGTTTAATTTCTCCTGAGGAGGAATGTAAACTGATCACGTGTTGTTGAGCCACATGGGATACGATCCCTAAGTGGAAGCCTCCTAGTACTTTCCTGAGGAAGGTCCTATGGGTCTGTTCACTTAGTTCCACTAGTTTATCTAGGATTTCTCAAGTACCCAGTGATGTTGGAGCCAACTTGTGAGTTTAATTTCTCCTGAGGAGGAATGTAAACTGATCACAGTTGTTGAGCCACGTAGGATACGATTCCTAAGTGTCAGCCTCCTAGTACTTTCCTGAGGAAGGTCCTATGGGTCTGTTCACTTAGTTCCACTAGTTTATCTAGGATTTCTCAAGTACCCAGTGATGTTGGAGCCAACTTGTGAGTTTAATTTCTCCTGAGGAGGAATGTAAAATGATCACAGTTGTTGAGCCACGTAGGATACGATTCCTAAGTGTCAGCCTCCTAGTACTTTCCTGAGGAAGGTCCTATGGGTCTGTTCACTTAGTTCCCTTAGTGCATATAGGTTTTCTCAAGTATCCAGTGATGCCGGAGCCTTCATGTGAGTTTAATTTCTCCTGAGGAGGAATGTAAACTGATCACAGTTGTCGAGCCGCATAGGATATGACTCCTGAGTAGTAACCTCCTGGTACTTTCCTGAGGAAAGCACTATGGGCTTGTCTGCTTAGCTTCCTTTCTCTGGTAAGCTTGTTCTGAAGCTTGGAGAATGGGATTGATTCCTCTTGCTTAAAGTTTTTGATTAGAGTTTGGCTTAGATCTTTGCTTAAGGTGTTGTATAGAGTTTTGTTTAGAGATAGATCAGGAGATTGTTTCAGGTTTGTTAGGGGCCTTGCCCAGGAATAGCTTCTTGTTTTATAGGTGGAGGCCCTGCTCAGGGTTAGTCTCTTTGTGTTCTTTGACTTGTATGATGTTGTGTTGCATTAGACTTAGGTATTCATCTAGATAGTTCTGAGTAGGTGCATCTTAGAAGTAGACTTTGTGTGCATGAGAAGTTGAGGTGGTCCTCCTTCTGCTTGTTTGTTATTGAGTGGCTTTGCTTGTTGGTATTTGGTAGAGCTGAGCTCCCTTGCCTTTGTGGTTTGCGGTCTCTGTGCCTTGTTTGTCTAGTTGTTGCATTCATGCATATTTTCAGTATTCCTTTACTTTGCAGTTTCTTGTGTGTAGTTCAGTTCTGTTGCCATGATCCCTTAGGAGCTCTGACTTCTCCGCTGCGGAGTCGTTATGATAGACATTAGGATGGTCAACCAGGTGTGATAGCAGTAGGTGGATTCCCCTTTCTCAGCTATAGTTTTAGGGTTCCCTTTCCTTTCTGTAGGGGCTTTTGAGTAGCTTGACCCGTAGTTAGCCGAACTACAGCTGCTCTGATTCTTCGTACCAGACGAAGATATGTAGGCATAGGATGCGATATCCTAGCGAGCACACTAACGACTAACTTTAGTTCTCTCGCGGCTGTGCGATCGAGACTTTCCCGCTAACGACTAATTGTTATCCTTTTCTCTTGCCCGAGCGCATTTGAGACCAGATATTATTTGTAGGTTCCAGAGCCTTAGAGACCAGTTTGTTTTCTCATTGCTGTGTGAGAGCCCCTGTTTACCCGTAGTTAGCCGAACTACGTTTGCTCTGATCTTCCATACTGTGTGGAAGTACCTAGGCACAGGACGCGATGTCTTGGCGAGCAACCTTTTCCCCGTTTAGACGTAGGCAGTCGAACTACGTTGACTCTGACTTTCCCATTGCACGAGGGAATACGTAGGCCCAGAACACCGTATGTTCTGTCGAGTCCTGTCCTTTTATTTTCTTTTCAGACCAGCCATTAGCGTAGATAGATAACACACCCTTTCACCTATAAACACCAAGCGTGGATCCCATCGAGTACGATGGACGTGAGGGGTGCTAATACCTTCCCCTTGCGTAACCGACTCCCGAATCCAGGTTTTGGTTGCGATGACCATACCTTTTCCCGTCTTTGCGAGGTTTACTTCGAGCGTTTCCTTTCCCGCTCTGAGGGATAAATAACGCACGGTGGCGACTCTCCTGTCAAGCCGGCGCCGATTTTCGCAGTAGCGACAGAGGTAAATGATGGCCCATGGGTTATGTCTGATTCATCAACTAGAACAACGTGAGCTATTTCTAGTGCTTGGAAGGTCGTCTCGAGGGAATCTTCATCAGCCTCAATATACCAGAATAATGACAAGTTGCTCACCATTGAGTCTTCTTCTCCATGGATAATGACCAACTGGTCATTCACAACAAACTTCATTTTTTGGTGGAGAGTGGAAGTGACAGCACCAGCTGTGTGAATCCATGGTCTTCCCAATAGACAGCTGTAGACCGGATTTATGTCCATCACCTGGAAGGTGACTTCGAAGACTTGTGGTCCAATTAGGATAGGAAGATCAACTTCTCCTATCACAGTTCTCCTGGATCCGTTAAATGCCTTGACTATGAGAGAAGTTGGTCTCATGGTAGCACCTTGATATGCCAGCTTGGCCAAAGTCCTTTTAGGCATTACGTTGAGTGCTGATCCTGTGTCGACAAGAACTCGGGACATGGTATCTTCTTCGCATTTGACTGACACATGTAAAGCACGATTGTGCTTACGCTTCTCAGCTGTCAGGTCGTTATCATCAAAGCTCAAAGTGTTGCAGGCAGTGATATTTGCTACAACGGAGTCAAACTTCCCCACTATAATATCTTTAGTGACGTGGGCCTGTGTCAGGATTTTGAGCAATGCCTGGCGGTGTGCTGGAGAGCTTAAAAGCAAAGCCATGACCGAGATCTTGGAGGGTGTTTGGTTTAGTTGGTCCACTACCCTGTAATCACTCCGTCGAATGATTCTCAAGAATTCTTCTTCATCGTTCTTGAGACTTTCTTTTCCTCTAACTAAAGGTTCTTTGGCGGTGACTGCCTCTGGAACAGGCTTCTGAGGAACAGGAGTTTTCTGAACAGAAACTGCTGGTGGAGGATTCTCATTATATGTTCGAGATTGGTAGATGCGACCACTCCGGGTCATTTTGCTTCCACTGGCAATGTTGGCCACACTTGCTGGTTTCTTTTCTTTGAAAATCCCCTCACACCGTGAATAGTCTTGTTTTGGTATTACGGCTCTTGGGTGAGGCTTGGATCCTCCCCTCGGCTCGAATCTAGTCTGTCCCCTCCCGAATTTTGGGGGTGCATCATCGCGAAATATTGACCGAATGTTCTTGTAGTTTTTGTTACTGTTATCATCTCTGAATACGACTCTTTTGTTGGGCTCTCCGGGTATGTTAAACACAGGTTCGATGACTGCCACATCTTCTTCCTTTTTTCGGTGGGTGATTTCTATCATTCCCTGTTCAATCATAGCCCGAATGTCCTTTTTCACAGTGTCACAACCCTCAGGATTCAGCATACATTCTTTGCAATCTTCGTGATATATCTTGAGTGACCATGCCTGAGCGAGGCATTTGTGTAGGTCTGCTAATGGCACTTTGATCTCACCAACAATAGTAACTTTCTTGTCTTCTGATCCCTCCCCTTCTTCAGTAATGGCGTTGACTCCACCATGATTTGGCAAAGGGTTGTGTCGCTTCCGCGAAAATAAGGTGTCGGCAGAACAAAAGAGTCGCCACCTTTCGTTATTCATCCCTCGGAACGGGAAAGGAAACGATCGGAAAAACCTGACGAAAAAGGGTAAGACAAGGTCGTCGCAACCGTTGTCTGGGTTCGGGAGTCGGTTACGCAAGGGGAAGGTATTAGCACCCCTCACTTCCGTCGTACTCGACGGGATCCACGCTTGTTGTGTTTACTGGACGAGTTGGTTTATCTATCTACCTATCAAGGCTGGCTTAAAAAAGAAATAAAATAACTCGGCAAAGCGTCGCACTTTATGCCTACGTATTCTCATAAGAGAATGAGAAATCAGAGTCAACGTAGTTCGACCTACTACGGGTTACGGGGAAGGTGGCTTGCCAATACATCAGTATTGTGCCTACGTACTCTCAATAGGTATAAGAGATCAGAGCTTACGTAGTTCGAGATAATACGGATTACGGGAATTCAGATTCATCTGTTTTATCGAGTAGGGTTAAACAGCAGTTCCAGCAGTTAGGGACGAAGCCTATTTGCGTTGGCGCTGAAGTTTAACAACACTCTTTTCTTCAGAAAAGCTTTCCTTTGAATTATGGGCCCACGGGGCAAAAAGGTTTGAAGTTTGTTTTCTTTCTTTTACGGAAGAAGTGTTTTTTTATTGTGTTTGCAATTTAAATCGCACTAAAGACTATGACCTGAGAGTGAATGTGTCGCATGTCACCCAAAGGGTGCCATACTAAACATCCAGACTGTTGAAAAGAAGCTCTCCAACAATCTTTTCTCAGGTAGCTTAAGGCTCGTGCCGTACGAAAGAAATCATTCATGATTACTGTATCTTAAGCTGTTTTGCGATGAGAAGAGAACAGGCTCAACTAAGGGAGACTATCAAGTCCTACTGTTGTCATGCCAGGATTCATCCTATGGTTGAGGTTTGAAACAGGAAACTCCTAGAAGTTATCATGCATAGGTTTCAACCTAAAGTTCTATCATCACTTCCTTATCGAAGGAAATGAGAGTCCTAAGGGATCATGTCAATGATACCCAGAAACAGGTAAAGCATCAACTTAAACAGTAAACAATATACGGTAAAATGCATACAATGCAAGTGAGGGAGGAAAGGTGTGTGGGGCAGCAGCCTCCACAAGCTCATCTCAACCTCAAGCCATATATGAATAACAGTAATCATACAGGAAAGTAAAACATGCTATCAAGCAGAATATAAGAGACTGTAATCATACAGAATAAAATGAAATGCTATCAAGCAAAATAAACCACATGGGCAAGGGAGCAGGGCTCTACCGAATACCCACAAGCAAAGCCATACAGTAACAGTACAAGCAGAGGGAGCAACTCAACCTCTAGTGCAATCATGCTCCTAGATTAAAGTTAGTCTAGATATGGACTTATTCTAATGCATCAAGCAAGTCAAACAAGGCACATCAATACAGAAAAGAAAACAGACAAGAGAGCAGATCAACCCCTCTCTTCCAAGCTTCAGCTCTTCTGATCAGCAATCCAGTCTTCAGACTTCAACCACCCTTCAAGGCTATCATCTCTCATGACAAATATCAATTTGCTTCTCCAGGTTTCAACCCTTCAACATAAGTTTCAACTTAACCTTCTTCTTCAAGCTTCAGCCTTCCCTTGCTTTACCAGTATCAACTTGGTCTTCAAGCTTCAGCTCTCTTTGCTTTACCAGTCTCAACTTGGTTTTCTTCTCCTACAAGCCTCAACTTCTCAGAGTAGTCTTCAATCACATGGGAGTGTCAACTTCATCCTTCAATCTTCTTCAAGCCTCAGCTCTTCATTCAATCTCCATGGGGTCTTCAAGTATCAACTTGTTTTTCTTGCTCTTCAAGCTTCAGCTGCAATGGCAATGCTCAAGGAATCATCCTCTTCCATACTCTTCAATGAAGTCCTCATCTTCAAACTAAAGCCCAACATCTTTCAAGATCCTCAAACCAGAAGATAATTGATTTAACAGGATGAGTGGAAATGATAAGCAGCTTACTGACAACCAAAGGAAGCCTGTAAGGGTTCATCATTATGAGAGACTGGTTCCCTCAAAGTTCTACTTCTCAGATAAAGCCACTCATCCTTCCAAAGGAGGGATGTGAATATCTAAGAAGGACTTTTAGTCATTGGGAGGAATGGAAGCACAAGATGCTTTCCATGTTTGTGAAAGAAATCATTCTAACTACAAGGCTCTCCCTATGTCCTATCTCCTAATCTTCATCAGACACCTTCAGGCACCAACAAATCCAAAGCTCCAAGCAACTTCAAGCATCCTCATCTTGTCTTCAACTTGTCTTCAATCTCAACCAAAGGCAAACCAAACACAAACCCTAATCTAAGGGGACCAAGGAAGTTAAACTAATTGAATTAGTAAATTAGGATCACCAAAAACCTAGTACTAAAGTTAGTCCTAACTAAAATACTAAAATCAATTGTAAAATCCTACAAAAATATCTATGGGAACCTAGGTCAATCATGACTCTACCACATTAGTTTCAAAGATCAAACCATCAAATTAGACCTAGAACTAAATTCTACATCCTAAGGTATCAAACCTAAAACCCTAAAAGGAAGCATCTAAATATCAATCTAGAAAGCACACCTATTTTTATCACAAAAATGTGAGAAAAATTCTATGGGATCATACATGTCTAACCTAATCACACACAAAAAATTAGGATCAAAAACATCACCAAGAGATCATACAAAATTCCACAAAAATATGCATCAAACATAACCATTTTAATGTCAATTAAAATGCAAAATTCCAATTAAATCAGAAATTACATGAAATGAAAATATTTTTTCTCTAAAAAATAATAGGCTCAATCATGAGTAATATGCAAAAAGAATGGGTTTAATTGGATAAATTTTCAATTTTATATGAATTTTACAAGAACCATGGATAAATGAAAATTAAAAGAAAATCCAATTAAAATAAACAAGAACACGGTGCCAATAGCAATCAGACTCAGTTCAAAATCTGGGTTGGGCCATCAGGGGGGTGCGAATAGCGCTTAATTCACTAAGCCCAAAACACTGAATAAATGAAACGCATTGTTTCATCATCAAAAATCCTTCACAATTCAACTTTAAAACGTGGCCCTTGGATCAGCTCCCAGTCAAAGGTCAAAACAAGATCTGATGGTGATAACTTCATCTTCTCCATTTCAAACGCCTGAACTTCGCGCCCAGCTTTGGCCACCGCCGGTGGAGCTCCGATCATCTCCCTCAACCCTAGTTCTCCCTAGAGGCCTCCAATCCAAGAGGTCAAAACATGAAACTCATTCTAAATCTTGCCACGAATTCAACCATACCCATAGTTTCTTCTGAAACCTCAAGAATCATCATCTCCCAATCTCAACCTAAAATGGCAATTCTCCTAATTTGTCTCTAATTGATCAATTAACTATCTGGAATCCATCCTAGGCCATTCTACAATCAATCTAACACCTTAATTCAACCTAATTCTACCTAAATCATGCTATAGGAAGAAAGGGACCAACCTGAAAATCTTGGTTGAACAGATGCACGAATCCTCCAAATTAAGCTCTCTACTCTTCTGGACACGATCAAGGAACCTTCTTCTTGCTTCTGTTTGCAAAAGAACCAATGGAAAATGCTTGAATCTTAAAACACGATGTTGAGTTGCAGGTGCTGAAAATCACTTGCTCATACACGATCTAGCCACCAATTCTTCTTGAAAATGATCTGAAATCACTCCTTGACATTCATGGAAGAAGTATCAATCAAGAAAATGAATGGAGGGTGGAGAATTTGATGAAACCGATTGCACTTGCAAGCTATGAAATTTCACTCTCAAACTAAGCTCAATCCTTCAATGATCACCAAACCCTTCCATGGATCCACTCTACTCCTTATATAGATGAAGTTTGGATGATCTAGAACCCTCTAGATCCTTCCAATGAGATTTTCCACTTCTCATGTCATGAGATTTTCAATCACTTATCATGCCATGCTCAATTCTGTTTGCAGCTTGAAATTCATCTCAATCTCTTTCAATTTCTCCCCTAGTGACATTTTGGAAGGGTTTAGCTTGCCAAGTTCCTTGCTCATGCCTTGATTTTGAGTTTTGCAAATGTTGCTTAATATGCAAGTAAGTGCTTTTCAAAGCAAGTCCACAATTTAGACCTCAAATCAAAAATGTGGCTAAACCAATGTTTTTAAAATGTTTTCTAGAGTCAAAATGATATATTACATGTCATGGTTTGGATGTGTAGGTTGAAAATATCAATTTCCAACTTTGGTTTATTTAACTTATGCCCTTATTTTAGGTCATTTTTGCAACTTTGAGCTACAAGCCTTTCCATCATCTCATGGCCTCTTTAATAGCCTTAAAACATCATTTTGAACAAGTTTGATGTTGAATATTTTTCCATTTGAAGCTTGGAAATAGGAGTTATGGCCTTATGCTTGAAATGACCTGTAATCTCCAAATGACCAAAATGCCCTTGACTTGTCAAAGCCATAACTTGAGTTCTACAAATCCTATCAAGGACTTCTAGTACTCTCTAGAAAGCTAAGAAGATACGGAACAACATTCATGTTAACCAAAAGTTCATAGGAATCATCCTTCTTGAGCAAAAGTTTGATGCAAGTTGGGTAACTTTCAAGGCCCTAGATTCACATACCTCAGATAACCTGTAACTTGTCAAAGTCATAACTTGAGTTCTACAAATCCTATAAAGGACTTCTAGTACTCAAATTAAAGCTAAGAGCAAGATCTACAACATTCATGTTGGGTGCAAGATGATATTACAATCACATCTTGAGCTAAACTACCTTGAAGATAGGGGTCAAACTAGGGGATTTTACACTGTCAAGCCTTAGAAACCCTAGCTTGAAACTTCTCAAACTCTTCAATCATGATGAGTTGACCTTGGAATCATCCTTATAGCATCTAAATGCATCAATCCATGATCACATGGCTCTTGAATTAGGTCTCAACCCTCTCCAAATCATCAGTTGACCCAGGGTTGACCCAGTCAAACCCTAACTGTACCACTCATGGCTGAGTCTTCTTTAACTTGCATAATGACCTATCTAGGCTTCATGATGGCTTTCAAGACATCTCATAAGCTCTCTCAAGGCTTCAAGTCCAACTTCATGGCTTCAGAATCATCTGGGGAGCTCCCACAACTCTCAAGTTATGAGGCATACAGTCTTGGTTTCAACCACTCATTATGAGAATCTTCTGACTCCTCTGACAAAGGTATCTACCCTTGAACACTTGAATGACCTTCTTGGCTAGCTTCATAGTCTTGTGTAGCTCTTTATTGGTACTCATACCTCTTGATCTCCTGCATACATGTCAATGAAATGCAAATGATAATGCTAATGTGAATGCAATGAAACATAAGCTAGGTAAAGAAATGTTGGTCAAATTTTGGGGTGCAGCAGTTGCCCCTATTCAAACGGCTTGAACCTGACTGGGTGAGAAGCGAACGGCTCTCAAACAATCAAGGTGCGAGACGGTTGAATACCAACGAACCCAGAAATTTGCCAACTGCACAAGTACACGGTACTCCGATGGGAACAAATCTTCGAAAACTGAAATATTAGCTGCACGGCAACTAGCTGGAGAATTGGTCACACGGTAACCAGTAATACATGGTCGATCATGCTGTCAGGCATCAGAATTCCTCGGGACTTATTAGATCAACAATCAAGTTAACCATGTCGTCGGGCATTCAAAGAAAACTTTCGGGCATCAGCCGGACTTCATCAGTAAGTCGGCAATAGAATTCTCGGTCAATCATGAACCAGTTGGGGATATCCAACTTCTGCCATCAGGCGCTCCACATCCGCTGGGGAGAACTGCTTCGTCAACACGGTCGGACTTCAATCATCAAGTCTGCGAGGGAAGTTTCAACTTCGCTGTTCAGAAACCTGTTGGGGATGACGCATCTCCGCTGGGGATTCTGAAGAACTATCAAGTAACTCTGCTTCGGGGATCCAGAAATCATTCTGGGTGAATCATCTCTGCTGAGGACATCAAGAATCATCTGGGACAAACAACTCCGCGGGGACTTCAAGAATCATTCTGAACCAATAACTATGTTGGGGATTTCGGGAATCATCCCGAGCAAACACTCGGCCGGGGACTCTAAGTATCAACTTGAGCAACCAACTCTGGCGACTGCACTGGGGATTTTTAAGAATCATCTTAAGCAAACGACCTTGCTGGGGAATTCAAGAGTCATCTTGAGCAAGCGACCTCTGCTAGGGAGAATTCAAGAATCATCTTGAGCAAGCGACTCTGCGGAGGAACACCTGCAAAACAAGAACGGTAACGACCTAGCTCATGTTTAGTATGCATATGATCGACAATGGCACAATGCTCCACACGGTGGAAATGCTACGCGTTTACGACAAATGCTATGCAATCATGCAAAATGCTGCGATCCCGTCAGCAAAATAAATGCTGAAGGGAGGATCCCCCTGTCAAGGAGAAAGAAACACTCTGGTGGAGAGAAGGAATCATCCTGCTGAGGAGGAAAAGTCACGCCAATCTTAATTGGACTCCGCATGGGGAAGCAAACTTCAGTTGACTGCTGTAGGGGAACGAAGCTCTACGAGAACCTGGACCTGCTGAGGAGAGCGATGTCGATCGCAGAAATAAACTACACGGCCTTCACGGCCAACCTTCCGGGAGATAACGACTCCGGTGGGGAAATACAACATCAACTATTCAACACTCTACTGGGGAAAACCATTCATGGCCCGAACGGCTTCCAAGGACTCGGCTCTCTTGGGGATCTGCAAACTCGGCTGGAGAAGAAGAAGTCATCCTGCTTCGGGGGAGAGTACAACTCTGTGGGGAATCTCAATTCCACTGGAGACTTCAGTCTGGAACTACCAAATTGCTGCACACTTCAGTATATGACTCAGCTGGGGAGATGCCATTCCTTCAGGATACATCTGATTGGGGAGAGGATCTTCTCTGCCTGGGGAAACATATCAATGCTTTACGATCTCCGATTCAGACTCTGCGGGGAGAGGCTACTGAACTTTGCTGGAGAAGGAGGAATCATCCTGCTTGAGGACGCGCACGGCGCACTACCTGGAATATGCTACACCTGTAACAACACAAACAAACAGACAAGATACCCTTCACAAAGGGACCTATCAAGGTTATTATCTCGTGACAATGTTCAAGTAATTCATTGTTTCAACAATCAGTGGCCTAGGCCAGTAAGTTTATGTATGCACATTTTGTCAAAAACATCGGTGTTCTTTTTCGCAAACAAAACAGATAAATGCTAAACAGACAAACAGAATTGCTGAATAGTATACATTTTATTGATGATGAACCCCTGAATGGGTAAAAATGTTTTACAACAGATGCAAGCTCCTGGAATGAGGAAGCCGCGCAACAAAATAAAACATAAATATACATCAGTATATACAAATGTCGGCAACGAGGCGTAGACGAACACCATGAGTTGATCCCTCTAGGACCCACTCGACTTCGATACTTCTCCGACGATTCAGCTTCAGAAGAGATTGATTCAGATAAATGGCCCTCAGGTCTTCCAAACCACTAAACAAAGAAAGTCCACACGCGGAACGCAGTCATTTGCTTTTTCAAATCCCTAACTTTTGCGTGAACCGCCCTTTGCGGGTTTCCAGTTCACCGGGATACCCTTTTTTGCCAAAGTCGCCCATCCGGGTTTTCGACTTTGCGGGTGTACGTTCTTTTCAATTTATATCCCTAATTTTTGCCCGAACCTTTTTTCCTTTTTTATGGTTCGCCGGGATGCCCCATTTTTGCCTGGATATTCTTTTTCTTTCCAGCGGGTCACTTTTAAGCAAAGTATTTTTTAACTGCGTCCGCGTTCACCGGGGATGCAAAATCTTCACCATCCATCGTGGATAACAACAAAGCTCCTCCCGAGAAGACCTTGCTGACGACGTACGGACCTTCGTAATTGGGAGTCCACTTGCCCCGGTGATCGGAGTGTGGAGGAAGAATCTTCTTCAGGACGAGATCACCCGTCTAAAAGCTTCTAGGACGCACCTTCTTATCATAAGCTTTCTTCATTCGGCTTTGGTACAGACGACCATATGCAATCGATGCTAACCTCTTCTCGTCCATCAGGCTGAGTTGGTTCAGTCGGTTCTTAATCCATTCTGCCTCATCGAGTTTCACATCAACCAAAACTCGCAAAGAAGGGATCTCCACTTCTAACGGTAGGACAGCTTCCATACCGTACACTAAGGAGAAAGGAGTTGCCCCGGTTGACGTACGTATCGTTGTACGATAATCATGCAGTGCAAATGGTAGCATCTCGTGCCAATCTTTGTAGGTCACAACCATCTTCTGAACAGTCTTCTTTATGTTCTTATTAGCCGCTTCAACGGCGCCATTCATCTTCGGCCGGTAAGGAGATGAGTTGTGGTGTTCAATCTTGAAACTCTGGCACAGCTCCTTCATCATCTTGTTATTCAGATTCGAACCATTATCGGTAATGATCCGCTCGGGAATTCCGTAACGACAGATGATATCCCTCTTTATGAATTTAGCCACCACCTGCTTGGTCACATTAGCGTATGAGGCTGCCTCCACCCACTTGGTGAAGTAGTCGATAGCTACTAGAATGAAGCGATGATCGTTAGATGCAGTGGGCTCGATCTTGCCTATCATGTCGATGCCCCACATGGAGAACGGCCACGGGGAGGACATGACATTTAACTGGCACGGCGGCACATGAACTTTATCAGCATAAATCTGACATTTATGACATCTCTTCGCGAATTTAAAGCAATCTGATTCCATCGTCAGCCAGTAATATCCTGCTCTCAGGATCTTTCTCGTCATAGCATGCCCGCTGGCGTGCATACCAAATGTGCCTTCATGGACTTCTTCCATGAGCATACTCGCCTCTTTCTCATCTACACATCTGAGTAGCACGAGATCGTGGTTTCTTTTATACAAAACTCCATCAGAATTGAGGTAAAAATTTCCAGACAGCCTCATAAGGAAAGTCTGGATGTCATGGAACCATGGCTTGCCGTCGACGGATTCCTCGATCGCAAAGACGAATGCAGGTCTATCAAGACGAGAAAGGACAATTCTTGGAGCTTCATTCCAAAAATTGACTTTATACATCGAAGCCAACGTGGCTAAGGCATCAGCCATCTGGTTTTCAGCCCTGGGCACATGATGGAGTTCCACTCGATCAAAGAACGGAAGTAGCCTTCTGGCGTAATTCATGTACGGCACCAAATTCGATTGGCGAGTCTCCCACTCCCCTTTAATCTGGTTGATCACAAGCGCCGAGTCACCATATACGTCTAGGTTCTTGATTCTCAAATCAATTGCCTCTTCTAGACCCATGATGCATGCTTCGTACTCCGCTTCATTATTGGTGACTGGAAATGTCAGTCTCGCAGTGAACGGGATGTGAGATCCATGGGGAGTCGTGATGATCTCCCCAATGCCACTTCCGTAGGAATTAACCGCCCCGTCGAATATCAATTTCCACTGGGATTTCCTATCTGGCCCCTCGTCGGGCAACGGTTCATCGCAATCCTTCGCTTTGAGAAACATGATATCCTCATCAGGGAATTAAAATTTCATCGGCTGGTAATCCTCGATCGGCTGTTCGGCAAGGTAATCAGACAATACGTTTCCCTTGATGGCCTTTTGGGAAACGTACTAAATATCATATTCCGTCAACACCATTTGCCATCTGGCAACCCTGCCCGAAAGCGCTTGCTTCTCGAAGACGTACTTGATCGGGTCCATCTTCGAAATTAGCATAGTGGTGTGATTGAGCATGTACTGTCGTAAACGTTTGGCAGCCCAGGCTAGTGCAGAACACGTCTTCTCCAGCATTGAGTAGCGAGATTCACAGTCGTGAACTTTTTACTCAAGTAGTAAATGGCATGCTCCTTTCTGCCCGTCTCGTCGTGCTGACCGAGAACACACCCCATACTATTCTCAAGAACTGTCAAGTACATGATTAGAGGCCGTCCAGCTGTTGCACCCCAAAATTTGACCAAAATTTCTTTACCTAGCTTGTGGTTCATCTCATTCATCATCAGCAATAGCATCTGCCTTTCATTGATATGTGTGCAGTAGATCAAGAGGTATGATTACCAATAAAGAGCACCAAAAGACTTTGAAGCTATCCAAGAAGGTTAGTCAAGTGTTCAAGGATTGATATCCTTGTCAGAGAAGTTAAGAGATCCTCAGAAAGATTGGTTGAAACCAAGGTTGTGTGCCTCATAACTTGAGAGTTGTGGGAGCTCCTCAGATGATTCTGAAGCTATGAGGATGGACCTGAAGCTTTGATAGAGCTTATGAGATGTCTTGAAATCCATCATGAGGCCTAGAGAGGTCACTGTACAAGAATAAGAAGACTCAGCCATGAGTGGTATAATTAGGGTTTGATTGGGTCCACCCTAGGTCAACTGATGATTTGGAGAGGGTTGAGACCTAATTCAAGAGCCATGTGATCATGGATTGATGCATTGAGATTCTATAAGGATGATCCCAAGATCAACTCATCATGATTGAGGAGCTTGAGAAGTTTTAAGCTAGGGTTTCTAAGGCTTGACAGTGTAAAATCCCCTAGTTTGATCCCTATCCTCAAGGCAGTTTAGCTCAAGATGTGATTGTCATCTCATCTTTCCTACAACATGAATGTTGTAGAGCTTGTTCTTAGCTTTAATTTGAGTACTAGAAGTCCTTGATAGGATTTGTAGAGCTCATGTTATGACTTTGACAAGTTACAGGTCATCTGAGGTATGTGAATCTGGGGCCTTGAAAGTCACCTAACTTGCATCCAACTTTTTCCCAAGAAGGATGATTCCTATGAACTTTTGGTCAAAATGAATGTTGTTCCTCATCTTCTTATATTTCTAGAGAGTACTAGAAGTCCTTGATAGGATTTGTAGAACTCAAGTTATGGCTTTGACAAGTCAAAGGCATTTTGGTCATTTGGAGATTATAGGTCATTTTAGGCATAAGGCCATAACTCCTATTTTCAAGCTTCAAATGGAAAAATATTCAACATCAAACTTGCTTAAAATGATGTTTTAAGGCTGGTAGGGAGGTCATGAGATGTTGAAAAGGCTTGTAGCAAAAAATGGTAAAAATGACCTAAAATGGAGGCATAAGTTAAATAAGTTCAAGTTGGAAATTGAAATTTCCAAGTTACACATCCAAACCATGGCATATAATAGGTCATTTTGACTCTAAAGAACATTTTAGAAACAATGGTTCAGCTACTTTTTTGAATTGAGGCCTAGATCATGGGGTTGCTTTGGAAAATGCTTGCTTGCATAATAAGGTACAAATGCAAAACTCAAGGAAAGGCAATGTACAAGCTAGCTAAGTGTCTTAACATGTCATATATCTCATCTAAGGAGATTTTCAAGTCAAGGCAAGTGCTGCAAGGGGCTATGGCATGAGATGATACATGAGATGGATGAATTCAAAAACTCATGACATGAGAATTCCAAATTCTCATTGGATGATTCCAGATGGTTCTAGAGAGGTCCAATGCATTCTATATAGTGTATAGAACTTGCTCAGATGCAAGGTTGGTGAGAGATTTGAGAGAAGAGTGAGATAGCCATTTCAATTGCTTCCATTGCAAGTTGAAATCAAATTCTACATTCTGATTCATTTCCATTTCTTCTTTCAATCCAAACACATTCCCTCGATCACACTGAAGCTGTGCAGACCAAATTGAAGGCAAAACCATGGAGAATTGAAGAGATAGCACTTGGATTTTGAAGGTTGCAAGTCACAATCAGATTTGGAGATTCAAGCTTTCTTGGTCCAATCTTTTGCAAACAGAAGCTTTATCATCATTCAAGGATCGATTCTGAAGAGTTTGAGAGCTTGAAGTGGAGGATTGCCCTATCTGGTGTTCAAGATTTGACAGGTTAGTAAACTTTCTTCTACACCATGATTTAGGCATGATTAGGGAGAATTGTTAGGTTAGAACGGTTAGAGACAATTAGTTGTTGGATTCTGGGAAGTTTGAGATCAATTGGTGAGGTTTCAGTTGGTGACACCATTTTTGTTTGGACCAAGAACACAAGATATAGTGAGCTATAGCATGAATTTGATATCAAGAATTAACCAGTGTGAGGTGGTGATCATTCTGAGGTAGTTAATTTCAAGAATTGTTGAAGTTGATGTCTGAGCTTATTTTTGATCTTGGATCGGGTTTGGAGATTTAGGGCACTTCAATTGATTTTGAGGCCATGGTTGTGATCAGCATGGAATTTAGAATGGATTAGGGTTTTGAATCTTAATTTTTCATGGAGAATTGAGGTGATACGAGTTGGGTGAAGATTCACTATGGAGCTCTGGTTCCATGGCTTCCTCATTTTGAACCCTAACTGGAGGAAGAAGATGACGAGATGGCCGTTGGATGAGGCAAAGACCCATTGACTGAGGGGAGATCCCACGACTGAGATTTAATTTCGCTTGAGGAGGGAATTCTGAGGATGACCAAAACGAAGTGTTTCATTTAAATGAGATATTGGGCTCAATTGCTAACCACACCCCCTTTCATGGCCCACGTGGATTTTGAACTAGTTTCTGTTACTCTTTGCACCGTTTCTTTTTCTTTTTCGTTATAATTTCTTAATTGATTTTCTGATGAAACTGGGCCTGGCGCGCATTGATATCCCCACCCCCATTTTAAGCCCATCTGGAATTTGTACTGCATATAGTTGCTATTCACACCAAGGTTTTCATATTTTAATTTCTTTTTCTCCATTTTATTTCAATATTTGAAAAATCATAATAAATAGAAAAATGATGATTTTTGTATGGGGATTTTTTATCCCATTTCATGTTAATGTCTAAAAAATTATGAAACCAAAACATTTGAAGTTCATGCATTTTTAATATTTTTTGTGTATTTTCTCTTTTAATAGCTTTTTAATTCTTTTATGTTGATGCATAGATTTGTAGAATTTTTTTTAGCTAGTTCCCTTTGAATTTTTAGGCCATTCTTTTTAGGATAGTTAGATTAGGACTTTAGCTCCCCTATGGATTTATTCCATAATTTTGTGATTAATTTTTGATTAGTTTTGCTTAGATGATTTTAGGTTGTGTAGATTTAGGTCAATCCTTAACATAGGTCCACCATAACACTAGAATTTTGGGTTTCTAGGCCAAGATAGACATTAGGACATATAGGGTATTAAGGGTAGGTATATAGGATCCCCTAGGAATTATGTTAGATTTTAATATAATAGTATACTATTTTTAAATGATTTTTGTAGTTGATGGTTGTTTGTGTTGCCCTTGTGGGCTTGTATTTTGTTTTGCTTTGCTTTGTGGGATTGGTGAGCTTGGTCTTGCTTTGAGGAGCATGGAGGAGCATAGTATAAGTCTTGAGAGTTGAAGAAGGAGCTTGAGAGCTTGAGAGTCTTGTTTTTTTTATTGTTGTTTTAGGGTTAGGGATTAAGAAGAGCTTAGACCTAGTTAATTTCTTTCTTAAACATGGATGGTATCTTTCACCTCCATTCTTCCCCATGATTCAAAGTCCTTCCATGGCATTCACCTCCCTCCTTTGGAGGGATAAGTGATGGTACCTAGGAAGTAAAACTTTTGAGGGAACCATTCTCCTGATGTTAATCCCTTATAGGTCACCTTTGGTGGTCAATAAGCAGTTTAATATCCCAGCTTATCGAATAAAGTGATTTCCTCTGGTTTGAGTATCTTGAGGGATGTTGAGCTTGAGTGTGAAGATGAAGACTTCATTGAAGAATGTGGAAGAGGATGATTCCTTGAGCATTGCCATTTCAGCTGAAGCCTGAAGAGCAACAAGAGCAAGTTGATACTTGAAGACCCAATGAAGATCCAGTAAAGACTGAATGAAGAGCTGAGGCTTAAAGATTGAAGGATGAAGTTGATACTTCTAAGTGATGGAAGGCTAATCAGAGAAGCTGAAGCTTGTGGTAAGAGAAGACCAAGTTGAGACTGGTAAAGCAAAGAGAGCTGAAGCTTGAAGCCTAAGTTGATACTTAGGGAGAGGATTCAATTGAGATTGACTGAAGAGCTGAAGCTTGAAGAACAAAGGAAGTTGATACTTACTTTGAAGCTTGGAGATCCTGAAGGAATCAAGTTGATACTTGTGGTTAAGAGTGAAGCCTGAAGGTGGAACTGACTGAGGAGCTGAAGCTTGCAGAAGAGAGAATAAGTTGAAACTTATGTGAAAGGGTTGAAACTTGGAAAAGCAAATTGATATTTGTCAGGAGTGATTGAAGTCTGAAGACTGAGTTGCTGTTAGAAGAGCTGAAGCTTGGAGTTGAGAGAGTTGTTGATCTGCTTTCTTGTCTGTTTCTTCTCTGTATTGATGTGCCCTGTTTGATTTGCTTTATGCATTAGAATAAGTTCATATCTAGACTAACTTTAATCTAGGAGCATGATTGCACTAGAGGTTGAGTTACTCCCTCTGCTTGTATTGTTATTGTATGGCTTTGCTTGCGGGTATTCGGTAGAGCCCAGCTCCCTTGCCCATGTGGTTTGTTTTGCTTGATAGCATGATTTTATTTCTTTCTGTATGATTACAGTTTACTGTATTGTGCTTGATAGCATGTTGTTATTTCCTCAGTATGATTACTGTTATTCATTCTGGCTTGAGGTTGAGATGAGCTTGTGGAGGCTGATGCCCCACACACATATCCTCCCTCACTTGCATTGCATGCATTTTACAAGTCGTTTGCTGTTTAAGCTGATGCTTTATTTGTTTCTGTGTATCATTGCCATGATCCCTTAGGACTCTCATTTCCTTTGATAAGGAAGTGATGAGAGAACTTTTGGTTGAAACCTATGCATGATAACTTCTAGGAGTTCCCTGTTTCAAACTTCAACCATAGGATGAATCCTTGGCATGACAACAGTAGGACTTGATAGTCTCCCCGTAGTTGAGCCTATTCTCTTCTCATCTCAAAACAGCTTAAGATACAGTAATCATGAATGATTTCTTTTGTACGTTACGAGCCTTAAGCTATCTGAGAAAGGATTGTTGGAGAGCTTCTTTTCAACAGTCTGGATGTTTTGTATGGCACCCTTTGGGTGACATGCGACGCATTCACACTCAGGTCATAGTCTCTAGTGCGATCGAAATTGCAAACACAATAAAAAACACTTCTTCCGTAAAAGACAGAAAATAACGCGTAGTGTCCCGAACTACGTAAGCTCTGATCTCTCATACCTGTTGAGAGTACGTAGGCACAATACTGATGTATTGGCGAGCTACCTTCCCCATAACCCGTCGTAGGCCGAACTACGTTGACTCTGATTTCTCGTTCTCTGATGAGAATACGTAGGCATAAAGCGCAACACTTTGTCGAGTCGTTTTCTTTTCTTTTTAAGCCAGCCTTGATAGGTAGATAGATAAACCAACCCGTCCAGTAAACACAACAAGTGTGGATCCCGTCGAGTACGACGGACGTGAGGGGTGCTAATACCTTCCCCTTGCGTAACCGACTCCCGAACCCAGACAATGGTTGCGATGACCTTGTCTTATACCTTTTTCGTCAGGTTTTTTCCGATCGTTTCCTTTCCCTCTCCGAGGGATAAATAACGAAAGGTGGTGACTCTTCTGTTGTGCCGGCACCTTATTTTCGCGAAAGCGACAGCTGGCGACTCTGCTGGGGATCGAACCCAGAGTCTCTGGTTCTCCGGTTCCCTATGCGAGTCAATCCTAGCGCTTGTATGATTACTTGTTGGGTTGTGTTTACTTATCACATTTTATTTCCCGCATTTTATTTTCAATATGATATGATTATCTGTGCTGTTGTGGGAGGGGCATTCTGATGAGTGAGAAGCCAGACCCAGGCTTGAGTGAACATAATATTAGTTGTGGAAATTAGTGGGCGCGTGCTTGCTTTGCAGGCACTAGTGTCTCATGAAATCCACGCTCAGACGAGGTTCTCCCGGTTGGCTTCTCTTTCAACCCGTTGGGTTGAGACGGTTGCTGGTTTGGTGGATTGTCGACTCTGGGGACCGATCATTTGTGATTCAGCCGAGTGAGGCCGCTTCATGAGCTGGTGATGTCACACCTTCTGGGTATCGTATCACCTCTCTTGAATGTCTGTGATGCTGATGAACGCATAGGATGCCGAACTTGAGTCAGTTTAGGTCCATACCTGTGAGCAGGGTTGGGTTATTGCAGGAAACTTTGACCTCAAGATTACCTGGTTTTTCTCGACAACGAATCAGTTTTATTGGGATCAGAGGATCTTATTATCAGATGTGTATTTGTTCTTGATAGAACAGGTTGGGATCAGAGGATCTTATCATCAGAGGTGTATTTGTTCTTGATAGAACAGGTTTTGATCAGAGGATCTTATCATCAGATATGTATTTGTTCTTGACAGAGCAGGTTTATGACTGGGGTCTGAGGATCTCAGTATCAGGTGTCTGTTCTTGATAGAGCAGAGTTTTTTTACCAGATGCTTGTTCTTGATAGAGCAGAGTTTCGATCAGCAGATGTATGTTTGTTCTTGACAGAGCAGATTTATGATTGGGGTCTGAAGATCTCGTCAGCAGATGTATGTTTGTTCTTGACAGAGCAGATTTATTGGGGTCTGAAGATCTCATCAGCAGATGTATGTTTGTTCTCGATAAAGCAGATTTCTTGGTCCTATATCAGAGGTCTTTATTATCGGACGTTTGTTCTTGACAGAGCAGAATTATGATCCTATGTATATGGCCCTATCAGATGGTTGTTCTTGACAGAGCAGATTTGTGGTCTGATACCGGGGTTCTCTTCTTATCAGTGGTTGTTCTTGATAGAGCAGCGTTATGGTTTTGTTGATACAAAATCTCCACAGCACAGTTGCCTTGACCTCCTGCTGCATGATTGCATTTTGCATTATTTTGCATATTCATTTGCATTTCATTAACGTGTGTCTGTGTTGCAGGTACCATTTTCCCTGATCCAGGATTTCTTGCCTCCTATTATATTGTTATGGGTTCTCTAAGGAAGATCGTGGCTTACAAGTTCCCTGCCCCTGATGTGGTTAAGCTGACTGGTTTGATAGCTTTAGCAGATGATTCTGTGAGGGATGAGTTCAGAAAATCTTACGGCAAGTTGCTCAGTCTGGTTCGTAAAACTTCTGTGTTCGAGTTGAATGGGTTGCACGCTCTGCTGCAGTTCTACGATCCTCCGCTGAGATGTTTCACTTTCCAGGATTTTGTTCTCGCACCCACGCTGGAAGAATATGTTGATTTGCTAGGTGTGCCTATCAAGAGGCAGATGCCTTTTGTTCATATGGATGCTGAGCCTGACCTGGCTGGTCTAGCTCCCTCACTTCATCTGGATGCCTCCGAGTTGGTATTGTCTAGTTGGAACAAGGTTCCCGGGTTCTCCTTGCAGTTTCTAGTGGGAAAGGCTCAGCAGTGCGCCAAAGACGGATGTTGGGTCGCATTCAGCGCCATCCTTACTCTGTGCATATATGGCATCATTCTGTTCCCTAATATGCCCGATTTTGTAGACTTCGATGCGTTTCATATCTTTGCTTCAGGGAATCCAGTCCCTACCTTGATAGGAGATGTCTACCATTCTATCCACTACAAAAACGAGAATAGGAGGGGCAAGAATGTCTCATGCTGTGTACCCTTGCTTTATAAATGGCTTGATAGTCATTTGCCCAATAGGGGTCCTTTTGTCTCGTCTGCAGCCACAGCTGAGTGGTCCGAGCGTCTGATGAGTTTATCTGCAGAGGATATTGACTGGTTTGACAGAGATAGGTTGGGTACTAAGGTGATCTTCAGTTGCAGCGGGTTTCCAAACGTGCCTTTGATAGGCAGAAAGGGCTGTATAAACTACAATCCGTCGTTGTTGGTCCGACAGTTCGCCTATGCTTTGAGAGCTCCGCCGAAGGAGGAAGAGGTGCAGGAATCTCTGTACCTCACTGGTCTTATGGAAGGGGATCTGCTATCCAAGCTCCAGCGCGCGTGGAATGGTATCAGTAAGCGAGGAAAGCCATTGCTGGGAAGAAGCAACAATCAAGCCTACCCTCCGTACGTGACTTGGATTAGAGCCAGGGCAGATGCTATAGGGATGCCGTTTCCTCATGCCAAGCCGGAAAGCCCTCCAATGATTGAAGAGCCTACTACTGTGCCCATCCAGCAGCATAATCAGGTGTTGGCTGAGCGAGATGAATTGAAGCGGGCAAACGAAGAACTGGAGAAGGAATTGGCTCAGCTCCGAAGCGAGAGGAACGAAGCCGTTCATTCCCTCAAAAGGCAGACAAAGCTGGTGAACCGGCTGGGGACAGACCTGACTAAGCAGATAGCCGAGCGTGAACGCATGGGTCAAGACTTCAAAGCTGTCAACGACGTACTGGCTACAAAGAAGCAGCACTTGGACGAAGCATATCGGAGGATATCCAAGTTCAACCAACACTGGAAGGCTTCCCTGGCCACCAGGAAAGAGCGGGAGGATAAGTTGATGCTACAGATCTCCAAGCTGGAAGCCCAGGTGAAGGACAGTGAGAAGAGGTTTGATGAAGAAACCGCTCGCAAATATGCCGCCGAAGGCCAGCTCAACAAAGCTCTCGCTAACCTGAAGGAGCGCAAACTGACGTTTGAGTCCAAGAAGCGGAAGTTAGAAGATTGCTTCGGCGAAGGAGCATGGGAAGGTTCGGTCGAAGGACTTTAATACACCATTGTGCAAAGGGAGTTACTCGTCGAGGGGTTACTCACTCTGCCAGATCATCCAGAAACGAAGGAGTTGTTGGAAGAGTATCGCGCCCGTGGCTGTACTTGACTATTTGTATTCCTTTTGTGTTGATAGTTGTTTTATGCCGACCATCACCAGGCTTGTTGGCTGAGGTCACGCTATTGATTCATCTTGTACTCGCTGACATTGTGTACTGCCTTGATGGGCTTTCTTTATATATGAGATTGTTATTTCCATGATTGGACTCAGACTTCTTATTATTATCAGCACTGGCACTCAGGCACTAGGATCGAGGGAGATCTCCCTAACACACAGACACATGCATGCATTTGCATGAAGCATTTGCATGACGAGCATTTTGTTGTTTTTCCTAACCCTTTTGTGTTTGACAAGTTTTTCAGGTTATTTCAGGTTGATTCAGGTGGTTCCAGGATTGATCAGAGACCTATTCACCGTTATTCGACTAGAGCTAATCAGACCAGAATCATGGAGCAAGTGCAAACTGATGTTCAGGAACTCCGCGAAAGGATGGACCGCTTCATGGAGCTCATGCAGGCGGTCGCCAATGGCCAGGATCAGCTCAGAACTTTGGTTCAGCCTTTGATTTCCAGGGTTGATAGCAACGGCGTACTCCATGGTGGGACTGTGCCTATTCCTCCACCAGTTGAAACTCCACGGAATGGTGTTCCCGTGACCAGGGGCAACGGCAGTGCCAACGGCAATGTGATGACCAACATCGGACTCAATACGACGGGCGTCTATAATGGGAGTCTGGGAGCTAATGTCAACGTCGGGCTGGGCAACGGCAATGCAGGTGTCAGGAATCTGTTTGTGCCTCAGCCATGGATAGAGGATCGTCAGGACGATGTGTTCTCTCAAAAAGGTGTTGAAGGGGAGCTGAATGCTGAAGCACGGCTTAGATTCAAGGCACTTGAGGATAAGATGAGAGATATCAAGAATCAAAATACTTTGGGCGTTGATATGTCCAAATTGGGATTAATTGCTGAGTTCAAGGTGCCTCCTAAGTTCAAGGTACCTGACTTTGAAAAGTATAAGGGCACCACTTGCCCTCGTGTCCACCTGAGATCGTATTACAGGAAAATGTCGGCTCATTCCGAAGACGAGAAGTTGCTGATGCACTTCTTCCAAGACAGTCTTTCCGGGCCGTCCCTTGAGTGGTACATGAGTCTTGAGCCCACTAGTGTGCGCACATGGAAGGATCCTGCCGAAGCATTTGTGCACCTTTACCAATACAATAGCGACTTGGCCCCGAACCGAGTTCAGCTGCAGAATCTGTCACAGAGGAACAATGAAGGGTTTAAGGAGTACGCCCAGCGGTGGCATGAGTTGGCAGCCAGGGTTCAGCCGCCGATGGTTGAATGTGAGCTTGTGCAGATGTTTGTAGCCACCCTCCCAGGGGTTTACTATGAGAAGTTAGTCAGCGGTATGTCTGGGACATTCTTAGATCTCATTATCACGGGTGAGCACGTCGAAAATGGGATCAAGATCGGGAAAATTCAAGGTGATTCATCCTCAGCTGGAGGCGGAAAGAAACCTTATGCTGGCAAAAGGCGAGAAGGAGAAGCGAGCGCTGTGACCAACGCTCGAAGGAAGGGTAAAGGCCCTCACCAGCAAGTGGCCAGTATAAATATCCCGGCAGTTCCGCAGCAGCAACCGAATCAACAGGGATACAAGAAGTACCAGAATCGGGCACCTTTGGCGAACCGTCACTTCGAGACACCGCCCATGTCGTATGCGCAATTATTGCAGACTCTGCTTCAGCTACAGTTGATCCAGAAGAGAACCTTGGCTCCCTTGACAGGGGCACCTCCGCCAGGGTACGACGCCAATGCCACTTGTGAGTTCCACTCAGGGGCACCAGGCCACACAATAGAGAACTGCAAAGCCTTCAAGCATAAGGTGCAGGACATGGTGGATGCCAAGATCATCAACTTCTCCGATAATGTGCCTAATGTCACAAAGAATCCTATGCCGAATCATAGGGGAGGCGGAGTGAACGCCATTATCGAAGACGAGAGTTCGGATTTGTTGACTGACGTCAGAGATCTGAAGATGCCGCTTAGCTTCGTTAAAGCTAAGTTGCTAAAAAGAGGGTTCTTTACAGGTTGCGGAGAACTATGTATGGACTGTGCCACACGTTCTGATGGATGTGAGCAGTTGGTAGAAGGAATTCAAAGTCTGATGACTGAAGGGATTCTGCAATTTAGCCGGAGGGCTGAAAGTGGATCAGGAGAGGTAGTGTTGAAGCAAGCCGATGAAGTCGCCACCATCACCATCCCTCGCCGGCCGATAACCATTTCTGCGCCCAGACCGCCCACAATCACTATCACCAAAGCTGGGCCAATACCCTTCGAGAGCACGAACGCCGTCCCGTGGCATTATGGGGCTGAAGTCTACTGCAACGGACAGAGTTTGGAGCTAGAACCGTTTGGGTCGATCGTGGAGGACCTTGCGGGAATCAGCGGTATTACTTGCAGCGGAAGAGTGTTTGCACCACCAGAGGTCGTGGCGGATAAGGCGGTCAGAGCTGATGCGGCCGATAAGGGTAAAGGTAAAGTCGTTGAAGAGATCCCGTGTGGGGTAGAAAAAGACTTGCTTGTTAAAGATGCCGAGGAGTTTATGCGGTTGATTAAAAATAGCGACTACAAGATTGTGGATCATCTCCATCAGACGCCCTTGAAGATTTCCATTCTGAACTTATTGCTGTGTTTCGAAGCGCACCGCAACGCGCTGCTGAAGGTGTTGAACGCCGTATATGTACCGCAGGAAATATCGGTAAATCAGCTAGAAGAGGTCGTAGCCCATGTGAATGCTGGAAATGGGCTAGGTTTCACTGACATGGAGCTGACGCCAAAAGGGAGGAATCACAATAGCGCCCTGCACATCTCGATAGAGTGTAGGGGCACGATTATGTCGCACGTGTTGGTGGACACAGGTTCGTCACTTAATGTTCTTCCGAAGAAGGCATTAATGAAGTTGGATACTCGTGGAGTGATCTGCACACCCAATGATCTGGTTGTGAAGGCGTTCGATGGGACTAAACGCCACGTTTTCGGGGAGGTGACCCTGCCGATCCAAGTCGGTCCAGAAACGTTCGACGCGGTCTTTTATATTATGGACATCATGCCTGCCTACAGTTGTCTCTTGGGCCGGCCGTGGATCCATGCTGCTGGTGCTGTGACCTCCACGTTGCACCAGAAACTCAAATATGCTGTCGGAGGTAGCATCGTAACCGTGTGTGGCGAGGAAGACATAATGGTGAGCCATTTGTCGTCCTTCAAGTATGTGGAGATGGATGGCGAAATCCATGAGACTCTATGCCAAGCGTTCGAAGCTGTCAAAGTGAAGGACGTAGCCCCTGTAGTCACAGAAAAGCAAGAGATGACTCTCTCCTCGTTCAAGGAAGCTCGGGCCGTTGTCCAAGCCGGATCTACCCCAGGCTGAGGGCAAATTTTGGAGATACCTAACAAGCAAGATAAGTTTGGGTTGGGATATTCTCCTGGAGCTGAAGCTTCTTCTTCTTCTAGCAGTGCGTCTCGAGGTAAAGGGTCGATCCAGTTTACCAGTGGCAGAGTAATTTTCGAAAGCATCAATGCGGTGTCTGAAGACAGCGGGGATAGCGACTGTGACCTCGACTCTTGGATCCAGCCAAGCAAGCCAGGCGAGGGCCTCAACAATTCGTCCGTCAAGGATATCATCCAGATGACAAGCGAAGAGTAATGATTTACTTTTTCCAATCATTGTACAACCTTATGCCTTACCCGGGGCATAGTGGTTTTATTGTCAGGGCCTTGTTGGATTATGTACATGCATTTTGTTAATAAATCAAAGGCGTTTTCTTCGTATTCAAATATTGTGATCTCTGTTATTCCTGTTTTATATTTGTTTTGAAAAACAATAAAATGGCAATGGGGTTTGTGCTAACCTGCACATCCTTGTTTTAAACTTAACCCTTGTTGTTGCAGGATCCACATAACAGATGACATCGACTTTGGACCTTCTACGGCTCACTTCGACTTCGATTGCACGATCTATCAAGCCGAAGAAGAGATTGATGAAGACGAAGACCTTCCTGAAGAGTTGGCCCGCATGTTGAAACAAGAGGAGAAAGTTATTCTGCCTCATGAGGAAGATATCGAGATCGTGAATCTGGGTTCTGAAGAACTAGTCAGGAACGTTAGGATAGGGGCTGCATTGCAGAATGATGTCAAGCAGAGATTGGTCGAGATGCTAAGAGAGTATAGTGACGTCTTTGCTTGGTCCTACGAGGATATGCCCGGACTTGACACGGACATCGTGGTCCACCACTTGCCGCTGCGAGAAGACTGTCCTCCCGTTAAGCAGAAGCTTAGAAGGACGAGACCAGATATGGCCGTTAAGATCAAAGAAGAAGTGCAGAAACAGCTTGATGCTGGCTTCTTAGCGGTCACTACTTACCCTCTGTGGGTCGCCAACATAGTGCCTGTACCGAAGAAGGACGGTAAGGTACGAATGTGCGTCGATTATCGGGATTTGAATAGGGCGAGCCATAAAGACGATTTCCCGCTGCCTCATATTGATGTGTTGGTCGACAACACAGCCCAGTTCTCCGTGTTTTCGTTCATGGATGGCTTCTCCGGGTACAACCAGATCAAGATGGCGCCGGAGGACATGGAGAAAACGACGTTTATCACTCCTTGGGGAACATTTTGCTATAAGGTAATTCCTTTCGGTCTGAAGAACGCAGGGGCCACTTACCAACGAGCAATGGTAACTTTGTTTCATGGCATGATTCATCACGAGATTGAAGTCTATGTTGATGACATGATTGCGAAGTCCCAAACGGAGGAGGGACATCTGGTCAATTTGCTGAAGCTTTTTGAGAGGCTTAGGAAGTTCAGGTTGAGGCTGAATCCTAACAAGTGTACTTTCGGAGTACGGTCCGGAAAGTTACTGGGGTTTATCATGAGCGAAAGAGGCATCGAGGTTGATCCTTCGAAGATAAAAGCCATACAAGAAATGCCAGTGCCAAAAACAGAAAAAGAAGTTCGTGGTTTCTTGGGCAGAATAAACTACATTGCAAGGTTTATCTCCCATCTCACGGCCACGTGTGAACCGATGTTCAAGCTTTTAAAGAAAGATCAGGCAATTACCTGGGACGAGGATTGCCAGAAGGCATTCGATAAGATAAAACAGTATATGCAGGAACCTGCAATCTTGATACCCCCAGTGGCTGGACGGCCACTAATCATGTACTTGACAGTTCTTGAGAATAGTATGTTGTGTGTTCTCGGTCAGCACGACGAGACGGGCAGAAAGGAGCATGCCATTTACTACTTGAGTAAGAAGTTCACTGACTGTGAATCTCTCTACTCGATGCTGGAGAAGACGTGTTGTGCACTAGCCTGGGCTGCCAAACGTTTACGACAGTACATGCTCAATCACACCACCATGCTAATTTCGAAGATGGATCCGATCAAGTACGTCTTCGAGAAGCAGGCTCTTTCGGGCAGGATTGCCAGATGGCAAATGGTGTTGACGAAATATGATATTCAGTATGTGTCCCAGAAGGCCATTAAGGGAAGCGTATTGTCTGATTACCTTGCCAAACATCCGATCGAGGATTACCAGCCGATGAAATTTGAATTCCCTGATGAGGATATCATGTTTCTCAAAGCGAAGGATTGCGATGAACCGCTGCCCGACGAGGGGCCAGATAGGAAATCCTAGTGGAAATTGATATTCGACGGGGCGGTTAATTCTTACGGAAGTGGTATTGGGGCGATCATCACAACTCCCCACGGATCCCATATCCCGTTCACTGCGAGACTGACGTTTCCGGTCACCAACAATGAAGCGGAGTACGAAGCATGCATTATGGGTCTAGAAGAGGCAATTGATTTGAGAATCAAGAACCTAGACGTATACGGTGACTCGGCGCTTGTGATCAACCAAATTAAAGGGGAGTGGGAGACTCGTCAATCGAATTTGGTGCCGGACATGAACTATGCCAGAAGGCTGCTTCCGTTCTTTGATCGAGTGGAACTCCATCATGTACCCAGAGCAGAAAATCAGATGGCTGATGCCTTAGCCACGTTGGCTTCAATGTATAAAGTCAATTTTTGGAATGAGGCTCCAAGAATTGTCCTTTCTCGTCTTGATAGACCTGCATTCGTCTTTGCAATCGAGGAAGCCGCCGACGTCAAGCCATGGTTCCATGACATCCAGACTTTCCTTATGACTAAAGAGTATCCCGCGGGTGCGTCAACCCAGGATAAGAAGACTCTGAGGAGGCTGTCTGAAATTTTTTATCTCAATCCTGATGGAGTTTTGTATAAAAGAAACCATGATCTCGTGCTACTCAGATGTGTAGATGAGAAAGAGGCGTGTATGCTCATGGAAGAAGTCCATGAAGGCACATTTGGTACGCACGCCGGCGGGCATGCTATGACAAGAAAGATCCTGAGAGCAGGATACTACTGGCTGACGATGGAATCGGATTGCTTTAAATTCGCGAAGAGATGTCATAAATGCCAGATTTATGCTGATAAAGTTCATGTGCCGCCGTGCCCGTTGAATGTCATGTCCTCCCCGTGGCCGTTCTCCATGTGGGGCATCGACATGATAGGCAAGATCGAGCCCACTGCATCTAACGGTCATCGCTTCATTCTAGTAGCCATCGACTACTTCACCAAGTGGGTGGAGGCAGCCTCGTATGCTAATGTGACCAAGCAGGTGGTGGCTAAATTCATAAAGAGGGACATCATCTGTCGTTACGGAATTCCCGAGCGGATCATTACTGATAATGGTTCGAATCTGAATAACAAGATGATGAAGGAGCTGTGCCAGAGTTTCAGGATTGAACACCACAACTCATCTCCTTACCGGCCGAAGATGAATGGCGCCGTTGAAGCGGCCAATAAGAACATAAAGAAGATTGTTCAGAAGATGGTTGTGACCTATAAAGATTGGCACGAGATGCTGCCATTTGCATTGCACGGTTATCGTACAACGGTACGTACTTCAACCGGGGCAACTCCTTTCTCCTTGTTGTACGGTATGGAAGCTGTCCTACCGTTAGAAGTGGAGATCCCTTCTTTACGAGTTTTGGTTGATGTGAAACTCGACGAGGCAAAATGGATTACGAACCGACTGAACCAACTCAGCCTGATGGACGAGAAGAGGTTAGCATCGATTGCGTTTGGTCTTCTGTACCAAAGCCGAATGAAGAAAGCTTATGATAAGAAGGTGCGTCTTAGAAGCTTTTAGACGGGTGATCTCGTCCTGAAGAAGATTCTTCCTCCACACTCCGATCACCGGGGCAAGTGGACTCCGAATTACAAATGTATGTACGTCGTCACAAAGGTCTTCTCGGGAGGAGCTTTGTTGTTATCCACGATGGATGGTGAAGATTTTGCGTCCCCGGTGAACGCGGACGCAATTAAAAAATACTTTGCTTGAAAGCGACCCGCTGGACAGTATAAAGAGAGTCCAGGCAAAAATGGGGCATCCCGGCGAACCACAAAAAAGGAAAAAGGTTCGGGCAAAAATTAGGGATATAAATCGGAAAAATGTACACCCGCAAGTCGAAAACCCGGAAGGGCGACTTTGGCAAAAAAAGGGTATCCCGGTGAACTAAAAACCCGCAAAGGGCGGTTCACGCAAAAGTTAGGGATTTGAAAAAAGTAAATGACTGCGTTCCGCGTGTGGACTTTCTTTGTTTAGTGGTTTGGAAGACCCAAGGGCCGTTTATCTGAATCAATCTCTTCTGAAGTTGAAGCATCGGAGAAGTATTGAAGTCGAGTGGGTCATAGAGGGATCAACTCATGGTGTTCGTCTACGCCTTGTTGCCGACATTTGTATATACTGATGTATATTTATGTTTTATTTTTCACGCGGCTTCCTCATTCCAGGAGCTTGCATCTGTTGTAAAACATTTTTACCCATTCAGGGGTTCGTTATCAATAAAATGTATACTATTCAGCAATTCTGTTTGTTTGTTTAGCATTTACTTGTTTTGTTTGCGAAAAAGAACGCCGATGTTTTTGATAAAATGCGCATACCTAAACTTACTGGCCTAGGCCACTGATTGTTGAAACAATGAATTATTTGAACATTGTCACAAGATGATAACCTTGATAAGTCCCTTTGAGAAGGGTATCTTGTCTGTTTGTTTGTGTTGTTACAGGTGTAGCATATTCCAGACAGTGCGCCGTGCGCGTCCTCAAGCAGGATGATTCCTCCTTCTCCAGCAAAGTTCAGCAGCCTCTCCCCGCAGAATCTGAACGCGAGATCGTGAGCATTGATATGTCTCCCCAGGCAGAGAAGATTCTCTCCCCCAATCAGACGCATCCTGAAGGAACGTCATCTCCTCAGCTGAGTCATTCACTGAAGTGTGCAGCAACTGATGGTTCAAGACTGAAGTCTCCAGCGGAATTGAGATTCCCCACAGAGTCGTACTCCCCCCCAGCAAGCAGAATGATTTCTTCTTCCTCAGCCGAGTTTGCAGATCCCCAAGAGAGCCGAATCCTTGGAAGCTGCTCAGGCCATGATTGGTTTTCCCTAGTGGAGTGTTGAATAGCTGATGCCATATTTCCCCGCCAGAGTCGTTATCTCCGGGGAGGTAGCCGTGAAGGCCGTGCAGTTTATTCCCGCGATTGACATCGCTTTCCCTCAGCAGGTCCAGGTTCTCGTGGAGCTTCGTTCCCCCGCAGCAGTCAACTAAAGTTGTGTCCCCTGCGGAGTCCAATTGAGATTGGTGTGACCTTGTTCTCCTCAGCAGGATGATTCCTTCCCCCTATCTGAGTGGTCCTTTCTACTTCACAGGAGGATTCGCCTTTCAGCATTTATTTTGCTGACAGGATCGCATCATTTTGCATGACTGCATAGCATTTATCATAAACGCATAGCATTTCCACCGTGTGGAGCATTGCGCCATTGCCGAAGCATATGCATAATAACCATGACCTAGGTTGTTACCGTTCTTGTTTTACAGGTGTTCCGCCGCATAATTGATTGCTCAAGATGATTCTTGAATTCTCCCCAACGGAGTCGCTTGCTCAAGATGATTCTTGAATTCTCCAGCAAGATCATTTGCTTAAGATGATTCTTAAAATCCCCAGTACAGTTGCCAGAATGGTTGCTCAAGTTGATACTTAGAGTCCCCGGCAGAGTGTTTGCTCAGGATGATTCCTGAAATCTCCAGTAAGGTTATCGGTTCAAGATGATTCTTGAAGCCCCCCGAAGGAGTTATTTGTCCAAGATGATTCTTGAAGTCCTCAGCAGAGTTGATTCACCCAGAATGATTTCCGGATCCCCGAAGCGGAGTTACTTGATAGTTCTCCAAAATCCCCAGCGGAGATGCGTCATCCCCGGCAGGTTTCTGAACAGCGAAGTTGAAACTTCCCCTCGAAGACTTCATGATTGAGGTCCGACCGTGTTAACGAAGTAGTTCTCTCAGCTGATGCGGAGTGCCTGATGGCAGAAGTTTGGGTATCCCCAATTGGTTCATGATTGACCGAGAATTCTATTCCCGACTTACTGATGAAGTCCGGCTGATGCCCGAAAGTTTTCTTTGAATGCCCGATGGCATGATCAACATGATTGTTGACCTGATGAGTCCCGAGGAATCTTGATGCCTGATGGCATGATCGACCATGTATTACCGGTTACCGTGTGACCAATTCTCCAGCTAGTTGTCGTGCAGCTATTATTTCAGTTCTCGAAGATTTGTTCCCAGCAGAGTACCATGTACTTGTGCAGTTGGCAAATTTCCGGGTTTATCGGTATTCAACCATCACGCACCTTAATTGGCTGAGAGTCGTTCGCTCCTCACCCAGTCAGGTTCAAGCCGTTTGAATAGGGGCAGCTGTTGCACCCCAAAATTTGACCAACATTTCTTTACCTAGCTTGTGGTTCATCTCATTCATCATCAGCATTAGCATCTGCATTTCATTGATATGTGTGCAGTAGATCAAGAGGTATGATTACCAATCAAGAGCACCACAATACCTTGAAGCTAACCAAGAAGGTTAGTCAAGTGTTCAAGGATTGATATCCTTGTCAGAGAAGTTAAGAGATCCTCAGAAAGATTGGTTGAAACCAAGGTTGTGTGCCTCATAACTTGAGAGTTGTGGGAGCTCCTCAGATGATTCTGAAGCTATGAGGATGGACCTGAAGCTTTGAAAGAGCTTATGAGATGTCTTTAAAGCCATCATGAGGCCTAGAGAGGTCATTGTACAAGAATAAGAAGACTCAGCCATGAGTGGTGTAATTAGGGTTTCACTGGGTCCACCCTAGGTCAACTGATGATTTGGAGAGGGTTGAGACCTAATTCAAGAGCCATGTGATCATGGATTGATGCATTGAGATTCTATAAGGATGATCCTAAGATCAACTCATCATGATTGAGGAGTTTGAGAAGTTTTAAGCTAGGGTTTCTAAGGCTTGACAGTGTAAAATCCCCTAGTTTGATCCCTATCCTCAAGGCAGTTTAGCTCAAGATGTGATTGTCATCTCATCTTGCCTACAACATGAATGTTGTAGAGCTTGTTCTTAGATTTAATTTGAGTACTAGAAGTCCTTGATAGGATTTGTAGAGCTCAAGTTATGACTTTGACAAGTTACAGGTCATCTGAGGTATGTGAATCTGGGGCCTTGAAAGTCACCTAACTTGCATCCAACGTTTGCCCAAGAAGGATGATTCCTATGAAATTTTGGTCAACATGAATGTTGTTCCTAGTCTTCTTAGCTTTCTAGAGAGTACTAGAAGTCCTTGATAGGATTTGTAGAACTCAAGTTATGGCTTTGACAAGTCAAGGGCATTTTGGTCATTTGGAGATTATAGGTCATTTCAGGCATAAGGCCATAACTCCTATTTCCAAGCTTCAAATGGAAACATCTTCAACATAAAACTTGCTTAAAATGATGTTTTAAGGCTAGTAGGGAGGTCATGAGATGTTGAAAAGGCTTGTAGCAAAAAACGGTAAAAATGACCTAAAATGGAGGCATAAGTTAAATAAGTTCAAGTTGGAAATTGAAATTTCCAAGTTACACATCCAAACCATGGCATATAATAGGTCATTTTGACTCTAAAGAACATTTTAGAAACAATGGTGTAGCTACTTTTTTGAATTGAGGCCTAGATCATGGGGTTGCTTTGGAAAATGCTTGCTTGCATAATAAGGTACAAATGCAAAACTCAAGGAAAGGCAATGTACAAGCTAGCTAAGTGTCTTAACATGTCATATATCTCATCTAAGGAGATTTTCAAGTCAAGGCAAGTCCTGCAAGGGGCTATGGCATGAGATGATACATGAGATGGATGAATTCAAAAACTCATGACATGAGAATTCCAAATTCTCATTGGATGATTCCAGATGGTTCTAGAGAGGTCCAATGCATTCTATATAGTGTATAGAACTTTCTCAGATGCAAGGTTGGTGAGAGATTTGAGAGAAGAGTGAGATAGCCATTTCAATTGCTTCCATTTCAAGTTGAAATCAAATTCTACATTCTGATTCATTTCCATTTCTTCTTTCAATCCAAACACATTCCCTTGATCACACTGAAGCTGTGCAGAACAAATTGAAGGCAAAACCATGGAGAATTGAAGAGATAGCACTTGGATTTTGAACGTTGCAAGTCACAATTGGATTTGGAGATTCAAGCTTTCTTGGTCCAATCTTTTGCAAATAGAAGCTTTATCATCATTCAAGGATCGATTCTGAAGAGTTTGAGAGCTTGAAGTGGAGGATTGCCCTATCCGGTGTTCAAGATTTGACAGGTTAGTAAACTTTCTTCTACACCATGATTTAGGCATGATTAGGGAGAATTGTTAGGTTAGAACGGTTAGAGACAATTAGGTGTTGGATTCTGGGAAGTTTGAGATCAATTGGTGAGGTTTCAGTTGGTGACACCATTTTTGTTTGGACCAAGAACACAAGATATAGTGAGCTATAGCATGAATTTGATATCAAGAATTAACCAGTGTGAGGTGGTGATCATTCTGAGGTAGTTAATTTCAAGAATTGTTGAAGTTGATGTCTGAGCTTATTTTTGATCTTGGATCGGGTTTGGAGATTTAGGGCACTTCAATTGATTTTGAGGCCATGGTTGTGATCAGCATGGAATTTAGAATGGATTAGGGTTTTGAATCTTAATTTTTCATGGAGAATTGAGGTGATACGAGTTGGGTGAAGATTCACTATGGAGCTCTGGTTCCATGGCTTACTCATTTTGAACCCTAGCTGGAGGAAGAAGATGATGAGATGGCCGTTGGATGAGGCGAAGACCCATTGACTGAGGGGAGATCCCACAGCTGATATTTAATTTCGCTTGAGGAGGGAATTCTGAGGATGACCAAAATGAAGCGTTTCATTTAAATGAGATATTGGGCTCAATTGCTAACCACACCCCCTTTCATGGCCCACGTGGATTTTGAGCTAGTTTCTGTTACACTTTGCATCGTTTCTTTTTCTTTTTCTTTATAATTTCTTAATTGATTTTTTGATGAAACTGGGCCTGGCGCGCATTGATATCCCCACCCCCATTTTAAGCCCATCTGGAATTTGTACTGCATATAGTTGCTATTCACACCAAGGTTTTCATATTTTAATTTCTTTTTCTCCATTTTATTTCAATCTTTGAAAGATCATAATAAATAGAAAAATGATGATTTTTGCATGGGTATTTTTTCTACCATTTCATGTTAATGTCTAGAAAATTATGAAACCAAAACATTTGAAGTTCATGCATTTTTAATATTTTTTGTGTATTTTCTCTTTTAATAGCTTTTTAATTCTTTTATGTTGATGCATAGATTTGTAGAATTTTGTTTAGCTAGTTCCCTTTGAATTTTTAGGCCATTCTTTTTAGGATAGTTAGATTAGGACTTTAGCTCCCCTCTGGATTTATTCCATAATTTTGTGATTAATTTTGATTAGTTTTGCTTAGATGATTTTAGGTTGTGTAGATTTAGGTCAATCCTTAACATAGGTCCACAATAACACTAGAATTTTGGGTTTCTAGGCCAAGATAGACATTGGGACATATAGGGTATTAAGGGTAGGTATATAGGATCCCCTAGGAATTATGTTAGATTTTAATATAATAGTATACTATTTTTAAATGATTTTTGTAGTTGATGGTTGTTTGTGTTGCCCTTGTGGGCTTGTATTTTGTTTTGCTTTGCTTTGTGGGCTTGGTGAGCTTGGTCTTGCTTTGAGGAGCATGGAGGAGCATAGTAGAAGTCTTGAGAGTTGAAGAAGGAGCTTGAGAGCTTGAGAGTCTTGTTTGTTTTGTTTTTGTTTTAGGGTTAGGGATTAAGAAGAGCTTAGACCTAGTTAATTTCTTTCTTAAACATGGATGGTATCTTTCACCTCCATTCTTCCCCATGATTCAAATTCCTTCCATGGTATTCACCTCCCTCCTTTGGAGGGATAAGTGATGGTACCTAGGAAGTAGAACTTTTGAGGGAACCATTCTCCTGATTTTAATCCCTTATAGGTCACCTTTGGTGGTCAATAAGCAGTTTAATATCCCAGCTTATCGAATAAAGTGATTTCCTCTGGTTTGAGTATCTTGAGGGATGTTGAGCTTGAGTGTGACGATGAAGACTTCATTGAAGAATGTGGAAGAGGATGATTCCTTGAGCATTGCCATTTCAGCTGAAGCCTGAAGAGCAACAAGAGCAAGTTGATACTTGAAGACCCAATGAAGATCCAGTAAAGACTGAATGAAGAGCTGAGGCTTAAAGATTGAAGGATGAAGTTGATACTTCTAAGTGATGGAAGGCTAATCAGAGAAGCTGAAGCTTGTAGTAAGAGAATACCAAGTTGAGACTGGTAAAGCAAAGAGAGCTGAAGCTTGAAGCCTAAGTTGATACTTAGGGAGAGGATTCAATTGAGATTGACTGAAGAGCTGAAGCTTGAAGAACAAAGGAAGTTGATACTTACTTTGAAGCTTGGAGATCCTGAAGGAATCAAGTTGATACTTGTGGTTAAGAGTGAAGCCTGAAGGTGGAACTGACTGAGGAGCTGAAGCTTGCAGAAGAGAGAATAAGTTGAAACTTATGTGAAAGGGTTGAAACCTAGAAAAGCAAATTGATATTTGTCAGGAGTGATTGAAGTCTGAAGACTGAGTTGTTGTTAGAAGAGCTGAAGCTTGGAGTTGAGAGAGTTGTTGATCTGCTTTCTTGTCTGTTTCTTCTCTGTATTGATGTGCCCTTTTTGATTTGCTTGATGCATTAGAATAAGTTCATATCTAGACTAACTTTAATCTAGGAGCATGATTGCACTAGAGGTTGAGTTACTCCCTCTGCTTGTATTGTTATTGTATGGCTTTGCTTGCGGGTATTCGGTAGAGCCCAGCTCCCTTGCCCATGTGGTTTGTTTTGCTTGATAGCATGATTTTATTTCTTTCTGTATGATTAGAGTTTACTGTATTGTGCTTGATAGCATGTTGTTATTTCCTCAGTATGATTACTGTTATTCATTCTGGCTTGAGGTTGAGATGAGCTTGTGGAGGCTGATGCCCCACACACATTTCCTCCCTCACTTGCATTGCATGCATTTTACAAGTTGTTTGCTGTTTAAGCTGATGCTTTATCTGTTTCTGTGTATCATTGCCATGATCCCTTAGGACTCTCATTTCCTTTGATAAGGAAGTGATGAGAGAACTTTAGGTTGAAACCTATGCATGATAACTTCTAGGAGTTCCCTGTTTCAAACTTCAACCATAGGATGAATCCATGGCATGACAACAGTAGGACTTGATAGTCTCTCCGTAGTTGAGCATATTCTCTTCTCATCTCAAAATAGCTTAAGATACAGTAATCATGAATGATTTCTTTCGTACGTTACGAGCCTTAAGCTATCTGAGAAAGGATTGTTGGAGAGCTTCTTTTCAACAGTCTGGATGTTTAGTATGGCACCCTTTGGGTGACATGCGACGCATTCACTCTCAGGTCATAGTCTCTAGTGCGATCGAAATTGCAAACACAATAAAAAACACTTCTTCCGTAAAAGACAGAAAATAACGCGTAGTGTCCCGAACTACGTAAGCTCCGATCTATCATACCTGTTGAGAGTACGTAGGCACAATACTGATGTATTGGCGAGCTACCTTCCCCATAACCCGTCGTAGGCCGAACTACGTTGACTCTGATTTCTCGTTCTCTGATGAGAATACGTAGGCATAAAGCGCGACGATTTGCCGAGTTGTTTTCTTTTCTTTTTAAGCCAGCCTTGATAGGTAGATAGATAAACCAACCCGTCCAGTAAACACAACAAGCGTGGATCCCGTCGAGTACGACGGACGTGAGGGGTGCTAATACCTCCCCCTTGCGTAACCGACTCCCGAACCCAGACAATGGTTACGATGACCTTGTCTTATACCTTTTTCGTCAGGTTTTTCCGATCGTTTCCTTTCCCGCTCCGAGGGATAAATAGCGAAAGGTGGAGACTCTTATGTTGTGCCGGCACCTTATTTTCGCGAAAGCGACACCAGCCACTGGGGGTATCAAGATTGGAGGTTCCTGAAGATACTGCTTTATCTTATCGAATGCCTTCTGGAAATCCTCGTTCCAGAGAATCGCCTGATCTTTCTTTAATAGTTTGAACATCGGTTCACACGTGGCCGTGAGCTGAGAAATAAACCTTGCAATGTAGTTTATTCTGCCCAAGAAACCACGAACTTCTTTTTCTGTTTTCGGCACTGGCATTTCTTGTATCGCTTTAATCTTCTCAGGATCAACCTCGATGCCTCTTTCGCTCACGATAAACCCCAGTAACTTTCCGGACCGTACTCTGAAAGTACACTTGTTAGGATTCAGCCTCAACCTGAACTTCCTAAGCCTCTCAAAAAGCTTCAGCAAATTGACCAGATGCCCCTCCTCCGTTTGGGACTTCGCGATCATGTCATCAACATAGACTTCACTCTCATGATGAATCATATCATGAAACAAAGTTACCATTGCTCGTTGGTAAGTGGCCCCTGCGTTCTTCAGACCGAAAGGCATTACCTTATAGCAAAATGTTCCCCAAGGAGTGATAAACGTCGTTTTCTCCATGTCCTCCGCCGCCATCTTGATCTGATTGTAACCAGAGAAGCCATCCATGAACGAAAACACGGAGAACTGGGTTGTATTGTCGACCAACACATCAATATGAGGCAGCGGGAAATCATCTTTAGGGCTCGCCCTATTCAAATCCCGATAATCGACGCACATTCGTACCTTACCGTCCTTCTTCGGTACAGGCACTATGTTGGCGACCCACGGAGGGTAAGTAGTGACCGCTAAGAAGCCAACATCAAGCTATTTTTGCACCTCTTCTTTGATCTTAACGGCCATATCTAGTCTTGTCCTCCTAAGCTTCTGCTTAACGGGAGGACAATCTTCTCGCAGCGACAAGTGGTGGACTACGATGTCAGTATCAAGTCCGGGCATATCTTCGTATGACCAAGCAAAGACGTCACTATACTCTCTCAGCATCTCGACCAATCTCTGCTTGACATCACTCTGCAATGCAGCCCCTATCCTGACGTTTCTGACGAGTTCTTCAGAACCCAGATTCACGATCTCAATCTCCTTTTCATGAGGCAGAATAACTTTCTCTTCTTGTTTCAACAAGCGGGCCAACTCTTCAGGAAGGTCTTCGTCTTCATCAATCTCTTCTTCGGCTTGATAGATCGGGCAATCGAAGTCGAAGTGAGTCGTAGAAGGTCCAGAGTCGATGTCATCTGTTATGTGGATCCTGCAATAACAAGGGTTAAGTTTAAAACAAGGATGTGCAGGTTAGCACAAACCCCATTGCCATTTTATTGTTTTTCAAAACAAATATAAAACAGGAATAACAGAGATCATAATACGAAGAAAAACGCCTTTTGATTTATTGAAAAAATGCAAGTACATAATCCAATAAGGCCCTGACAATAAAACCACTATGCCCCGGGTAAGACATAGGGTTGTACAATGATTGGATAAAGTAAATCATTACTCTTCTCTTGTCATCTGGATGATATCCTTGACGGACCAGTTGGTAAGGCCCTCGCCTGGCTTGCTTGGCTGGATCCAAGAGTCGAGGTCGCAGTCACTATCTCCGATGTCTTCAGACATTGTGCTGATGCTTTCAAATATCACCCCGCCACTGGTAAACTGGATCGGGCCTTTACCTCGAGACGCACTGCTAGAAGAAGAAGCTTCAGCTCCAGGAGAATATCCCAACCCAAACTTGTCTTGCTTGTTAGGTATCTCCAAAATTCGCCCCCAGCCTGGGGTAGATCCGGCTTGGACAATGGCCCGAGCTTCCTTGAATGAAGAGAGAGTCATCTCTGGCTTCTCAGTGACTACAGGAGCTACATCCTTGACTTTGACAGCTTCGAACGCTTGGCATAGGGTCTCGTGGATTTCCCCATCCATCTCAACATACTTGAAGGACGACAAATGGCTCGCCATTATGTCTTCCTCGCCACACACGGTCACGATGCTACCTCCGACAGCATACTTGAGTTTCTGGTACAACATGGAGGTCACGGCTTCCGCAGCATGGATCCACGGCCGGCCCAAGAGACAGCTGTAGGCGGGCATGATGTCCATAATATAAAAGATCGCATCGAATGTTTCCGGCCCGACTTGGATTGGCAGGGTCACCTCCCCGAAAACATGGCGTTTGGTTCCATCGAACGCCTTCACAACCAGATCAATGGGTGTGCAAATCACTCCACGAGTATCTAACTTCATTAATGCCTTCTTCGGAAGAACATTGAGTGACGAACCCGTGTCCACCAACACGTGTGACATAATCGTCCCCCTACACTCTATCGAGATGTGCAGGGCACTATTGTGATTCCTCCCTTTTGGCGTCAGCTCTAGGTCAGTGAACCCTAACCCATTTCCAGCATTCACGTGGGCTACGACCTCTTCTAGCTGGTTTACCGATATTTCCTGCGGTACATATGTGGCGTTCAACACCTTCAGCAGCGCGTTGCGGTGTGCTTCAGAACACATCAACAGGTTCAGGATGGAAATCTTTGAGGGTGCCTGATGGAGATGATCCACAATCTTGTAGTCACTCTTTTTAATCAACCGCATAAATTCCTCAGCGTCTTTAATAAGTAAGTCTTTTTCTACCCCACGGGGGATCTCTTCAGCGGCTTTACTTTTACCTTTATCAGTTGCATCAGCTCTATCTGCTTTGTCCGCTACGACCTCAGGTGGTACAAACACTCTTCCGCTGCGAGTAATACCACTGATTCCCGCAAGGTTCTCCACAGAAGACCCAAACGGTTCTAGCTCTAACTTTTGTCCGTTGCAGTAGACCTCAGCCCCATAATGCCATGGGACAGCATTGGTGCTTTCAAAAGGTATCAGCCCAGCTTTGGTGATGGTAATCGTGAGCGGCCTGGGTGCAGAAATAGTTATCGTCTGGCGAGGGATGGTGATGGTGGCGACCTCATCATCTTGCTTCAGCACTACCTCTCCCGATCCGCTTTCAGCCCTCCGGCTAAACTGTAAAATCCCTTCAGTCATCAGACTTTGAATTCCTTCTATCAGCTGTTCACATCCATCAAGACTAGTAACACAGCCCATACACAGCTCTCCGCAACCTGGGAAGAAACCTCTTTTCATCAGCTTAGCTTTAACGAAGCTAAGCGGCGTCTTCAGATCTCTGACGTCAGTCAACAAATCCAAACTCTCGTCTTCGATAATGGCGTTCACTCGGCCTCCCCTATGATTCGGCATAGGGTTTTTCGTGACATTTGGCACATTATCGGAGAAGTTGATGATCTTAGCGTCCACCATGTCCTGCACCTTATGCTTGAAGGCTTTGCAGTTCTTTATTGTGTGGCCTGGTGCCCCTGAGTGAAACTCACAAGTTGCATTCGCGTCATAACCTGGCGGAGGTGCCCCTGTCAAGGGAGCCAGGGTTCTCTTCTGGATCAACTGTAGCTGAAGCAAAGTCTGCAATAGTTGCGCGTACGACATGGGCGGTGTTTCGAGGTGATGGCTCGACAGAGGTGTCCGATTCTGATACTTTCTGTACCCTTGTTGATTCAGTTGCTGCTGCTGCTGCGGCTGTCGAACTGCCGGGATGGTTATACTGGCCACCTGTTGGTTAGGGCCTTTACCCTTCCTTCGAGCGTTGGTCACAACGCTCGTTTCTCCTTCTCGTCTTTTGCCACTATAAGGTTTCTTTCCGCCTCCTCTAGCTGAGGATTCCTCACCTTGGATTTTCCCGAGTTTGATCCCATTTTCGATGTGCTCACCTGTGATAATGAGATCTGAGAAGGTTCCAGACATACCGCTGACCAATTTCTCATAGTAAACCCCTGGGAGGGTGGCTACGAACATCTGCACAAGCTCACGTTCAACCATCGGCGGCTGAACCCTGGCTGCCAATTCACGCCACCGCTGGGCGTATTCCTTAAACCCTTCGTTGTTCCTTTGCGACAGATTCTGCAGTTAGACTCGGTTCGGGGCCAAGTCGTTGTTGTATTGGTAGTGGTGCACAAATGCTTCAGCAAGGTCCTTCCACGTGCGCACACTGGTAGGCTCCAGACTCATGTACCATTCGAGGGAGGGCCCGGACAGACTGTCTTAAAAGAAGTGCATCAGCAACTTCTCGTCCTCGGAATGAGCTGACATTTTCCGATAGTATGATCTCAGGTGGACGCGAGGGCAAGTGGTGCCCTTATACTTTTCAAAGTCAGGTACCTTGAACTTGGGAGGCACCTTGAAATCAGCAATTAGTCCCAGCTTGGACATATCAACGCCCAGGGTGTTCTGGTTCTCGATATTTCTCATCTTATCCTCGAGTGCTTTGAACCTTAGACGTGCTTCAGCATTCAGCTCCCCTTCAGCACCTCTCTGAGAGAACACATCGTCTTGACGGTCTTCTAACCACGGCTGAGGCCCAAACAGATTCCCGACACCTGCATTGCCGTTGCCCAGCCCAACATTGACATTAGCTTCCAGAATCCCATTACCGACGCCCGTCGTATTGCCGTTGAGTCCCATATTAGCTATCACATTGTCGTTGGCACTACCATTCCCCCCGGTCACGGGGACGCCATTCTGAGGAGTTTTCACAGGTGGAGGAGTAGGCATGGTCCCGCCATGGAGTACGCCATTGCTATCGACCCTTGAAATCAGAGGCTGAACCAAAGTTCTGAGCTGATCCTGGCCATTGGCGACCGCTTGCATGAGCTCCATGAAACGATCCATTCTTTCGCGGAGTTCCTGAACATAAGTTTGCACTTGCTCCATGATCCTGGTTTGATTAGCTCTGGTCGGATAGCGGTGAATAGGTCTCTGATCAATCCAGGAATAACCTGAAACAACCTGGAAACACAAAAGGGTTAGGAAAAAACGACAAAGTGCTTGTTATGCAAATGCTTCATGCAAACGTGTGTCTGTGCGTTAGGGAGATGTCCCCCGATCCTAGTGCCTGAGTGCTAGTGCTGATAATAAGAAGTCTGAATCCAGTCATGGAAATAACAATCTCATATATAAAGAAAGCCCATCAAGGCAGTACACAACATCAGTGAGTACAAGCAGAATTAATAGCATGACCTCGACCAACAAGCCTGGTGATGGTCAGCATACAACGATGATCAAACAAAAGGAATACAAATAGTCAAGCACGGCCACGGGCGCGATACTCTTCTAACAACTCCTTCGTTTCTGGATGATCAGGCAGAGTAAGTAACCCTTCGACAAGTAGCTCCCTCTACACAATGGTGTATTGAAGACCTTCGACCGAATCTTCCCATGCTCCTTTGCCGAAACAGTCTTCTAACTTCCGTTTCTTGGACTCAAACGTCAGTTTGCGCTCCTTCAGGTTAGCGAGAGCTCTGTTGAGCTGGCCTTCGGCGGCGTATCTGCGAGCGGTTTCCTCATCAAACCTCTTCTCACTAGCCTTCACCTGGGCTTCCAGCTTGGAGATTTGTTGCATCAGCTTATCCTCCCGCTCTTTCCTGGTGGCTAGGGAGGCCTTCCAGTGCTGGTTGAACTTGGATATCCTCCGATATGCTTCGTCCAAGTGCTACTTCTTCGTAGCCAGTACGTCGTTGACACCTTTGAAGTCTTGACCCATGCATTCACGCTCGGCTATCTGCTTAGTCAGATCTGTCCCCAGCTGGTTCACCAGCTCGGTCTGCCTCTTGAAGGAATAAACGGCTTCGTTTCTCTCGCTTCGAAGTTGAGCCAATTCGTTCTCCAATTCTTCATTTGTCTGCTTCAATTCGTCTCGCTCAGCCAACACCTGATTATGCTGCTGAATGGGCACGGTAGTAGGCTCTCCAACCATTGGAGGGCTTTCTGGCTTGGCAGGAAGAAACGGCATCCCTATAGCATCGGCTCGGGCTCTGATCCACGTCACATACGGAGGGTAGGCTTGGTTATTGCTTCTTCCCAGCAATGGTTTTCCCCTCTTACTGATGTCATTCCAGGCACGCTGAAGCTTAGATAACAGATCCCCTTCTAGAAGACCAGTGAGGTACAGAGATTCCTGCACCTCTTCATCCTTCGGCGGAGCTCTCAAAGCATACGCGAACTGTCGGACCAGCAAAGACGGATTATAGTTTATACAGCCTTTCCTGCCTATCAAAGGCACGTTCAGAAACCCGCTGCAGCTGAAGATAATCTCGGTACCCAACCTATCTCTGTCAAACCAGTCAATGTCCTCTGCCGATAGACTCATCAAACGCTCGGACCACTCAGCTGTGGCTGCAAACGAAACAAAGGGACCCCTCTTGGGTAGATGACTATCGAGCCATTTATAAAGCAGGGGCACACAGCATGAGACATTCTTGCCCCTTCTGTTCTCGTTTTTGTAGTGGATAGAATGGTAGACATCTCCTATCAAGGTAGGGACTGGATTCCCTGAAGCAAAGATGCGAAACGCGTCGAAGTCTACAAAATCGGGCATATTGGGGAACAGAATGATGCCATATATGCACAGAGCGAGGATGGCATTGAACACGACCCAACATCCGTCCTTGGCGCACTGCTGAGCCTTACCCACTAAGAACTGCAAGGAGAAACCAGGAACCTTGTTCCAACTAGACAATACCAACTCGGAGGCATCCAGATGAAGTGAAGGAGCTAGATTAGCCAGATCAGGCTCAGCATCCATATGAACAAAAGGCATCTGCCTCTTGATAGGCACACCTAACAAATTAGCATATTCTTCTAGCGTGGGCGCGAGAACAAAATCCTGGAAAGTAAAGCATCTCAACGGAGGATCGTAGAACTGCAGCAGAGCGTGCAACCCATTCAACTCGAACGCAGAAGGTTTACGAACCAAACTGAGCAATTTACCGTAAGATTTTCTGAATTCATCTCTCACAGAATCATCTGCTAAAGCAATCAAACCAGTCAGCTGAACAACATCGGGGGCAGGGAGCTTGTAAGCCACGGTCTTCCTCAGAGAACCCATAACAATACAATAGGAGGCAAGAAATCCTGGATCGGGGAAAATGGTACCTGCAACACAGACACACGTTAATGAAATGCAAATGCGTATGCAAAACAATGTAAAATGCAATCATGCAGCAGGAGATCAAGGCAACTGTGCTGTGGAGATTTTGTATCAACAAAACCATAATCCTGCTCTATCAAGAACAACCACTATCTCTGATAAGAAGAAAACCCTGGTATCGGACCACAAATCTGCTCTGTCAAGAACACACACACATAGGACCATAGATCTGCTCTGTCAAGAACAAACATCTGATAATAAGGACCTCTGATACAGGACCAAAACTCTGCTCTATCAAGAACAAACATCTGATAATAAGGACCTCTGATACAGGACCAAAACTCTGCTCTATCAAGAACAAACATCTGATAATAAGGACCTCTGATACAGGACCAAAACTCTGCTCTATCAAGAACAAACATCTGATGATGAGATCCTCAGACCCCAGTCATAAACCTGCTCTGTCAAGAACAATCATACATCTGCTGATGAGATCTTCTGATCCCAATCATAAACCTGCTCTGTCAAGAACAATCATACATCTGCTGATGAGCTCTTCAGATCCCAATCATAAATCTGCTCTGTCAAGAACACACATATATATCTCTGAATATAAGGTCCTATGATACAGGACCAAAGCTCTGCTTTGTCAAGAACAAACATCTATCTGATGATGAGAACCTCCGGTACCAACAAAACTGATCCACTATCAAGAAAACCAGGTAATCTGAAGGTCAAAGTTTCCTGCAATAAACCCAACCCTGCTCACAGGTATGGACCTAAACTGACTCAAGTTCGGCATCCTATGCGTTCATCAGCGTCACAGACATTCAAAAGGGGTGATACGATACCCAGAAGGTGTGGCATCACCAGCTCATGAAGCGGCCTCACTCGACTGAATCACAAATGACCGGTCCCCAGAGTCGACAATCCTCCAAACCAACAACCCCCTCAACCCAAAGGGTTGAAAAAGAAGCCAACTGGGAGAACCTCGTCTGAGCATGGATTTCATGAGACACTAGTGCCTGCAAAGCAAGCACGCGCCCACTAATTTCCACAACTAATGCTATGTTCACTCAAGCCTGGGTCTGGCTTCTCACTCATCAGAATGCCCCTCCCACAACAGCACAGATAATCATATCATACTGAAAATAAAATGTGGGAAATAAAGTGTGATAAATAAACACAACCCAACAAGTAATCATACAAGCGCTAGGATTGACTCTCGCAGGGGACGTCGGATCCCCGAACTGACTCGCATACGGGACGTTGGATCCCAGGAAACTATCAAGTCCCCAGCAGAGTCGCCAACTGTAGCTTCCGCGAAAATAAGGTGCCAGCAGAACAGAAGAGTCGCCACCTTTCGTTATTTATCCCTCGGAACGGGAAAGGAAACGATCGGAAAAACCTGACGAAAAAGGGTAAGACAAGGTCGTCGCAACCGTTGTCTGAGTTCGGGAGTCGGTTACGCAAGGGGAAGGTATTAGCACCCCCCATGTCCGTCGTACTCGACGGGATCCACGCTTGTTGTGTTTACTGGACAAGTTGGTTTATCTATCTACCTATCAAGGCTGGCTTAAAAAAGAAAGAAAATGACTCGGCAAAGCGTCGCACTTTATGCCTACGTATTCTCATCAGAGAATGAGAAATCAGAGTCAACGTAGTTCGACCTACTACGGGTTACGGGGAAGGTGGCTCGCCAATACATCAGTATTGTGCCTACGTACTCTCAACAGGTATGAGAGATCAGAGCTTACGTAGTTCGGGATAATACGGATTACGGGAATTCAGATTCATCTGTTTTATCCAGTAGGGTTAAACAGCAGTTCCAGCAGTTAGGGACGAAGCCTGTTTGCGTTGGCGCTGAAGTTTAACAACACTCTTTTCTTCAGAAAAGCTTTCCTTTGAATTATGGGCCCACGGGGCAAAAAGGTTTGAAGTTTGTTTTCTGTCTTTTACGGAAGAAGTGTTTTTTATTGTGTTTGCAATTTAAATCGCACTAAAGACTATGACCTGAGAGTGAATGTGTCGCATGTCACCCAAAGGGTGCCATACTAAACATCCAGACTGTTGAAAAGAAGCTCTCCAACAATCTTTTCTCAGGTAGCTTAAGGCTCGTGTCGTACGAAAGAAATCATTCATGATTACTGTATCTTAAGCTGTTTTGAGATGAGAAGAGAATAGGCTCAACTAAGGGAGACTATCAAGTCCTACTGTTGTCATGCCAAGGATTCATCCTATGGTTGAGGTTTGAAATAGGGAACTCCTAGAAGTTATCATGCATAGGTTTCAACCTAAAGTTCTATCATCACTTCCTTATCGAAGGAAATGAGAGTCCTAAGGGATCATGTCAATGATACCCAGAAACAGGTAAAGCATCAGCTTAAACAGTAAACAATAAACGGTAGAATGCATGCAATGCAAGTGAGGGAGGAAAGGTGTGTGGGGCAGCAGCCTCCACAAGCTCATCTCAACCTCAAGCCAGATATGAATAACAGTAATCATACAGGAAAGTAAAACATGCTATCAAGCAGAATATAAGAGACTGTAATCATACAGAATAAAATGAAATGCTATCAAGCAAAATAAACCACATGGGCAAGGGAGCAGGGCTCTACCGAATACCCGCAAGCAAAGCCATACAGTAACAGTACAAGAAGAGGGAGCAACTCAACCTCTAGTGCAATCATTCTCCTAGATTAAAGTTAGTCTAGATATGGACTTATTATAATGCATCAAGCAAGTCAAACAAGGCACATCAATACAGAAAAGAAAACAGACAAGAGAGCAGATCAACCCCTCTCTTCCAAGCTTCAGCTCTTCTGATCAGCAATCCAGTCTTCAGACTTCAACCACCCTTCAAGGCTATCATCTCTCATGACAAATATCAATTTGCTTCTCCAGGTTTCAACCCTTCAACATAAGTTTCAACTTAACCTTCTTCTTCAAGCTTCAGCCTTCCCTTGCTTTACCAGTATCAACTTGGTCTTCAAGCTTCAGCTCTCTTTGCTTTACCAGTCTCAACTTAGTCTTCTTCTCCTACAAGCCTCAACTTCTCAGAGTAGTCTTCAATCACATGGGAGTGTCAACTTCATCCTTCAATCTTCTTCAAGCCTCAGCTCTTCATTCAATCTCCATGGGGTCTTCAAGTATCAACTTGATTTTCTTGCTCTTCAAGCTTCAGCTGCAATGGCAATGCTCAAGGAATCATCCTCTTCCATACTCTTCAATGAAGTCCTCATCTCCAAACTCAAGCCCAACATCTTTCAAGATCCTCAAACCAGAAGATAATTGATTTAACAGGATGAGTGGAAATGATAAGCAGCTTACTGACAACCAAAGGAAGCCTGTAAGGGTTCATCATTATGAGAGACTGGTTCCTTCAAAGTTCTACTTCTCAGATAAAGCCACTCATCCTTCCAAAGGAGGGATGTGAATATCTGAGAAGGACTTTTAGTCATTGGGAGGAATGGAAGCACAAGATGCTTTCCATGTTTGTGAAAGAAATCATTCTAACTACAAGGCTCTCCCTATGTCCTATCTCCTAATCTTCATCAGACACCTTCAGGCACCAACAAATCCAAAGCTCCAAGCAACTTCAAGAAACTTCAAGCATCCTCATCTAAGGGTACCAAGGAAGTTAAACTAATTGAATTAGTAAATTAGGATCACCTAAAACCTAGTACTAAAGTTAGTCCTAACTAAAATACTAAAATCAATTGTAAAATCCTACAAAAATATCTATGGGAACCTAGGTCAATCATGACTCTACCACATTAGTTTCAAAGATCAAACCATCAAATTAGACCTAGAACTAAATTCTACATCCTAAGGTATCAAACCTAAAACCCTAAAAGGAAGCATCTAAATATCAATCTAGAAAGCACACCTATTTTCATCACAAAAATGTGAGAAACATTCTATGGGATCATACATGTCTAACCTAATCACACACAAAAAATTAGGATCAAAAACATCACCAAGAGATCATACAAAATTCCACAAAAATATGCATCAAACATAACCATTTTAATGTCAATTAAAATGCAAAATTCCAATTAAATCAGAAATTACATGAAATGAAAATATTTTTTCTCTAAAAAATAATAGACTCAATCATGAGTAATATGCAAAAAGAATGGGTTTAATTGGATAAATTTTCAATTTTATATGAATTTTACAAGAACCATGGATAAAATGAAAATTAAAAGAAAATCCAATTAAAATAAACAAGAACACGGTGCCAATAGCAATCAGACTCAGTTCAAAATCTGGGTTGGGCCATCAGGGGGGTGCGAATAGCGCTTAATTCACTAAGCCCAAAACACTGAATAAATGAAACGCATCGTTTCATCATCAGAAATCCTTCACAATTCAACTTTAAAACGTGGCCCTTGGATCAGCTCCCAGTCAAAGGTCAAAACAAGATCTGATGGTGATAACTTCATCTTCTCCATTTCAAACGCCTGAACTTCGCGCCCAGCTTTGGCCACCGCCGGTGGAGCTCCGATCATCTCCCTCAACCCTAGTTCTCCCTAGAGGCCTCCAATCCAAGAGGTCAAAACATGAAACTCATTCCAAATCTTGCCACGAATTCAACCATACCCATAGTTTCTTCTGAAACCTCAAGAATCATCATCTCCCAATCTCAACCGAAAATGGCAATTCTCCTAATTTGTCTCTAATTGATCAATTAACTATCTGGAATCCATCCTAGGCCATTCTACAATCAATCTAACACCTTAATTCAACCTAATTCTACCTAAATCATGCTATAGGAAGAAAGGTACCAACCTGAAAATCTTGGTTGAACAGATGCACGAATCCTCCAAATTAAGCTCTCTACTCTTCTGGACACGATCAAGGAACCTTCTTCTTGCTTCTGTATGTAAAAGAACCAATGGAAAATGCTTGAATCTTGAAACACGATGTTGAGTTGCAGGTGCTGAAAATCACTTGCTCATACACGATCTAGCCACCAATTCTTCTTGAAAATGATCTTAAATCACTCCTTGACATTCATGGAAGAAGTATCAATCAAGAAAATGAATGGAGGATGGAGAATTTGATGAAACCGATTGCACTTGCAAGCTATGAAATTTCACTCTCAAACTAAGCTCAATCCTTCAATGATCACCAACCCCTTCAATGGATCCACTCTACTCCTTATATAGATGAAGTTTGGATGATCTAGAACCCTCTAGATCCTTCCAATGAGATTTTCCACTTCTCATGTCATGAGATTTTCAATCACTTATCGTGCCATGCTCAATTCTGTTTGCAGCTTGAAATTCATCTCAATCTCTTTCAATTTCTCCCCTAGTGACATTTTGGAAGGGTTTAGCTTGCCAAGTTCCTTGCTCATGCCTTGATTTTGAGTTTTGCAAATGTTGCTTAATATGCAAGTAAGTGCTTTTCAAAGCAAGTCCACAATTTAGACCTCGAATCAAAAATGTGGCTAAACCAATGTTTTTAAAATGTTTTCTAGAGTCAAAATGATATATTACATGCCATGGTTTGGATGTGTAGGTTGAAAATATCAATTTCCAACTTTGGTTTATTTAACTTATGCCCTTATTTTAGGTCATTTTTGCAACTTTGAGCTACAAGCCTTTCAATCATCTCATGACCTCCTTACTAGTCTTAAAACATCATTTTGAACAAGTTTGATGTTGAAGATTTTTCCATTTGAAGCTTGGAAATAGGAGTTATGGCCTTATGCTTGAAATGACCTGTAATCTCCAAATGACCAAAATGCCCATGACTTGTCAAAGCCATAACTTAAGTTCTACAAATCCTATCAAGGACTTCTAGTACTCTCTAGAAAACTAAGAAGATAAGGAAAAACATTCATGTTGACCAAAAGTTCATAGGAATCATCCTTCTTGATCAAAAGTTTGATGCAAGTTGGGTAACTTTCAAGGCCCCAGATTCACATACCTCAGATAACCTGTAACTTGTCAAAGTCATAACTTGAGTTCTACAAATCCTATCAAGGACTTCTAGTACTCAAATTAAATCTAAGAGCAAGCTCTACAACATTCATGTTGTGGGCAAGATGAGATGACAATCACATCTTGAGCTAAACTGCCTTGAAGATATGGGTCAAACTAGGGGATTTTACACTGTCAAGCCTTAGAAACCCTAGCTTGAAACTTCTCAAACTCTTCAATCATGATGAGTTGACCTTGGAATCATCCTTATATCATCTCAATGCATCAATCCATGATCACATGGCTCTTGAATTAGGTCTCAACCCTCTCCAAATCATCAGTTGACCTAGGGTTGACCCAATCAAACCCTAACTGCACCACTCATGGCTGAGTCTTCTTTAACTTGCATAATGACCTATCTAGGCTTCATGATGACTTTCAAGACATCTCATAAGCTCTCTCAAGGCTTCAAGTCCAACTTCATGGCTTCAGAATCATCTAGGGAGCTCCTACAACTCTCGAGTTAGGAGGCATACACTCTTGGTTTCAACCACTCATTCTGAGAATCTTCTGACTCCTCTGACAAAGGTATCTACCCTTGAACACTTGAATGACCTTCTTGGCTAGCTTCAAAGTCTTGTGTAGCTCTTGATTGGTACTCATACCTCTTGATCTCCTGCATAAATGTCAATGAAATGCAAATGATAATGCTAATGTGAATGCAATGAAACATAAGCTAGGTAAAGAAATGTTGGTCAAATTTTGGGGTGCAACAGGTTGCTCTTAATGTTGGGGTGATTATCTTCGAAGGATAGAATTCTCTTTTTAATTAGTTCACGAACTAGATGCTGAAGGGTGAAGCAACCTTCGAGATCGTGGCCTGGAGCGTTCTCGTGAAATGGGCAACGAGCATTTGCATTGTAATAGAACGGGAGTGGATTAGGTGGAGCACCTAACTTTCTTGTTTTAACCAGCCCTCTTTCTATTAGCATGGGAAACAGGTCGGTGTAACTCATTGGAATAGGCTGTATCTTCGGCCTATTTGCTTGATAATTTGCCCTCGGGGCCCTGTTCTGAGGTTGTTGACCCTGCGGCTGCTGGTGTTGTTGTTGATTATTGGTGCGATAATGTTGCTGATTGCCAGGCTGGTACAGGTGCTGATTGCTGGATGCCCTAGGTTGTGAACCATGCTGTGAAGAAGGTTGAAAAACCGGGGTCACTGCCGCTACATATGATGGTTGGTACTGTTGGTGATGGCCTCGTGAGATTTGTGCTTTCTTTCCATATGTGATGGCACTTACCTCTCCTTCTTTCTTTTTGTGGAAAGTGCTGACTGGCTTCTTTGTCGTGCTGGCGCTTGAGGTAATATTTAGAGTGGTCACTTTTCCACTCTTTAAACCTGCTTCCACCTTGACTCCCACTGCCACAATATCAGAGAAATTTTTTGTAACACTGCTGATCAAACGTTCATAGAATTCTGGTTGAATTGTATCCACAAACCAGTCTGCCAACTCCTTCTCAGTAAGAGGAGGCTCTACTTGTGCTGCAGTTCCGCGCCATCTTTGCGCATACTCCTTAAAGGTTTCAGTATTTTTCTGCGTCATGCTGAGAAGCTGACGGCGGTCGGGAGCTAGGTCCATGTTGTACTTGTACAGTTGAATAAAAGCATCTGAAAGGTCTTGGAAACTATGGATTTTAGCTTGATCTAAACTAAGATACCACTTAGCCGAGCCCCTTTAAGACTATCTTGGAAACAGTGTACTATCATTTTCAATATGCGGAGCCATCCGCCTATAGTACATGATTAGGTGCTCTTTAGGACAAGTGGTCCCCTCATATTTGTCGAAAATTGGCATTTTAAATTTATGAGGAAACACCAATCCAGATACCAAATTGTCAGACAGGAACCGACTTCAGGTTTTGGTATCAGACGGGAACTGATTTCTGGTTTGGGTATCAGACAAGAACTGATTTCTAGTTTGCTAGAAGAGAACTGGACTTTGAAGCTGTGTTTGCCAGACGAGAACTGGTTAAACAGTAGGCTACATAAAGGGTGACCAGACAGGAACTGGTTTGAAGGTTCGGTTACAAGGTTCTGACAAGTAACAGGTTTAGGCTATGGGATAACAATCCAATGACAGCAAGGCCTTTCTTAGGAGGTTAATTGATGAGGTAATGGCACGATTCCCCGACACTCAACTCTTGATGAGGAGAATAAACTCACTTGAGTAACTTGCCCCAGTGTGGTTTAACTTGCCCCAGTCCGATTCTTGGGAAAGTTTACCTTGAAAATAAAATATCTTGCCATGAGACGACCTCGAGATGGCTTGCCCCAGAATTTGTACCAAGAAATGACTCAACCTTGATCATCCTAATCTCAGAATGGCTGGCTTCAATGCATTCTTAAAGTGGCTTGCCCCTGCATTAGCGTTGAGGCGACTTAACTCGATCTGATTGAATACCGAAAGGATCTGCCCTCAACTTACAAAAACTATGGGCAGTTGCCCCTGCTTGGTAGTCTAGAGATGATTCACTTCTGATCAACTGCTTCTTGAATGATTTGCCCCATAATCAACTGATGCTTCGGGACTTGCCTCAGACTGACTGATTCCAAACTCACTGGATGTCAATGCCCCAGATCCACAGGGCTGCAAGGTATACTCAATTCTGGTCCAGACTGCTGAATGATCTAGTCCTGTTTGACTATTCTCTGTTGGAATTTCCTCCATGTCAACTACTAACCTGCAAGTAAAATTTTTTGCTCATAAATGGTAATTTTAATGCGGTGTTCATGCAGATTTTGAAAAAGATGTCACTTATTAAGTGTCGTGATGGTGAGTGACGAATGAACCAAAAGTACAAATTTTGTGCTGATTTGATTAGTGAAAGATTCAACAAGGATATGATTAGAAAATCATGTAGGAGTCAGGTTACTCAACCTCATTGAAGTACGCCTTCAGAATAAACCCCGCCTCAATTAGGTCTTTTAAGGTTTGTATCGTGGTCGGGTTCACGGTTGTTGAAACAAAGGATATTAGGCTCAAAGTATGATTTGTACCCACCCCTTCTCCGTGATGATCTCCAATCCTAATGTTCAGTTAACTTGGCACAAGCGCTCACCTCTCAAAAGGCTTAATGAGTGGTAGGAGTGATGGTTACGGAACTCACAAGGTTTTCGGAGTGACAGTTACCCCTTTTCGTCTTCTGTGTCTGTAATCACACGACTTAGTCCTTGTTTGAGGATTTTTCTCTCAAGATTCCTTATTTTTTATTCCCTAATTTTTGCCTGGACTGACTCTTTTGAGTTCTTTTGATTTTGAAGTCCAGCGGGATGCCCCAATTTTGCCTAAGTATTTGCTTTCTATCCTCTCTACTTAGCGGGCTTTTGTTTTCTTCTTTTTTTCTTTTTTCGAAACAAGTCGTGTGACCCTGGTTGTCTTGATTTGTCCGAAAGGGTTATAACTATCTCACTCCTAATTGGTGAGGTTAAACCATTGTGGTTGATGAGGTGATGACCTCTTGAGAGGGATGAGATGTGACTGGTCCTCGAATAGGGACACTCTTCTATAAAATTCGAACGCTCGGTCAAGCTAACTGACAACTACCCTGCCCCAGGTTAAGATGTGAGGGTTTGAAAGTCTGAAAGAAACTCCTACTTCTAGGCTCGAAGTGGTTGACTAGGGACTAACTCCTTATATCTCCGGTGTTTAGGGGATTTGAAACAATGCCTGTACGTCATCGGCAGGATTTTATCTGAAAGCATACGATCATCAGTTATGAGTATTCAGTTTTCGTTATCCTCCCTCCAGTCTTTGCTAATCACAGTGATAAAGTGGAGTGGATAAACAGTGCATGTGTCTGTGCTGTGCAAAAATGAGCGAAAGCGACATGATTAATTCAGAAAAATGCAAATTCACTTCATTAATATTACCATTCAAAACAACAATGTTTAAAAACAAGTAGCAACTAACAGAAAAGAAACTACAAATGCAAATGATAAAAAGTGTCCGAGGACTGCCATTGTTGAGGACGTCTTCCTGTCATGACCCTCTGAATCTCCGGGCTTAGACAGCTGAGAGGTTGGCATGAACAACCAAAACTCCTTCTGGAAAGGAAATGCACCCTTCGTCGATCAACTGCTGCACTTTTTCCTGAAAAGCTTTGCAATCTTCGGTTGAATGCCCTATAGATTCGCCATGATATCCATATTGAGCATGGGGATCGTACCCAGGAGGGTAAGGTTCTGGAACAGGCTTAAGAGCTTTGGCCTCCACCAAAGAGTTCTGAATCAGATGTGGCAAAAGCTGGCTGTACGACATAGGGACCGGATGAAAAGGAACATTCCTTCTTTCCAAGTTGTTACGAGGCCTATCCTGATTCCGACGCTGATTCGGATAACCTCGGCCACGGGCTCGTTGATTTGCTTGAGGAGCGACCCAAAGTATTTGATGTAGGGCCCTAGGCCCAGTTGTCTGTCCAGAATGACGAGACACAGAAGATACTGACCACTGAGAAGACGAAGAACCAAAAGATTTCACGGATTCATCTTGAGAATACCCCATATCTGCCATGACTGCATTGATCACATCTTCTTCTTCAGTTTGAGAGCTACAGAGAGATTCAGTTGCACTGTCCTGACCGCTTGAAACATTCTGAATTCTTCCGGTCTTAATGCCATACTCAATTCGTTCTCCTGCTCTTACCAATTCAGAGAAATTCGGTGCAATCCCAAGCATTCTTTTGAAGTACGGGCTCTGCAAGGAGTTTATGAACGTGTCTGTTAACTCTCGATCTGGAAGCGGTGGTTGCACTCTGGAAGCAAATTCTCTCCATCTCTGAACATACCTCTTGAAAGGTTCATTGATCTCTTTAGACAATTCTTGCAACTGCATGTGACTGGGAGCCATGTCCAGGTTATACTCGTACTGTTTCATGAAAGCCTTGGCTAAATCTATCCATGACCAGATCTGACTACTCTCCAACTGCATATACCAACTCAGAGATGCCCCAATCAGACTGTCTTGAAAACAGTGGATCATCAACTTGCCGTCGTGCACAAACGAAGTCATTCTTCTGCAAAACATCACCAAATGTTGCCTCGGGCAGCTATCCCCTTTATACTTTACAAACCTCGGTGTTTTGAAATTTAGAGGTAACACTAGGCCGGGAACTAGACACATATCTGAAGTGTCAAGACCAACAGTATCTTTAACCTCCAAGGCCTTGAGTTTTTCATCCAACGCATGAAACCTTTTAGCATACTCAAGAGCTCTCGGGTCCTTGGTCTTCATTATCGGAACCTCTCTTTGGGAATTCGGCACAGTGAAAGCAACATCACGATGATCTGTAGTGTCAGGAGAAGAAGAACGTTCACTTCGGACAACAAACTGTTTATGTAGACCCTGGTCTTCAACAGAAGGCTGTACAGGCTGAGCTTCAGTCAGGTTGTTCACTTGCGGAAAGTCTTCATCAGTAAGAGAACCATACAGAGGATTGGTCATCACAGTAAAACCCGGCAGGCTATCAACATTCTGGAGGTCGTTCCCTGACATAGCTAACAACAATTCTCAACTTGACTTCACTTCTTGCCACTGCTTGATTCTGCTTCAACCAATTAGTCGTCTCTCAATAATCACCACTTGCTCAGAACGGGCATCGGGGAATCACCTTCTGAATCAAAACAAAGGTTGGATAAGAGCTCTGGCCAGCTGGAGAATGATATGCAAAATGATGCAAAGATGCTTATGCAAATGCAATGCAAGATGCAACAAACACGGGATCACAGACCCCCACAAAGCTCTGAATATTGCTGCGCTACTGACTGAGTAAGTTCAAAAGTCCGCTCTGAAGAGAAAACCAAAATATCGGGTTGGCTGAAGGTCAAGTTTTCCTGCATAAAAAACCCCCCACTCACAGGTGTGGACCTATCTCTGATAAGGTTCGGCATCCTATGCGGTCGTCAGCGTCACAGACTTTCGAGAAACGATGATACATTCACCATTTTTGGTTTGCCATCATTGTATCATGAAGAGGCCTCACTTAGCTGACTCCCAAGTGATCGGTCCCCAGAGTCGACAATCCTCGGATCCAAAATTCCTTCGAGCCCAAAGGGCCAGAAAGAAAGTCGTTAAAGAGAATCTCGTCTGAGCGCGAATTTCATGGCTAGCTGGTGCATGCAAGGCATACAGGCTCACCACTAATCTCCACTTCTAATGCTAAGTCTATACTCAAGCCTGGGTTTGGCTTATCTCTCAATGGAACAATCCCTCCCCACGACACAGCAGCAACAAATAATAAGGTGCAGAAAATGTAAATACAACAATATACAAAACAAAACTCGCAAATACACACCCAAAGACAAGAAAACAAACGCTAGTATTGACCCGCATAGGGGATATTCCAGTCCGTAGCAGAGTCGCCAGCTGTCGCTACTGCGAAAAACGAAGGCCGACAATGACAGAAGAGTCGCCACCGTGTGTTATTTATCCCAAGAGAGGGAAAGGAAACACTCAGAGAAAACCTGACGAAAAGAGGGATAAGATCGGTCATCGCAATTAAATCTTGGGTTCGGGAGTCGGTTACGCAAGGGGAAGGTATTAGCACCCCTCACGTCCGTCGTACTCGACGGGATCCACGCTTGTTGTCTAGTCTATGGGTGAAAAACAAACTATCTACGGCTTCTAATGCTAAACAGAAAGAACTGAAAGGAATGAAAGAACTGACTCGATAGAGCGTCGCCGCTCTATGCCTACGTATTCCCTTGTGCAATGAGAAAGTCAGAGTCAACGTAGTTCGGGAAACTACGGGGGGAATTGCTCGCCAAGACGTCGCGTCTTGTGCCTATGTACTTTCATCTGGTATGAAAGATCAGAGCGAACTTAGTTCGGGCTAACTACGGGTAAACAGGGTGTTCTCGATCGCACAGGGCGAGAGAAAAGGTTGACGATACTAGCGCACGCATTCTAGCAGTTAGGTGTATGCTGCTCGACCATTGGAGACTTAGGCTTTACCTGTTTGCGGTAGAACGGACGTAGTATGTCATTGGTTAAAAGGTATGGGAACCTACGGGTTCTAGAACTAAGGTCTGGTCTCAATTGCGCCAAGGCAAGAGAAAGGGGAAGATTAGTCGTCAGCGGGGAAGTCTCGATCGCACGGCAGCGAGAGAACAGAGAAGTTAGTTGTTAATGTGCTCGCTAGGATATCGCGTCCTATGCCTACGTACTCTCAACATGTATGAGAGATCAGAGCGGCGTAGTTCAGCTAACTACAGAAAACGGTCTCAATCGCACAAAAGCGAGAGAAAAGGGAGTCTCGATTGCACGGAGGCAAGAGGGGGGATCTCAATCGCCAGTACGCGAGAGAAAGGAGTTTCGATCGCACAAGGGCGAGGGAAAAGAGGAAGTGGGCCTAACACGCCTAAACGGGAAGGAACTCGGACACACACGCAAGAACCTAAGGCGTAGGAGCGAATGCGTCGCGTATTAATTTTCGTGCTATGGACAAGATAGAGAGACAATATTGAGGATCGTTCTCCAATTGAATCATGTCGCACGAACCAAAAACAGTGGGATCTCGTCTTACAAGACTTCATCGATCACCAAAAGTCAAAATAAAATCGAAAGATGAAAAGAAATAAGGAGAGAAAAAAAGTGGTCTCGGATCCAACATTATTCATCAATAATTTGACTGGTAATGAATTACGGAAATGTCGTCATCGACCCAAACGAAAAATGGGACAAAATGCCCAATAACAAATGCGGAATAAGATTAACTTCAAAGAAAGTGTAAACATCTAATCTAAATAGAAAAGTTAATGCTAACTTCTAAATAAAATATTAAAATAGATAATATGCACATAAAAAAAAACTCTAATGAAAAATAAGAAGAAAGTTCTAAAATAAATCATATAACAACTTCTAAAAGAAATATATTAAGAAAAAGAAAAATATATACAATATTCACAAACTGTTTTAAAAAAATTAAAAATAAAATAAAATATATAAACATAGTTAATATAATATATAATAATATAATATATATACATAGATTTATGTCGAAAAAAATAAAGTATATACTTCAAAAAAAAGAAATGAAACTAGGGTGTGTGTAAGCTGAATCATGAGGTGGTGTTTAAAGAAACACATGGGCCGCTTTGCCCATTCTCCACAAACAGCATAAAAAAGGAAAAGAAATGAATCCTCTTCTTCTCTGTAACGTGTCTCTCTTTATCTCTCTCCGTTCAAAACCCTCGTCGGCGACATCACTTACTACGCCGCGAATCACAGATCGCAACAACACAACTCATTCAAGAGTATTATCGTTTCGTGTTTCATGTGTGAAGCTAGACCGTCAATGTTGAAGCTTCGCGTGGGTTTGTGGGTGTTGCTGGGTTTTGTGTTCGACGAGATCTGGGTGTTTGGGAGAGTGGAGGTTGTTTCGGAGCTGTGGGAGGTAGAATGGGTTTTGAAGAAGATTAGCGGTTGAGGGAAGTTTGTTAGTTGAGTTTCTGGTATGAGTTTGAAGAAGTTATGGGAGTTGGTGTTCCGTTAATAGATTTCGAATGGGGGTGAGAGTGATGGCGAAAAGGTGTTGTTGGTGTGTTGAAAGGGAGATTTGGTGGTTCGATGGAGGAGAAGGAAGAGTTTTGAGAAGGAAGGCTATGGTTGTCGGAGACGGAAAAAGAATGTTGAGGGAGGGTGATGTTGAAGTTCGAAGGAGGAAGATGGAGATTTGAGAAAGGTTGAAGGAGATTCAGAAAGGCAGATACGACTATGGAGGAAGGGAGATATGTTGGTTGAATGATGGTGAATGTTGAGGGAGAAGGAAGAAGATTAATGAAGTTTGAAGGAATGTTTGTGAGCGGAAACAAATCAATGGGTAAGTGTAAGTCTGAATCAAATGTCGATGAAAAAAAATAAGGTTCGCTTGTGAGATTTTGATGTTTTCTGCGAATGAATGTTGGGTTTTTTATGGAGTTTGTTTGGATGATGATGTTTGAACAAGGTTATTGTTAGCCGTGATTTCGGTGATATGAAGATGAAGGTTCATGATGAAGATGGTGGGAAGCAGATTGTTTAGGGTTAGGGCTCTTAGGGTTAGGGTTCTTGGGGTTAGGGTTGGGCGGCTAGGTTTTTCTAGGGTTGTCTGAAGGTGATGATGAATAGTGGTATATATATACCACTTTTCTGACACGTGGCAGAACAATGCTTAAAGGCTTAATGATGATTAAAGATGGTTAATGCTTGATTAATAATTAATAAAAAAAAGTTAAACTAATAAATGCTGATAATACATTGAATAAAACCTATAATTAAACAAAGAAACCTGTACAAAAGAAAGAAAAGGTGAAAAAACGTAAATAAAGAAAAAAGGGGGAGGTGGGGTTCAAACCCCCATCCTTCCGTATAACAATCACAAGTTCATCCGCTGGGGCAGGGATACGTCCAATAACAATACTGCTCAAATAACTATATATTGCATAAACATTAAAATTAAGAAAAAAATTGTAACACAAAATGGCCAGGGTGGGATTCAAACCCCCATCTTTCACTATAACACTCACAAGTTCACCCGCTGGGGTGGGGATACTTCCAATAACAAAAATGCACAAAGAACTATATATTACATGTGAAATATAAAAAAACAGATTTAATTAAAATAGAACATACTTAAACTAATTAATGAATAAACAATGATAAAAACTAATAAACATTCTAACTAATCTTAATTAAATTAATAAAAAATCTAGAAATCCTAATTAACTCTAAAAACAATTAATCTTAAAACTAAATAAAAAAATAGTTATTAATAATAAAACAAATAAATCTAATAAACCTATTTCTAAACTATTAATATTAAAAAAAATATTTCTAATTAAACTCTACTTCTAATAAAATATTCTAAAATAAATAAATAAAATCTATATTAAATTATCAAAATTCTAAAATAAAAACCTATTTAAAATAAAAATCTAAAATTAAATTCTATGCTAAAAATAAATTAAACTATGCTAAAAATTAATAAAATAAGTAAAATAAAATTGTAAATAAAAACTGAAAGATCGGGTGAACACCGAAATGTCACCGAAAATACCAGCGCGGACTGGACCACCAGAAAGAGAAATCTCCGCTCGATTCCATAATAAAAATCCCTATTTGAACTGGTTTAAATCGCCTAAAATGCGAAGAAAAAGGGGTTGTGATCCCGATAATTCGTCCTGACTGACAAAATGCACCGTATACGAGAGTTGATATGCAAAATGCAAATGGAACGAAACATAAGCCAAATCACTGAAAAAAGGTTGGTCAAATTTTGGGGTGCAACACTTACCCATTTACTATCTGAGATGGGGTATATCACCCCTGCTTCAAGGAGTTCCAACACCTCCTTTTTCACCATGACTCCCATATTGGGATTTAATCTCCTCTGGTGTTCTCTATAGGGTTTATAATCTTCCTCTAACAGAATTTTATGCATACAAACAAAAGGATTAATTCGCTTCAAATCCTCAATGGCATACCTGATTACTTTTGGGGCATTTTTGCAAGACAACAAGGAGTTTCTAAGTTTTTGAATTTTCCTAAACTAGCATTTACTATAACAGGATGTTTTGACCCTTCATCTAATAACTCATACCTAAGTGTCTGGGGTAATTGCTTCAGCTCTAACTTTGGTTCTTGTTGTTCAGGTTATTTGCCATGTGTCATAAGCAGTTCAAAACTTTGGTTTTTAGAAGTGAGAATTTCTTCCAATATCTTGCTATAAACTGTTGATTTTTTCAATCTTAAGGTCGACAGTTCCAATCAGGCACACTTCAAACTCATTGGTTAGAAGTGACTTTGAAGAGCATTCTTTGACACATGTGTCGATAACATCGACTAAACAACACGAATCTCCTAAAGAGATCTTTTCATGAGTTTTGAAAGGAAAAACTCATTTTTCTCATCACCCACATCAATGGTTAATTTTCCTTTTTTCACATCTATAATTGCTTCATATGCAGCTAAGAATGGTTTACCTAAGAGAATAGGGATTTGGGAGTCCTCTTTTATTTCCATAATAAAAAAGCTAGTTGGAATGTACAACTACCCAATTCTTGTGAATACATCCTCTAATACCCTAATGAGATACTTGACTAATTTTTATGCCAACTGTAGAGACATGTTTGTAGGTTTAATTTCATCTATATCAAGCTTCTCATGCATAGACATGGACATAAGGCTAACATCGGCCCCTGAGTCATACATTGCTCTCTCAATGTTCATGTTGCTTATTACACAAGGAATTGAAAAACCTCATGGATCCTTGAGTTTTTGTGGAAGCTTGTTCTGAACAATTATGTTACTTTCATTTTTTAGTGCTACAGTCTCATGATCCTCTAATTTCCACTTGTTCAAGAGGGTTTATTTTAGGAACTTAGCATAGGTGGGCATACGGGATAGAGCCTCAATAAATGGGACATTGATGTAGATCTTTCTCATTATCTATAAACAAAATTTAAACTAGGATTCCACTTTTGCCTTTGCAAGACTCTATGGAAATAGGATAGAGGGCTTATAGGTAAGAGGAACACCCTATGGTTTTTTATTCTCTTCCTCTTTAACAACCTTTTTTTCAGGTGGTGTTGGCTCACTCTCTTTTACCTTTTTATTTTTCCCACTAGAATCCTTCACTTTATTACTGCTTCTAGTTGTTAAAACATTCATATACCTATTTAGGTTAGTCTCAGGCTATCCTAGAAAGTTCATGGGAGTTACATATGATAATGCTTGCAGCTATGCAACTTGGGAGATTTTAGTCTCTAGCCTCTTATTGTGGGTAGCATTATTCTCATCTTTGGTCATTAACTGTCTACGAACCTAGTTTGTATGGAGATTTTGATTTCTAAAATCTTTGTTTTGACAAGTTTGAATCATCACAAAGTTCTGCATTAACATTTCTAGACTGGATTTCCTAGGCAAGTCAGGTAAAGTTGTGTTAGAATACAGATTATCGCATAGTTAACACTATCTTGGACAGTCCCTCCAGGGAGGTTCATTTGGTAATAAGTTGTAGAATGTCGATTCACTCTGCAAGTTTCACAAGAAATGACCGCATGAGTAGTAGGAGTTGCATGGGTGTAATACCCTAATTTTTACCCCTAAGATCTCACATGTCATTTACATCTTTGCATCACAAACAAGATCATACATGGTTGCCTCCTACCCTCCTCTATGGCTTTGCTTCTAAAGAAGATCACCAAGCACCCCTGTGTTTCTTGTTTGTTTTATGTTTATTTATATTTACTAACCCCTAATTAAAATACCAAAAATATGTTTTGTTTCCTTTTGTTTTTGTTACTTAATGGGTAAGAAAGACGTCAAGGATATCAAGCTTAGTTCCTCAACACTATTCAAGCTCATTTTAATCAAGAACATCCCAAGGTTTAATAACTTGTCTCTCAAGAAAGTCAAATGTTCATTTGTTTATTTCCAAGCCTTCTTCAATAAGTAAACCTCAAGCCAAGACCAAAGCAATGCAGTAAAAGGCCATTTTCACCTTTTCACTGATGTAAATTGATTTTCACATTAGTGCAATCGATTGCACCCCTTCAAAATGGTGCAAGATGTGAAGTTTTTCAGCAATGAAACTCGGTTTGCACATTAGTGCAATCGATTGCACTACTACAGTTTGGCCAAAATTGGTAGTTTTTAAGTTCTGCAACATTTGACTTTTGATTGCACTTGCATTGATTCATTCTTACATCAAGTGGAATATTCTAGATAAGCAAATCATCACAAATATCAGTTAAATATTATTCCTCTGTCTCATCATGATTAATTCCACCATACACCCTCATTTTAAAATAATTGATTTTTTATTTGCCACCCAAACCAAATTCCAAGCCTCATTATGCTCCAAACATAGCCTTTATTTAAACAAACTCCCTCCATTCCAATTGGGTTTCCAATCATTTTATTCCATCATTTTTCTAAATTCTCTACTCATCAATTCTGATTCTCTCTCACTTTTGGAATTCTTCACTCACTCTCTCTATTTTTCATCTTCCCAACCATTACTAAAGCTTTCTCCATTGAAATTTAACAAGCTTTTCATTGAAGCTTATTAATCTTTGAGCTAAATCTCCATCAAAAGACTTCTTCTTCATCAAATTATGTTGAATCTAAGCTTTGGAGATCATTCTTTAAAGTTGATTTTGAAGCAAATTCAGATTTAGTTGGTAATTCTTAAATCAACATTGTTTGTTTTAATTTACATCTTTCACCATGCGATCTCTTGTGATTTGTGTGTTTCTTGATCCATTTGATTTGAAATTGGATTACATCTAGTTTTCATTGATGATAATTACTGTGATTTTCGTGCTCAATTGCATACATTATTATTTGGTGTTTGAATGCATAAGTGATTTTGGAAAAGTTATTTTTAAACTCATTTTTTGTTGTTTCTACAGGTGAAAATTGATTTCCACACTGGTGCAATCGATTTGCACCTGTTATTATGCTCTTGGAATTTAAATTTTTTAGGGTGCAATCGATTGCACCAGTACATAATGAGTTTTTTTTGCTTGTTTTTGAGATTGTTTTGCCTCATTTTCTTCTTTCTTCCTTTTTCCTTTATTTTGCCTTGGATTATGATTTTGTTGATCAAAATTTCTCTTCAAATTCCATGGACTTTGTGTGTTTGATGGAGTTGGATAAATCTTCATTAGTTCAAATTTATCTTTAAGTAAATCATTGGATTGATTTTAGGTGCTTTGAATTAGTGATAAGTTTAGTACTTTAATCCACCAAGAAGGGTGATGGAAATTGAAGATGGAATGATCCAAATGTTGTAATTCAATTTGGTTTCCCTTCTCCCCTATTCTTCTCTTTTTCTTTTGGTCAATGAAAATCTTAAATGTCATGGAACTTTTCTTTTAAGTTCTTGATTAAGATGAGACCACTACCTCTTTCCTTTTGGTGTGGCAAGCTTTAGGAGAGTGAATTATATGTCACTTCTTTAGCTTGTATTATCACAAATAGTGTATTGATCGACCTCCCATAGTACGACCTTCTTCATAGGTTGTGCTACGATTGCTTAATATAGCGCTACATTTTGTCCCGAATCGAATTTAAGTTGTTTTTTGTAAGCGAGATTGTCAATCTCCTACTCTCTATAGTGTGGGGTGAAATAGATTGCCTCTTTGTCATTTAGAGAGCTAGTTGGCATACTCGTAGATTTTATCCGAGTTGGAGCCCTTCTTTTAACGATGTATAGATTCATGTTTTCATGCTTATGGTTAATTAGTCGAGTATTCTCTGAAAAACGACAAAATTTTTTTCATCACTAACACTAACATACCAACTATATTGGTACACAAACTTTACTTTAAGTCATTTAATTTTTTACCTTTAATTCTTGTCATTTATTTTATGCCTTTTTATTTTTGCATTTTTATATCATTCTATCATCTTATTTTTCTCTTTGTCCATTTTGACCTTTGTTTATGCTTTTTCTCTTTTTGCTTTGTCCATTTGGACTATATTTCTCTTAAGACATTAATAAATAACAGATCACTTAAAAAAACTGGTTCTCTTAATCTCGGACTGTTGTGACCTTGTGATTGGACCTGGACTTCGGACTTAGATCTAGGATCCTTGCCTTATGCTCTTGGAGATTTGAGACATTGGACCTTGGTGTTGCTTTTGTCTGTTTGTTTGAAAATTTTCTATGTGCAGGTGATGATACTTTAACATTATGAAAATCATCTGATGCATGACTCTCCTAATTGGCTTTTAACCCTTGGTAAAACCTTGCTTTGACTTTGCTATGGCTTAACTTGGGACTTTCTCGGATGCTTTAATTCATCTGGTTATTATGCTTGCGGCTTAAATCCAAAAAGGAAGAGGAATGCTTATGTTGACTTTTATAAAGTTTTTGCTCCTTTTGTGGTTAGATCTTTCTTTGCCCTTAGATTTTTATGTTTATGCTTTAGGATAATCACTTCATCTCCTCTCGTTCTTCAATTTCCAAAATCTTCTCCCTTTTTCAAAACCTTCTTGTTTTCAAACTATAACCTCTTTCACAATAAAACTTTGACTTTTGTCAAGTGATTTTCAAAATATTTTCTTTAATAAATGTCAATCAGTGTTAATCATAACTTTGACCATTTCAAAAAGACATAAAAAATACAAAAACTCATTCAAACTTTTTGTTCCTTTGGGCACTTTTTCATTTAAAACTTTTCATAAAGATTAGACACGAGTCATTTTCATAGTTGAGATGTAATTATCCTATTTACCATAGTATTTAAGATGTTGACATTTTCCACTTAGATGTTGAGTGATATACTTGTTGATTTTTATCCAAGCAAAAATACTCCATCTTAAGATGATGCAAATGTTGTTTCTTATACTTGTGGGTGACTAGTCGTAGTTTTCTCCTTAAAATGAAGACTTGTATTTTCATTTAAAATGAATCATAACAAACCAATTTTTTTATTTGTACTACGAACTACGAGTTTTTGATCCTATATTGAACCTTTAAGGGTACGTAGGCATGAGGCTCAAGAAGTCTCTCTAAGCACAAAAATCTTAAAAAATATTTCTTCTCTCATCTCCCCAATCTAATTTCAAACCAAAAAGCGTAGATTTTTAAAAGAGGTTCCTATATAGTACTATAGAGGTTTTGGGTTCTGACACCTTCCCTTTGTGTAACCAACCCCCTACCCTATCTCTTTTTATTCGTTCTTGTTTTAGAACTCCTTAGGTTTTGTTTGATCTTTTTCCTTTCCTTTGGATAAATAAAAGCACGGTGGCGACTCTTGCTTTATGAGTTAAGTTAATCAATAGCTTACACTCATAAATTGTACCGCTACAATGAGGGATGCTTACACTTTCAATCTTTTGGTACATAGAATATACTTTATCATTCATATGGTTAAAGTGACTAACTTTGTAAAGTCCACTCTTTTGAGGATCCATTATAGTGAGAGCACGATCACATCCCCACGAGTGGTGTTTCTTTGCCATGTCCTCAATAAGTGCATAAGTTACATCCTTAAAACTATTCATAAGAGCTTCTTCAGACGGAGCATCAAAAGTCATCCTTGTAGAATAAAGGAGACTCTTGTAAAAGTTATGGACAACAATCCATTTTCAAGCCCATGAAAAGGCCATAACCTCAACAATTCTTATAATTACTCTCAAGCCTCAAAGAGAGACGCACCCTCTTCTTAGTTAAAATTTTAAATTTGTCTCATAATTTGTGTCGTTGTTCGGCGAGAAATAACGCTCAAGGAACAGTTTTTCAAGCTCGACCCATGTCGTAATGGAATTTGCCAACAGAGATTGTAGCCACGCACTGGCTCTACCCCAGAGGAAAAAGGGGAAAATCTTAATTAAATAGCGTCGAGTTTGGCCTTATTTATTTTAGCGTACCATAGATTTCAATAAAGATTGACAAAAACATGTTTGGGTTTTCGGTAGGTACTCCAACAAGCTGGTTTTGCTGCACTATACCTATGAGAGATATCTTAATTTCAAAGTTAATAGGCCCTACAACAAGATGGACTATGCTACAATGTGATTCATCCACTACTACGGACAATAGGTTTAACAACGCTTGTAAAAGAGATATAACCACAGTTGAGGGTCCATGGTAAAGAAGTGTGTGGTTGGAAGTGGATTCATATTAGACATTGTTTTATTATATAAGTGTTGCTATATGTTTAACATTTTCTTAATATTAAATATTAGACAACACTTTTCTTTAGATAGCGCTCAAAAATTTAAAAAAAATGTTGCCTTAAATAGTATATTGGATAACACTTACAATTTAAAAGAAGCATTGCCTTAAATAGTACATTAAACAGCACCTGAAAATAAACAAGTACGTTGTCTAATGTTCAAAATATTTAATGTCCATTTACCAACGCTTATTTTAGACAGGGTGTTCTAATGTTCAAAATATTAACCCCCTTTATCAGAGCTTATTTTTGTAAGTGTTGTCTAATGTCAAAAGTATTAATGCCCCTTTACCAATACTTGTTTTCAAAATCGCTGTCTAATGATAAAATATTCGCAACTCTTTACCAACACTTATTTTTAAAAGTGTTGTCTAATGTCCAAAATATTAATGCACCTTTACAATTGCTTATTTTCAAATGCACTGTCTAATATCACAAATATTAACTCCCCTCTACCAACGCTTATTTATTAAAGCGCTGTCTAATAATACACATTAAACGCTGCTGAATTTTCTTTAAATAATCTAAAAAATTATTATAAGTAATTTATATATACCATACTATACTATTATTTAATTTTATAATGTCTTCCACAAAAATTTTCTGCCAAATTTCTATTTATTTTAACAATAATAAATATTAATAATAATAATTTTTAATAATTATAATAAATAATATCAACTATCCAAAAATCTATTGTTAACTTTAATTAATAATAATAATAATAATAATAATAATAATATAATAATAATAATAATAATAATAATAATAATAATAATAATAATAATAATAATAATAATAATAATAATAATAATAATAATTTATGTAATCCTCCTAATTTTTAAATTTTAGTTTTAGTTACAATTTTTTTAGCTTGTTTTCGCTCTTATATTTGCAATATAACTACTATTTTCATTAACTATCCAAAACTATAATATTAATTATTATTACTATCAATAATAGTGAATAAGAAAAATAATTTATATTTAATTCGTCCCTTAATATATGAGACAAATAAATACATATTTTTTAATTATTCATTTTTTCTAAAAACTCTAAATATTTAACTAATTATAAATTTTAAAAAATTGATATTAATAATTTCAAAATTTTTAACTAATTATTATAATGTTAAAAGTTTATCGTATGAGAGAGTTTGAACCCCAAACATTTTGGAAGAGATAAGTTAGCTAACCATCTAAATTAACGAGTTTTTGTTTAAAATTCTCCCATACATAATATTATATAAACGTGCTTTTGGCATTAAGAACTTCAAAAAATATCACTAATTATATTTTCAAAAATATACTCTCAAGTTTTTTTGAAAATTTAAAAATTTATTTAATTATTATAATTTATAAACAAGTTGACATCAGAAACTAAAAAAATTAAACTAATTATATAATTTAAACATAAATGTCATTAGAAACTTCAAAAATATCACTACTTATATTTTAGAAAATATATTCTCAAAGTGTTAATATTATATATTTTATTTTAATAAATTTATAAATATCATAATATTTAAATATAATTATTTTAATAAATAATGTTTTATTTATAAGTGAATAATATAAAAAAAGAGGAAAAAAATGATCTTAGTTATAAAATAAATGGTATTGATTCATGAATCAATTAAGTTACAAAAAAAGACGCTACTGCAAAAACACATGTAACTTTACACGCGAAATTGATTTAACCTCGATTAAAGAGGCGAGATAGCGAAAGACGTCATGAAAATATGTCACTTTACCCCGTCAGTTTAAAAATAACCAACATGATAGTTGAAATGGTCTTGTGTTCGATCCCCAACAATAATTTTTTTATATTTTCCAAACTAGCACCATATACCTATCAGTTTAATAACAATACCAAGGAAAATATATATTATTTTTTTAAATACTAATTATATTATTTACATAGAATACTAATAAATTAATTTGGTTACAAACTACATTGTTTACACAGAGTATAACGTTGTTTACACAAAATATTAAATTTGTTCTTCATCCTCATCGATGTCTGTGAAGAACAAATGTTGGATATCTTGGAGAAGAGCAAATGTTGGGGATCTTCTTTCATTGATCTTGAGAAAGATCAAATGTCTGATATGAAACAAAAAAGGTTAGATAAATAAAATAAATATTCAGTTATATGATTATTTAAGAACATAAACCTTGAACCCAAATAATTTTCTGATATTGCAATCCATCCTTAAGAATGTTTCCCAAACAAAATAAATGTCTTTTTAAGTTTCAAAATTTTCATTATTGTAGATGTTTTTGATTGGCTGCATTTTATGGGAAAACATTGATGGATGTATGAATGTCATGACTGATGTTATGACATACATAATGAGTATTCAGCAGGGTAAGTTTGAATAGCTAAGAGTCAAGTATGTTGGATGTCATGCTGAATGTTATGACATCAAGCGTATGACATCAGGGCGCGCAGGTTTTAGTTTCTGGTATTAGCTCAGGCTATACTTCAACAAACATTTTAGGAAGCCTAGTTATCTCAGGCGACATATCAGGCATTGCTAAGGATAACATGGAATGTCCCTGACGTAATTGGACGTGCGCAGTTTCATGAAGAGAGGTTTATCTTGGATAAACCTAACTTCTGCACGAAGGCTCAAGGACTGTATGATGCCTATATATACAGAAGTAGCAATCCTATTTGAAGATAGTTCTTGACATGGTTTTAGAGAACGTGTATTTGTGAGTGAAGAATTTTGTTCTTCACGTGTTTTTGTGTGTCTTAGGAATACTTGTAAACCAAGCAATTATATGTTGTATGATTGCATTGGTCTAGAGTTCTTAAGTTGTCTGTTAAGTGTGTCACTCTAAGCTTTTAAGCAAGAGTGTTGTGTCACTTGATCAAAGTTGTGAAGCAAGATCAAGGTGTGTTTGAAGTGTGACTTCATTGCCATTTGTAACTTTGAATTGGTTGATATCACTGCTGTGATTGAGGGGGAGTGAGTTGGTAACTCTGGTCTAGTGTTAGGCTGGAGTGTCATTGGGTAGGTCTTAAGTGAAGAGTGCAAACTGGTTGTTTGACTCTGAATTAATTCTACTAATAGTGAATTTCCTCCCTGGCTTGGTAGCCCCTAGATGTAGGTGTGGTTTGCACTGAACTAGGTAAACAATTACTTGTGTTATTTACTGTTTTCATTTACAGTTTGTCATTAAGTTTTGTAGTCTATGTTACAGTGGATGTCATAACATCCGTGATAACATCCACTTTTGGGTACCTAGAATTTCAATTGGCATCAGAGCAGGCACCCTGCCTATTATTTTCTAGGTGAGATCTAGGGAAGAAAAATTCTGGTACTATGAACAAGGATATAGGATTCACAAATAGACCACCAATTCTGGATGGCTCAAATTATAACTACTGGAAACCTAGAATGATAGCCTTCTTGAAGTCTTTAGACAGCAAGGCATGGAGAGCTGCCAACTCAGGATGGGAACATCTAGTGAAGACTGATAAAGATGGAGTATCTGTGTTAATACCTGAAGAGGAATGGAACAAAGAGCAAGAGGTATTGGCTCTTGGGAATTCTAAGGCTTTGAATGCCTTATTTAATGGTATAGACAAGAACATTTTCAGACTAGTGCATCATTGTGAACTGGCCAAAGAGGTTTGGGATACCCTCAAAACAACTCATGAAGGCACCTCAAAGGTCAAGATGTCAAGATTGTAGATGTTGACCACTAAATTTGAAAATCTGAGAATGAAGGAGGATGAGACTATTCATGAATTCTACATGAATATTCTTGAGATTTCCAATACCTCAAGAGCTTTAGGAGAAAAGATGCCTGAAGAAAAGCTTGTGAGGAAGATTCTAAGATCTTTTCCTAAGAGGTTTGCCATGTAAGTCACTGCTATTGAAGAAGCTCATGATATAAGTAACATGAAAGTGGATGAACTCATTGGTTCTCTTCAAACTTTTGAGATGGGAATGTGTGATCAGGTTGTGAAGAAGAAAAAAAGCATAGCCCTTGTCTCAAATACTGCAGATGACTCTGAGGAAGACAATAGTGAAAGTGAGGAGAATCTGTCAAAAGCAATAGCCTTGCTTGGAAGACAATTTAACAAACTGATCAAAATAATAGATCACAAGTCTAGGCCTAATGACAAGAACACTTCTTCTGACATCAGCAGAAGAGGAAAAAACAAAGAAAGGCCCAGCCAAGGCAAAGGAGTTAAGTGTCATGAATGTGAGGGACATGGGCACATTAGAGTTGAATGTCCCACCTATCTCAAGAAGCAAAAGAAGGGCCTAGCAGTCACTTGGTCTGATGGAGATTCTGAGAGTGGATCAGAAGAAGAATCTGCCAAACATGTCACTGTTCTAAATACTGTATGCATATCTGATGGTGACTCAAGTGAAGATGAGCTGACCTTTGATGAACTTGCAGCTTCATATAAGAAGCTATGCATCAGAAGTGCAGAAATATATCAGCAAGGAGAGCAACAGAAGAAAAGCATAAGGGAATTAGAGGCTGAGAAAATGGAGCATCTGGCAACCATAGACTCTCTCAAAAGTGAGGTCAACTTGTTGGAGTCTAAACTAGATCAGATGTCAAAATCCATAAGGATGCTAAACCCTAGGACTAACACTCTAGAAAAATTCTACAGAGTGGTCAGAAAGTAGGAAACAAGTCTGGACTGGGATTTATTGGTGAACAGAAACCCATCTTAGGGTCTAAGAAGCCAAGGGTTGAGAATTAGAGGTCAAACCGAATGTCACGACCAATGTCACAACATCAGAGAAACAGAAGCAGGAACCTGACCAAGAATAAATTCCAAGGGTATAGGTGTTACTACTGTGGAAGACTTGGACATATTAAACCTTTCTGCTTCAGGCTACATGGATTTCCTAGTCACCCTTATCAAGGAAAATCCAAACAGGGTATTCAGGCCAAGAAACAACATCAAGTTAGACCCAAAAAGGATGCTCAAGTCAAGAAACAACAATGGGTTACCAAGGAGGTTGCTCTAGTAGCTCATACCTCTCTTAGGATGCCAACCAAAGAAGACTAGTATTTTGACAGTGGTTGTTCTAGACATATGACTGGAATAGGGAACCTTTTGATGAACATCAAACCTCATTCCTCAAGCCATGTAAACTTTGGTGATGGAGCTAGAGGAGAATCCATAGGTGCTGGAAAACTAGATTGTCCTGATGTTCCAGAACTGGAGAATGTCATGTTGGTTAAAGGACTGACTGTAAATATTATCAGTATCAGTCAGCTCTGTGACCAAGGTCTCAATGTCAAATTTACTAAGGGTAAATGTATTGTCACCAATGAAGAAGGTGAGGAAGTCATGAGAGGGTCTAGAGCTAAGAATAATTGTTACTTATGGGAGTCTAAAAGTAACTTGAATATCTGTCCCTTGACCATAGAAGAAAAGGAGGATAAACTGTGGAATAAAAAGGGTGGACATCTTCTAAGGGTAAAGAAGACCATATCCAAGGAAGCAGTAAGAGGAACTTCAAAGCTAACTCTAGATGATAGAACAGGTTGTGTAAAATTTCAGGCTGGTAGGCAAGCCAAGAAAGGACATCCAAAAGATGGACATCATAGAAACCTAGACCTGTTATACTGGAATTTGATGGAGTCCATGACAAGTGATCATAAAGGAAGCAATGTCACTCAGGATGTCATGACTTTGTATTGTGACATTAAGAGTAACATCAATATGAACTCAGTTAAGTCTAAAAGAATCAGACATAGGGATAACATGCATTAATTTGGAAAGGTTCGTTTAAAGCTTGGAAACACTGATCTACATAGTGCTGACATGGTTACAAGAGGTCTCAAGGCCACTCAATTTGAAAATTCACAAAGCAAGTTGAGGACCTACCTTTATGAGAGATTATAGCAATTAATGATAACTGGGAATTTTATTTTGAAAATTAATCATCTGCTGATTGGTCAAAATATTGAGTTCCCTCCTTTTGTGCAATATTACCCCTCTAGCACATACACACAAGACGTTTACTACATTTGGTGCCCATACAAACTCTTAATCTTCCATATCTATTCCAACAAACACAGAAAACCCTCTCTCTCTCTCGCGATCAAAGTCTCCAAAAATGTTTCAATATCCAAAATCTTCCCCTTCCAAAAAGCTGAACATCATCGCTGATGCAGATGTTGATGCTAGAATTGATTCTAGCAACCCTAACGAGGTTCTTGTGGTAGCTCCTCTGTGAATGCTAACTGTAACACCCCACTTCCCAAAACAATTAAAATAATAACCATTATAAATATACATCAGAGTATTTTTTCCCAAGTGGGATATCACATAGCAAAACCAACATTTTCTTATAAAAAGGTTTTCTCCAAAATACAGCGGAAAATAACAAAATAGTAAAATCCAACAAAGTTTTTGATACGTTCACAGGAAATAAAATACAAGTTCAACAGAAGGCAACTAAAAACACCCAAGTCCCGTGCTACGTATCAGAGCATCCTAGACTCGACTGGTACACCATAATCCAAGTTAGCTAAGTACCTGGATTATCTGTACTTCCGGAGAAGCACAGACCACAACAATAACAAAGGGGTGAGAAAACATGATTAAAATATATTGGTAATTTAATACATGCAAATAAGGTAGTAAAACACACCAATATTCACCCCACAACACCAATCATCGAACCTACTGTTCAAATTTCAATATAACATATTATAATGCAAATATGCAACTCAACACCAAGCATGTGGTACCGACTCATTGGTTCATTCAATCGAACCCTGGACAAATCACTTACGCTCCGACAGATCACTTACGCTCCTACTGAGATATGATCTATCCCCAACAGATCACTTACGCTCCTACTGAGATATGATCTATCCCCACCATTCTCCACAAAGGATTACAGATGAATCACATACACTCCTCCTGAGCAATGATTCATCCCACCAAACACCATGATATGTACGACACCAATGCACGACAACAATGCACGACAACAATGCACGACAAACAAACTCAAGCACACTAAGTGCACACGATCCTCCTGATCACATCACCACACATTATATATATTACACCACCAATAAACACAAGCACACTAAGTGCACAACAATTAAACTCAAGTAAATAATCAATAAATCATTTCAATCGATCCATGGTTTAGTTACTATTTAATTAAACAATGACTCCCCAAAATATTGGATATAAAAATATTTGGCAAATAACTATATTATTTATACCATGTTATAGATCTATTCAAGAGCTTTCCAACGCTTCAAACAGGGACTAAATCCGACTTACGGATCATAAGTTATGGCCAAAATCGTCAAAACAGAACATTCACCAATATACAGCTTTGAGTCGACGCAAACAACGCAGAATGCAGAAAATTCTGTGTTTTCCACCGTTTGAGGCCTTCCGGACCTCCGATTTCAATTCCGTAAAAAGCCCCGGTTCCAGAATTCGAAATTCTACCATAATATGACAATTATAACAGCCAACAACATATTTTTAAAGATCATATCATCATATATCATATGACCATACTTTTCAAAACCATGGAATTTAGGGGTTTCTATCCTAAATGTGATCCTACCCATCATACACTATCACACAATCCCCATGATCATACGAAAACCCACCCTTACTACCCGGAACTATTATCTTGCTCAAATTCAAGCCTATTTCTCCACTTTTATCTCTTGTCCTCTCGGAACCTATTTCATACTCATCGCTATTACTACGGAAATTATACCGGATTTCACCAATCTCATAATAGCAAATACGCCACTCTATCAGTATCAGCAACAATCATCACACTCTACTCTAATTAATTGTTCCTTAAACTATATCTCAGAACCTATATCATGATCATTACCCAAGCCACAGAGGTTACACAAAATATCACCAATACTCATGGTCATTATCCAAACCACAGAGGTTATACAGGAACTCACCAACATCGTAACAATGTACGAATTTCATCACCATCAACAACAACAACAACAGGCATAATGTCATAAATTCGTGTTCATCACTAATATTATAGGAATTACACAGAATCCCATAATCATCATAAAATGTATGCACAAAACTCTTCAATCACAACGACATTCATAAACACAGACATAATATCATATATCAATCATAATCATCAAATTCCTACGGGGTTAAGGAATCCCCTCTACCCAATTTCGTGCATTATACCAATCCCAATCAGTCCCCCCCCCCCCTTTACCTGGATAGTTGTTCTGATCGGTGAAGAGTCCTCCCAAGATTGGATAGCCTTGACCTTCTCTCTTTTCCTCTGTTCTTCGTTCTTCTCCTAATTCCCTCTTCTCCCGTTCTATCGTGTCTTCTCACTTCCCTCTTTCTAACTCCCTAATAACCTCTCACCTCCTATTTCCTTTTTAATTTCTAATCCCAAATAATAATAATAAAATAATATCAGTAATAATACTAATAAAATAAATAGTATTATAATATACATAATATTATTAATAATAATATTAGTTCACCAAAATCATAATGTTAATAATATTAGTAATAATATTCCACCAATAATATTAATACTAATAATAATAATAATAATAATAATAATAATACCACCAATATTATTATTATCTATTATATTATTATATCCACACCAATTCACCACCAATAATCCTCCCATATTAGGGACACTCACCAAACATCATCCAACACATCCCCACAAAAAGGGCACACCAACATATAATAATTAAAATAATAATAAAATGACTAAATAATTAAAATGGGTGTTACAACTCTCCCTCACTTTAATTATTTTCGTCCTCGAAAATTACCTGATGGAAATAGTTCCGGATACGCTTCTCGCATCCTACTTTCCAACTCCCAGGTCACACTGCCTCCTGCAGCACCTCCCCAAGCTACCTTCACCAAAGGTATCTCCTTCCCTCAGAGCTGTTTCATCTTACGATCCTCGATCCTCAACGACATCGTCTCAATAGTAAGATTCTCCCGAAACTGAACATCATCTCTCTGAATCACATGAGATGGATCAAAAACATACTTTCGCAATTGCCACACATGAAACACATCATGTAAGTTCGACAATTCAGGCGGCAACGCCACCCTATAAGCCGCAACACCAATTCTCTGCAAAATCTCATAAGGTCCAATAAATTTAGAATCCAGCTTCTTGGACTTTAATGCACGACCCACACCAGTCATCGGGTTAACTCTTAGGAATACGTGATCACCTACACTGAATTCCAACTCTTTCCTCCGGTTATCATGATAACTTTTCTGTCTACTCTGAGACACTTTCATTTTCTCACGAATCATCTGAATTGTCTCAGTAGTCTGCTGTACAATTTCTGGTCCAAGCACCACATTCTCACCAGTCTCATACCAACACAGAGGAGTCTTACACCTCCTCCCATACAAACTTCAAACAGTGCCATTCCGATACTCGAATGGTAACTGTTATTGTACGTGAACTCAATCAATGGTAAATGAGTATCCCACGCACCACCCTTTTCCAACACACAAGCTCTCAGCAAATCCTCAAGCGAATGAATAGTCCTCTCTGACTGACCATCAGTTTGCGGATGATAAGCTGAACTCAACTTCAACTTAGTTCCCAACGCTTCCTGTAAGCTCTTCCAAAATTCCGAAGTAAACCTCGGGTCTCTATTCGACACAATACTGGACGGAACACCATGTAACTTTACAATTACTCGAATATAAATCTCCATCAGCTTCGTCAACGGGAAACTAATATTGATCGGCACAAAGTGTGCAGACTTCGTCAATCGATCCACAATCACCCATATAGCATCAAAACCTCTCGCCGTATTCGGCAAACCTGTAACAAAATCCATAGTAATGCAATCCCATTTCCAAACCGGAATCTCTAATGGTTGCATAAATCTAGACGGTCTCTGGTGTTCTACTTTCGACTTCTGACACGTCAAACAGGCATACACAAATTGAGCAATGTCTCTTTTCATACCAGACCACCTGTCGCTTCCGCGAAAATAAGGTGCTGGCAAAACAGAAGAGTCGCCACCTTTCGTTATTTATCCCTCGGAGCGGGAAAGGAAACAATCGGAAAAACCTGACGAAAAGGTATAAGACAAGGTCATCGCAACCGTTGTCTGGGTTCGGGAGTCGGTTACGCAAGGGGAAGGTATTAGCACCCCTCACGTCCGTCGTACTCGACGGGATCCATGCTTGTTGTGTTTACTGGACGAGTTGGTTTATCTATCTACCTATCAAGGTTGGTCTGAAAAAGAAAAATGACTCGGCAAAGCGTCGCACTTTATGCCTACGTATTCTCATCAGAGAATGAGAAATCAGAGTCAACGTAGTTTGACCTACGACGGGTTACGGGGAAGGTGGCTCTCCAATACATCAGTATTGTGCCTACGTACTCTCAACAGGCTTGAGAGATCAGAGCTTACATAGTTCGGGATACTACGGCTTATGGGGATTCAGATTCATCTGTTTTATCGAGTAGGGTTAAACAACAGTTCCAGCAGTTAGGGACAAAGCCTGTTTGCGTTGGCGCTGAAGTTTAACGACACTCTTTTCTTCAGAAAAGCTTCCTTTAAATTATGGGCCCACGGGGCAAAAAGGTTTGAAGTTTTGTTTTCTGTCTTTTACGGAAGAAGTGTTTTTTATTGTGTTTGCAATTTCAATCGCACTAAAGACTATGACCTGAGAGTGAATGCGTCGCATGTCACCCAAAGGGTGCCATACTAAACATCCAGACTGTTGGAAAGAAACTCTCCAACAATCCTTTCTCAGATAGCTTAAGGCTCGTAACGTACGAAAGAAATCATTCATGATTACTGTATCTTAAGCTGTTTTGAGATGAGAAGAGAACAGGCTCAACTACGGGGAGACTATCAAGTCCTACTGTTGTCATGCCAAGGATTCATCCTATGGTTGAGGTTTGAAACAGGGAACTCCTAGAAGTTATCATGCATAGGTTTCAACCTAAAGTTCTATCATCACTTCCTTATCAAAGGAAATGAGAGTCCTAAGGGATCATGTCAATGATACACAGGAACAGGTAAACATCAGCTTAAACAGTAAACAGTGATACAGTAAACGATTGTAAAATGCATGCAATGCAAGTGAGGGAGGAAATGTGTGTGGGGCATCAGCCTCCACAAGCTCATCTCAACCTCAAGCCAGAATGAATAACAGTAATCATACTGAAAAGTAAAACATGCTATCAAGCAAAATCAGTAAACTGCAATCATACAGAAGAAATAAAATCATGCTATCAAGCAAAATAAACCACATGGGCAAGGGAGCAGGGCTCTACCGAATACCCGCAAGCAAAGCCACACAGTAACAATACAAGCAGAGGGAGCAACTCAACCTCTAGTGCAATCATGCTCCTAGATTAAAGTCTAGTGAACTTATTCTAATGCATCAAGCAAGTCAAACAAGGCACATCAATACAGAGAAGAAACAGACAAGAAATCAGATTAACTCCTCTCTCAACTCCAAGCTTCAGCTCTTCTAGCAGCAACTCAGTCTTCAGACTTCAATTACTCTTGACAAATATCAATTTGCTTCTCCAGGTTTCAACCCTTCAACATAAGTTTCAACTTATTCTCTCTTCTCCATAAGCTTCAGCTCTTTATCCAGTTCCACCTTCAGGCTTCACTTTTAACTACAAGTATCAACTTGATTCCTTCAGGATCTCCAAGCTTCAAAGTAAGTATCAACTTATCCTTTGTTCTTCAAGCCTCAACTCTACTCTCAATCTCAATTGAATCCTCTTCATAAGTATTAACTCAGTCTTCAAGCTCTCAAGCTCTCTTTGCTTTACCAGTCTCAACTTGGTCTTCTCTTCCTGCAAGCTTCAGCTTCTCAGAATAGTCTTCCAATCACTTAGAATTGTCAACTTCATCCTTCAGTCTTTAAGCCTCAGCTCTTCATTCAATCTTCATTGGATCTTCAAGTATCAACTTGCTCTTCTTGCTCTTCAAGCTTCAGCTACTATGGCAATGCTCAGGGAATCATCATCTTCCATACTCTTCAATGAAGTCTTCATCTTCAAACTCAAGCCCAACATCTCTCAAGATACTCAAACCTGAAGAAATCACTTAACTGGATAAGCTAGGATATTAAACTGCTTATTGACCACCAAAGGTGACCTATAAGGGTTCAACATCAAAAGAATGGTTCCCTCAAAGGTTCTACTTCCTAGGTACCATCACTTATCCCTCCAAAGGAGGGAGGTGAATACCATGGAAGGACCTTGAATCATGGGGAGGAATGGAGGTGAAAGATACCATCCATGTTTAAGAAAGAACTTAACTAAGTCTAAGCTCTACTTAATTCCTAACCCTAAAACAACAACAAAACAAACAAGGCTTCAAGCTCTCAATCTCCTTCTTCAATCCTCAAGTCTTCCACTATGCTCCTCCATGCTCCACAAAGCAATACCAAGCCCACCAAGCCAATCAAAAGCCCACAAAGCAAGGCAAACAAAATACAAGCCCACAAGGGCAACACAAACAACAATCAACTACAAAAATCAATTAAAAATAGTATACTATTATATTAAAATCTAATATAATTTCTAAGGGATCCTATATACCTACCCTTAATACCCTATATGTCCCAATATCCATCTTGACCTAGAAACCCAAAATTCTAGTGTTATTGTGGACCTATGTTAAGGATTGACCTAATTCTATACAACCTAAAGTCATCTAATCAAAACTAATCAGAAACTAATCACAAAATTAGGGAATAAATCTAGAGGGGAGCTAAAGTCCTAATCTAACTATCCTAAAAAGAATGCCCAAAAAATATGAAGGGAACTAGCTAAACAAAATTCTACAAATCTATGCATCAACATAAAAGGAATTAAAATGCTATTAACATAGAAAATACACAAAAAATATTAAAAATGCATTAAATGCAAATGTTTTGATTTTATAATTTTCTAGACATTAACATGAAATAGGAGAAAAAATCCCCATGTAAAAATCATCATTTTTCTATTTAATATGATTTTTCAAAGATTAAAGAAAAATGGAGAAAAATAAAATAAAATGGTAAAACATTGGTGCAGATAGCAACTATATGCAGTTCAATATCCAGATGGGCCCTAAATGGGGGTGCAAACAATAAATGCGCTAGGCCCAATTTTAATCAGAAAATCAATTCAAAATATAAATAAAAAGAAAAATACTTGGTGCATTAAGTAAAGGAAATTAGTTCAAAATGCAGAGGGGCCAAGACTTGGGGTGTGGATATCAATCTCATCACTTAAGCCCAAAACGAATTTTAAGTGAAACGGCTGCGTTTGGCATGGAACTCAGATCCTTCACAAAACGAAATCAATTCCTGGCCCTTGGATCTCCACTCGGTCAAAGGTCTCCTCCTAATCTAATGGCTACTACATCGTCTTCTTCATTTTGAATGCCTTGGAGGGAAAAGCCATGGTTGAAACAGAGTTCTTCACACTCATCTTCCTCACTCGTATCTCATCAATTCTCCATGAAAAACTAAAATTCAAAACCCTAGCTCATCCAGAATTTCACCCTGAACCTAACCATGGTATCAAAATCCATTGAAACTTCCTGAAACCTAAAACACGAATCAAACTTCCAAATATGCTCAGGAATCAAAGTTCACCATTCTTGAAATTATGATGCTCAATCTCTTCCTCAGGTTACACTAATCGATTTCCACTATCATACCAAGATTATCTCTCAAGATTCAGCAAGTTATGGTGGTAAACAGAAATGGTGTCACTATCTTGAACTTCATCAAATGCTCTCAAACTTTCCAGAATTCATCTCCTACTTGTCTCTAACCATTCTAACCTAACAAATCTGCCTAATTATGCTTAAATTAGGGTGTAGAAGAAAAGTTACAAACCTGTCAAATCTTGAATATCAGATAGGTCAAAGCTCCACTTCAACCTCTCAAACTCTTCAGAATCACTCCTTGATTGGTGTTAAAGCTTCTGTTTGCAAAAGATTTGATCAAAGAAGCCTGAATCTCCAAACTCGATGGTGACTTGCAGCTCCCAAAATCCAAAAGCTAACTCTTCAATTCTTCATGATCTTGCCCTCAATTTGGTATGCACACATTCAGTATGATCAATGGAAGGTGTTGGGATTGAAAGAAGCAATGGAAATGGTGTGGAAAGTAGAAATTGATTTCAACTTGCAATGGAAGAAATTGAAATGGCTATCTCACTCTCCTCTCTAATCTCTCACCAACCTTGCATCTGAGCAAGTTCTAAACACAATATAGGATGGTTCAGACCCATCCAGAACGTTCTGGAATCATGCAATGAGAATTTAGGATATTTTACTAGCTTGTGTATTGAGTTTCCTTGTGTTTTGCATATGTACCTTAATATGCAAGCAATCATTTTCCAAAGCAAGTCCATGATCTAGCCCTCAAATCAAAAATGTGGCTGAACCATTGTTTTTAAAATTCTTTCTAGAGTCAAAATGACCTATTATATGCCATGGTTTGGATGTGTAGCTTGGAAATTTCAATTTCCAACTTTGACTTATTTAACTTATGCCGCCATTTTAGGTCATTTTTACCATTTTGAGCTACAAGCCTTTTCAACATCTCATGACCTCCTTAATATCCTTAAAACATCATTTTAAGCAAGTTTGATTTTGAAGATTTTTCCATTTGAAGCTTGGAGATAGGAGTTATGGCCTTATGCTTGAAATGACCTGTAATCTCCAAATGACCAAAATGCCCTTGACTTGTCAAAGCCATAACTTGAGTTCTACAAATCCTATCAAGGACTTCTAGTACTCTCTAGAAAGCTAAGAAGATAAGGAATAACATTCATGTTAACCAAAAGTTCATAGGAATCATCCTTCTTGGGCAAAAGTTGGATGCAAGTTGGGTGACTTTCAAGCTCCCAAATCCACAGACCTCAGATGGCCTGTAACTTGTCAAAGTCATAACTTGAGCTCTACAAATCCTATCAAGGACTTCTAGTACTAAAATTAAAGCTAAGAACAAGCTATAAAACATTCATTTTGGGGGTAAGATGAGATGACAATCACATCTTGAGCTAAACTGCCTTGAAGATAGGGGTCAAACTAGGGGATTTTACACTGTCAAGCCTTAGAAACCCTAGCTTGAAACTTCTCAAACTCCTCAATCATGATGAGTTGACCTTGGAATCATCCTTATAGCATCTCAATGCATCAATCCATGATCACATGGCTTTTGGATTAGGTCTCAACCCTCTCCAAATCATCAGTTGACCTAGGGTTGACCCAGTCAAACCCTAATTACACCACTCATGGCTGGGTCTCTTTAATCTTGCACAATGACCTCTCTAGGCTTCATGATGGCTTTCAAGACATCTCACAAGCTCTCTCAAAGCTTCAAGTCCATCCTGATAGCTTCAGAATCATCTGAGGAGCTCCCACAACTCTCAAGTTAGGAGGCACACAACCTTGGTTTCAACCACTCTCTCTGAGGATCTTTTAATTTCTCTGACAAAGATATCAACCCTTGAACACTTGAATAACCTTCTTGGCTAGCTTCAAACTCTTGATTGGTACTCATACCTCTTAATCTCTTGCATACATGTCAATGAAATGCAAGTGATAATGCTAATGTGAATGAGATGGACCACAAGCTAGGTAAAGAAATGTTGGTCAAATTTTGGGGTGCAACAGCTGCTCCTATTCAAACGGCTTGAACCTGACTGGGTGAGGGGCGAACGACTCTCAGCCAATCAAGGTAAAAGATGATTGAATACCAACAAACCCGAAAATTTGCCAACTGCGCAAGTACACGGTACTTTGATGGGAACAAATCTTCGAAAACTGAAATATTAGTTGCACGACAACTGGCTGGAGAATCGGTCACACGGTAACCGGTGATACATGGTCGATCATGCCGTCAGGCATCAAGATCCCTCGGGACTCGTCAGGTCAACAGTCAAGTTAAATCATGCCGTCGAGCATTCAAAGAAAACTTTCGGGCATCAGCCGGACTCCATCAGTAAGTCGGGGATAGAATTCTCGGTCAATCATGAACCAATTGGGGATATCCAAACTTCTGCCATCAGGCACTCCGCATCAGCTGAGAGAACTACTTTGTTAACACGGCCGGACTTCAATCATCAAGTCTTCGAGGGAAATTTCAACTTCGCTGTTCAGAAACCTGCTGGGGATGACGCATCTCCGCTGGGGATTCTGGAGAACTATCAAGTAACTCTGCTTCGGGGATCCAGAAATCATTCTGGATGAATCAACTCTGCTGAGGACTTCAAGAATCATCTTGGACAAATAACTCCGCCGGGGACTTCAAGGATCATCCTGAACCGATAACTCTGTTGGAGATTTCAGGAATCATCCTGAGAAAACACTCTGCCGGGGACTCTAAGCATCAACTTGAGCAACCAACTCTGGCGACTGCACTGGGGATTTTAAGAATCATCTTGAGCAACGACCTTGCTGGGGAATTCAAGAATCATCTTGAGCCGGAGACTTCGCTGGGGACTTCAAGAATCATCTTGAGCAAGCGACTCCGTTGGGGGAGAATTCGAGAATCATCTCAAGCAATCAATTCTGTGGCGGAACACCTGCAAAACAAGAACGATAACAACCTAGATCATGCTTATTATGTATATGCTTCGGCAATGGCGCAATGCTCTACACGGTGGAAATGCTACGCGTTTGTGATAAATGCTATGTAGTCATGCAAAATGATGTGATTCCGTCAGCAAAATAAATGCTGAAGGGAGAATCCTCCTGTCAAGGAGAAAGAGCCACTCAGATAGGGGAAAGGAATCATCCTGCTGAGGAGAACAAAGCCACGCCAATCTCAATTGGACGCTGTGGGGAAGTGAACTTCAGTTGACTGCTGCAGGGGAACGAAGCTCTACGAGAACCTGGACCTGCTGAGGGGAAGCGATGTCAATCGCGGGGATAAACTGCACGGCCTTCTCGGCTACTTCCCCGGAGATAACGACTCTGGTAGGGAAATATGGCATCAGCTATTCAACACTCCACTGGGGAAAACCAATCATGGCCCGAGCGGCTTCCAAGGACTCGGCTCTCTTGGGGATCTGCAAACTCGGCTGAGGAAGAAGAAATCATTCTGCTTTCTAGGGAGAGTACGACTCTGTGGGGAATTTCAATTCTGCCGGAGACTTCAGTCTGGAACTATCAATTGCTGCACACTTCAGTGTATGACTCAGCTGAGGATAGGGTGTTCCTTCGGGATGCATCTGATCGGGGAGAGAATCTTCTCTGCCTGGGGAGACATATCAATGCTCACGATCTCGTGTTCAGACTCTGCGGGGAGAGGCTGCTGAATTCTGCTGGAGAAGGAGGAATCATCCTGCTTGGGGATGCGCACGGCGCACTGTCTGGAATATGCTACTCCTGTAACAACACAAACAAACAGACAAGAGACCCTTCTTAAAGGGACCTATCAAGGTTATCATCTTGTGACAATGTTTAAGTAATTCATTGTTTCAACAATCAGTGGCCTAGGCCAGTAAGTTTATGTATGCGCATTTTATCAAAAATATCGGCACTCTTTTTCGCAAACAAAACAAATAAATGCTAAACAGGCAAACATAATTGCTGAATAGTATACATTTTATTGATAACGAACCCTTGAATGGGTAAAAATGTTTTACAACAGATGCAAGCTCCTGGAATGAGGAAGCCGCGCAAATAAAACATAAATATACATCAGTATATACAAATGTCGGCAACGGGGCGTAGACGAACACCATGAGTTGATCCCTCTATGACCCACTCGACTTCGATACTTCTCCGACGCTTCAGCTTCAGAAGAGATTGATTCAGATAAACGGCCCTCAGGTCTTCCAAACCACTAAACAAAGAAAGTCCACACGCGGAACGCAGTCATTTGCTTTTTCAAATCCCTAACTTTTGCGTGAACCGCCCTTTGCGGGTTTTCAGTTCACTGGGATACCCTTTTTTGCCAAAGTCGCCCATCCGGGTTTTCGACTTTGCGGGTGTACATTTTTTCAATTTATATCCCTAATTTTTTGCCCGAACCTTTTTCCCTTTTTTATGGTTCGTTGGGATGCCCCATTTTTGCCTGGACTCTCTTTTTACTGTCCAGCGGGTCGCTTTCAAGCAAAGTATTTTTTAACTGCGTCCGCGTTCACCGGGGATGCAAAATCTTCACCATCCATCATGGACAACAACAAAGCTCCTCCCGAGAAGACCTTGCTGACGACGTACGGACCTTCGTAATTCGGAGTCCACTTGCCCCGGTGATCGGAGTGTGGAGGAAGAATCTTCTTCAGGACGAGATCACCCGTCTGAAAGCTTCTAGGATGCACCTTCTTATCATAAGCTTTCTTCATTCGGCTTTGGTATAAACGACCATGCGCAATCAATGCCAACCTCTTCTTGTCCATCAGGCTGAGTTGGTTCAGTCGGTTCGTAATCCATTCTGCCTCGTCGAGTTTCACATCAACCAAAACTCGCAAAGAAGGGATCTCCACTTCTAACGGTAGGACAGCTTCCATACCGTACACCAAGGAGAAAGGAGTTGCCCTGGTCGACGTACGTACCGTCGTACGATAACCGTGCAATGCAAATGGCAGCATCTCGTGCCAATCTTTGTAGGTCACAACCATCTTCTGAACAATCTTCTTTATATTCTTATTGGCCGCTTCAACGGCGCCATTCATCTTTGGCCGGTAAGGAGTGGAGTTGTGGTGTTCAATCTTGAAACTCTGGCACAACTCCTTCATCATCTTGTTGTTCAAATTCGAACCATTATCAGTAATGATCCGCTCGGGAACTCCGTAACGACAGATGATGTCCCTCTTTATGAATTTAGCCACCACCTGCTTGGTCACATTAGCATATGAGGCTGCCTCCACCCACTTGGTGAAGTAGTCGATAGCTACTAGAATGAAGCGATGATCGTTAGACGCAGTGGGCTCGATCTTGCCTATCATGTCGATGCCCCACATGGAGAACGGCCACGGGGAGGACATGACATTTAACGGGCACGGCGGCACATGAACTTTATCAGCATAAATCTGGCATTTATGACATCTCTTCGCGAATTTAAAGCAATCTGATTCCATCGTCAGCCAGTAATATCCTGCTCTCAGGATCTTCCTTGTCATAGCATGCCCGTCGGCGTGCGTACCAAATGTGCCTTCATGGACTTCTTCCATGAGCATACTCGCCTCTTTCTCATCTACACATCTGAGTAGCACGAGATCGTGGTTTCTTTTGTACAACACTCCATCAGGATTGAGATAAAATTTTCCAGACAGCCTCCTCAGAGTCTTCTTATCCTGGGTTGACGCACCCGCAGGATACTCCTTAGTCATAAGGAAAGTCTGGATATCATGGAACCATGGCTTGCCGTCGGAGGCTTCCTCGATCGCAAAGACGAATGCAGGTCTATCAAGACGAGAAAGGACAATTCTTGGAGCTTCATTCCAAAAATTGACTTTATACATCGAAGCCAACGTGGCTAAGGCATCAGCCATCTGATTTTCGGCCCTGGGCACATGATGGAGTTCCACTCGATCAAAGAACGGAAGCAGCCTTCTGGCATAGTTCATGTACGGCACCAAATTCGATTGACGAGTCTCCCGCTCCCCTTTAATTTGGTTGATCACAAGCGTCGAGTCACCATATACGTCTAGGTTCTTGATTCTCAAATCAATTGCCTCTTCTAGACCCATGATGCATGCTTCGTACTCCGCCTCATTATTGGTGACCGGAAACGTCAGTCTCGCAGTGAACGGGATATGGGATCCGTGGGGAGTCGTGATGACCGCCCCTATGCCACTTCCGTAAGAATTAACCGCCCCGTCAAATATCAATTTCCACTGGGATTTCCTATCTGGCCCCTCGTCGGGCAACGGTTCATCGCAATCTTTTGCTTTGAGAAACATGATATCCTCATCAGGGAATTCAAATTTCATCGGCTGGTAATCCTCGATCGGCTGTTCGGCAAGGTAATCAGACAATACGCTTCCCTTGATGGCCTTCTGGGAAACGTACTGAATATCATATTCTGTCAACACCATTTGCCATCTGGCAATCCTGCCCGAAAGAGCCTACTTCTCGAAGATGTACTTGATCGGATCCATCTTCGAAATTAGCATGGTGGTGTGATTGAGCATGTACTGTCGTAAATGTTTGGCAGCCCAGGCTAGTGCAAAACACGTCTTCTCCAGCATCGAGTAGCGAGATTCACAGTCCGTGAACTTTTTACTCAAATAGTAAATGGCATGCTTCTTTCTGCCCGTCTCATCGTGCTGACCGAGAACACACCCCATACTATTCTCAAGAACTATCAAGTACATGATTAATGGCCGTCCAGCCACTGGGGGTATTAAGATTGGAGGTTCCTGGAGATACTGCTTTATCTTATCGAATGCCTTATGGAAATCCTCATTCCAGGTAATCGCCTGATCTTTCTTAAAAAGCTTGAACATCGGTTCACACATGGCCGTGAGCTGAGAGATAAACCTTGCAATGTAGTTTATTCTGCCCAAGAAACCACGAACTTCTTTTTCTGTTTTCGGCACTGGCATTTCTTGTATGGCTTTTATTTTCGCAGGATCAACCTCGATGCCTCTTTCACTCATGATAAACCCCAGTAATTTTCCGGACCTTACTCCGAAAGTACATTTGTTAGGATTCAGCCTCAACCTGAATTTCCTAAGCCTCTCAAAAAGCTTCAGCAAATTGACCAGATGTCCCTCCTCCGTTTGAGACTTCGCAATCATGTCATCAACATAGACTTCAATCTCATGATGAATCATGTCATGAAACAAAGTTACCATAGCTCGTTGGTAAGTGGCCCCTACGTTCTTCAGACCGAAAGGCATTACCTTATAGCAAAATGTTCCCCAGGGAGTGATAAACGTCGTTTTCTCTATGTCCTCCGGTGCCATCTTGATCTGATTGTAACCGGAGAAGCCATCCATGAACGAAAACACGGAGAACTGGGCTGTATTGTCGACCAACACATCGATATGAGGCAGCGGGAAATCATCTTTAGGGCTCGCCCTATTCAAATCCCGATAATCGACGCACATGCGTACCTTACCGTCCTTCTTTGGTACAGGCACTATGTTGGCGACCCACGGAGGGTAAGTAGTGACCGCTAAGAAGCCAGCATCAAGCTGTTTTTGCACTTCTTCTTTGATCTTAACGGCCATATCTGGTCTCGTCCTCCTAAGCTTCTGCTTAACGGGAGGACAATCTTCTCGTAGCGGCAAGTGGTGGACCACGATGTCCGTGTCAAGTCCGGGCATATCTTCGTATGACCAAGCAAAGACGTCACTATACTCTCTCAGCATCTCGACTAATCTCTGCTTGACATCACTCTGCAGTGCAGCCCCTATCCTGATGTTTCTGACGAGTTCTTCAGAACCCAGATTCACGATCTCGATCTCCTCTTCATGAGGCAGAATAACTTTCTCTTCTTGTTTCAACAAGCGGGCCAACTCTTCAGGCAGGTCTTCGTCTTCATCAATCTCTTCTTCGGCTTGATAGATTGGGCAATCGAAGTCGAAGTGAGACGTAGAAGGTCCAGAGTCGATGTCATCTGTTATGTGGATCCTGCAATAACAAAGGTTAAGCTTAAAACAAGGATATGCAGGTTAGCACAAACCCCATTGCCATTTTATTGTTTTTCAAAACAAATATAAAACAGGAATAACAGAGATCACAATATTTGAATACGAAGAAAAATGCCTTTGATTTATTAACAAAATGCATGTACATAATCCAACAAGGCCCTGACAATAAAACCATTATGCCCCGGGTAGGACATAGGGTTGTACAATGATTGGAAAAAGTAAATCATTACTCTTCGCTTGTCATCTGGATAATATCCTTGACGGACCAATTGTTGAGGCCCTCGCCTGGCTTGCTTGGCTGGATCCAAGAGTCGAGGTCACAGTCGCTATCTCCGCTGTCTTCAGACACTGCGTTGATGCTTTCGAAAATTACTCTGCCACTGGTAAACTGGATCGGCCCCTTACCTCGTGACGCACTGCTAGAAGAAGAAGCTTCAGCTTCAGGAGAATATCCCAACCCAAATTTGTCTTGCTTGTTAGGTATCTCTATAATTCGCCCCCAGCCTGGGGTAGATCCGGCTTGGACAACGGCCCGAGCTTCCTTGAACGAGGAGAGAGTCATCTCTGGCTTTTTCGTGACTACAGGAGCTACGTCCTTCGCTTTGACAGCTTCGAACGCTTGGCATAGAGTCTCATGGATTTCGCCATCCATCTCCACATACTTGAAGGATGACAAATGGCTCACCATTATGTCTTCCTCGCCACACACGGTCACGATGCTACCTCCGACAGCATATTTGAGTTTTTGGTGCAACGTGGAGGTCACGGCACCAGCAACATGGATCCACGGCCGGCCCAAGAGACAGTTGTAGGCAGGCATGATGTCCATAATATAGAAGATCGCGTCGAACGTTTCTGGCCCGACTTGGATTGGCAGGGTCACCTCCCCGAAAACGTGGCGTTTAGTTCTGTCGAACGCCTTCACAACCAGATCACTGGGAGTGCAAATCACTCCACGAGTATCCAACTTCATTAATGCCTTCTTCGGAAGAACATTAAGTGACGAACCCGTGTCCACCAACACGTGCGACATAATCGTGCCCCTACACTCTATCGCGATGTGCAGGGCGCTATTGTGATTCCTCCCTTTCGGCGTCAGCTCTAGGTCAGTGAAACCTAGCCCATTTCCGGAATTCACATGGGCTACGACCTCTTCTAGCTGATTTACCGATATTTCCTGTGGTACATATGCGGTGTTCAACACCTTCAGCAGTGCGTTGCGGTGCGCTTCGGAACACAACAATAAGTTCAGGATGGAAATCTTCGAGGGCGTCTGATGGAGATGATCCACAATCTTGTAGTCACTCTTTTTAATCAACCGCATAAACTCCTCGGCATCTTTAACAAGCAAGTCTTTTTCTGCCCCACGTGGGATCTCTTCAACGACTTTACTTTTACCTTTATCGGCCACATCAGCTCTGACCGCTTTATCCGCCACGACCTCTGGTGGTGCAAACACTCTTCCGCTGCGAGTAATACCACTGATTCCCGCAAGGTTTTCCACAGTCGACCCAAACGGTTCTAGCTCCAACTTCTGGCCGTTGCAGTAGACTTCAGCCCCATAATGCCACGGGACAGCATTAGTGCTTTCGAACGGTATTGGCCCAGCTTTGGTGATGGTAATTGTGGGCGGTCTGGGTGCAGAAATAGTTATCGTCCGGTGAGGGATGGTGATGGTGGCGACCTCCTCAGCTTGCTTCAGCACCACCTCTCCTGATCCACATTCAGCCCTCCGGCTAAACTGTAAAATCCCTTCAGTCATCAGACTTTGAATTCCCTCTATCAACTGCTCACATCCATCAGAACGTGTGGCACAGTCCATACATAGCTCTCTGCAACCTGGAAAGAACCCTCTTTTCATCAACTTAGCTTTAACGAAGCTAAGCGGCGTCTTCAGATCTCTGACGTCAGTCAACAAATCCGAATTCTCGTCCTTAATAATGGCGTTTACTCCACCTCCCCTATGATTCGGCATAGGATTCTTCGTGACATTTGGCACATTATCGGAGAAGTTGATGATCTTGGCATCCACCATGTCCTGCACCTTATGCTTGAAGGCTTTGCAGTTCTCTATTGTGTGGCCTGGTGCCCCTGAATGAAATTCACAAGTGGCATTCGCGTCGTACCCTGGCGGAGGTGCCCCTGTCAAGGGAGCCAGCATCCTCTTCTGGATCAACTGTAGTTGAAGCAAAGTCTGCAAGAGTTGCGCGTACGACATGGGCGGTGTTTCGAGGTGATGGTTCGACAAAGGTGCCCGATTCTGGTACTTTCTGTATCCCTGTTGATTCGGTTGCTGCTGCTGCTGCTGAACTGCCGGGATAGTTATACTGGCCACCTGCTGGTGAGGACCTTTACCCTTCCTTTGAGCGTTGGTCACAGCGCTCGCTTCTCCTTCTCGTCTTTTGCCACTATAAGGTTTCTTTCCGCCTCCCCCAGCTGAGGATGACTCACCTTGAATTTTCCCGATCTTGATCCCAATTTCAACGTGCTCACCCGTGATAATGAGATCAGAGAACGTCCCAGACATACCGCTGACCAACTTCTCATAGTAAACCCCTGGGAGGGTGGCTACGAACATCTACACGAGCTCACGTTCAACCATCGGCGGCTGAACCCTGGCTGCTAACTCACGCCACCGCTGGGCGTATTCCTTAAACCCTTCGTTGTTCCTTTGCGACAGATTCTACAGCTGGACTTGGTTCGGGGCCTAGTCACTATTGTATTGGTAGTGGTGCACAAATGCTTCAGCAAGATCCTTCCACGTGCGCACACTAGTGGGCTCCAGACTCATGTACCATTCGAGGGATGGCCCGGAAAGACTGTCTTGGAAGAAGTGCATCAGCAACTTCTCGTCATCGGAATGAGCAGACATTTTTCTGTAGTACGATCTCCGGTGGACACGAGGGCAAGTGGTGCCCTTATACTTTTCAAAGTCAGGTACCTTGAACTTGGAAGGCACCTTGAAATCAGCAATTAATCCCAACTTGGACATATCAACGCCCAAAGTATTCTGGTTCTTGATATCTCTCATCTTATCTTCAAGTGCCTTGAATCTGAGTCGTGCTTCAGCATTCAGCTCCCCTTCAGCACCTCTCTGAGAGAACACATCGTCCTGACGATCCTCTAGCCATGGCTAAGGCCCAAACAGATTCCCGACACCTGTATTGCCGTAGCCTAGCCCGACATTGACATTGGCTCCCAGACTCCCATTACCGACGCCCGTCGTATTGAGTCCGATGTTGGCCATCACATTGCCGTTGGCACTGCCATTTCCCCCGGTCACGGGAACACCATTCTATGGAGTCTCAACTGGTGGAGGAGTAGGAACAGTCCCACCATGAAGGACGCCATTGCTATCAACCCTTGAAATCAGAGGCTGAACCAAGGTTCTGAGCTGATCCTGGCCATTGGCGACCGCTTGCATGAGCTCCATGAAGCGATCCATTCTTTTGCGGAGTTCCTGAACATCAGTTTGCACTTGCTCCATGATCCTGGTCTGATTAGCTCTAGTCGGATAGCGGTGAATAGGTCTCTGATCAATCCTGGAACCACCTGAAACCACCTGAAACAACCTGTCAACACAAAAGGGTTAGGAAAAACAACAAAGTGCTCGTTATGCAAATGCTTCATGCAAATGCAAACGTGTGTCTGTGCGTTAGGGAGATCTCCCCCGATCCTAGTGCCTGAGTGCCAGTGCTGATAATAATAAGAAGTCCGAGTCCAATCATGGAAATAACAATCTCATATATAAAGAAAGCCCATCAAGGCAGTACACAACATCAGCGAGTACAAGATGAATCAACAGCGTGACCTCAGCCAACAAGCCTGTTGATGGTCAGCATACAACAATGATCAAAACAAAAGGAATACAAATAGTCAAGTACGACCACGGGCACAATACTTTTCTAACAACTCCTTCGTTTCTGGATGATCAGGCAGAGTGAGTAACCCTTCGACGAGTAATTCCCTTTGCACAATGGTATATTGAAGACCTTCGACCGAACCTTCCCATGCTCTTTCGCCAAAACAATCTTCTAACTTCCGCTTCTTGGACTCAAACGTCAGTTTGCGCTCCTTCAGGTTAGCGAGAGCCCTGTTGAGTTGGCCTTCGGCGGCGTATCTGCAAGCGGTTTCTTCATCAAACCTCTTCTCACTGTCCTTCACCTGGGCTTCCAGCTTGGAGATCTGTAGCATCAGCTTATCTTCCCGCTCTTTCCTGGTGGCCAGGGAAGCCTTCCAGTGCTGGTTGAACTTGGATATCCTCCGATACGCTTCGTCCAAGTGCTGCTTCTTCGTAGCCAGTACGTCGTTGACAGCTTTGAAGTCTTGACCCATGCGTTCACGCTTGGCTATCTGCTTAGTCAGGTCTGTCCCTAGCCGGTTCACCAGCTCTGTTTGCCTTTTGAAAGAATAAACGGCTTCGTTCCTCTCGCTTCGGAGCTAAGCCAATTCTTTCTCCAGTTCTTCATTTGCCCGCTTCAATTCATCTCGCTCAGCTAACACCTGATTATGCTGCTGAATGGGCACAGTAGTAGGCTCTTCAATCATTGGAGGGCTTTCCGGCTTGGCATGAGGAAACGGCATCCCTATAACATCTGCTCTGGCTCTGATCCAAGCCACATACGGAGGGTAGGCTTGATTATTGCTTCTCCCCAGCAATGGCTTTCCCCTCTTACTGATGCCATTCCAGGCGCGCTGAAGCTTGGATAACAGATCCCCCTCTAGAAGACCAGTGAGGTACAGAGATTCCTGCACCTCTTCCTCCTTCGGCGGAGCTCTCAAAGCATACGCGAACTGTCGGACCAGCAAAGACGGATTGTAGTTTATACAGCCCTTCCTGCCTATCAAAGGAACGTTCGGAAACCCGCCGCAGCTGAATATAATCTCGGTACCCAACCTATCTCTGTCAAACCAGTCAATATCCTCTGTAGATAAACTCATCAGACGCTCGGACCACTCAGTTGTGGCTGCAGACGAAACAAAAGGACCCCTCTTGGGTAAATGACTATCAAGCCATTTATAAAGCAAGGGTACACAGCATGAGACATTCTTGCCCCTCCTATTCTCGTTTTTGTAGTGGACGGAACGGTAGACATCTCCTATCAAGGTAGGGACTGGATTCCCTGATGCGAAGATATGAAATGCGTCGAAGTCTACAAAATCGGGCATATTGGGGAACAGAATGATGCCATAAATGCACAGAGCGAGGATGGCGTTGAACGCGACCCAACATCCGTCTTTGGCGCACTGCTGAGCCTTTCCCACTAAAAACTGCAAGGAGAAACCAGGAACCTTGTTCCAACTAGACAATACCAACTCGGAGGCATCCAGATGAAGTGAAGGAGCTAAACCAGCCAGATCAGGCTCAGCATCCATATGAACAAAAGGCATCTGCCTCTTGATAAGCACACCTAGCAAATCAGCATATTCCTCTAGCGTGGGTGCGAGAACAAAATCCTGGAAAGTGAAGCATCTCAACGGAAGGTCGTAGAACTGCAGCAGAGCGTGCAACCCATTCAACTCGAACGCAGAAGGTTTACGAACCAAACTGAGCAACTTGCCGTAAGATTTTCTGAACTCATCCCTCACAAAATCATCTGCTAAAGCAATCAAACCGGTCAAGCGAACCACGTCAGGGGCAGGGAACTTGTAAGCCACGGTCTTCCTCAGAGAACCCATAACAATACAATAGGAGGCAAGAAATTCTGGATCGGGGAAAACGGTACCTGCAACACAGACACACGTTAATGAAATGCAAATGAGTATGCAAAATAATGTAAAATGCAATCATGCAGCAGGAGATCAAGGCAACTGTGCTGCGGAGATTCTGTATCAACAAAACCATAATCTTGCTCTATCAAGAACAACCACTGTATCTGATAAGAAGAAAATCCTGGTATCGGACCACAAATCTGCTCTGTCAAGAACAACCATCTGATAGGGCCATATACATAGGACCATAATTCTGCTCTGTCAAGAACACAAATCTGATAATAAGGACCTCTGATACAGAATCAAAAATCTGCTCTATCAAGAACAAACATCTGATAATAAAACTTTGCTCTATCAAGAACAAACATCTGATAATGAGATCCTCAGACCCCAGTCATAAACCTGCTCTATCAAGAACAAATACACATCTGATGATAAGATCCTCCGATCAAAACCTGCTCTATCAAGAACAAATACACATCTGATGATGAGAACCTCCGGTCAAAACCTGCTCTATCAAGAACAAATACACATCTGATGATGAGAACCTCCGGTACCAACAAAACTGATTCGCTGTCAAGAAAACCAGGTAGTCTGAAGGTCAACGTTTCCTGCAATAAACCCAACCCTTCTCACAGGTATGGACCTAAACTGACTCAAGTTCGGCATCCTATGCATTCATCAGCGTCACAGACATTCAAGAGGGGTGATACGATACCCAGAAGGTGTGGCATCACCAGCTCATGAAGCGGCCTCACTCGGCTGAATCACAAATGATCGGTCCCTAGAGTCGACAATCCTCCAAACCAGCAACCGTCTCAACCCAAAGGGTTGAAAGAAAAGCCAACTGGGAGAACCTCGTCTGAGCATGGATTTCATGAGACACTAGTGCCTGCAAAGCAAGCACGCGCCCACTAATTTCAACAACTAATGCTATGTTCACTCAAGCCTGGGTCTGGCTTCTCACTCATTGTTGCACCCCAAAATTTGACCAACATTTATTTACCCATCAAGAATTATATGAGGCTTTGAAGCTAGCCAAGAAGGTTATTCAAATGTTTAAAGATTGATATCTTTGTCAGAGAACTCAAGAGATCCTCAGAGAGATTGGTTGAAACCAAGGTTGTGTGTCTCATAACTTGAGAGTTGTGGGAGCTCCTCAGATGATTCTGAGACTATGGGGATGGACTTGAAGCTTTGAGAAAGCTTGTGAGATGCCTTGAAAGCCATCATGAAGCCTAGAGAGGTCATTGTACAAGAATTCAGAAGATTCAGCCATGAGTGGTAGAATTAGGGTTTGACTGGGTCAACCCTAGGTCAACTGATGATTTGGAGAGGGTTGAGACCTAATCCAAGGGCCATGTGATCATGGAATGATGCATCGAGATGCTATAATAATTATTCCTATACCAACTCATCATGATTGATGAGTTTGAGAAGTTTTAAGCTAGGGTTTCTAAGGATTGACAGTGTAAAATCCCCTAGTTTGAGCCCTATCTTCAAGGCAGTTTAGCTCAAGATGTGATTGTCATCTCATCTTCCCCACAACATGAATGCTATAGAGCTTGATCTTAGCTTTAATTTTAGTTCTAGAAGTCCTTGATAGGATTTGTAGAGCTCAAGTTATGGCTTTGACAAATTACAGGTCATCTGAGGTATGTAAATCTGGGTCCTTGAAAGTCACCCAACTTGCATCCAACTTTTGCCCTAGTAGGATGATTCCTATGGATTCTTGGTCAACATGAATTTTGTATAGAATCTTCTTAGCTTTCTAGAGAGTACTAGAAGTCCTTGATAGGATTTGTAGAACTCAACTTATGGCTCTGACAAGCCAAGGGCATTTTGGTCATTTGGAGGTTATAGGTCATTTCAAGCATAAGGCCATATCTCCTATTTCCAAGATTCAAATGGAAAAACCTTCAACATCAAACTTGCTTAGAATGATGTTTTAAGGCTAGTAGTGAGGTCATGAGATGTTGAAAAGGCTCATATCAAAAAGTGATAAAAATGGCCTAAAATGGAGGCATAAGTTAATTAAAGTGAAATTGAAAATCATAAATCACAAGCTATAAATCCAAACCATGTCATGTAATAGGTCATTTTGACTCCAAATAACATTATAAGAACAATGGTTCAGCCACAATTTTGATTTGAGGCTTGGATCATAGGGCTGCCTTGGAAATGGCTTACTTGCATATTAAGGTACCAAACCAAAACTCAACAAAACTCAATAAGCAAGATAGTTATACATTGTAACTCATCCTAAATCTCATGTGGGGATAAATTCAAGTCAGAATTGGTTATTACATGGAGCTTGGCATGAGATAGCATGTAAAGAGAATTGGATCCAAAATGTCATGACATGAAAAGTTCAATTTCTCATGAAAAGAGAATTGGTTATTACTCAGTGAAGGAATTTGGAAAGATTCAAGGCTTGAATCGAAGGATTACTACCTCTGTTCACTCCATTTTACCAGGTTTGCAATTTCTTTCCTACACCTTAATTTAGGCATGATTAGGTTGAATTATTAGTGTAGAATGGTTAGAGACCAATAGGTGATGGATTTTGGAGAGTTTGAAGAGAATTGGTGATGATTTTGTTATGGACAAGATTTCTGTTTGGCCTTGTATCTTGTTGGATATTGAGTGATGAGCTTAGTTTAATATCAAGAAATGTTCAGGGTGAGTTGGTGAGTGATCTAGGACCATTAGTTTCAAGAATTGTTAAAATGGATGACTGAGTATATTTTGGATCTTGGATCGGGTTCATTGATTTAGGAGGTTTCAGTTGATTTTAAGGGTATGATCGTGTTCAGCATGGAATTCTAGGCATGTTAGGATTTTTAACTTTGAGAATTGATGAAGTTTCAAGGAGACACGAGTTGAGGAGGATGAAGCTTGTGGTTCTGAGTTTCCATGGAGTTTCAGAAAACCCTAGGTTGAAGGAAGAAGATGAACTCACAGCCGTGAGATGCTTGCTTGACCCATTGACTCAAGAGCTAATCCAACGGCCCACATTTGATTTCGTTTTGGAGGGGATTCAGAAATAATGAAACGCCGCGTTTCATTAAAAGGGAATTCTGGGCTTAGTGAATCATGACTATCCACACCCCACGCGTGAGGCCCATTGTGATTTGAACTGGAATTCTTTGATATTTGCACCGCTTCTTTTTTATTTTCTTTATGTTTTTTAATTGTTTTCTGAATTAGAATGGGCCTGGCGCGTATCACTACCCACACCCCCTTTTTTAGCCCAAGCGCATATTGCATTGTATTTGTCTACTTCTTGCACCTCCTCATCATTTCATTTTATTTTCTTTTTCTCCATTTTCTTTCCAACTTTGGAAATTCATATTAATTTGAAAATTAAAGATTTTTCCATGGGAGTTTTTTCTCCTACTTCATATTTTTGTCAAGAAAAATATAAAATAAAAATATTTGTCATTTCATGCATTTTGATATTTTTTTGTACATTTTCTATTTTTATTGCATTTTATTCCTTTTATGTTGATACATGAATTTGTAGATTTTTGTTTAGGTAGTTCCCTTAGTATTTTTAGGCCATTCTTTTTAGGATAGTTAGAGATATGTTTTAGCTTCCCCATGGATTTATTCCATAATTTTGTGATGATTTTTAGGATAGTTTTGACTAGATGATTCTAGGTTGTGTAGAATTAGGTTAAACTTCAACATAGGTCCATAATAACATTAGATTTTGGGTTTTTAGAACAAATTAGACTACGGGACATATATGGGTATTAAGGGTAGGTATGTAGGATCCCTTAGAAATTATATTAGGATTTAATATAGTAGTATACTATTTTTAGTTGATTTTTGTATTGGTTGATTGTTTGTGTTGCCCTTGTGGGCTTGTATTTTTGTTTGCTTTGCTTTGTGGGCTTGGAGAGCTTGGTTGTTCTAAGGAGCATTGAGGAGCATAGTAGAAGACTTGAAGATGGATTGAGGAGCTTATGAGCTTGATCTTATTTTCTTTTTTGTTGTTTTAGGGTTAAGGATTAGGAAGAGTTTAGACTTAGATAACTTCTTTCTCAAACATGGATGGTATCTTTCACCTCCGTTCCTCCCTATGATTCAAAGTCCTTCCATGGTATACACCTCTCTCCTTTGGAGGGATAAGTGATGTACCTAGGAAGTAGAACTTTTGAGGGAACCATTCCTTTGATGTTGAACCCTTGTAGGTCACCTTTGGTGGTCAGTAAGCAGTTCAATATCCCCAGCTTATCCAGTAAGTGATTTCATCTGGTTTGAGTATCTTGAGAGATGCAGAGCTTGAGTGTGAAGATGAAAACTTCATTGAAGAGTGTTGAAGAGGATGAATCCTTGAGTATTTCCATTCCAGCTGAAGCTTGAAGAGCAACAAGAGCAAGTTGATATTTGAAGATCCCTGAAGATTAGGTGAAGCCTGAAGGTGGAGCTGATCAAGAAGCTGAAGCTTAAGGGAGAAGATAAGTTGAAGCTTATGTTGAAGGGTTGAAACCTGGAAAAGCAATTGATATTTGTCAAGAGTGATTGAAGTATGAAGACTGAGCTGCTGTTGGAAGAGCTGAAGCTTGAGGTTGAGAGAGGAGTTGATCTGCTTTCTTCTCTTTTTCTTTTCTGTATTGATGTGCTTTGTTTGACTTGTTTGATGCATTAGAATAAGTTCATATATAGAATAGGTAGACTCTAGGAGCATGATTGCACTAGAGGTTGAGTTGCTCCCTATGCTTGTACTGTTACTGTGTGGCTTTGCTTGCGGGTATTCGGTAGAGCCCAGCTCCCTTGCCCATGTGGTTTGTTTGCCTGATGGCATTTTATTTCATTTTATCTGTATGATTGCAGTTTACTATTATTGCTTGATAGCATGTTATTTATATTTTAGTATGATTACTGTTATCCATTCTGGCTTGAGGTTGAGATGAGCTTGTGGAGGCTGAAGCCCCACACACATTTCCTCCCTCACTTGCATTGCATGCATTTTACTGTTAAGCTGATGCTTTGTCTGTTTTGGTGTATCATTGACATGATCCCTTAGGACTCTCATTTCCTTTGATAAGGATTTGATGATAGAATTTTAGGTTGAAACCTATGCATGACAACTTCTAGGAGTTCCCTGTTCAAACCTCAACCATAGGATGAATCCTTGGCATGACAACAGTAGGACTTGATAGTCTCCCTACTAGTTGGGCCTGTTCTCTTCTCATCTCAAAACAGTTTAAGATACAGTAATCATGAATGATTTCTTTCGTACGTTACGAGCCTTAAGCTATCTGAGAAAGGATTGTAGGAGAGTTTCTTTTCCACAGTCTGGATGTTTAGTATGGTACCCTTTGGGTGACATGCGACGCATTCACTCTCAGGTCATAGTCTATAGTGCGATTGAAATCGCAAACACAATAAAAAACACTTCTTTCGTAAAAGACAGGAAATAAACCGTAGTTTCCCGAACTACGTGAGCTATGATCTCTCATACCTGTTGAGAGTACGTATGCACAAGATGGCGATGTCTTGGCGAGCTACCTTCCCCCATAACCCTTCGTAGGCCGAACTACGTTGACTCTGATTTCTCATTCTCTGATGAGAATACGTAGGCATAAAGCGCGATGCTTTGCCGAGTCATTTTTCTTTTCTCTTTCAGCCAGCCTTGATAGGTAGATAGAATAAAACCAACCCGTCCAAGTAAACACAACAAGCGAGGATCCTGTCGAGTACGACGGACGTGAGGGGTGCTAATACCTTCCCCTTACGTAACCGACTCCCGAATCCAGACAATGGTTGCGACGACCTTGTCTTACCCTTTTTCGTTAGGTTTTTCCGATCGTTTCCTTTCCCACTCTGAGGGATAAATAACGAAAGGTGGCGACTCTTCTGTCATGCCGACACCTTATTTTCGCGCAAGCGACACTCATCAGAATGCCCCTCCCACAACAGCACAGATAATCATATCATACTGAAAATAAAGTGCGGGAAATAAAAATGCGATAAATAAACACAACCCAACCAGTACTCATACAAGCGCTAGGATTGACTCTCGCAGGGGACGTCGGATCCCCAAACTGACTCGCATACGGGACGTTGGATCCCAGGAAACTATCAAATCCCCAGCAGAGTCGCCAGCTGTCGCTTCCGTGAAAATAAGGTGCCGGCAAAACAGAAGAGTCGCCACCTTTCGTTATTTATCCCTCGGAGCGGGAAAGGAAACGATCGGAAAAACCTGACGAAAAGGTATAAGACAAGGTCATCGCAACCGTTGTCTGGGTTCGGGAGTCGGTTACGCAAGGGGAAGGTATTAGCACCCCTCACGTCCGTCGTACTCGACGGGATCCACGCTTGTTGTGTTTACTGGACGAGTTGGTTTATCTATCTACCTATCAAGGTTGGTCTGAAAAAGAAAAATGACTCGGTAAAGCATCGCACTTTATGCCTACGTATTCTCATCAGAGAATGAGAAATCAGAGTCAACTTAGTTCGACCTACGACGGGTTACGGGGAAGGTGGCTCGCCAATACATCAGTATTGTGCCTACGTACTCTCAACAGGCTTGAGAGATCAGAGCTTACGTAGTTCGGGATACTACGGCTTATGGGGATTCAGATTCATCTGTTTTATCGAGTAGGGTTAAACAACAGTTCCAGCAGTTAGGGACAAAGCCTTTTTGCGTTGGCGCTGAAGTTTAACGATACTCTTTTCTTCAAAAAAGCTTCCTTTAAATTATGGGCCCACGGGGCAAAAAGGTTTGAAGTTTTGTTTTCTGTCTTTTACGGAAGAAGTGTTTTTTTATTGTGTTTGCAATTTCAATCGCACTAAAGACTATGACCTGAGAGTGAATGCGTCGCATGTCACCCAAAGGGTGCCATACTAAACATCCAGACTGTTGGAAAGAAACTCTCCAACAATCCTTTCTCAGATAGCTTAAGGCTCGTAACGTACGAAAGAAATCATTCATGATTACTGTATCTTAAGCTGTTTTGAGATGAGAAGAGAACAGGCTCAACTACGGGGAGACTATCAAGTCCTACTGTTGTCATGCCAAGGATTCATCCTATGGTTGAGGTTTGAAACAGGGAACTCCTAGAAGTTATCATGCATAGGTTTCAACCTAAATTTCTATCATCACTTCCTTATCAAAGGAAATGAGAGTCCTAAGGGATCATGTCAATGATACACAGGAACAGGTAAAGTATCAGCTTAAACAGTAAACAGTGATACAGTAAACGACTGTAAAATGCATGCAATGCAAGTGAGGGAGGAAATGTGTGTGGGGCATCAGCCTCCACAAGCTCATCTCAACCTCAAGCCAGAATGAATAACAGTAATCATACTGAAAAGTAAAACATGCTATCAAGCAAAATCAGTAAACTGCAATCATACAGAAGAAATAAAATCATGCTATCAAGAAAAATAAACCACATGGGCAAGGGAGCAGGGCTCTACCAAATACCCACAAGCAAAGCCACACAGTAACAATACAAGCAGAGGGAGCAACTCAACCTCTAGTGCAATCATGCTCCTAGATTAAAGTCTAGTGAACTTATTCTAATGCATCAAGCAAGTCAAACAAGGCACATTAATACAGAGAAGAAACAGACAAGAAATCAGATTAACTCCTCTCTCAACTCCAAGCTTCAGCTCTTCTAGCAGCAACTCAGTCTTCAGACTTCAATTACTCTTGACAAATATCAATTTGCTTCTCCAGGTTTCAACCCTTCAACATAAGTTTCAACTTATTCTCTCTTCTCCACAAGCTTCAGCTCTTTATCCAGTTCCACCTTCAGGCTTCACTTTTAACTACAAGTATCAACTTGATTCCTTCAGGATCTCCAAGCTTCAAAGTAAGTATCAACTTATCCTTTGTTCTTCAAGCCTCAGCTCTACTCTCAATCTCAATTGAATCCTCTTCATAAGTATCAACTCAGTCTTCAAGCTCTCAAGCTCTCTTTGCTTTACCAGTCTCAACTTGGTCTTCTCTTCCTGCAAGCTTCAGCTTCTCAGAATAGTCTTCAATCACTTAGAATTGTCAACTTCATCCTTCAGTCTTTAAGCCTCAGCTCTTCATTCAATCTTCATTGGATCTTCAAGTATCAACTTGCTCTTCTTGCTCTTCAAGCTTCAGCTAAAATGGCAATGCTCAGGGAATCATCCTCTTCCATACTCTTCAATAAAGTCTTCATCTTCAAACTCAAGCCCAACATCTCTCAAGATACTCAAACCTGAAGAAATCACTTAACTGGATAAGCTAGGATATTAAACTGCTTATTGACCACCAAAGGTGACCTATAAGGGTTCAACATCAAAAGAATGGTTCCCTCAAAGGTTCTACTTCCTAGGTACCATCACTTATCCCTCCAAAGGAGGGAGGTGAATACCATGGAAGGACCTTGAATCATGGGGAGGAATGGAGGTGAAAGATACCATCCATGTTTAAGAAAGAACTTAACTAAGTCTAAGCTCTACTTAATTCCTAACCCTAAAACAACAATACAAAAAACAAGGCTTCAAGCTCTCAAGCTCCTTCTTCAATCCTCAAGTCTTCCACTATGCTCCTCCATGCTCCACAAAGCAAGACCAAGCCCACCAAGCCAATCAAAAGCCCACAAAGCAAGGCAAACAAAATACAAGCCCACAAGGGCAACACAAACAATAATCAACTGCAAAAATCAATTAAAAATAGTATACTATTATACTAAAATATAATATAATTTCTAAGGGATCCTATATACCTACCCTTAATACCCTTTATGTCCCAATATCTATCTTGACCTAGAAACCCAAAATTCTAGTGTTATTGTGGACCTATGTTAAGGATTGACCTAATTCTATACAACCTAAAGTCATCTAATCAAAACTAATCAGAAACTAATCACAAAATTAGGGAATAAATCCAGAAGGGAGCTAAAGTCCTAATCTAACTATCCTAAAAAGAATGGCCTAAAAATATGAAGGGAACTAGCTAAAAAAAATTCTACAAATCTATGCATCAACATAAAAGGAATTAAAATGCTATTAAAAGAGAAAATACACAAAAAATATTAAAAATGCATGAAATGCAAATGTTTTGATTTTATAATTTTCTAGACATTAACATGAAATAGGAGAAAAAATCCCCATGTAAAAATCATCATTTTTCTATTTAATATGATTTTTCAAAGATTAAAGAAAAATGGAGAAAAATAAAATAAAATGGTAAAACATTGGTGCAGATAGCAACTATATGCAGTTCAATATCCAGATGGGCCCTAAATGGGGGTGCAAACAATAAATGCGCTAGGCCCAATTTTAATCAGAAAATCAATTCAAAATATAAAGAAAAAGAAAAATACTCGGTGCATTAAGTAAAGGAAATTAGTTCAAAATGCAGATGGGCCAAGACTTGGGGTGTGGATATCAATCTCATCACTTAAGCCCAAAACGAATTTTAAATGAAACGGCTGCGTTTGGTATGGAACTCAGATCCTTCGCAAAACGAAATCAATTCCTGGCCCTTGGATCTCCACTCGGTCAAAGGTCTCCTCCTAATCTAATGGCTACTACATCATCTTCTTCATTTTGAATGCCTTGGAGGGAAAAGCCATGGCTGAAACAGAGTTCTTCACACTCATCTTCCTTACTTGTATCTCATCAATTCTCCATGAAAAACTAAAATTCAAAACCCTAGCTCATCCAGAATTTCACCCTGAACCTAACCATGGTATCAAAATCCATTGAAACTTCCTCAAACCTAAAACACGAATCAAACTTCCAAATATGCTCAGGAATCAAAGTTCACCATTCTTGAAATTATGATGCTCAATCTCTTCCTCAGGTTACACTGATCGATTTCCACTATCATACCAAGATTATCTCTCAAGATTCAGCAAGTTATGGTGGTAAACAGAAATGGTGTCACTATCTTGAACTTCATCAAATGCTCTCAAACTTTCCAGAATTCATCTCCTACTTGTCTCTAACCATTCTAACCTAATAAATCTACCTAATTATGCTTAAATTAGGGTGTAGAAGAAAAGTTACAAACCTGTCAAATCTTGAATATCAGATAGGTCAAAGCTCCACTTCAACCTCTCAAACTCTTCAGAATCACTCCTTGATTGGTGTTAAAGCTTCTGTTTGCAAAAGATTTGATCAAAGAAGCCTGAATCTCCAAACTCGATGGTGACTTGCAGCTCCCAAAATCCAAAAGCTAACTCTTCAATTCTTCATGATCTTGCCCTCAATTTGGTATGCACACATTCAGTATGATCAATGGAAGGTGTTGGGATTGAAAGAAGCAATGGAAATGGTGTGGAAAGTAGAAATTGATTTCAACTTGCAATGGAAGAAATTGAAATGGCTATCTCACTCTCCTCTCTAATCTCTCACCAACCTTGCATCTGAGCAAGTTCTAAACACTATATAAGATGGTTCAGACCCATCCAGAACTTTCTGGAATCATCCAATGAGAATTTGGGATTCTCATGCCATGAGTTTTTGATTTCATCTCATCTCACATGCCATCTGATGTTATACCTCTTGCAGCAACTTGTTCTGACTTGAAAATCTCCTTGGATGAGATACATGATGTGTTAGGATATTTTACTAGCTTGTGTATTGAGTTTCCTTGTGTTTTGCATATGTACCTTAATATGCAAGCAATCATTTTCCAAAGCAAGTCCATGATCTAGCCCTCAAATAAAAAATGTGGCTGAACCATTGTTTTTAAAATGCTTTCTAGAGTCAAAATGACCTATTATATGCCATGTGTCGCTACTGCGAAAATCGGCGCCGGCTTGACAGGAGAGTCGCCACCGTGCGTTATTTATTCCTCAGAACGGGAAAGGAAACGCTCAAAGTAAACCTCGCAAAGACGGGAAAAGGTATGGTCATCGCAACCAAAACCTGGATTCGGGAGTCGGTTACGCAAGGGGAAGGTATTAGCACCCCTCACGTCCATCGTACTCGATGGGATCCACGCTTGGTGTTTATAAGGAAAAGGGTGTATTTATCTATCTACGCTAATGGTCAGTCTGAAAAGAAAATAAAAGGACAGGACTCGACAGAACATACGGTGCTTTGGGCCTACGTACTCCCTCGTGCAATGGGAAAGTCAGAGTCAACGTAGTTCGACTACCTACGTCTAAACGGGGGAAAGGTTGCTCGCCAGGACATCGCGTCCTGTGCCTACGTACTTCCACACAGCATGGAAGATCAGAGCAAACGTAGTTCGACTAACTACGGCTAACCTGGGGGTTCTCACACAGCAGTGAGAAAATAAACTGGTTTCAAAGGTTCGGGAACCTACGACTACGATCTGGTCTCAAATGCGCTCGGGCAAGAGAAAGGGATAACAATTAGTCGTCAGCGGGAAAGTCTCGATCGCACAGCCGCGAGAGAACAAAAGGTTAGTTGTTAGTGTGCTCGCTAAGATATCGCATCCTATGCCTACATATCCTCATCTGGTACGAGGAATCAGAGCAGCTGTAGTTCGGCTAACTACGACACAAGCTACTCAAGAGCTCCTACTGAAAGGAAAGGGAAAAGACACCCTAAAACTATAGCTGAAAAAAGGGAATCTACCTACTGTTATCATGCCTGGTTGACCATCCTAACGTCTATCATAACGACTCCGCAGCGGAGAAGTCAGAGCTCCTAAGGGATCATGGCAACAGGACTAAACAGCAAACGGGAAATACTACAAAGTAAATAAATATTGGAAATATGCATGAATGCAACAACTAAACAATCAAGGCGCAAAGGCCGCAAACCACAGAGGTAAGGGAGCTCAGCTCTACCAAATACCAACAAGCAAAGCCACTCAATAACAAACAAGCAGAAGGAGGACCACCTCGACTTCTCATGCACACAAAGTCTACTTCTAAGATGCACCTACCTCATAACTATCTAGATGAATCCCTAAGTCTAATGCAACACAACACCATACAAGTCAAACAACACAAAGAGAAGGCGAAGCTAACCTGACAAACCTCTATCCAAAGCTTAAACAAAAAAAACCCTGAGCAGGGCCCTTAACAACCCTGAAACAAACTTCTGATCTATCCCTGAACAAAACTCTATGCAAAGCCCTAAACAAAACTCTAAGCAAAACTCTAATCAAAACCTAAGCAAGAGGAATCAATCCCAGTCTCCAAGCTTCAGAACAAGCTTACCAAAGAGAGGGAGCTAAGCAGACAAACTCATAGTGCCTTCCTCAGGAAAGTACCAGGAGGTTACCACTCAGGAGTCATATCCTATGCGGCTCGACAACTGTGATCAGTTTACATTCCTCCTCAGGAGAAACTAAACTCACACGAAGGCTCCAGCATCATTGGATATTTGAGAAAGCCTATATGAACTAAGGGAACTAAGTGAACAGACCCATAGGACCTTCCTCAGGAAAGTACTAGGAGGCTTCCACTTAGGAATCGTATCCCATGTGGCTCAACAACTGTGATCAGTTTACATTCCTCCTCAGGAGAAACTAAACTCACATGAAGGCTCCGACATCATTGGATACTTAAGAAATCCTAGATGAACTAGAGGAACTAAGTGAACAGACCCATAGGACCTTCCTCAGGAAAGTACTAGGAGGCTTCCACTTAGGAATCGTATCCCATGTGGCTCAACAACTGTGATCAGTTTACATTCCTCCTCAGGAGAAACTAAACTCACATGAAGGCTCCAATATCATTGGATACTTGAGAAAGAGGTGAGAAGAAAGAATGAAAGTCATTCATAGTGCCTTCCTCAGGAAAGTACCATAAATTTCCCTCAAACTTCAGGATCTCAAACCTCACAAACAGAGAACAAGCTCCTAGACTAAGCCTCAATCCAATGCATCCTTGCAAGCTCCAACAGGACTTCATCCAGCCTCCATCTTCAAGAAGAAACCACCGGTCCTCAAACCACAAGAAACTATCTCTGAAGTTCAACCACAGTTGAACTTCAAAGTCAGAAGCCATCAAGACTTCTCCTATCCTCAAGCTCAGACTAAAACATAACAGAACACCCTACAAAAATCTATCAAAAATCTAGGGGAAACCTACATGGCCCTATGATCCCAAGATCAAATCTCAAAGCCTAAGTCAACTTCTAAGGCTACTAAACAATCCCTAACATGTGAAGGGTCAAGGGTTACCAACAAGTTGTGAGGTCTCTATTCTCTAACCCTAAAACAATATCAATCAACCTCTAAAAAATCTATGAAAAATCTATGGGGAACATGCATTAGTCTAGTACAACATACTAAAAAATCAGAGCAAAATTCATTACCAGATGAAAGAACTAAAATCAACAAGCAGACATACCCACAAACCAGTTATTCAATATCAAAACAATGCAAAAAATGCAATTAAAATGAAAATGCATGATTAAGCTAATGTTTTTGTACTATGAAATTCTACATTGAATTACGAGTCTACAGAAAAAAGAATGGAATTATTTGATCGAACCTACTATTTTTTATGAATTTTCTAATAATATGCACGAACTAAAAGATATTAAAAAAGTCATTTAAATGGAAAATATGCTAAAAATAGCAAACAAAAATAAAATGGCATTTTTATTTTCCTATAATTTTCTAGACATTTTCATTGACCTATAGCAAAAAGGAGAATTAAAAAACATTGATTTTTCTATTTTATATGATTTATACAAGATGCAAAAAAAAAGTGTTAAAAGAAATCAAAGAAAAAAATGAATAAAAGGGAGGGGGTTTAGCAAAAGCAATCCCTAGTTATTATCTAGATGGGCCTGGGTCAGGGGGTGCGCATAGCAGTCTTAATAAGCCCATATGAATCAGAAATTCAGTTAAAAAATAAAAGAAAATGGAAAACTCGTGGGGTGCATTAAGCAAGTTTTTCATGTTATTCTTCCAAATGGGCTTACACACGGGGGTGTGTATAGCACTTGGGCTTAAGCCCAGACCAAAGTCATTCTATCTCTCACACGCATGGGGGGGTGAACAAGTAAACCAGGGGGTGTGCCTCAGCAACATACGGGTTTGGGCCTAGACCCAATCCAACCCTAACCCAACTGATTATCTCACAAAACCAATTTCCCCTTCCCAAACTCTGTTTACTGTTCATCTACAACAAACCCTAATGCCGCCGTTCCTCTCATCTTCCTCACACAAACCCTCTCTGAAACTCCCCTCTGAATCCTCAAACACATTCACTCAGATTAATCCCCACCAACTAACACCAAACCACAACTCTCAAAAGCAGAAACTCTACATCAGTGCATGCACAACAATGGAGGCTGTGAGAAGGGAACAAACATGAGACGATGAAGTTCTGGGATCCCTTGAAGGCTTAACGAAGATCGCCGAGAGAGAAGAAGATCTTTACGTTTTCCTGACTGTTGAAGAAACTCGTGGAGGCCTTGAGGGAAGCGTTGAAGCTCGTTCGAATTTTTCTGGACAAACAGTGAAGAACTCAACGAGTTCTATGAAGATCTGGAAAAAAATTCAAGAACCGATGAAGATGATGATTCCGAAACTGATAGATCTTGAAGGTCTTTGGAGTTGCTTGGATGTTCTGAGGAAGATCTTCAAAAGATCTTTGAATATTGATGCGTGATGATTTCTGGAAATTTCTTTGTGAAGATCTATGACTGCTCGAAGATTTTCTGGAAGATGCTTTGAAGGACGATGAATGTTGACGATTTTCTGGAAAAGTTGTTCTTGAGGCACGATGGAGATGGAAGATGATCTGGGAAATTGGTTGAAGTTTCCGGCGGTGTTGGATTTTCCGGCGAACTGTGGATGAGCGTGGACGGAGGAAGAAGGGAGGAGAACGAAGGATCTCTGGGAGTTTCTGAGTTTTTTGCAGTTTCCAGCGAGGGACGGCGGCCGGAGACGGTTAGACGGTGGCCGTTGGGGAGGTTCAGGGCGTCTGCATGTCGGCCGGTGGGGTTTCAGGTGAAAGTCTGTGGTGGTGACAAGTGGTGAAGGTGCTGGCAGAGTGAGGGAGTTAGTGGGACGCGTGGCAGACTCTGGGAAATTCTGTGGTGTGTGTTGGTGGGCTCTCGCGTGGACGTGTGGCGCCCCTTTATAGTGACAAGTGTCACTCTTCTGGACAGAATGAACAAAAAAACGAATCTGATGGATTGATTGGGCTTCAAAAAAATCTGCTTTCTGGGCCCACGAAAAAACAATTCAATAACCCAAAAAAAAACTGAAAAAAACTCAATTAAGCACTGATTAAAGCTAAACTACCATTTAAAATTGATTATAGATCCGAACCTCAATTAACTAACAATTAAACTACAGTTAACTCTAAATGAAGATTAAACTAAACAAATTCAATTGAAATCTAAACAAAAGATTAACTCCTAATTAACCTAATTAAACCCTAATTAAATCTAAAATGGTTAAAATCTATCTAAACTTTATTAAACCAAAAAATGATTAAAACTCTACTAATTTCTATAAAATCTCTATTAAAATCCTATAAAAAGATCTACCATTTATTTAAAACTATTAAATCCTACATTAAACCCAAAAAATCTATTAAAAGATTTAATCTAATGAACTCTATTTATTTCTATTAAAAAAACTATTAAATTCTATTAAGATAAAAGAAAAATCTATATTCTCCTCTATATTATTCTAAAACAATTAAAAAAACAATTTTAAAATCTATTATATCCTAAAAATGATAAAACTATTAAATCTATTTTAAAAATTCTATAAAATTCTAAAAGAAAGATTTAAACTATTTAAAATTCTAAAAAAATCTATTTAAATCCTAAGAAAATCCTAAAGCCTATTTAAAATCCACGAAAGTCTATTAAACCCTGAAAATGCAGACAAATGCAAATGACCACCATAAAAGAGCGCACGAGACCAGGTTGAATCGAACAGAGAACCCCGGGCATCAGAATATCCCAAAATCACTATGCAAGCTAAAAATCACCGAGGAGCGCACAATTTCCCGAAAAATAAAACCCTGGTGATCTGGACTGGATCTGCCATATCTAGTAAATGAAAACCAAGCTGTAACTCTGATATCCTCTGTCTGTGCACAAATATCATGCGTCTGATTTGCGAATATGAATTTAAACCACGAGTCAGATAGGAGAATCGATTGGTCAAATTTTAGGGTGCAACAGCTGCCCCTATTCAAGCGACTTGGACCTGAAGGGTTTGAAGAGCGCTCAGCCTTCAAACATTCGGAGGTACGAGACGGTTGAATACAAATAAAACCCGAAAATTTGCCAACCGTGAGAATATACTGTAACACTGCTTGGGGAATAAACTCCAGCACCGAGCCCAGTCATTACGGCACCAAACTGATCACTCATTTGATAAGGAACTCCTGATTTTAACGCCAATTACCTGTGATACCCCATATAACAAACCCTGAGGGTTGCAACAAAACACCTGATCCTTTCACATTGCCTACTGATAGGCAGGAAGAGAAATATACTCACATCGTCCAAAGATGGACGGGAAGACACCCTGAATGGAGGAAACACCAATACTCACATCGTCTAAGGATAGACGGAAAGATACCCACCTCTTGAAGGAAAAATTCAATACTCACATCGTCTAAGGATAGACGGGATCATCCTGATTGATGAAACAAATCAATATTCACATCGTCTAAGGATAGACGGGAAGAAAGCATTAATCTCCATACTCACATCGTCTAAGGGTAGACGGGAAGACATTCATAATCTCCATACTCACATCGTCTAAGGGTAGACGGAAAGATACCCACCTCTTGAAGGAAAAATTCAATACTCACATCGTCTAAGGATAGACGGCAAGACACCATTAATCTCCATACTCACATCGTCTAAGGATAGACGGGAAGACACCATTAATCTCCATACTCACATCGTCTAAGGATAGACGGAAAGAAACCATTGATCTCCATACTCACATCGTCTAAGGATAGACGGGAAGAAAGCCTGATCGCATACTCACATCGTCTAAGGATAGACGGAAAGACATTCATAATCTCCATACTCACATCGTCTAAGGATAGACGGGAAGACATCCTGATCAAATACTCACATCGTCTAAGGATAGACGGAAAGACATCATTAATCTCCATACTCACATCGTCTAAGGGTAGACGGAAAGAAAGCATTAATCTCCATACTCACATCGTCTAAGGATAGACGGAAAGACACCCATAATCTCCATACTCACATCGTCTAAGGATAGACGGAAATACATCATTAATCTCCATACTCACATCGTCTAAGGGTAGACGGAAAGAAAGCATTAATCTCCATACTCACATCGTCTAAGGATAGACGGGAAGAAAGCATTAATCTCCATACTCACATCGTCTAAGGATAGACGGAAAGAAAGCCTGATCGCCATTCAACACCATCCCTCTAATTTCAGAATCCTTCTGTCTACGGGAATTGATGGAAAGATCAATATCCTTGAAGGGGCCACATCGTCAGTATGGACCGACGGGAAGAAAACCACCTTCAAAGAACCATGTCATCAATAAGAATCGACAATCACGAAAACTGAACATTCTTCGAAGAGCCTCGACATCAATAAGGATTGACGGTCAGAAAAGTCCCTCTTGAAACGTTATCTCATCCAATAAACAGAAAGAAAACCACTATCCGAAATATCGTTTTGAAACCCCTCAACAATCAAAGATAGCCGGAGAAGACTCGCTGGGGAAACACCCCATCTGTATGATCTGACAATAAGAAACCCGCTGAACAATAACCTGAAACTTCACATCGTCTACTGATAGACGGAAAGAAAAGCCACTTGCTAGAGAAACCCCGTCTTGAACCCCACTGAAAATCACCCAAAACTTCACATCGTCTACTGATAGGCAGGAAGAAAAGCATATCCTGGGGAAACCCCTTCTTGAAACCCTACTGCAATCACCCGCAACTTCACATCGTCTAAGGATAGACGGAAAGAAAACCACGTTCAAACTCAAGACGTCTAATGATGGACGGAGAAATCCACTTATTGGGGGAACACATCGTCAATATGAATTGACGGGAAGAAAAGTCTGCCGATACCAGATGACCGACCGATCAAAGCATAACTGTTGTATGATCTGAGATACAAATAAACCGCTGAATCGTCTGAACACTGCTGCTGGGTAAATGCCCTTGTACTGATCACAGAGTAATTCACGCGCCATGTGAGGCTGGTAGAAAACCTGACTTATGCTTCATATGCATATGCATATGCTTTAATCTTTCTATGGCGTAATGCTCCATTCAGGATGGAAATGCTACGCATTTTGAAAATGACATGCAAGTATGATGCAAATATGATGATGCATGCAATATGCTAATGCAGGCTCGAGCTGCCGGAGAAAGCTGGGTACAGAAAACCACTTCAGCAACATAAATGCTGAAGACGAAGCCAACTCCGCTGGGGATAAACCGGATATCACAGGATTATCCCAGCAAAATAAATGCTGGGAGAGTGAAATCAACTCCGCTGGGGATATTGGGAACTTAACCGAACACCATCGACGAAGTAATACCCTGCTGGGGAATATGACTCCGCTGTGAAATAGAAGACGTGCTGAATATGATTGGACTTCCCTGGGGATAGCTTAACCATACCAATGAAAAAATTGGACTTTGCTGGAGAAAATAGACGGAGTCTTCCTGCGTACTGACGACGCTCGGACTTGTAAACCGATGTGCCAACACGGATGGGCCTCACAGTGATTGCCAACCTGGACTTGACCTTCTAGGCTACCTGTGATGGCTCAGGTACAACTGACACTGGAAAACACTCTGTCTGAATACGCAGCCTTTTAGTGGAAGAGTCAAGGGATAGTGACACGACTTCCCGCATTCGTCTCGCTCTCGAAAATCAACTGAATCTGCTCGAATAACTCTGAATGACCCTGCTGATACGGAGAAGAACAATCCTTTCGCTTCTGATATGCCCCAGCCTGCGGGACCTCTGTGGGGATAGTCCTCGAAAGGAAATCTGCAAATCTGTTCCCTGATGGTCTGATATAACATGCCCCGGCGTTCTGAACTTCGGAGAGATGCTTCACATCAAATGCTCCTCGAATAAAGAACAACCTCTGCGCTCTTAAGATGGCCTGCCCCTGACTGCAATGACCTTGCCCCTGATTATCTGATTCAGAGTAGTGCCCCTGACTATGAGATATTCACCGAATCTCAACCTGATTGTCCCAGGATAACTGACTTCGAAAGGCTGACCTGGCTGGGGATCACTATAATAGCTTGCCCCTGCTCTCGGAACATTCGGGCGCTCTGCATTCTATCCCAACCATACTCTTCCATTGTAGAAAACTTTCCTGCTGTCAAGCGCTTACTCGCAAGTAAAACAAGTTGTTCTACGTAAAAGACATATTAATGCAACACATATGACAGCTTTGACATCCAATCTGTTCACTGGGAAAAGGGAAAACAGTTTATAGCATATAATGCACAAAACATTTATCAACATCAGTACCAACATGGTATGAAGAACCCTTTTGGGAGTCAGAATCGACGCGACCTTTACCGAAGTATGCTTTCGAAACAACCTGCTTCAATTAGGACTTTTGAAGGTTATAACGTGGTCAGGTTCACGGTTTTGAAGGAAAGGATAAAGGCTCAAAGTTTATTTTACCCCACCCGCTCTCCTTGATGTTCTCCGATCCTATGTTCAGCTAATTCAACCTTAGCAATCACCTCTCAGAGGACGAAAGATAGGAGTGATAGTTCGAGAAACTTTTGGATTTTAGAGTGACAGCCACGCACCTTTCGTCTTTGACACTTGAGGTCACACGACTCGTATTTCCTTTGGGGATTTTTCTTTTGATCCTTTTCATCTTTTTCTTATCCCTAACTTTTGCCTGGACTGACTCTTTTTGAGTTTCTTTTGATTCTTTTAAGTCCAGCGGGATGCCCTCATTTTTTTCCTAAGTCAATTGTTTTCTTTTCTTGACTTAGCGGGCTTTTGATTTCTTTTTTCTCTCTTTTTTTCTTTCGAACAAGTCGTGTGACACTGGTTGTCTGACTCTTTGGGGAATGATGTGACTGCCCCACTCTTGATTGAACCATTGTGGTCTTTTAGGCACGACCTCTAGGGGTGTGATTGATCCTCGAACGGACACTCCTTTTGCAATTTGGACGCTCGGTCAAATTAGCTAACACCTACCCTGCCCCAGGTTAAGATTGAGGGTTTTTCGTTTTCAGAAAGAACTCCTACTACTAGGCTCAAAGGGGTTGACAAGGGATTATCTTCCTTATAACTCCGGTGTTTAGGGATTTGAAACAATGCCTGTACATCATCAGCAGGTTTTATTTCAAAAGCATACAATCGGAATTTTGCACGTCGTTCATTTTCGTCATCCTCCCCAGATTCTTCTTAACCAAGCGTTGGACATTTGTAAAAACAATTAGTGAACACGAATGGATTCAATCAAAACATGCATATTTATTTCATTGTCATCAATTGAATGAAAACAACAAGTTTTACAAATAAGATTGCAATTTAAACAGGAAAGAAACTACAAATGTAAAGACATGACAAGATAAAACAAGAAAAAATGCTAGCTTCCGAGAACCGAACTTTCACATCTGTCCTGCTGCTAAACCAGCCATCTTCACAATCAGTTATTAGAGGCAACCCGAAGCTGTCCTGATCTGCTTTCAACGACCCAACCAAATTATAGAGCCCCTCCTCCTTCATTCAGATGATTTTGGGACTTCCCTGCCCGAAGCTGATTGCTGCACTATCAAGTAAGTCCTGTACTTTATGCTTGAAGGCCAGACAATCTTCAATGTTGTGCCCTTGTGCTCCCGAATGGAAATCACAACGCTCCTTGATATCATACCCTGCTGGAGGCGTACCTGTCAGTGGAGCTAACTTCCTCTTCTCAACCAACTGCAATCGTAGCAACATCTGAAGAAGTTCGGCATACGGCATCGGAGGCACCTTAAATACCCTCAATGGCTTCTGATTTTGAGCTTTTCGCTGATTGGGATACTGCTGCCTTTTCCACTGTTGAGATCGTTGCTGTTGTTGCTGGTATCGGGTTGACTCTTGAACACCCTTCGTAGCAAATGCAACATCGGTTTCTTGACTTTCACTGTACTGATTAAAGCCCTCCTTATGCTTAGCCATTTTCTTTCTCAGATCTGCCCCAGGAATAGGCAACAGTTGTGGGCAGGGAGATTCTGACACCATGGAGTCCAGGATACGTTTCTGACCTACTACAGATTTAGAAACATCTGTCATCTTAGCATCGACTGGGGTAGGAGCAATACGTACAGCTACGCCGCTCGGCATGAATTCAATATCGTGCGAGTCAATCAGGTCTTGAACATTGTGCTTAAAAGCATGACAACCCTCGATGTCGTGTCCGAATGCCCCAGAATGAAACTCGCATTGCTTACTGGCATCGTACCCATGAGGAAGCGCTCTTGTGGGTGGATCCAACGTTCTCTTTTCAACCAGATTAAACCTCAATAAAGTCTGCAAAAGCTCAACATATGTTGTAGGCGGCGCCTCAAATATTCTCTTTGGCTTCCCCTCCTGGATCCTCCGTGGAGCCAGATGCACCCTCTGTTGCTGCTGCTCAGGTTCCACAGGCACCGGTGGCGCGAGCTTCTTCACTGCGGCTTCGAATAGTTGATCATCCTCTTTCCTAAGCACATTCTTGACTACTTCCATGATCAAGCTCATTTGGGTCTTCAGCTGACTGTTCTCCTCTTTGAGAATCTTCTGTTCCAGACGCATCTCTTGCATGTCTCTCATCATCTGCCCCAGCTGGCTTCGGACTTCAATCAATTCAAACTGATTCTGTTCCATATCTCTGAAGGAGTTCCTGCAACAAACTGGACGATGAGGAAATGAGACCCACGGTTCTGATGTACCTGTTAAATGATAACGCAATGCAGAAAGCGAACACATATTCATAACGAGACAAAGAGAAACTCAAGCTATAAGCATACAGACGATCATCTCCCACACATGTATAACCAACAAAAGCAGTACGTAAGCACAAACGAGTACGAATACAATGACCCCAGCCAATAATCCTGGTGGTGGTCGGCAAACACTAGTGCACAAAAGCTAAACGGATTAAGCAGGGAAAACAGATGTGACCCCCCGGCACAGAAACCTCTAGAAACTTCTCCCATATTCAACTGAACTCTCCGTTTTCCAACCTTCAGAACACACACTTCCCGAGGAGTCTTCCATGTCATTAACTGACGAACCCACACAACCGGATGACGGAGAATCGTTAATCTGAACAAAACCCTGAGGCGTGATGCAAATCCGGCTAGAGTCTAACAGATCTTGAACCTGGCTTCTAAGCACCTTACAATCATTTGTTGAATGCCCCTGTGCCCCAACATGGTACTCACAGCGGGCGCTGGCATCGAAACCCGGAGGATACGGTGGAATCACCTGATTAGTCTCTTTCGGCACTATCAATCCACTTTTGACCAGATCTGGCAACAACTGACTGTACGACACCGGTAGCTGAGTAAACTGCCTTTCAGGTTTCCTTGGTCTTCGTGGGGCATGCTGACGCGACCGACGATAGGATGATCGTTGACTTGAAGTGTCTGAAAACCGATCCTGAGATGCTAGAGATTCTGAGATGACGTCATTTCCTTCTTCCCACTCTTCTTGAGAACTGACAACTGACTCATTCTTATCAACTGGGAAATAAGGGACATCTCGAAAATTTCCACTCTTGAGTCCTCTCTCAACAAGCTCTCCCATTCTCATCAGGACCACAAAGTTTGTACAACCGAACAATTTGTCAAAATAATGGCCTTTCAGAGTACCCAAGAAGATGTCAACCATTTCTCTTTCCGGAAGCGGTGGTTGAACATTAGCAGCCAATTCTTTCCATCTTCGCAAATACCCTCTGAATGATTCATTCTCCGCCTGAGACAATTCTTGCAGATGTACGAGACTAGGAGCCAAATCCAGGTTGTAATCGTACTGCTTCATGAAAGCTCGGGCTAACTCCACCCATGATCGAATCAAATTACTCTCTAACTGCACATACCACCTCAAGGATGCCCCAGTCAGGCTATACTGAAAGCAATGGATCATCAACTTGTCATTTCACACAAACGAAGTCATCCTTCGACAGAACATCATCAAATGCAGCTTCGGACAGCTATCTCCCGTGTACTTCTCGAATTCCGGCACTTTGAACTTGTAAGGCAACACCAGATCAGGAACCAAACACATGTCTACAGCATCCATGTTAACAACATCTTTCACTTTCAAGGCTTTTATTTCTTCTTCCAACGCTCGGAGTCTTCTATCATTTTCGAGAGCTCTTAGATCTACCATCCCGACCATTGGAATATCTCTTCGGTAATTCATCACAGGGAAAGCAACACCTTGATTGTTAGCAGGCGGAGGACGTTCATTTCGGGCAACGAACTGCTCATGTCGATCTCGATTCTGGACAGTAGGCTGTACAACTTGGTCTGCAGTAACGTTGTTCGGGAAGTCTTCCATAGAATCATACCGAGGGTGGGACGTCATAGTAAACCCTGTCAAAGTGTTAGGAGCCTGGAAATTGCTTTCAGACATCGCTACCAATTACCTGTAACTGACTACCCTGCTTGATTCTGCTCAAATCTGCTTCAGCCCCTTGGTCGTCTTCAACACTCCACTTTTGCCTCGAACAATCCCCGAGAATCACCCTCTGATGGAAACAAAGGCTGGATAAGTGCTCTGGCCTGCTAGAGAAATGCTATGCAATATGATTTATGCGGACAGAAATAAATAAAAATGCTAACGTGCATGTGTGCATTGGAGATATTTCCCCTCCAATTCCAGTGTCAGTGGTAGCAAGACGAGATAAACCATAAAGACAATATTTAGAAAAACCCTCATATATTTATCGGAATAACAGTCTTGTCAAGATGCTACACAATTATGTTCCATACAACTGATATGATAAAGGAGGATCCCGACCAACATGCCTGGTGGTGATCTCAACACAACAGAATACAAGAGAAAAATCAAGTACGGGTACGGTTGCGGAAATCCTCAACCATCTTCTTCGTCTCTGGGTGATCCGGTCGATGAATCAAGTCTTCTATCAACTGATCCCTCTTCCTAACCGTTCCCTGGATATCTCTGACAAAGTCTTCCCAAGCCTTATCATGGGCACCATCCCCAGGTTTGGGTCTCTTGGCGTCTGCTCTGTGCTGAAAATCTTCCAAATTCTTCATGGCATCAATCAGTTTGCGCTCGGCCTCGTATCGGCGGCATGCTTCTTCTTCAAGCTCTTCAGTCTTCACTTTGACCCGTTCTTCTAACTGAGCAACCTGTGTCTTTAGCTCTTCGTCCCGCGCTTTGCGTTTGGCCATAGTGAGATCCCAGTGCTCTCTGAACTTAGCTAGCTTCGTGTAGGCCCTTTCCAGCTCTTGCTTCTTAGTAGCCAATACACTGCTAACTGAGTCTACATCTAACTCCAGACGCTTCTTGGTTTCAGTCAACTCCAATAACGTAGTCTTCAGATGTTTCAGAGTTTCGGCCTGTTGCTTAGAAAAATATCCTGTTTCAATCTTTTCATGACGAAGCTGGGCATTCTCCTTCTCTAAAGCCTCTTTAGCCTTTGCTAGCTCTTCTTTCTCCGCCATCAGCTGCTTGTATACCTGTATGTCCACAGTGGTAGGCTCCTCCACCGGAGAAGGATGCAATGGCTGAACCGCTGGATAAGGCATAAGGAATTTCGTAGCTCGCTCACGAATCCATTCCACATACGGGCCAGGAACTCGAATATCCCCTCTGCTACCTGAAGGCTTCCCTCTCTTGTGCAGGTTCTTCCATGCCTTCTCAAGCTTGGTCAGCATCTCTTTCCCTATTGCCCCAGTGAGATACAGAGATTCCTGTATCTCCTCGGGCTTCGGCGCTCCCTGAGGTACATACCCAAATTGCCTGATCAATAAGGAAGGGTTGTAATTGACACACCCTTTCCTTCCTATTAACGGAACATTCGGGAATCCTTCGCATCTGAGTATGACCTCAACTCCGAATACCTCTTCATTAACCCATACCATGTTCTCAGCAGTCAACCCCATCAAGCGCTCCGGCCATCCTAGAGAATCAATAGAGGTGACAAAAGGGCCTGACTTAGGCATATGACTGGTGAACCACCTGCACAGGAGAGGTACACAGCAAGACACATTCATTCCTCTCCGCTTTTCATTTTGGTAATGAGTGGAATGGTGGATATCTCCCAGCAAGGTAGGAATTGGGTTCCTTGCAGCCAAAATATAGAAAGCATCTGAGTCAACAAAATCAGGAATGTTTGGGAACAACACGATGCCATAAACACATACAGCAAGGATGGCGTCAAAAACGACCCAACCACCTTCCTTGGCATATTCCCGAGCCTTCTCCACCAAGACATCCAACGGAAATCCCCACACATCTCCTCTTCTGATCATCTTCCCTGTCAGCTCAGACTCTCTTAAATACAGGATGGCAGAAAGCTCAGCCAGATTAGGCTCAACGTCCGTACGATAGAAAGGCATCTGCTCGCGGATCGGTATGTCCAAGAGTGCAGAATACTCCTCCAAGGTAGGAGCCAAAACAAAGTCAGGAAAAACGAAACACCTGAGCTCCGCATCATAAAACTGCAACAGGGTATAAATGTCGCTGATCTCATAGGCCGATGGCTGATAAACATAGGTCAGAATCCTCCCATATATCTTTCTAAAATCACCCATTACCCTCTTCTTAGCAATAGTAATCAACTCTAACAACAGACTGATATCCGGAGACAGAAACTTGTAGGGTAACACTCTCTTCGTGGCTTCCATGTCTTGCTAGGAAACAACCACCAGAACTGGGAGGGAAAATATGTACCTGCAATGCACACACGTTAGTTGAATGCAAATGGTGATGCAATGATGCAATATGATAAATAATGCAATCTGTGAACACAGGGGCTATGCTGTAGCCTGAAGAGGAACATCTCTGTGATCAAGAACAGAAAACCACCATAGTCACCAGAACCTCATGACACTAACTATCATCTGATACTCAAAATATCAATCCCCTAGTAAGAAATCCATCTGAACCTCTATATCTGACGAGAAAACCATCTGATAATAGCATCAACCTCAGATAAGAAACCCATCTGATCCAAACAACACACCTGGAGATGAATCAAGAACACCGTCTGATAAATACTGAATCATGGTTTCTGAAGGCCAGTTTTCCTGCAACAACCCAATCCCCCTCACAGGTATGATAGACCTAATCCACGGACAAAGGTACCGCATCCTATGCGGTCATCAGCGTCACAGACTTTCATGAGTGACGATACGATTCCCAGAAGGAGTGGCATCATCGAGTCATGAAGAGGCCTCACTTAGCTGACTTCCAAATGATCGGTCCCCAGAGTCGACAATCCTCACGTCTGGACTCCCCTCAGATCCTCAGGACCGGAAAGGAGCACCTCTGCGAGAACCTCGTCTGAGCGCAGATTTCGTAGGGAACTGTGCCTGCTCAGCAGACAGGTTCGTCTACTACTCTCCACAACTATATCTAGGTGCATACTCAAGCCCAGGTCCGACTTCTCACTCATAGTAACATCCCCCTCCCACAGCAATAATCACAATAATATAATACTGGAAGTAAATGCGGAAAGGTAAAGGTGCGGAAAAGTAAAGTGCGGAAAAGTAAAACACATATGCACAACACCCAACAAATAAACACCCAAGCGCTAGGATTGACTCGCGTAGGGGATGGGAAACGGTCCCAGCATAAGGGATGGGAAAAGTCCCTAGATGCTATAAGTCCCCAGCAGAGTCGCCAGCTGTCGCTACTGCGAAAATTGGCGCCGGCTTGACAGGAGAGTCGCCACCGTGCGTTATTTATCCCTCAGAACGGGAAAGGAAACGCTCGAAGTAAACCTCGCAAAGACGGGAAAAGGTATGGTCATCGCAACCAAAACCTGGATTCGGGAGTCGGTTACGCAAGGGGAAGGTATTAGCACCCCTCACGTCCATCGTACTCGATGGGATCCACGCTTGGTGTTTATAAGGAAAAGGGTGTATTTATCTATCTACGCTAATGGTCAGTCTGAAAAGAAAATAAAAGGACAGGACTCGACAGAACATACGGTGCTCTGGGCCTACGTACTCCCTCGTGCAATGGGAAAGTCAGAGTCAACGTAGTTCGACTACCTACGTCTAAACGGGGGAAAGGTTGCTCGCCAGGACATCGCGTCCTGTGCCTACGTACTTCCACACAGCATGGAAGATCAGAGCAAACGTAGTTCGACTAACTACGGCTAACCTGGGGGTTCTCACACAGCAGTGAGAAAATAAACTGGTTTCAAAGGTTCGGGAACCTACGACTACGATCTGGTCTCAAATGCGCTCGGGCAAGAGAAAGGGATAACAATTAGTCGTCAGCGGGAAAGTCTCGATCGCACAGCCGCGAGAGAACAAAAGGTTAGTTGTTAGTGTGCTCGCTAAGATATCGCATCCTATGCCTACATATCCTCATCTGGTACGAGGAATCAGAGCAGCTGTAGTTCGGCTAACTACGACACAAGCTACTCAAGAGCTCCTACTGAAAGGAAAGGGAAAAGACACCCTAAAACTATAGCTGAAAAAAGGGAATCTACCTACTGTTATCATGCCTGGTTGACCATCCTAACGTCTATCATAACGACTCCGCAGCGGAGAAGTCAGAGCTCCTAAGGGATCATGGCAACAGGACTAAACAGCAAACGGGAAATACTACAAAGTAAAGAAATATTGGAAATATGCATGAATGCAACAACTAAACAATCAAGGCGCAAAGGCCGCAAACCACAGAGGTAAGGGAGCTCAGCTCTACCAAATACCAACAAGCAAAGCCACTCAATAACAAACAAGCAGAAGGAGGACCACCTCGACTTCTCATGCACACAAAGTCTACTTCTAAGATGCACCTACCTCAGAACTATCTAGATGAATCCCTAAGTCTAATGCAACACAACACCATACAAGTCAAACAACACAAAGAGAAGGCGAAGCTAACCTGACAAACCTCTATCCAAAGCTTAAACAAAAAAAACCCTGAGCAGGGCCCTTAACAACCCTGAAACAAACTTCTGATCTATCCCTGAACAAAACTCTATGCAAAGCCCTAAACAAAACTCTAAGCAAAACTCTAATCAAAACCTAAGCAAGAGGAATCAATCCCAGTCTCCAAGCTTCAGAACAAGCTTACCAAAGAGAGGGAGCTAAGCAGACAAACTCATAGTGCCTTCCTCAGGAAAGTACCAGGAGGTTACCACTCAGGAGTCATATCCTATGCGGCTCGACAACTGTGATCAGTTTACATTCCTCCTCAGGAGAAACTAAACTCACACGAAGGCTCCAGCATCATTGGATATTTGAGAAAGCCTATATGAACTAAGGGAACTAAGTGAACAGACCCATAGGACCTTCCTCAGGAAAGTACTAGGAGGCTTCCACTTAGGAATCGTATCCCATGTGGCTCAACAACTGTGATCAGTTTACATTCCTCCTCAGGAGAAACTAAACTCACATGAAGGCTCCGACATCATTGGATACTTAAGAAATCCTAGATGAACTAGAGGAACTAAGTGAACAGACCCATAGGACCTTCCTCAGGAAAGTACTAGGAGACTTCCACTTAGGAATCGTATCTCATGTGGCTCAACAACTGTGATCAGTTTACATTCCTCCTCAGGAGAAACTAAACTCACATGAAGGCTCCAACATCATTGGATACTTGAGAAAGAGGTGAGAAGAAAGAATGAAAGTCATTCATAGTGCCTTCCTCAAGAAAGTACCATAAATTTCCCTCAAACTTCAGGATCTCAAACCTCACAAACAGAGAACAAGCTCCTAGACTAAGCCTCAATCCAATGCATCCTTGCAAGCTCCAACAGGACTTCATCCAGCCTCCATCTTCAAGAAGAAACCACCGGTCCTCAAACCACAAGAAACTATCTCTGAAGTTCAACCACAGTTGAACTTCAAAGTCAGAAGCCATCAAGACTTCTCATATCCTCAAGCTCAGACCTAAACATAACAGAACACCCTACAAAAATCTATCAAAAATCTAGGGGAAACCTACATGGCCCTATGATCCCAAGATCAAATCTCAAAGCCTAAGTCAACTTCTAAGGCTACTAAACAATCCCTAACATGTGAAGGGTCAAGGGTTACCAACAAGTTGTGAGGTCTCTATTCTCTAACCCTAAAACAATATCAATCAACCTCTAAAAAATCTATGAAAAATCTATGGGGAACATGCATTAGTCTAGTACAACATACTAAAAAATCAGAGCAAAATTCATTACCAGATGAAAGAACTAAAATCAACAAGCAGACATACCCACAAACCAGTTATTCAATATCAAAACAATGCAAAAAATGCAATTAAAATGAAAATGCATGATTAAGCTAATGTTTTTGTACTATGAAATTCTACATTGAATTACGAGTCTACAGAAAAAAGAATGGAATTATTTGATCGAACCTACTATTTTTTATGAATTTTCTAATAATATGCACGAACTAAAAGATATTAAAAAAGTCATTTAAATGGAAAATATGCTAAAAATAGCAAACAAAAATAAAATGGCATTTTTATTTTCCTATAATTTTCTAGACATTTTCATTGACCTATAGCAAAAAGGAGAATTAAAAAACATTGATTTTTCTATTTTATATGATTTATACAAGATGCAAAAAAAAAGTGTTAAAAGAAATCAAAGAAAAAAATGAATAAAAGGGAGGGGGTTTAGCAAAAGCAATCCCTAGTTATTATCTAGATGGGCCTGGGTCAGGGGGTGCGCATAGCAGTCTTAATAAGCCCATATGAATCAGAAATTCAGTTAAAAAATAAAAGAAAATGGAAAACTCGTGGGGTGCATTAAGCAAGTTTTTCATGTTATTCTTCCAAATGGGCTTACACACGGGGGTGTGTATAGCACTTGGGCTTAAGCCCAGACCAAAGTCATTCTATCTCTCACACGCATGGGGGGGTGAACAAGTAAACCAGGGGGTGTGCCTCAGCAACATACGGGTTTGGGCCTAGACCCAATCCAACCCTAACCCAACTGATTATCTCACAAAACCAATTTCCCCTTCCCAAACTCTGTTTACTGTTCATCTACAACAAACCCTAATGCCGTCGTTCCTCTCATCTTCCTCACACAAACCCTCTCTGAAACTCCCCTCTGAATCCTCAAACACATTCACTCAGATTAATCCCCACCAACTAACACCAAACCACAACTCTCAAAAGCAGAAACTCTACATCAGTGCATGCACAACAATGGAGGCTGTGAGAAGGGAACAAACCTGAGACGATGAAGTTCTGGGATCCCTTGAAGGCTCAACGAAGATCGCCGAGAGAGAAGAAGATCTTGACGTTTTCCTGACTGTTGAAGAAACTCGTGGAGGCCTTGAGGGAAGCGTTGAAGCTCGTTCGAATTTTTCTGGACAAACAGTGAAGAACTCAACGAGTTCTATGAAGATCTGGAAAAAAATTCAAGAACCGATGAAGATGATGATTCTGAAACTGATAGATCTTGAAGGTCTTTGGAGTTACTTGGATGTTCTGAGGAAGATCTTCAAAAGATCTTTGAATATTGATGCGTGATGATTTCTGGAAATTTCTTTGTGAAGATCTATGACTGCTCGAAGATTTTCTGGAAGATGCTTTGAAGGACGATGAATGTTGACGATTTTCTGGAAAAGTTGTTCTTGAGGCACGATGGAGATGGAAGATGATCTGGGAAATTGGTTGAAGTTTCCGGCGGTGTTGGATTTTCCGGCGAACTGTGGATGAGCGTGGACGGAGGAAGAAGGGAGGAGAACGAAGGATCTCTGGGAGTTTCTGAGTTTTTTGCAGTTTCCAGCGAGGGACGGCGGCCGGAGACGGTTAGACGGTGGCCGTTGGGGAGGTTCAGGGCGTCTGCATGCCGGCCGGTGGGGTTTCAGGTGAAAGTCTGTGGTGGTGACAAGTGGTGAAGGTGCTGGCAGAGTGAGGGAGTTAGTGGGACGCGTGGCAGACTCTGGGAAATTCTGTGGTGTGTGTTGGTGGGCTCTCGCGTGGACGTGTGGCGCCCCTTTATAGTGACAAGTGTCACTCTTCTGGACAGAATGAACAAAAAAACGAATCTGATGGATTGATTGGGCTTCAAAAAAATCTGCTTTCTGGGCCCACGAAAAAACAATTCAATAACCCAAAAAAAAACTGAAAAAAACTCAATTAAGCACTGATTAAAGCTAAACTACCATTTAAAATTGATTATAGATCCGAACCTCAATTAACTAACAATTAAACTACAGTTAACTCTAAATGAAGATTAAACTAAACAAATTCAATTGAAATCTAAACAAAAGATTAACTCCTAATTAACCTAATTAAACCCTAATTAAATCTAAAATGGTTAAAATCTATCTAAACTTTATTAAACCAAAAAATGATTAAAACTCTACTAATTTCTATAAAATCTCTATTAAAATCCTATAAAAAGATCTACCATTTATTTAAAACTATTGAATCCTACATTAAACCCAAAAAATCTATTAAAAGATTTAATCTAATGAACTCTATTTATTTCTATTAAAAAAACTATTAAATTCTATTAAGATAAAAGAAAAATCTATATTCTCCTCTATATTATTCTAAAACAATTAAAAAAACAATTTTAAAATCTATTATATCCTAAAAATGATAAAACTATTAAATCTATTTTAAAAATTCTATAAAATTCTAAAAGAAAGATTTAAACTATTTAAAATTCTAAAAAAATCTATTTAAATCCTAAGAAAATCCTAAAGCCTATTTAAAATCCACGAAAGTCTATTAAACCCTGAAAATGCAGACAAATGCAAATGACCACCATAAAAGAGCGCACGAGACCAGATTGAATCGAACAGAGAACCCCGGGCATCAGAATATCCCAAAATCACTATGCAAGCTAAAAATCACCGAGGAGCGCACAATTTCCCGAAAAATAAAACCCTGGTGATCTGGACTGGATCTGCCATATCTAGTAAATGAAAACTAAGCTGTAACTCTGATATCCTCTGTCTGTGCACAAATATCATGCGTCTGATTTGCGAATATGAATTTAAACCACGAGTCAGATAGGAGAATCGGTTGGTCAAATTTTAGGGTGCAACACCATGGTTTGGATGTGTAGCTTGGAAATTTCAATTTCCAACTTTGACTTATTTAACTTATGCCTCCATTTTAGGTCATTTTTACCATTTTTAGATAAAAGCCTTTTCAACATCTCATGACCTCCTTACTAGCCTTAAAAAATCATTTTAAGCAAGTTTAATGTTGAAGATTTTTCCATTTGAAGCTTGGAGATAGGAGTTATGGCCTTATGCTTGAAATGACTTGTAATCTCCAAATGACCAAAATGCCCTTGACTTGTCAAAGCCATAACTTGAGTTCTACAAATCCTATCAAGGACTTATAGTACTCTCTAGAAAGCTAAGAAGATAAGGAACAACATTCATGTTGACCAAAAGTTCATAGGAATCATCCTTCTTGGGAAAAAGTTGGATGCAAGTTGGGTGACTTTCAAGCTCCCAAATCCACAGACCTCAGATGGCCTGTAACTTGTCAAAGTCATAACTTGAGCTCTACAAATCCTATCAAGGACTTCTAGTACTCAAATTAAATATAAGAACAAGCTCTACAAAATTCATGTTGGGGGTAATATGAGATGACAATCACATCTTGAGCTAAACTGCCTTGAAGATAGGGGTCAAACTAGGGGATTTTACACTGTCAAGCCTTAGAAACCCTAGCTTGAAACTTCTCAAACTCCTCAATCATGATGAGTTGACCTTGGAATCATCCTTATAGCATCTCAATGCATCAATCCATGATCACATGGCTTTTGGATTAGGTCTCAACCCTCTCCAAATCATCAGTTGACCTAGGGTTGACCCAGTCAAACCCTAATTACACCACTCATGGTTGAGTCTCTTTAATCTTGCACAATGACCTCTCTAGGCTTCATGATGGCTTTCAAGACATCTCACAAGCTCTCTCAAAGCTTCAAGTCCATCCTCATAGCTTCATAATCATCTGAGGAGCTCCCACAACTCTCAAGTTAGGAGGCACACAACCTTGGTTTCAACCACTCTCTCTGAGGATCTTTTAATTTCTCTGACAAAGATATCAACCCTTGAACACTTGAATAACCTTCTTGGCTAGCTTCAAACTCTTGATTGGTACTCATGCCTCTTGATCTCTTGAATACATGTCAATGAAATGCAAGTGATAATGCTAATGTGAATGAGATGGACCACAAGCTAGGTAAAGAAATGTTGGTCAAATTTTGGGGTGCAACACCACCAAAATAATTTCTTCAATTCATGATACATCTTCGTAGCTCCCGGATGGATACTCAAACTACTACGATGTCCTTCCCTTAAAATTGACTTTTTCAATTCTTCATCATCTGGTACACAAATCCTGCCTCTAAATCTCAACACACCTGTACTATCCAATTTAAAGTCACTATCGGAGTTACTCTCTACTCCAGGTATCAAATCCACTAATTTCACATCCAACTTTTGATTCTCTCTAATCGTATCCAAGAAGTCATTATTCATCTGCAACATACCCAATATTACACTATCTGCAGTAGTCTCACAAACCATACTCAAATCTCTGAACTGTTCAATTAACTCAATTTCTTTCACCATCATAGCCGACATATGAATTGCTTTCCTACTCAAAGCATCCGCCACTATATTGGCCTTTCCTGGATGATAACTTAAACTGAAGTCATAATCCTTCAAAAATTCCAAACATCTCCTCTGCCTCATATTTAACTCTTTCTGATCAAACAGATATCTCAGACTCTTGTGATCACCGAACACTTCAAATCTCAAACCATACAAATAATGCCTCCAAATTTTCAACACAAAAACAATCGCAGCTAATTCGAGATCATGAGTAGGATAATTTCGCTCATGCACTCTCAGTTGCCGCGAAGCATATGCTACTACCTTACCATTCTGCATAAGAACTCCGCCTAATCCCATCTTAGACGCATCAAAGTACACCACAAACGGTTCACTCGGAGTCGGCAACACTAACACCGGTGTCGTAGTCAATTTCTTTTTCAACTCTTCAAAGCTTTCTTCACAAGCAGCATCCCATACAAACACTTGGTTCTTTCTCGTCAACTGAGTTAATGGCAACGCCAAATTAGAGAACCCTTCAATAAACATGCGGTAATAACCAGCCAAACCCAAAAAGCTTCTAATCTCCGTCGTTGTCTTCGGCGGTTCCCACTGCAATACTGCACTCACTTTTGACGGGTCCACCGCTATACCAGCACCAGATATTACATGCCCCAAGAAACTCACCGTCTTCATCCAGAAGTCACACTTCGACAGTTTAGCAAACAACTTATTTTCCTTTGGCACCTGCAAGGCAATTCTCAGGTGTCCTGCATGTTCTTCATCGGATTTAGAATAAATTAGTATATCATCAATAAATACCATAATGAATTGATACAAGTAAGAATAGAAAATTTTGTTCATATACTCCATAAATACTCCCGGCGCATTAGTCACTCCAAACGGCATTACAGCATATTCGTAATGTCCATATCAAGTCCTAAAAGCTGTCTTCTGAATATCACCTTCTTTTACTCTGATCTGATGATAACCTGATCTCAAGTCGATCTTACTGAACACTCGAGCTCCCACCAGCTGATCCATCAAATCATCAATCCTAGGTAGAGGATACTTATTCTTAATAGTCGCTTTATTCAACTGATGGTAATCGATGCACAGACGCATACTACCATCCTTCTTCTTCACCAATAACACTGGAGCTCCCCACGGCGACACACTCGGTCTAATAAACTTTCTATCCAACAGTTCTCCAATCTGAGACTTCAAATCGGATAACTCTACTGCAGACATCCTATACGGCGCCATAGAAATAGGTCTCGTACCAGGAACAAGATCAATACTAAATTTAACTTCTCTCGTCGGAGACAATTCCGTAATGTCATCAGGAAATACTTCCGGAAATTCATTCACCACTGCCAATTCCTCCATCGACGCTTTGCTATCCACCGATAATGATGCAAATAAAGCAAACACTTTAGCTTCGTCTTCCAACAAGATCCTCAATTCTTTATTAGATAAAGAACTCGCCACCGCTTCCTCTTCAGGAGTAAGGAACAACAATTCCTTTCGAAAACAGTCGATGTAGACTCGGTTGAACTCCAACCAATTCATACCCAGAATAACCTCCATATTACCAAATGGTAGACAAATCAGATCCACTCTGAAGTCTCTACCGAAAATAGTCAGCGGACACTTCAAACATACTAAAGAAGTAGTCACTGAACCAATAGAGGGTGTCTCAATAGTCATTCGTCTCTCAAGAGTAGACGGCACCAATCCTATCCTCTTCACACAGTCAAAAGAAATAAACGAGTGGGTTGCACCCGTATCAATAATAGCAGTCAAAGGAATATTATTGATAATACAAGTACCTTTGATAACTCGCTCATTACTGACAGCTTGAGTTCCTGCCAAAGCAAACACTTTCCCACCAGCCGGAGATGTTTGAGGCTTCTTCGGCTTCTCACAATGGGTACTGATGTGACCCTTCTCACCACAGTTATAACAGGTTGACATAGTAGCTCTGCAATCAGCTATCACATGGCCTGGCTTCCCACACTTAAAACACTTCTTTACTTCATTAGGACAATCATTAGCACGGTGTCCCATGCCACCGCATCGGAAACATTTCCCATCAACAAATGTTTTCCCCTCTCTGGGCTTCTTATCAACAACAGCTTTACGCTTTCCTTTATCAGCAGCAACACTATAAGGAGTACCACTGAACCTCTTCTTACCCTTACAGTCATTAACAGCTTTGTAGTGCGCAATCCTTGCCCGGTTATCGTTATCATAAATCCTACTCCTGCTTACCAGCTCAGGATAGCTCCTGATCTTCTGACAAGCAATCCCCAACTTAATTTCTGGGCGCAGTCCATTCTCAAATTTAAACACTTAGAAGTCATTGCCCCATCAATATTATAATGAGGACAATACTGCACCAGCTCTTCAAACTTAGCAGCATACTCTGCTACCGTCATACTACCCTGCTTCAGCTCTAAGAATTCAATCTCCTTAGCACTTCGAATATCTTCCGGAAAATACTTTTCCAGAAAACCTTTCCGAACCACCTCCCAAGTAATGGCAGTTCCAGCAGCTTCCAATCTTTTGCGACTGTTGTCCCACCAAGCTTCTGTTTCGCCCTCCAGCATGTGAGTACCAAACCTCACCTTTTGCTCATCACTACAATCCTTAGTCCTGAAGATTTTCTCAATTGCCTTCAGCCACTTCTGAGCAGCTTCAGGGTCCAGAGTTCCTCCTTCAAACGTCGGCGGCTTGTTGCTCCGAAACTGCGCCAAACTCTTGAATTGGGCATCTGCAGTTTGGTTCTGATTAGAAACTGCCTGCGCCATTGCTTGCATAGCAGCAGCCAACGCAGCATCGTTCCTTCCTGCCATACTGCTCAAAAATAACAACACCAGGTTAAAAGATACTCAACTCTATCCTAAAGGACATACTCAACTCAACTACACTGGCCGGACGGACCGACCTGCTCTGATACCAATTGTAACACCCCACTTCCCAAAACAATTAAAATAATAAACATTATAAATATACATCGGAGTATTTCTTCCCAAGTGGGATATCACATAGCAAAACCAACATTTCCTTATAAAAAGGTTTTCTCCAAAATACAGCGGAAAATAACAAAATAGTAAAATCCAACAAAGTTTTTGATACGTTCACAGGAAATAAAATACAAGTTCAGCAGAAGGCAACTAAAAACACCCAAGTCCCGTGCTACGTATCAGAGCATCCTAGACTCGACTGGCACACCATAATCCAAGTTAGCTAAGTACCTGGATTATCTGTACTTCCGGAGAAGCACAGACCACAACAACAACAAAGGGGTGAGAAAACATGATTAAAATATATTGCTAATTTAATACATGCAAATAAGGTAGTAAAACACACCAATATTCACCCCACAACACCAATCATCGAACCTACTGTTCAAATTTCAATATAACATATTATAATGCAAATATGCAACTCAACACCAAGCATGCGGTACGGACTCATTGGTTCATTCAATCGAACCCTGGACAGATCACTTACGCTCCTACTGAGATATGATATATCCCCGACAGATCACTTACGCTCCTACTGAGATATGATCTATCCCCGACAGATCACTTACACTCCTACTGATACATGATCTATCCCCACCATTCTCCACAAAGGAGTACGGATGAATCACATACGCTCCTTCTGAGCAATGATTCATCCCACCAAACACCATGATATGTACGACACATATGCACGACAACAATGCATGACAAACAAACTCAAGCACACTAATTGCACACGATCCTCCTGATCACATCACCACACATTATATATATTACACCACCAATAAACATAAGCACACTAAGTGCACAACAATTAAACTCAAGTAAATAATCAATAAATCATTTCAATCGATCCATGGTTTAGTTACTATTTAATTAAACAATGACTCCCCAAAATATTGGATATAAAAATATTTGGCAAATAACTATATTATTTATACCATGTTATAGATCTATTCAAGAGCTTTCCAACGCTTCGAACGGGGACTAAATCTGACTTACAGATCAAAAGTTATGGCCAAAATCGTCAAAACAGAAAATTCACCAATATACAGCTTTGAGTCGACGCAAACAGCGCAGAATGCAGAAAATTATGTGTTTTCCACCGTTGGAGGCCTTCCGGACCTCCGATTTCAATTACGTAAAAAGCCCCGGTTTCAGAATTCGAAATCCTACCATAATATGACAATTATAACAGCCAACAACATATTTTTAAAGATCATATCATCATATATCATATAACCATACTTTTCAACACCATGGAATTTAGGGGTTTCTATCCTAAATGTGATCCTACCCATCATACACTATCACACAATCCCCATGATCATACGAAAACCCACCCTTACTGCCCGGAACTATTATCTTGCTCAAATTCAAGCCTATTTCTCCACTTCTATCTCTTGTCCTCTCGGAACCTATTTCATACTCATCACTATTACTACGGAAATTATACCGGATTTCACCAATCTCATAACAGCAAATACACCACTCTATCAGTATCAGCAACAATCATCACACTCTACTCTAATCAATTGTTCCTTAAACTATATCTCAGAACCTATATCATGGTCATTACCCAAGCCACAGAGGTTACACAAAATTTCACCAATACTCATGGTCATTATCCAAACCACAGAGGTTATACAGGAACTCACCAACATCGTAACAATGTACGAATTTCATCACCATCAACAACAACAGCAACAGGCATAATGTCATAAATTCGTGTTCATCACTAATATTACAGGAATTACACAGAATCCCACAATCATCATAAAATGTATGCACAAAACTCTTCAATCACAGCAACATTCATAAACACAGACATAATATCATATATCAATCATAATCATCAAATTCCTACGGGGTTAAGGAATCCCCTCTACCTAATTTCATGCATTATACCAATCCCAATCAGTTCCTCCCCCCTTACCTGGATAGTTGTTCTGATCGGTGAAGAGTCCTCCCAAGATTGGATAGCCTTGACCTTCTCTCTTCTCCTCTGTTCTTCGTTCTTCTCCCAATTCCCTCTTCTCCCGTTCTATCGTGTCTTCTCACTTCCCTCTTTCTAACTCCCTAATAACCTCTCACCTCCTATTTCCTTTTTAATTTCTAATCCCAAATAATAATAATAAAATAATATCACTAATAATACTAATAAAATAAATAGTATTATAATATACATAATATTATTAATAATAATATTAGTTCACCAAAATCATAACGTTAATAATATTAGTAATAATATTCCACTAATAATATTAATACTAATAATAATAATAATAATAATAATAATAATAATAATAATAATACCACCAATATTATTATTATCTATTATATTATTATATCCACACCAATTCACCACCAATAATCCTCCCATATTATGGACACTCACCAAACATCATCCAACACATCCCCACAAAAAGGGCACACCAACATATAATAATTAAAATAATAATAAAATGACTAAATAATTAAAATGGGTGTTACACTAACCCCATAAGGACTGATGGTGAAGAAACCACGGTCTTCACATGCAAGAACACCTAAAGACCTAGTCATAGGTCAGGCTCCTCACTCTTCAACCTCCATTCCTAATGATGATACCAATGGGGAAGAAGCTAGGCAAATCCACAACACCATTACCAATTTGGTATCTAGGGTTCTAAGTGAGCCACATGATGTGCCAAGAATATCCATTCCCCCTAACACTGAGGGTTCTTCTCCCTATTTGGATGAACAAGTTGATGTCACTCACGATGTTGAAACCTTGGAAACAACCTCTCAAAAGGACAATGACAAGGGTCAAGCCTCTGAAAATAATGATGATCACATGAAAAATGATAAAAATGATGCTAATGAGGTTCAGAAGGACAATGCTGATGTAGTGAACCTTGATGAGTATTCAAACAATGATCTGATAGCCACAATCAACCCTAGCATAGCCAAAAGGCTCATGACTAGGAAAGGGAAGAAGGTTGTTATGCAGAACACTCCTACAAAGAAAGTTGGGACAAAGAGAACTCAGGTTGGCCCTACCAAAGCTTGGAGCAAGGTAGTTCCAAAGAAGACGAAGGCCCAAACTAGTTCTGAATCAAACTCTGAATCAGATGTTGCTTGTGATGTCACTGACATCCAACCAAAGAAGAGACCCACAACTAGCAAACTGGCTGCTAGTGTTCCAGATGTCCCTATTGACAATGTATCATTCCATTATCCATCAAGTGTCAACAGATGAAAATATTTATTTCAGAAGAGGTCGGCATTGGAGAGAGAGCTTGCTCAGAATGCTCTTGAAAACAAAGAGATCATGAATCTTATTCATGATGCTGGTTTAATAAAAACAGTCACTCAATTCCCACACTGCTATGAGTTACTTGTCAAAGAATTCATAGTTAACCTGTCAGAAGAATGTGCTGATAGGAAATCAAATGAGTTTGGAAAGGTTTATGTAAGAGGGAAATGTGTCACTTTTTCTTCAACAACTATTTGGGAAGATAAGATGGAGCACAACCTAATATAGCTGTTCCTGACAACAAAATGTGTCAGGTGATAACAACCAACCAGGTAAAAAGCTGGCCATCAAAAGGAAAGCTAGTTGCCAGCAAACTGAGTGTCAAGTATGCTATGTTACACAAGATTGGTGCTGCTAATTGGGTGCCCACAAATCGTAAGTCAACTGCGGCAACTATCCTTGGGAAATTTATCTATGTTGTTGAAACCAAAACCAAACTTGACTATGGGACCTATATTTTTTATCATACCATGAAGCATGCAGGCAACTATAGTATAAAAGGCCCCATTGCATTTCCTTCTCTTATCTGTGGAATAATCTTAAATCACTATCCCAATATTCTCAAAGAAAATGACTCTGCAAGCAAGAGAGAAAGCCCTTTGTCCTTCCAACACAAGTTGTTTCAAGGAACTCATGTTCCTGACATTGTCATGACATCTACAGAAACATCCAAGGAAATTTCCAAGACAAGAAAAGTTGAGGTTATTACAATGCTCAAGGAAACTTGCAAGGAGTTGGATACAAGGAAGCAAAATCTTGAAAGATTGATCAGGTCTCTTGAGAAAGATGAAGATTCTGAATTCACTAACACTGATGAGTGTTGCACCCCAAAATTTGCCCAGCTTTTTTTCTTTAACTGGTTTAAGTTTCACTGCATTATCATTTGCATAGCTATATCATTTGCATATCATAACATCATTCATCCAACAGGGGATCAAGTGTGTTTTTGTCAAGAGAAGCCTAGCAAGAGGTCTTAGCCAATCTTGAGAAGTCATCCAAGTCATCAGGAGGTGGTTTGAGGCCTTAAGAGGTTTGAATGCCTCCATGTGGAGTTTCTCCTAACTTGAGGATCAATTGAAGACCATCAGTGAGATGTGAAGCATGGATTGTGAATAGAAGATGTGCATAGAGCTCATGGAGTGCCTAGAGGGCCATGTTGGAGCTTAATCAAGTCATTGATTCAAGTGCAAGAGCCACAGTTGAGGTGCAAGCAATTAGGGTTTCATCTGGGTCAATCCTCGGTCAACTGTGCAATTGAAGAAGTTCAAATCCTACTTTTAGGTCATGGAGTTCATGGAATTATATGTTGATACATTTGTGGTGTTGTTCCAAGATCAAATCAAGAAGAATCAATAGTGTGGGAAGTTGTTAAGTTAGGGTTTCAGTGTAAAATCCCCTGTTTAGTGCCTAACTTCAAGACCACATAAGTCAAGATACAAGTTTCAAATGGATCTTTGGCCAACATGAAACTTGTAGATCATCTCAACACCTTTAATTTTAGTACTAGAAGTCCTCAAGAGGATTTATATAACTCAAGTTATGGTCCAGACAATTTACAAGTCCTCAAATGCCTCTGAAATTTGTCTGTGAAAATCATCTGACTTCCAAGCTATTTTTGACCTAAAAGGAGGCTTCACCTGAACTTTTGGCCAACATGAAAGTTGTTCCTCATGATTTTAGATTTCTAAATTGTACTAGAAGTCTTCCATCTGATTTGTAGAACTCAATTTATGAGGTTTACAAGTCAGGTGTATTTTGGGAAAGTGAGATTATAGGCCATTTTCAATCATAGGTCAAAATCTCCAACTTGCACTCTTCAAATGGAGATTTGTTCAACATGGAACTTGCTCAAAATGGGATTTTAAGTGCAACCAAGTGATCATTTGGGATTGGTTTGGCTTGTAGCAAAAAGTCACTTAAAATGGCCTAAAAAAGGGAATTTTTCAAATGGATTAAGGAGGGAAAATTGACTTTTTGGGTTAGAGGACCAAAACATGTCACGTGAGTACATTTTTTGAATGGAAATCACATTCTAAGCACATTGACATTGGCAGAATTTTGAGCATAGGCTAAGTTTTGGGAGTTGTCATTTAGATTACTTCACCATGAAGTTACATAATCAAAAATAGCCATTAGATCAAATACAAGGATCAAATCCCAACCATTCACACTCCACATGCTGCTATTAGTTGAATTGAACCATTTTGGAGCCAAAAACATTGCCATTTTCATGTACACTCAAGAGCAAAAAGTGGTGAAAATTTGAAAATTCATTTTGGGCCTAGAGGCAAGGATTGGGCTTTCTTTGGATCCATATCCATTGTATATAACATTTCCAACCTTCACAAATCATAAGTTTGGGAAATTGGAGCAGAATTGATCAAGAACAAGCTTGAAAAAGTGAAGAAAACTCAAAAAGTGAATTCTTAGATCTAGATCGTTTCAAGCCAAATTGTGAATTGAGAAAGCTTCTATGATGATCATGGAGTGATTCTGGAGAGTTTTGCGAAGCTTCATCAAGGATTAAAGGCTCAGTGGAAGTTCTCCACTAGGTACTTGAATTTCAACATATCTCTCTTAATACTTGATGATTCTTTACCATTTTTGTTTCTTTGCACTCCTTGAAGCATGTAGATCATTTCTGGATGATAATTGTTGATGTTTATGACGTTCGAAATTGGGAGCTCCAAACTTGTGAGATTTTGTATGGACTGTTTTTGCATGATTTTGCTTAGTTTTTGCTTGATCTATAACGTCCATGACATAAGGTTGAGTTTAGAATTAATTTGGAGAGGTTTTGATGAACTTGAGATTTTGGTACCAAGCTTTATTTGCTTCATTTTTCTCTCATGTTGCATTATTAATAATTTTGGATGCGATATTTGGAATCCTTGCAAAAAAATCCTTCGATTTCGGTCCAAAAAACGTGCAAAACGGATAAGAATTGAAAGAGTTATGGTTGTTCGAAGTTGCCAGAAAATCATCACATCCATGGTTGCGGGTTACTATTCATTGTGCTGAAAATTTGAATTGGAGAAGACGCAATCTCGTGCGTCCATTTGTGAGAAGAAGCATTGACTTGGTCACACGATCCCAAGGCCAAGAGCGCGCCACGCGAGCGAGCTGGCCCCTGTTCGAATCCTCCCCTGGCCAGTTTCCATTTATTCACCTTATTTCTTTATTTCTTGTTTTCTTTTTATTTTTCTGTTTGATGCCTGTTTGCTTTAATTACATTAAAAATAGTAAAAATCATCAAAAAAGTTACGAAATTCTTTCTCATGATTCCTGAATGTCTTAAGAAATTTTAGGCGTTGATTTTACGTTTTTAGGATTTAATCTGAATTAGTTACGATTTTTCTTTTGTGCTAATGTCCATTGTTTTGCATATTTGACCATCTTTTTTGTTGAATTTTGTTCTTCAAATTGGTGATGAATTTGGCTTTGATTTTTTAATATGTTTTAGGGTAGATATTCATGTTCCCCTAGAATTTTTATTGGAATTTTAGAACAACATTAGGTTCTGTTTTAGGTGTTGAGATTAGAGCCTTCCCAAACATGTGGACCACCTTGATACCCTTCCATCTAGAAATTATTTAGGTGACTTAGAAGTTGAATTAGGCTTTAAAGTTTTAACCCTAAGTTTTTCAAACATGTATGTCTCCCTAGGAATTTTATTAGATTTTTACAATTTTTTTTCTATTTTAGTTGAATTTTGCAAGTTGCTTGTGCTTTTGGTGTTCTATCTTGTGTGCCTTTGCTTGTTTGGTTTTGTTGGTGACTTTGGAGTTGGATTTACTTGGATTCCTTTTTGAGAGGTCTTCTAGACTTGATGTAGCTGCTGTGTCTTGAAGATTGGAGCTTGGAGTTGAGGTTTTCCTTTCTTTTAGGAGCTTTTTAGGAGCTTAGGAAATTATGGTTTTAGGAAGAGCCATTAGAGCTAGTTTTGATTTTTTTCATCAAACATAGAATACATTGTGTGCTTCTATTCTATCCAATGATGTAAAGTCCTCCTAGGGAAACTCCATCTCTCCTTTGGAGGGATGTGTGGTATGCCCATAGTTGAGTAGAACTTTGAGGATATCCTTCCATTTTAATGTTAGTACTTGATGATTTCCTTTGGTTTTCATTAAGTTTTCAACATTACAACCTTGATCTTGATGATTAATCCTCTGCTTGGAGTGTGCTTGCTAGAGCTTGAAGATGAAGTTTGATAGATCTTGGAGATAGAAGCTAGCTTGAAGATGAAGTCTTGCTGTCAACTTTGTTGTCATTTCAACTGTGCTGTTTAGAGCCTGTTGTTGCTGTCTGCTGTAGGAGTTTGTTGCTGCTGCTTGGGTTGCCTCCTCTGTTTCTTTTATCTTTCTCTGTATTGTCTGTTTGCTTGTGTTGATTACCTCTAGGTTTGTGGTAGAGCTTGTCTCCTCTTGCCTGTTGTTCTCTCCCTTGCCTCTCTTATACTGTTGCATAGCATGCATTCTACTGTTTACTGTTTACTGCTTGCTTTCTTTTGCTGTTTCCCCTAGGATCTCTGATTTCCTCTGTGCAAGAGGGAATTATGACAGACATTAGGTTTTTGACCCATGCATGATAACTGTAGGTAGATTCCCTTTCAACCATAGTTTTAGGGTGTCTTTCTCTTCTCATCTCAAAAACAATTCAAAAACACAGTAATAAGGTTAATCGAAGTCGTACGTTACGAGCCTTAAGCTATCTGGGAAAAGGTTGGTGGAGGGTCTCTCTCCAGTAATCTGGATGTTAGTGTGGTACCCTTTGGGTGACATACAAAGTGTTCACTCCTGGGTCATAGTCTCTAGTGCGACTGAGATTGCAAACATCCTAAAAAACAGTTCTTTCGTAAAAAACTCAAACAAACATTCAAACTCTGTTTTTGTCCTCTTGGACCTTTAATCAGGAAAACCCTTTCTTAAGGAGATAAAAAACTGTCAGACAAACTTGTGTCTTCCGTATCCCGAACTACGTTTGCTCTGATCTTTCATGCCGTATGAAAGTACGTAGGCACGAGATGCGATATCTCGGCGAGCAACCTTCCCCCCTTTAACCCGTAGTTAGGCGAACTACGTTGACTCTGATTTCTCGTTCCAGACGGGAATACGTAGGCATAAAGTGCGATACTTTGCCGAGTCATTTTCTTTTCTTTTTAATCCATACCTTTAGAGTAGATAGATAAACATACCCTTAGATAGAAAACAAGCGTGGATCCCGTCGAGTACGACGGACGTGAGGGGTGCTAATACCTTCCCCCTGCGTAACCGACTCCCGAATCCAGGATTTGGTTGCGATGACCATTCCTTTCCCTCTTTGCGTTAGGTTTACTCTGAGCGTTTCCTTTCCCTCTTGTGGGATAAATAACGCACGGTGGCGACTCTTCTGTCATAGCCGACGCTGATTTTCGCAGTAGCGACAGCTGGCGACTCTGCTGGGGACGCTCAATGGTTCCCTATGCGAGTCAATCCTAGCGCTTGTTTTCCTGTCTGGGGTTTTATATGTATTTATGTTTCTGTCTTTACTTTCAGTACTGTATATTATTGTTATTGTGCTGTGGGTAGAGGGTTAGTTTGAGAGATAAGCCGGACCTGGGCTTGAGTGCACATAGACTTAAAAGTAGAGAGTAGTGGTTAGCCTGCTTGCTTTGCTTGCACCAGCTAGCTATGAAATTTACACTCAGATGAGATTCTCTTTGATGGCATCTTGCCTGGCCCTTTGGGCTCGACAGGTTGTTGGATTTGAGGGTTGTTGACTCTGGGAACCTATCATTTGGGATTCGGCTAAGTGAGGCCTCTTCAAGGGATGATGATGCCACACCTTCTGGGTATCGTATCATCGCTCTTGAAAGTCTGTGATGCTGATGACCACATAGGATGACGTACATCGTCTGCGAGTTAAATACATACCTGTGAGGGGTAGGTGGGTCTTTTTGTAGGAAAACTCTGGCCTCAAAACACCTGGTTTGTCTCTGTCAGTGAGAATTGGTTACAAGGATCCTTTTGAGTGGTTGGTTTGGTTTGAAGTGAAGCTCTGGTTATTCTCGAGCTACAGTACAGCAAACTTCTCAAGCTACAGCTGTGATCTTGATCCCTTGTGTTTGCATTTTGCATTTCTGTTTGCATTTGCATTTCATTTTGCATATTCATCCTCATCCGGAACAGGGAGCTTACCCAATTTTTTGTCCGCTTCATCAGTTGATTTCCCGACATTCGCATTGGACTTGAGTTAGCTTTTGGGAAAGGATCATGGCTTCAGAAGAGCAAAACTTGGTTGTTACTCGGGCGGAGTTTGAATTGTTGAAGAACCAGTTGAGTCAGTTCATGAAAGCCATAACAGCTATGAGTAGAGGAGAAGCTAACATTTGAAGAACTCCGGTGAACAATGTAGTTCAGCCTGTGCAAACCCCTGTCAGAGGTCCATTGTCTCTCAATGACACAGAGTATCAGAGTTTCACTTTCTCTATGTCAGTTTCTCCAAGGATTGTTCCACCTCCAAGAGTTGTTCCGCAGGTTAATGTTCAGGACCCAAGGACTGTTGAGTATATGAGAAGACTTCAGATGTTGGAAGATCAGATCGCTGCCCTGATGAGTAAGAATACTCTCAACTTGAATGCTGCGAGCATGTGTTTGGTGCCAGGCCTTGTGCTGCCTCCGAAGTTCAAGACGCCCAATTTTGAGAAATACAAAGGGGATAGCTGTCCGAAGCTACATTTGGTTATGTTCTGCAGAAGGATGACTTCACATGTCACCAATGACAAGCTCATGATTCACTGTTTCCAAGATAGTTTGATCAGAGCATCTTTGGATTGGTACATGCAGTTGAAGAGTGATAGTATCAAATCATGGTCGGATATAGCCAATGCCTTCGTGAAGCAGTACAACTACAACCTGGATATGGCTCCTAGTCGTGTGCATTTGCAAGAGTTATCTCAGGCGGATAATGAATCCTTTAGAGGGTATGTGCAGAGATGGAGAGAATTGGCTGCCAGTGTTCAACCACCGCTTGTGGAGAGAGAAATGGTTGACCTCTTCTTGGGTACTCTGAAAGGCCGTTATTATGACATAATGTTCAGTTGTACAAGCTTTGCGGGCTTGATAAGAATAGGAGAGCTTGTTGAGAGAGGACTCAAGAATGAAAAGATTCGAGATACTCCTTATACCCTGGTTGATAAGAATGAATCAGTTGTCATACCTCAAGAGGAGTGGGAAGGAGTAAGTGATGTTGTCTCAGAATCCCTAGCATCTCAAGCTCAGTTTTCAGACACTTCAAGTGTTCAAAGTCAACGGGCATATTATCGTTAGCCGCGTCAGCACGCCCGACAAAGACCAAGGAAGCCTGAAAGGCAGTTTACTCAGCTACTGGTGTCGTACAGCCAGTTGTTGCCAGATTTGGTCGAAAGTGGATTGATAGTGCCGAAAGAGACTAATTCAATGATCTCACCGTATCCTCCAGGTTTTGATGCCAGCGCCCGCTGTGAGTACCATGTTGGGACACAGGGGCATTCAACAGATGATTGTAAGGTGCTTAGGAGTCAAGTTCAGAATCTGTTAGACTCTAACAAGATCTTCATCACACCTCAGGGTTTTGCTCAGATTATTGATTCTCCTTCATCCAGTTGTGTGGGTTCGTCAGTTAATGTCATGGAAGACTCCACCGAAAGTGTGTGTTTGGAAGAATGTCAAACTGAGAGCTCAGTTGAATATGGAGGAAGTTGCTAGAGGTTTCTGTGCCAGGTGTCGCATCTGTTTTCTCTGCTGACCTATTTAGCTTTCGTGCATTGTTGTTTGCTGAACATCACCAGGCTTGTTGGCTGAGGTCATTGTATTCGTACTCATGTGTGCTTATATGTTGATTTTGATGGTTTTGCATATTTGTGTGAGGTGTTTATCTCTGTGCTTATAGCTTGGGTTTCTCCTTATCTTGTTGTGAATATGTGTTTGCTTTCCGCATTGCATTCTCACATAACAGGTACCTCAGAACCGTGGGTCTTATTTCCTGTTCTTCACTAGTTTGTTGCAGGAATTCTCTGAGAGTTATGGAACAGAATCAGGCTGAATTGATTGAGGTTCGAAGCCAGCTAGGGAAGATGATGAGAGACATGCAAGAGATGCGTCTAGACTAGAAGACGCTCAAAGAGGAAAAAAATCAGCTGAAGACCCAAGTGGGCTTGATTATGGAAGTGTTAAAGAGTGTGCTTAGGAAGGGGGGTGATCAGCTACCTGAAGCCGCAGTGAAGAAGCTTGTTCCACTTGTGCCTATGGAACCTGTACATGTGGAGCCTGTGCCAAAGGTTGATAAATCTCAGATGTCTCGTGGACGACGAGGACCTTCGTATTTTGCTCTCCAGCGCATTGCTGATCGGGAAAATCAGGTGCCTAAGAGAGGCAGAGTTTATGACCAGATTCATATGACATACGCTCAGGCGTTGCAAGTTTTGCTTCAATTTCAATTGGTCAAACTTCGGACTTTGGATCCACCTAAGGGTAGCCTACCAACATGTTTTGACGTGAACGCTCATTGCGACTTCCACTCTGGAGCACTGGGGCATAGCCTTGAGAATTGTCATGCTTTTAAGCACAAGGTTCAAGACCTTATTGACTCAAAATCTATTGAATTTACACCGAGCGGAGTAACGGTACCTAATGGTCCTATTCCAGCTGCTGCCATGATGATGGATGTTTCCGAAGCTGCAGTAGATCAGGAGTATATCCTGGACTCAATGGTGTCAGAATCCCCTTGTCCTCAGTTGTTGCCTGTGCCTAGACCAAGCCTGAGGATGAAAGCGCCTGAACAAAAGGAGTCCCTGTTAATTCAGACTCAACCGCCAAGTGGTTCAACTGTTCAAGGTCAACAATCGGTCCAGTCTTTGCAACAGACATCAACTCCTCTCCAGGATCAGCAGCCTTCTCGTTATCAATCAAACTCGCGTGCTAGGCAAAACCCAATGAAGTCAGAGAGACAGTTCACCCGGTTGCCGTTTTGAGCGGAATGGTTTCAATAAACAACTTTGAAGATGGTTGGTTCAGCAGCGAATCAGATGTGAAAGCCCGGTTCTCGGAAGCTGGCATTTTCCTTTGTTTTATCTTGTCATTGTTTGTAGTTTCTTTCCTGTTTAAATTGCAATCTTGTTTGTAAAACTTGTTGTTTCCATTCAATTGATGATAATGAAATGAGTATGCATGTTTTGATTAAATCCATTCGTGTTCACTAATTGATTTTTACAGATATCCAACGCTTGGTTAAGCAGAATCCGGGGAGGATGACGAAAATGAACGACATGCAAGCTTCCGATAAAGTATGCCTTTGAAAATAAAACCTGCTGATGATGTACAGGCATTGTTTCAAATACCTAAACACCGGAGATATAAGGAAGATAATCCCTTGTCAACCCCTTTGAGCCTAATAGTAGGAGTTCTTTCTGAAAACGAAAAACCCTCAATATTAACCTGGGGCAGGGTAGGTGTTAGCTAATTTGACCGAACGTCCAAATTACAAAAAGGAGTGTCCGTTTGAGGATCAATCACACCTCTAGAGGTCGTGCCTAAAAAACCACAAGGGTTAAATTTTAAAACTGAAACAGTCACATTATTCCCCAAAAAGTTAGACAGCCAATGTCACACGACTTATTCGGAAAAAAAACGAAAAGCGAAAAGAATCAAAAGCCCGCTAAGTCGAAACGTAAAAACGAATGACTTAGGCAAAAATTAGGGCATCCCGCTGGACTTAAAAAGAAGCTCCAAAGAGTTAGTCTAGGCAAAAAATAGGGAAAGCGAAAAACTAGAAAAAATGAAAAGGATTACAAAAGAAAAATCCTCGAACAAAATACGAGTCGTGTGACCCCAAGTGTCAAAGACGAAGAGTGAGTGGTTGTTGTTGCACCCCAAAATTTGCCCAACATTTCTTTACCTAGCTTATGTTTCATTTCATGCACATTAGCATTATCATTTGCATTTCATTGACATGTATGCAGGAGATCAAGAGGTATGATTACCAATTAAGATCTACACAAGACTTTGAAGCTAGCTAAGGAGGCTTATTCAGATGTTGAAGGGTTGATATCCTTGTCAGAGAAGTTAAAAGAACCCCAGAGAGAGTGATTGAAGCCAAGAGGGTGTGTCTCCTAACTTGAGGGTTGTGGGAAGTCATCAGATGATTCTGAAGCCATGAAGTTAAACTTGAGGTCTTGAGAGAGCTCATGAGATGATTTGAAGATCACTTTGAGGCCTAGACAGGTCATTGTGCAAGATTAAGAAGGCTCAGCCATGAGTGGTGCAATTAGGGTTTGACTGGGTCAACCCTAGGTCAAATGAGGATTTGAAGAAGGTTGAGACCTAATTCAAGAGCCATGTGATCATGGGTTGATACATTGAGATGTTATAAGGATGATTCCAAGGTTAACTCATCATGATTGAAGAGTTTGAGAAGTTTCAGGCTAGGGTTTCTAAGACTTGACAGTGTAAAATTCTCTAGTTTGACCCCTATCTTCAAAGAAATTTAGCTCAAGATGTGATTGTCATCCCATCTTTCCCCATCATGATTGTTGTAGAGCATGGTCTTAGATTTAATTTGAGTGCTAGAAGTCCTTGATAGGATTTGTAGAACTCAAGTTATGGCTTTGACAAGTTACAAGTCATTTGAGGTATGTGAATTTGGAGCTTGAAAGTTACCCAACTTGCATGACACCTTTGCCCTAGAAGGATGATTCCTATGAACTTTTGGTCAACATAGAGTACTAGAAATACTTGATATGATTTGTAGAACTCAAGTTATGGCTTTGACAAGTCAAGGCTATTTTGGGAATTTGTGATTATAGGTCATTTATGATCATGGGTCATTTTCACCAACTTAGGCACCTCAAATGAAATTTTGTTCAACTTGAAAGTTGCTCAAAATGGGGTTTTAACCTTGACTATGCATCAAGGAGACATTGAAAAGGCTCAAGGAAGGATGTGGTTTGAGGAATTTTGAAAAAAGAAAAATTAAAGGCATTTAATGACCAAAAATTGAAATAATTCATTTTGTGTCCAAACAAGGCAAAATAATAGGTCATTTTGAATGGAAAAATCATTTTAGAAACTTTGGCAATGCTAGAATTTTGGTTTGAGTCCATTTTCATACCATTTCATGTTGTTACTTCATGATGAAGCAACATATCAAACTCACACCATTGGATTGCAAACAAGGAAGAGAACATAACAAACCAATCCAATATCTCATGAGATGAATTTTCCAAGCATTTTCATGCCCATAGAGAGCCAGAATCGTGACTGGTGTGGGAGAGATTTTGGAGAGAAATTGAAATTGCAAAATCTCATTTGGGTGGTTACAGAACTTTCTAGATGATTCTAATGAGTTCTATATAAGATTTGGAGTGTGTTCAGCCATTTTTTTTGGGAAGCATTTGAAGCTGGTAGCAGAGGTAGCAAGTGGAAATTCAGAGCTGCCACTCAAGATCGTGTTTGGAGTTTGAAGAGGAATCAAGCCAAATTGAGGTGTGCATTAGCTTCAGAGGAAGATTTGGAGTGAATCTGGATCATTGTGGAGTAGGAATCGAGCAAGAATTACACCTGTTCTTCATCTGAAACCAGGTTTGTACAAATTGAAATTGTGCTTAATTTAGGGAGAGATAGCTAGAAATCTTTATGTGGTTAGGTTCTTATCATGACATAGATGGATTTTGGTACACGAATTTGATGGATAGAGACACTCTAGGGTATGGACCATTTTCTGTTAAGCCTGATTTCTCAAGATTCTTGATGATACATTCATGATTGGATAGTGGAAATTGATCAGGGAAGAGTGGTGATTAATTTAGGGTCATTATTGTTGAGAACTGTTATGATCAAGATTTGGTGTATTTCTGAAAATCCTTTCGTGTTTGGAGTTGGAGAAGGAATTAATGAATTTGGAGATTGGATTCGTGTTCAGGATGAAAAATTGAGTAAGATGATGATTTGTTTTGTCATTTTTGATGACCTTGGATGAGCACCTCACCGGAGAAGACGGTGGAGCTGCAGCTCAGGCCACCGTCTGGTTATTTCCCTCCATCAGTTTGAAATTGGGGACAATGAACATGAGCCATTGGATGAGGGTTTGACATTTGACTCAAGCAATGGATGGATGGCCACGATTGGCTCTCAAACTCTGAAGAGAGATCTTTGAATGAAACGCACCGTTTCATTAATTGGTTTGGTTTGGGCTTAGTGCACAGATTGATATCCACACCCACGTTTGGCCCAAATTCCTGAAGTGAACTGATGTGAATTGCTATTTGATACGCCAGTTTTATTATTTTCTTCTTGTTTTCTTATTTTTCATCATTTCATGTAGTTTAGAAAATAATTCATAATAAATAGGAAAATAACTCAAATTGATCCAAGTTTTTTTCCCTGACTCATGATTGAGTCTAGAATTTTAGGAAATTAAAATATTAGGAATTCATGCATTTGTGATTTTAATTGTATTTTTTGCATTTTAATTGACATTAATTTCATTATGGTTGATACCTTGTCTTGTGGAATTTTGTGTGATCATTTGATTTTTGAGCTGATTTTTTGTGTGTAGCTAGTTTAGACATGTATGCCCCCCTTAGATTTTTCTCACATTTTTGTGATGAAGTTAGGTGTTGGTTTTAAGTTGAGACTTTAGGTGCCCTAGTTTTAGGGTTTAAGCTTAGTACCTTGTGATTTAGGATTTATTTCTAGGACTTTTTGGATGATTTAACCTCTGGATTTTGTATGGTAGATTCATGATTGACTTAGGTTCCCATAGTTATTTTTTTAGGATTTTACAATTGGTTTTAGTATTTTAGTTAGGATTAACTTTAGTACTAGGTTTTAGGTGATCCTAACTTCCTAATTCAACTAGATTGATTTCTTTAGTTCCCTTAGATTAGGGTTTTTCTTCTCTTGCTCTTGGCTGATGTTGAAGACTTGTGTGGGCTGCTGTGGAATGCATGATGGAGCTTGGACTTGAAGTTTGCTCTTCCTTTGGAGTAGTTTGGTTTAGGTGTTAAGATTAGGGTTTGTAAGTAGAGCTTCTAGATAGATTCTCTTCTTTCATAAACATGGAAGGTGTTGATCACTTCCATTCTTCCCTATGATGTAAGGTCCCCTTTTGAATGCCTCATCCCTCCTTTGGTAGGATGTGTGGCTCTTCACAGGCTGGTAGAACCTTTGAGGGTTCCTTTCTTTGATGGTGGAGTGTTTAGTGGTGACCTTTGGTCTTCACTTTGCTTTCCACTATCCAAACCTTGCTCTTGTTAGATGAATCTTTCTCCCTTGCTAGAGGATGGAATTCCTTGTTAGAAGATTGAAGATGCTAGGAGTTGCTACTTCTCTGTATTTGAAGACTGCCATTGGAGCTGAAGCTTAAAGACCAAGAAGAACAAGTTGACACTTGTGAAGAAAATCCAGTTGAGATCAAATGAAGAGCTGAAGCTTGAAGTTGGAGAACAAGTTGATACTTGTGGTTGATGCATTGAAAGCTTGAAGAATCAAGTTGACACTTGCTATTGAAGATGATAGCCTTGAAGAGCAGTTGAAGACTGAGGACTGAACTGCTGTCAGAGGAGAGCTTTGCTGTGAAGCTGTGGGGGCTGTTGATCTGCTTCCTTTCCCGTCTGTTTGCTTGCTGTGCAACTGTGTGTATGTGACTTGTTTGATTTGCTTGATGCATTAGAATAAGTTCATATTTAGATTGATTTAAGCTAGGAGCATGATTGCACTAGAGGTTGAGTTGCTCCCTCTGCTTGTATTTTTACTGTATGGCTTTGCTTGCGGGTATTCGGTAGAGCCCTGCTCCCTTGCCTATGTGGGTTGTGATTTGCTTGATGGCATTTTATTTAATTTCTTTTGTATGATTACAGTTTTTCATATCTGGCTTGAGGTTGAGATGAGCTTGTGGAGGCTGATGCCCCACACACATTTCCTCCCTCACTTGCATTGCATGCATTTTACAGTCGTTTATTGTTTACTGTTTAAGCTGATGCTTTAGCTGTTCTGTTTACCTTGACATGATCCCCTAGGAATCTCACTTCCTTTGACAAGGAAGTGATGATTAGAACTTTAGGTTGAAACCTATGCATGATAACTTCTAGGAGTCCCCTGTTTCAAATCTCAACCATAGGATGAATCCTTGACATGACAACATTAGGACTTGATAGTCTCCCTCTTAGTTGAACTTGTTCGTTCTCTTCTCATCTCAAAACAAATTAAAATACAGTAATAAAGGTTAACTGATGTCGTATGTTACGAGCCTTAAGCTATCTGAGAAAGAATTGTTGGAGAGTTTCTTTTCAACAGTCTGGATGTTTAGTATGGCACCCTTTGGGTGACATGCGACGCATTCATTCTCAGGTCATAGTCTCTAATGCGATATTAGTTGCAAACATCCATAAAAAACAGTTCTTTCGTAAAAGACGGAAAACAAACTTCAAACCTTTTTGCCCCGTGGGCCCATAATTCAAAGGAAGCTTTTCTGAAGAAAAGAGTGTCGTTAACTCCCAGTTCTACCGCAAATGGTAACGCCTAAGTCTCCAAGGGTCGAGCTGCGTACGCCAAACTGCTGGAACTGTTTGTTAACCCTACTCGATAAAACAGATGAATCTGAATTCCCGTAATCCGTATTATCCCGAACTACGTAAGCTCTGATCTCTCATACCTGTTGAGAGTATGTAGGCACAATACTGATGTATTGGCGAGCCACCTTCCCCATCACCCGTAGTTAGCCAAACTACGTTGACTCTGATTTCTCATTCTCTGATGAGAATACGTAGGCATAAAGCGTGACGCTTTGCCGAGTCATTTTCTTTTCTTTTTAAGCCGGCCTTGATAGGTAGATAGATAAAACCAACCCGTCAGATAAACATAACAAGCGTGGATCCCACGAGTACGATGGACGTGAGGGGTGCTAATACCTTCCCCTTGCGTAACCGACTCCCGAACCCAGACATTGGTTGCGATGACCTTGTCTTATACCTTTTCGTCAGGTTTTTCCGATCGTTTCCTTTCCCGTTCTAAGGGATAAATAACGAAAGGTGGCGACTCTTCTGTTTTGCCGGCACCTTATTTTCGCGGAAGCGATAGCTGGCGACTCTGCTGGCAACTCTGATAGTTTCCTGGGATCCAACGTCCCTTATGCGAGTCAGTTTGGGGATCCAACGTCCCCTGCGAGAGTCAATCCTAGCGCTTGTATGTTTACTTGTTGGGTTGTGTTTACTTATCGCATTTTATTTCCCGCACTTTATTTTCAGTATGATATGATTATCTGTGCTGTTGTGGGAGGGGCATTCTGATGAGTGAGGAGCCAGACCCAAGCTTGAGTGTACCTAGCATTAGTTGTGGAAATTAGTGGGCGCGTGCTTGCTTTGCAGGCACTAGTGTCTCATGAAATCCACGCTCAGACGAGGTTCTCCCGATTGACTTCTTTTCCGGCCCTTTGGGCCTGAGGGGCTGTTGGTTTGGAGGATTGTCGACTCTGGGGATCGATCATTTGGAATTCAGCTAAGTGAGGCCGCTTCAGGAGATGGTGATGCCACACCTTCTGGGTATCGTATCATCTCTCTTGAATGTTTGTGACGCTGATGACCGCATAGGATGCCGAACTTGTGTCAGTTTAGGTCCATACCTGTGAGCAGGGTTGGGTTTGTTGCAGGAAACCTTAACCTTCAGACTACTTGGTTTTCTTGATAGTGAATCAGTTTTGTTGGTATCAGAGGTTCTCATCATCAGATATGTGTTTGTTCTTGACAGAGCAGATTTATGGTCTGGTATCGGGGGTTCTTATTGTCTGAGATATGTTCGTTCTTGACAGTGCAGATTGTGGCCCTTCTCCGCAACAGCACAGTCGTCTTGATCTCTTGCTGCATGATTGCATTTTGCATTGTTTTGCATACTCATTTTCATGTCATTAACGTGTGTCTGTGTTGCAGGTACCGTTTCCCCCGGTTCAGGTTTTCTTGCCTTCTATTGTGCTATCATGGGTTCTCTGAGGAAGACCGTGGCCTACAAGCTCCCCACTCCTGATGTTGTTCAGCTATCTAGTTTGATTGCTTTGGCAGATGATTTTGTGAGAGGTGAATTCAGAAAGTCTTATGGGAAATTGCTCAGCTTGGTTCGTAAACCTTCTGTGTTTGAGTTGAATGGGTTGTACGCCTTGCTGCAGTTCTACGATCCTCCTTTGAGATGTTTTACTTTCCCGGACTTTATTCTCGCACCTACACTAGAGGAGTATGCTGATTTGTTAGGTGTGCCTATCAAGAGTCAGATGCCCTTTGTTCATATGGATGTTGAGCCTAATCTGGCTAGTCTAGCTCTTTCGCTTCATCTGGATGCCTCTGAGTTGGTCTTGTTTAGTTGGAACGGGGTTCCCGGTTTCTCCTTGCAGTTCTTAGTGGGAAAGGCCCAGCAGTGTGCCAAAGACAGTTGTTGGATCGTGTTCAACGCTATTCTTGCTCTTTGCATATATGGCATCATTCTGTTCCCTAATATGCCTGACTTTGTAGACTTGGACGCCTTTCACATCTTTGCAGCAGGGAATCCAGTCCCTACCTTGATTTGAGATGTCTGTCATTCCGTCCACTACAAAAAAGAGAACAGAAGGGGCAAGAATGTCTCGTGTTGTGTGCCCCTATTCTATAGATGGCTTGATAGTCACCTACCCAAGAAGGGTCCCTTTGCTTCATCTGCAGCCACAACTGAGTGGTCTGAGCGTTTGATGAGTCTATCAGCGGAGGATGTTGCCTGGTTTGATAGAGATAGGTTGGGTACTGAGATTATCTTCAGCTGCAGCGGGTTTCCGAATGTGCCTTTGATAGGCAGGAAGGGTTGTATCAACTATAATCCATCTCTGTTGGTCTGACAGTTTGCTTATGCTTTGAGAGCTCCACCGAAGGATGAAGAGGTGCAGGAATATCTGTACCTCACTGGTCTTCTAGAGGGGGATATGTTATCTAAGCTTCAGCACGCTTGGAATGGTATTAGTAGGCGGGGGAAACCGTTGTTGGGAAAAAGTAATAGCCGAGCCTACGCTCCATATGTGACCTGGATCAGAGCCAGAGCAGATATCATAGGGATGCCGTTTTCTCCTGCCAAGCTAGAAAGTCCTCCAGTGATTGAAGAGCCTACCACCGTGCCTATTCAGCAGTACAATCAGGTGTTAGCTGAGCGAGAGGAGCTGAAGAAGGCAAATGAAGAACTGGAAAAAGAATTGGCTCAGCTCAGGAGCGAGAGAAGCGAAGCCGTCCATTCCTTCAAGAGGCAAATAGAGCTGGTAAACAAGTTAGGTACGGATTTGACTAAGCAGTTGGCTGAGCGTGAGCGTTTGGGTCGGGACTTCAAATCTGTCAACGACGTATTGGCCACTAAGAAGAAGCACTTGGATGAAGCGTACCGGAGAATATCCAAGTTTAATCAGCATTGGAAGGCCACCCTAGCCAACGGCAAGGAACGGGAGGATAAACTGAAGCAGCAGATCTCCAAATTGAGAGTCCAGGTGAAGGCTAGTGAGAAGAGGTTTGATGAAGAAACCGCTCGCAGATATGCCGCTGAAGGCCTGCTAAACAAGGCTCTTGCTAACCTGAAGGAGCGCAAACAGACGTTTGAATTCAAGAAGCGGAAGTTAGAAGATTGTTTCGGTGAAGGAGCATGGGAAGACTCAGTTGAAGGTCTTCAATACACTATTAGGCAGAGGGAGTTGCTCACTCAGCCTGATCATCCAGAAACGAGGGATCTGTTAGAAGAGTTTCGAGCCCGTGGCCGTGCTTGACTATATTTGTAATCCTTTTGTTTTGATCAGTGTTGTATGCTGACCATCACCAGGCTTGTTGGTCGAGGTCATGCTATTGATTCTGCTTGTACTCAGTGACGTTGTCTACCGCCTTGATGGGCTTTCTTTCTATATATGAGATGTTATTTCCATGACTGGACTCGGACTTCTTATTATCAGCACTGGCACTCAGGCACTAGGATCGGGGGGATCTCCCCAAGGCACAGACACACATTTGCATTTGCATGAAGCATTTGCATAACGAGCACGTTGTCGTTTTTCTAACCCTTTGTGTATGCAGGTTGTTCCAGGATTGATCAAAGGTCAATCCACCGCTATCCGACCAGAGCAAATCAAGCTAGAGCAATGGAACAAGTGCAGACTAACGTTCAGGAACTCCGAGAGAGGATGGACCGCTTCATGGAGCTCATGCAAGTGGTTGCCAACGGCCAAGACCAGCTCAGGACATTGGTCCAGCCTCTGATCTCAAGGGTTGACAGCAACGGTGTACTCCATGGTGGGAATGTTCCAACCCCTCCACCAGTTGAAACTCCTCAGAATGGCATCCCCGTGACCGGGGGGAATGACAGTGGTAACGGCAATGTGATCACTAACATAGGGCTCAATGGTAATACGACTGGCATCAGCAATGGAAATTTTGAAGCTAATGGCAATGCTGGATTGGGCAACGGCAACACAGGTGCGTGAAATCTGTATGGGCCTTAGCCATGGCTACAAGATCGACAAGAAGATTTGTTCTCACAGAGGAGTGCTGAGGGAGAGCTGACTGCTGAAGCACGTTTGAGGTTTAAGGCACTCGAGGACAAAATGAGGAATTTCAAGAACCAGAACACTATGGGTGTCGACATGAGTAAATTGGGATTGATTGCTTATTTCAAGGTGCCTCCTAAATTCAAGGTACCTGACTTTGAGAAGTACAAGGGCACCACCTGCCCTCGTGTCCACTTAAGGTCATACTACCGAAAGATGTTCGCTCACTCTGAAGACGAGAAGTTGCTGATGCATTTCTTTCAGGATAGCTTGTCCGGGCCATCCTTGGAATGGTACATGAGTTTGGAACCTACCAGTGTGCGCACGTGGAAGGAACTTGCTGAGGCATTCGTGCACCATTATCAGTATAACAGTGACTTGGCTCCGAACCGGGTTCAACTGCAGAACTTGTCACAGAGGAACAACGAGGGGTTCAAAGAATACGCCCAGCGGTGGCGTGAATTAGCAGCTAGAGTTCAACCGCCGATGGTTGAACGGGAGCTTATTGAGATGTTTGTAGCCACCCTCCCAGGGGTTTATTACGAGAAACTAGTCAGCGGTATGTCAGGAAGTTTCTCAGATCTCATCATTACTGGCGAGCACGTTGAAAATGGGATCAAACTGGGGGAAATTCAAGGTGTTGATCTATCCTCAGCTGGAGGAGGTAAGAAACCATATGCTAGCAAAAGGCATGAAGGGGAGACGAGCGCCGTTTCTAACGCTCGAAGGTAAGGTAAGGGCCCGCGCCAGCAGGTGGCTAGCATAACCATCCCTGCTGTCCAACAACCCCAGCCACAGCAGCAGCCGCAGCAGCAGCAACCAAATTAGCAAGGGTACAGAAAGTATCAGAACAGGGCACCTCTGTCAAGTCGTTACCTTGAGACACCACCCATGTCTTATGCTCAACTGTTACAAACTCTGCTTCAGTTACAGCTAGTCGAGAAGAGAACCCTGGCTCCCTTGACAGGGGCACCTCCGCCAGGTTACGACGCAAATGCAACATGTGAGTTTCACTCAGGGGCACCCGGCTATACGATAGAAAACTGCAAAGCCTTCAAGCACAAGGTGCAAGACATGGTGGATGCTAAGATCATCAATTTCTCAGATAATGTGCCAAATGTCACAAAGAACCCTATGCCGAATCATAGGGGAGGTGGGGTGAATGCCATTATTGAAGACGAGAACTTGGATTTATTGACTGACGTCAAGGATCTGAAGACACCGCTTAGCTTCGTTAAAGCCAAGCTGATGAAGAGAGGCGTCTTTCCGGGCTGTGGAGAACTATGTATGGGTTGTGCGACTCGTCCTGATGGATGCGAACAGTTGACGGAGGGGATTCAGAGTCTGATGACCGAAGGAATCTTGCAGTTTAGCCGAAGGACCCAATGTGGATCTGGAGAGGTAATGCTGAAGCAAGATGATGAGGTTGCCACCATCACCATCCCTCGCCAGACGATAACCATTTCTGCACTCAGGCCGCCCACCATTACCATCACAAAGGCTGGGCCAATACCTTTTGAAAGCACCAACGCTGTCCCGTGGCATTATGGGGCAGACGTTTACTGTAACGGACAGAAATTGGAACTAGAACCATCTGGGCAGTCAGTGGGTAACCTAGTGGGAATTGGCGGAATCACGCGCAGCGGAAGAGTATTTGCTCCACCTGAGGTTGTGGCGGACAAAGCAAATAAAGCTGAAGAAACCGATAAGGGAAAGAGTAAAGTCGTTGAGGAAACCCCTTGTGGGGTAGGGAAGGACTTACTTGTAAAGGACACTGAAGAGTTCATGAGGTTGATCAAGAAGAGTGACTACAAGATCATTGATCACCTCCATCAAACACCTTCGAAAATCTCCATTCTGAATTTGTTGTTGTGTTCTGAGGCACATCGCAATGCGCTGTTAAAGGTTTTGAATGCCACGTATGTACCGCAGGAGATCTCGGTCAACCAGTTGGAAGGGGTAGTAACCCACGTGAATGCTGGAAACGGGTTAGGGTTCACTGACCTGGAGCTGACGCCGAAGGGAAGAAACCACAACAGCGCCCTGCACATCTCGATAGAGTGTAGGGGAACAGTCATGTCCCATGTGTTGGTAGACACTGGGTCATCGCTCAATGTTCTTCTGAAGAAGGCATTGATGAAGCTAGACACGAGAGGATTGATTTGCACACCTAGTGATCTGGTTGTGAAGGCTTTCGATGGAACCAAGCGTCATGTCTTTGGAGAGGTAACTCTGCCAATCCAAGTTGGGCCGGAAACTTTCGACGCAATCTTCTATATCATGGACATCATGCCCGCCTATAACTGTCTGTTAGGTCGGCCATGGATCCACTCTGCTGGTGCCGTGACCTCCACGTTGCACCAGAAGCTCAAGTACGCTGTCGGAGGCAGCATCGTGACTGTATGTGGCGAGGAAGACATAATGGTGAGCGATTTGTCGTCCTTCAAATATGTTGAGATGGATGGGGAAATCCACGAAACCCTATGTCAGGCGTTCGAGGCTGTTAAAGTCAAGGACGTGGCTCCCGTAATGACTGAAAAGCCAGAGATGACTCTCTCTTCCTTCCAGGAAGCCCGGGCCGTTGTTCAAGCCGGATCTACCCCAGGCTGGGGGCAAGTGCTAGAAATACCTAACAAACAGGACAAGTTTGGGTTAGGATACTCTCCTACGGCTGAAGCCTCCTCTTCTCACAGTGCGTCCCGGGGTAAAGGGTCGATCCAGTTTACCAGTGGCGGGGTTATCTTCAAAAGTGTCAACGCAGTGTCTGAAGACTGCGAGGACAGCGATTGCGACCTAGACTCTTGGATCCAGCCAGGCAAACCAGGCCAGAGCCTCAACAACTGGTCCATCAGGGATACCATCCAAGTGACAGGCAAAGAGTAATGATTTACTTTCTCCAATCATTGTACAACCCTATGTCCTACCCGGGGCATAGTGGTTTTATTGTCAGGGCCTTGTTTGATTATGAACATGCATTTTACTAATAAATCAAAAGGCGTTTTTCTTCGCATTCAAATGTTGTGATCTCTATTATTCCTATTTTATATTTGTTTTGAAAAATAATAAAATGGCAATAGGGTTTGTGCTAACCTGCATATCCTTATTTTAAGCTTAACCCTTGTTATTGCAGGATCCACATAGCAGATGACATCGACTCTGGACCTTCTACGACTCACTTCGACTTCGATTGCCCGATCTATCAAGCCGAAGAAGAGATTGATGAAGATGAAGAAATTCCCGAAGAGTTGGCCCGCTTGTTGAAACAAGAAGAGAAAGTTATTCTGCCTCACGAAGAAGAGATTGAGATTGTGAATCTGGGTTCTGAAGAACTGATCAGGAACGTCAGGATAGGGGCCGCATTGCAGAGTGATGTCAAGCAGAGATTGGTCGAGATGCTTCAAGAGTATAGTGACATCTTTGCTTGGTCATACGAAGATATGTCCGGACTTGATACTAACATCGTGGTCCATAACTTGCCGCTGCGAGAAGATTGTCCTCCCGTCAAGCAGAAGCTTAGGAGGACACGACCAGATATGGCCGTTAAGATCAAAGAAGAAGTGCAGAAGCAGCTTGATGCTGGCTTTTTAGCAGTCACCACTTACCCTCCGTGGGTCGCCAACATAGTGCCTGTACCGAAGAAGGACGGTAAGGTGCGAATGTGCGTCGATTATCGGGATTTGAATAGGGCGAGCCCTAAAGATGATTTCCCGCTCCCTCATATTGATGTGTTGGTCGACAATATAGCCCAGTTCTCCGTGTTTTCGTTCATGGATGGCTTCTCCGGCTACAATCAGATTAAGATGGCACCGGAGGACATGGAGAAAACTACGTTTATTACACCTTGGGGAACATTTTGCTACAAGGTAATGCCTTTCGGTGTGAAGAACGCAGGGGCCACTTACCAACGAGCAATGGTTACTTTGTTTCATGATATGATTCATCATGAGATTGAAGTCTATGTTGATGACATGATTGCGAAGTCCCAAATAGAGGAGGGACATCTGGTCAATTTGCTGAACCTTTTTGAGAGGCTTAAGAAATTCAGGTTGAGGCTGAATCCTAACAAGTGTACTTTCGGAGTACGGTCTGGAAAACTACTGAGGTTTATTGTGAGCGAAAGAGGCATCGAGGTTGATCCTGCGAAGATAAAAGCAATATAAGAAATGCCAGCGCCAAAAACAGAAAAAGAAGTTCGTGGTTTCTTGGGCAGAATAAACTACATTGCAAGGTTTATCTCTCAGCTCACGGCCACGTGTGAACCGATGTTCAAACTGTTAAAGAAAGATCAGGCGATTATCTGGAACGAGGATTGCCAGAAGGCATTTGATAAGATAAAACAGTATCTACAGGAACCTCCGATCTTGATACCCCCAGTGGCCGGAAGACCCTTAATCATGTACTTGACAGTTCTTGAGAATAGTATGGGGTGTGTTCTCGGTCAGCACGACGAGACGGGCAGAAAGGAGCATGCCATTTATTACTTGAGTAAAAAGTTCATAGAATGTGAATCTCGATACTCGATGCTGGAGATAACGTGTTGTGCACTAGCCTGGGCTGCCAAATGTTTACGATAGTACATGCTCAGTCACACAACCATGCTAATTTCGAAGATGGATCCGATCAAGTACGTCTTCGAGAAGCAAGCACTTTCGGGCAGGATTGCCAAATGGCAAATGGTGTTGACGGAATATGACATTCAGTATGTTTCCCAGAAAGCCATCAAGGGCAGCGTATTGTCTGAATACCTTGCCGAACAGCCGATCGAAGATTATCAGCCGATGAAATTTGAATTCCCTGACGAGGACATCATGTTTCTCAAAGCAAAGGATTGCGATGAACCGTTGTCCGACGAGGGTTCAGATAGGAAATCCCAATGGAAATTGATATTTGACGGGGCGGTTAATTCTTATGGAAGTGGCATTGGGGCAATCATCACAACCCCCCATGGATCCCACATCCCGTTTACTGCGAGACTGACGTTTCCGGTCACCAATAACGAAGCAGAGTATGAAGCATGCATCATGGGGCTGGAAGAAGCAATTGATTTGAGAATCAAGAACCTAGATGTATATGGTGACTCGGCACTTGTGATTAACCAGATTAAAGGGGAGTGGGAGACTCGTCAATCGAATTTGGTACCGTACATGAATTATGCCAGAAGGCTGCTTCCGTTCTTTGATCGAGTGGAATTCCATCATGTGCCCAGGGCTGAGAATCAGATGGCTGACGCCTTAGCCACGTTGGCTTCGATGTATAAAGTCAATTTTTGGAATGAAGCTCCAAGAATTGTCCTCTCTCGTTTTGATAGACCTGCATTCGTCTTTGCGATCGAGGAAGCCTCCGATGGCAAGCCATGGTTCCATGATATCCAGACTTTCCTTATGACTAAGGAATACCCTGCGGGAGCGTCAACCCAGGATAAGAAGACTCTGAGGAGGCTGTCTGGAAACTTTTATCTCAATCCTGATGGAGTTTTGTATAAAAGAAACCATGATCTCGTGCTACTCAGATGTTTAGATGAGAAAGAAGCGAGTATGCTCATGGAAGAATTCCATGAAGGCACATTTGGTACGCATACCGGCGGGCATGCTATGACGAGAAAGATCCTGAGAGCAGGATACTACTGGCTGACGATGGAATCGGATTGCTTTAAATTCGCGAAGAGATGTCATAAATGCCATATTTATGCTGATAAGATTCATGTGCCGCCGTGCCCGTTGAATGTCATGTCCTCCCCATGGTCGTTCTCCATGTGGGGCATCGACATGATAGGCAAGATCGAGCCTACCGCATCTAATGGTCATTGCTTCATTTTAGTAGCCATCGACTACTTCACCAAGTGGGTGGAGGCAGCCTCATATGCTAATGTGACCAAGCAGGTGGTGGCTAGATTCATAAAGAGGGACATCATCTGTTGTTACGGAATTCCCGAGCGGATCATTACTGATAATGGTTCGAATCTGAATAGCAAGATGATGAAGGAGCTGTGCCAGAGTTTCAAGATTGAACATCACAACTTATCTCCTTACCGGCCGAAGATGAATGGCGCCGTTGAAGCGGCCAATAAGAACATTAAGAAGATTGTACAGAAGATGGTTGTGACCTATAAGGATTGGCACGAGATGTTGCCATTTGCACTGCACGGTTATCGTACAACGGTACGTACATCAACCGGGGCAACTCCTTTCTCACTGGTGTACGGTATGGAAGCGGTCCTACCGTTAGAAGTGGAGATCCCTTCTTTACGAGTTTTGGTTGACGTGAAACTCGATGAGGCAGAATGGATTAAGAACCGACTAAACCAACTCAGCCTGATGGACGAGAAAAGATTAGCATCGAATGCGTATGGTCGTCTGTACCAAATCCGAATGAAGAAAGCTTATGATAAGAAGGTGCGTCCTAGAAGCTTTCAGACGGGTGATCTCGTCCTGAAGAAGATTCTTCCTCCACACTCCGATCACCGGGGCAAGTGGACTCCCAATTATGAAGGTCCGTACGTCGTCAGCAAGGTATTCTCGGGAGGAGCCTTGTTGTTATCCACGATGGATGGCGAAGATTTTGCATCCCCGATGAACGCGGACGCAGTTAAAAAATACTTTGCTTAAAAAACGACCCGCTGGAAAGAAAAAGAATATCCAGGCAAAAATGGGGCATCCCGGCGAACCATAAAAAAGGGAAAAAGGTTCGGGCAAAAATTAGGGATATAAAAGAAAAAATGTACACCCGCAAAGTTGAAAACCCGGAAGGGCGACTTTGGCAAAAAAGGGTATCCCGGTGAATCGAAAACCCGGAAGGGCGATTCAGGCAAAAGTTAGGGATTTGAAAAAGCAAATGACTGCGTTCCGCGTATGGACTATATTTGTTTAGTGGTTTGGAAGACCTGAGAGCCGTTTATCTGAATCAATCTCTTTTGAAGCTGAAGCGTCGGAGAAGTATCGAAGTCGAGTGGGGCATAGAGGGATCAACTCATGGTGTTCGTCTACGCCGCATTGCCGACATTTGTGTATATACTGATGTATATTTATGCTTTTATATTCGCGCAGCTTCCTCATTCCAGGGGCTTGCATCTGTTGTAAAACATTTTTACCCATTCAGAGGTTCGTTATCAATAAAATGTATACTATTCAGCAATTCTGTTTGTTTGTTCAGCATCTATCTGTTTTGTTTGCGAAAAAGAACACCGGTGTTTTTGATAAAATGTGCATACATAAACTTACTGGCCTAGGCCACTGATTGTTGAAACAAGAAATTACTTGAACATTGTCACAAGATGATAACCTTGATAGGTCCCTTTGAGAAGGGTATCTTGTCTGTTTGTTTGTGTTGTTGCAAGTATAGCATATTCCAGGCAGTACGCCGTATGCGTTCCCAAGCAGGATGATTCCTTCCTCTCCAGCAAGCTCAGCAGTATCTCCCCGCGGAGTCTGAACATGAGATTGTAAGCATTGATGCATCTCTCCAAATAGAGAAGATTCTCTCCCCAATCAGATGTATCCTGAAGGATCGTCGTCTCCCCAGCTGAGTCATGCGCTGAAGTGTACGTTCGTTCCCCAACACTGGATCAAAGTGCAGTTTTCGTAGAAGACCATTCGCAAGTGTGCAGCTTTCGATAGCTCAGACTGAAGTCTCCAGCGGAATTGAGATTCCCCATAGAGTTGTACTCTCCCCAGTAAGCAGGATGATTCCTTCTTCCCCAGCCGAGTTTTCAGTTCCCCAAGAAAGCCGAGTCCTTGGAAGCCGTTTGGGCCATGATTGGTCTTCCCCAGTAGAGTGTTTAATAGCTGATGCTGTATTTCCCCACCGGAGTCGTTATCTCCAGGAAAGTTTTGTTGTGAAAGTCGTGCAGTTTATTTCTGCGATTGACATCGTTTCCTCGACAGTTTGTGGTTTAAATACCTGGTTGAACGGGTTCAGGTTCTCGTAGAACTTGGTTCCCCTGCAGCAGTCGGCTGAAGTTCGTTTCCCCAGGCGGAATCCAATTGAGATTGGTGTGACTTCTTCTCCTTGGCAGGATGATTCCTTCCTCCACCAGAGTGGTCCTTTCTCCTTGACAGGAGGTTTTTCCCTTCAGCATTTATTTTGCTGATGGGGTCGTAGCATCTTGCATGATTGCGTAGCATTTACCCTAAACGCGTAGCATTTCCACCGTGTGGAGCATTGCGCCATTGTCAAAGCATATGCATACGAAACATGAGCTAGGTCGTTATCGTTCTTGTTTTGCAGGTGTTCCTCCGCAGAATGGTTTGCTCAAGATGATTCTTGAATTCCCCAGCGAAGTTGTGTGTTTAAGATGATTCTTAAAATCCCCAGTGAAGTCGCCAGAGTTGGTTGCTCAAGTTGATGCTTAGAGTCTCCAGAAGAGTGTTTGCTCAGGATGGTTCCTGAAATCTCCAGCAGAGTTATTGGTTCAGGATGATTCTTGAAGTCCCCGGCGGAATTATTTGTCCAAGATGATTCTTGTAGTCCTCAGCAGAGTTGATTCATCCAGAATGATTTCTGAACCCCCGAAGCAGAGTTACTTGATAGTTCTCCAGAATCCCTAGCGGAGATGAGTCATCCCCAGCAGGTTTCTGAACGTAGAAGTTGAAATTCCCTCGAAGACTTGATGATTGAAGTCTAGCAGTAGTGCCAAAACTCCTGACTTACTGATGAAGTCTAACTGCAATGTCAAAGCAGTTCTCCTAGCTGACACGGAGTACCTGACGGTAAAAGAATGTATATCCTTATTGGTTCGTGGTTGATTCAGGATTCCATTTGAGGATTTACTGACGAAGTCCAACGGTGAAGTCGACGCAGTTCTCTCAGCTGATGCGGAGTGCCTGATGGCAGAAGTTTGGATATCCCTATTTGGTTCATGATTGACCGAGGATTCTATTCCCGAATTACTAACGAAGTCCGGGTGACGCCCGAGATGTTCTTTGAATGTCTGACGGCATAATTAACTTGATTGTTAAAAGTTCCTAATGACCTGATGAGTCTCGAGGAATCCTTCTGCTGCAATGCCGCAGAATGCCTGACGGCAATACCAGCTATGTATCACCGGTTACCGAGTGACCAGTGATCCCTTGATGACTTGAGGACGAAGATCTACGGCAAAATCAGATGATTATCCTGACGGAGATTTGAGCTTAGACCCTTCACCAATTACCGGGTGACCAATTCCCCAACAGAGTTGTCGTGCAATTGTCATGTTCAGTTTTGAAGATGTTCCTACCAATCCAAGTATCGTTTACCTGTGCGGTTGGAAGATCACTCATTACCGTGTAACCAGTGATCCCTCGATGATTTGAGGATGCAATGATATTAGATAAATCAGAGAATCATCCTGACGGGGTTCAGATCAGTATTTCTCCAGCTAGTTGTCGTGCAACTATTATTTCAGTTTTCGAAGATTTGTCCTTATCAGAGTACCGTGTAATTGTGCAGTTGGCAAATTTCTGGGTTTATTGGTATTCAACCGCCTTTTACCTTGATGGTTTGAGAGTCGTTTGCTTCTCACACAGTCAGGTCCAAGCCGTTCGAATAGGGGCAGCTGTTGCACCCCAAAATTTGCCCAACATTTCTTTACCTAGCTTATGTTTCATTTCATGCACATTAGCATTATCATTTGCATTTCATTGACATGTATGCAGGAGATCAAGAGGTATGATTACCAATTAAGAGCTACACAAGACTTTGAAGCTAGCTAAGGAGGCTTATTCAGGTGTTGAAGGGTTGATATCCTTGTCAGAGAAGTTAAAAGAACCCCAGAAAGAGTGATTGAAGCCAAGAGGGTGTGTCTCCTAACTTGAGAGTTGTGGGAAGTCATCAGATGATTCTGAAGCCATGAAGTTAAACTTGAGATCTTGAGAGAGCTCATGAGAAGATTTGAAGATCACTTTGAGGCCTAGACAGGTCATTGTGCAAGATTAAGAAGGCTCAGCCATGAGTGGTGCAATTAGGGTTTGACTGGGTCAACCCTAGGTCAAATGAGGATTTGAAGAAGGTTGAGACCTAATTCAAGAGCCATGTGATCATGGGTTGATACGTTGAGATGTTATAAGGATGATTCCAAAGTTAACTCATCATGATTGAAGAGTTTGAGAAGTTTCAGGCTAGGGTTTCTAAGACTTGACAGTGTAAAATCCCCTAGTTTGACCCCTATCTTGAAAGCAATTTAGCTCAATATGTGATTGTCATCCCATCTTTCTCCCATCATGATTGTTATAGAGCATGGTATTAGCTTTAATTTGAGTGCTAGAAGTCCTTGATAGGATTTGTAGAACTCAAGTTATGGCTTTGACAAGTTACAAGTCACCTGAGGTATGTGAATTTGGAGCTTGAAAGTTACCCAACTTGCATGACACCTTTGCCCTAGAAGGATGATTCCTATGAACTTTTGGTCAACATGATTGTTGTTCCTCAACCTCTTAGCTTTCCATAGAGTACTAGAAATCCTTGATAGGATTTGTAGAACTCAAGTTATGGCTTTGACAAGTCAAGGGTATTTTGGGAATTTGTGATTATAGGTCATTTATGATCATGGGTCATTTTCACCAACTTAGGCACCTTAAATGAAATTTTGTTCAACTTGAAAGTTGCTCAAAATGGGGTTTTAACCTTGACTATGCATCAAGGAGACATTTAAATGGCTCAAGGAAGGATGTGGTTTGAGGAATTTTGAAAAAAGAAGAATTAAAGGCATTTAATGACCAAAAATTGAAATAATTCATTTTGTGTCCAAACAAGGCAAAATAATAGGTCATTTAGAATGGAAAAATCATTTTAGAAACTTTGGCAATGCTATAATTTTGGTTTGAGTCCATTTTCATACCATTTCATGTTGTTACTTCATGATGAAGCAACATATCAAACTCACACCATTGGATTGCAAACAAGGAAGAGAACATAACAAACCAATCTAATATCCCATGAGATGAATTTTCCAAGCATTTTCATGCCCAAAGAGAGCCAGAATCGTGACTGGTGTGGGAGAGATTTTGGAGAGAAATTGAAATTGCAAAATCTCATTTGGGTGGTTACAGAACTTTCTAGATGATTCTAATGAGTTCTATATAAGATTTGGAGTGTGTTCAGCCATTTTTTTGGGAAGCATTTGAAGCTGGTAGCAGAGATAGCAAGTGGAAATTCAGAGCTGCCACTCAAGATCGTGTTTGGAGTTTGAAGAGGAATCAAGCCAAATTGAGGTGTGCATTAGCTTCAGAGGAAAATTTGGAGTGAATCTAGATCATTGTGGAGTAGGAATCGAGCAAGAATTGCACCTGTTCTTCATCTGAAACCAAGTTTGTACAAATTGAAATTGTGCTTAATTTAGGGAGAGATAGCTAGAAATCTTTATGTGGTTAGGTTCTTATCATAACATAGATGAATTTTGGTACACGAATTTGATGGATAGAGACACTCTAGGGTATGGACCATTTTCTGTTAAGCCTGATTTCTCAAGATTCTTGATGATACATTCATGATTGGATAGTGGAAATTGATCAGGGAAGAGTGGTGATTAATTTAGGATCATTATTGTTGAGAATTGTGATGATCAAGATTTGGTGTATTTTTGAAAATCCTTTCGTGTTTGGAGTTGGAGAAGGAATTAATGAATTTGGAGATTGGATTCGTGTTCAGGATGAAAAATTGAGTAAGATGATGATTTGTTTTTTCATTTTTGATGACCTGAGACGAGCACCTCACCGGAGAAGACGGTGGCGCTGCAGCTCAGGCCACCGTCTGGTTATTTCCCTCCATCAGTTTGAAATTGGGGACGATGAACATGAGCCATTGGATGAGGGTTTGACATTTGACTCAGGCAATGGATGGATGGCCACGATTGGCTCTCAAACTCTGAAGAGAGATCTTTGAATGAAACGCACCGTTTCATTAATTGGTTTGGTTTGGGCTTAGTGCACAGATTGATATCCACACCCACGTTTGGCCCGAATTCCTGAAGTGAACTGATGTGAATTGCTATTTGATACGCCAGTTTTATTATTTTCTTCTTATTTTCTTATTTTTCATCATTTCATGTAGTTTAGAAAATAATTCATAATAAATAGGAAAATAACTCAAATTGATCCAAGTTTTTTTCCCTGACTCATGATTGAGTCTAGAATTTTAGGAAATTAAAAGATTAGGAATTCATGCATTTGTGATTTTAATTGTATTTTTTGCATTTTAATTGACATTAATTTCATTATGGTTGATACCTTGTCTTGTGGAATTTGTGTGATCATTTGATGATGATTTTTGAGCTGATTTTTTTGTGTGTAGCTAGTTTAGACATGTATGCCCCCCTTAGATTTTTCTCACATTTTTGTGATGAAATTAGGTGTTGGTTTTAAGTTGAGACTTTAGGTGCCCTATGTCGCTTCCGCGAAAATAAGGTTCCGGCAAAACAGAAGAGTCGCCACCTTTCGTTATTTATCCCTCATAATGGGAAAGGAAACGATCGAAAAAACCTGACGAAAAGGTATAAGACAAGGTCATCGCAACCGTTGTCTGGGTTCGGGAGTCGGTTACGCAAGGGGAAGGTATTATCACCCCTCACGTCCATCGTACTTGATGGGATCCACGCTTGTTATGTTTATCTGACGGGTTGGTTTTATCTATCGACCTATCGAGGCTGGCTTGAAAAAGAAAAGAAAATGACTCGGCAAAGCGTCGCGCTTTGTGCCTACGTATTCTCATCAGAGAATGAGAAATCAGAGTCAATGTAGTTCGCCTAACTACGGGTTACGGGGAAGGTGGCTCGCCAATACGTCAGTATTGTGCCTACGTACTCTCAACAGGTATGAGAGGTCAGAGCTTACGTAGTTCGGGATAATACGGCTTACGGGAATTCAGATTCATTTGTTTTTATCGAGTAGGGTTAACAAACAGTTCCAGCAGATTGGTGTACGCAGCTCGACCCTTGGAGACTTACCGTTTGCGGTAGAACTGGGAGTTAACGACACTCTTTTCTTCAGAAAAGCTTCCTTTCAACTATGGGCCCACGAGGCAAAAAGGTTTGAAGTTTGTTTTCTGTCTTTTACGGAAGAACTATTTTTTATGGATGTTTGCAACCAATATCGCAATAGAAACTATGACCTGAGAGTGAATGCGCCGCATGTCACCCAAAGGGTGCCATACTAAACGTCCAAACTGTTGAAAAGAAACTCTCCAACAATCCTTTCTCAGATAGCTTAAGGCTCGTAACTTACGACGTCAGTTAACCTTTACCACTGTATTTTACTTTTGCTTTGAGATGAGAAGAGAGAGGGATAATGTTGCACCCCAAAATTTTCCCAACATTTCTTTACCTTGCTTTTGTTTCATTTCATTCACATTAGCATTATCATTTGCATTTCATTGACATGTGTGCAGGAGATCAAGAGGTATGAGTACCAATCAAGGGCTACACAAGACTATGAAGATAGCTAAGAAGGTTATTCAAGTGTTCAAGGGTTGACATCTTTGTCAGAGAAGTCAAAAGATCCTCAGAGAGAGTGGTTGAAACCAAGTGTGTGTGTCTCCTAACTTGAGAGTTGTGGGAACTCCTCAGATGATTCTGAGGCCATGAAGATGGACTTGAGGTCTTGAGAGAGCTCATGAGAAGTATTGAGAATCACTTTGAGGCCTAGACAGGTCATTGTGCAAGATTAAGAAGCCTCAACCATGAGTGGTGCAATTAGGGTCGGACTGGGTCAACCCTAAGTCAACTGATGTTTTGGAGAAGGTTGAGACCTAATTCAAGAGCCATGTGATCATGGATTGATACATTGAGATGTTATAAGGATGATTCCAAGGTCAACTCATCATTATTGAAGAGTTTGAGAAGTTTCAAGCTAGGGTTTCTAAGGCTTGACAGTGTAAAATCCCCTAGTATGACCCCTATCTTCAAGGCAGTTTAGCTCAAGATGTGATTGTCATATCATCTTGCCCCCAACATGAATGTTGTGGAGCATGATCTTAGCTTTAATTTTAGTGCTAGAAGTCCTTGATAGGATTTGTAGAACTCAAGTTATGGCTTTGACAAGTTGCAGGTCATCTGAGGTATGTGAATTTGGGGGCTTGAAAGTTGTCCAACTTGCATGAAACTTTTGCCCTAGAAGGATGATTCCTATGAACGTTTGGTCAACATGAATGTTGTTCCTTATTCTCTTAGCTTTCTAGAGAGTACTAGAAGTCCATGATTGGATGTGTAGAACTCAACTTATGGCTTTGACAAGTCAAGGGCATTTTGGTCATTTGGAGATTACAGGTCATTTCAAGCATAAGGCCATAACTCCTATTTCCAAGCTTCAAATGGAAAAATGTTCAACATAAAACTTGTTCAAAATGATGTTTTAAGGCTAGTAAAAAGGTCATGAGATGTTGGAAATGCTTGTAGCTCAAAGTTGCAAAAATGACCTAAAATAAGGGCATAAGTTAAATGAACCAAAGTTGGAAATTGATATTTTCAATCTACACATCCAAACCATGGCATGTAATATATTATTTTGACTCTAGAAAACATTTTAAGAACATTGGTTTAGCCACATTTTTGAGTTGAGGTCTAATTTGTGGACTTGCTTTAAAAAGTGATTACTTACATCTTAAGTAACATTTGCAAAACCTAGAATCAAGGCATAACCAAGGCCCTTTGCAAGCTAAACACTTTCAAAATATCACTAGGGGAGGAATTGGAAGTGAATGAGGTTGGTTTCAAGCTGTTTGTAGAGCTATGCATATCATGATATGTGATTGAAAATCTCATTACATGAGAGATTGAAACTCTCATTAGAAGGGTCTAGAGGGTTCTAGATCACTCATACATCATCTATATATTGAGTAGAGGTGATCCAATGTAAAGATTGGTGATGATTGAAGGAGAGAGCATAGATTGAGATTGAGATTTCTTGGCTTGCAATTGAATTCGGTTTCACCAAATTCTTCACTTTCCATCCATTTTCTTGATTGAAACTTCTTCCATGGATGCAAGGGGTTGATTCCAGATCATAATCCAAGGGAATTCGTGGCTGAATCGTGTATGAGCAATTGAATTTTTCCACCTGCAACTCACCATCGGATTTCAAGATTCATGAGCTTTCAACCGGTTCTTTTGCATACAGAAGCAAGGAGAGGATCCATTGATCGTGTATGGAAGATTGGAGAGCTTGAATTGAAGGTTTAGTGCATCTGTTCATCCAAGATTTTCAGGTTAGTAACTTTGTTCCTCTAGCATGAACTAGGTAGAATCAAGATGAATTAGGGTGTTAGATGCATTGTAGAACGGTGTAGGAAGGTTTTCAGATAGTTAATTTGAGAATTAGTGACAAAATAGGTGTGTTACCATTTTCGGTTGAGAATTGGATATGGCGAATCTTGAGGTTTCAGGGAGAATTAAGGGCATGAATGAGTTCGTGAGGGAATTTGGGACATGTTTCATGTATAGACCGTTTGCAATGGATGATCCTAGAGAGAGTTAGGGTTGGGGACGATGACCGAAGCACCACCGGTGGTGGCCGGAGCTGCGTGCGAGTTGCAGAGGTTTGAATTGGGGAAGATGACCCCAGGACCATTAGATCTTGGTTTGACTTGGACTATGACCCTCATCCAACGGCCACGTTTTAAATTCAGTTTGTGAAGGACCTGAATTAATGAAACGCATCGTTTCATTTGAGTGCTGATGCTGGGCTTAGTGAATTGGCTGATATTCACACCCCCCTGAAGGCCCAATCCATTATTTGTACTGATTGTCATTGCTATTTGCACCGCGTGTGTTATTTTATTTTGATTTTCATTATTTTTTCATTTTATTCATGGTTCATGGAAAAATCATATAAAATTGAAAATTAATCCAATTAATCCCATTCTTTTTGCATTTTACTCATGATTGAGTCTAGTATTTTTCAGAGAAAAAATATTTACATTTCACGTATTTTCTGATTTTATGGGAATTTTATATTTTAATTGATATTAAAATGGTTATGTTTGATACCTAATTTTGTGGAATTTTGTGTGATCATGTGGTGATGATTTTGATCCTAATTTTGTGTGTGTGATTAGGTTAGACATGTATGCTCCCATAGCATTTTTCTCACATTTTTGTGATAAAAATAGGTGTGCTTTCTAGATTGATATTTAGGTGCTTCCTTTTAGGGTTTAGGTTTAGTACCTTATAGTGTAGAATTTATTTCTAGGTCTTATTTGATGATTTGATCTCTGGAATTAATACGGTAGAGTCATGATTGACCAAGGTTCCCATAGTCATTTTTGTAGGATTTTACAATTGGTTTTAGTATTTTAGTTAGGACTAACTTTAGTACTAGGTTTTAGGTGATCCTAACTTACTAATTCAACTAGTTTAACTTCTTTAGTCCCCTTAGATTAGGGTTTTTGCTTGGTTTGCCTTTGGTTGAGATTGAAGACAAGTTGAAGACAAGGTGAGGATGCTTGAAGTTGCTTGAAGTTGCTTGGAGTTTGGAATTGCTTGTGCCTGAAGGTGTCTGATGAAGATTTAGGAGGTAGGAGACATAGGGAGAGCCTTATAATTAGAATGATTTCTTTCACAAATATGGAAAGCATCTTGTGCTTCCATTCCTCCCAATGACTAAAAGTCCTTCTAAGATATTCACATCCCTCCTTTGGAGGGATGAGTGGCTTTATCTGGGAAGTAGAACTTTGAGGGAACCAGTCTCTCCTAATGATGAACCCTTATAGGCTTCCTTTGGTTGTCAGTAAGCTGTTTATCATTTCCACTCATTCTGTTAAATCAATTGTCTTCTGGTTTAAGTATCTTGAAAGATGTTGGGCTTGAGTTTGGAGATGAGGACTTCACTGAAGAGTGTGGAAGAGGATGATTCCTTGAGCATTGCCATTGCAGCTGAAGCTTGAAGAGCAAGGGGAACAAGTTGATGATTGTGAAGAAGATCCAATAGAGATTGAGTGAAGAGTTGAGGCTTGAAAAAGAATTGAAGGATGAAGTTGACATTTCCATGTGATTGAAGATTACTCTGAGAAGCTGAAGCTTGTAGGAGAAGAAGACCAAGTTGATACTGGTAAAGCAAAGAGAGCTGAAGCTTGAAGACTAAGTTGATACTTATGAAGAGGATTCAATTGAGATTGAGTGTAGAGCTGAGGCTTGAGGAATAAAGGACAAGTTGATACTTGTACATTGATGCTTGGAGAGCCTGAAGGAATCAAGTTGATACTTGTAGTTAAGAGTGAAGCCTGAAGGTAGAATTGATTGAGGAGCTGAAGCTTGGGGAAGAGAGAATAAGTTGACACTTATGTTTGGTGGATTGAAACCTTGGAGGAGCAAGTTGATGCTTGTTAGTGAAGCTGATAGCCTTGAAGGGTGGTTGAAGTCTGAAGACTGGATTGCTGTTAGAAGAGCTGAAGCTTGGAATTGAAAGAGGGAGTTGTTGATCTGCTTTCTTGTCTGTGCAACTGTATTGCTGATGTGCCTTGTTTGACTTGCTTGATGCATTAGAATAAGTTCATATCTAGACTGATTATAATCTAGGAGCATGATTGCACTAGAGGTTGAGTTGCTCCCTCTGCTTGTATTTTTACTGTATGGCTTTGCTTGCGGGTATTCGGTAGAGCCCAGCTCCCTTGCCCATGTGGTTTATTTTGCTTGATAGCATGTTATTTCTTCTGTATGATTGCAGTTGTTATTCCATTTTGCTTGATAGAATGTTATTTCCTCTGCATGATTGCAGTTATTCATATCTGGCTTGAGGTTGAGATGAGCTTGTGGAAGCTGCTGCCCCACACACATTTCCTCCCTCACTTGCATTGCATGCATCTTACAGTCGTTTACTGTTTACTGTTTAAGTTGATGCTTTATCTGTTTCTGTTTATCATTGACATGATCCCCTAGGACTCTGACTTCCTTTGATAAGGAAGTGATGATTAGAACTTTAGGTTGAAACCTATGCATGATAACTTCTAGGAGTTCCCTGTTCAAACTTCAACCATAGGATGAATCCTTGGCATGACAACATTAGGACTTGATAGTCTCCCTTTAGTTGAGCCTGTTCTCTTCTCATCTCAAAACAGCTTAAGATACAATAATCATGAATGATTTCTTTCGTACGTTACGAGCCTTAAGCTATCTGAGAAAGGATTGTTGGAGAGCTTCTTTTCAACAGTCTGGATGTTTAGTATGGCACCCTTTGGGTGACATGCGACGCAAACACAATAAAAAATAGTTCTTCCGTAAAAGACAGAAAACAAACATCAAACCTTTTTGCCCTGTGGGCCCATAATTCAAAGGAAGCTTTTTCTGAAGAAAAGAGTGTTGTTAAACTTCAGCGCCACCGCAAATAGGCCTTGTCCCTAACTGTTGGAACTGCTATTTAACCCTACTCGATAAAACAGATGAATCTGAATCCCCGTAATCCGTAGTATCCCGAACTACGTAAGATCTGATCTCTCATGCCTGTTGAGAGTACGTAGGCACAATACTGATGTATTGGCGAGCCACCTTCCCCGTAACCCGTAGTTAGTCGAACTACGTTGACTCTGATTTCTCATTCTCTGATGAGAATACGTAGGCGTAAAGTGCGACGCTTTGCCGAGTCATTTTCTTTTCTTTTTAAGCCAGCCTTGATAGGTAGATAGATAAACCAACTCGTCCAGTAAACACAACAAGCGTGGATCCCGTCGAGTACGACGAACGTGAGGGGTGCTAATACCTTCCCCTTGCGTAACCGACTCCCGAACCCAGACAATGGTTGCGATGACCTTGTCTTATACCTTTTTCGTCGGTTTTTTCCGATCGTTTCCTTTCCCGTTTTGAGGGATAAATAACGAAAGGTGGCGACTCTTCTGTTTTGCTGGCACCTTATTTTCGCGGAAGCGACAGCTGGCGACTCTGCTGGGGACTTGATAGTTTCCTGGGATCCAACGTCCCGTATGCGAGTCAGTTTGGGGATCCGACGTCCCCTGCGAGAGTCAATCCTAGCGCTTGTATGATTACTTGTTGGGTTGTGTTTATTTATCGCATTTTATTTCCCGCACTTTATTTTCAGTATGATATGATTATCTGTGCTGTTGTGGGAGGGGCATTCTGATGAGTGAGAAGCCAGACCCAGGCTTGAGTGAACATAGCATTGGTTGTGGAAATTAGTGGGCGCGTGCTTGCTTGGCAGGCACTAGTGTCTCATGAAATCCACGCTCAGACGAGGTTCTCCCGGTTGACTTCTTTTTCAACCCTTTAGGTTGAGGGGGTTGTTGGTTTGGAGGATTGTCGACTCTGGGGACCGATCATTTGGGATTCAGCCGAGTGAGGCCACTTCATGGACTGGTGATGCCACACCTTCTGGGTATCGTATCACCCCTCCTGAATGTCTGTGACGCTGATGACCGTATAGGATGCCGAACTTGAGTCAGTTTAGGTCCATACCTGTGAGCAGGGTTGGGTTTATTGCAGGAAACCTTAACCTTCAAACTTCCTGGTTTTCTTGATAGTGAATCAGTTTTGTTGGTACCAGAGGTTCTCATCAGCAGATGTGTATTTGTTCTTGACAGAGCAGGTTTATGGTTGGGATCTGAGGATCTCATCTGCAGAGGCATGTTTGTTCTTGACAGAGCAGAGTTATGGTCATGTATCAGAGGACCTTGTATTCATAGATGTGTATTTGTTCTTGACAGAGAAGGTTTATGGTTGGGATCTGAGGATCTCATCTGCAGAGGCATGTTTGTTCTTGACAGAGCAGAGTTATGGTCCTGTATCAGAGGACCTTGTATTCAGAGATGTGTATTTGTTCTTGATAGGGCAGGTTTGTGATTGGGATCTGAGGATCTCATCAGCAGATATATGTTTGTTCTTGACAGAGCAGAGTTATGGTCCTGTATCAGAGGTCCTTATTTTCATATTTGTTCTTGATAGAGCAGAGTTTTGGTCATGTATCAGAGGTCCTTATTATCATATTTGTTCTTGATAGAGCAGATTTTTGGTCCTGTATCAGAGGTCCTCATTATCAGATGTTTGTTCTTGACAGAGCAGAGTTTTTGGTCCTATATCAGAGGTCCTTATTATCAGATATATGTGTTCTTGACAGAGCAGATTTGTGGTCCGATACCAGAGATTTCTTATTATCAGATATAGCGGTTGTTCTTGACAGAGCAGCATCATGGTTTTGTTGATACAGAATCTCAACAGCACAGTCGCCTTGATCTCCTGCTGCATGATTGCATTTTACATTGCCTTGCATACTCATTTGCATTTCATTAACGTGTGTCTGTGTTGCAGGTACCGTTTTCCCCGATCCAGGATTTCTTGCCTCCTATTGTATTGTTATGGGTTCTCTGAGGAAGACCGTGGCTTACAAGCTCCCTGCCCCTGATGTGGTTCAGCTGACTGGTTTGATTGCTTTAGCAGATGATTCTGTGAGAGATGAGTTCAGAAAGTCTTACGGCAAATTGCTCGGTTTGGTTCGTAAACCCTCTGTGTTTGAGTTAAATGGGTTGCACGCTCTGCTGCAGTTCTACGATCCTCCGTTGAGATGCTTTACTTTCCAGGACTTTGTTCTCGCACCCACGCTAGAGGAATATGCTGATTTGTTAGGTGTGCCTATCAAGAGGCAGATGCCTTTTGTTCATATGGATGCTGAGCCTAATCTGGCTAGTCTAGCTCCGTCACTTCATCTGGATGCCTCCGAGTTGGTATTGTCTAGTTGGAACAAGGTTCCCGGTTTCTCCTTGCAGTTCTTGGTGGGAAAGGCTCAGCAGTGCGCCAAAGACGGATGTTGGGTCGTGTTCAACGCCATTCTCGCGCTGTGCATATATGGCATCATTCTGTTCCCCAATATGCCCGATTTTGTGGACTTCGACGCCTTTCGCATCTTTGCTTCAGGGAATCCAGTCCCTACCTTGATAGGAGATGTCTACCATTCCATCCACTACAAAAACGAGAACAGAAGGGGCAAGAATGTCTCGTGTTGTGTGCCCTTACTTTATAAATGGCTTGATAGTCATCTACCCAAAAGGGGTCCCTTTGCTTCATCTGCAGCCACAGCTGATTGGTCTGAGCGTTTGATGAGTCTATCTGCAGAGGATATTGACTGGTTTGACAGAGATAGGTTGGGTACCGAGATTATCTCCAGCTGCAGCGGGTTTCCGAACGTGCCTTTGATAGGCAGGAAGGGCTGTATAAACTATAATCCGTCTTTGCTGGTCCGACAGTTCGCTTTTGCTTTGAGAGCTCCGTCGAAGGATGAAGAGGTATAGGAATCTCTGTACCTCACTGGTCTTCTAGAAGGGGATATGTTATCTAAGCTTCAGCGCGCTTGGAATGGTATCAGTAAGAGGGGAAAACCATTGTTGGGGAAAAGCAATAGTCAAGCCTACGCTCCATATGTGACGTGGATCAGAGCCAGAGCAGATGCTATAGGGATGCCGTTTCCTCCTGCCAAGCCAGAAAGCCCTTCAGTGATTGAAGAGCCTACCACCATGCCCATTCAGCAGCATAATCGGGTGTTAGCTGAGAGAGATGAATTGAAGAGGGCAAATGAAGAATCGGAGAAAGAATTGGCTCAACTCAGAAGCGAGAGAAACGAAGTCGTTCATTCCTTCAAGAGACAGACAGAGCTGGTGAACCAGCTAGGTACAGATTTGACTAAGCAGATAGCTGAGCATGAGCGCATGGGTCAAGACTTCAAAGTTGTCAACGATGTACTGGCCACAAAGAAGCAGCACTTGGACGAAGCGTATCGGAGGATATCCAAGTTCAACCAACACTAGAAGGCCACCCTAGCCAACAGGAAAGAGCGGGAGGATAAGCTGATGCAACAGATCTCCAAGCTGAAAGCCCAGGTGAAGGCTAGTGAGAAGAGGTTTGATAAAGAAACCGCTCGCAGATATGCCGCTGAAGGCCAGCTTAACAGAGCTCTAGCTAACCTGAAGGAGCGCAAACTGACGTTTGAATCCAAGAAGCGGAAGTTAGAAGATTGTTTCGGCGAAGGAGCATGGGAAGATTCGGTCGAAGGTCTTCAATACACCATTATGCAGAGAGAGTTACTCATCGAAGGGTTGCTCACTCAGCCTAATCATCCAGAAACGAAGGGGTTGTTAGAAGAGTTTCGCGCCCGTGGCCGTGCTTGACTATTTGTATTCCTTTTGTTTGATCATTGTTGTATGCTGACCATCGCCAGGCTTGTTGGCTGAGGTCACGCTATTAATTATGCTTGTACTCACTAATGTTGTGTACTGCCTTGATGGGCTTTCTTTATATATATGAGATGTTGTTTCTATGACTGGACTCAGACTTCTTATTATCAGCACTGGCACTCAGGCACTAGGATTGGGGGAAATCTCCCCAACGCACAGACACACGTTTGCATATTGCATGAAGCATCTGCATAATGAGCACCTTGTCGTTTTTCCTAACCCCTTTGTGTTTTCAGGTTGTTTCAGGTTGTTCCAGGATTGATCAGAGACTTATACACCGCTATCCGACCAGAGCAAATCAAACCAGAATCATGGAGCAAGTGCAAACTGATGTTCAGGAACTCCACAAACGAATGGATCGCTTCATGGAGCTCATGCAAGCGGTCGTCAATGGCCAGGATCAGCTCAGAACCTTGGTTTAGCCTCTGATTTCAAGGGTCGATAGCAATGGCGTACTCCATGGTGGGACCGTGCCTACTCCTCCACCAGTTGAAACTCCTTAGAATGGCGTCCCCGTGACCGGGGGGAATGGCAGTGCCAATGGCAATGTGATAGCTAACATGGGACTCAATGGTAATACGACGGGCGTCGGTAATGGGAATTTTGAAGCTAACGTCAATGTCGGGCTGGGCAACGGCAATGCGGGTGTTGGGAATCTGTTCGGGCCTCAGCCGTGGTTAGAAGACCGTCAAGACGATGTGTTCTCACAGAGAGGTGCTGAAGGTGAGCTGACTGCTGAAGCACGTCTAAGGTTCAAGGCCCTCGAGGATAAGATGAGAAATATCGAGAACCAGAACACCCTGGGTGTTGATATGTCCAAGTTGGGACTGATTGCTGATTTCAAGGTGCCTCCCAAGTTCAAGGTACCAGACTTTGAAAAGTACAAGGGCACCACTTGCCCTCGCGTCCACCTGAGATCATACTACCGGAAAATGTCCGCTCATTCTGAGGACGAGAAGTTGTTGATGCACTTCTTTCAAGACAGTCTGTCCGGGCCCTCCCTCGAATGGTACATGAGTCTGGAACCTACTAGTGTGCGCACGTGGAAGGACCTTGCTGAAGAATTCGTGCACCACTACCAATACAATAGCGACTTGGCCCCGAACCGCGTCCAACTGCAGAATCTGTCGCAAAGAAACAACGAAGGGTTCAAGGAATACGCCCAGCGGTGGCGTGAATTGGCAGCCAGGGTTCAGCCGCCGATGGTTGAACGTGAGCTTGTGCAGATGTTCGTAGCCACCCTCCCAGGGGTTTATTATGAGAAATTGGTCAGCGGTATGTCTGGAACCTTTTCAGATCTCATTATCACGGGTGAGCACATTGAAAATGGGATCAAACTGGGGAAAATTCAAGGTGATTCATCCTCAGCTGGAGGAGGCAGAAAGAAACCTTATGGTGGCAAAAGACGGGAAGGAGAAACGAGCGCCGTTACCAACGCTCGAAGGAAGGGTAAAGGCCCTCACCAACAGGTGGCCAGCATAACTATCCCGGCAGTTCAACAGCCACAGCAGCAGCAGCAGCCGAATCAACAAGGGTACAGAAAGTATCAGAACCGGGCACCTCTGTCGAGCCGTCACCTTGAGACACCGCCCATGTCTTACACTCAACTGTTACAGACTTTGCTTCAGCTACAGTTGATCCAGAAGAGAACCCTGGCTCCCTTGACAGGGGCACCTCCGCCAGGTTATGACGCGAATGCGACTTGCGAGTTTCACTCAGGGGCACCAGGTCACACAATAGAGAATTGCAAAGCCTTCAAGCACAAGGTGCAGGACATGGTGGACGCTAAGATCATCAATTGCTCAGATAATGTGCCAAACGTCACGAAGAACCCTATGCTGAATCATAGGGGAGGTGGTGTAAACACCATTATTGAAGACGAGAGTTTGGATTTGTTGACTGACGTCAGAGATCTGAAGACGCCGCTTAGCTTCGTTAAAGTTAAGCTGATGAAAAGAGGTTTCTTCCCAGGTTGCGGAGAGCTGTGTATGGGCTGTGCGGCAAGTCCTGATGGATGTGAACAGTTGATAGAGGGGATTCAAAGTCTGATGACTGAAGGGATCTTACAGTTTAGCCAAAGGGCCGAAAGTGGATCGGGAGAGGTAGTGCTGAAGCAAGATGATGAGGTCGCCACCATCACCATCCCTCGCCAGACGATAACTATTTCTGCACCCAGGCCGCCTACGATTACCATCACCAAAGCTGGGTCGATACCCTTCGAAAGAATTAATGCCGTCCCGTGGCATTATGGGGCAGAGGTCTACTGCAACGGACAGAAGTTGGAGCTAGAACCGTTTGGGTCGTCTGTAGATAACCTTGCAGGAATCAGCGGAATTACTCGCAGCGGGAGAGTGTTTGCACCTCCTGAGGTCGTGGCGGACAAAGCAGACAGAGCTGATGCAACTGATAAAGGTAAAAGTAAAGTCGTTGAAGAGATCCCTTGTGGGGTAGAAAAAGACTTACTTGTTAAAGACGCCGAGGAATTTATGAGGTTGATTAAAAAGAGTGACTACAAGATTGTGGATCATCTCCATCAGACACCCTCGAAGATTTCCATCCTGAATTTGTTGCTGTGTTCTGAAGCGCACCGCAACGCACTGCTGAAGGTGTTGAACGCCGCATATGTACTGCAGGAAATATCGGTAAACCAGCTGGAAGAGGTCGTAGCCCACGTGAATGCTGTAAATGGGTTAGGGTTCACTGACCTAGAGCTGACGCCGAAGGGGAGGAACCACAATAGTGCCCTGCATATCTCGATAGAGTGTAGGGGAACGATTATGTCTCACGTGTTGGTAGACACAGGGTCGTCGCTCAATGTCCTTCCGAAGAAGGCATTAATGAAGTTAGATACTCGCGGAGTGATTTGCACACCCGGTGATCTGGTTGTGAAAGCGTTCGATGGAACCAAACGCCATGTTTTCGGGGAAGTGACGTTGCCAATCCAAGTCGGGCCGGAAATATTCGATGCGGTCTTTTACATTATGGACATCATGCCTGCCTACAGCTGTCTCTTTGGCCGGCCATGAATCCATTCGGCGAGTGTCGTGACCTCCACGTTGCACCAGAAGCTCAAGTACGATGTCGGACGTAGCATCATGACTGTGTGTGGCGAGGAAGACATAATGGTGAGCCATCTGTCGTCCTTCAAGTATGTTGAGATGGATGGGGAAATCCACGAAACCCTATGCCAAGCGTTCGAAGCTGTTAAAGTCAAGGACGTAGCTCCTGTAGTCACTGAAAAGCCAGAGATGACTCTCTCTTCCTTCAAGGAAGCCCGGGCCGTTGTTCAAGCCGGATCTACCCCAGGTTGGGGGCGAATTTTGGAGATACCTAACAAGCAAGACAAGTGTGGGTTGGGATATTCTCCTGGAGATGAAGCCTCCTCTTCTAGCAGTGCGTCGCGAGGTAAAGGGCCGATCCAGTTTACCAGTGGCGGGGTGATATTTAAAAGCGTCAACGCGGTGTCTGAAGACAGCGGAGATAGCGACTGTGACTTAGACTCTTGGATCCAGCCAAGCAAGCCAGGCGAGAGCCTCAACAATTGGTCCGTCAAGGACATCATCCAGATGACAAGCGAAGAGTAATGATTTACTTTTTCCAATCATTGTACAACCCTATGTCCTACCCGGGGCATAGTGGTTTTATTGTCAGGGCCTCGTTTGATTATGTACTTGCATTTTACCAATAAATCAAAAGGCGTTTTTCTTCGTATTCAAATATTGTGATCTCCGTTTTTCCTGTTTTATATTTGTTTTGAAAAACAATAAAATGGCAATGGGGTTTGTGCTAACCTGCATATCCTTGTTTTAAGCTTAACCCTTGTTATTGCAGGATCCACATAGCATATGACATCGACTCTGGACCTTCTACGGCTCACTTCGACTTCGATTGCCCGATCTATCAAGCCGAAGAAGAGATTGATGAAGACAAAGACCTTCCTGAAGAGTTGGCCTGCTTGTTAAAACAAGAAGAGAAAGTTATTCTGCCTCACGAAGAAGAGATCGAGATTGTGAATCTGGGTTCTGAAGAACTGGTCAGGAATGTCAGGATAGGAGCTGCACTGCAGAGTGATGTCAAGCAGAGATTGGTCGAGATGCTAAGAGAGTACAGTGACGTCTTTGCTTGGTCATACGAGGATATGCCCGGACTTGACACTGACATCGTGGTCCATCACTTGCCGCTGCGAGAAGATTGTCCTCCCGTTAAGCAGAAGCTTAGGAGGACACGACCAGATATGGCCGTTAAGATCAAAGAAGAAATGCAAAAATAGCTTGATGCTGGCTTCTTAGCGGTCACTACTTACCCTCCGTGGGTCGCCAACATAGTTCCTGTACCGAAGAAGGACGGTAAGGTAAGAATGTGCGTCGATTATCGGGATTTGAATAGGGCGAGCCCTAAAGATGATTTCCCGCTGCCTCATATTGATGTGTTGGTTGACAATACAACTCAGTTCTCCGTGTTTTCTTTCATGGATGGCTTCTCCGGCTACAATCAGATCAATATGGCGCCGGAGGACATGGAGAAAACTATGTTTATCACTCCCTGGGGAACATTCTGCTACAAGGTAATGCCTTTCGGTCTGAAGAACGCAGGGGCCACTTACCAACGAGCAATGGTTACTTTGTTTCATGATATGATTCATCATGAGATTGAAGTCTATGTTGATGACATGATTGCGAAGTCCCAAACGGAGGAAGGACATTTGGTCAATTTGCTGAAGCTTTTTGAGAGGCTTAGGAAGTTCAGGTTGAGGCTGAATCCTAACAAATGTACTTTCGGAGTACGGTCCGGAAAGTTACTGGGGTTTATCATGAGTGAAAGAGGCATCGAGGTTGATCCTGCGAAGATAAAAGCAATACAAGAAATGCCAGCGCCAAAAACAGAAAAAGAAGTTCGTGGTTTCCTGGGCAGAATAAACTACAATGCAAGGTTTATTTCTCAACTCACGGCCACGTGTGAACCGATGTTCAAACTGTTAAAGAAAGATCAGGCGATTATCTGGAACGAGGATTGCCAGAAGGCATTCGATAAGATAAAACAGTATCTGCAGGAACCTCTGATCTTGATACCCCCAGTGGTCGGACGACCTCTAATCATGTACTTGACAGTTCTTGAGAATAGTATGGGGTGTGTTCTCGGTCAGCACGACGAGACGGGCAGAAAGGAGCATGCCATTTATTATTTGAGTAAAAAGTTCACGGATTGTGAATCTCGTTACTCGATGCTGGAGAAAACGTGTTGTGCACTAGCCTGGGCTGCCAAACGTTTACGACAGTACATGCTCAACCACACCACCATGCTAATTTCGAAGATGGATCCAATCAAGTACGTCTTCGAGAAGCAAGCGCTTTCGGGCAGGATTGCCAGATGGCAAATGGTGTTGACGGAATATGACATTCAGTATGTTTCCCAAAAGGCCATCAAGGGAAGCGTATTGTCTGAGTACCTTGCCGAACAGCCGATCGAAGATTATCAGCCGATGAAATTTGAATTCCCTGATGAGGATATCATGTTTCTCAAAGCGAAAGATTGTGATGAGTCGTTGCCCGACGAGGGGCCAGATAGGAAATCCCAGTGGAAATTGATATTTGACGGGGCGGTTAATTCTTACGGAAGTGGCATTGGAGCGATCATCACGACTCGCCACGGATCCCACATCCCGTTTACTGCGAGACTGACGTTTCCAGTCACCAATAATGAAGCGGAGTACGAAGCATGCATCATGGGTCTAGAAGAAGCAATTGATTTGAGAATCAAGAACCTAGACGTATATGGTGACTCGGCGCTTGTGATCAACCAGATTAAAGGGGAGTGGGAGACTCGTCAATCGAATTTGGTGACGTACATGAACTATGCTAGAAGGCTGCTTCCGTTCTTTGATCGAGTGGAACTCCATCATGTGCCCAGAGCCGAAAACCAGATGGCTGATGCGTTAGCCACGTTGGCTTCAATGTATAAAGTCAATTTTTGGAATGAAGCTCCAAGAATTGTCCTTTCTCGTCTTGATAGACCTGCATTCGTGTTTGCGATCGAGGAAGCCTCCGATGGCAAGCCATGGTTCCATGACATCCAGACCTTCCTTGTGACTAAGGAGTATCCTGTGGGAGCGTCAACCCAGGATAAGAAGACTCTGAGGAGGCTGTCTGGAAATTTTTATCTCAATCGTGATGGAGTTTTATATAAAAGAAAACCACAATCTCGTGCTACTCAGATGTGTAGATGAGAAAGAAGCGAGTATGCTCATGGAAGAAGTCCATGAAGGCACATTTGGTACGCACGCCGGCGGGCATGCTATGACAAGAAAGATCCTGAGAGCAGGATACTACTGGCTGACGATGGAATCGGATTGCTTTAAATTCGCGAAGAGATGTCATAAATGCCAGATCTATGCTGATAAAGTTCATGTGCCGCCGTGCACGTTAAATGTCATGTCCTCCCCGTGGCCGTTCTCCATGTGGGGCATCGACATGATAGGCAAGATCGAGCCCACTGCGTCTAACGGTCATCGCTTCATTCTAGTAACTATCGACTACTTCACCAAGTGGGTGGAGGCAGCCTCATATGCTAATGTGACCAAGCAGGTGGTGGCTAAATTCATAAAGAGGGACATCATCTGTCGTTACGGAATTCCCGAGCGGATAATTACTGACAATGGTTCGAATCTGAATAACAAGATGATGAAGGAGCTGTGCCAGAGTTTCAAGATTGAACACCACAACTCATCTCCTTACCGGCCGAAGATGAACGGTGCCGTTGAAGCGGCCAATAAGAACATCAAGAAGATTGTTCAGAAGATGGTTGTGACCTACAAAGATTGGCACGAGATGCTGCCATTTGCACTGCACGGTTATCGTACAACGGTACGTACGTCAACCGGGGCAACTCCTTTCTCCTTGGTGTACGGTATGGAAGATGTCCTACCGCTAGAAGTGGAGATCCCTTCTTTACGAGTTTTAGTTGACGTGAAACTCGACGAGGCAGAATGGATTAAGAACCGACTAAACCAACTCAGCCTGATGGACGAGAAGAGGTTGGCATCAATTGCATATGGTCGTTTATACTAAAGCCGAATGAAGAAAGCTTATGATAAGAAGGTGCGTCCTAGAAGCTTTTAGACGGGTGATCTCGTCCTGAAGAAGATTCTTCCTCCACACTCCGATCACCGGGGCAAGTGGACTCCCAATTACGAAGGTCCGTACGTCGTCAGCAAGGTCTTCTCGGGAGGAGCTTTGTTGTTATCCACGATGGATGGTGAAGATTTTGCATCCCCGGTGAACGCGGACGCAGCTAAAAAATACTTTGCTTAAAGAATGACCCGCTGGAAAGAAAAAGAATATCCAGGCAAAAATGGGGCATCCCGGCGAACCATAAAAAAGGAGAAAGGTTCGGGCAAAAATTAGGGATATAAATTGAAAAAATGTACACCCGCAAAGTCGAAAACCTGGAAGGGCGACTTTGGCAAAAAAGGGTATCCCGGTGAATCGAAAACCTGGAAGGGTGATTCAGGCAAAAGTTAGGGATTTGAAAAAGCAAATGACTGCGTTCCGTGTGTGCACTTTCATTGTTTAGTGGTTTGGAGGACCTGAGGGCCGTTTATCTGAATCAATCTCTTCTGAAGCTGAAGCGTCGGAGAAGTATCGAAGTCGAGTGGGTCATAGAGGGATCAACTCATGGTGTTCGTCTATGCCTCATTGCCGACATTTGTGTATATACTGATGTATATTTATGTTTTATTCTTGCGCAGCTTCCTCATTCCAGGGGCTTGCATCCGTTGTAAAACATTTTTACCCATTCAGGGGTTCGTTATCAATAAAATGTATACTATTCAGCAATTTTGTTTGTTTGTTTAGCATTTACCTGTTTTGTTTGCGAAAAAGAACGCCAATGTTTTTGATAAAATGCGCATACATAAACTTACTGGCCTAGGTCACTGATTGTTGAAACAATGAATTACTTGAACATTGTCACAAGATGATAACCTTGATAGGTCCCTTTTGAGAAGGGTATCTTGTCTGTTTGTTTGTGTTGTTGCAGGTGTAGCATATACCAGGTAGTACGCCGTATGCGTCCCCAAGAAGGATGATTCCTTCTTCTCCAGCAAAGTTCAGCAGCCTCTCCCCGCAGAGTCTGAACGTGAGATCGTAAGCATTGATATGTTTTCCCCAAGAAAAGAAGATTCACTCCCCAATCAGATGCATCCCGAAGGGTCGTCATCTCCCCAGCTGAGTCACATACTGAAGTGTGCAGCAATTGATAGTTCCAGACTGAAGTCTCTGGCGGAATTGAGGTTCCCCACAGAGTCGTACTCTCCCCTGTAGGCAGGATGATTCCTTCCTTCCCCCAGCCGAGTTTGCAGTTCCCCAAGAGATCCGAGTCCTTGGAAAGCAGTTCGGGCCATGATTGGTTTTCCCCAGTAGAGTGTTGAATAACTGATGCTGTATTTCCCCGCCAGAGTCGTTACCTCCAGGGAAGTAGTCGCGAAGGCCGCGCAGTTTATTTCTGCGATTGACATCGCTTTCCGGAGCAGGTCCGGGTTCTCGTAGAGCTTCGTTCTCCTGCAGCAGTCGACTGAAGTTTGTTTCCCCAGGCGGAGTCCGATTGAGATCGGTGTGACTCCTTTTCCTCGGCAGGATGAGTCCTTCCTCCATCAGAGTGGTTCTTTCTCCTTGACAGGAGGATGCTCCCTTCAACATTTATTTTGTTGATGGGGTCATAGCATTTTGCATGATTGCATAGCATCTACCCTAGATGCGTAGCATTTCCACCGTGTGGAGCATTGCGCCATTGCCAAAGCATACGCATATGAAGCATGAGCTAGGTCGTTACCGTTCTTGTTTTGCAGGTGTTCCTCCGCAAAGCCGCTTGCTCAAGATGATTCTTGAATTCCCCTAGCAGAAGTCGTTTCCCCAGGATGATTCTTGAATTCTCCAGCGAAGGCGCTCGTTTAAGACGATTATTAAAATCCCCAGCGAAGTCGAAAGAGTTGGTTGCTCAAGTTGACGCTTAGAGTCCCCGGCAGAGTGATTGCTCGGGAGGATTCTTGAAATCTCCAGCAGAGTTATTGGTTCAGGATGATTCTTGAAGTCCCCACGGAGTTATTTGTTCAAGATGATTCTTGGTTTCCTCAGCAGAGATGATTCACCCAGAATGATTTCTGGACCCCAAAGCAGAGTGACTTGATAGTTCTCCAGAATCCCCAGCGGAGATGTGTCATCCCCAGCAGGTTTCTGAGCAGCGAAGTTGAAACTTCCTTTGGAGACTTGATGATTAAAGTCCAACTGTATTGACGAAGCAGTTCTCTCAGCTGAGGCGGAGTTCCTGATGGTAGAAGTTGGATATCCCCAATTGGTTCATGATTGACTGAGAATTCCACTCCTGACTTACTGATGAAGTTCGGCTGACGCACAAAGATTTCTTTGAATGCCCGATGGCGTGATTAACTTGATTGTTGATCTGATAGGTCTCGAGGAATTCCGATGCCTGACGACGTGATCAACCGTGTATCGCCGGTTACCGTGTGACCAATCCCCCAGCTAGTTGCCGTGCAGCTAATATTTCAGTTTTCGTAGATTTGTTCCCATCGGAGTACCGTGTACTTGTGCAGTTGGCAAATTTCCGGGTTTGTCGGTATTCAACCGTCTCTCACCTTGATTGGTTGAGAGCCGTTCGCTTCTCACCTAGTCAGGTTCAAGCCGTTTGAATAGGGGCAGCTGTTGCACCCCAAAATTTGCCCAACATTTCTTTACCTTGCTTGTGTTTCATTTCATTCACATTAGCATTATCATTTGCATTTCATTGACATGTGTGCAGGAGATCAAGAGGTATGAGTACCAATCAAGGGCTACAAAATACTATGAAGATAGCTAAGAAGGTTATTCAAGTGTTCAAGGGTTGATATCTTTGTCAGAGAAGTCAAAAGATCCTCAGAGAGAGTGGTTGAAACCAAGTGTGTGTGTCTCCTAACTTGAGAGTTGTGGGAAGTCCTCAGATGATTCTGAGGCCATGAAGATGGACTTGAGGTCTTGAGAGAGCTCATTATAAGTGTTGAGAATCACTTTGAGGCCTAGACAAGTCATTGTGCAAGATTAAGAAGCCTCATCCATGAATGGTGCAATTAGGGTCTGACTGGGTCAACCCTAAGTCAACTGATGTTTTGGAGAAGGTTGAGACCTAATTCAAGAGCCATGTGATCATTGATTGATACATTGAGATGTTATAAGGATGATTCCAAGGTCAACTCATCATTATTAAAGAGTTTGAGAAGTTTCAAGCTAGGGTTTCTAAGGCTTGACAATGTAAAATCCCCTAGTTTGACCCCTATCTTCAAGGCAGTTTAGCTCAAGATGTGATTGTTATCTCATCTTGCCCCCAACATGAATGTTGTGGAGCATGATCTTAGATTTAATTTGAGTGCTAGAAGTCCTTGATAGGATTTGTAGAACTCAAGTTATGGCTTTGACAAGTTGCAGGTCATCTGAGGTATGTGAATTTGGGGGCTTGAAAGTTGTCCAACTTGCATGAAACGTTTTCCCTAGAAGGATGATTCCTATGAACTTTTGGTCAACATGAATGTTGTTCCTTATTCTCTTAGCTTTCTAGAAAGTACTAGAAGTCCATGATTGGATGTGTAGAACTCAACTTATGGCTTTGACAAGTCAAGGGCATTTTGGTCATTTGGAGATTACAGGTCATTTCAAGCATAAGGCCATAACTCCTATTTCCAAGCTTCAAATGGAAAAATGTTCAACATAAAACTTGTTCAAAATGATGTTTTAAGGCTAGTAAAGAGGTCATGAGATGTTGGAAATGCTTGTATCTCAAAGTTGCAAAAATGACCTAAAATAAGGGCATAAGTTAAATGAACCAAAGTTGGAAATTGATATTTTCAATCTACACATCCAAACCATGGCATGTAATATATAATTTTGACTCTAGAAAACATTTTAAGAACATTGGTTTAGCCACATTTTTGAGTTGAGGTCTAATTTGTGGACTTGCTTTGAAAAGTGATTACTTACATCATAAGTAACATTTGCAAAACCTAGAATCAAGGCATAACCAAGGCCCTTTGCAAGCTAAACACTTTCAAAATGTCACTAGGGGAGAAATTGGAAGTGAATGAGGTTGGTTTCAAGCTGTTTGCAGAGTTATGCATATCATGATATGTGATTGAAAATCTCATGACATGAGAGATTGAAACTCTCATTAGAAGGGTCTAGAGGGTTCTAGATCACTCACACATCATCTATATATTGAGTAGAGGTGATCCAATGCAAAGGTTGGTGATGATTGAAGGAGAGATCATAGATTGAGATTGAGATTTCTTGGCTTGCAATTGAATTTGGTTTCACCAAATTCTTCACTTTCCATCCATTTTCTTGATTGAAACTTCTTCCATGGACGCAAGGGGTTGATTCCAGATCATAATCCAAGGGAATTCGTGGTTGAATCGTGTATGAGCAATTGAATTTTTCCACCTGCAACTCACTATCGGATTTCAAGATTCAGGAGCTTTCAACCGGTTCTTTTGCATACAGAAGCAAGGAGAGGATCCATTGATTGTGTCTGGAAGATTGGAGAGCTTGAATTGAAGGTTTAGTGCATCTGTTCATCCAAGATTTCCAGGTTAGTAACTTTCTTCCTCTAGCATGAACTAGGTAGAATCAAGATGAATTAGGGTGTTAGATGCATTGTAGAACGGTGTAGGAAGGTTTTCATATAGTTAATTTGAGAATTAGTGACAAAATAGGTGTATTACCATTTTCGATTGAGAATTGGATATGGCGAATCTTGAGGTTTCAGAGAGAATTAAGGGCATGAATGAGTTCGTGAGGGAATTTGGGACATGTTTCATGTATAGACCGTTTGCAATGGATGATCCTAGAGAGAGTTAGGGTTGGGGACGATGACCGAAGCACCACCGGTGGTGGCCGGAGCTGCGTGCGAGTTGCAGAGGTTTGAATTGGGGAAGATGACCCCAGGACCATTAGATCTTGGTTTGACTTGGACTATGACCCTCATCCAACGGCCACGTTTTAAATTCAGTTTGTGAAGGACCTGAATTAATGAAACGCATCGTTTCATATGAGTGCTGATGCTGGGCTTAGTGAATTGGCTGATATTCACACCCCCCTGAAGGCCCAATCCATTATTTGTACTGATTGTCATTGCTATTTGCACCGCGCGTGTGTTATTTTATTTTGATTTTCATTATTTTTTCATTTTATTCATGGTTATTGGAAAAATCATATAAAATTGAAAATTAATCCAATTAATCCCATTCTTTTGCATTTTACTCATGATTGAGTCTAGTATTATTTAGAGAAAAAATATTTTCATTTCACGTATTTTCTGATTTTATGGGAATTTTATATTTTAATTGATATTAAAATGGTTATGTTTGATACCTAATTTTGTGGAATTTGGTGTGATCATGTGGTGATGATTTTGATCCTAATTTTTTGTGTGTGATTACGTTAGACATGTATGCTCCCATAGCATTTTTCTCACATTTTTGTGATGAAAATAGGTGTGCTTTCTAGATTGATATTTAGGTGCTTCCTTTTAGGGTTTAGGTTTAGTACCTTATAGTGTAGAATTTATTTCTAGGTCTTATTTGATGATTTGATCTCTGGAATTAATATGGTAGAGTCATGATTGACCTAGGTTCCCATAGTCATTTTTGTAGGATTTTACAATTGGTTTTAGTATTTTAGTTAGGACTAACTTTAGTACTAGGTTTTAGGTGATCCTAACTTACTAATTCAACTAGTTTAACTTCTTTAGTCCCCTTAGATTAGGGTTTTTGCTTGGTTTGCCTTTGGTTGAGATTGAAGACAAGTTGAAGACAAGGTGAGGATGCTTGAAGTTGCTTGAAGTTGCTTGAAGTTGCTTGGAGTTTGGAATTGCTTGTGCCTGAAGGTGTCTGATGAAGATTTAGGAGGTAGGAGACATAGGGAGAGCCTTATAATTAGAATGATTTCTTTCACAAATATGGAAAGCATCTTGTGCTTCCATTCCTCCAAATGACTAAAAGTCCTTCTAAGATATTCACATCCCTCCTTTGGAGGGATGAGTGGCTTTATCTGGGAAGTAGAACTTTGAGGAAACCAGTCTCTCCTAATGATGAACCCTTACAGGCTTCCTTTGGTTGTCAGTAAGCTGTTTATCATTTCCACTCATTCTGTTAAATCAATTGTCTTCTGGTTTAAGTATCTTGAATGATGTTGGGCTTGAGTTTGGAGATGAGGACTTCACTGAAGAGTGTGGAAGAGGATGATTCCTTGAGCATTGCCATTGCAGCTGTAGCTTGAAGAGCAAGGGGAACAAGTTGATGATTGTGAAGAAGATTCAATAGAGATTGAGTGAAGAGTTGAGGCTTGAAAAAGAATTGAAGGATGAAGTTGACACTTCCATGTGATTGAAGATTACTCTGAGAAGCTGAAGCTTGTAGGAGAAGAAGACCAAGTTGATACTGGTAAAGCAAAGAGAGCTGAAGCTTGAAGACTAAGTTGATACTTATGAAGAGGATTCAATTGAGATTGAGTGTAGAGCTGAGGCTAGAGGAATAAAGGACAAGTTGATACTTGTACATTGATGCTTGGAGAGCCTGAAGGAATCAAGTTGATACTTGTAGTTAAGAGTGAAGCCTGAAGGTAGAATTGATTGAGGAGCTGAAGCTTGGAGAAGAGAGAATAAGTTGACACTTATGTTTGGTGGATTGAAACCTTGGAGGAGCAAGTTGATGCTTGTTAGTGAAGCTGATAGCCTTGAAGGGTGGTTGAAGTCTGAAGACTGGATTGCTGTTAGAAGAGCTGAAGCTTGGAATTGAAATAGGGAGTTGTTGATCTGCTTTCTTGTTTGTGCAACTGTATTGTTGATGTGCCTTGTTTGACTTGCTTGATGCATTAGAATAAGTTCATATCTAGACTGATTTTAATCTAGGAGCATGATTGCACTAGAGGTTGAGTTGCTCCCTCTGCTTGTATTTTTACTGTATGGCTTTGCTTGCGGGTATTCGGTAGAGCCCAGCTTCCTTGCCCATGTGGTTTATTTTGCTTGATAGCATGTTATTTCTTTTGTATGATTGCAGTTGTTATTCCATTTTGCTTGATAGCATGTTATTTCCTCTGCATGGTTGCAGTTATTCATATCTGGCTTGAGGTTGAGATGAGCTTGTGGAGGCTGCTGCCCCACACACATTTCCTCCCTCACTTGCATTGCATGCATCTTACAGTCGTTTACTGTTTACTGTTTAAGCTGATGCTTTATCTGTTTCTGTTTATCATTGACATGATCCTCTAGGACTCTCACTTCCTTTGATAAGGAAGTGATGATTAGAGCTTTAGGTTGAAACCTATGCATGATAACTTCTAGGAGTTCCCTGTTCAAACTTCAACCATAGGATGAATCCTTGGCATGACAACATTAGGACTTGATAGTCTCCCTTTAGTTGAACCTGTTCTCTTCTCATCTCAAAACAGCTTAAGATACAGTAATCATGAATGATTTCTTTTGTACGTTACGAGCCTTAAGCTATCTGAGAAAGGATTGTTGGAGAGCTTCTTTTCAACAGTATGGATGTTTAGTATGGCACCCTTTGGGTGACATGCGACGCATTCACTCTCAGGTCATAGTCTTTAGTGCGATTGAAATTGCAGACACAATAAAAAACAGTTCTTCCGTAAAAGACAGAAAACAAACTTCAAACCTTTTTGCCCTATGGGCCCATAATTCAAAGGAAGCTTTTTCTGAAGAAAAGAGTGTTGTTAAACTTCAGCGCCACCGCAAACAGGCCTTGTCCCTAACTGCTGGAACTGCTGTTTAACCCTACTCGATAAAACAGATGAATCTGAATCCCCGTAATCCGTAGTATCCCGAACTACGTAAGCTCTGATCTCTCATGCCTGTTGAGAGTACGTAGGCACAATACTGATGTATTGGCGAGCCACCTTCCCCGTAACCCGTAGTTAGTCGAACTACGTTGACTCTGATTTCTCATTCTCTGATGAGAATACGTAGGCGTAAAGTGCGACGCTTTGCCGAGTCATTTTCTTTTCTTTTTAAGCCAGCCTTGATAGGTAGATAGATAAACCAACTCGTCCAGTAAACACAACAAGCGTGGATCCCGTCGAGTACGACGGACGTGAGGGGTGCTAATACCTTCCCCTTGCGTAACCGACTCCCGAACCCAGACAATGGTTGCGATGACCTTGTCTTATACCTTTTTCGTCAGGTTTTTCCGATCGTTTCCTTTCCCGTTTTGAGGGATAAATAACGAAAGGTGGCGACTCTTCTGTTTTGCCGGCACCTTATTTTCGCGGAAGCGACAGATAACTAAGGGGAGACTATCAAGTCCTAATGTTGTCATGCCAAGGATTCATCCTATGGTTGAGGTTTTCAACAGGGAACTCCTGGAAGTTATCATGCATAGGTTTCAACCTAAAGTTCTAATCATCATTTCCTCATCAAAGGAAGTGAGATTCCTAGGGGATCATGTCAATGATAAACAGAAACAGATAAAGCATCAGCTTAAACAGTAAACAGTAAACGACTATAAAATGCATGCAATGCAAGTGAGGGAGGAAATGTGTGTGGGGCATCGGCCTCCACAATCTCATCTCAACCTCAAGCCAGGTATGAATAACTGTAATCATACAGAGGAATAAAATGAAATGCCATCAAGCAAACACAATAACTGCAATCATAAAGAAGAAATAACATGCTATCAAGCACACACAAACCACATAGGCAAGGGAGTTGGGCTCTACCGAATACCCGCAAGCAAAGCCATACAGTAACAATACAAGCAGAGGGAGCAACTCAACCTCTAGTGCAATCATGCTCCTAGCTTAAATCAAACCAAACATGAACTTATTCTAATGCATCAAGCAAATCAAACAAGTCACATCAATACAGTTGCACAGAAAGCAAACAGACAGGAAAGAAAGCAGATCAACAGCTTCCACAGCTTCTTAGCAAAGTTCTCCTCTAACAGCAGTTCAGTCCATAGTCTGTAACTGCTCTTCAAGGCTACCATCTTTAATAACAAGTGTCAACTTGCTTCTTCAGGCTTCTAATACATCAAACATAAGTATCAACTTATCCTTTCTTCTTCAGGCCTCAGCTCCAAAGTAAACTCCACCTTCAGGCCTCAATCCCACTAGCAAGCATCAACTTGTTCCTTCAGGCACTCCAAGCATTGAACTCACAAGTATCAACTTGCTTTCCAACCTCAAACTTCAGCTTCTTCATTCAATCTCCAATGGATTCCCCTCACAAGTATCAACTTGTTTTTCATCTTCTTCCAGCTTCATCTCTTTCTTCAATCTCAGCTTGATCTTCTTCCCACAAGTATCAACTTGTTCCTCTTGATCTTCAAGCTTCAGCTCCAATGGCCGTCTGCAAGTACAGAGAAGTAGCAACATCCATTCTCTTCAAAGCTTCTAACAAGGCATTCCATGCTGTAGCAAGGGAGAAAGATTCATCTAACAAGAGCAAGATTTAGATGATTGAAAGCAGAGTGAAGACCAAAGGTCACCACTAAGCATTCCATCATCAGAGAAAGGAACCCTCAAAGGTTCTACCAACTTGTAAAAGAGCCACAGATCCTACCAAAGGAGGGATGAGATCTTCACAAGGGGACCTTACATCATAGGGAAGAATGGAAGTGATCAACACCTTCCATGTTTATGAAAGAAGAGAATCTATCTAGAAGCTCTGCCTACAAACCCTAATCTTAACACCTAATCAACACTACACCAAAAGAGGGGAGATCTTCACATTCAAGCTTCCTCATTCATTCCATGGTAGACCAAGCTTGTCTTCAACATCATCCAAGAGCAAGAGAGGCAAAACCCTAATCTAAGGGAACTAAAGAAGTCAATCTAGTTGAATTAGCAAGTTAGGATCACCTAAAACTTAGTAATAAAGTTAATCTTAACTAAAATACTAAAACCAATTGTAAAATCCTACAAAAATAACTATGGGACTCTAATTCAATCATGAATCTACCATACAAAATTCAAAGGTTGAATCATAAACTAAGTCCTAGAAATAAAACCTAAATCACAAGGTACTAAACATAAACCCTAAAGATGGACCACCTAAAGTTTCAACTTAAAGCTACCACCTACATTCATCACAAAAATGTGAGAAACATCTAAGGGGATCCTGCATATCTATGCTAGCTACACACAAAAAATCAAGGCAAGAATCATCACCAAATGCTCAAACCAAATTCATCAAAACAAGGTATCAACCATGGTTATTTTAATATCAATTAATATTCAAAAATGCAAATAAAAATAAAAAATGCATGAATTATTAATATCTTTTATCTAAAAAATTCTAGATTCAATCATGAATCAGGGGAAAAAAGTTTGGAATTAATTGAGTTAGTCTTCTATTTTTTATGAATTAATTCCTAAGTCACAGGAAATGAAGAAAATTAAAAGAAAATAAATGAAATTAGCCAGAGGGTGTGATCAGCAAACAATTCCCACTAGTTTCGCTTGGGCCCTTAATCCTGGGGGTGCACATAGCAACTGGGCGTGAGGCCCATCTGAACATCACTTCAGTTCAAGAAAAATAGTGCCAGGAGGTGGTGTGTTGAGCAAGCAATTCATGTGTAATTCATGCTTGGGCCTTCTAGGAGGGGTGCGCATAGCGTAACAATTAAAGCCCAAAACGAATTAAATCAATTCAGTTCTCTCAACAATTAAACAAAATAGCCACACGAGGGACTCGAACTCACGTCCCTTTGGTGTTCACAGCGTGCTGGATGAACTTGGACCTCCCACTAAATAAAACGCTGCGTTTAGGGGGCGCGTACGTGGCTCGCTCAGTGAGCGTTGGATCTACTGACTGAGTCAAATCCTCATCACGCGTGGACGATGGAGATTGTGTCTTCTCCATTTGAATTTCTGCAAACCGAATGGAGCCCACGCGCAGCCATGGCCGAACGGTAGTTTTCCGGCGAACTTCGTGTAACCTCATCTCTCTCCACACTCAACCATTTCACATGATTCTTGAATGAAAGTTGCTCTAAATTTCGTAAGGAATTCAACTACACTACTCAATCATGCTAAAAACGTAAGGACCAGAAAATATCACTCTCAACCGAAAATTGCATCATCCCTAAATTGTCTCTAATCTTCAAATTAATTATCCAGAAAGCTTCTAGCAATGATCTACATTGAATCTAACCTATCAAAACCTGAAGAAACTACATGAATCAAGCCATAGGATGAGAATTACACACCTGCAAATTTTGGATGCACAGAGCACTGAAACCTTCAAATCAACCTTCAAGAATCTCCAGATACCTTCAGTAACACCAAATGAAACTTCTGTATGCAACAACTTGGATTGAAACTCTCTGAATCCTTGAATTCGATTTTTACTTGCAAGCTATGAACTCAAAGTGCTCTCTCACGATTTTGCAATGATCTTGGCTTAAATTCTATCTGGAATCACTCAACAACACAAGAGGAAACTTCTGAATGCAACGAAATGGATTGAACTGGCTCGAATGTGTGTAACTGAATTTGATTTGCAAAATGAAATTTCAGAATTCAATCTCTCTTTTCTCTCCCAATTCTCACCAACCCATGCTCTGAACCAGTTCTAATGCTTATATAGAACCAGTAGGAATGATCTAGAAACTTCTGGAATGCTCTAAAGGATATTTTCAATTTCTCATGCTACGGAAAATTTCATCTCATGCTCATCCATGACAGTTCAGTTTGCAGCTTGTTTATCACTTTGATCATGGTTCAATTTCTCCTCAAATGAGATTCTTAATGTGTTTGGATGGATTGGAACCTTGGTTTTGCACTTGTGAATGATTTGGCAAGTGTAACTTATGTCATAAGCAACCAAATGCAATTATGAGCAAATGAATTCAAATGAAAAAACCAACATTGCCATTGTTTCTAAAATCATTTTTCCAATCAATTTGACCTATAATTTTGTTTCATTTGGTCACAAAATGACTTATTTGAATTTTTGACCATTAAATCCTTTTAATTCTTCCTTTTTTCAAAATTTCTTGAACCAAGTCTCTCCTTGAGCCATTTCAATGCCTCCTTGATGCATGGTCAAGGTTAAAACCCCATTTTGAGCAACTTTCTAGTTGAACAAAATTTCATTTGAAGCCTCTAAGTTGGTGAAAATGGCCTATGATCACAAATGATCTATAATCACCAAATGTCCAAAATACCCTTGACTTGTCAAAGCCATAACTTGAGTTCTACAAATCCTATCAAGGACTTCTAGTACTCAAATTAAAGCTAAGATTATGCTCTATAACAATCATGTTGGGGGTAAGATGAGATGACAATCACATCTTGAGCTAAATTGCCTTGAAGATAGGGGTCAAACTAGGGGATTTTACACTGTCAAGCCTTAGAAACCCTAGCTTGAAACTTCTCAAACTCTTCAATCATGATGATTAACCTTGGAATCATCCTTAGAACATATAAATGTATCAATCCATGATCACATGGCTCTTGGATTAGGTCTCAACCTTCTTCAAATCATCAGTTGACTTAGGGTTGACCCAGTCAAACCCTAATTGCACCACTCATGGCTGAGCCTTCTTAATCTTGCACAATGACATGTCTAGGCCTCAAAGTGATCTTTAACACTTCTCATGAGCTCTCTCAAGACCTCAAGTCCATCTTCATGACCTCAGAATCATCTGATGGCTTCCCACAACTCTCAAGTTAGGAGACACACCCTGTTGGCTTCAACCACTCTCTCTGAGGATCCTTTTACTTTCTCTGACAAGGATATCAACCCTTGAACACTTGCATAAGCCTCTTTAGCTAGCTTCAAAGTCTTGTGTAGCCCTTGATTGGTAATCATACCTCTTGATCTCCTGCATACATGTCAATGAAATGCAAATGATAATGCTAATGTGAATGAAATGAAACATAAGCTAGGTAAAGAAATGTTGGGCAAATTTTGGGGTGCAACAGTTGCCCCTATTCAAACGGCTTGGACCTGACTGGGTGAGAAGCGAACGACTCTCAAACAATCAAGGTAAAAGAAGGTTGAATACCAATAAACCCAGGAATTTGCCAACTGCACAAGTACACGGTACTCTGATGGGGACAAATCTCCGGAAACTGAAATAGCAGTTGCACGGCAATTCGCTGAAGAATATTGATCTGAATCTTCGTCAGGATAATTCTCTGATTTATCTGATATCATTGCATCCTCAAATCATCTAGGGATCACCGGTTACACGGTAACTCGTGATTTACTGACCGTACGGGTAAACGGTGCTCCGATTGGTAGGAACATCTTCGAAACTGAGCATGACAGTTGCACGGCAACTCTGCTGGGGAATTGGTTACACGGTAACCGGTGAAAGGTCTAATCTCAAATCTCAGTCAGGATGATCATTTGATTTTGCTGTAGATCTTCGTCCTCAAGTCATCAAGGGATCACTGGTCACTCGGTAACCGGTGATACATAGCTGGTATCGCCGTCAGGCGTTCTGCGGCATTGTGGCAGAAGAATTCCTCGAGACTCATCAGGTCATTAGGAACTTTTAACAATCAAGTTAATTATGCTGTCGGGCATTCAAAGAACATCTTGGGCGTCACCCGGACTTCGTCAGTAAGTCGGGAATAAAATCCTCGGTCAATCATCAAACCCATCGGGGTATCCAAACTTCTGCCATCAGGCACTCCACATCAGCTGAGAGAACTGCTTCGACATCATCATTGGACTTCGTCAGTGAGTCTTCAAATGGAATCCTTAATCAATTAGGAACCACTAAGGATACGCAATCTTTTGCCATCAGGCACCCTGCGTCAGCTAGGCAAACTGCTTCGACATCGCAGTTGGACTTCATCAGTAAGTCTGGGGTTTCGGCACCGCTGCCAGACTTCAATCATCAAGTCTTCAAGGAAATTTCAACTTCTCTTTTTAAAACCTGCTGGGGATGACACATCTCCGCTGGGAATTCTGAAGAACTATCAAGTAACTCTGCTTCGGGGATCCAGAAATCATTCTGGATGAATCAACTCTGTTGAGGACTACAAGAATCATCTTGGACAAATAATTCCGCCGGGGACTTCAAGAATCATCCTGAACCAATAACTCTGCTGGAGATTTCAGGAATCATCCTGAGCAAACACTCTGCCGGGGACTCTAAGCATCAACTTGAGCAACCCTCTCTGGAGACTTCACTGGGGAGTTTAAGAATCATCTTAAGCAATCAACTTCGCTGTGGAATTCAAGAGTCATCTTGAGCAAACCACTTTGCGGAGGAACACCTGCAAAACAAGAACGGTAACGCCCTAGCTCATGTTTCGTATGCATATGCTTTGACGATGGCGTAATGCTCCACACAGTGGAAATGCTACGCCTTTAGGGTAAATGCTATGCAATCATTCAAAATGCTATGACCCCATTAGCAAAATAAATGCTGAAGGGAAAATCCTCCTGTCAAGGAGAAGGAACACTCTGGTAGGGAGGAATCATCCTGCCGAGGAGAAACAGTCACACCAATCTCAATTGGACTCCATCTAGGGAAACGAACTTCAATCGACTGCTGCAGGGGAATAAAGCTCTACGAGAACCTGAACCCGCTCAACTGGGCATACGAACCACCACTGCTGAGGAAAACGATGTCAATCGCAGAAATAAACTGCGCGGCCTCCGCAGCAAAACTTTCCTGGAGGTAACAACTCCGATGGGGAAATAACGAATCATCTATTCAACACTCCACTGGGGAAAACCACTCATGGCCCACACGGCTCCCAAGGATTCAGCTCTCTGGGGAGTTTGCAAACTCGGCTGGGGAAGAAGGAATCATCCTGCTTACTGGGGAGAGTACGACTCTGGGGGATTTCAATTCTGTGGGAGACTTCAGTCTGTAATATCGAGCGCTGCACACTTCAGTATATGACTCAGTTGGAGACACGATGATCCTTCAGGATACATCTGATTGGGGAGAGAATCTTCTCTGCTTGGGGAGACATATCAATGCTCTTAGTCCCATGTTCCCACTCCGTGGGGAGAGGCTGCTACATTTGCTGGAGGAGAAGGAATCATCCTGCTTGGGGACACATACGGCGTACTGCCTGGAACATGCTACCTGTAACAACACAAACAAACAAACAAGATACCCTTCTCAAAGGGACCTATCGAGGTTATCATCTTGTGACAATGTTCAAGTAATTCATTGTTTCGACAATCAGTGGCATAGGCCAGTGAGTTTATGTATGCGCATTTTATCAAAAACATCGGCGTTCTCTTTCGCAAACAAAATAGATAAATGCTAAATAGGCAAACAGAATTGCTGAATAGTAGACATTTTATTGATAACGAACCCCTGAATGGGCAAAAATGTTTTACAACGGATCCAAGCTCCTGGAATGAGGAAGTTGCGCAAATATAAAACATAAATATACATCAGTATATACACAAATGTCGGCAATGTGGCGTAGACGAACACCATGAGTTGATCCCTCTATGACCCACTCGACTTCGATACTTCTCCGACGCTTCAGCTTCAGAAGAGATTGATTCAGATAAACGGCCCTCAGGTCTTCCAAACCACTAAACAATGAAAGTCCACACACGGAACGCAGTCATTTGCTTTTTCAAATCCCTAACTTTTGCCTGAATCTCCCTTTCGGGTTTTCGATGCACCGGGATACCCTTTTTTGCCAAAGCCGCCCTTCCAGGTTTTCGACTTTGCGGGTGTACATCTTTTCTTTTATATCCCTAATTTTTGCCCAAACCTTTTTCCTTTTTACGGTTCGCCGGGATGCCCCATTTTTTCCTGGATATTCTTTTTCTTTCCAGCGGGTCATTTTTAAGCAAAGTATTTTTTAACTGCGTCCGCGTTCACCGGGGATGCAAAATCTTCACCATCCATCGTGGATAACAACAAGGCTCCTCCCGAGAAGACCTTGCTGACAACGTAGAACCTTCGTAATTGGGAGTCCACTTGCCTCGGTGATCGGAGTGTGGAGGAAGAATCTTCTTCAGGACGAGATCACCCGTCTGAAAGCTTCTAGGACGCACCTTCTTATCATAAGCTTTCTTCATTCAGCTCTGGTACAGACGACCATATGCAATCGATGCTAACCTCTTCTCGTCCATCAGGCTGAGTTGGTTTAGTCGGTTCTTAATCCATTCTGCCTCATCGAGTTTCACGTCAACCAAAACTCGTAAAGAAGGAATCTCAACTTCTAGCGGTAGGACAGCTTCCATACTGTACACCAGTGAGAAAGGAGTTGCCCCGGTTGATATACGTACTGTTGTACGATAACTGTGCAGTGCAAATGGCAACATCTCGTGCCAATCCTTATAGGTCACAACCATGTTCTGTACAATCTTCTTGATATTCTTATTGGCCGCTTCAATGGCGCCATTCATCTTCGGCCGGTAAGGAGAGGAGTTGTGGTGTTCAATCTTGAAACTCTGGCACAGCTCCTTCATCATCTTATTATTATCAGTAATGATCCACTCAGGAATTCCATAACGACAGATGATGTCCCTCTTTATGAATTTATCCACCACCTGCTTGGTCACATTAGCATATGAGGGTACCTCCACCCACTTGGTGAAGTAGTCGATAGCTACTAGAATGAAGCGATGACCGTTAGATGCAGTGGGCTCGATCTTGCCTATCATGTCGATGCCCCACATGGAGAACGACCATGGGGAGGACATGACATTTAACGGGCACGGCGGCACATGAATCTTATCAGCATAAATCTGGCATTTGTGACATCTCTTCGCGAATTTGAAGCAATCTGACTCCATCGTCAGCCAGTAGTATCCTGCTCTCAGGATCTTTCTTGTCATAGCATGCCTGCTGGCGTGCGTACCAAATGTGCCTTCATGGACTTCTTCCATGAGCATACTCGCTTCTTTCTCATCTACACATCTGAGTAGCACGAGATCGTGGTTTCTCTTGTACAGAACTCCATCAGGATTGAGATAAAAATTTCCAGACAGCCTCCTCAGAGTCTTCTTATCCTGGGTTGACGCTCCCGCAGGATACTCCTTAGTCATAAGGAAGGTCTGGATGTCATGGAACCATGGCTTGCCGTTGGAGGCTTCCTCGATCGCAAAGACGAATGTAGGTCTATCAAGACGAGAAAGGACAATCCTTGGAGCTTCGTTCCAAAAATTGACTTTATACATTGAAGCCAACGTGGCTAAGGCATCAGCCATCTGGTTTTCAGCTATGGGTACATGATGGAGTTCTACTCGATTAAAGAACGGAAGCAGCCTTCTGGCATAGTTCATGTACGGCACCAAATTCGATTGACGAGTCTCCCACTCCCCTTTAATCTGGTTAATCACAAGTGTCGAGTCACCATATACATCTAGGTTCTTGATTCTCAAATCAATTGCCTCTTCTAGACCCATGATGCATGCTTCGTACTCCGCTTCATTATTGGTGACTGGAAACGTCAGTCTCGCAGTGAACGGGATGTGGGATCCGTGGGGAGTTGTGATGACCGCCCCAATGCTACTTCCGTAAGAATTAACCGCCCCGTCAAATATCAATTTCCACTGGGATTTCCTGTCTGGACCCTCGTCGGGCAACGGTTCATCGCAATCTTTCGCTTTAAGAAACATGATATCCTCATCAGGGAATTCAAATTTCATCGGCTGATAATCTTCGGTCGGCTGTTCGGAAAGGTACTCAGACAATACGCTCCCCTTGATGGCCTTCTGGGAAACATACTGAATGTCATATTCCGTCAACACCATTTGCCATCTGGCAATCCTGCCCGAAAGCGCTTGCTTCTCGAAGACGTACTTGATCGGATCCATCTTTGAAATTAGCATGGTGGTGAGATTGAGCATGTACTGTCGTAAACGTTTGGCAGCCCAGGCTAGTGCACAACACGTCTTCTCCAGCATCGAGTAACGAGATTCAAAATCTGTGAACTTTTTACTCAAATAGTAAATGGCATGCTCCTTTCTGCCCGTCTCGTCGTGCTGACCGAGAACACACCCCATACTATTCTCAAGAACTGTCAAGTACATGATTAAGGGTCGTCCGGCCGCTGGGGGTATCAAGATTGGAGGTTCCTGTAGGTACTATTTTATCTTATCAAATGCCTTCTGGCAATCCTCGTTCTAGATAATTTCCTGATTTTTCTTTAACAGTTTGAACATCGGTTCACACGTGGCCGTGAGCTGAGAAATAAACCTTGCAATGTAGTTTATTCTGACCAGGAAACCACGAACTTCTTTTTCAGTTTTTTGCGCTGGCATTTCTTGTATCGCTTTTATCTTCGCAGGATCAACCTCAATGCCTCTTTCGCTCACGATAAACCCCAGTAGTTTTCTGGACCGTACTCCGAAAGTACACTTGTTAGGATTCAGCCTCAACCTAAACTTCCTAAGCCTCTCAAAAAGCTTCAGCAAATTGACCAGATGTCCTTCCTTCGTTTGGGACTTCGCAATCATGTCATCAACATAGACTTCAATCTCATGATGAATCATATCATGAAACAAAGTAACCATTGCTCGTTGGTAAGTGGCCCCTGCGTTCTTCAGACCGAAAGGCATTACCTTGTAGCAAAATGTTCCCCAAGGAGTGATAAACGTGGTTTTCTCCATGTCCTCCGGCGCCATCTTGATCTGATTGTAGCCGGAGAAGCCATCCATGAATGAAAACACGGAGAACTGAGCTGTATTGTCGACCAACACATCAATATGAGGGAGCGGGAAATCATCTTTAGGGCTCGCCCTATTCAAATCCCGGTAATCGACGCACATTCGCACCTTACCGTCCTTCTTCGGTATAGGCACTATGTTGGCGACCCACGGAGGGTAAGTAGTGACTGCTAAGAAGCCAGCATCAAGCTGCTCTTGCACTTCTTCTTTGATCTTAACGGCCATATCTGGTCGTGTCCTTCTAAGCTTCTGCTTAACGGGAGGACAATCTTCTCGCAGCGGCAAGTGATGGACCACGATGTCAGTATCAAGTCCGGGCATATCTTCGTATGACCAAGCAAAGATGTCACTATACTCTCTTAGCGTCTCGACCAATCTCTGCTTGGCGTCACTCTGTAATGCGGCCCCTATCCTGACGTTCCTGACCAGTTCTTCAGAACCCATATTCACAATCTCAATCTCTTCCTCGTGAGGCAAAATAACTTTCTCTTCTTGTTTCAACAAGCGGGCCAACTCTTCGGGAAGGTCTTCGTCTTCATCAATCTCTTCTTCGGCTTGGTAGATTGGGCAATCAAAGTCTAAGTGAATCGTAGAAGGTCCAGAGTCGATGTCATCTGCTATGTGGATCCTGCAATAACAAGGGTTAAGCTTAAAACAAGGATATGCAGGTTAGCACAAACCCCATTGCCATTTTATTGTTTTTCAAAACAAATATAAAACAGGAATAACAGAGATCACAACATTTGAATGCGAAGAAAAACGCCTTTTGATTTATTGGTAAAATGCATGTACATAATCAAACAAGGCCCTGACAATAAAACCACTATGCCCCGGGTAGGACATAGGGTTGTACAACAATTGGAGAAAGTAAGTCATTACTCTTTGCCTGTCACTTGGATGGTATCCCTGATGGACCAGTTGTTGAGGCTCTCGCCTAGTTTGCTTGGCTGGATCCAAGAGTCTAGGTCGCAATCGCTGTCTTCGCCGTCTTCAGACACCGCGTTGACACTTTCAAATATCACCCCGCCACTGGTAAACTGGATTGGCCCTTTACCTCGTGACGCACTGTGAGAAGAGAAGGCTTCAGCCGCAGGAGAGTATCCTAACCCAAACTTGTCCTGCTTGTTAGGTATCTCTAGAATTCGCCCCCAGCCTGAAGCAGATTCGGCTTGAACAACGGCCCGGGCTTCCATGAAGGAAGAGAGAGTCATCTTTGGTTTTTCAGTGATTACAGGAGCTACGTTCTTGACTTTAACAGCTTCGAACGCCTGACATAGGGTTTCGTGGATCTCACCATCCATCTCAACATATTTGAAGGATGACAAATGGCTTACCGTTATATCCTCCTCGCCACATACGGTTACGATGCTGCCTCCGACAGCATATTTGAGCTTCTGGTGCAACGTGGAGGTCACGGCGCCAGCAGAATGGATCCATGGCCGGCCTAGGAGACAGTTGTAGGCTGGCATGATGTCCATGATGTAAAAGACCGCGTCGAAAGTTTCCGGCCCCACTTGGATTGGTAACGTCACCTCCTCGAAAACATGACGTTTGGTTCCATCGAACGCTTTCACAACCAGATCACTGGGTGTGCAAATCAATCCTCGAGTATCTAACTTCATCAATGCTTTCTTCGGAAGAACATTGAGCGATGACCCTGTGTCCACCAACACATGAGACATAATCGTTCCCCTACACTCTATCGAGATGTGCAGGGCACTGTTGTGGTTTCTTCCCTTCGGCTTCAGCTCCAGGTCAGTGAACCCTAACCCGTTTCCAGCATTCACGTGGGCTACGACCCCTTCCAACTGGTTGACCGAGATTTCCTGCGGTACATACGTGGCATTCAAAACCTTTAACAGCGCGTTGCAATGTGACTCCGAACACAGCAACAAATTCAGGATGGAAATTTTCGAGGGTGTTTGATGGAGGTGATCCACGATCTTGTAGTCACTCCTCTTGATCAACCTCATGAACTCTTCAGCGTCCTTTACAAGTAAGTCCTTCTCTACCCCACGAGGGGTTTCCTCAATGACTTTACTCTTTCCCTTATCGGTTATTTCAGCTTTGTCCGCTTTGTCCGCCACAATCTCGGGTGGAGCAAATACTCTTCCGCTGCGCGTGATTCCGCCAATGCCCACTAGGTTATCCACAGACCGCCCAGATGGTTCCAGTTCTAACTTCTGTCCGTTACAGTAGACGTCCGCCCCATAATGCCACGGGACAACATTGGTGCTTTCAAAAGGTATCGGCCCAGCCTTGGTGATGGTAATGGTGGGCGGCCTGGGCGCAGAAATGGTGATCGTCCGGCGAGGGATGGTGATGGTGGCAACCTCATCATCTTGCTTCAGCATTATCTCTCCATATCCATATTCGGCCCTTCGGCTAAACTGCAAGATTCCTTCGGTCATCAGACTTTGAATCCCCTCTATTAACTGTTCACATCCATCAGGACGAACCGCACAGCCCATACACAGTTCTCCGCAGCCTGGAAAGAATCCTCTCTTCATCAGCTTGGCTTTAACGAAGCTAAGCGGTGTCTTCAGATCCTTGACGTCAGTCAGCAAATCTAAGCTCTCGTCTTCGATAATGGTATTCACCCCACTTCCCTGATGATTCGGCATAGGGTTCTTCGTGACATTTGGCACATTATCTGAGGAGTTGATGATCTTAGCATCCACCATATCTTGCACCTTGTGCTTGAAGGCTTTGCAGTTTTCTATCGTGTGACCTGGTGCCCCCGAGTGAAACTCACATGTTGCATTCGCATCATAACCTGGCGGAGGTGCCCCTGTCAAGGGAGCCAGGGTTCTCTTCTGGATTAACTGCAACTGAAATCAGAGTCTATAACAGCTGAGCATAAGACATAGGCGGCGTCTCAAGGTGACGACTTGACAGAGGGGCCCTATTCTGATACTTTCTGTACCCGTGCTGATTCGGCTGCTGCTGCTGCGGCTGGGGTTGTTGGACTGCGGGGATGGTTATGCTGGCCACCTGTTGGTGCTGGCCCTTACTTTTCCTTCGAGCGTTGGACGCGGCGCTCGTCTCTCCTTCCCGTCTTTTCCCACCATACGGTTTCTTTCCTCCTCCAGCTGAGGATAGATCACCTTGAATTTTCCCCAGTTTGATCCCATTTTCAACGTGCTCGCCCGCGATGATGAGATCTGAGAAGCTTCCAGACATACTGCTGACCAATTTCTCGTAATAAACCACTGGGAGGGTGGCTACAAACATTTCAACAAGCTCCCGTTCAACCATCGGCGGCTGAACCCTAGCTGCCAATTCACGCCACCGTTGGGCGTATTCTTTGAACCCTTCGTTGTTCCTCTGTGACAAATTCTGCAGTTGGACTCGGTTCGGAGCCAAATCATTGTTATACTGATAATGGTGCACGAATGCTTCAGCAAGTTCCTTCCACGTGCGCACACTGGTAGGCTCCAGACTCATGTACCATTCCATGGATGGCCCGGACAAGCTATCCTGAAAGAAGTGCATCAGCAACTTCTCGTCTTCAGAGTGAGCGGACATTTTTCGGTAGTACGACCTTAAGTGGACGCGAGGGCAGGTGGTGCCCTTGTACTTCTCAAAATCGGGTACCTTGAACTTGGGAGGCACCTTGAAATCAGCAATCAATCCCAATTTGGACATGTCGACACCCATAGTGTTCAGGTTCTCGAAATTCCTCATTTTGTCCTCGAGTGCTTTAAACCTCAGGCGTGCTTCAGCAGTCATCTCTCCTTCAGCACCCTTTTGTGAGAACAAATCTTCTTGACGATCTTCTAACCATGGCTGAGGCCCATACAGATTTCCACCGCCTGTGTTGCCGTTGCCCAGTCCAACATTGACATTAGCTTCAAAGTTCTCATTACCGACGCCAGTCGTATTACCATTGAGCCCCATGTTAGCGATCACATTGTTGTTACCACTACCGTTCCCCCCCCCCCCCCGATCACGGGGATGCCATTCTGAGGAGTTTCAACAAGCGGAGGGGTTGGAACATTCCCACCATGGAGTACACCATTGTTTTCAACCCTTGAGATCAGAGGCTGGACCAATGTTCTGAGCTGGTCCTGGCCGTTGGCAACCACTTACATGAGCTCCATGAAGCGGTCCATCCTCTCTCGGAGCTCCTGAACGTCAGTCTGCACTTGCTCCATTGCTCTAGCTCGATTTGCTCTGGTCGGATAGTGGTGGATTGGTCTTTGATCAATCCTGGAACAACCTGAAACAACCTGTATACACAAAAGGGTTAGAAAAACGACAAAGTGCACGTCATGCAAATGCTTCATGCGAATGCAAACGTGTGTTTGTGCGTTAGGGAGATCCCCCCTCCCCCGATCCTAGTGCCTGAGTGCCAGTGCTGATAATAAGAAGTCTGAGTCCAGTCATGGAAATAACATCTCATATATAAAGAAAGCCCATCAAGGCGGTACACAACGTCACTGAGTACAAGCAGAATCAATAGCATGACCTCGACCAACAAGCCTGGTGATGGTCAGCATACAACAATGATCAAAACAAAGGATTAAAAATATAGTCAAGCACGGCCACAGGCGCAGAACTCTTCTAACAGATTCCTCGTTTCTAGATGATCAGGCCGAGTGAGCAACCCTTCGACGAGTAACTCCCTCTGTGTAATAGTGTATTAAAGACCTTCAACTAATTCTTCCCATGCTCCTTCGCCGAAACAATCTTCTAACTTCCGCTTCTTGGACTCAAACGTCAGTTTGCGCTCCTTCAGGTTAGCAAGAGCTTTGTTGAGCAGTCCTTCAACGAAATATCTGCGAGCGGTTTCTTCATCAAACCTTTTCTCACTAGCCTTCACCTGGGCTTTCAACTTGGAGATCTGTTGTTTCAGTTTATCCTCCCGTTCCTTGCCGTTGGCTAGGGTGGCCTTCCAATGCTGATTAAACTTGGATATTCTCCGGTACGCTTCATCCAAGTGCTGCTTCTTAGTGGCCAGTACGTCATTGACAGCTTTGAAGTCTCGACCTAAACGCTCACGCTCAGCCATCTGCTTAGTCAAATCCCTCCCTAACTGGTTCACCAGCTCTGTCTGCCTCTTGAAGGAATGGACGGCCTCGCTTCTCTCGCTTCTGAGTTGAGCCAATTCTTTCTCCAGTTCTTCATTTGCCTTTTTCAGCTTATCTCTCTCCGCTAACACCTGATTATGCTGCTGAATAGGCATGGTGGTAGGCTCTTCAATTACTGGAGGGCTTTCTGGCTAGGCAGGTGGAAATTGCATCCCTATAGTATCTGCTCTGGCTCTGATCCAGGTCACATACGGAGTGTAGGCTTGGCTATTACTTTTCCCCAGCAATGGCTTTCCCTGCTTACAGATACTGTTCCAAGCGCGTTGAAGCTTAGATAATATATCCCCCTATAGAAGTCCAGTAAGGTACAGAGATTCCTACACCTCTTCATCCTTCGGTGGAGCTCTCAAAGCATAAGCAAACTGTCGGACCAGCAGAGATGGATTATAGTTTATACAGCCCTTCATGCCTATCAGAGGCACATTCGGAAACCCGCTGCAACTGAAGATAATCTCGGTACTCAACCTATCTCTATCAAACCAGGAAATATCCTCCGCTGCCAGACTCATCAGGCGCTCAGACCACTCAGTTGTGGCTGCAGACGAAGCAAAGGGACCCTTCTTGGGTAGGTGACTATCAAGCCATCTGTAGAGTAGGGGTACACAGCACGAGACATTCTTGCCCCTTCTGTTCTCGTTTTTGTAGTGGACGGAATGATAGACATCTCCTATCAAGGTAGGGACTGGATTCCCTGATGCAAAGATGTGAAATGCGTCGAAGTCCACAAAGTCGGGCATATTGGGGAACAGAATGATGCCATATATGCACAGAGCAAGGATGGCATTGAACATGATCCAACATCCGTCTTTGGCACACTGCTGGGCCTTTCCCACTAAGAACTGCAAGGAGAAACCGGGAACCCTGTTCCAACTAGACAAAACCAACTCGGAGGCATCCAGATGAAGTGAAGGAGCTAGACTAGCCAGATTAGGCTCAGCATCCATATGAACAAAGGGCATCTGACTCTTAATAGGCACACCTAACAAATCAGCATACTCTTCTAGTGTAGGTGCGAGAATAAAGTCCTGGAAAGTAAAGCATCTCAACGGAGGATCGTAGAACTGCAGCAGGGCGTGCAACCCATTCAACTCAAGCACAGAGGGCTTACGAACCAAGCTGAGCAGTTTCCCATAAGACTTTCTAAGTTCACCTCTCACAGAATCATCCGCCAAAGCAATCAAACTAGTCAGCTGAACAATATCAGGAGTGGGGAGCTTGTAGGCCACAGTCTTCCTCAGAGAACCCATAATAGCACAAGAGAAGGCAAGAAAACCTGAACCGGGGGAAACGGTACCTGCAACACAGACACACGTTAATGAAATGCACATGAGTATGCAAAACAATGCAAAATGCAATCATGCAGCGGGAGATCAAGACGACTGTGTTGTTGAAGAGATGAAGGTTCTGTATCAACAAAACCACAATACTGCTCTGTCAAGAACAACCACTATCTCTGATAAGAAGAAAACCATGGTATCGGGCCATAAATCTGCTCTGTCAAGAACAAACATATCTGAAGACAAGGACCTCTGATACAGGACCACAAATCTGCTCTGTCAAGAACAATCATACATCTGATAATAAGGACCTCTGATACAGGACCATAAATCTACTCTGTCAAGAACAATCATATATCTGATGATGAGAACCTCTGATACCAACAAAACTGATTCACTATCAAGAAAACCAGGTAGTCTGAAGGTTAAGGCTTCCTGCAACAAATCCAACCCTGCTCACAGGTATGGACCTATACTGACACAAGTTCGGCATCTTATGCGGTCATCAGCGTCACAGACATTCAAGAGGGGTGATACGATACCCAGAAGGTGTGGCATCACCATCTCCTGAAGCGGCCTCGCTCAGCTGAATCCCAAATGATCGGTCCCCAGAGTCGACAATCCTCCAAACCAATAACCCCTCAGGCCCAAAGGGCCGGAAAAGAAGTCAACCGGGAGAACCTCGTCTGAGCGTGGATTTCATGAGACACTAGTGCCTGCAAAGCAAGCACGCGCCCACTAATTTCCACAACTAATGCTAGGTACACTCAAGCCTGGGTCTGGCTTCTCACTCATCAGAATGCCCCTCCCACAACAGCACAGATAATCATATCATACTAAAAATAAAGTGCGGGAAATAAAATGCGATAAACAAACACAACCCAACAAGTAATCATACAAGCGCTAGGATTGACTCTCGCAGGGGACGTTGGATCCCCAAACTGACTCGCATAAGGGACGTTGGATCCCAGGAAACTAAAAGTCCCCAGCAGAGTCGCCAGCTGTCGCTTCCGCGAAAATAAGGTGTCGGCAAAACAGAAGAGTCGCCACCTTTCGTTATTTATCCCTCAGAACGGGAAAGGAAACAATCGGAAAAACCTGACGAAAAGGTATAAGACAAGGTCATCGCAACCGTTGTCTGGGTTCAGGAGTCGGTTACGCAAGGGGAAGGTATTAGCACCCCTCACGTCCATCGTACTCGACGGGATCCACGCTTGTTATGTTTATCTGACGGGTTGGTTTTATCTATCTACCTATCGAGGCTGGCTTGAAAAAGAAAAGAAAATGACTCGGCAAAGCCTCGCGCTTTGTGCCTACGTATTCTCATCAGAGAATGAGAAATCAGAGTCAACGTAGTTCGCCTAACTACGGGTTACGGAGAAGGTGGCTCGCCAATACGTCAGTATTGTGCCTACGTACTCTCAACAGGTATGAGAGATCAGAGCTTACGTAGTTTGGGATAATACGGCTTACGGGAATTCAGATTCATCTGTTTTTATCGAGTAGGGTTAACAAACAGTTCCAGCAGCTTGGTGTACGCGGCTCGACCCTTGGAGACTTAGGCGTTACCGTTTGCGGTAGAACTGGGAATTAACAACACTCTTTTCTTCAGAAAAGCTTCCTTTGAATTATAGGCCCACGGGGCAAAAAGGTTTGAAGTTTATTTTCTGTCTTTTACGGAAGAACTGTTTTTTATGGATGTTTGCAACCAATATCGCACTAGAGACTATGACCTGAGAGTGAATGCGCCGCATGTCACCCAAAGGGTGCCATACTAAACATCCAAACTGTTGAAAAGAAACTCTCCAACAATCCTTTCTCAGATAGCTTAAGGCTCGTAACGTACGATGCCAGTTAACCTTTACCACTGTATTTTACTTTTGCTTTGAATGAGAAGAGAGAGGGATAACTAAGGGGAGACTATCAAGTCCTAATGTTGTCATGCCAAGGATTCATCCTATGGTTGAGGTTTGCAACAGGGAACTCCTAGAAGTTATCATGCATAGGTTTCAACCTAAAGTTCTAATCATCATTTCCTTATCAAAGGAAGTGAGATTCCTAGGGGATCATGTCAATGATAAACAGAAACAGATAAAGCATCAGCTTAAATAGTAAACAGTAAACGACTGTAAAATGCATGCAATGCAAGTGAGGGAGGAAATGTGTGAGGAGCATAGGCCTCCACAAGCTCATCTCAACCTCAAGCCAGGTATGAATAACTGTAATCATACAGAGGAATAAAATGAAATGCCATCAAGCAAACATAATAATTGCAATCATAAAGAAGAAATAACATGCTATCAAGCACACACAAACCACATAGGCAAGGGAGCTGGGCTCTACCGAATACCAGCAAGCAAAGCCATACAGTAACAATACAAGCAGAGGGAGCAACTCAACCTCTAGTGCAATCATGATCCTAGCTTAAATCAAACCAAACATGAACTTATTCTAATGCATCAAGCAAATCAAACAAGTCACATCAATACAGTTGCACAGAAAGCAAACAGACAGGAAAGAAAGCAGATCAACAGCTTCCACAGCTTCTCAGCAAAGTTCTCCTCTGACAGCAGTTCAGTCCACAGTCTGTAACTGCTCTTCAAGGCTACCGTCTTTAGTAATAAGCGTCAACTTGCTTCTTCAGGCTTCTAATACATCAAACATAAGTATCAACTTATCCTTTCTTCTTCAGGCCTCAGCTCCAAAGTAAACTCCACCTTCAGGCCTCAATCCCACTAGCAAGCATCAACTTATTCCTTCAGGAACTCCAAGCATTGAACTCACAAGTATCAACTTGCTTTCCAACCTCAAACTTCAGCTTCTTCATTCAATCTCCAATGGATTCCCCTCACAAGTATCAACTTGTTCTTCATCTTCTTCCAGCTTCATCTCTTTCTTCAATCTCAGCTTGATCTTCTTCCCACAAGTATCAACTTGTTCCTCTTGATCTTCAAGCTTCAGCTCCAATGGCAGTCTGCAAGTACAGAGAAGTAGCAACCTCCATTATCTTCAAAGCTTCTAACATGGCATTCCATCCTCTAGCAAGGGAGAAAGATTCATCTAACAAGAGCAAGATTTGGATGATTGACAGTAGAGTGAAGACCAAAGGTCACCACTAAGCATTCCATCATCAGAGAAAGGAACCCTCAAAGGTTCTACCAACTTGTAAAAGAGCCACACATCCTACCAAAGGAGGGATGAGGTCTTCACAAGGGGACCTTACATCATAGGGAAGAATGAAAGTGATCAACACCTTCCATGTTTATGAAAGAAGAGAATCTATCTAGAAGCTCTGCCTACAAACCCTAATCTTAACACCTAATCAACACTACACCAAAAGAGGGGAGATCTTCACATTCAAGCTTCCTCATTAATTCCATGGTAGCCCAAGCTTGTCTTCAACATCATCCAAGAGCAAGAGAGGCAAAACCCTAATCTAAGGGAACTAAAGAAGTCAATCTAGTTGAATTAGCAAGTTAGGATCACCTAAAACTTAGTACTAAAGTTAATCTTAACTAAAATACTAAAACCAATTGTAAAATCCTACAAAAGTAAATATGGGACCCTAATTCAATCATGAATCTACCATATAAAATTAAGAGGTTGAATCATCCACCAAGTTCTAGAAATAAAACCTAAATCACAAGGTACTAAACATAAACCCTAAAGATGGAGCACCTAAAGTTTCAACTTAAAGCTACCACCTACATTCATCAAAAAATGTGATAAAAATCTAAGGGAATCCTGCATATCTATGCTAGCTACACACAAAAAATCAAGGCAAGAATCATCACCAAATGCTCAAACCGAATTCATCAAAACAAGGTATCAACCATGGTTATTTTAATATCAATTAATATTCAAAAATGAAAATAAAAATCAAAAATGCATGAATTATTAATATTTTTTATTTAAAAAATTCTAGATTCAATCATGAATCAGGAGAAAAAAGTTTGGAATTAATTGAGTTAGTCTTCTATTTTTTATGAATTAGTTCCTAAGTCACATGAAATGAAGAAAATTAAAAGAAAATAAACGAAATTAGCCAAAGGGTGTGATCAGCAAACAATTCCCACTAGTTTCGCTTGGGCCCTTAATCCTGGGGGTGCACATAGCAACTGGGCGTGAGTCCCATCTGAACATCACTTCAGTTCAAGAAAAATAGTGCCAAGAGGGGGTGTGTTGAGCAAGGAATTCATGTGTAATTCATGCTTGGGCCTTCTAGGAGGGGTGCGCATAGCGTAACAATTAAAGCCCAAAACGAATTAAATCAATTCAATTCTCTCAACAATTAAACAAAATAGCCACACGAGGGACTCGAACTCACGTCCCTTTGGTGTTCACAGCGTGCTGGATGAACTTGGACCTCCCACTAAATAAAACGTTGCGTTTAGGGGGCGCGTACGTGGCTCGCTCAGTGAGCGTTGGATCTACTGACTGAGTCAAATCCTCATCACGCGTGGACGATGGAGATTGTGTCTTCTCCATTTGAATTTCTGCAAACCGAATGGAGCCCGCGCGCAGCCATGGCCGGACGGTAGTTTTTTGGCGAACTTCGTGTAACCTCATCTCTCTCCACACTCAACCATTTCACATGATTCTTGAATGAAAGTTGTTCTAAATTTCGTAAGGAATTCAACTACACTACTCAATCATGCTAAAAACTCAAGGACCAGAAAATATCACTCTCAACCGAAAATGGCATCATCCCTAAATTGTCTCTAATCTTCAAATTAATTATCCAGAAAGCTTCTAGCAATGATCTACATTGAATCTAACCTATCAAAACCTAAAGAAACTACATGAATCAAGCCATAGGATGATAATTACATACCTGCAAATTTTGAATGCACAGAGCACTGAAACCTTCAAATCAACCTTCAAGAATCTCCAGATACCTTCACTAACACCAAATGAAACTTCTGTATGCAACAAATTGGATTGAAACTCTCTGAATCCTTGAATTCGATTTTGACTTGCAATCTATGAACCCAAAGTGCTCTCTCACGATTTTGCAATGATCTTGGCTTAAATTCTATCTGGAATCACTCAACAACACAAGAGGAAACTTCTGAATGCAAAGAAATGGATTGAAATGGCTCGAATGTGTGTAACTGAATTTGATTTGCAAAATGAAATTTCAGAATTCAATCTCTCTTTTCTCTCCCAATTCTCACCAACCCATGCTCTGAACCAGTTCTAATGCTTATATAGAACCAGTAGGAATGATCTAGAAACTTCTGGAATGCTCTAAAGGATATTTTCAATTTCTCATGCTATGGAAAATTTCATCTCATGCTCATCCATGACAGTTCAGTTTGCAGCTTGTTTATCACTTTGATCATGGTTCAATTTCTCCTCAAATGAGATTCTGAATGTGTTTGGATGGATTGGAACCTTGGTTTTGCACTTGTGAATGATTTGGCAAGTGTAACTTATGTCATAAGCAACCAAATGCAATTATGAGCAAATGACTTCAAATGAAAAAACCAACATTGCCATTGTTTCTAAAATCATTTTTCCAATCAATTTGACCTATAATTTTGTTTCATTTGGTCACAAAATGACTTATTTGAATTTTTGACCATTAAATCCTTTTAATTCTTCCTTTTTTCAAAATTTCTTGAACCAAGTCTCTCCTTGAGCCATTTCAATGCCTCCTTGATGCATGGTAAAGGTTAAAACCCCATTTTAAGCAACTTTCTAGTTGAAAAAAATTTCATTTGAAGCCTCTAAGTTGGTGAAAATGGCCTATGATCACAAATGACCTATAATCACCAAATGTCCAAAATACCCTTGACTTGTCAAAGCCATAACTTAAGTTATACAAATCCTATCAAGGACTTCTAGTACTCAAATTAAAGCTAAGATTATGCTCTACAACAATCATGTTGGGGGTAAGATGTGATGACAATCACATCTTGAGCTAAATTGCCTTGAAGATAGGGGTCAAACTAGGGGATTTTACACTGTCAAGCCTTAGAAACCCTAGCTCGAAACTTCTCAAACTCTTCAATCATGATGAGTAACCTTGGAATCATCCTTAGAACATATAAATGTATAAATCCATGATCACATGGCTCTTGGATTAGGTATCAACCTTCTTCAAATCATCAGTTGACTTAGGGTTGACCCAGTCAAACCCTAATTGCACCACTCATGGCTGAGCCTTCTTAATCTTGCACAATGACCTGTCTAGGCATCAAAGTGATCTTTAAAACTTCTCATGAGCTCTATCAAGACCTCAAGTCCATCTTCATGACCTCAGAATCATCTGATGGCTTCCCACAACTCTCAAGTTAGGAGACACACCCTCTTGGCTCCAACCACTCTCTCTGAGGATCCTTTTACTTTCTCTGACAAGGATATCAACCCTTGAACACTTGCATAAGCCTCTTTAGCTAGCGTCAAATTCTTGTGTAGCCCTTGATTGGTAATCATACCTCTTGATCTCCTGCATACATGTCAATGAAATGCAAATGATAATGCTAATGTGAATAAAATGAAACATAAGCTAGGTAAAGAAATGCTGGGCAAATTTTGGGGTGCAACACCCTAGTTTTAGGGTTTAAGCTTAGTACCTTGTGATTTAGGATTTATTTCTAGGAATTTTTGGATGATTTAACCTCTGGAATTTGTATGGTAGATTCATGATTGACTTAGGTTCCCATAGTTATTTTTGTAGGATTTTACAATTGGTTTTAGTATTTTAGTTAGGATTAACTTTAGTACTAGGTTTTAGGTGATCATAACTTGCTAATTCAACTAGATTGATTTCTTTAGTTCCCTTAGATTAGGGTTTTGCTTCTCTTGCTCTTGGCTGATGTTGAAGACTTGTGTGGGCTGCTGTGGAATGCATGATGGAGCTTGGACTTGAAGTTTGCTCTTCCTTTGGAGTAGTTTGGTTTAGGTGTTAAGATTAGGGTTTGTAAGTAGAGCTTCTAGATAGATTCTCTTCTTTCATAAACATGGAAGGTGTTGATCACTTCCATTCTTCCCTATGATGTAAGGTCCCATTGTGAATGCCTTATCCCTCCTTTGGTAGGATGTGTGGCTCTTCACAGGCTGGTAGAACCTTTGAGGGTTCCTTTCTTTGATGGTGGAGTGTTTAGTGGTGATCTTTGGTCTTCACTTTGCTTTCCAATATCCAAACCTTGCTCTTGTTAGATGAATCTTTCTCCCTTGCTAGAGGATGGAATTCCTTGTTAGAAGATTGAAGATGCTAGGAGTTGCTACTTCTCTGTATTTGAAGACTGCCATTGGAGCTGAAGCTTAAAGACCAAGAAGAACAAGTTGACACTTGTGAAGAAAATCCAGTTGAGATCAAATGAAGAGCTGAAGCTTGAAGTTGGAGAACAAGTTGATACTTGTGGTTGATGCGATGAAAGCTTGAAGAAGCAAGTTGACACTTGCTATTGAAGATGATAGCCTTGAAGAGCAGTTGAAGACTGAGGATTGAACTGCTGTCAGAGGAGAGCTTTGCTGTGAAGCTGTGGGGGCTGTTGATCTGCTTCCTTTCCTGTCTGTTTGCTTGCTGTGCAACTGTGTTGATGTGACTTGTTTGATTTGCTTGATGCATTAGAATAAGTTCATATTTAGATTTATTTAAGCTAGGAGCATGATTGCACTAGACGTTTATTTGCTCCCTCTGCTTGTATTTTTACTGTATGGCTTTGCTTGCGGGTATTCGGTAGAGCCCTGCTCCCTTGCCTATGTGGGTTGTGATTTGCTTGATGGCATTTTATTTCATTTCTTCTGTATGATTACAGTTATTCATATCTGGCTTGAGGTTGAGATGAGCTTGTGGAGGCTGATGCCCCACACACATTTCCTCCCTCACTTGCATTGCATGCATTTTACAGTCGTTTATTGTTTACTGTTTAAGCTGATGTTTTAGCTGTTCTGTTTACCTTGACATGATCCCCTAGGAATCTCACTTCCTTTGACAAGGAAGTGATGATTAGAACTTTAGGTTGAAACCTATGCATGATAACTTCTAGGAGTCCCCTGTTTTAAACCTCAACCATAGGATGAATCCTTGGCATGACAACATTAGGACTTGATAGTCTCCCTCTTAGTTGAACCTGTTCGTTCTCTTCTCATCTCAAAACAAATTAAAATACAGTAATAAAGGTTAACTTATGTCGTACGATACGAGCCTTAAGCTATCTGAGAAAGGATTGTTGGAGAGTTTCTTTTCAACAGTCTGGATGTTTAGTATGGCACCCTTTGGGTGACATGCGACGCATTCATTCTCAGGTCATAGTCTCTAGTGCGATATTAGTTGCAAACATCCATAAAAAACAATTCTTTCGTAAAAGACGGAAAACAAACTTCAAACCTTTTTGCCCCGTGGGCCCATAATTCAAAGGAAGCTTTTCTGAAGAAAAGAGTGTCGTTAACTCCCAGTTCTACCGCAAACGGTAACGCCTAAGTCTCCAAGAGTCGAGCTGCGTACGCCAAACTGCTGGAACTGTTTGTTAACCCTACTCGATAAAACAGATGAATCTGAATTCTCGTAATCCGTATTATCCCAAACTACGTAAGCTCTGATCTCTCATACCTGTTGAGAGTACGTAGGCACAATACTGATGTATTGGCGAGTCACCTTACCCATCACCCGTAGTTAGCCGAACTATGTTGACTCTGATTTCTCATTCTCTGATGAGAATACATAGGCATAAAGCGCGACGCTTTGCCGAGTCATTTTCTTTTCTTTTTAAGCCGGCCTTGATAGGTAGATAGATAAAACCAACCCGTCAGATAAACATAACAAGCGTGGATCCCATCGAGTACGATGGACGTGAGGGGTGCTAATACCTTCCCCTTGCGTAACCGACTCCCGAACCCAGACAACGGTTGCGATGACCTTGTCTTATACCTTTTCGTCAGGTTTTTTCGATCGTTTCCTTTCCCGTTCTAAGGGATAAATAACGAAAGGTGGCGACTCTTCTGTTTTGCCGGCACCTTATTTTCGCGGAAGCGACAGCTGTCACTCCAAAAACTCATAGTTTCTCGAACTATCACTCCTATCTTTCAATCTTTAAGAGGTAAACGCTAAGGTCGAATTAGCCGAACGTAGGATTGGAGAACATCAAGGAGAATGGGTGGGTTAAAATAAACTTTTAGCCTTTATCCTTTCCTTTCAAAACTGTGAACCTGACCACGTTACAACCTTCAAAAGTCCTAATTGAAGCAAGTTTGTTTCGAAGGCATACATCGGTAAAGATCGCGTCGAAGCTGACTCCTAAAAGGGTTCTTCTTACCATGTTGGTACTAATGTTGATATTTTGATAAATGATTTGTGCATTATATGCCATAAACTATTTTCTTTTTTCCAGTGAACAGAGTGGATGTCAAAACTGTCATATGCGTTGCATTAATATATCTTTTATGCAGAACAACTTGTTTTACTTTTGAGTAAGCGCTTGACAGCATGAAAGTTTCCTACAGTGGAAAGTCTGATCATGATAGAATGCAGAACGCCCGAATACTCCGTGAACTGGGGCAAGCTATAATCCCTGGTGATGTCAGCCATCCGAAGTCAGTTATTCTGAAGCAGTCAGGTCGAGATTTGATGAATCTCTCGAGGACAACCAGTGTATCTCCCTGCAAATCAGCCAATCAGGGGCAGAGTCGTCGCAGACAGGGGCAGGCCACTCTAAGAAAAGCGCCGAAGTTATTTCTTGCCCGAGGGGCATTTGATCCGAAGCATCTCTCCGAGGTTCAGAGTGTTAGGGCCGTTTATATCAGACCATCAGGGTACAGATTTTCAGATTTCCATTCAAGGAATATCCCCCACAGGGATCTCACAGACTGGGCAATATCAGAAGCGAAGGAATTGTTCTTCTCCGTGTCATCAGAGTTACTCAGAGCTACTTGAGCAGATTCAGCCGATCTTCAATTTTGAGACGAATGTCGGGAAGTCGTGTTACCGTCCCTTGACTCTTCAACCAGAAACCGTGAATTCAGATAGGAGGTTGTCCAGTGTCAGTTATATATGACCCCTCACGGATAGCCTAAAACCCAATCCTTATTGGCAATATTCCTAAAGCCCAATCCATATTAGCAATCACTGTGAGGCCCATCCGTGTTGGCGCATCAGTTTCAAAATCCAAGCTTCATTGGTATGAAGGAAGACTCCGTATGTTTTCCCCAGCAAAAGTCCAACGGTCATTGGCACGTGTAAGCTATTCCCAGGGAGGTCCGATCACGCTTAGCACATTTGGTTATCCCCAGCAGAGTTGGCTTCACCTTTCCAACATTTATTTTGCTGGAATAATTCTGGGATACCCGGTTATCCCCAGCGGAGTTGGCCTTGTCTTCAACACTTATTTTGCTGCAGCGGTTGTTGTATCCAGCTTTCTCCAGCAGCCCGAGCCTGCATTTGCATCTTGTATCTATCATCATATTTGCATTTCATCTTCAAATGCGTAGCATTCCATTCTATATGGAGCATTACGCCATAGAAAAATTCAAACATACGCATATGCATACGAAGCATAAGCCAGTTTTTCTATCAGCCTTCCGTGGTAACATGAATCACTCTGTAATCAGTTCAGGGGCATTTATCCAGCAGCTTTATTCGGACATCTCATTGGTTTATTTGATTTTTAGATCATACGACAGTTATGCTTTGCTCATCAGTCATCTGATATCGACAGACTTCTCTTCCTGTCAATTCCTATTGACGATGTGTTTCTCCAGCAAGTGGTTTTCTCCGTCTATATTTAGACGTCATGAGTTCGGATATGGTTTTCTTCGTCTATCTTTAGACGTCGCGAGTTCGGGAATGGTTTCCTTTCCGTCTATCTTTAGACGATGTGAAGTTTCAAAGTTGTTTCTCCGTCTATCTTTAGACGTCATGAGTTTGGATATGGTTTTCTCCGTCTATCATTAGACGTCGCGAGTTTGGGTATGGTTTTCTTTCCGTCTATCTTTAGGCGATGTGAAGTTTCAAAGTTGTTTCTCCGTCTATCTTTAGACGTCGTGAGTTTGGATATGGTTTTCTCCGTCTATCTCTAGACGTTGTGAGTTTGAGCAGGTGATTTTTCTGCAGGTTTCTTACTGTTAGTTCATTGATGATGGGTCTCCCCAACAAGTTTTCTCCGTCTATCATTAGACGCCGTGAGCTTGGATATGGTTTTCTCCGTCTATCTTTAGACGTTGAGAGGTTTCAAGGCGATCTTTCAGATATTAGCTTTCTTTCTGTTTATCGGATGAGATGACATTTCAAAAGGGGTTTTTCTGACAGTCAATCCTTATTGACGTCGAGGCTCTTTGAAGAATGTTTGGTGTTCCTAGTTGATGATCTTTATCGACGACATGGCTCTTTGAAGGTGGTTTTTCTTCCTGTCGGTTCTTACTGATGATATGGCCCCTTTGAGGATATTGTTCTTTCCATCAATTCCTGTAGACGAAAGGATTCTGAAATTTGATGGGTGGTGTTGAAGTTCATATGGTTTTATTTCCGCTAGTTCTCACTGACGATGTGGTTCTTCGAACAAGTTTTCTTTCTGTCTATCTTTAGACAATGTGATAAGATCAAGGGCATGTTGATCTGGCCTTCAGGATGATTTTCTCTGTCTATCTCTAGACGATGTGAGTATATTTCTCTTCTTGTCTATCATTAGACGATGTGAGAGGATCAAGTGAATGTTGATCTAACCTTCGAGTTTGTTATCTGTGGTGTCACGCAGGTAACTGGTGTTAAAGTCAAGTTCTTTATCAGATGATTGATCAGTTTGTTGCCGTAACGACTGGATTCAGTTTTCTGGATATTTCCCCCAAGCAGTTTTCGCAGTTTATTTCTGCGATTGGCAAATTTCCGGGTTCTTTTGTATTCAACCATCTTTTACCTTGATTGTCTGAAGGCCGTTCGCTCTTCACCCAGTCAGGTCCAAGCCGCTTGAATAGGGGCAGCTGTTGCACCCCAAAATTTGCCCAACTTTTTTTCTTTAACTGGTTTATGTTTCATTGCATTATCATTTGCATAGCTATATCATTTGCATATCATAACATCATTCATCCAACAGGGGATCAAGTGTGTTTTTGTCAAGAGAAGCCTAGCAAGAGGTCTTAGCCAAGCTTGAGAAGTCATCCAAGTCATCAGGAGGTGGTTTGAGGCCTTAAGAGGTTTGAATGCCTCCATGTGGAGTTTCTCCTAACTTGAGGATCAATTGAAGACCATCAGTGAGATGTGAAGCATGGATTGTGAATAGAAGATGTGTATAGAGCTCGCGGAGTGCCTAGAGGGCCATGTTGGAGCTTAATCAAGTCATTGATTCAAGTGCAAGAGCCACAGTTGAGGTGCAAGCAATTAGGGTTTCATCTGGGTCAATCCTAGGTCAACTGTGCAATTGAAGAAGTTCAAAGCCTACTTTTAGGTTATGGAGTTCATTTAATTATATGTTGAGACATTTGTGGTGTTGTGCCAAGATCAAATCAAGAAGAATCAAGAGTGTGGGAAGTTGCTAAGTTAGGGTTTCAGTGTAAAATCCCTTGTTTAGTGCCTAACTTCAAGACCACATAAGTCAAGATATAAGTTTCAAATGGATCTTTGGCCAACATGAAACTTGTATAGCATCTCAATACCTTTAATTTGAGTACTAGAAGTCCTCAAGAGGATTTATAGAACTCAAGTTATGGTCCAGACAAATTACAAGTCCTCAAATGCCTCTGAAATTTGTCTATGAAAATCATATGACTTCCAAGCTATTTTTGACCTAGAAGGATGCTTCACCTGAACTTTTGGCCAACATGAAAGTTGTTCCTCATGATATTAGCTTTCTAAATTGTACTAGAAGTCTTCCATCTGATTTGTAGAACTCAAGTTATAAGGTTTACAAGTCAGGGGTATTTTGGGAAAGTGAGATTATAGGCCATTTTCAATCATAGGTCAAAATCTCCAACTTGCACTCTTCAAATGGAGATTTGTTCAAAATGGAACTTGCTCAAAATGGGATTTTAAGTGCAACCAAGTGATCATTTGGGATTAGTTTGGCTTGTAGAAAAAAGTCACTTAAAATGGCCTAAAAAAGGGAATTTTTCAAATGGATTAAGGAGAGAAAATTGACTTTTTGGGTTAGAGGACCAAAACATGTCATGTGAGTACATTTTTTGAATGGAAATCACATTCTAAGCACATTGGCATTGGCAGAATTTTGAGCATAGGCTAAGTTTTGCGAGTTGTCATTTAGATTACTTCACCATGAAGTTACATAATCAAAAATAGCCATTGGATCAAATACAAGGATCAAATCCCAGCCATTCACACTCCACATGCTGCTATTAGTTGAATTGAACCATTTTAGAGCCAAAAACATTGCCATTTTCGTGTACACTCAAGAGCAAAACGTGGTGAAATTTTGAAAATTCATTTTGGGCCTAGAGGCAAGGATTGGGCTTTCTTTGGATCCATATCCATTGTATATAACATTTCCAACCTTCACAAATCATAAGTTTGGGAAATTGGAGCAGAATTGATCAAGAACAAGCTTGAAAAAGTGAAGAAAACTCAAAAAGTAAATTCTTAGATCTAGATCGTTTCAAGCCAAATTGTGAATTGAGAAAGCTTCTATGATGATCATGGAGTGATTCTGGAGAGTTTTGCGAAGCTTCATCAAGGATTAAAGGCTCAGTGGAAGTTCTCCACTAGGTACTTGAATTTCAACATATCTCTCTTAATACTTGATGATTCTTTACCATTTTTGTTTCTTTGCACTCCTTGAAGCATGTAGATCATTTCTGGATGATAATTGTTGATGTTTATGACGTTCGAAATTGGGAGCTCCAAACATGTGAGATTTTATATGGACTGTTTTTGCATGATTTTGCTTAGTTTTTGCTTGATCTATAACCTCCATGACATAAGGTTGAGTTTAGAATTAATTTGGAGAGGTTTTGATGAACTTGAGATTTTGGTACCAAGCTTTATTTGCTTCGTTTTTCTCTCATGTTGCATTATTAATAATTTTGGATGAGATATTTGGAATCTTTGCGAAAAATCCTTCGATTTCGGTCCAAAAAACGTGCAAAACGGATAAGAATTGAAAGAGTTATGGTTGTTCGAAGTTGCCGGAAAATCATCACATCCATGGCTGCGGGTTACTATTCATTGTGCTGAAAATTTGAATTGGAGAAGACGCAATCTCGTGCGTCCATTTGTGAGAAGAAGCATTGACTTGGTCACACGATCCCAAGGCCGAGAGCATGCCACGCGAGCGAGCTGGCCCCTGTTCGAATCCTCCCCTGGCCAGTTTCCATTTATTCACCTTATTTCTTTATTTCTTGTTTTCTTTTTATTTTTCTGTTTGATGCCTGTTTGCTTTAATTACGTTAAAAATAGTAAAAATCATTAAAAATTACGAAATTTTTTCTCATGATTCCTGAATGTCTTAAGAAATTTTAAGCGTTGATTTTATGTTTTTAGGATTTAATCTGAATTAGTTACGATTTTTCTTTTCTGCTAATGTCCATTGTTTGTCATATTTGACCATCTGTTTTGTTGAATTTTGTTCTTCCAATTGGTGATGAATTTGGCTTTGATTTTTTAATATGTTTTAGGGTAGATATTCATGTTCCGCTAGAATTTTTCTTGGAATTTTAGAACAAAATTAGGTTCTGTTTTAGGTGTTGAGATTAGAGCCTTCCCAAACTTGTGGACCACCTTGATACCCTTCCATCTAGAAATTATTTAGGTGACTTAGATGTTGAATTAGGATTTAATATTTTAACCCTAGGTTTTTCAAACATGTATGTCCCCCTAGGAATTTTATTAGAATTTTACAACTTTGTTTTCTATTTTAGTTGAATTTTTCAATTTGCTTGTGCTTTTGGTGTTCTATCTTGTGTGTCTTTGCTTGTTTGGTTTTGTTGGTGACTTTGGAGTTGGATTTGCTTGGATTCCTTTTTGAGAGGTCTTCTAGACTTGATGTAGCTGCTGTGGCTTGAAGATTGGAGCTTGGAGTTGAGGTTTTCCTTTCTTTTAGGAGCTTTTTAGGAGCTTAGGAAATTATGGTTTTAGGAAGAGCCATTAGAGCTAGTTTTGATTTTTTTCATCAGACATAGAATGCATTGTGTGCTTCTATTCTATCCAATGATGTAAAGTCCTCCTAGGGAAACTCCATCTCTCCTTTGGAGGGATGTGTGGTATGCCCATAGTTGAGTAGAACTTTGAGGATACCCTTCCATTTCAATGTTGGTACTTGATAATTTCCTTTGGTTTTCATTAAGTTTTCAACATTACAACCTTGATCATGATGATTAATCATCTGCTTGGAGTGTGCTTGCTATAGCTTGAAGATGAAGTTTGATAGAGCTTGGAGATAGAAGCTAGCTTGAAGATGAAGTCTTGCTGTCAACTTTGCTGTCATTTCAACTGTGATGTTTAGAGCCTGCTGTTGTTGTCTGCTGTAGGAGTTTGTTGCTGCTGCTTGGGTTGCCTCCTCTGTATCTTTTATCTTTCTCTATATTGTTTGTTTGCTTGTGTTGATTACCTCTAGGTTTGAGGTGGAGCTTGTCTCCTCTTGGCTGTTGTTCTCTCCCTTGCCTCTCTTATACTGTTGTATAGCATGCATTCTACTGTTTACTGTTTACTGCTTGCTTTCTTTTGCTGTTTCCCCTAGGATCTCTGATTTCCTCTATGCAAGAGGGAATTATGACAGACATTAGGTTTTTGACCCATGCATGATAACTGTAGGTAGATTCCCTTTCAACCATAGTTTTAGGGTGTCTTTCTCTTCTCATCTCAAAAACAATTCAAAAACACAGTAATAAGGTTAATCGAAGTCGTACGTTACGAGGCTTAAGCTATCTGGGAAAAGGTTGGTGGAGGGTCTCTCTCCAGTAATTTGGATGTTAGTGTGGTACCCTTTGGGTGACATACGAAGTGTTCACTCCTGGGTCATAGTCTCTAGTGCGACTGAGATTGCAAACATCCTAAAAAAACAGTTCTTTCATAAAAAACTCAAACAAACATTCAAACTCTGTTTTTGTCCTCTTGGACCTTTAATCAGGAAAACCCTTTCTTAAGGAGATAAAAAACTGTCAGACAAACTTGTGTCTTCCGTAGCCCGAACTACGTTTGCTCTGATCTTTCATGCCGTATGAAAGTACGTAGGCACGAGATGCGATATCTCGGTGAGCAACCTTCCCCCCTTTAACCCGTAGTTAGGCGAACTACGTTGACTCTAATTTCTCGTTCCAGACGGGAATACGTAGGCATAAAGTGTGATACTTTGCCGAGTCATTTTCTTTTCTTTTTAACCCAGACCTTTAGAGTAGATAGATAAACATACCCTTAGATAGAAAACAAGCGTGGATCCCGTCGAGTACGACGGACGTGAGGGGTGTTAATACCTTCCCCTTGCGTAACCGACTCCCGAATCCAGGATTTGGTTGCGATGACCATTCCTTTCCCTCTTTGCGTTAGGTTTACTCTGAGCGTTTCTTTTCCCTTTTGTGGGATAAATAACGCACGGTGGCGACTCTTCTGTCATAGCCGGCGCCGATTTTCGCAGTAGCGACAATGAGGAGAGAAATGATGATGGTTCAAGGGAGGATGATGGCCAGGATGCTGCATCAGAGGAAGCTGTTTCCAGTTCTGAGGAGGCAAGTGATAAAGATATTGAGGAGGTTAGTTCCAGTTCTGCTGAAGAGGAGGAAGATTAATGTGTTAGTAGACTGATGTGTGGCTCAGGATGATGGGGTGTTGATGGGTTGCTTGGGCTGATGATGAATTGCTGCTGGTGTGACTAGTTTTTTTTTCTTGCTTAGATTTTGTTCTAATGTGACAACATGAAATACATGTGTTGCTCTTCATGAGATTTATGTTGTAATGACCCCTAACATATGTGCTTCCATACTTATTTTGATCTATGCTATTTACTTAGTTTTGATCTAAATTTGTGGCTAAAAAGGGGGGAGAAGTGGTAGTAACAGCAGGGCTAGATTTGTGTCCTTACATGTGGAAGACTTGGTTGTTGTTGCTACTCTAAGTGTGCTACAGGTGTTGCTGCTAATATGCATCAGAACATGTTTGCTACTGTGCATGTTTGAACTGAACAGGCTTGCAGGTGTGATAACAGGATGATGTTGCTGCTGTGTGAGTTCCTAATATGTGTAGGAAGGTATGTTAGATGTGTGAGTTTTGGATGAAGCTGCTAAGATGTGTGTGTGTTCCTTGATGGAACCTAGTAGTAGTATAGCTGCTAGATTTGTGTGTGTCTGCAGTGTGTCTGCAGTGTGTTTGCGGAATGTGTGTGGCTATGCATCTTTTCAGGTGGAGTAGCACAGGATGTTTCACAGAAAGTTGTGACATTTGTAGTCTAGGCTGACAAGTGATTGTGTTCTTCAGGATGTCATCCTGAATGTCCTGACATCCATAATCCAAAGCAGTTTGGATAAATATGTGTGACTGCATGTTGTGCAGGTTGTGTTTGCACTGATGTGATGTGCATCAGTTGAGGGGGAGTATCACAAGATGATTCACAGATTATTGTGACTGTAGTATGGACTAGCAGGTAGTTCTTAGGGTGTGAAGATGACTCTGATATGGTAATGTAGTTGTGTGTGTTGTTAGCTAGTAGCTTTCCTGCATTTATGGTATGATTTTTGCTGCTTGTGATCTATGATATGGTAACAGAGTGTTTTAGCCAAAAAAATTTCCAAAGTGGGAGTTTGTAGATGTTTTTGATTGGTTGCATTTTATGGCAAAACATTGATGGATGTATGAATGTCATGGTTGATGTTATGACATACATAATGAGTATTCAGCAGGGTAAGTTTGAATAGCTAAGAGTCAAGTATGTTGGATGTCATGTTGAATGTTATGACATCAAGCGTATGACATCAGGGCGCACAGGTTTTAGTTTCTGGTATTAGCTCAGGCTATACTTCAGGAAACATTTTAGGAAGTCTAGTTATCTCAGGCGACATATCAGTCATCGCTGAGGATAACATGGAATTCCCCTAACGTAATTGGACGTGCGCAGTTTCATGAAGAAAGGTTTATCTTGGGTAAACCTAACTTCTGCACGAAGGCCCAAGGACTGTATGTTGCCTAAATATACAGAAGTAGCAATCCTATTTGAAGACAGTTCTTGACAGGGTTTTAGAGAACGTGTATTTGTGAGTGAAGAATTTTGTTCTTCACGTGTTTTTGTGTGTCTTAGGAATACTTGTAAACCAAGCAATTATCTGCTGTATGATTGCATTGGTCTAGAGTTCTTAAGCTGTCTGTTAAGTGTGTCACTCTAAGCTTTTAAGCAAGAGTGTTGTGTCACTTGATCAAAGCTGTGAAGAAAGAATAAGGTGTGTTTGAAGTGTGACTTCATTGCCATTTGTGACTTTGAATTGGTTGATATCACTGCTGTGATTGAGGGGGAGTGAGTTGGTAACTTTGGTCCAGTGTTAGGATGAAGTGTCATTGGGTAGGTCTTAAGTGAAGAGTGTAAACTGGTTGTTTGACTCTAAATTAATTCTACTAATAGTGAATTTCCTCCCTTGCTTGGTAGCCCCCAGATGTAGGTGTGGTTTGCACTGAACTGGGTAAACAATTACTTGTGTTATTTACTGTTTTTATTTACAGTTTGTCATTAAGTTTTGTAGTCTGTGTTACAGTGGATGTCATAACATCCGTGATAACATCCACTGTTGGGTACCTATAATTTCAATGATCGATTTTAGTATTCCGAATGATTTTATAATGAGGGTTTTAGGTTTCACGGGGATCACTAATGGTAGTGCCTTAAGCGTTGATACTCATTAAATGGATGACAAAGATTTGTTTAAGAACGGTGAAGAAACACAATAAACACAATTATATTTTACCTTGACTATTAGTCAAAACTGAGATAAAATGTGTTTCTTTTAAAATTAAGAAAACAATAAAATAAGTTCCAACCCAAGCGCCACATACCTCTCGATTTTTGTTAAAAACCAAGGGGAAATTTTTTTTTATATATTTATATTGTTTACACAGAATATTAAACTAAATTGTTTAAACAAAATAATATTTTGACAATGGATTCTTGGAGAATAACATATCTTTTCAAATTTCTAATAAGTTATATGTTCCAACTAAGAGTGTTTTTTTAATGTACTTGCAATCCATCCTAAAGAGATTTCATTATCTTGAACAAATGTTTCCATGGAAAATGCTTTCACATGAAAGGGAACATGAAAGAGAAATGGATTATTGTGTTTAGGAATAAATTTCTCAATGTTGTCAACCGAGGAAAGCTATAAATTTCTCAATGATGTTATTGATTGACAACATAGGAAGGTTTATAATCAATCCTTGTTGTTTTCCCTTGTTTTCTTTGTTAACCCTAACCCTTGTGTGTTTCTTGGTTATAAAAAAGCTGTTTATATTTTGTTTCAAGGCATCCTATTCATAACAAATTGGTGCGGTGAGCATGGGGAAGATGCCTTCAACAAAGTATGAGATTAAAAAGTTCACCAGAGTGAACGACTTCGGTCTATGACGCTTGAAGATGAAAGCCCTACTGGTCCAGCAGGGTTGTTTGGAAGCGTTGAAGGGAGAGGCAGCCATGGACGTTGCGTTAACGGCAAAAGAAAAGACGGTCATGATTGAGAAAGCCCACAACGCAATATTGTTGAGTCTTGATGATAAGGTTCTTCGAAATGTATCAAAGGAGACTACAACATCGGTGCTATGGGTGAAACTTGAAAGTTTATACATGACCAAATCTCTGGTGAATCGACTCTACCTGAAGCAAGCTTTGTATTCATTCAAGATGAGTGAAGACAAAGTGTTGGCTGAGTAGTTGGATATGTTCAACAAGTTGATTCTTGATCTTGAAAATTTTGATATGAAGATCGATGATGAAGATCAAGCATTGTTGTTGTTGTGTGCTTTTCCCAGAATACATGCTCACTTTAAATAAACTCTCTTGTATGGAAGGGAGTCTCTGAGCTTTGAAGAAGTTCAATCAGCCTTGTATTCTAAGGACTTGAACGAACAAAAAGAGCATAAACCTTCGACGGTGGGCGAAGGTTTGGCTGTTAAGGGAAAATTCTTGTGAAAGGATGGTAAGTTCGACAAGTTGAAAGGTAAAAGTCAGCAGAAGTTTTATAGTGGCGAAACATCTGGTATTCAATGTTATCACTCTAAGAAGGAGGGTCACACAAGAAAGGATTGCCCTGAACGTCTAAAAGATCATAGAGGTAAGGATAATGGCAACACATCCATTGCTCAAGATGATTTCGACTCATCTGATGTTCTTGTGGTTTCAAGTGGCGGCTTAAGAAAAGAGTGGATTATGGGTTCAGATTGCACTTGGAACATGACTCCAAACAGAGAATTGTTCGAGGAGCTATGTGATCAACATGGTGGATCGGTGCTGCTGGGAAACAACAAATCTTGCAAAATTGAAGGTATTGGATCTATAAGATTGAAGCTTCATGGTGAGTCAATAAGGTTATTGACTGAAGTCAGGTATGTACCAGATTTGAAGAGAAACTTGATTTCTCTTGGTGAATTTGACAGGAAGGGATATGTTTTTCAAGGAGAGAAAAGTACCCTAAGAGTCATGAAGGGGTCGAAGGAGGTCTTGAGAGGCGTGAAGAAACAAGGCTTGTATACCCTTAAGACTGAGATTGTAAGTGGTTCGATAAATGTTGTATCCATGAAACCTGTGTCGAAGACAGAATTATGGCACATGAGATTGGGTCATGTTAGTTGGAGTTTTGTGAATCTTGTGTATTTGGTAAATCATGTATGGAGAAGTTTAACAAAGGCAAGAAAAGAACACATGGATCCCTAGATTACATTCATGCTGATCTTTGGGGGCTTCCAAGGAATCCTTCACACTCAGATGCAAGGTATTTTCTATCCATCGTTGATGACTATTCCAGAAAACTATGGGTATTCATCCAGAAGACAAAGGATGAAACTTTTGAGAATTTCAAAAGTTGGAAGGTTCTGGTCAAAACTCAAACTAGCAGAAAGGTTAAGAGGCCGAGAACTGACAAAGGATTTGAGTTCTGTAACGAAGCGTTTGACATTTATTATGTTGAATCTGGGATTGCAAGGCCTAAGACTGTAGAAGGTACTCCTCAACAAAATGGCTTAGCTGAGAGATTCAATGGAACAATCCTTGAAAGGGTTAGATGCATGTTGGTTAGTGCTAGATTGAAGAAGGTGTTTTGGGCGGAGGCTGTTTCGACAACAACCTATCTGATAAATAGATGTCCCTACCTTTGGAATGAAGACACGAAGAATTTTGGTCGGGATATCCACCTAGTCTCGACAGACTGAGAGTATTTGGCTGCATGACCTATGCTCATATTAGGCAAGACAAGGTCGAACCTAGAGCTCTGAAATGCATGTTCGAGGATACCCTGAAGGAGTCAAAGCTTATAGGCTATGGTGCCTAGAGCCAAGTCATAGGAAGTGTATCACCAGTCGAGATGTAGTTTTCAATGAAGCAGATATGACTTTCAAGAAAACTTATGATGCTGACAAAGAGCTAGAATAGGGAGAGATTCCTGTTGAGGTGGAGGATGTTGACGTTGAATTGTGTATCCTAGATGAAGTCGAAGAAGACGCAAAAGATGTTGTCGAAGATGAGGAGACTGATAATGACTATCTTCTAGCAAGAGACAGGTCGAGGAGAGTCATCAAGCCACCTTAAAGACTTGGGTATGTAGATCTTATAGCTTATGCCTTAATCTTTGCAAGTGAGATTCTAGACAAAGAACTTAGAGACTATAAGGAAGTTATGAGGATTCGAAAGAAGACTGAGTGGCTAAAGGCAATGGATGATGAGATAAAATCTCTTCATGATAGCAAGACCTGGGAGCTGATCAAGAAACCTGCTAGATCCAGGTTAGTCAGCTGTAAATGATGTGTTCTCTCCTGTTTCACAGCACAGATCCATTTGAATGTTGCTTGCCACAGTGGCCCAGTTTGACATTGAACTGGAACAGATGGATGTGAAGACTGCGTTCTTGTATGGTGATCTAGATAAAACAATCCTTATGAGGCAACTTGAAGGGTATGTCGAAAAAGGGAAGGAAGATTATGTGTGCAAGCTGAATAGATCCTTATATGGACTGAAACAATCTCCTCGACAAGAGATTCAGCAAGTTCATGGCACGCATAAGTTTCATTAGAAGTCAGATCGACCACTGTGTTTACTTCAGATTTTGACCTGGTAATTCATTTGTTATTCTATTGCTTTATGTGGATGATATTCTAATAGCAAGCAACAATTTCGAAGATGTAATTAGGGTGAAGGTTGAACTCAATAAGGAGTTCGGCATGAAGGATCTGAGAGTTGCGTCCAGGATTCTTGGGATTGACATCCAAAGAGATAGAAAGTAGTCAAAATTATGCTTATCTCAATAGGCATACCTACGGAAGATTCTCGAAAAGTATGGTATGTCGAATTCAAAGCCTGTTGTGACTCCGACAAACCCTTAATTCAAGCTGAGTATAGATCAGTGTCCCATCACTGATGTCGAAAGAGGTTATATGAATAGTATTCCATATGCGAATATAATGGGTTTTTGATGTATGTTATGGTTTGTAATAGACCCGACATAGCATATGTAGTAAGTCTTATAAGCAAGTACATGGAGAATTCTAGAAAGGCTCACTAGTAAGCATTGAAGTGGATTCTAAGGTACATAAATTGGTCTCTGAATAGAGTCCTAATTTATGGTGGAGCCTTGGGTGAAGATAGTAAAGCAGCAATCAAAAGATATGTCGACTCTGATTATGCAGGTTGTATGGATTCTAGAAAATCTATTTCTGGATATATGTTCAATATGTTTGGGACAACAATCAGTTTAAAAGCTACACTTCAGAAGGTTGTTGCCTTATCAACCACTGAAGCGGAATATATCTCCCTAACTGAAGCTGTGAAGGAAGCATTGTGGCTTGACGGTTTTCCAAAGGAGCTGAAACTTCAAGGTCGAGTTATCGTTGTTAAATGTGATAGTCAAAGTGAAATACACCTATTGAAGAATTCAGCCTATCATGAACGGACCAAGTACATTGATGTGTGGTTGCATTTCGTCAGAGGGGTAATCGAGCATGGAGAAGTCCAAGTGCTTAAGGTTTCGACAGATCATAATGTTGCTGATATATCACCAAGACATTGCCTAGTTGCAAGTTTTTCCATTGTATGCAGTTGATAAAACTGCATGAAGAAAGCTAGTTTCTTAATGTTACAGAGTTAGATCCAAGGTGGAGATTTGTGAGATATTGGATCAAAATCTAGTATGGTCGAAGTCTATTCGTGAGTAATACGTGTTGCAGTCGAAGTTTGTTCTAACATGCATTAGTCAATATTGCTATGTTTGTTAGCATGTTGAATTGGGTCTTGCTTGTAAGCCCAATTGTTTAAGTTAGCTTGTACCCTAAGTTAGCTTGTAATGGTTAATTGTTAAAAATCTCATTAGGTTAGTGTGTTAGTTTTCTTATAAATAGTAAGCTAGTATCTCAACTTATATAAGGAAAAATAGGAAGATAAAATCCTAATTCAAGAGAGAGAGGTTATTTGTTATTCTTGTATACTTGTAATCTTGTTTGATAGAGAAAGGAAAGAATAGTAGTTTATAACCAACCCTTGTTGTTTTCCCTTGTTTTCTTTGTTAATCCTAACCCCTGTGTGTTTCGTGGCTATAAAGAAATCGTTTATATTCTGTTTCAAGGCATCCTATTCACAACAGATTGCAAGGGCATAAAAAATGTTTTGTTCTAGATTGAAGAACATTAAAGATTTTTTCTGTCTTTCAATCTATTATAAAGAATGATGCGTAAGAATTTGGAGCGCCTACATGTAAGTTAGATTTAGGGTAAAATATGATTAGCGAGTTCTTTATAGTAAAATATGATAATTTAATCCCTCGATTATTAAAGATAATCGAAGGTATAGATCATTAATTTGAAAATTAAAAATAAAATAAAAAGAAAGAATCCACTTTTAAAGAAATAAAAATATAAATTGTTGTTGTTGGGATTCGACGCATGTCCTGAATTATTTTCCCCCTCGGTTATATTTATAAATCAAGGAAACATATGGTATTTGTCACACCCTGATTTTGACTCTAAGTCCTCGCTTTTGTTTGAGCGTCATCTTGCATGTCTGTGTACGTGTTTATTGTGACTAAGCCGTTTGTGGAGGTGCAGTAATTTCGAGTGGAGATAATATTTGTTATCACAGTCAAACATTTCAGGGCATAAGTCTTATGATTCAAAGAGCCCTAAGGTTTTCTACTAGTTTGAACCTCCGGTTTCATTAAAGATCAATTCAACTGGTTCTCTCATAAAACTAGGGTTTTGGTCCTATTCAACCTCTCAAGTCATTTTTTCATTATCGTACACCTAATGCTTGTGGACTAGGGTTTTTTTTGTTTCTTCTCAATGTATTAAATTACATCTTCATTCAGTACGCAAGAAGATTTTAGCTCTTACTCATGTTTGAGCTTGTTAAACATTTATCATTTGGAGATCATATTTTAGCCTTGTCAAAGGATTCTTCAAGCTATAATAGGGAGAGATTCCTGTTGAGGTGGAGGATGTTGACGTTGAATTGTGTATCCTAGATGAAGTCGAAGAAGACGCAAAAGATGTTGTCGAAGATGAGGAGACTGATAATGACTATCTTCTAGCAAGAGACAGGTCGAGGAGAGTCATCAAGCCACCTTAAAGACTTGGGTATGTAGATCTTATAGCTTATGCCTTAATCTTTGCAAGTGAGATTCTAGACAAAGAACTTAGAGACTATAAGGAAGTTATGAGGATTCGAAAGAAGACTGAGTGGCTAAAGGCAATGGATGATGAGATAAAATCTCTTCATGATAGCAAGACCTGGGAGCTGATCAAGAAACCTGCTAGATCCAGGTTAGTCAGCTGTAAATGATGTGTTCTCTCCTGTTTCACAGCACAGATCCATTTGAATGTTGCTTGCCACAGTGGCCCAGTTTGACATTGAACTGGAACAGATGGATGTGAAGACTGCGTTCTTGTATGGTGATCTAGATAAAACAATCCTTATGAGGCAACTTGAAGGGTATGTCGAAAAAGGGAAGGAAGATTATGTGTGCAAGCTGAATAGATCCTTATATGGACTGAAACAATCTCCTCGACAAGAGATTCAGCAAGTTCATGGCACGCATAAGTTTCATTAGAAGTCAGATCGACCACTGTGTTTACTTCAGATTTTGACCTGGTAATTCATTTGTTATTCTATTGCTTTATGTGGATGATATTCTAATAGCAAGCAACAATTTCGAAGATGTAATTAGGGTGAAGGTTGAACTCAATAAGGAGTTCGGCATGAAGGATCTGAGAGTTGCGTCCAGGATTCTTGGGATTGACATCCAAAGAGATAGAAAGTAGTCAAAATTATGCTTATCTCAATAGGCATACCTACGGAAGATTCTCGAAAAGTATGGTATGTCGAATTCAAAGCCTGTTGTGACTCCGACAAACCCTTAATTCAAGCTGAGTATAGATCAGTGTCCCATCACTGATGTCGAAAGAGGTTATATGAATAGTATTCCATATGCGAATATAATGGGTTTTTGATGTATGTTATGGTTTGTAATAGACCCGACATAGCATATGTAGTAAGTCTTATAAGCAAGTACATGGAGAATTCTAGAAAGGCTCACTAGTAAGCATTGAAGTGGATTCTAAGGTACATAAATTGGTCTCTGAATAGAGTCCTAATTTATGGTGGAGCCTTGGGTGAAGATAGTAAAGCAGCAATCAAAAGATATGTCGACTCTGATTATGCAGGTTGTATGGATTCTAGAAAATCTATTTCTGGATATATGTTCAATATGTTTGGGACAACAATCAGTTTAAAAGCTACACTTCAGAAGGTTGTTGCCTTATCAACCACTGAAGCGGAATATATCTCCCTAACTGAAGCTGTGAAGGAAGCATTGTGGCTTGACGGTTTTCCAAAGGAGCTGAAACTTCAAGGTCGAGTTATCGTTGTTAAATGTGATAGTCAAAGTGAAATACACTTATTGAAGAATTCAGCCTATCATGAACGGACCAAGTACATTGATGTGTGGTTGCATTTCGTCAGAGGGGTAATCGAGCATGGAGAAGTCCAAGTGCTTAAGGTTTCGACAGATCATAATGTTGCTGATATATCACCAAGACATTGCCTAGTTGCAAGTTTTTCCATTGTATGCAGTTGATAAAACTGCATGAAGAAAGCTAGTTTCTTAATGTTACAGAGTTAGATCCAAGGTGGAGATTTGTGAGATATTGGATCAAAATCTAGTATGGTCGAAGTCTATTCGTGAGTAATACGTGTTGCAGTCGAAGTTTGTTCTAACATGCATTAGTCAATATTGCTATGTTTGTTAGCATGTTGAATTGGGTCTTGCTTGTAAGCCCAATTGTTTAAGTTAGCTTGTACCCTAAGTTAGCTTGTAATGGTTAATTGTTAAAAATCTCATTAGGTTAGTGTGTTAGTTTTCTTATAAATAGTAAGCTAGTATCTCAACTTATATAAGGAAAAATAGGAAGATAAAATCCTAATTCAAGAGAGAGAGGTTATTTGTTATTCTTGTATACTTGTAATCTTGTTTGATAGAGAAAGGAAAGAATAGTAGTTTATAACCAACCCTTGTTGTTTTCCCTTGTTTTCTTTGTTAATCCTAACCCCTGTGTGTTTCGTGGCTATAAAGAAATCGTTTATATTCTGTTTCAAGGCATCCTATTCACAACAGATTGCAAGGGCATAAAAAATGTTTTGTTCTAGATTGAAGAACATTAAAGATTTTTTCTGTCTTTCAATCTATTATAAAGAATGATGCGTAAGAATTTGGAGCGCCTACATGTAAGTTAGATTTAGGGTAAAATATGATTAGCGAGTTCTTTATAGTAAAATATGATAATTTAATCCCTCGATTATTAAAGATAATCGAAGGTATAGATCATTAATTTGAAAATTAAAAATAAAATAAAAAGAAAGAATCCACTTTTAAAGAAATAAAAATATAAATTGTTGTTGTTGGGATTCGACGCATGTCCTGAATTATTTTCCCCCTCGGTTATATTTATAAATCAAGGAAACATATGGTATTTGTCACACCCTGATTTTGACTCTAAGTCCTCGCTTTTGTTTGAGCGTCATCTTGCATGTCTGTGTACGTGTTTATTGTGACTAAGCCGTTTGTGGAGGTGCAGTAATTTCGAGTGGAGATAATATTTGTTATCACAGTCAAACATTTCAGGGCATAAGTCTTATGATTCAAAGAGCCCTAAGGTTTTCTACTAGTTTGAACCTCCGGTTTCATTAAAGATCAATTCAACTGGTTCTCTCATAAAACTAGGGTTTTGGTCCTATTCAACCTCTCAAGTCATTTTTTCATTATCGTACACCTAATGCTTGTGGACTAGGGTTTTTTTTGTTTCTTCTCAATGTATTAAATTACATCTTCATTCAGTACGCAAGAAGATTTTAGCTCTTACTCATGTTTGAGCTTGTTAAACATTTATCATTTGGAGATCATATTTTAGCCTTGTCAAAGGATTCTTCAAGCTATAATAGGGAGAGATTCCTGTTGAGGTGGAGGATGTTGACGTTGAATTGTGTATCCTAGATGAAGTCGAAGAAGACGCAAAAGATGTTGTCGAAGATGAGGAGACTGATAATGACTATCTTCTAGCAAGAGACAGGTCGAGGAGAGTCATCAAGCCACCTTAAAGACTTGGGTATGTAGATCTTATAGCTTATGCCTTAATCTTTGCAAGTGAGATTCTAGACAAAGAACTTAGAGACTATAAGGAAGTTATGAGGATTCGAAAGAAGACTGAGTGGCTAAAGGCAATGGATGATGAGATAAAATCTCTTCATGATAGCAAGACCTGGGAGCTGATCAAGAAACCTGCTAGATCCAGGTTAGTCAGCTGTAAATGATGTGTTCTCTCCTGTTTCACAGCACAGATCCATTTGAATGTTGCTTGCCACAGTGGCCCAGTTTGACATTGAACTGGAACAGATGGATGTGAAGACTGCGTTCTTGTATGGTGATCTAGATAAAACAATCCTTATGAGGCAACTTGAAGGGTATGTCGAAAAAGGGAAGGAAGATTATGTGTGCAAGCTGAATAGATCCTTATATGGACTGAAACAATCTCCTCGACAAGAGATTCAGCAAGTTCATGGCACGCATAAGTTTCATTAGAAGTCAGATCGACCACTGTGTTTACTTCAGATTTTGACCTGGTAATTCATTTGTTATTCTATTGCTTTATGTGGATGATATTCTAATAGCAAGCAACAATTTCGAAGATGTAATTAGGGTGAAGGTTGAACTCAATAAGGAGTTCGGCATGAAGGATCTGAGAGTTGCGTCCAGGATTCTTGGGATTGACATCCAAAGAGATAGAAAGTAGTCAAAATTATGCTTATCTCAATAGGCATACCTACGGAAGATTCTCGAAAAGTATGGTATGTCGAATTCAAAGCCTGTTGTGACTCCGACAAACCCTTAATTCAAGCTGAGTATAGATCAGTGTCCCATCACTGATGTCGAAAGAGGTTATATGAATAGTATTCCATATGCGAATATAATGGGTTTTTGATGTATGTTATGGTTTGTAATAGACCCGACATAGCATATGTAGTAAGTCTTATAAGCAAGTACATGGAGAATTCTAGAAAGGCTCACTAGTAAGCATTGAAGTGGATTCTAAGGTACATAAATTGGTCTCTGAATAGAGTCCTAATTTATGGTGGAGCCTTGGGTGAAGATAGTAAAGCAGCAATCAAAAGATATGTCGACTCTGATTATGCAGGTTGTATGGATTCTAGAAAATCTATTTCTGGATATATGTTCAATATGTTTGGGACAACAATCAGTTTAAAAGCTACACTTCAGAAGGTTGTTGCCTTATCAACCACTGAAGCGGAATATATCTCCCTAACTGAAGCTGTGAAGGAAGCATTGTGGCTTGACGGTTTTTCAAAGGAGCTGAAACTTCAAGGTCGAGTTATCGTTGTTAAATGTGATAGTCAAAGTGAAATACACCTATTGAAGAATTCAGCCTATCATGAACGGACCAAGTACATTGATGTGTGGTTGCATTTCGTCAGAGGGGTAATCGAGCATGGAGAAGTCCAAGTGCTTAAGGTTTCGACAGATCATAATGTTGCTGATATATCACCAAGACATTGCCTAGTTGCAAGTTTTTCCATTGTATGCAGTTGATAAAACTGCATGAAGAAAGCTAGTTTCTTAATGTTACAGAGTTAGATCCAAGGTGGAGATTTGTGAGATATTGGATCAAAATCTAGTATGGTCGAAGTCTATTCGTGAGTAATACGTGTTGCAGTCGAAGTTTGTTCTAACATGCATTAGTCAATATTGCTATGTTTGTTAGCATGTTGAATTGGGTCTTGCTTGTAAGCCCAATTGTTTAAGTTAGCTTGTACCCTAAGTTAGCTTGTAATGGTTAATTGTTAAAAATCTCATTAGGTTAGTGTGTTAGTTTTCTTATAAATAGTAAGCTAGTATCTCAACTTATATAAGGAAAAATAGGAAGATAAAATCCTAATTCAAGAGAGAGAGGTTATTTGTTATTCTTGTATACTTGTAATCTTGTTTGATAGAGAAAGGAAAGAATAGTAGTTTATAACCAACCCTTGTTGTTTTCCCTTGTTTTCTTTGTTAACCCTAACCCCTGTGTGTTTCGTGGCTATAAAGAAATCGTTTATATTCTGTTTCAAGGCATCCTATTCACAACAGATTGCAAGGGCATAAAAAATGTTTTGTTCTAGATTGAAGAACATTAAAGATTTTTTCTGTCTTTCAATCTATTATAAAGAATGATGCGTAAGAATTTGGAGCGCCTACATGTAAGTTAGATTTAGGGTAAAATATGATTAGCGAGTTCTTTATAGTAAAATATGATAATTTAATCCCTCGATTATTAAAGATAATCGAAGGTATAGATCATTAATTTGAAAATTAAAAATAAAATAAAAAGAAAGAATCCACTTTTAAAGAAATAAAAATATAAATTGTTGTTGTTGGGATTCGACGCATGTCCTGAATTATTTTCCCCCTCGGTTATATTTATAAATCAAGGAAACATATGGTATTTGTCACACCCTGATTTTGACTCTAAGTCCTCGCTTTTGTTTGAGCGTCATCTTGCATGTCTGTGTACGTGTTTATTGTGACTAAGCCGTTTGTGGAGGTGCAGTAATTTCGAGTGGAGATAATATTTGTTATCACAGTCAAGCATTTCAGGGCATAAGTCTTATGATTCAAAGAGCCCTAAGGTTTTCTACTAGTTTGAACCTCCGGTTTCATTAAAGATCAATTCAACTGGTTCTCTCATAAAACTAGGGTTTTGGTCCTATTCAACCTCTCAAGTCATTTTTTCATTATCGTACACCTAATGCTTGTGGACTAGGGTTTTTTTTTTCTTCTCAATGTATTAAATTACATCTTCATTCAGTACGCAAGAAGATTTTAGCTCTTACTCATGTTTGAGCTTGTTAAACATTTATCATTTGGAGATCATATTTTAGCCTTGTCAAAGGATTCTTCAAGCTAGAATTGGGAGAGATTCCTGTTGAGGTGGAGGATGTTGACGTTGAATTGTGTATCCTAGATGAAGTCGAAGAAGACGCAAAAGATGTTGTCGAAGATGAGGAGACTGATAATGACTATCTTCTAGCAAGAGACAGGTCGAGGAGAGTCATCAAGCCACCTTAAAGACTTGGGTATGTAGATCTTATAGCTTATGCCTTAATCTTTGCAAGTGAGATTCTAGACAAAGAACTTAGAGACTATAAGGAAGTTATGAGGATTCGAAAGAAGACTGAGTGGCTAAAGGCAATGGATGATGAGATAAAATCTCTTCATGATAGCAAGACCTGGGAGCTGATCAAGAAACCTGCTAGATCCAGGTTAGTCAGCTGTAAATGATGTGTTCTCTCCTGTTTCACAGCACAGATCCATTTGAATGTTGCTTGCCACAGTGGCCCAGTTTGACATTGAACTGGAACAGATGGATGTGAAGACTGCGTTCTTGTATGGTGATCTAGATAAAACAATCCTTATGAGGCAACTTGAAGGGTATGTCGAAAAAGGGAAGGAAGATTATGTGTGCAAGCTGAATAGATCCTTATATGGACTGAAACAATCTCCTCGACAAGAGATTCAGCAAGTTCATGGCACGCATAAGTTTCATTAGAAGTCAGATCGACCACTGTGTTTACTTCAGATTTTGACCTGGTAATTCATTTGTTATTCTATTGCTTTATGTGGATGATATTCTAATAGCAAGCAACAATTTCGAAGATGTAATTAGGGTGAAGGTTGAACTCAATAAGGAGTTCGGCATGAAGGATCTGAGAGTTGCGTCCAGGATTCTTGGGATTGACATCCAAAGAGATAGAAAGTAGTCAAAATTATGCTTATCTCAATAGGCATACCTACGGAAGATTCTCGAAAAGTATGGTATGTCGAATTCAAAGCCTGTTGTGACTCCGACAAACCCTTAATTCAAGCTGAGTATAGATCAGTGTCCCATCACTGATGTCGAAAGAGGTTATATGAATAGTATTCCATATGCGAATATAATGGGTTTTTGATGTATGTTATGGTTTGTAATAGACCCGACATAGCATATGTAGTAAGTCTTATAAGCAAGTACATGGAGAATTCTAGAAAGGCTCACTAGTAAGCATTGAAGTGGATTCTAAGGTACATAAATTGGTCTCTGAATAGAGTCCTAATTTATGGTGGAGCCTTGGGTGAAGATAGTAAAGCAGCAATCAAAAGATATGTCGACTCTGATTATGCAGGTTGTATGGATTCTAGAAAATCTATTTCTGGATATATGTTCAATATGTTTGGGACAACAATCAGTTTAAAAGCTACACTTCAGAAGGTTGTTGCCTTATCAACCACTGAAGCGGAATATATCTCCCTAACTGAAGCTGTGAAGGAAGCATTGTGGCTTGACGGTTTTTCAAAGGAGCTGAAACTTCAAGGTCGAGTTATCGTTGTTAAATGTGATAGTCAAAGTGAAATACACCTATTGAAGAATTCAGCCTATCATGAACGGACCAAGTACATTGATGTGTGGTTGCATTTCGTCAGAGGGGTAATCGAGCATGGAGAAGTCCAAGTGCTTAAGGTTTCGACAGATCATAATGTTGCTGATATATCACCAAGACATTGCCTAGTTGCAAGTTTTTCCATTGTATGCAGTTGATAAAACTGCATGAAGAAAGCTAGTTTCTTAATGTTACAGAGTTAGATCCAAGGTGGAGATTTGTGAGATATTGGATCAAAATCTAGTATGGTCGAAGTCTATTCGTGAGTAATACGTGTTGCAGTCGAAGTTTGTTCTAACATGCATTAGTCAATATTGCTATGTTTGTTAGCATGTTGAATTGGGTCTTGCTTGTAAGCCCAATTGTTTAAGTTAGCTTGTACCCTAAGTTAGCTTGTAATGGTTAATTGTTAAAAATCTCATTAGGTTAGTGTGTTAGTTTTCTTATAAATAGTAAGCTAGTATCTCAACTTATATAAGGAAAAATAGGAAGATAAAATCCTAATTCAAGAGAGAGAGGTTATTTGTTATTCTTGTATACTTGTAATCTTGTTTGATAGAGAAAGGAAAGAATAGTAGTTTATAACCAACCCTTGTTGTTTTCCCTTGTTTTCTTTGTTAACCCTAACCCCTGTGTGTTTCGTGGCTATAAAGAAATCGTTTATATTCTGTTTCAAGGCATCCTATTCACAACAGATTGCAAGGGCATAAAAAATGTTTTGTTCTAGATTGAAGAACATTAAAGATTTTTTCTGTCTTTCAATCTATTATAAAGAATGATGCGTAAGAATTTGGAGCGCCTACATGTAAGTTAGATTTAGGGTAAAATATGATTAGCGAGTTCTTTATAGTAAAATATGATAATTTAATCCCTCGATTATTAAAGATAATCGAAGGTATAGATCATTAATTTGAAAATTAAAAATAAAATAAAAAGAAAGAATCCACTTTTAAAGAAATAAAAATATAAATTGTTGTTGTTGGGATTCGACGCATGTCCTGAATTATTTTCCCCCTCGGTTATATTTATAAATCAAGGAAACATATGGTATTTGTCACACCCTGATTTTGACTCTAAGTCCTCGCTTTTGTTTGAGCGTCATCTTGCATGTCTGTGTACGTGTTTATTGTGACTAAGCCGTTTGTGGAGGTGCAGTAATTTCGAGTGGAGATAATATTTGTTATCACAGTCAAGCATTTCAGGGCATAAGTCTTATGATTCAAAGAGCCCTAAGGTTTTCTACTAGTTTGAACCTCCGGTTTCATTAAAGATCAATTCAACTGGTTCTCTCATAAAACTAGGGTTTTGGTCCTATTCAACCTCTCAAGTCATTTTTTCATTATCGTACACCTAATGCTTGTGGACTAGGGTTTTTTTTTCTTCTCAATGTATTAAATTACATCTTCATTCAGTACGCAAGAAGATTTTAGCTCTTACTCATGTTTGAGCTTGTTAAACATTTATCATTTGGAGATCATATTTTAGCCTTGTCAAAGGATTCTTCAAGCTAGAATTGGGAGAGATTCCTGTTGAGGTGGAGGATGTTGACGTTGAATTGTGTATCCTAGATGAAGTCGAAGAAGACGCAAAAGATGTTGTCGAAGATGAGGAGACTGATAATGACTATCTTCTAGCAAGAGACAGGTCGAGGAGAGTCATCAAGCCACCTTAAAGACTTGGGTATGTAGATCTTATAGCTTATGCCTTAATCTTTGCAAGTGAGATTCTAGACAAAGAACTTAGAGACTATAAGGAAGTTATGAGGATTCGAAAGAAGACTGAGTGGCTAAAGGCAATGGATGATGAGATAAAATCTCTTCATGATAGCAAGACCTGGGAGCTGATCAAGAAACCTGCTAGATCCAGGTTAGTCAGCTGTAAATGATGTGTTCTCTCCTGTTTCACAGCACAGATCCATTTGAATGTTGCTTGCCACAGTGGCCCAGTTTGACATTGAACTGGAACAGATGGATGTGAAGACTGCGTTCTTGTATGGTGATCTAGATAAAACAATCCTTATGAGGCAACTTGAAGGGTATGTCGAAAAAGGGAAGGAAGATTATGTGTGCAAGCTGAATAGATCCTTATATGGACTGAAACAATCTCCTCGACAAGAGATTCAGCAAGTTCATGGCACGCATAAGTTTCATTAGAAGTCAGATCGACCACTGTGTTTACTTCAGATTTTGACCTGGTAATTCATTTGTTATTCTATTGCTTTATGTGGATGATATTCTAATAGCAAGCAACAATTTCGAAGATGTAATTAGGGTGAAGGTTGAACTCAATAAGGAGTTCGGCATGAAGGATCTGAGAGTTGCGTCCAGGATTCTTGGGATTGACATCCAAAGAGATAGAAAGTAGTCAAAATTATGCTTATCTCAATAGGCATACCTACGGAAGATTCTCGAAAAGTATGGTATGTCGAATTCAAAGCCTGTTGTGACTCCGACAAACCCTTAATTCAAGCTGAGTATAGATCAGTGTCCCATCACTGATGTCGAAAGAGGTTATATGAATAGTATTCCATATGCGAATATAATGGGTTTTTGATGTATGTTATGGTTTGTAATAGACCCGACATAGCATATGTAGTAAGTCTTATAAGCAAGTACATGGAGAATTCTAGAAAGGCTCACTAGTAAGCATTGAAGTGGATTCTAAGGTACATAAATTGGTCTCTGAATAGAGTCCTAATTTATGGTGGAGCCTTGGGTGAAGATAGTAAAGCAGCAATCAAAAGATATGTCGACTCTGATTATGCAGGTTGTATGGATTCTAGAAAATCTATTTCTGGATATATGTTCAATATGTTTGGGACAACAATCAGTTTAAAAGCTACACTTCAGAAGGTTGTTGCCTTATCAACCACTGAAGCGGAATATATCTCCCTAACTGAAGCTGTGAAGGAAGCATTGTGGCTTGACGGTTTTCCAAAGGAGCTGAAACTTCAAGGTCGAGTTATCGTTGTTAAATGTGATAGTCAAAGTGAAATACACCTATTGAAGAATTCAGCCTATCATGAACGGACCAAGTACATTGATGTGTGGTTGCATTTCGTCAGAGGGGTAATCGAGCATGGAGAAGTCCAAGTGCTTAAGGTTTCGACAGATCATAATGTTGCTGATATATCACCAAGACATTGCCTAGTTGCAAGTTTTTCCATTGTATGCAGTTGATAAAACTGCATGAAGAAAGCTAGTTTCTTAATGTTACAGAGTTAGATCCAAGGTGGAGATTTGTGAGATATTGGATCAAAATCTAGTATGGTCGAAGTCTATTCGTGAGTAATACGTGTTGCAGTCGAAGTTTGTTCTAACATGCATTAGTCAATATTGCTATGTTTGTTAGCATGTTGAATTGGGTCTTGCTTGTAAGCCCAATTGTTTAAGTTAGCTTGTACCCTAAGTTAGCTTGTAATGGTTAATTGTTAAAAATCTCATTAGGTTAGTGTGTTAGTTTTCTTATAAATAGTAAGCTAGTATCTCAACTTATATAAGGAAAAATAGGAAGATAAAATCCTAATTCAAGAGAGAGAGGTTATTTGTTATTCTTGTATACTTGTAATCTTGTTTGATAGAGAAAGGAAAGAATAGTAGTTTATAACCAACCCTTGTTGTTTTCCCTTGTTTTCTTTGTTAACCCTAACCCCTGTGTGTTTCGTGGCTATAAAGAAATCGTTTATATTCTGTTTCAAGGCATCCTATTCACAACAGATTGCAAGGGCATAAAAATGTTTTGTTTTAGATTGAAGAACATTAAAGATTTTTTCTGTCTTTCAATCTATTATAAAGAATGATGCGTAAGAATTTGGAGCGCCTACATGTAAGTTAGATTTAGGGTAAAATATGATTAGCGAGTTCTTTATAGTAAAATATGATAATTTAATCCCTCGATTATTAAAGATAATCGAAGGTATAGATCATTAATTTGAAAATTAAAAATAAAATAAAAAGAAAGAATCCACTTTTAAAGAAATAAAAATATAAATTGTTGTTGTTGGGATTCGACGCATGTCCTGAATTATTTTCCCCCTCGGTTATATTTATAAATCAAGGAAACATATGGTATTTGTCACACCCTGATTTTGACTCTAAGTCCTCGCTTTTGTTTGAGCGTCATCTTGCATGTCTGTGTACGTGTTTATTGTGACTAAGCCGTTTGTGGAGGTGCAGTAATTTCGAGTGGAGATAATATTTGTTATCACAGTCAAGCATTTCAGGGCATAAGTCTTATGATTCAAAGAGCCCTAAGGTTTTCTACTAGTTTGAACCTCCGGTTTCATTAAAGATCAATTCAACTGGTTCTCTCATAAAACTAGGGTTTTGGTCCTATTCAACCTCTCAAGTCATTTTTTCATTATCGTACACCTAATGCTTGTGGACTAGGGTTTTTTTTTTTTCTTCTCAATGTATTAAATTACATCTTCATTCAGTACGCAAGAAGATTTTAGCTCTTACTCATGTTTGAGCTTGTTAAACATTTATCATTTGGAGATCATATTTTAGCCTTGTCAAAGGATTCTTCAAGCTAGAATTGGGAGAGATTCCTGTTGAGGTGGAGGATGTTGACGTTGAATTGTGTATCCTAGATGAAGTCGAAGAAGACGCAAAAGATGTTGTCGAAGATGAGGAGACTGATAATGACTATCTTCTAGCAAGAGACAGGTCGAGGAGAGTCATCAAGCCACCTTAAAGACTTGGGTATGTAGATCTTATAGCTTATGCCTTAATCTTTGCAAGTGAGATTCTAGACAAAGAACTTAGAGACTATAAGGAAGTTATGAGGATTCGAAAGAAGACTGAGTGGCTAAAGGCAATGGATGATGAGATAAAATCTCTTCATGATAGCAAGACCTGGGAGCTGATCAAGAAACCTGCTAGATCCAGGTTAGTCAGCTGTAAATGATGTGTTCTCTCCTGTTTCACAGCACAGATCCATTTGAATGTTGCTTGCCACAGTGGCCCAGTTTGACATTGAACTGGAACAGATGGATGTGAAGACTGCGTTCTTGTATGGTGATCTAGATAAAACAATCCTTATGAGGCAACTTGAAGGGTATGTCGAAAAAGGGAAGGAAGATTATGTGTGCAAGCTGAATAGATCCTTATATGGACTGAAACAATCTCCTCGACAAGAGATTCAGCAAGTTCATGGCACGCATAAGTTTCATTAGAAGTCAGATCGACCACTGTGTTTACTTCAGATTTTGACCTGGTAATTCATTTGTTATTCTATTGCTTTATGTGGATGATATTCTAATAGCAAGCAACAATTTCGAAGATGTAATTAGGGTGAAGGTTGAACTCAATAAGGAGTTCGGCATGAAGGATCTGAGAGTTGCGTCCAGGATTCTTGGGATTGACATCCAAAGAGATAGAAAGTAGTCAAAATTATGCTTATCTCAATAGGCATACCTACGGAAGATTCTCGAAAAGTATGGTATGTCGAATTCAAAGCCTGTTGTGACTCCGACAAACCCTTAATTCAAGCTGAGTATAGATCAGTGTCCCATCACTGATGTCGAAAGAGGTTATATGAATAGTATTCCATATGCGAATATAATGGGTTTTTGATGTATGTTATGGTTTGTAATAGACCCGACATAGCATATGTAGTAAGTCTTATAAGCAAGTACATGGAGAATTCTAGAAAGGCTCACTAGTAAGCATTGAAGTGGATTCTAAGGTACATAAATTGGTCTCTGAATAGAGTCCTAATTTATGGTGGAGCCTTGGGTGAAGATAGTAAAGCAGCAATCAAAAGATATGTCGACTCTGATTATGCAGGTTGTATGGATTCTAGAAAATCTATTTCTGGATATATGTTCAATATGTTTGGGACAACAATCAGTTTAAAAGCTACACTTCAGAAGGTTGTTGCCTTATCAACCACTGAAGCGGAATATATCTCCCTAACTGAAGCTGTGAAGGAAGCATTGTGGCTTGACGGTTTTTCAAAGGAGCTGAAACTTCAAGGTCGAGTTATCGTTGTTAAATGTGATAGTCAAAGTGAAATACACCTATTGAAGAATTCAGCCTATCATGAACGGACCAAGTACATTGATGTGTGGTTGCATTTCGTCAGAGGGGTAATCGAGCATGGAGAAGTCCAAGTGCTTAAGGTTTCGACAGATCATAATGTTGCTGATATATCACCAAGACATTGCCTAGTTGCAAGTTTTTCCATTGTATGCAGTTGATAAAACTGCATGAAGAAAGCTAGTTTCTTAATGTTACAGAGTTAGATCCAAGGTGGAGATTTGTGAGATATTGGATCAAAATCTAGTATGGTCGAAGTCTATTCGTGAGTAATACGTGTTGCAGTCGAAGTTTGTTCTAACATGCATTAGTCAATATTGCTATGTTTGTTAGCATGTTGAATTGGGTCATGCTTGTAAGCCCAATTGTTTAAGTTAGCTTGTACCCTAAGTTAGCTTGTAATGGTTAATTGTTAAAAATCTCATTAGGTTAGTGTGTTAGTTTTCTTATAAATAGTAAGCTAGTATCTCAACTTATATAAGGAAAAATAGGAAGATAAAATCCTAATTCAAGAGAGAGAGGTTATTTGTTATTCTTGTATACTTGTAATCTTGTTTGATAGAGAAAGGAAAGAATAGTAGTTTATAACCAACCCTTGTTGTTTTCCCTTGTTTTCTTTGTTAACCCTAACCCCTGTGTGTTTCGTGGCTATAAAGAAATCGTTTATATTCTGTTTCAAGGCATCCTATTCACAACAGATTGCAAGGGCATAAAAAATGTTTTGTTCTAGATTGAAGAACATTAAAGATTTTTTCTGTCTTTCAATCTATTATAAAGAATGATGCGTAAGAATTTGGAGCGCCTACATGTAAGTTAGATTTAGGGTAAAATATGATTAGCGAGTTCTTTATAGTAAAATATGATAATTTAATCCCTCGATTATTAAAGATAATCGAAGGTATAGATCATTAATTTGAAAATTAAAAATAAAATAAAAAGAAAGAATCCACTTTTAAAGAAATAAAAATATAAATTGTTGTTGTTGGGATTCGACGCATGTCCTGAATTATTTTCCCCCTCGGTTATATTTATAAATCAAGGAAACATATGGTATTTGTCACACCCTGATTTTGACTCTAAGTCCTCGCTTTTGTTTGAGCGTCATCTTGCATGTCTGTGTACGTGTTTATTATGACTAAGCCGTTTGTGGAGGTGCAGTAATTTCGAGTGGAGATAATATTTGTTATCACAGTCAAGCATTTCAGGGCATAAGTCTTATGATTCAAAGAGCCCTAAGGTTTTCTACTAGTTTGAACCTCCGGTTTCATTAAAGATCAATTCAACTGGTTCTCTCATAAAACTAGGGTTTTGGTCCTATTCAACCTCTCAAGTCATTTTTTCATTATCGTACACCTAATGCTTGTGGACTAGGGTTTTTTTTTTCTTCTCAATGTATTAAATTACATCTTCATTCAGTACGCAAGAAGATTTTAGCTCTTACTCATGTTTGAGCTTGTTAAACATTTATCATTTGGAGATCATATTTTAGCCTTGTCAAAGGATTCTTCAAGCTAGAATTGGGAGAGATTCCTGTTGAGGTGGAGGATGTTGACGTTGAATTGTGTATCCTAGATGAAGTCGAAGAAGACGCAAAAGATGTTGTCGAAGATGAGGAGACTGATAATGACTATCTTCTAGCAAGAGACAGGTCGAGGAGAGTCATCAAGCCACCTTAAAGACTTGGGTATGTAGATCTTATAGCTTATGCCTTAATCTTTGCAAGTGAGATTCTAGACAAAGAACTTAGAGACTATAAGGAAGTTATGAGGATTCGAAAGAAGACTGAGTGGCTAAAGGCAATGGATGATGAGATAAAATCTCTTCATGATAGCAAGACCTGGGAGCTGATCAAGAAACCTGCTAGATCCAGGTTAGTCAGCTGTAAATGATGTGTTCTCTCCTGTTTCACAGCACAGATCCATTTGAATGTTGCTTGCCACAATGGCCCAGTTTGACATTGAACTGGAACAGATGGATGTGAAGACTGCGTTCTTGTATGGTGATCTAGATAAAACAATCCTTATGAGGCAACTTGAAGGGTATGTCGAAAAAGGGAAGGAAGATTATGTGTGCAAGCTGAATAGATCCTTATATGGACTGAAACAATCTCCTCGACAAGAGATTCAGCAAGTTCATAGCACGCATAAGTTTCATTAGAAGTCAGATCGACCACTGTGTTTACTTCAGATTTTGACCTGGTAATTCATTTGTTATTCTATTGCTTTATGTGGATGATATTCTAATAGCAAGCAACAATTTCGAAGATGTAATTAGGGTGAAGGTTGAACTCAATAAGGAGTTCGGCATGAAGGATCTGAGAGTTGCGTCCAGGATTCTTGGGATTGACATCCAAAGAGATAGAAAGTAGTCAAAATTATGCTTATCTCAATAGGCATACCTACGGAAGATTCTCGAAAAGTATGGTATGTCGAATTCAAAGCCTGTTGTGACTCCGACAAACCCTTAATTCAAGCTGAGTATAGATCAGTGTCCCATCACTGATGTCGAAAGAGGTTATATGAATAGTATTCCATATGCGAATATAATGGGTTTTTGATGTATGTTATGGTTTGTAATAGACCCGACATAGCATATGTAGTAAGTCTTATAAGCAAGTACATGGAGAATTCTAGAAAGGCTCACTAGTAAGCATTGAAGTGGATTCTAAGGTACATAAATTGGTCTCTGAATAGAGTCCTAATTTATGGTGGAGCCTTGGGTGAAGATAGTAAAGCAGCAATCAAAAGATATGTCGACTCTGATTATGCAGGTTGTATGGATTCTAGAAAATCTATTTCTGGATATATGTTCAATATGTTTGGGACAACAATCAGTTTAAAAGCTACACTTCAGAAGGTTGTTGCCTTATCAACCACTGAAGCGGAATATATCTCCCTAACTGAAGCTGTGAAGGAAGCATTGTGGCTTGACGGTTTTTCAAAGGAGCTGAAACTTCAAGGTCGAGTTATCGTTGTTAAATGTGATAGTCAAAGTGAAATACACCTATTGAAGAATTCAGCCTATCATGAACGGACCAAGTACATTGATGTGTGGTTGCATTTCGTCAGAGGGGTAATCGAGCATGGAGAAGTCCAAGTGCTTAAGGTTTCGACAGATCATAATGTTGCTGATATATCACCAAGACATTGCCTAGTTGCAAGTTTTTCCATTGTATGCAGTTGATAAAACTGCATGAAGAAAGCTAGTTTCTTAATGTTACAGAGTTAGATCCAAGGTGGAGATTTGTGAGATATTGGATCAAAATCTAGTATGGTCGAAGTCTATTCGTGAGTAATACGTGTTGCAGTCGAAGTTTGTTCTAACATGCATTAGTCAATATTGCTATGTTTGTTAGCATGTTGAATTGGGTCTTGCTTGTAAGCCCAATTGTTTAAGTTAGCTTGTACCCTAAGTTAGCTTGTAATGGTTAATTGTTAAAAATCTCATTAGGTTAGTGTGTTAGTTTTCTTATAAATAGTAAGCTAGTATCTCAACTTATATAAGGAAAAATAGGAAGATAAAATCCTAATTCAAGAGAGAGAGGTTATTTGTTATTCTTGTATACTTGTAATCTTGTTTGATAGAGAAAGGAAAGAATAGTAGTTTATAACCAACCCTTGTTGTTTTCCCTTGTTTTCTTTGTTAACCCTAACCCCTGTGTGTTTCGTGGCTATAAAGAAATCGTTTATATTCTGTTTCAAGGCATCCTATTCACAACAGATTGCAAGGGCATAAAAAATGTTTTGTTCTAGATTGAAGAACATTAAAGATTTTTTCTGTCTTTCAATCTATTATAAAGAATGATGCGTAAGAATTTGGAGCGCCTACATGTAAGTTAGATTTAGGGTAAAATATGATTAGCGAGTTCTTTATAGTAAAATATGATAATTTAATCCCTCGATTATTAAAGATAATCGAAGGTATAGATCATTAATTTGAAAATTAAAAATAAAATAAAAAGAAAGAATCCACTTTTAAAGAAATAAAAATATAAATTGTTGTTGTTGGGATTCGACGCATGTCCTGAATTATTTTCCCCCTCGGTTATATTTATAAATCAAGGAAACATATGGTATTTGTCACACCCTGATTTTGACTCTAAGTCCTCGCTTTTGTTTGAGCGTCATCTTGCATGTCTGTGTACGTGTTTATTGTGACTAAGCCGTTTGTGGAGGTGCAGTAATTTCGAGTGGAGATAATATTTGTTATCACAGTCAAGCATTTCAGGGCATAAGTCTTATGATTCAAAGAGCCCTAAGGTTTTCTACTAGTTTGAACCTCCGGTTTCATTAAAGATCAATTCAACTGGTTCTCTCATAAAACTAGGGTTTTGGTCCTATTCAACCTCTCAAGTCATTTTTTCATTATCGTACACCTAATGCTTGTGGACTAGGGTTTTTTTTTTTCTTCTCAATGTATTAAATTACATCTTCATTCAGTACGCAAGAAGATTTTAGCTCTTACTCATGTTTGAGCTTGTTAAACATTTATCATTTGGAGATCATATTTTAGCCTTGTCAAAGGATTCTTCAAGCTAGAATTGGGAGAGATTCCTGTTGAGGTGGAGGATGTTGACGTTGAATTGTGTATCCTAGATGAAGTCGAAGAAGACGCAAAAGATGTTGTCGAAGATGAGGAGACTGATAATGACTATCTTCTAGCAAGAGACAGGTCGAGGAGAGTCATCAAGCCACCTTAAAGACTTGGGTATGTAGATCTTATAGCTTATGCCTTAATCTTTGCAAGTGAGATTCTAGACAAAGAACTTAGAGACTATAAGGAAGTTATGAGGATTCGAAAGAAGACTGAGTGGCTAAAGGCAATGGATGATGAGATAAAATCTCTTCATGATAGCAAGACCTGGGAGCTGATCAAGAAACCTGCTAGATCCAGGTTAGTCAGCTGTAAATGATGTGTTCTCTCCTGTTTCACAGCACAGATCCATTTGAATGTTGCTTGCCACAATGGCCCAGTTTGACATTGAACTGGAACAGATGGATGTGAAGACTGCGTTCTTGTATGGTGATCTAGATAAAACAATCCTTATGAGGCAACTTGAAGGGTATGTCGAAAAAGGGAAGGAAGATTATGTGTGCAAGCTGAATAGATCCTTATATGGACTGAAACAATCTCCTCGACAAGAGATTCAGCAAGTTCATAGCACGCATAAGTTTCATTAGAAGTCAGATCGACCACTGTGTTTACTTCAGATTTTGACCTGGTAATTCATTTGTTATTCTATTGCTTTATGTGGATGATATTCTAATAGCAAGCAACAATTTCGAAGATGTAATTAGGGTGAAGGTTGAACTCAATAAGGAGTTCGGCATGAAGGATCTGAGAGTTGCGTCCAGGATTCTTGGGATTGACATCCAAAGAGATAGAAAGTAGTCAAAATTATGCTTATCTCAATAGGCATACCTACGGAAGATTCTCGAAAAGTATGGTATGTCGAATTCAAAGCCTGTTGTGACTCCGACAAACCCTTAATTCAAGCTGAGTATAGATCAGTGTCCCATCACTGATGTCGAAAGAGGTTATATGAATAGTATTCCATATGCGAATATAATGGGTTTTTGATGTATGTTATGGTTTGTAATAGACCCGACATAGCATATGTAGTAAGTCTTATAAGCAAGTACATGGAGAATTCTAGAAAGGCTCACTAGTAAGCATTGAAGTGGATTCTAAGGTACATAAATTGGTCTCTGAATAGAGTCCTAATTTATGGTGGAGCCTTGGGTGAAGATAGTAAAGCAGCAATCAAAAGATATGTCGACTCTGATTATGCAGATTGTATGGATTCTAGAAAATCTATTTCTGGATATATGTTCAATATGTTTGGGACAACAATCAGTTTAAAAGCTACACTTCAGAAGGTTGTTGCCTTATCAACCACTGAAGCGGAATATATCTCCCTAACTGAAGCTGTGAAGGAAGCATTGTGGCTTGACGGTTTTCCAAAGGAGCTGAAACTTCAAGGTCGAGTTATCGTTGTTAAATGTGATAGTCAAAGTGAAATACACCTATTGAAGAATTCAGCCTATCATGAACGGACCAAGTACATTGATGTGTGGTTGCATTTCGTCAGAGGGGTAATCGAGCATGGAGAAGTCCAAGTGCTTAAGGTTTCGACAGATCATAATGTTGTTGATATATCACCAAGACATTGCCTAGTTGCAAGTTTTTCCATTGTATGCAGTTGATAAAACTGCATGAAGAAAGCTAGTTTCTTAATGTTACAGAGTTAGATCCAAGGTGGAGATTTGTGAGATATTGGATCAAAATCTAGTATGGTCGAAGTCTATTCGTGAGTAATACGTGTTGCAGTCGAAGTTTGTTCTAACATGCATTAGTCAATATTGCTATGTTTGTTAGCATGTTGAATTGGGTCTTGCTTGTAAGCCCAATTGTTTAAGTTAGCTTGTACCCTAAGTTAGCTTGTAATGGTTAATTGTTAAAAATCTCATTAGGTTAGTGTGTTAGTTTTCTTATAAATAGTAAGCTAGTATCTCAACTTATATAAGGAAAAATAGGAAGATAAAATCCTAATTCAAGAGAGAGAGGTTATTTGTTATTCTTGTATACTTGTAATCTTGTTTGATAGAGAAAGGAAAGAATAGTAGTTTATAACCAACCCTTGTTGTTTTCCCTTGTTTTCTTTGTTAACCCTAACCCCTGTGTGTTTCGTGGCTATAAAGAAATCGTTTATATTCTGTTTCAAGGCATCCTATTCACAACAGATTGCAAGGGCATAAAAAATGTTTTGTTCTAGATTGAAGAACATTAAAGATTTTTTCTGTCTTTCAATCTATTATAAAGAATGATGCGTAAGAATTTGGAGCGCCTACATGTAAGTTAGATTTAGGGTAAAATATGATTAGCGAGTTCTTTATAGTAAAATATGATAATTTAATCCCTCGATTATTAAAGATAATCGAAGGTATAGATCATTAATTTGAAAATTAAAAATAAAATAAAAAGAAAGAATCCACTTTTAAAGAAATAAAAATATAAATTGTTGTTGTTGGGATTCGACGCATGTCCTGAATTATTTTCCCCCTCGGTTATATTTATAAATCAAGGAAACATATGGTATTTGTCACACCCTGATTTTGACTCTAAGTCCTCGCTTTTGTTTGAGCGTCATCTTGCATGTCTGTGTACGTGTTTATTGTGACTAAGCCGTTTGTGGAGGTGCAGTAATTTCGAGTGGAGATAATATTTGTTATCACAGTCAAGCATTTCAGGGCATAAGTCTTATGATTCAAAGAGCCCTAAGGTTTTCTACTAGTTTGAACCTCCGGTTTCATTAAAGATCAATTCAACTGGTTCTCTCATAAAACTAGGGTTTTGGTCCTATTCAACCTCTCAAATCATTTTTTCATTATCGTACACCTAATGCTTGTGGACTAGGGTTTTTTTTTTGTTTCTTCTCAATGTATTAAATTACATCTTCATTCAGTACGCAAGAAGATTTTAGCTCTTACTCATGTTTGAGCTTGTTAAACATTTATCATTTGGAGATCATATTTTAGCCTTGTCAAAGGATTCTTCAAGGCACTGCTATTATATTCCTCATAATGACATGATACCTTCGCAGATTATAATACAATATGTAAGGAAAATGATTCACGATATTCAAGTTTCGATCCATCTTCATTTAATGCAAGATCATCTTTCACTCTATGTCACTATGCCCCTTCAAGGCGATCACAAAATCGAGCGTCAAATGGAATTTGAAGTTTTCTTTGATTATTTATCAAAATACAAGGGTTGACTAAGTCATGATTTAAGTCTTCATCAATATTTGGCCATGAGAGCGTTTAATTATATATTTAAAATGCAAGTTTTTCACAGAGAAGGGTGTTGCGCATGATAGCTTACAATATGAATTTTCTTTTAACATGTGTGCATCTTAGTTACTTGGCTATATGTTGTCTACAACAAGTCGAGCTTGTCAAGCATCCATAAAGGCACGCTATCATATTTTTCTTCATCACGGTACTATTTGTTGTCTACGTAATGCTTTATGGTGCAAACAAGGGTATATTATGATAGTCACTATGGCTACAAGTAGGACCCCTGTGCATTTGCTACAATTTCTATATCTAATAATCGTAAATTACATGATTGAAAATGAAAATAGAGGAGCAATGTGTATTAGATACAAGAACATTGAGAATACTGCAATTACATTTCCTACTGAGGATGTTGTACAAACTCGTTTCGTCGGGTTTTGAAGAAGAAAAAGGGACCACGCTTTGAGTTGCAAAAGGCCCTTCTAGAAAGAATTGGAGATCAAGTGTCATAAAAAACCGGTAGAAGCATCTAAACCGCCTCGCAAATGGCTGTCGAATTTCCAAAATAAGGCATTGATGTGGATGTGAAATCAGTAGTTCCCTTTACGGCAAGATAAAACCGTTGATAAGTAAGCTGCAACACGAATGGTAATCTCAAGTTTAGGATTGTGGTTTAAACCAAAAAAATCACAAAGCTAGAGTGGCAGTAAATCAGGTCATTATGAATCTTCCAAGAATTTGCAGACAAGATAAAGTAAAAAAGAAACTCACAAACTACAATTAGGATAACAACCACATTTAAAACCAAATCAAACAGGTTCCAGACAGTTTCAAAGTCCTTCCAAAATAGTGATGAGATAAATCCCATACATGTCACAAAAGTGTCGCGGAGAAAATGGAAGGAATATCATGAGACTTCAATGGCTTGTTTTTTCACTTAATCCTGTGAGTTTATAATGCTAACAGATAGGCATCGGGATGGAAAATAAAAGAGAGAGTTTAGAAGTTTACGACACAACACCATACCCCTTGTTTTTCACTCACAGCAAAGAAAAAAACACATCTTCCATGAAAAAAACAGAACCGCATAGAGCATAAGATACACACCAACATCAGGGGAAATTAGAAATTCACCTAACCCCCTTGCATACCATTCAGAAGAAGGATCATCAATACATCACCACATACACGACACGCACAACAGTAAGCAGGAGGAAATGTCAGCAGGCTTGAGTTCAAAGTAGAAGAGGAAGAACATGTTAGAACAGAGAAGGAGTACGTACCTACAAAGTCATCAACTTCGTCGGAACCATCGCGTCGAATCCTATTTTGGTATTTTCCTTTTGCTGATTCTTGCTTAAGTTACTAATTTATGCTATTTCTGCACGTATATTTGTTCTCCATCCAATTTCGCATTGTAGCACGATCCTTCTGAGCGAGTTTGAACCGGTGATTACGATCTTGATGTCATGATATGGGATCCTTAGTTTAGGGTTTCCGAGAAAATTCATGATTTCGTTTGTGAGGGAGGAGATTCGTGGGATTTCCATGTGGATTTTCATTTTTTGTGCGAATTAGTGAACTTCTTAGTGTTTCATAGAGAGTTTTGAGGATAATTCTTGAATGTTCAGAGAAGGTGACCATTGCTGGAAAGTGATGTTGATTTCGTTCTCCTCTCCTTTGAAGCGAGCGTCGTTAATATTGGATCGGGTGGGAACAACCCAGCCCAAGTTTTTTTTATCTTGTTTTTTTTTTATGTTCTTGTACATCATGGAGAATGGGCTTATCAACATAAGCCCGAACTTCCTTTTCTTTTTTCTTCTTTTACGCACCCCTATCACTAATCCCCCTGGCTTTTCTTTAGTTTAAGACTTGGACCTTATTTATTTTCCTTTTCTTACAACTTTTTTTTTATTATGTTGAACTTTGATTAATTTGTGAGATTATTTTGGATTTTAATTAAACCTTTTTTCCTAATTAATTATATTCGATCAATTAAAATTCTAATTAGTTTTGATAACTAATGTTCTCGCATTTTGCTTGTGAGATCTTGATGGTTTTTTTCTTGGTGACTGCTAAATAACCCCAATACGTGACCCTGACGATTGGACCTCCATGATCTCTTAGAATACTTTTGACCTCATCTGCAATAAATTGAACTGATATTGGGTTCAAGTTCTAAATGATCACGTGATAACAATAAAATGGCCTCCCCTTTCAAGTTTCATCTTCAAAATCATAGTTTTATGTTAAAGTTTTGTTGCTTATAAGAAACATCCAGAGGAAGAGGTATGTAGCATATTCGTCGATAAAAATCCGAATTGGAGCCCTTCTCTCAATGCGATGCAAATGCTGCCTTTGATACGTTTATGGAGGTTAAGTCGAGTACTCTCCCCAAGATGATGACTCGTCTCTTCTCTTAGAATCAATCAACAAACTTTCTCCCCTTGGAACTTTGACCATAGTCAACGGTTCCTCAATCCCTTTAGGAGAACTACAAATACTCTTATTCCATTCCCGTCAGGATACGTAGGCATAAGATGCAATTTCTTGGCGAGTATACTTAGAAATAAACCCACTAGGTCTTTCACCCTTAGTAAACAACAATAACACGGATAAAATAAGAGGTTCTTGTAGAGTATTGTAGATTCTTAGGATGCTAACACCTTCCCTAAGTTTAACCAACCCCCGAACCTTAGATTTTCTTGCTTTACATTGCATTGCATACTCACGGGTAATTCGATCTTTTTCCCTTCCCTTAGACAAATTAAAGACCGGTGGTGAACATGATTTGTGATTCAAGTTAATCAATAGCTTAATGTCCAATTCTCACCGTGACAAAATTGGCGACTTCATTGGGGAGCGTTCTTGAGGGTTCCCCCTAACTTGTTTATTTATGTTTATTGTTGTGTATATCTGCTTATTTGCATATGTGCATATTTATATTTGTTTATGCTTTGGATGGATATCCTTGTGTGGTGAGAAAAGTCCTACACCTGGACTTGAGTGTACTTATGATAGGAAGGTGATATATTTGAGAAGGCTTATAGGGAGTTGATTCCCGACCAAGCTAACTATAGAATCACCGCTTAGTTGAAGCCCTCTTGAGAATAGTACTGTTGTACGAGTATTCGTGAAAACACTTACTATTTTTACCTAGGAGCCTGTGATACTGGGAACCTTTAGTTACCCTTAACTCAACTTGGCCTTTCTTAGGACGTGGTGCGATAACTATGAGGGAGTAGTCCCAAAATAGTTGATATGCGATACCACATTTAAAAGAGGTTCTCTCGAGAATATTGTCAACCACCGAGTACTCGGGAAATTGATAATATCCGAAAGATGGACTGATGACTTTGGGCACCTCTCAGAACCCTTGTTCTACAGGTACATTGAACCTTTGGTACACACTATTTGGGGATGGGTATACCCTTTACTCCATGCTCATTGCTTAAACCTAAGTTTTCCCTTGTTTGTTTATGAATGTGTGTATCTTCATGTGTGTGCTCATTTGTGTTTATGAATCCTTGCATTCATAAGCATCATATTGCATTGGTTTCATGGAATTCAACTTTATTTATAAACATCGCAGGACCATTATGGATTGCAAAAGGAAAAATACTTTAAAATATTCTTTCAAGAGTTTTAAATTGGACAACCTAAGGAAGTTAGGAGCTTTGGTTGAAGATCAAGAAGGATTCAGAAACAAGTATGGGAAACTTTTATCTTTATTGAAGATTCAAGTGGACAGTGGACTTCTTTCTACCTTGTTGAAGTTTTATGATCCATACTATCACTGCTTTACTTTCCCATATTATCAGCTCTTGCCTACCTTAGAAGAATATTCTCAGTTGGTTGGTTTACCCATTTTGGATGTGTCTCCTTTCCTGTTCCTGGAGAAGAATCCTAAAGAACGGGACATAGCTAGAGCTATATATCTGAAGTCATCTGATATCAAAGACAATATGATTACTAAAGGTGGAACTTTTGGACTAACAACAGACTTCCTGATCAAAAAAGCCCAATATTACGCTGATCATATGAGCATGAATGCATTTAAGGCAATCCTCGCCTTATTTATCTACGGAGTGTTTCTGTTTCCAAGTTTTTAAGGATTTGTTTACCTTAAAGCCATCAAAGCTTTCACGAAGAACAATCCAGTACCAACTTTACTAGTTGATGCTACCATTCAGTACATCTCCGAAATTTTCATGGTGGACGGATGGTTACTTGTTGTGTGCCTTTATTATACAAGTGGTTTATGTCGCATTTACCCAAGTCTAGCTCTTTTTGGGATCTCAATAAAGGACATTGGTCACAAAAAATTATGGACTTGACCCACTCAGATATTGATTGGTATAATCATGTGTATGATGGGATATCAATTATTAATAGTTGTGGAGATTTTGCCAATGCACCTCTCCTTAGCACCAATGGAGGAATCAGTTACAATCCTGTTCTGGCTCGCCGGCAGTTAGGATATCTGCTGAAAGATCAACCCAAGAGTGTTTATGTGGAGTGTATCTTCTTTAAGGATAACAAGGAACTTCAGGAGAAGATTGTGATTGCATGATGTCACTTACATAAGAAAGGGAAAGAAATTTTGGGGAAGCCTAACTGTATCTCTTTGGAACCGTACCTCCAGTGGGTCAGAGATAGAGCTATCAAACTAAAGATGCCTTATCCCCGACAAGAACCCGTACCTTTAAAGAGGGAACCCGTTCTAATTTTCATGTCTGAAGCTGAAGAATTGAAGATTGATCTGAGCAAAGCGCAACGGGAGTCAAAAGCATGGAAAAATAAATATCAGGTGGTTGTTGAAGAGAATGTTGAACTTCAGAAACAACTTCAGCTAAAGAATAAAGAGTCACTTTCCTACAAAAAGAGAAAAGCACAGGAGGATTTATTTTCCTCTGACCCTCAGACTACTCCTTAGAAGTTGGTTGTAGACAAATTCATCTTCGAGAAGACCCAACTAGAAGATCAGATTAAGAAGCAGAATACAATACTTCCTTAGGGCTTTGTTAGCTCTAATTTAGCTGTTATTTTAAGACTCTTTTAAGAATAATTCATTGTAATTCGTTATTAAATAATAAATGAATTTCTTATGGTATCCTGCGACATTTATAACTTCTGGAATTCCATGAAACCTTTCATATTCGCATCTCTGCATTTCATTTTTTCTCTAACCCTTCAAGAAACTCAATTTGTTTTTCAGATATTGTAAAATGAATTTTAGAAGAGAAACGTTGAAGTACACCTTCAAGAGTCCAAAAATTGAAAGCGTAAAGGAATTGGGAAGTCTAATCGACAACCGCCTAACTTTCTAAGATGAATATGGAAGAACCTTTCCACTTTTAAGACTCAAGATGATTGATGGGCTGCTGGACACGCTCGTTTAGTTCTACGACCCTCTTTACCACTGTTTCACTTTTCCTGACTACCAGTTGATGCCAACTTTCAAAGAGTACTCTGTATTGATTGGAATGACCGTCACATCCCGACCTATATTTTCTGGATTGGAAGGCACACCCAGCGATCAGGAAATTGCTAACGCTACACGCCTGAGTATGACTGACATTCAAGCTCACATGACCACCAAGGAAGGAGTCCTTGGATTTCCAGCTAAATTCTTGATAGAGAAAATTTGCTATCATGCTGATAAGAAGGACGTTGAAATACTTGAAGCCACTTTTGCACTACTAGCCTATGCGATTTTTCTGTTTCCAAATGTTGATGACTTTGTTGACATGGACGCCATCAAAATCTCCATCCTCAGGAATCCTGCTCCCACTTTGTTGGCTGATACCTACCACTTTATACATCTGAGGAATTCTGAAGGAGGAGGTCATATAATTTGTTGTACTGCTCTTCTTTACTCATGGTTCATTTCGCGTTTGACAAGGTTTCCAAGTATCTGGGAGTTAAAAGAAGGACCTTGCTGGCTGAAGATAGTCATGGCTCTTACTCACTCGGACATCATATGGCATTACACTATGTATGGTGGAGTTAGAATGATTGACAACTGCCGAGACTTTCCAAATGTACCTCTTGTTGGGACAAAAGGGTGTATCAGCTATGATCCTACTTCAGATCTGGATTTTGAAGTGATTGTAGAAGTGCTTATTTGGAGTAATTTGGCTTAATTGTGAAGGATCTTCATTCATACATCATCAATTAGCTTGGATCTTGAAGTATTCGGGACTTCTTTGCTTAGATCTACACAATTATAGTTGAATCAACAATTACCAAATCAATTCTCCGATTCGTAGGTTGGATTTCTGATCTGATTTGATTTTCGAGCTTATTTGCATGTTTACCATGTTAATCTTCATATTCAATTGAATTGTGATTGATTTTAGTGGTTTGATCCTTGATCTGGTTATGTTGATCTATTTACATGCTGTTTAAATCTTGTTTTTCTGGTTTAAGTTCGTGAATAAGTGATTATGCGATCATCCGGTTGATCGGATAAGTGCTTATTTGCTGGAAAGTGGTTCTGTTTGTTGTTTTTCTGCTTCTGGTACAGTGTTAACCGGTTAACGTATATGGTTAACCGGTTAACCAACTCAAATATTCAAAATTTTCAAAGTTTTCAGGGTGTTAATCGATTAACGCCTGGTGTTAAGCGATTAACACCTACGAATTTCTAGATTTTCACTTGTTTTACACAGGTTAACCGATTAACAGTATGTGTTAACCGATTAACATTGTGCCAGAATGCCATATTTTGTTGTTTTCTTGCATGTTCGTATATCAGTTCGATTCGAATCATCATAGATCAGTGTGATGCATTAGGATTGAATTGTTTTGGATATTTGCTACTGTTTGTGGTTGTTCAATCATGATGTTGCTGCCATGTATGATCATTCTTTCAATTATTTGCATGTTTGTATGTGGTTCGAGTCGATCATTAGTTTGCATGTTCGTATGCTTTCATCTCTTGTTTTCTCCACATGTTTGCATCATTTTTGCATCGCTGTTGAGGTCGAGACGCGCTTGTGGCGACTGCTGCCCCACACACTTTTCCTCCCTCCCACCATTCTAATTGTGCATTTTTCATGTTTGCATTTATCTACTTGTGATTGATTCTTCCTTTGTTATTCTCGTGCTTTCTTGCCATGACCCCCATAGGATTCCTAGTCCCTCCGTTTAGGATGGGAGTAGGAGAGACATTAGGTGTTCAATCCAAGTATGCTAACATTAGGGTAGATGTTTCCCCTTTTTATCCAAACTTTAGGAATACTTTGCATGACAACGTTAGGACCGAGTTTCCCTTAGACCTTTCGTGCGTCTCTCTTCTCATCTCAAAATCATGCTAATTCATTTAATAAAGGCGATAAATGTTGCGCGCTACGATCCTTAAGCTACATGGGGAATGATGAGTGAGTGGTCTCCTCTCGCTTATCTATAATGTTTAGTATACGTCCCGTTTGGGGGCGATATACGACGCATTCACCTCCATGTCATAGTATTTAGTGCAACGTGAATCACAAACCGAGTTAATTCACTTCACTAAAAAATACAAAACAAATTCAAACCTTTTTCCTTCGAGATTAATCGGAACTTCTTTTTCAGAGAAAGAGTTTCGTTAAGCTTTGATTCTACCGCAAACAGGCTTCGTCCCTAACTGCTGGAATCATTGTTTAACCCTACTTGATTAAAACGCTTAATCAACCTGTGGTTACGTGTGCGCCCGAACTACGTCTGCTCTGATCTTTCATACCAGATGAAAGTACGTAGGCACAAGACGCGACGTCTTGGCGAGCAACCTTCCTCCTTCCTCTTCCGTAGTTAGCCGAACTACGTTGACTCTGATCTTTCATACCAGATGAAAGTACGTAGGCACAGAGACACGATGCTCTGCCGAGTCTCTTTCTTTTCTTTTTGTCCTGAAGCCAGTAGCTTAGATAGTTTGAACACACCCTTAGATAGATAACAAGCATGGATCCCGTCGAGTACGACGGACGTGAGGGATGCTAATACCTTCCCCTTGCGTAACTGACTCCCGAATCCAGGACTTGGTTGCGATGACCTTGTCTTTTCCCTTTTCGTCAGGTTTTTCCGATCATTTCCTTTCCCTCTCTTTGGGATAAATAACGAAAGGTGGCGACTCTTCTGTTTTTGCCGAGTGTTTTTCGCAGTTGCGACAATTAGACTTCTAAGTTTCTTTTGCTTTATTTTCAGCACTTTTGATGTAATCAAACTCTTGAAGGAGTACTTTCACATTGTAATATTTCTTCAATTTGAGTAATAAAATGTGTTTTTCAGTTACCCTAGAATCCTGTTGTTACAATATTGGCAAATATACTTTTGAGTTTCTTGAAGTTTCATTTGCATTTGTGCATGTGAATATGCAACAACATGGAATCCTTTGCATTCCAGGTTCTTACTCTTGTTTCATCTTCACAGACAAGCTGAATCACCGATATAATACTCGAGCCAGATAGCATCGAAGAATGGACCAACTTGAACAAGAGAATCGAATGCTCCGTGATGAAGTCACTTCTCTGAAGCAAAGTCTAGAAAGGCATAATGGGTTGGTTGAAGCACTGTCAAATCAATCAGCACACAACACTCAAGAAAATACTCAGAGAACTGTCATTTCTGAGGTTGTATCAGCACCGATCCTAGTGGTGTCCGCTGCTACTGAACCTCCATATAGCATGCCACTAGGTTTTCCATGGGGGATGCCTTCTTTCTTCACTCCAGCCGGTTACTGTCTGTTTGTTTCTGACGTTCCTGCTGTAACCATTGTTCCTGTTATAACTGCAATTCCTGCTACCACCGCTGTGATGACTATGCCACCACCACATATGAATACCTCTCCTTATGTCTTGGAAGAGTCGACGTATCATGGTATTCCAAGTGAAACTGTAGGGTTTGATGAAAGGATGGATGAATTTCAGGATAAATTCTCAGAAATTCAGAAAGAACTGAAAGCTCTTCGAGGAAAAGAACTGTTCATCAAGAGTGCTTCTGATCTCTTTTTGGTTCCGAATGTCAAAGTGCCGCTGAAATTCAAGGTTCCAGATTTTGAAAAATACAAAGGAAACACCTGTCCGCAAATCCATCTTGTCATGTATGCTTAGAATATGTCAGCACAGACAAACAATAATCAACTGCTTATCCACTATTTTCAAGACAGTCTAACCGGTGCAGCACTCAAATGGTACATGGGGTTAGACGATGCAAAGATTTGAACATTCAATGATCTCTGTGAAGCCTTCATTAAACAATATAAGTATAATGTTGACATGACGCCTGACCGGGATCAATTAAGGGCAGAAAGACAAAGAAAACTTTAAAGAATATGCTCAGCTCTGGCGAGAGTTAGTCGCCCAAGTTACACCGCTATTAGAAGAGAAATAAATGACCAAGATTTTCTTGAAGACACTCGGTTCATTTTTCTATGAGAGAATGGTAGCCAGCACACCCAGTGATTTCACTGAGATGGTAAATATGGGCATGCGTCTGGAAGAAGGAGTTCGTGAAGGAATGTTAGCTAGGGAAGGAAACACCCCTAGCAGTGCGAAAAAGTACGGAAGTAATTTTATAAAGAAGAAAGAACAAGATGTAAGCGTTGTGCATCAAGGACGACCAAGGAGGAGGTATCAACAGCCTTAGCAAGTTGCTGCTGTAACACCGATACTCAACACTCTAGCTTACCAGCCGCAGTTTGCTCAACCATACCAACAACCTCAGGCTCCCTGAGCTCTATAGCCGCAACGTCAACAAAATCAGCAATCTCCACAGCAAAATAGGCCACAATTCAACAACCAAGGTCGTGTGCACAAAAGACTAGACTTTGATCCTATTTCTATGACGTACACTAAACTATTCCTGGTTTTGATACATAAGGGACACATTCAGATGAAAGCTCTGCCCAGGTACCCAAAAATATTCCGTACTCGTACAGAGCTGATAAACTTTGCCCTTACCACCAAGGCGCTCCGGATCATGATATCGAGAATTGCTACGGTTTGAAGGCAGATGTTCAGAGGCTGATTAAGTGCGAGATCTTATCCTTCAAAGATTCCAATCCTAACGTACAAGATAATCCCCTACCTCAGCATGGTTCATCCACTGTAAATATGGTTCAAGGATGTTTGGGAGAGAATGATGCATTTGATTTGGAGAACATTCGAGAATCTTTAGTGAAGATGCATAGTGATCTGGCAAAGATGGTGTTTTTCAATCATGAGTAACACAACTACACTGATTGTTTTATTTGTTCAGTAAACCCTTGAGGTTGCCTCCTCGTGAGAGAAGATATTCAGGACCTACTAAACAGGAGAATCATTACGATTACATGTGAAAAAGTTCTAGTTTTGGAAGAAAGAAATGAAGAAGCATTTGTTATAGTACCCCACTTCAAGGAAGTGGAGCGCATTGAAATTACATACAACAATAGAAGACCTTTCGTAACTCCTTTGGTAATTAATGTGCCTGGACCAATTCCTTATACTTCCACCAGGGTAGTTCCATACAGATATAACGCCACGATGATAGAAAACGGAAAGGAGGCACCTTTACCTACTTTACCCTCAGTTGTTAATATCGTGGATGTTAATAGAGTAACCAGAAGCAGTCGAGTTTATCCATTAATGCTTCAGAAGAATAAATAGATTTCATTCGAGCAACCTATCACGAAGGATACAACCACAGGGCAGCCTAGTGGAGCTGAGTCTTCCTAAACTGATGAATTTCTGAGGTTGATTAAAAGGAGCGAATATAAGGTTGTGGATCAGTTGTTACAGACCCCGTCCAAAATTTATGTACTGCAATTGTTGATGAGCTCCGAAGCTCATAGGGAAGCGTTACAAAAGGTGTTCGAGCAAGCTTACGTTGAACATGATGTGACTATTGAATAGTTCGATGGTATTGTGGGTAACATTACTTCTAGCAATAATATCGGGTTCTGTGAAGAAGATCTCCCGGAAGAAGGAAGGAAACACAATATGGCATTACACATCTCAGTGAATTGTGGGAATGATGCATTGTCTAGAGTACTGGTTGACACTGGGTCTTCGTTAAATGTGATTCCCAGGACTACTCTATCAAAGTTATTGTATCAAGGAACACCGATGAGGCCAAGCCACGTCATTGTTAAAGTTTTTGACGGATCCAGGAAGACGGCAATCAGTGAGGTGGATCTATCAATGACTATCGGGTTACAAGTTTTATGATTACATTTCAGGTCATGGACATTCGTGCCGCCTATAGCTTCTTACTAGAAAGGCTGTGGATACATGAGGCTAGAGTAGTTACCTCTACGCTGCACTAGAAACTAAAATACACCTTCGAGGGAAAAACAGTTACAGTTTGTGGAGAGAGAGCCTTAGTGGTGAGTCACCTTTCATCATTTTCTTATGTTGAGGTAGAAGAAGAGGTCGAAACTCAATTTCAAGCACTGTCAATTGTTGATGATAATACCCAGAAGCCTAGAATTTCTATGTCGTCTTTCAAAGACGCACAGCGGGTTGTAAACAGTGGTCCCGAGGAGGTTGGGGAAAGATGTTATCTCTACTTGAGAATAAGAATAAGGAAGGTCTCGGTTTTGCTACCAGCTCAAATAAACTAGTCGCCAGAAGTCAAGTGATTCCACCTATTGAAGAAGTATTTCACAGCGGAGGGATTATTCATCCTCCTCACAATAACGTGGTATCTGAAGACGAGTCCGAAGGCTATATATCAGACGATTCTGTAAGTCTTTCCGTTCTGTACAAAGACTATGAGCCTTACATGGAAGATCCAGGTTATGATTCAAATACTGAAGATGCATATGTGCCTTTCTACTCTCCTAGATCAAGGCGCCGAGATTACAATTTTGAAGTCAATGCTGTCACCGAAGAAGACTTTGACGAAGACCTACCTAACTTTGTGACTCCAGGAGTAATAGCCAGGAATTGGAGTGTAGTCGACGTCCCTACCATTATTCATATATCAAAGTAATCATTTGTTCTAGTTTTTGGCTCTGCCCAAGGCGGAAATTTGTTGTGTGGGCTTATTTTTAAATAATTCCCTTTGCTTTGCCCAAGGCAAAGGTGATCATGTTAGGGCATGTTGTTCAACTTTGCTATCATTAATAAAAACATTATTTTGTTTTGTATTTATTTCTTTTATCTTTTATATTTTTTTCTTCTGGAAAATGATAATAATAAGCGACAATCATTTTGCGTATGCACACACTTTCATGTCATAAAACTAAATAGAATCATATCACATGTGCAGATTATTGCACGAATGAAATCCTAGAAATAACGACCCATTACCTCCACCAAACTTCGTATTTCCTGTGTTTGAAGCTGAGGAAGAAGAGGAAGATATTCCAGAAGAAATTTCCAAACTATTCAAAAACGAAGAAAAAGCCATTCAAGGTCACCAAGAGCTTGTGGAAGTGATTAATCTAGGTACAGAGGAAATCCATAAAGAAGTGAAAATTGGAGCTCTACTCAAGTCTGACGTGAAAGAGAAATTGGTTGAGTTACTTAAAGAGTATGTCGATGTATTTGCCTGGTCATATCAAGACATGCTCGGCCTGGACACTACTATAGTGGAGCATCACTTACCTTTGAAGCCAAAATTCCCACCGGTCAAACAGAATCTTAGAAGAACTTGACCTGACATGGCTTTGATGGTCAAAGAGGAAGTACAGAAACAGATCGATGCAGGTTTTCTCATCACCGCTGAGTACCCACATTGGTTAGCTAACATTGTGCCCGTTCCGAAGAAAGATGGAAAAGTCAGTATGTGCGTCGATTACAGAGATTTGAACAAAGCCAGCCCAAAACACGATTTCCCACTGCCTCATATTGATATATTGGTGGAAATCACTGCGTGGTATGAAATTTTCTCTTTTATGGATGGATTTTTAGGTTACAATCAGATTTGGATGGCTCTCAAAGACAAAGAAAAGACGTCCTTCATCACACCTTAGGGCACTTTCTGTTATAGAGTAAGGCCATTTGGATTGAAGAATCCTGGGTGTAACACCCCAAATTTAATTGGAATACTTTAATTTATTTATTTAATTGAGAATATTCATTTTTGGTGTTTTCGGTGGTTTTGGGAATTATTGAGGAATTATGCATATTGGGAGTATTTATTTTGGAATAATAGTATGTAATATGGATTTATTAATATTATTATGAATTAAAATAAATATAAGAGGAATAAGGGTAAATTGGGCATTAAGAGGAGTTAGTGAGAATATTATGGGAAAACCCCAAATTGTGAGGCCCAAGACTAGGTTTGACAAAATAGAATTCTGAAGGGAATTTGGATTCATTTGTTAACCGTGACAAGTTTTGGTGGCCAGAGCTCTGAGGAAAGATTGGAGGCAAAAGATTCCCGGAGATAATCGTGAAATATTTTAATCGGCTAAGGTATGAGGAGTATAGCTTTTCATGATTTCCCATGTATGCCTTTCAATGTGTTTATGGTTAGTTTAAGATTTAAGGGATTTTGGGTTGATGTGGTAAAGTAGGGAAATTGATAAGACTCTGAGGTTATGGCTAGTGGTTAGTATTCCTACCTGTTTGATGTGAAACATAAGAATTAGGAAACCTTAGGCCTTCATGGCCGAAACCTTAGATTATTATATGTCCGACCGTAAGGGATAGGGATATGTGATATGAGAAATTATGATGCCTTCAGGGCAATTGTAGGGAAATTGTAATTTAGGGCTGAATATGTTCTGGGATTGGCCTAATAAACCGTAGGTTTTGTGCCTTTATCGACGTAGGACCTTAGGGATGATTTAGGGATGTTTTGGGGGCATTGAATAAGTGAATCGTATGAGTATTTGAGTGAAAATCAGTTCTGGTGCATAGCAGATTTTGCTGTCATCGCGTTGTTCGCCTAGCGAAGAAAGCTTCGCCTAGCAAACAATGTTGTTCCCAGACTCGCCTAGTGAAGAATGCTTTGCCTAGCGAAGGAACTCTCCCCAGACTCGCCTATCGAACATGTCAGGGAACGTAGCAGAGTTTCGCGAATGTTGATCGTGTGCAGTGATGTCGTGATGTTTGATTCTGCGATTCCTGTGATGAGTTAACATGAGTAGGACAGGGAAGTTATGTGATTAATAGGTGATAGTATGAGGATTACCGCGAGTATAATTTGATGGTTTAATATGAGATAATATGAGATAATATTATGAATTAATATGTGATAATATGTGATAACACGATGGGTTAATATGAGTGTGAATATGAGCTCTATGTGATTTGTACATGATTATATGATGATTTCTATGACATATGATGATTATTATTATGAAGAATTATATGATGACATGATGTGTGATGATTATTATTATAACGAATTATATGATGACATGATGTGTGACGATGATTATTATGATGAATTATATGATGACATGATGTGTGATGATGATTATTATGATGTGCTATGATGACGTGATGTATGATGATGATTATGATGATGAGCTATGACGTTTGATGATGATGAATATGATGAATGATGATGCATCTATAATGTTATTATGAAGATGATTTGTAACGCGTGCATCATGCATTCATGTGCATCCGGACTTCGGTTCAGGACCTCGATTACTTTGGCTTCAATCCCATTGTGTGGATGTGAAGTGTTTTGATGTGCTCCGATTCTCAAGTAGAATCGATCCTATTGATGGGGATCTATGGATGGTTGATTGCCCAGTGTCCACCGTGCTGTGATGATTGGTACCACATGCATTGAGTCTATTTTGCATTTGCATTTATGAGCCTTTTTGTATAAATTATGATGTTGTGGCATTCGAGGCCTATTGCAGGATATGAATGTGTTGAATATGATTATGATGCCGTTTATGCATTAATTGTTATACATTGATTATTATGAATATTTTACTCACCCTGCCTGTTTGAATGTTACCTCGGCGTGGGTAACGTGCAGATGACCAGGTTTAGCTGTGGATGCCGTCGAGGAGCTATTTTTGAAGTTTTAGAGTCATTAGCCTTTATGGTTAACTTAGAGGGTCTTGCTCTGATATGTAACATCGGGTTGGGTTCCTTGGGTTAAACTTTATATCGTTGAATTATTTTGCTAACTTTCCCTTATGAGGAAAAACCTTTATTTATGCTTTGAGTTCCGCTGTTTTATGTTGTTTGATGTATTTTGGGGAGAACCCGTAGTTACGGATTATTGACCTATTTTGATGACATTGAGAAATGTACGCCCTTTTGGTGGCATTTTATTGAGATTTATTTATTTACTCTGAAATCTGTGTAATTTTGCCATGATAATTGTGGGGTAAAAAAGGGTGTTACATTAGTGGCATCAGAGCTAGTCGGTCCGTCCGGCCAAGTTGTCTAATGTTGTTTGTTCCTTTGTATGCGACATGTGTGTGAAAACATTGTCGGTACATGTTTGTTTTCTAACCTTTGTCTGCAAAAGTGGGAACAAATCAAGTGGGGGAGAATCTTGTGCTTCTCCAGGATGCTTCAAGTGTGGAGTGGTGGCTCAGTGTATCGATGAATGCTCTTATAGTTTGGTAAAGATGGTTTATACCCCATCATGATTTCCGGCTGTCTATTGACAACTTAAGGGAATGATCACCCTTAATCTCTTGTTGATAGTGGACGGAGTCAAGTTGGATGGGATAGACGTGTCTTGCAAGCTTAGATGTCGTGAGCAGTGAATTGCTTTGAGTTAAGCTAAGTGCTTACAGATGGTTTTGATAAGTCGGTGCAGAATGGTGCTGAGATGTTTATTTTGATGGAAACTTTGAGTGTTAATGAAAGTGGGGAAGTTGGTGGTGTGCCACTTATTTGTGACTATTTGGAAGTTTTTCTGATGAGATAAGTGATTTACCACCGGTGGAGTTTGCGATCGACTTAGTTTCTGGAACTAGTCTGATATTGATGGCTCCATATCGTATGCCTGCATTGGGATTGAAAGAGTTGAAGAGGCAATTTGAAGATTTGCTTGAGAAGGTTCTGTAAGGCTTTGTGTGGATTATAAACAAGTGAACAAGGTGACTATCAAGATAAGTGTTCACTTCCAAGGACTGATGATTTGATGGTTCAGTTGGTTGTTGCAAGTGTGTTCGGTAAGATGGATTTGAGATCTGGGTATCATAAATTTTGTGTGAAGGCTGAAGATATTCAGGAGACTGCTTTTAAAGTAAGGTATGAACATGATGAGTATTTCGTAGTACCATTTGGGGTGACTAAAGCACCATGTGGGTTGTGGGGTATATGAACGGGATTTCCTATACTTATTTGAGCGAGTTGATGGTTGTGTTAATCGACGATATTTTGGTATTATTTGAAGAGTGAAGAGGATCATGCTGAGCATCTGAAATTGTTGTTATTAGTGTTGAGAGGGAAGCAGTTGTGTGCAAAACTGTCAAAGTGTGAGTTGGTTGGAGGAAGTAAGTTCCTTAGTCATGTGATCTCAAGTAGAGTTATTGCGGTTGATATGTCGAAGGTTGAAGTTATATCGCAATGGGAAGCCCCAATAATCGGTATTGGAGATTAGAAGTTTTCTTGGGTTGGCAGATTGTTATTGGAATTCACTGAAGGATTTTTCCAAGTTATCTTTTCCATTGACACAGTGGACTAGGAAGGTTCAAGCTTTTGTTTTGGGATGCAAAGTATGAAGAAAAATTGCAAGAGCTTTTGAGAAGACTGATAATAGCTCGGGTTTGATTTTGCCGAATCCGACAGAACCATTGTGGTACATTGTGATGCTTCGTTGATGGGATCGGGAGGTGTGTTAATGCAACATTATCAAGTTTAGCTTATGCTTTAAGGCAACTTAAGGTACATAAGAGGAATTATCTGATGCATGATTTAGCGTTGGTTGTTGTTGTGTTTGTGCCGAAGCTTTGGAGGCATTATTTGTTTGGTTCTAGATTTGAGATGTTTAATGATCTTAAGAGCTTAAAGTATTTGTTTGATTAGAAAGATTTGAATATGAGGCCGAGGAGAATGGCTTGAACTTCTGAAGGATTATGATTTTGAATTGAGTTACCACCCTAGTAAGGCTAATGTTGTAGTTGATGCGTTGAGTAAGAAATCTTCGCGTATGCTGATGATGATGGTGAAAGAGTTAGAACTGATTGAGCAATTTCGTGATATGAGTTTGGTTTGTGAAGAGACTTCTTATGGAGTTAAGCTTGGTATGTTGAAGCTTACTAGTGGAATTCTTGATGAGATTCGAGGAGGTGAGAGTTCTGATTTGAGTTGATAGATCGGTTGAATTTGATGAGTCAAAGTCGAAGAGCTGATTTTCGAATTAATGGAAATGCTATCATGAGATGTCATGATAAAATTGTGTTCCAGATAGTGAGTATTCTTGAGGATAGGCATTTAAGTGGTTTGAGTATCCATCCTGGCACTATGAAGATGTAACCGGATTTGGAGAAATTGTTTTGGTGGCCATAGATGAAGAGAGAAGTGGTTGAGTTTGTGTATGCTGGTTAGACTTGTCGGAAGTCGAAGATTGAACACTAGAGACCATTGGGTCTGATGCAACCCTTGAATATTCCAGAATGGAAATGGGATGGTATTTCTATGGATTCGGTGTCGGGTTGCCGAAGACTGTGAGATGAATATGATTTGATTTGGGTAATTGTGGATGGATTAACTCGATCATCTCACTTCTTAAGTATGAGGATTAATCGTTCTATGCTGAAGTTAGCTGATATGTATATTGGGGAAGTTGTGAAGTCGTATGAGATATCGTCGAGTATTGTATCTGATAGAGATCGGAGATCTTCATCGAGATTTTGGGGAGAGTTTGCAGACGCTTTGGGTACCATGTTGAGATTGAGTTCTACTTATCATCCGCAGACGGATGGAAAAACAGAGAGAACTATCCAGTCTTTAGAGGATTTGCTGAGAGCTTGTGTGTTGGATAAAGGTGGATCATGGGATAGTTATTTGTCGTTGGTTGAGTTTACCTACAATAACAGTTACCATTCTAGTATCAGAATGACACCGTATGAGGCTTTGTATGGTAGGAGTGTAGGACTCCTTTGTGTTGGTATGAGTCAGAAGAGAGTGCGGTACTCAGACCTGAGATGGTGCAAGAGACGACTGAAACGATCAAGAAGATCCAAGAAAAGATGGGTTTTGAGAGTTACACCGGTAACTGGTGTTGGTCGAGCTTTGAAGTCTCGGAAGCTCACACCGTGTTTTGTTGGTCTGTATCAGAGTAGCGCAGCGAAAGTGTGGGAGAACTACCATGTTAGACTGTTTTATTGCTGTCGCTTGTGAAATTGCATGATGTGTTCATGTGTCTAAGTTGAGGAAGTACTTTGATTCAGAGGGACGATGTACAAGTGGGAGATAATTTGACCGTTGAGGCATTGCTAGTTCGAACTGGTGGACGAGAAGAAACTTTGAGGTAAAGAGATTGCCTCAGTAAAGGTAGTTTTGGGAGGACCAACTAAAGGAAGTTGGATTTAGGAGTGCGGAGATCAGTTGAGGGAGTCGTGTCCGACTCTGTTTTCTTGAGTTAATTTTCGAGGGCAAAAATTCCTTTAAGTGGGGGAGAGTTGTAACACCCCAAATTTAATTAGAATATTTGAATTTATTTATTTAATTGAGAATATTCATTTTTGGTTTTTTCGGTGGTTTTGGGAATTATTGAGGAATTATGCATATTTGGAGTATTTATTTTGGACTAATAGTATGTGTTGCGGTGGAAATAGGATCACAAACTATTAATGAGTTTGAATCGCAATTCAATTCACAACCGCTCTTTGATTTATCCGAAGGAAAAGGTCAAAAGAGGGAAAACCTATTTTGCATCGTAAACACAATGCGGGGAAAGATCTAGGATTCGGGGGTTGGTTAAATTTAGGGAAGGTACTAGCACCCTAAACTTCTGTAGTACTCTACAGGAACCTTTTGTTCAAATGCTTACTATTTGCTTTATTTATTTGCTTAAGGTATATGTACAAAGGATTAAAAGTGAGAAAAGAGACCTAAGGGGTTGATTCTAAGTTTACTCGGCAAGACATCGCATCTTGTGCCTACGTATCCTTACGGGAGTGGAATCAGAGTAATCGTAGTTCCCCTCAAAAGGGAAGTTAGAGACTTCTTGACTGTGGTCAAGGTCTCAAGGGGAATAAACATGTCTTAGGGACACGCTTACATGGAGTGTAGAAACTCCCAATCTCTACGTTGAAATGTTAAGTTGTAATTAGGGTTAAATTAGGGATTCCACGGCGGGAAACCCTAAAATGAGCGTGGCGGCTCTTTGACCTAATGCTAGGGGTAAAACGGTAACTTTGTCTGCGGCGAGACATTTATGGAAAATTAGGGTTTGTAAAGGTGTAAGGGTTGAAGGTGAGGACTATTGACACGGCGGTCAAACGGCTAGACCTAATTCCTTCGGAGTGTGGGCAATTGGGATATTGATAAATGCATGAGGTGATTGAGTTATGCAAACAAGACATAAAGACAGAAGTTAAAGCCATACAAACAGAAATTTAAAGGCAGAAATTTAAAGCGCGATTATTAGATTCGCGAGGTTACATATGAGAAGCAGTTACAATATGGTAATGAACTTTGAGTGAGAAAATAAGATGGCATAAATAATGGTAAACGTAATGAGCTGCAAAATGAACAAACGATGTTAGTGGGCAGAGATAGGCGGCAATCAAATGAGTTACGAGACGATGAAGAAAGAAAAAAAATGCAAATTGGAGATTTATTATTGTTTTATTTAATATTAACTTGCAAAATGATTTAATTTTAAAAAATGTTTTTTTAAAAAAGAGTTTTATTTTTGAATATTTCTAAGAAAAGTTTTTTCTTATTTTTATTTAAAAAGATTTTTTTAGTTTTGTATTTACAAAAGTTTTATATTATATTAAAAAAAGGTTTTAATTTTTATTTTAAAAAGAGGTTTTTTTTTATAATTTTATTATAAAAAGATTTTTGTTTACTTATAATATTTACACAAAAAAAGGTTTTTAAAACAAATATAAAACAATTTAAAAACAAATAAAACATAATTAAAAAAAACAAAATAAAAAAAATAAAACATAAGGGGTTGGGCCGGTCATCACCCCGGACCCAACCCAGCTGGTTAGTAATGGGGCCAGATATCAATTAGGGTTTCAAAACCCTCCATTCTTTCAGCGGCGCCGTTTGCACTTCGTTCTTCCTCTCGCTTCTCTCATTCTCATCCGCGATGCCAATCCTCTTCTTCTCCGTTCTCTTTCGATCTTCCTGAAGAAAAAAAAAACACATGAAAATAGTAATGAAAAGCATCCCTGGCTCACCTTTAAAGTGAAACTGGCCGATGATGGATGCGAGCTGAGGCCTGAGGGTTGATTATCCGTATTCTTCGCGAACGGTGATGGTGATCTCTCCCTTTCGCGATTTCCCGTTAGGGTTTGTTCGCGGCTTCGTCGCTTTGATGTTCTATCTCTCACAGCTACCCGTTCGCAGACGATATTCAGGGTTGGTGATGAACGATGATGACGATTCCTTTCCGTCTGAGTTCGCGGCCGTTTGTTCTTATTTGTGCCGCCTAGGGTTTTGCATGTGGCTCGTCCGTTCCTCTCTTTTCACAGGTGATATTCCTCTTTTTATAACTTGCTTTTGGGCCTTTAATCCGTGTTGGATTTGTGCTATTTTTGGCTGAGATTTGATTTCGTGTTGATTTTATCTGATTTGATTTTTCGTAACCAACATACTTTTGATTTAATTGGAAGTTTGATATGATTTCCTTCCTCTTCTGTGCTTGCACGAAACTGAGATTGGATTTGATTTGGGATGTGGTTCGATTTTCTGATACGATCTTTTTGATTTGATTCGAAACTTTCCATATTTGATTTGCCTTGACTGAACTTCATCTTTTGGATTTCACTTGGATATCGTTTTTTGGTTTATCTGATATGGTTTGCCTTGCACCTCCAGGTTGGATTGATTGATATCTGATATTGATTCATTTTCGATCTCGAACTGATTTGTTTGATTTTTGACGCAGCTCAGATTCTTTTCCTCTTCTTCTTTCAGAGAGGGCTGGTATTGAGGCTTAGGTCGAGTCAAACGCCGGGAAAGGTATACGGCGATGATGTTCATCTGAGCCGTGGCAACTGATATGGACTGCTATGGTTTTGTGCACTGAGATGTTTATGCTTGCTGGTCCTTGCCGGTATAATCCGTGCCATGATTTCGTGCTGTTTGCATTCTGAACTGGTTCGGTTTTACTCGTGAGTATGGTTTGATAACTTCACTTGATATCATTCACGTTTCGGTGACTTGTTTGTTGGGGCAATGAGGCTCATAATTGAGCCCCTGTCTGCGCTATGCTTTGTGTTGCAACTTGGTGTACATTTTTGTGACTTGCCATCCGTATTGGTTGAAGCTTGCCCCTAACTGACAACCTTTGGTACATTTTTTGATGCATCTTGATACAGCTTGTTTGGGTACTTCATTCTTCTTATTCTGTTTGAACTTGCTTTCTGATACATTAACTGCTGTTACACCTTTCTTTGGGTCCTGTTGGGCATTTTCTGTTATGACAGATTTGTAGGATGTTTCTCCTCCTGCTCTTGCGCACGAACTTGCCTTTTGATGCATTGTTTTGATGCAATTCAGTTTGTATTTTCTGTCCTGTTCAGAATTGATGCAGTTTGATGCAGTTTTGGCTTGCATTTCAGTTCTCCTGTTCTGTTTGGACTTGACTTTCCATGAACTCAGAATTGATGCTACTCATGAATTGTTTAGGTTTTGAGTTCCAAATTCTGAATCTGATACTGATGCGTTTGTGGCTTTTCAGGTGTTGGAAATTTCGGAACCAAAACGACTCAGACCTGCCGGCATCCGGGTCTGAGTCCAAACTTGCCTATGTTGCCTTATTCTCGTATCAGTTTGGAAATCCAATCACGGCAAAACGAATCAGTCCCGCTTCTTTTATTACTTCTATCTCTCGGATGTCCCGTAACGATAAGAACAGGTGTTACCTGATCTGACGCCCACGGCGCGGATCGGTAACGGGGGTAGGACGCAGCTTCGGTTGTGCCACTCCCGGCACTCGATGATGACATTGTTCTGAGAGTGTCAAAAACAACTTCTAACATTTTTTCTATATTGTTTGTTCTGTTTTGATGTGCAGGTGAATTTGGAGATTCTGCGGAGAAGCTTAAAGACATCATGAAGACACTTAGGAATTTTTAGGATTTAGGATAGATACTTATTGTAAATGAATCCTCTTGTAAACCAAGTTCAAATTCACTTATCCATTTGTAAACTGTAAATATTTATGAAATGAAATTCAACAAATATTCATATTTACTTTCTCAATTGTAAATTCAAAGTATCCATGAATAATAATTCAGAACCATTTAAATTCCCTCTTGAGTTGTAACTTATAAGTACTTATGAACACAAAGTTCAAAAATATTTAAAACTTACTTCTCCTTTGCATTTTATAAATGATATCCCGTCATATGATTATATCCAAACAAATTCAAATTAAAATCTCGTTGATCACATAACTTCTCAAAATAACCTTAACAGTATCCACTTCCTTTTCAACCCAACTTCATCTTATTAAGAGGAAACAAAACTGTTTAGAAATGTTTCAAAATCAAACAAAGCACGGCCCCGAGTCCAATCATATTTCTGACAAAACATACCGGCACCTTGACCCAAGTGGCAAATAAATGCCTCAGAACTTAATAACAGCCCGTTTTCAAGGAATTAGCAGAATTTGCGTAAAATGACCAAAATACCCCTGGAACCAAATCTGCAAAACAAAACACCTCCATAACTTGTTAGTGGTTAGCAAATGTACATATGAGATGATATGCGAAATGACTGACTAAATATGAGGGTAAAATTTGGGGTATTACAGTTGCCCCTATTTAAATAGCTACACCGGACGATTTGAGTGACAGAGACTCGAGGAATCGTGGTGGAGAGATTTAAATATAGATAACCGAAAATTTTGCCCTTATATGCGACGATATGCAATGCTATTGGACAAAGCGAGGACAACTTAATGCAGATGATATGATGCGTATGCTGGAATGATGAATGCGAAAATGATGACGAATATGACGACACAGGGACAGACGCTACGAGAAGAACACACTGGGGAAAACGACGCGCTGAGACACAGTACAACACTGGGGGATTCTAAAATGATGGTCAATTGGTGCGAACACGACCAATCGTCATTTTGGGAACGAGATTCTCAAATGGAGATGACACCTGTGAGACGGCCTCCACTGGGAATCTAAAAATAAAACTGGATCACGTACGATTGCAAGATCGATCACAGAATGCTGGAGCATTGAGCAAAGAATAACATCCAAGCTTCTGTAAACTATCCCTCGTGACAGGATCAAACGGACTTTTCGGAACTCCGTAACAAATATACAGGGTAAAGACCGGCTGTATGCCAAAATAAATGGACTTTTATAGGAAATGCCCCGATAAGCTTCTCGAGGGAGAATTGTCACTTATCGTTGGAAGGGACTTATGTGCCAAAATGGATAAGCACTCAAATAAAGAGGCTGCTGCTTATCTGATAAATAAATCTTCTCGTATTTAAGGTCGGCGCCTGGAATACGATTCTGATTCTTCTCTTACTGAAGGATAAATAAACTTCTTCATGCTTCAAGATCGTGCTCTCCTGAACATGAAAAGGGTAAACTGAACTTCCTCATACTTCAGAATCGTGCTCTCCTGACTATGATTCGGCTCTTTCGGATAAATGAAATTCAGAATCGTGCTCTCCTGAATATGAAAAGGGCGAATTGAACTTCCTCATACTTCAGAATCGTGCTCTCCTGAATATGATTCGGCTCTTTCTTGTAAATGAAATTCTTCATACTTCAGAATCGTGCTCTCCTGAATATGAATAGGGTAAACTGAACTTCCTCATACTTCAGAATCGTGCTCTCCTGAATATGATTCGGCTCTTGAAATTTCTTCATACTTCAGAATCGTGCTCTCCTGAATATGAAAAGGATGAACTGAACTTCCTCACACTTCAGAATCGTGCTCTCCTGAATATGATTCGGCTCAAACCTCCCCGTACTTCAAGATCGTGCTCTCCTGAATACGATTTGGTTTCTTCTTTTACTAAAGGATAAATGAACTTCTTCATACTTCAGAATCGTGCTCTCCTGAATATGATTCCGCTCAAACCTCCCCGTACTTCAGGATCGTGCTCTCCTGAATACGATTTGGTTCAAAACCCCCTATACTTCAAGACGACAGGTAAATGGAAGCCCAACTGCTCCATGGAGATGGCCATTTGCTGCGAGTCATAACGAAGATAGGATCGGCTTATTAGGTGAGAAATGTTGTATATCGATGCTGTAAGATGTAGGATTGTAATAATAGACTATCCAGGCATGAACTGGCATGTATCTGTAAAGGATTGTAGTTGATTTTCTTGAAAGATAGTGCAAAATAAATGCACGTCTGTGTACAGTGATGAACTTCTCGGGCGAGAACAGTCGCGTACCTGTCATGGTATGGTGAAAATCTTCAGATGGTGCAAAATAAATGCACGTCCGGTTGGGCTCGACGACCGACAATACTGAGATTCAATCTAGGATCGAGCTAGAAAGAAGACTGGTAATCAAGACTCCATCGAGGGAATGAGCTCGAAGGGTAAATATCTTATCCTGGCGAGGAAATATAGCTGAAATAACCGTCATCCACGAGGATCGAGCTCCGTAGGGAAACTGGAAACACATATGTATTTTATGCTTAGGGCTGACAATCTATTTGGAGAGAATGGACAAGCCCCAGTTACTTGGCGGTAACAACCAATGACGGTGAAACACAACGAACCTGTGAATGCTAATGCATATATTAATGAATATGTTAATATGAATATATGTTGATGTCTATGTATGTAAATATGCAGGATGTTACGAAATGAATATGTAATGAATATGTAATGAATATGTAATGAATATGTAATGAAATAGGCAGGTGATGCTTATGCCCTTGCGTATGCTGACGAAACAGACTAGAGACGGGACGAGAGATGAAATAAACATCTCGACGGAAATACCCTGCGTTCTCTGCAACCAATACGTCAATCATGGGTAAGAAAGATCAATGGTAGAACCAAATCTGGTTTTAAAGTTCTGAATTCTCTGAGGAGAAGGTAATCTGCTTGGGTGCACAGTATCATGTCTTCACATGGGGAGAAGAAAACCTGAGGGACACTTTCGAGTTACCCAAGAAAAAGTTGTCAGCTTATAGTCTCGCTGGGGACTGTGATGAGGCAATAGCTTAGGAGCCTGTTGCAACACTGAGATTTACTGGGGAACGAAGGCCGCCGTGAGTAAAATCCGTCGGGTGCATGAAGAAAAGTTGTGAAACCACATGGCCTTGATCTTGAAGGACCTTATAGTAGTCGCCATTTGTTTCCTTTAAAAACATGGTGCCCCAGGATACTTGCGTTGCGAGGTAGGGTCATCTCAAGAGGATTTTATAGAGAACACCGAGTCCGGTTGCCCCATTGTTCTCAAACTCTTTGAGAGATTTGTCAGGTCTCGACGTAACTGGCACAAATTAATCGTGTTACGACGAAATCTTTGGGAAATAGCTCTTAAGAACGTCAGACTCGCGTTGGTAAGCGAATTGGGAAACTGCCTGCCCCTGTTCAGCAGGATCTTCAAGTTCCACGGGTTATGTTCATATGTAAATCTCTAAGATATCAAGCAAAGTTGTCATGCCTGAAATGCCTATCCTGAGCTTGTCAATGTACACATATATTTGTCTTGAATTTTTGTTTTGAAAAAAAGATATCGCAACAACTTGTGACCGAAATCACTAGTCCGGATATAAGTTTTAATTATAATGCCAACATGAATTTTTCTGAGCATAGCTCGTGGGAGTCAGGAAACGTGATCTTGTCGAGTATGCTTTCAACCGAAGTCCTACTTCAATTAGGTCTTTTAAAGGTTGTATCGTGGCTCGGTTCACGGTTTAAGAAACAAAGGATAAAGGCTCAAAGTTATATTTGTACCCACCCATTCTTCGTGATGTTCTCCAATCCTAATTCAGTTAACCGGATACGAACGCTCATATCTCAAGCGGATTTGCTATGGTCGAGAACTTATCAAGGCTTTGGACATGGCAGTCACTCACCTATTTCTTTTGGCAATTGGTCACACGATCTTGTTCTTTATAGGGGTTCTAAAAACTACTGGTTTGTTGTTCTTATTCCCTAACTTTTGCCTGGACAACGTCTTTTGATCTGACTTTGGAGTCCAGCGGGATGCCCCAGTTTTGCCTAAGTCTCCTTCATAGGTTTTGACTTAGCAGGCTCTTATTTTTTTGAATATTCTTTTATGCACAAGTCATGTAAATCTTTTGAAAGGCTCGTGACTGCCCCACTCCTTAGGTAACCGAGGGATAGTCATTGTATTGGACTTCTTAAGATGCTAAGGATAAATTCTCGAAGGTTTGCTCTTCCTTTTTAAGAGTCTAAGCGCTCGATCGGTTTAACTGAAACCTACCCTGCCCCAGGTTAGGAGGAAAGTTCTTAAAAAAAAGAAAGAAAACTCCTACTTCAAGGCTCAAAGGGGTTGACTAGGGATTAACATCCTTATATCTCCCATGTTTGGGATTTGAAACAATGCCTTACATCATCAGCAGGTTTTTAATTGAAAGCATACGACAAGAAATCTGACGTTTTGGTTCGTCATCCTCCCCCCAATTCTCCATCAAAACAAGAGATCGGGTGAAGTTGGCATTATAATTTATGAAAAATATATTTTGAATGAGTGAAACGAATGGATTTATTCAAGACAAACATATGCGTTGCATTAATTAATCAGAGATAAATAAATTCGTACATGCTAAATATGCTTAATCAAAGAAAAATGCATATAAACAAATGAACTGTCGGAAAAATCCTTCTAAATGTCTATGAAATCCTGCATTCAAGAGTAACAGTTTCCTTTGGCGGAGCCTCAACGGAAAGGACGTCTGGTTTATGGTCACTGCGAGTCGTCATGGCTTGCCCCAGTTACGCTGGTCACATCTTCAACAGTTTTCAGTCGTTGCTTCAAAATAAATTTCCCAGATTCTTTGTTGATCCCGGTCTTATCATCTTGAGGGTTACTGAAATGAAGCGAGCTAGGCCTTTGAATGAATACTGGATTCGGCTGATTTGCCACAGGAGTAGCATGCTTTGCGGAATTCGAACCCGACAAGTGAGGGGTCCCGAGAGAAGTCTCGATCTTCGGCTGAGCATCGCTAAAAGACAACTTCTTCGTTTCTAGCAAATTTCTGACAACTTTCTTAAGAGCATAGCAATTCTCTAGATCATGGCCGGGCGCACCCTCATGAAATAAACAATGAGCGGCAGCGTTGTAACCTGCTGGTAACGGATTAGGCGGAGGACCCAAAGCACGGGTGGTAATCAGACCCTGTTGTACCAAATGGGAGTATAACTCAGTGAAAGTCATCGGAATTGGAGGACAAGGCTTATACTGACTCTTACGGAGATAAGGAACCTGACCCTGTGATTGTTGGTGAACAGGAGCGTTGGGCACTCGTTGACTGTTGACAGGAACTTGCATGGGCGGATAACCGGAAGGTTGTTGATGAACCGGTGCTTGATATACCGGAGCTGACTGCACAGGCTGGTATGTAGGAAACTGCTGATCGAAAGGAGGTGCAACAGTAGCTACATAGGGTTGTTGAACATATGAGAGCAGATAACCTTGAACATAATCAGGCTGATGTTGCCAAGGTTGAGGAGTAGCCATTTTGCGGTTCCTCGAACGTGCAGGTCCTTTACCATGGTCGGAGTTAGGAGTTTTGCACTTTGAAGGGGTAGCTCGTCGAACTGGTTGAGCACTAGGAGACACCAAACCAGATTGAAGACCATGAGGAGGTACATTCTCGACAGTAACTACTGGTTGAGGTTCCATAATGGTATTAGCAGTCTCAGAAACAACATTAGACTGAGCATCCACCTTCACACTAAGAGCTTGTAACATCTCCAAAATCTGCCCTACACTTCCTCGAAGATCTTCGAGTTCATGGCTGACACGGTTGATCTCTTGGTTTTGATCTTCCATCCTTTCGAAGGGTCGTATTGATGCAGAGAACTTAGGGTGACAAAACTGGAAGGTGAGAGAACCGAGTATGAGAAATCGGGAGACACATGCAATGCAAAAGTATGATGCTAAAATGTGAATGCAAATGAAGATTTCATGGAATTCAAATATTTACGAATATTGCGGAATACCAAAGAAACCTTTAATTCATTGAAGACAAATTACAAATAATATTCTTGCAACCAAAATAGCTAAATAAAATCCTAGAAAATCCTAGAGAAGCATCTTCCACAACTTCAGTGAGCAGTCGGGGATCCGGAGGGAAATAAATATTCGTAGAGCCTTCTCTTCTTGTAGGATTGTATCTCATCATTCTTCGACTGAATCTGCTTTTGAAGTTCTTCGTACTCGCTGACCATCACATGGTATTTGTTCTTCCATGATTCTGTTTCGCATTGTGATCTCTTCAAAGCGATCTTCAAAGTCTCAACTTCAGTCATGAAATACTGGACAAGTTCTTCTCTTTGAGGTAAAGGATCTTGGTGAGAGTAGGGCATCTTCAACTCAATAGCTCTTCCTCGGACCCATTGAAGGTATGGTTCCATGGACACACAATTAGGTCTTCCCAAACTTTCTTTGTCTTTCCTATGCAGCCGATTCCAAGAAGATAGAATCTGATCTTGAATCTTTTTGTCGTCTTTGAAAAAGATTTTCTCCACATGAATACCTTTAGGCGGTTCCTTCAAGGGGTATCCCAACTGTCGGCGAGCTAAGACTGGATTGTAGCTAATTCCTCCATTGAAACTGAGCAAAGGCACATTGTTGAAGTTTCCGCAACTATCAATGATCGATATCCCATCGTACATGCAATTATACCAATCAATATCAGAGTGAGTTAAAGCCATGACTTTTTGCGACCAACGTTCTTGATTAGATCTCCAGAATGGACCGGACTTGGGTAAGTGAGAAATAAACCACTTGTATAGTAATGGCACACAACATGTAATCATTCCTCCACCATGAAAGTTTCGAAGATGTACTGAATGATAAGTATTACCCAATAGTGTTGGAACTGGATTTCTCCTCATGAAGGTCTTGATTGCATTAAGGTCCACAAACCCTTCAAAACTAGGAAAAAGCAGCAACCCATAAATAAGCAAGGCAAATATTGTCTCAAAGGCAAACATGTCTTTATGATCGGCATAAAATTGGGCTTTCTTAATTAGGAAGTCCCTGAGAAAACCGGAGGTCCCCCCTTTAGTGATCATATTGTTTTTGACATCGGATATCTTCAGACAAATGGCTTTAGCAATATCTCGTTCTTTAGGGTCTTCCTCCAAGAAAGGGAATGGAGACTTATCCAAGATAGGTAACCCCACCAACTGAGAGTACTCTTCTAAGGTAGGTAAAAGCTGATAATCTGGAAAGGTGAAGCAGTGATAATCTGGATCATAAAACTGTAGCAAAGTCGCAAGAAGTCCTTCGTTTACTTGAATCTTCAACAAAGACAATAGCCTTCCATATTTGTCTGGGAACTTTTCTTGATCTTGAACCAAACCTCTTAGCTTCTCTAGGACTTCCAAATTAAAACCCTTAAAAGTAAATTTTAAAGTATGCTTCCTAGAGTGATCCATGGTATCCTGCAATGTTCATAAATAGAGTTTGAATTCCATGAAGTCTTAATGTAATATGATGCTTTATGGATGCAATGCATGAAAACACACAAAGTCCTAGGTTAAAGGTATGTGAGCGGAGTCAAGGTCTACCCATCCAGAAAGGAGTGTACTATAGGTTAGTTGTACCTGCAGAACAAGGTTCTAAAAAGTGCCCAAAGTCATCAGCCCATCTTTCGGATATTATCAACCTTCCGATTGACTCGGGGGTTAATAATATTCTCAAGAGAACCTCTTTTGAGTGTAGTATCGCGTAGCAACCGTTGTAGGATTAATCCCACATAGCTCCCGCACTACGTCCTAAATAAGGCCAAGGTGGTGTTAAGGTACTACGGTCCCCAATATCACAGACTCCAATCGACCATGGAAAAAGTTTTTACGATTACTCGTTCAACCGAACCATTTTCGAAAAGGTCTCAACTGAGCGGTGATTCTCGAATCAGCTTGGTCGGGATTCAACTCCCTATAAGCCTCATCGAATATATCCCCATCCTATAATAATGTCACTAGTCCGGGCGTAGGACTTATCTTACAACACAAGGAACAGTCCCAAATCAGAGCACAAATATATACATGCAAACAGATAGTAATGAATATGAACAAGTTAGGGATAACCCTCAAAAGTTTAGGAGTCCCCAGTGAAGTCGCCATTTTGTGTTGCGGTGGAAATAGGATCACAAACTATTAATGAGTTTGAATCGCAATTCAATTCACAACCGCTCTTTGATTTATCCGAAGGAAAAGGTCAAAAGAGGGAAAACCTATTTTGCATCGTAAACACAATGCGGGGAAAGATCTAGGATTCGAGGGTTGGTTAAATTTAGGGAAGGTACTAGCACCCTAAACTTCTGTAGTACTCTACAGGAACCTTTTGTTCAAATGCTTACTATTTGCTTTATTTATTTGCTTAAGGTATATGTACAAAGGATTAAAAGTGAGAAAAGAGACCTAAGGGGTTAATTCTAAGTTTACTCGGCAAGACATCGCATCTTGTGCCTACGTATCCTTACGGGAGTGGAATCAGAGTAATCGTAGTTCCCCTCAAAAGGGAGGTTAGAGACTTCTTGACTGTGGTCAAGGTCTCAAGGGGAATAAACATGTCTTAGGGACACGCTTACATGGAGTGTAGAAACTCCCAATCTCTACGTTGAAATGTTAAGTTGTAATTAGGGTTAAATTAGGGATTCCACGGCGGGAAACCCTAAAATGAGCGCGGCGGCTCTTTGACCTAATGCTAGGGGTAAAACGGTAACTTTGTCTGCGGCGAGACATTTATGGAAAATTAGGGTTTGTAAAGGTGTAAGGGTTGAAGGTGAGGACTATTGACACGGCGGTCAAACGGCTAGACCTAATTCCTTCGGAGTGTGGGCAATTGGGATATTGATAAATGCATGAGGTGATTGAGTTATGCAAACAAGACATAAAGACAGAAGTTAAAGCCATACAAACAGAAATTTAAAGGCAGAAATTTAAAGCGCGATTATTAGATTCGCGAGGTTACATATGAGAAGCAGTTACAATATGGTAATGAACTTTGAGTGAGAAAATAAGATGGCATAAATAATGGTAAACGTAATGAGCTGCAAAATGAACAAACGATGTTAGTGGGCAGAGATAGGCGGCAATCAAATGAGTTACGAGACGATGAAGAAAGAAAAAAAATGCAAATTGGAGATTTATTATTGTTTTATTTAATATTAACTTGCAAAATGATTTAATTTTAAAAAATGTTTTTTTAAAAAAGAGTTTTATTTTTGAATATTTCTAAGAAAAGTTTTTTCTTATTTTTATTTAAAAAGAGTTTTTTAGTTTTATATTTACAAAAGTTTTATATTATATTAAAAAAAGGTTTTAATTTTTATTTTAAAAAGAGGTTTTTTTTTTAATTTTATTATAAAAAGATTTTTGTTTACTTATAATATTTACACAAAAAAAGGTTTTTAAAACAAATATAAAACAATTTAAAAACAAATAAAACATAATTAAAAAAAACAAAATAAAAAAAATAAAACATAAGGGGTTGGGCCGGTCATCACCCCGGACCCAACCCAGCTGGTTAGTAATGGGGCCAGATATCAATTAGGGTTTCAAAACCCTCCATTCTTTCAGCGGCGCCGTTTGCACTTCGTTCTTCCTCTCGCTTCTCTCATTCTCATCCGCGATGCCAATCCTCTTCTTCTCCGTTCTCTTTCGATCTTCCTGAAGAAAAAAACACATGAAAATAGTATTGAAAAGCATCCCTGGCTCACCTTTAAAGTGAAACTGGCCGATGATGGATGCGAGCTGAGGCCTGAGGGTTGATTATCCGTATTCTTCGCGAACGGTGATGGTGATCTCTCCCTTTCGCGATTTCCCGTTAGGGTTTGTTTGCGGCTTCGTCGCTTTGATGTTCTATCTCTCACAGCTACCCGTTCGCAGACGATATTCAGGGTTGGTGATGAACGATGATGACGATTCCTTTCCGTCTGAGTTCGCGGCCGTTTGTTCTTATTTGTGCCGCCTAGGGTTTTGCATGTGGCTCGTCCGTTCCTCTCTTTTCACAGGTGATATTCCTCTTTTTATAACTTGCTTTTGGGCCTTTAATCCGTGTTGGATTTGTGCTATTTTTGGCTGAGATTTGATTTCGTGTTGATTTTATCTGATTTGATTTTTCGTAACCAACATACTTTTGATTTAATTGGAAGTTTGATATGATTTCCTTCCTCTTCTGTGCTTGCACGAAACTGAGATTGGATTTGATTTGGGATGTGGTTCGATTTTCTGATACGATCTTTTTGATTTGATTCGAAACTTTCCATATTTGATTTGCCTTGACTGAACTTCATCTTTTGGATTTCACTTGGATATCGTTTTTTGGTTTATCTGATATGGTTTGCCTTGCACCTCCAGGTTGGATTGATTGATATCTGATATTGATTCATTTTCGATCTCGAACTGATTTGTTTGATTTTTGACGCAGCTCAGATTCTTTTCCTCTTCTTCTTTCAGAGAGGGCTGGTATTGAGGCTTAGGTCGAGTCAAACGCCGGGAAAGGTATACGGCGATGATGTTCATCTGAGCCGTGGCAACTGATATGGACTGCTATGGTTTTGTGCACTGAGATGTTTATGCTTGCTGGTCCTTGCCGGTATAATCCGTGCCATGATTTCGTGCTGTTTGCATTCTGAACTGGTTCGGTTTCACTCGTGAGTATGGTTTGATAACTTCACTTGATATCATTCACGTTTCGGTGACTTGTTTGTTGGGGCAATGAGGCTCATAACTGAGCCCCTGTCTGCGCTATGCTTTGTGTTGCAACTTGGTGTACATTTTTGTGACTTGCCATCCGTATTGGTTGAAGCTTGCCCCTAACTGACAACCTTTGGTACATTTTTTGATGCAGCTTGATACAGCTTGTTTGGGTACTTCATTCTTCTTATTCTGTTTGAACTTGCTTTCTGATACATTAACTGCTGTTACACCTTTCTTTGGGTCCTGTTGGGCATTTTCTGTTATGACAGATTTGTAGGATGTTTCTCCTCCTGCTCTTGCGCACGAACTTTCCTTTTGATGCATTGTTTTGATGCAGTTCAGTTTGTATTTTCTGTCCTGTTCAGAATTGATGCAGTTTGATGCAGTTTTGGCTTGCATTTCAGTTCTCCTGTTCTGTTTGGACTTGACTTTCCATGAACTCAGAATTGATGCTACTCATGAATTGTTTAGGTTTTGAGTTCCAAATTCTGAATCTGATACTGATGCGTTTGTGGCTTTTCAGGTGTTGGAAATTTCGGAACCAAAACGACTCAGACCTGCCGGCATCCGGGTCTGAGTCCAAACTTGCCTATGTTGCCTTATTCTCGTATCAGTTTGGAAATCCAATCACGGCAAAACGAATCAGTCCCGCTTCTTTTATTACTTCTATCTCTCGGATGTCCTGTAACGATAAGAACAGGTGTTACCTGATCTGACGCCCACGGCGCGGATCGGTAACGGGGGTAGGACGCAGCTTCGGTTGTGCCACTCCCGGCACTCGATGATGACATTGTTCTGAGAGTGTCAAAAATAACTTCTAACATTTTTTCTATATTGTTTGTTCTGTTTTGATGTGTAGGTGAATTTGGAGATTCTGCGGAGAAGCTTAAAGACATCATGAAGACACTTAGGAATTTTTAGGATTTAGGATAGATACTTATTGTAAATGAATCCTCTTGTAAACCAAGTTCAAATTCACTTATCCATTTGTAAACTGTAAATATTTATGAAATGAAATTCAACAAATATTCATATTTACTTTCTCAATTGTAAATTCAAAGTATCCATGAATAATAATTCAGAACCATTTAAATTCCCTCTTGAGTTGTAACTTATAAGTACTTATGAACACAAAGTTCAAAAATATTTAAAACTTACTTCTCCTTTGCCTTTTATAAATGATATCCCGTCATATGATTATATCCAAACAAATTCAAATTAAAATCTCGTTGATCACATCACTTCTCAAAATAACCTTAACAGTATCCACTTCCTTTTCAACCCAACTTCATCTTATTAAGAGGAAACAAAACTGTTTAGAAATGTTTCAAAATCAAACAAAGCACGGCCCCGAGTCCAATCATATTTCTGACAAAACATACCGACACCTTGACCCAAGTGGCAAATAAATGCCTCAGAACTTAATAACAGCCCGTTTTCAAGGAATTAGCAGAATTTGCGTAAAATGACCAAAATACCCCTGGAACCAAATCTGCAAAACAAAACACCTCCATAACTTGTTAGTGGTTAGCAAATGTACATATGAGATGATATGCGAAATGACTGACTAAATATGAGGGTAAAATTTGGGGTATTACAGTATGTAATATGTATTTATTAATATTATTATGAATTAAAATAAATATAAGAGGAATAAGGGTAAATTGGGCATTAAGAGGAGTTAGTGAGGATATTATGGGAAAACCCCAAATTGTGATGCCCAAGACTAGGTTTGACAAAATAGAATTCTGAAGGGAATTTGGATTCATTTGTTAAACGTTAAAAGTTTTGGTGGCCAGAGCTCTGAGGAAAGATTGGAGGCAAAAGATTCCCGGAGATAATCGTGAAATCTTTGAATCGGCTAAGGTATGGGGAGTATAGCTTTTCATGATTTTCCATGTATGCCTTTCGATGTGTTTATGGTTAGTTTAAGATTTAAGGGATTTTGGGTTGATGTGGTAAAGTAGGGAAATTGATAAGACTCTGAGGTTAAGGCTAGTGGTTGGTATTCTTTCCTTTTTGATGTGAAACATAAGAATTAGGAAACCTTAGGCCTTCATGGCCGAAACCTTAGAGTATTATATGTCCGACCGTAAGGTATAGGGATATCTGATATGAGAAATTTTGATGCCTTCAAGGCAATTGTAGGGAAATTGTAATTTAAGGCTGAATATGTTATGGGATTGGCCTAATAAACTGTAGGTTTTGTGCCTTTATCGTCGTAGGACCTTAGGGATGATTTAGGAATGTTTTGGGGGCATTGGGTAAGTGAATCGTATGAGTATTTGAGTGAAAATCAGTTCTGGTGCGTAGCAGATTTTGATGTCACCGCGTTGTTCGCCTAGCGAAGAAAGCTTCGCCTAGCGAACAATGTTGTTCCCAGACTCGCCTAGTGAAGAATGATTCGCGTAGCGAAGGAACTCGCCTCAGACTCACCTAGCGAACATGCCAGTGAATGTAGCAGAGTTTCACGAATGTTGATCGTGTGCAGCAATGTCATGATGTTTGATTCTGTGATTCCTGTGATGAGTTAACATGAGTAGGACAGGGAAGTTATGTGATTAATAGGTGATAGTATGAGGATTAACGCGAGTATAATTTGATGGATTAATATGAGATAATATTATGAATTAATATGTGATAAGATGCGATAACATGATGGGTTAATATGAGTGTGAATATGAGCTCTATGTGATTTGTACATGATTATATGATGATTTCTATGACGTATGAGAATTATTATTATGAAGAATTATATGATGACATGATGTGTGATGATTATTATTATGACGAATTATATGATGATATGATGTGTGACGATGATTATTATGATGAATTATATGATGACATGATGTGTGATGATGATTATTATGATGTGCTATGGTGACGTGATGTATGATGATGATTATGATGATGAGCTATGACGTTTGATGATGATGAATATGATAAATGATGATGCATCTATGATGTTATTATGAGGATGATTTGTGACGTGTGTATCATGCATTCATGTGCATCCGGACTTCGGTTCAGGACCTCGATTACTTTGGCTTCAATCCCATTGTGTGGATGTGAAGTATTTTGATGTGCTCCGGTTCTTAAGTAGAATCGATCCTATTGATGGGGATCTATGGAGGGTTGATTTCCCAGTGTCCATCGCGTTGTGATGATTGGTACCACATGCATTGAGTCTATGTTGCATTTGCATTTATGAGCCTTTTTGTATAAATTATGATGTTGTGGCCTTCGAGGCCTATTGCAGGATATGAATATGTTGAATATGATTATGATGCCGTTTATGAATTAATTGTTATACATTGATTATTATGAATTATTTTACTCACCCTGCCTGTTTGAATGTTACCTCCACGTGGGTAACGTGCAGATGACCAGGTTTAGTTGTGGATGCCGCCGAGAAGCTATTTTTGAAGTTTTAGAGTCGTTAGCCTTTATGGTTAACTTAGAGTGTCTTGCTCTGATATGTAACATCGGGTTGGGTTCCTTGGGTTAAACTTTATACCGTTGAGTTATTTTGCTAACTTTCCCTTATGAGGAAAAACCTTTATTTATACTTTGAGTTCCGGTGTTTTATGTTGTTTGATGTACTTTGGGGATAGCCAAATCTAAAATGGAAGATGATCATGTTAAACACTTGTAAAAATTGTTTGGTCGACTAAGAGAATACAAACTTCATATGAACCCTAACAAATGTACGTTTGGTGTACGGTCAGGGAAACGTTTGGGTTTTATCGTTAGCCAGAAAGGTATTGAAGTGGATCCTGACAAGGCTAAAGCCATTCAAGAAATCCCAGCTCCTACTACAGAGAAACAGGTCAGAGGATTCTTGGGACGCTTAAACTATATTTCCCGATTTATATCTAAAATGACTGCTACTTGTGGGCCTATCTTCAAGCTTTTGAGGAAAGAACATGGTTATATTTGGACTGAAGATTGTCAGAAGGCTTTCGATATTATCAAGGAATATTTACTAGAGCCTCCTATTCTGATCCCTCCAGTTGAAAGACGACCTCTAATTATGTATTTGACCGTGTTAGAAGACTCAATGGGCTGTGTACTCGGTCAACTATATGAAATACGGAAGCAAGAGCATGTTACCTATTATTTGAGCAAGAAGTTCACCGACTGCGAATCCAGATACACTATGCTTGAGAAGACTTGTTGTGCTTTAGCATGGGCTGCCAGGCGCTTATGATAATATATGTTAAGTCACACTACTTGGCTCATTTCCAAGATGGATCCAATCAAATATATTTTCGAGAAACCTGCTTTAACAGGAAGGATTGCTAGATGGAAAATGCTATTATCGGAATACGACATAAAATCTCATACTCAGAAGGCTATTAAGGGAAGTGTCTTGGCTGATCACCTAACACATCAACCTATTGAAGACCATCAGTCCACTAATGATGATTTCCCTGATGAAGATGTGATGTATCTGAAAATGAAAGATTGCGAAGAACCTCTACCCGACGAAGGACCTGAACCAGATTCTCTGTGGGGTTTAATTTTTGATGGAGCTGTCAACACTCATGGGAAAGGAATAGGAGTAATCATTGTGACTCCTCATGGATCTCACATCCCGTTTACTTCCAGATTAACATACAAGTGTACCAACAATGAAGCCGAATATGAAGCATGCATAATGGGTCTTGAGGAGGCAATAGATTTAAGGATCAGGAATTTGGATGTATATGGTGATTTTGCTGTGGTAGTGTACCAAATCAAGGAAGAGTGGGAGACTCTTCAAGATAACTTGATTCCATATAGAGACTATACAAGACGACTACTACCTTTCTTTAACAGATTCAAATTCCACCACATTCCTCGTGACGAGAATAGGATGGCAGATGCTTTGGTGACATTGGCCTCTATGATTATAGTGAACTGGTGGAACGATTGCCCCAAGATTAACATAAACCGCCTAGATAGACCTGCTTACATATTTGCTGTAGAAGATGTTGGGGATAATAAACCTTGGTATCATGATGTTAAAGTGTTTCTTCGAAAGCAAGAGTACCTGTATGGGGCATCCAACAAAGATAAGAAAACATTAAGAAGATCGGCTGGTAATTTTCTCCTAAGCAATGATGTACTGTACAAGCGAAACTTTGACATGGTCCTGCTGAGATGTGTTGACAAATGGGAAGAAGACATGTTAATGATGGAAATACATGAAGGATATTTTGGCACTCATGCTAATGGGCATGCCATGGCTAAGAAACCCCTGAGAGCAAGGTATTATTGGATTACAATAGAGTCAGACTGTTATAAATTTGCTAAGAAGTGTCACAAGTGTCAGATTTACGCAGATAAAATTCATGTACCTCCGACTCTACTGAATGTTATCTCGTCTCCCTGGCTGTTCTCCATGTGGGGCATCAATATGATTGGTATGATAGAATCGAAGGCGTCTAATGGACATCGCTTCATCTTGGTAGCGATTGATTACTTTACCAAATGGGCCGAAGCCACTTCCTATGCTAATGTGACCAGACATGTGGTTGTTAAGTTTATCAAGAATCAGCTTATCTGCAGATATGGTGTGCTAAGCAAGATCATTACAGATAACGGGTCCAACCTGAACAATGGAATGATGAAAGATCTATGTGAAGAATTTAATATTGAACATCATAACTCTCCTCCTTACATACCAAAGATGAATGAGGCTGTTGAAGCTGCTAATAAGAACATAAAGAAGATTGTCCAGAAGATGGTTGTGACTTACAAGGATTGGCATTAAATTCACCCGTTTGCTTTACGCGGATATCGTACTTCGGTGCACATGTCGATAGGGGCAACTCCATTTTCACTTGTTTACGGTATGGAGGTTGTACTCCCAATAGAAGTTGAGATTCCTTCTATGAGAGTTCTGATGGAAGCCAAGCTCTCAGAGGCTGAATGGTGTCAGTGCAAATACGACCAGTTGAACTTGATTGAAGAGAATAGAATGACAACTCTGTGTCACGGCCAACTATACCAGCAAAGAATGAAGAAGGCGTTTGACAAGAAGGTTCGACCCCGCGAATTCAAAGAAGGTGACCTTGTACTCAAAAAGATTCAATCATTCCTTACTGATACTCGAGGAAAATGGACTCCGAACTATGGCGGTCCATATGTTGTTAAGAAAGTTTTATCAGGAGGCGCCCTGATGTTAGCAACCATGGACAGAGAAGAAATCACTCGCCCAGTGAACGTAGATGTAGTCAAGAATTACTATGCTTAGAATGTTGGAAAGTTTAAGTTTGGTTTAGGAAGATATGGGTTATTATTCTTCTGGTGTAACTGTTACTATTGTTATCATTTTTCAACATTATAATAATATATTGGAGTCATGCCTTTTCGCTGACTACCATTCAATAAAATGAAATCAAATTTTCAGACAATCCTTACTTTTACTTATTACTTGTGCAAATAAATGTTTTATTTTGATAGAAAATTTTGAACAAGTTTAAAATCGTTTCAAAAAAAACCTTTTGCGTGTGTTTTACTTGATACATGAATAATAAAACAGATGTTCGCAGATGTTTATTTCATTCTGGAAAGATATCAAGCTCTAGCACTCTTACAAGATTCCCTTTTGAAAAGGATATTTATTTTTACCCCCGCCAATAAGGACTTCTCCAATGAAGCGGATATTTATTTTATCCATGAATTCTAATCCCCTTGAAGCGACTAGATTCATCTGGACAATTCTACAAATAAAGTCAAACTATTATTTCCCAGAGAAAGTTCTGAAACAAGATTATATCCATCCCGATGATGTTTCGATTTGTGAGGATTAGGATGAGTACCTTCGTTGGAGATGTTTATTTCATCTTCGTTTCCTTTCTCTCATTGTTTTTTCAGCATAATCATAGCATGTAGATACATGGCATGTGCATTTTACATTTTTGTGTTTGTTTGTTCGTTCACTTTTGCTGTGTTTGTCCCCAATTGACTGGGTTTGTCTTCTCCATCCAAGTAGAGTCATCATCCCTAGGTAGAAAAATCACAACATTTCTAAATTCTACACTGAGTTTGATCCTCGTGGAAGACGGTTGCATTATTGGATAAAGATAAACCCTAATTGAGTTCATTCCTTAATGGATAGAGTCTTGCTTGACCGTTTCTCTTCAGTTACTTCCTGAATTGAACTTTGGTCCTTGACAATCACAATTTTGGATCTCTCTAGGCTTTTGAACATGGATTAAGTGTGCATTTATTTTGCACTTTTCCCCGGGAAGAATCTATTTGAGGATCACCATATTTCCTCAGCGTCAGTGTTACAACATTTTCTCAGCAATTTATACCCAGACAAAAAGTGGCAGCTCTTTCTTTGAGCAACTTGTTTCATTCTCAGGTTTTTCTATTTGGATGACAAACGGCAGTCTCCTCAAGACAGTTTGTCTATCCCCAATGAGTTTATCAAGATTATCAACTTATCCTCTATCAAATGGAACCTCTAGAAATCCGTTAGAGAAGTTTGATGAATATTAGTATAATGCATCAAAATCAACCGGCCTGCATCTCCTATGAAGATCCCCGATGATTCTTTTCTCCAATAAATTACGGATTCCCACTGAAGTCCTCAATCTCCAGTGAAGTTCCAATCCCCTGTGAATATACTCTCCCATAAGTATTCAATTTTTCAAGAAGAAACCGAGACCCGTTCATGACATACAACCTTGAAGCGCGGGGAGGTTTATTTTACCCATTTTCAAGTGGAATACTTTATCAAAGAAGAAACTGAGACCCGTTTAGGGCATACAACCTTGAAGTGTGGGGAGGTTTATTTTTTTTCAAGTGGAAGACTTGATTAAATAAGAAATTGAGACCCGTTCAGGGCATACAACCTTGAAGCATAGGGAGGTTTATTTTACCCTTTTCAAGTGGAAGACTTGATTAAAGAGGAAACTGATACCCGTTCACGACATATAACCTTGAAGCGTGGGGATGTTTATTTTACCCTTTTCAAGTGGAATACTTGATCAAAGATGAAACTGAGACCCGTTCACGGCATACATCCTTAAAGCTTGGGAAGGTTTATTTTACCCTTTTCAAGTGGAATACTTGATCAAAGAAGAAACTGAGACTCGCTCAGGGCATACAATCTTGAAGCGCGGGGAGGTTTATTTTACCCTTTTCAAGTGGAAGACTTGATTAAAGAAGAAACTGAGACCTGCTCACAACATACAACCTTGAAGCTTGGGGAGGTTTATTCATCGTTTCTAAAAGAAGTCATCTAGTCAGACAAGCTGGATCATTTTATTTCGGTTATTACCTTTGCTTATGCCATCATACCTTTGATGGTAGGTAATATATCGTATCATTTTGAACATATACCTTTGCTTAGGCTACTAGGTTGGTAGTAGGTCTCTTTCCCCTTCATGTTACCTTTGCTTAGGCTATCATATGATTGATAATAGGTAATATGCGTCTTTGTTTCGATTGGATACCTTTGCTTAGGCTACCACAAGTGGGTAAAAGGTTTTCCCTCAAAGTTTAAGTTTCTCGCCCGTTGTTCGAACTATCACATTCCTGATAATAAATACTATGCATCTTTATTTTGCTAGAGATACTATTTCACTTAGGCTATCCCCATCGAAAGTAGTTTGTCCCTTTCCCGCTGGAGTGAAATCTTCTCCCACAGAATCTTGCTCTACCAAGTTTGTTCCTCGCCGTTTTTCTTTCTTTGTTGTTTCATTATTCTCCGCGTGCAGTTATCCCCTATGGCATCATTCTCCGTAGACCTTTGTTTTGCATTTCAAATCATATCATCGCATAATCATTTTGTGGCATCTTAGGGCCACATTTTGTGCATGTTTGTCTTTAAGTCTCTCCTATCACGTCGAGACAAAGGTTTCAATCTCCATATCTCCGGATAGAAGAAACTTAAATAAGGGCATTTATCACACCCTAATTTTGACCCTAAGGCCTCGCTTTTCTTTGAGCATCATCTTGCATGTCTGCTTGCGTGTTTATTGTGACTAACCTGTTTGTGCAGGTGCAGTAATTTCGAGTGGAGATAATATTCGTTATCACAGTCAAGCATTTCAGGTCATAACTTTTATGATTCAAAGAGCCCTAAGGATTTTCTACTAGTTTGAACCTCCGGTTTCATTAAAGATCAATTCAATTGGTTCTCTCATAAAACTAGGGTTTTTGTCCTATTTAACCTCTCAAGTCATTGTTTCATTAACGTACACCTAATGCTTGTGGACTAGGGTTTTTTTTTTGTTTCTTCTCAATGTATTAAATTACATCTTCATTCAGTATGCAAGAAGATTTTAGCTCTTACTCATGTTTGAGCTTGTTAAACATTTATCATTTGGAGATCATATTTTAGCCTTGTCAAAGGATTCTTTAAGGAGCTGCTATTATATTCCTCATAATGACAAGATACCTTCGCATATTAAAATACAATATGTAAGGCAAATGATTCACGGTATTCAAGTTTCGATTCGTCTTCATTTAATGCAAGATCATCTTCCACTCTATGTCACTATGCCCCTTCAAGGTGATCACAAAAACGAGCGTCAAAAGGAATTTGAAGTTTTCTTTGATTACTTATCAAAATCCAAGGGTTGACTAAGTCATGATTCAAGTCTTCGTCAATATTGGGCCATGAGAGCGTTTAATTATATATTTGAAATGCAAGTTTTTCACAGAGAAGGGTGCTGCGCATGATAGCTTACAATATGAATTTTCTTTTAATATGTGTGCATCTTAGTTACTTGGCTATTTGTTCTCTACAACAAGTCGAGCTTGTCAAGCATCCATAAAGGCACTCTATCATATTTTTGTTCACCACGGTACTATTTGTTGTCTACATAATGCTTTATGGTGAAAACAAGGGTATATTATGATAGTAACTATGGCTATAAGTAGGACCCCTGTGCATTTGCTACAATTTCTACATCTAATAATCATAAATTACATGATTGAAGATGAAAATAGAGGAGCAATATGTATTAGATACAAGAACATTGAGAATATTGCAATTACATTTCCTACTGAGGATGCTGTACGAACTCCTTTCGTCAGGTCTTAAAGAAGAAAAAGGGATCACACTTTGAGTTGAAAAACGCCCTACTGGAAAGAATTGGAGATCAAGTGTCATAAAAAACTGGCAGAAGCATCTAAACCGCCTCGCGAATGGTTGTCGAATTTCCAAAATAAGGCATTGACGTGGATGTGAAATCAGTAGTTCCCTTTGTAGCAGGATGAAACCGTTGATAAGTAAGCTGCAACACGAATCGTAATCTCAAGTTTAGGATTATGGTTTAAACCAACAAAACAACAAAGTTAGGGTGGTAGTAAATCAAGTCATTATGAATGTTCCAAGAATTTGAAGACAAGATAAACTAAAAAAAGAAACTCATAAACTACAATTAGGACAACAACCACATTTAAAACCAAATCAAACAGGTTCCAAAGGTTTCAAAGTCCTTCCAAAACAGTGATGAGATAAACCCCAAACATGTCACAAAAGTGTCGCGGTGGAAATGGAAGGAATATCACGAGAGTTCAGTGGCTTGTTTTTTCACTTAATCCTGTGAGTTTGTAAAGCTAACAGATAGGCATCGGGATGGAAAAAAAAGAGAGTTCAGAAGTTTACGACACAACACCATACCCCCTGTTTTTTGCTCATAGCAAAGAAGAAAAACACAGAACCGTATAGAGCATAAGATACACACCAACATCAGGGGAAATTAGATATTCACCTAACCCCTTGCATACCATTTAGAAGAAGAATCATCAATACGTCACCACATACATGACACGCACAACAGTAAGAGGGAAGAAATGTCAGCAGGCTTGAGTTCGATGTAGAAGAGGAAGAACAAGTTAGAACAGAGAAGAAGCACGTACCTACAAAGTCATCAACGTCGTCGGAACCATTGCGTCGAATCCTATTTTGGTATTTTCCTTTTGCTGATTCTTGCTTAAGTTACTAATTTATGCTATTTCTGCACGTATATTTTGTTAGAACACAGATTGGTGTTTATTATATCTCTATGTTTTAATGATAACTCTAATGAAATTTTGTATTAAGAAAATATATACTCTAATTTTGTTCAAGTGTTTTTGTTTCAGATATTAAAATAAATATTCTTATGGAAGCAAAAATGCATCTGAACATTACGCTACGCAAAGCTCTGAAGCAACAGAAGCAAGTCATCAGAAGACTCTGAGCGCTGCCAGAAGTGACTCTGAAGCAGAAGCTGCAGAAGACTCTGAAGCGTAGTTGAAGAATTTGTATGAAGAGTTTCAAGCATTGTTTTAAGAAGACTCTGAAGTAATTTACGCTGCAAGTATAGAGGCTTTGTTATTCAAACTCTGCTCTGATTGATATTCACGCTGAAGCACTCTGGCTGCAAAACTCTGATAACATCAAGACTCTGATGTTGATAACTTTGAGACAGAAGCTTGTTGAAGAAAATATTATTCAAAGATATATCCGTTGGCATATTCCAAACGACTCTTTCCTTATTCATGTATGGCACAGGAAATCAGACAAAAGGGATTTATCTGAACATTCCTCTTCTGGGAAAGCTAAAGTCAATAAAAGACAAAAAGGCTACAGCTACTCTGCTACGCACAGTCTTCAAGCATTGGACTTTCTGTCCTATAAAAGGACGTCTTCAACAACATTTCAAAGTTGACGAATTATTGAGAAATCAAATTGAAAACTACTCTAAAGCTCTCATACAATATTTTTCATAAGCTGAATAGTTTTATTCGGTCTTAATCTAAGTGTAAAAATCACAGTTGTGATATAGCTTTTTAGAAGCATCTTAAACACTTGTTAATTTACATTTATTTGTAAAAGGTTCCTTAAGAAGACCAAGTTGTGGCCAGAATTTCTTGAGAAGACTAAGACAATTGTTCTTAATGGTTGACACTGTAATCTGTTTGAATATAGTGGATTAAGTCCTTGTTGAGAAAGGTAAATCACCTTGGTAGGGTGTGTCGCTACTGCAAAAAACGAGGTCAGCAAAACAAAAGAGTCGCCACCTTTTGTTATTTATCCCTCAGAACGGGAAAGGAAACAATCGGAAAAACCTGACGGAAAGGTATAAGACAAGGTCATCGCAACCAATGTCTGGATTCGGGAGTTGGTTACGCAAGGGGAAGGTATTAGCACTCCTCACGTCCATCGTACTCGATGGGATCCACGCTTGTTGGTTTGTTTACGGGTGAAAAACAATCTAGCTACGGCTGCTAAAGCTAAACGGAAAGAACTGACTCGATGGAGCATCGCGCTCTATGCCTACGTATTCCCTCGTGCAATGGGAAAGTCAGAGTCAACGTAGTTCGGGAAACTATGGGGGGAAGGTTGCTCGCCGAGATATCGCATCTCGTGCCTACGTACTTTCACACAGCGTGAAAGATCAGAGCTTACGTAGTTCGGGCTAACTACGGGTAGACCAGGGTGTTCTCGATCACACAGGGGTGAGAGAAAGGATTGACGATACTAGTGTACGCATTCTAGCAGTTAGGTGTATGCTGCTCGCTTGTCGGAGACTTAGGCGTTACCTGTTTGCGGTAGAACGGACGTAGTATGTCGGGGTTTAAAGGTATGGGTACCTACGGGTTCTAGAACTACGGTCTGGTCTCGATTGCGCTAGGGCAAGAGAAAGGGATATTAGTCGTCAGCGGGAAAGTCTCGATCGCACGACAGTGAGAGAACAGAGAAGTTAGTTGTTAGTGTGCTCGCTAGGATATCGCATCCTATGCCTACACATTCTCCTATGGTACGAGAAATCAGAGCAGCTGTAGTTCAAATAACTACAGCAAAAGGGGGAAAAGGGAAAAGGGAGCTCGCTAGGATATCGCATCCTATGCCTACGTACTCTCGTCTGGTACGAGAGATCAGAGCGAACGTAGTTCGGCGCTACATGAAAGCAAGTCTCGATTATGCAGGGGCAAGAGAAGGGGTCTCAATCGCCTGAATGCGAGAGAAAAGGGTTTCGATCGCACGGGGGAGAGAACAAAGAGGAAGCAGGCCTAACACGCCTAAACGGGAAGGAACTCGGGACACACACGCAAGAACCTAAGGCGTAGGAGCGAATGCGTCGTATGTCACCCAAAGGGTGCCACACTAAACACTCTAGACGATTGAGAGGAAGCCCCTCAATCACCATTTCCTACGTATCTAATGCCACAACTCACAACACTCAACGGTTGCATGAAGACTTGAATAAGAAATATGTTATCAAACGAAGCGGCTCCGTTGGCTCTTGACATATGCGCAAGCTCCATTCCAATCTTCTCCTCTATGGATCCTTGATGATAACGTCCGAATCAGAACCAATGTAACGCTTAGACCATCATGGTTTGACTTATACGATAAATCAAACTCTAAGAGGTAGCGTATTGATATCCGTGTCAAAGACAAGATAGAGAAATGATATCGAAAATCATTCTCTAATTGAATCATGTCACACGGCCAGCCAAAAATAAAATCAAAGTAAAAATCGGATAGCAGAAGGGAAAATAGGAGAGAAATCCAATCACAAATGAAAATAAAATTCTACTCCTAAAATGAAAATAAATTCTTAATAGAAAATACTCTAAAGAAATATAAAGGAAATTGCATACAGAAAAATAGCATGGAAATTCTATCCTAAAACGCTATAATATTCTATAAGAAAAATGAAAATTCTATACTATGCAATATTAAAAGAAATAATATCTAAGGAAAAATAGTAAATTCTATATAGAACTCTATAATATCCTAATAGAATAATAGAATATAAATTCTAAAAAAATATAAAATCTATATTAAAAATATGCTAAGAAATAATATCTAAACTATAATTCCTAAAAATAAAAAATAAAAAAATAAAACTAATATCTAGTACAAACACACAATCCAATACAAGCAAGAATTAAAAAAATAAAGGGAAAAGGGGTACAACCACTAAACTGGGGTGAAGCAGCAAAAAAACCACTGGGCCCAACCCACAATACAACCAGCAACAAAAAAAATAATAAAAACCCAAAGGGAAACAGGGGGTGCGCGTTGGGAAACAGAGGTATGACCAGTGATTCGTTGGGCCCAGCCCAGCCCAACACCACAACAAAAACAAAACACAAAATTCCAGCAGGGGGCGTATGAGGAAAACAGATGGTGGATTCAGCAACTCGTTGGACCCAAGGCCCAACATCCCAATTCAGTCCACACCTTTCCACCTTCCTTCTTCGTTGGCCTAAAACCCTAAACTATCTTCTTCCCTAACTTCATCGCCGCCGCCGTTCTCACCGTCTCCCACTCTCAATCTCAAACCGTCTCAACCTCCATCTCTTCTCTTCGTCTCAACCTCCGTTCTCTTCCCAAACCTCTCATCATTCCTCACCAACTAAACAACCCTAACCTGTTAAAAAAAACCTAAACATGAAGGAGTTATTCAAATCTGGAGATGGCATCCGTTGATGATCTACGAAGATCTGGTGACATGGCAATGATGAACCTGATGAAAGTGACGGCGATCTTCTGGAAAACGGTCGAGGTTGAGTGTTCTTGGTGGAGTTGATGAACGCGTGATGAAGGATGGAGATCTGGACGAAGATCGTGAGGATTGATGGATCTTGTGAAGTTTCTGGAAACTTCTGATGAGGATCTTTGTTGAACATTGATGAACCTTCACGAAATCTGGAAAACGCATGAAGGTTTGGATGAGATTTGTACGAAGATGATGAAAATCTTGTATGATTTCTGGATATTTGCGGATGAACACATGAAGTTGGAACAAAGATCTGGAAAATTTGATTGAAGAACTAATGGAGATCTTGATGATTTTCTGGGAAATGATTGGTGATGAATTGAAGATCTTGATGCAGATCTTGAGGAATCTGGAAGAAACGATGAAGAGATCTTGGAGGATCACTGGAAAAAGATGAACATGCATGAAGTTGTTAGACACGATTTGGAAAAACTAGAGAAAAGTGATAAACGTTGATGATGATGGCTGGAAACAGATGAATTTTCCGACGAGTTGTTACAGTTACGGTTTGGTTTTGGGTTACTTTGATTTTTCCGGCGACCGCCTCCGGCGGTTTGCATGCCGGCCGGTGAGGGAGAAGGCTGGGGAAATGTGGCAGTGTGCATGATGAGGGAGAGGACGCGTGGCAGGTGGAAGCGGGGTCAGGCAGTGTGAGGTGGAAGAGAGAGAACGAGACGTGGAAATGTGAGGTGTCAGAGAGAGAGTGTGAAGCGTGAATAGCCTCTTATAGTGCCAAGTGACGTGCTTCGGGTCTCCAAGATTGGCCAAGTGGCCCACCGAAAGTTGATTAATGACTAAAACCTGATTACAAGTCTAATTGAAAAGCTGACTCAAATTTAAGCTAATTAATGGCTATTAATGATGATTAAGATGACCAAGACATGATTAATACCTCAATTAATTCTGAAACGAAAATTAATGCTAAGTAATTAAAAAAATTGTCAATTAAGACTAATTAAAAATGATTAAAATCCTAATTAATATCTAATTAATCCTAGAAAAAGAATTTAATATAGAAAAATGATTTAAACTCTATTAAACTATATTAATATTCTTAAAAAAAGTTATATTAATCTAAAAAAAGAAATTAAAATCTATTAACTTTAATATCTATTATGTCTAAACAATTCAATAATATCTAGAAAAAGAAATAAACCTATTAATTTCTACAACCAATTAAATCTAGAAATAAACCTAAAAATAAAAAAAATATTAATATTCTAATAGAATCTATTTAATATTCTAAAAAAGAATCTAAGCTCTATAGGTTTCTAAAAGAATTAATATCTAGAAAATGAATTAAATCTATTAAAATCTAAACAAACCAATTAATATCTATATTAAAATCTAAAAAGAGTTAAAATCTATTAAAAATAGGAAAAACTATTAAAACCTCTAAAAATTATTCTAGAAAACAATTAACCTATCTATTTAAGAATCTATTTAAAAATTCTAGAAATTAAGGGAAAAACTAAAAAATGCAATAAAAGCCAATTAAATCGATTAAAAAAAGATGCGAGACTATAGCGAAATAAACGGTAGAAACCGGACACCGAAATGTCCTCAAAAACAACAGCAAGAGCTGAAAACACTGGGACGAGCACAAATTCAACAACAAAACTTGCTTATGCGCACTGGTTTGAACTCCCTGAAACGTAACCAGAGGGCTGTAATCCCGATAAAGTCAATCTGATTGAAAAAATGCAATGTACGCGGTATGCAAATGCAAAATGAAATGAGTTGAAACATATGCCAAATTGCGAGAAGTGGTTGGTCAAATTTTGGGGTGCAACAGCTGCTCCTATTCAAACGACTTGGACCTGAAGGGTTGAGAAGCGAACGACTTTCAAACATTCAAAGGTAGAAGACGGTTGAATACCAAAGGACCCGAAAATTTGCCAACCTGCAGAAATAAACTGCAAAAACTGCTTGGGGAACAAATATCCAGAAAACCGAATCCAGTTGTCATGACAACAACTGATCAATCATCTGACAAAGAACCTGACTTTAGCACCAGTTACCTATGTGACGCCACAGATAACAAACCCGAAGGTTGGATCAACATGCACTTGATCCTCTCACGTCGTCTAACAATAGACAGGAAGAGAAATACTCACATCGTCTAAAGGAAGACGGAAAGACACCATCCCGAAGGAGAGCAATATTCATACTCACATCGTCTAATGATAGACGGAAAGGCACCATCCCGAAGGCTCACATTGTCTACTGATAGACAGGAAGAAAAAACAATCTGAATCTCGCATCGTCTAATGATAGATGAGAGGAAAATCATAACCAAATCTCGCATCGTCTAATGGTAGACGAGAGGAAAACCATAGACCACGTCAGCGCCTCAAAACCACCCATCAAATTTCAGAATCCTTTCGTCTATAGGAGTTGATGGAAAGAACAAATATCCTCAAAGGGGCCACATTATCAATAAGGATTGACAGGAAGAACCACCTTCAAAAAGTTAGGTCGTCAATAAGAATCAACAACCAGGAAAACCGAACATTCTTCAAAGAGTTTTGACGTCAATAAGAATTAACGGTCAGGAAAAACCCCTCTTGAAATGTCATCTCATCCAATAAACAGGAAGAAAACCATATCTGAAAGATTTCCTTGAAACCTCACATCGTCTAAAGCTAGACGGAGAGCAAACCATACCCAAACTCACAATGTCTAAAAGATAGACGGAGAAAAATCCATACCCAAACTCACGACGTCTAAAGATAGACGGAGAAACCATCATACCCAAACTCACGACGTCTAAAGATAGACGGAGAAAACATCATACCCAAACTCACGATGTCTAAAGATAGACGAAGAAAATGCCACACCCAAACTCACGATGTCTAAAGATAGACAGAGAAAATTTCTGCTGGGGAAATACATCATCAATAGGAACTGACGGGGAGAAAACCTGCTCGGAGGTACACGTCGTCAATAGGAATTCTGAAACATAAGCCAAATTGCGAGAAGTCGTTTGTTTTCAAGTTTTGACTTAGCGGGCTTTTGATTCTTTTTGCTTTTTTGCTTTTTTTTTGAACAAGTCGTGTGACACTGGTTGCCTGACTCTTTGGGAAATAATGTAACTGTTTCACTCCTGACCCTTAACCACTGTGGTTTTTTAGGCACGACCTCTAGAGGTGTGATTGATCCTCGAACGGACACTCCTTTCTGCAATTTGGACGCTCGATCAAATTAGCTAACACCTACCCTGCCCCGGGTTAAGATTGAGGCTTTTTCATTTTCAGAAAGAAACTCCTACTACTAGGCTCAAAGGGGTTGACAAGGGATTATCTTTCTTATAACTCCGGTGTTTAGGGATTTGAAACAATGCCTGTACATCATCAGCAGGTTTTATTTTCAAAAGCATACTTTCGGAAGCTTGCGTGTCTTTAAGTTTCGTCATCCTCCCCGGATTCCGCTTAACCAAGCGTTGGATATCTGTAAAAACAGTTAGTGAACACGAATGGATTAAATCAAAACATGCATATTCATTTCATTATCAGTATCAATTGAAAACAATACAAGTTTTACGAATGCAATTTGCGCTTTAACAGAAAAGAAACTACAAATGCAAAGAAATGACATGATAAAACACAGATTGCCAGTTTCTGGGAACCGGGCTTTTCGAACTTGATTTGTTGCTAAGCCAGCCATCTTCAGAATAACTCGTCGAAGTCATCCTGATACTCCTCTGAACATCTGCTCTCAGTGAACTCTCCTATACTCGTCGTCAATAGGTATGCAAATGCAAAATGAAATGAGTTGAAACATAAGCCAAATTGCGAGAAGTGGTTGGTCAAATTTTAGGGTGCAACAGGGTGAACTGGATTAGTTGAGTTCAACGAACCAGGATAAAAATACTGTGTTGTTTTTATTGCCATAATTATTTCAAAGCCCTTATTCAACCCCCCTTCTAAGTGTTTTTCTCACCTTCAGTTGGCATCAGAGCTCCGGTTTTGAAAGTGCTCTCACTTCACCGTGACAGAAAAGATCCAGTTGAGAAAAACTCCAAATATCTTTTTCTTTATTCATCATGGCTACTGAAGCTTCTACTTCAACTTCATACAATAACAAATACGATGATAAAGATAGAATCAGCACGAAACCTCCCATGTTTGATGGTGAGAATTTTGACTACTGGAAAGACAGAATAAAAAGCTTCTTTCTAGGTTATGATGCTGTTTTGTGGGATTTAGTAACTGATGGTTACACTCATCCTACCAATGGTGAAGGGAAAAAGATTGACATAAAATCTATGTCTGATAACCAGAAGAAGGAGTTTAGAAACCACCACAAAGCAAGAACCATCCTGTTAAATGCAATATCTCATACAGAGTATGAGAAAATAACAAACAGAGATACTGCATTTGATATGTTTGAATATTTGAAGATGACTCATGAAGGAAACTCCCAAGTAAAGGAGACCAAGGCTCTGGCGCTCATCCAGAAGTATGAAGCCTTTAAAATGGAGGAGTCTGAATCTGTAGAAACTATTTTCTCTAGATTTCAGATTCTCACAGCTGGCTTGAAAGTTCTGGACAAGGGTTATTCCACTGCTGATCATGTTAAGAAGATCATCAGAAGTTTGCCAACTAGATGGAGACCAATGGTCACAGCTCTGAAGCTTGCGAAGGATCTGAACAAGATCACGCTGGAGGAACTGATCAGCTCTTTGAGGAGTCATGAGATTGAACTAGAAGAAGACAAACCTCAGAAGAAAGGTAAGTCTGTTGCTTTAAAGTCTAACAAATCTGTTAAAGCGTTGCAGGTTATAGAAGAAAGTTCTGAAGAATCTTCTTCTGAAGAAGAAGATGAATTGTCCCTGCTGTCCAGAAGGATCAACAAACTCTGGAAGCATAAACAGAAGAAGTTCAGGAACTTCAAGAAGCCAGATCAACGTAAAGAGTCTTCTGGACACAGGAGATCTGGAAAGAAAGAGGTTGTTTGCTATGAATGCCCAAAACGTTTGAGGGAGAAGCCAAGAAGAAAGTCTGACCATAAAAAGGAAGTTCTGATGGCAACCTGGGTTGATTCAAATGCATCTGATTCTTCATCAGAGTTAGAAGAAGAATGTGCAAACATGGCACTCATGGCTGACGTAGAAGACCATGCAGAAACATCTAGATCAGAATCAGAATCAGATTCTGAGGAGGTATTTTCTGAACTCACTAGAGGAGAACTTTCTGAAAGTTTATCAGAATTTCTAGAAAGCTACAACCAAATCAAACTCAAATACAAGAAGCTTCAAAGTTGTCTTGCATTTGAGAATGATTAGCTGAGGTCTGAGGTTGCTGAGCTTAAGGCAGAAAATCTTAAAATAAAAAATGATTTAGAAAATGCTCAGAAATCTGACTCAGAACCTATATCATGCTCTAAAAATATTTTAGAAGAGTATGACTATAGCTTTCAGAAGTTTCTGGCTAGAGGCCTAGATAGAAGCAAGATGGCTTCAATGATCTATGGCGTAAGCAGAAACAATAGGAAGGGTATTGGATATGAATCTTCTTCTGGGAAGGATTTAAATCCAAAACCTGTTGATAAAATGATCATAAAGTATTCTCCTCTATATACTCATTTCAAATTTGGTCATTTAAATGATATTAAACACACAAGTTCTGATGTAAACAAACCTGTGTTTAATAAATCAAAACCTCAGAAGAACAAGGATGCTTATAAGGGAAAGAAATTCAGAAAGAATTTCAAACCTACTAACCCTAGAGGACCCAAGAAATTATGGGTACCTAAAGACAAAATTATTTTTGTTGCAGACATCCTTAGCAGCAAAGTTGAAACACCAGTCCTGGTATCTGGACTCTGGATGCTCGCGTCATATGACGGGAAGAAGGTCTATGTTCCAAAGCCTGAAGCTTAGATCTGGAGGTGATGTGAAGTTTGGAGGGAACTAGAAGGGCAAGATAATTGGCTCTGGAACCATAGGTAGTGGTAACCTTCCTTCTATTTCTAATGTGTTACTTGTTGAAGGATTAGCACATAATCTACTGTCCATAAGTCAATTAAGTGACAATAGTTATGACATAATCTTCAATCAAAAATGTTATAAAGCTGTCAGTCAAAAGGATGGCTCAATCCTCTTTAATGGAAAAAGGAAGAACAACATTTATAAAATCAATCTTTCAAAACTTAAGGTTTAGAATGTAAAATGCCTTCTATCTGTTAATGAAGAGCAATGGGCCTGACACAGAAGATTGGGGCATATTAGTATGAGACGTATATCTCAGATTAATAAACTCAATCTAGTCAGAGGACTTCCTCATTTGAAGTTCAACTCAGATGCTTTTTGTGAAGCATGTCAGAAAGGAAAATTTTCAAAATCTTCTTTCAAAATAAAAAATGTTGTTTCAACCTCAAGACCATTAGAGCTGCTTCATATTGATCTGTTTGGACCAGTGAAAACTGCATCCATCAAAGGCAAGAAGTATGGATTATTCATTGTTGATGACTACAGCAGATGGACATGGGTAAAATTTCTAAAACACAAGGATGAGTCCCATTCCGAATTCATTGACTTCTACAAACAAGTTCAGAATGAAAAAGATTTTAAGATTGTTAAAGTCAGAAGTGATCATGGTGGTGAATTTGAAAACAAATATTTTGAAAAATATTTTAAAGAAAATGGCATTGCACATGATTTCTCCTACCTTAGAACTCCTCAACAGAATGGAGTTGTAGAGAGGAAAAATAGAACATTGCAAGAAATGGCCAGAGCCATGATCCACGAGACTAATCTGGCAAAACATTTTTGGGCAGAAGCAATGAATACAACTTGTTATATTCAGAACAGAGTGTCAGTTAGACTTATTCTGGACAAGACTTCTTATGAACTGTGGAGGAATAGAAAGCCCAATATTTCATATTTCCATCCTTTTGGATGTGTATGTTTTATGTTGAATACTAAAGAGAATCTGAACAAGTTTGATTCTAAAGCACATAAGTGTTTCATGCTTGGGTATTATGAATGCTCTAAAGGCTACAGAGTATACAATACTGAGACACAGATTGTGGAGGAATCAATTCATGTTAGATTTTATGATAAGCTTGGCATTCAAAAGCCAAAGCAGCTTGAAAATTCTGCAGATAGAGAAGTCATTCTCACAGACTCTGAAGACTCAGAGGCAGATAAAGCTCAAGCAGAAGCACCAGAAGCAACGCCAGATGTAACTCCATTGGCTGCTCAGGTGAACAATTTAAATATTTCTGAAGGACCAAATGTTAAAGGATCATCCAGAATCAAATCTTCTCATCTAGAAGAAATGATTATTGGAAAGAAGGATGACCCTATTAGAACAAGGTCATTTCTCAGATCATCTGGAACGTCACTTTTTAGGTTGGTGTCTATCATTGAACCAACTTCTGTGGATGAGGCTCTGAACGATAATGATTGGATACTTTATATGCAAGAAGAGCTAAATCAAGTCACCAGAAATGACGTCTGGGATCTGGTTCCAAGACCAAAAGGTTTTAACATCATTGGAACTAAATGGGTCTTCATAAATAAACTGAATGAGCAAGGAGAAGTTGTAAGAAACAAAGCAAGGCTAGTTGCTCAAGGATATAGTCAGCAAGAAGGAATTGACTACACAGAGACTTATGCTCTCGTGGCTAGGTTAGAGTCTTTACGCCTACTCATTTCTTTTGCTGAACAGAAGAACATCACTATGTATCAGATGGATGTTAAGAGTGTCTTCTTAAATGGTATTATAGAAGAGGAAGTTTATGTTCATCAACCTCCTGGCTTTGAAAATGATAAATTTCCAGAACATGTTTTTAAACTTAAGAAATCACTCTATGGTTTAAAACAAGCTCCCAGAGCTTGGTATGAGAGATTAAGTAATTTTCTTCTGGAAAAGAATTTTATCAGAGGCAAAGTGGATACAACTCTCTTCTGTAAATCATTTAAGAAAGACTTGTTAATTTGTCAAATTTACGTAGATGATATTATATTTGGATCTACCAATATTACACTGGGAAAGGAGTTTGCTCTATCTATGCAGGCTAAATTTGAGATGAGCATGATGGGAGAACTCAAATTCTTTCTAGGCATCCAAGTCAACCAAACTCTAGAATGCACTTACATACATCAGACTAAGTATGTGAAGGAGCTTCTGAAGAAGTTTAACATGACTGAAAGCAAGTTGGCCAAAACTCCAATGCATCCTACAAGCACTCTTGGTAAGGAAGAGGTAAGTAAGAAGGTTGATCAAAATCTCTACAGAGGTATGATTGGATCTCTTCTGTATTTGACTGCTTCTAGACCTAATATTTTATTCAGTGTTTGTCTGTGTGCCAGATTCCAATCAGATCCTAGAGAATCTCACTTACCAGCTGTTAAAAGGATTCTAAGGTATCTGAAAGGTACTTCTAACGTGGGTTTGTGTTACAGAAGATCTGATGATTATAAATTAGTTGGATTCTGTGATGTTGACTATGTTGGAGACAGAGTAGAACGTAAGAGTACTTTTGGAAGCTGTCAGTTTCTTAGAAGTCATCTGATCTCTTGGTTCAGCAAGAAGCAACCCACAATTGCGCTTTCAACAACAGAAGCAGAATACATTGTTGCTGCTGGTTGTAGCACTCAGATGCTCTGGATGAAGAGTCAACTAGAAGACTATCAGATCCATGAGAGTAACATTTCAATATTCTGTGATAATACTTCTGCTATATGTTTGTCTAAAAATCCTATTTTACACTCTAAGGCAAAGCATATAGAGATAAAACATCATTTCATCAGAGACTATGTCCAGAAGGGAATTATCAGTTTAAACTTTGTTGATACAGACCATCAATGGGCTGATATCTTTACAAAACCCCTTGCTGAAGATAGATTTAAATTTATTCTGAAAAATATAAGTATGGATTTTTGTCCAGAATAAAATGTTTATCAGAAGAAAATTTCCTCTGATGAAAATGTTTTAAGTCTGAAGTATTACATCTATTTATCTATTATTTATTATTTCATTTATTGTGTGCAAATCTGAACTAACAAGCCTCAAAGGATCTGAACGTTGGCTAACGTTTCATTTCTCAAAGAAGTTTCAGAAGCACATGCAAGCAAACATGTGTAACTCTAAATCTGAAAAGGTGGAGTGCACATTACTGAAATGATGTTTGAGGTACTGTTTTTGAATATTGAGTTTCTTGTTTTCCCCCCAAAATTGTCAGAATCATTAATTGCTTGAAATGATTATATTCTTTTTATTAAATGCTAAGTGTAAACGTGCTGAACGTGTGACTCTTGTGTGCCCTAATTTCTTATATAAATATCACAACACTTCACTTCTCACACTTTTCACTCTCTCACACTCTTGTATGCATTTCTGTTTGTTTCACTGCTTTCATCTCTCTCCTAAACCCAAAACCACTCGTAACCCTAAATCTCTCTCAAGAACAACAATGGCTACTTCTTCATCAACTTCTGCCCAGTTTCAATCAACGATGGTTGTTGTCTCATCTTCTAACATGGGTGTTGTTGCTTTCAAAGAACTGGTTAGAACTCTATTCACACCAGTTGACAAACTTGAAGTGTTGTGTGAATCAATTGTGAACTTTGAATCAATTGCTGAAAATGGGTTTGATCTTCGTCCCATTGTTGATGCTCAATGCTGGACAAAGTTCTTTGATAGTCTGATGGGACCAGTTTATCCATGTCTGGTAAAGGAATTTTGGATCCATGCTATCACATACCCTAAGTTCATTGTTTCATATGTTCTGGGTAAAGAAATCATCATAACTGAGGATCTGATTAGGAAGCTCATAGGTTATGAAGAAACTGATGGTGTTACAAATCTGCCAGCCGGGCGTGTTGATATGATAGAGGTCTATAGTGAAGTTTGCTCATCTGGAGAAGCTTCTAACAAAGTGAAAGATCTGAATCCAAACTATAGGATATGGGCTAAGATCTTTATGGGATGTATCCATCACAGGAAGTCTTCAAACTCTCCTGATTATGTAAATATTGATCAGATGTACTTCATGTACTGTCTGAGTCAGAGCACAAAGTGGATCTGCCTTATCTACTTTTCAATCATTTATGGACTCACGTGAAATAGTCAAGGGAAGAAGTAAGAACTAAACATCAGAAGATGAGGAATTGGATTCCAATGGGAAGACTCATTTCAGACATTCTGACTGAGAATGGTCTGGTTGGACATCTGATAGAAGCTGGATTGAAGGAAGAATTAGCTTCTGTGGTTGGAAAAGCTCTGAATGGGAAAAGTCTTCAGAGGATGAAAGTTGTAGAAGAACTCACTTCTGCACCTAAACAAATAAACTCTGAAGAGGTCAGCAAAAGAAGGATACCTTTGGATGATTTTCCTATGTTCTACGCTGATGAACCAAGGGAAATTATTTTGAAGTACATTGCAACGTGTCTGGTAGATGGAACTCCTATACCAGAAAATCTGGTTCAGAAAGCAGGCGAACCTGCACCAGATCTTTATAGTGAAAGACACAAGAAGAAGAGGAAAGTTTCTGAAGAAGGTTCTTCAAAATCGAAGAGGAAAGCCTCTGGTGAAGCTGCTTCTGTTAAACCCAAGAGGGTCAAGAAGCAAAAAGCTAATCCTCCTGAGGCCAATTTAGACTCTATCTTGAAAACTGTCAAAGAGGTACTAACATCTGATACCCCTGTATATGAACCCATACCTTCACCTTCTCCTCCTCATGAACCAATCCCATCTGAACCAACACAATCTCAACCATCTCCTTCTATATCTATACCAAAGAAAACTTCTGAAACAATTCCTTCTGCACCCCAACAACAAACAACTCCATCTAAAAAACAACCATCTGTTATTCCCCCCTCTAACAAACAAACCTCTGCACCACAACAATCTTATGAAATTCCCCCACCAAAACCATAAACTACTGAACCACAACCAGAACAACCCATTCCCTCTGTTCCTCAACCAGAACAACATCAACCTTCTGAATCATTCATATCTGATTCTGAGGTTCTTGATGTACAACCTTTGAAGATTCTGTTTGATGTTTCTTCCATATCTTGTCATTCTTCTGTATCATCTGATTCCACTGAATCTGATGTACCCCCAGAAGTAAACTCACCCCCTCACTTCGTAGCTATGAACCAAGATCATCTGATTTTGTTTCCTTTGCTTCATTGAAACCTTTACCATCTGATGACCTCCCCTCTGGACTCAAACTTAAACACTTTTATCCAAAACGTCAAGATTTCGCTGAATCATCTGGCCAAACATCTTTTCCATCTTTCTCTCGTCCTATGTTCATTATACCAACCTTTACAATACCATCCCCACCAGAATAACCCAAAACACCATCTCTAGAAAACTTTCTGAAACCAAAACCTAGAATGGATGTTAGTACGCTGTTTGATGGCTTTAAGAAGGAAATAAACATGTGGATATCTTCTGTAAAGAAGGAATGTTTGTCTAGTGTGAATCCAGATGCTTCTGAAGCCACTTGGAATAGTTTCATCTCAAGGTTCAACTCTGTAGCTTCAAATCTTCGCACCATTTGCTCTGATGATGCAAAGGTGAAATTTGCTGAAGTTATCAGACAGACTCTTCTGAACATGAGTAGATCTCCAATTCTTCCTCTAGACAGTGCACCTGCTGAAGAACCTATGTCTGAAGATACTCCTCCAGAAGCGGCTGTTGCTGAAGAAAATCTTGTGCCTAATCAGTCAGCTCTAATGATTGTGGAACAAGCATCTACTTCTGAGATTCAAGATAATGCATCTGCATCTGCTATGGTCATTGATAGTGCTCCAGCTCCTGCATCTGCATCTGATCCTACATCTTCTGAAATCAAGAAAGAGAATCCAAATTTAGAAGAAAAGTTTGCTCTGCTAGAAGCCAGCAACAAAGAGATCAGAACATGGATGGTCAAGCAAGAACAAACCACAGATGAGATTAAAACTTGGATGTCTAGACAAGAGGAATCTACTTCTCAGATCACATACCTTCTGAAGATGATAGCCTCTCGCCAACCTTAGTTTCTTTTCTGTTATGTTTGTGAACCTGTTTGCTGTTCTTGTTATTTTGTTGTTTATATGAATGTTTTCTGAATATCTGTTTATCAATGAAGTTGATTGTTTTCCTTATCTGTTCTTATATTATTTTCTCTATTTCTCTTTTCTGTCTTAAAATTTTTTTCTTTTTGATTATGACAAAAAGGGGGAGAAAAAGAAATTCTGATTGTTCAAAAATAAACAGTTACTAAAATGGAATTCCGACATAACAATTTATAACTAACATTGAATTTTAGTCTTTCAGAACTATAACGTATCATCTGACAAAATTCATTGAAGTTACCCTGAGAATCCCCAAACCAGAACTTAATTCAAACAAGGTTTTGATTACCAGGCTCTGATTTTAAAAGTAAACCAGGCTCTGATTTTGGAAAGTAAATCAAGCTCTGATTTTGGAAAGCATGACCTAATCAGGATTCTAACCAGGCTCTTAATCTGAAAAGTATACTCATGCAAAAAGGGAAGTATTTTCTTCTATTAGAGTATTCATTTCAGGGGGAGATTCTTTATCTGAGGGGGAGTGTTGCACCCTAAAATTTGCTCAACATCTTTTACCTGGTTTATGTTTCATTGCATTATCATTTGCATAGTTCTATCATTTGCATATCATGGCATATCATTCATCCAACAGGGGATCAAGTGTGATTATTATCAAGAGAAACCTAGCAAGAAATCTTATCCAAGCTTGATAAGTCATTCAAGTCATCAGGAGGTGGTGGGAGGTCTTGATCAGCTGAGGACCATCAATGGGATGTGAAGCATGAAGTGTGAATATGAGATGTGTATAGAGCTCATGGAGTGCCTAGGGAGCCATGTTGGAGCTTAATCAAGTCATTGTGTCAAATGCAAGAGCCACAGTTGAAGTGCAGACAATTAGGGTTTCATCTGGACCAACCCTAGGTCAATTATGCAATTGAAGCGTATCAAGCCTACTTTGAGGTCATGGAGTTCATGGAATGATGTGATAAGACATTTGTGGTGTTGTGCCAATATCAAATCAAGAAGAATCAAGAATGTGGGAAGTTGCTAAATTAGGGTTTTAGTGCAAATTACCCTATTTAGTGCCTAACTTCAAGGCCATATAAGTCAAGATACAAGTTTCAAATGGATCTTTGGCCAACATGAAACTTGTAGAGAATCTCAATAACTTTAATTTGAGTACTAGAAGTCCTCCATTGGATTTATAGAACTCAAGTTATGGCCCAGACAAGTTATAGGTCCTTAGATGCTTCTGAAATTTGTCTGTGAAAATCATCTGACTTCAAAGCTATATATAGCCTAAAAGGAGGTTTCACCTGAACTTTTGGTCAACATGAAAGTTGTTCCTCATGATCTTAGATTTCTAAATTGTACAAGAAGTCCTCCATATGATTTGTAGAACTCAAGTTATGAGGTTTACAAGTCAGGGGTATTTTGGGAAAGTGAGATTATAGGTCATTTTCAAGCATAGGCCAAAATCTCCAACTTGCAAGCTTCAAATGGAAATTTGTTCAACATGGAACTTGCTTAAAATGATGTTTTGAGTACAACCAAGTGGTCATGAGAGTTTGGTTTGGCTCATATCAAAAAGTCACTTGAAATGGCTTGAAAATGAAGAAAATTCAAATATGGAAAGGAGGGGAAAATGAGATTTTGTGCTAGATACCTCAAACCAAGCAAATGGGTACATTTTCTGATTGGAAATCACATTTCAAACACTTTAGTTTTAACAGAATTTTGAGTTTAAGCTAAATTTTGAGAGTTGGCATGTGGTTGCTTCACTTGAAAGTTACATGACCAAATCATCACACAATGCATAACAGGCCACTCTATTAATCCAAATTCACTCCAAATGACATGTGCAAGGTGTGAAAACCTTCTAGAACCAAGGAAAATCTTGCAAAGCACGACTGGTACATTGCACTTGAATGAAAAAACCAGAAAATGTAAACCACTGTTTTAGGCTTCAATTTGGATCCAAAAGCCCATGAAACTCTTCTATATATTCATTAGAGCAAGTTCAGATCAAGGTTGAGCTTCATTTCGTGCTGAAAGCAGAAAGAGCAAGTGAAATTTCTCAGCTGCAACTTGAAATCGAATTCTCATATTGGAGCCAGTTCAAGCCAAATTAAAGTTTGCAAACTCATCCTCTTGGATCATTGAAGCTATCTGGAGGTTTTTGAAGCAAGCCACGAGTTCTAACTGCTTCTATTTCAAGATCTATACCAGGTTAGCATTTCTCAAAATTCAGCATGATTTAGCATGAGTTAGATAGTTTTGAACTTGTGGTTAGGATCTAGACATGACATAGATCGTTTTAGGCTTGATTTGGACTCAATTGGTGATGTTTGGACTCAATAGGCTTGATTTCGTCATCCTCCTCAGATCCTTCTTAACCAAGCATTGGACATTTGTAAAAACAATTAGTGAACACGACTGGATTTAATCAAAACATGCATATTTATTTCATCATCATCAATTGAATGAAAACAACAAGTTTTACGAACAAGATTGCAATTCAAACAGGAAAGAAACTACAAACGTAAAGAAATGACAAGATAAAACAAAGAAAAATGCCAGCTTCCGAGAACCGGGCTTTCACATCTGTCCTGCTGCTGAACCAGCCATCTTCACAATCAGTTATTAGAGGCAATTTGATGCTATCCTGATTTGCTTTCAGCGACCCAACCAAATTATAGAGCCCCTTCTCTTCATTCAGATGATTTTGGGCCCTTCCTGCCCGAAGTTGATAGCTGCACTGTCAAGTAGGTCCTGTACCTTGTGCTTGAAGGCCAGACAATCTTCAATGTTGTGCCCCGATGCTCCTGAATGGAAATCACAGTGCTCCTTGATATCATACCCTGCTGGAGGCGTACCTGTCAGCGGGGCTAACTTCCTCTTCTCAACCAACTGTAATCGTAGCAACACCTGAAGAAGTTCGGCATATGGCATCGGAGGCACACTAAATACCCTCACCGGCCTCTGATTTTGAGCTCTTCGCTGATTGGGATGCTGTTGCCTCTGCCACTGTTGAGATCGTTGCTGTCGTTGCTGGTATCGGGTTGACTGTTGAACAACTTTCGTAGCAAATACAACATCGGTTTCTTGACTTTCACCGTACTGATTAAGGCACTCCTTATGCTTAGCCATTTTCTTTCTCAGATCTGCCCCAGGAATAGGCAACAGTTGTGGGCATGGAGATTCTGACACCATGGAGTCCAGGATACATTTCTGACCTACTGCAGCTTTAGAAACATCCATCATCTTAGCATCAACTAGGATAGGACTAATACGTACAGCTACACCGCTTGGCGTGAATTCAATATATTTTGGGTCAATCAGGTCTTGAACATTGTGCTTAGGTTCCCCAGGCACAGGTGGCACGAGCTTCTTCACTGCGGCTTCAAATAGCTGATCATCCTCTTTCCTAAGCACATTCTTGACTACTTCCATGATCAAGCTCATTTGGGTCTTCAGCTGACTATTTTCCTCTTTGAGGATCTTCTGCTCCAGACGCATCTCTTGCATGTCTCTCATCATCTGCCCCAGCTGGCTTCGGACTTCAATCAATTCAACCTGATTCTGTTCCATATCTCTGAGAGAACTCCTGCAACAAACTGGACGATGAGGAAATAAGACCCACGGTTCTGATGTACCTGTTAAATGATAACGCAATGCAGAAAGCAAACACATATTCATGGCAAGACAAAGAGAAACTCAAGCTATAAGCACCCAGACAAACATCTCCCACACATGTACAACCAACAAAAGCAGCACATAAGCATGAATGAGTACGAATACAATGACCCCAGCCAACAATCCTGGTGGCGGTCAGCAAACACTAGTGCACAAAAGCTAAACGGATTAGGCAGAGAAAACAGATGCGACACCCGGCACAAAAACCTCTAGAAACTTCTCCCATATTCAACTGAACTCTCCGTTTGACATTCTTCAGAACACACACTTCCCGTGGAGTCTTCCATGACATTAACTGACGAACCCTCACAACTGGATGACGGAGAATCGTTAATCTGAACAGAACCCTGGGGCGCGATGAAAATTCGATTAGAGTCTAACAGATCCTGAACCTGGCTTCTAAGCACCTTACAATCATTTGTTGAATGCCCCTGTGCCCCAACATGGTACTCACAGCGGGCGCTGGCATCAAAACCTGGAGGATATGGTGGAATCATTGGATTAGTCTCTTTCGGCACTATCAATCCACTTCTGACCAGATCTGGCAACAACTGGCTGTACGACACCGGTAGCTGAGTAAACTGCCTTTCAGGTTTCCTCGGTCTCCGCTGGGCGTGCTGACGCGATCGACGATAGGATGACCGTTGACTTGAAATGTCTGAAAACCGATCCTGAGATGCTAGAGATTCTGAGACGACGTCATTTCCTTTTTCCCACTCTTCTTGAGAACTGACAACTGATTCGTTCTTATCAACTGGGATATAAGGAGCATCTCGAAGCTTTCCACTCCTGAGTCCTCTCTCAACAAGCTCCCCCATTCTCATCAGGCCCACAAAGCTTGTACAACCGAACAATTTGTCATAATAATGGCCTTTTAGAGTACCCAAGAAGATGTCAACCATTTCTCTTTCCTGAAGTGGTGGTTGAACACTAGCAGCCAATTCTTTCCATCTTTGCACATACCTTCTGAATGATTCATTCCTCGCCCGAGATAATTCTTGCAGATGTACGAGACTAGGAGCCATATCCAGGTTGTAATCGTACTGCTTCAGGAAAGCTCTGGCTAAATCCACCCATGATTGAATCTGATTACTCTCTAACTGCACATACCACCTCAAAGATGCCCCAGTCAGACTATACTGAACACAATGGATCATCAACTTGTCATCTCGCACAAACGAAGTCATTCTTCGACAGAACATCATCAAGTGTTGCTTCGGACAGCTATCTCCTGTGTACTTCTCAAATTTCGGCACTTTGAACTTATAAGGCAACACCAGGTCAGGGACCAAACACATGTCTGCAGCATTCAGGTTAACAGCATCTTTGACCTTCAAAGCTTTAACTCTTTCTTCCAATACTCGGAACCTTCTATCACCTTCAAGAGCTCTTGAGTTTACAGTCCTGGCTACCGGGATATCTCTGCGTGGATTCCTCTCAGGGAAAACAGCACCTTGATTGTTAACAGGAGGAGGACGTTCATTCCGGGCAACAAACTGCTCATGTCGATCTCGGTTCTCAACAGTAGGCTGTACAACTTGGTCTGCAGTAACGTTGTTCGCTTGCGGGAAGTCTTCCATAGAATCATACCGATGGTTGGACATCATAGTAAACCCTGTCAAGGTGTTAGGAGACTGGAAATTGCCTTTAGACATAGCTATCAATTACCTTTAACTGACTACACTGCTTGATTCTCAAATCTGCTCAAGTCTGCTCTAACCCCTTGGTCATCTTCTGACAATCAACAGTTGCTCAATCCAAACTCCGGGTACTCACCTTCAGGAAACAAAGGCTGGATCAGAACTCTGGCTAACTGGAGAAATGCTATGCAATATGATGCGAAGATGCTTATGCAAATGCAATGCAATGCAACAAACACGGGATCACAGCCCCCACAACAAGCGCTAAATGCTGTTGCACAGCCGACGGAGTACGTTCTCTCTAAAAGAGAACGCCAAGATAGCTGGTAGTCTGGAAGTCAAGGTTCTCGCAAAAAACCCCCCACTCACGGGTATGGACCTAAGATACGGCATCCTATGCGGTCTCCAGCGTCACAGACTTTCATGAGGAATGATACGATTCCCAGAAGGAGTGACATCGTCATCTCATGAAGAGGCCTCACTTAGCTGACTTCCAATTGATCGGTCCCCAGAGTCGACAATCCTCACGTCTAGACTCCCCTATGATCCTCAGGACCTTAGAGAAGCGCCTCGGAGAGAACCTCGTCTGAGCGCGGATTTCGTGGGGACCCTCTGCCTGCTCAGCAGACAGGTTCACCCACAAATCTCCACAACTACGTCTAAATGCATACTCAGGCAGCCCAGGTCCGACTATCACTCAAAATATCACCCTTCCCCGCACAACGACAACAGATAAAAGCGAATACAGAAATAAACACCCAAAAGACAAGCAAACAAGCGCTAGGATTGACTCTCTTAGGGGACGTTGGATCCCACATGCATGAGGAACTATCGCAGTCCTTAGCAGCCAGGGGAAGTTGGATCCCCAGCAGAGTCGCCAGCTGCGAAAATCGGCGCCGGCTGACAGAAGAGTCGCCACCGTGCGTTATTTATCCCAACGGAGGGAAAGGAAACGCTCGAAGTAAACCTCGCAAAAAACGGGAAAGGTATGGTCATCGCAACCAAAACCTGGATTCGGGAGTCGGTTACGCAAGGGGAAGGTATTAGCACCCCTCACGTCCGTCGTACTCGACGGGATCCACGCTTGCTTGGTTTGTCTAAAGGATGCAAAACAATCTATCTACGACTGCTAAATCTAAACGGAAGGGAATTGACTCGATAGAGCGTCGCACTCTATGCCTACGTATTCTCAAGAGAGAAAGTCAGAGTCAACGTAGTTCGGGACTACGGGGAAATTGGCTCGCCAAGACCTCGCGTCTTGTGCCTACGTACTTCCACACTGCATGGAAGATCGGAGCTTACGTAGTTCAGGCTAACTACGGCTAGGCTGGGTGTTCTCACACAGGAGTGAGAAATTAATCTGGTTTTAAAGGTACGGGAACCTATGGGAAATAACTACGGTCTGGTCTCAAATGCACTTGGGCAAGAGAAAGGGATAACAATCAGTCGTCAGCGGGAAAGTCTCGATCGCACAGCAGCGAGAGAACAAAAAGTTAGTTGTTAGTGTGCTCGCTAGGATATCACATCCTATGCCTACATATTCTCGTCTGGTACGAGAAATCAGAGCAGCTGTAGTTCGGCTACTTTCTGGACCACAGCTCAAATCTCGTTTTATTAATATTCTGAAAAATGGTTACAATGATTGAATACTGGAAAATAAACTCCTAGGAAATACTATCCTATCCATCTATCATGGAAAAAATCAAATGGAAAATAGTCCCCTAACAAGTGGACCTTTGAAAAACTATCTCTAAAAGTGTAAAAGGTCCCCTAACAAATGGACATTTAGAACTATCCCTAAAAAGGTAAAAAGTCCCCTAACAAATGGACATTTAAAACTATCCCTAAAATAAACTCCATGAAGAAAATATACTCTAAAAAATATTAAATCTACAAGCTAATATTTTTTTATACTTTTTTCCAAGTATTTTTCTCTCATATTCTTTTCCATATCTTTTTTCAATATTTCTTTTTTTATTTCATATATTTTTCATCCTTTTTTCTTTTTCTCTTTTATTCAATATTTTCTTTTTTCATTTCTTTTCTCATAAAACTATATAGAAAAAAAAAGAAAAGAAAATATAAAGGGAGGGGGGTACACTGGTACAAAGGGGGAGATGTGTTAAGTAATAAAATAAAACAGAATCAATCATGGGCCCAGCCCAAAAGTAACTCAGAAACGGGGAGGGGGGGTGCAAGAAGTGAACCGCGGCGTGTGGATAGCATATGGGCCCAGCCCAGCTAACAACAAAAAAACGGAGGCGGGGTCCAAAAACAGGGGGGTGTGTACGGACGAAGACACACTAATGGGCCCGGCCCAATCCAATCACAATCCTCCTCTCTCTTCGTTCGCCTTCAGATGGATAACCCTAGTTCCCCTTCTGCACTGTTCATACACCCAGAACGGCGCCCCTCAACCTCCTCCGAACTCCCTCTCTCACCTTCAATCTCTGAACCTTGCTTCTATCCTCACCGTCTCAATCCTTGTTCATTCTCCTTAATCTAACAACATCAACAACCTCAATCCTCTTTCTTCATTCTAACCAAGTGTAGCTCTCACAAAAACGAAAATGAAGACGAATCGCTCTATCACTTGATGAGCTCAGGCGAATCTTGAAGCTACGAAAGTCTATTGGTCTTGATGGAAGAATGATAAAAAAACTGATGACGCTTGGAGGATTTCATGGCGAAGGAAGACTTTAGTGAATATGATGAACGGAGGGAGGATCTTTGAAGGTCGATGCCTTATGAAGTGTTTCTGAAGCGCGATGACGTTCTGGAAAATTGGAGAGGACCTTCAAGGAGATGATGAACGTTATTGAAGGTGTGTTGAAGACGCACTTGTTGAAGACGGTGGATCTGAAGATTCGACGAGCAAACGATGAAGATCTATGAAGATCTTGCGGAATCTGATGAACGCCTCTGAAGATTCTAGATGAAGATCTAGAGATCTGGACGAAGCTTGATGTTGAACCTGATGAGGGTTGAAGATTTCTGGGCGAATCTTTGATGAAGATTGATGAATGTCTGGAAGATCCGTATGAACAATACGAAGAACACGTGAACAATATGAAGATTCTTGAACATTTTCTGGAGATTAGATGAAGAACAGGTGAATTCAGCCACAAAAGCTACCGTTGATTTCTCCGATGAACATTTCCGGCGGTTTGCATGAACATTGATGATGATAACGATGATCGAAGATGGAAGAAAGTTGAGGATGTTAGAAGAACTTCTGGGAAATAATATGAAGAGAACAATGAAGTTCTTAGTGATGATGAGGTTGACCGGAGGAGGAAGATGAAGATCAGAAGGATTCTGGAAATTGGATGAGTTTCGTATGAATTTTCCGGTGGAGTTTGAGTTTTCCGGTGACTGTTGTGGTGGTCGGAGACAGTTGAAAGATTGTTAGGGTTGCCGGCGGTGGGAGGTTACGGTGGCCGGAGGGATTCAGGTGCGGTGGTTGCATGGCCGCCGGCCATGCAACCGGTGAGGGTTGGCGTCAGACAAGTGGCACGGTGAGGGCTTGCATGCGAAACACGTGGCCTGAGAGAGAGTGGGGAGCGCTACGTGGAAGCTTCTGAGTATTGATGGAATTATGAAGTGGGGTCCTCTGCATTTGAACGCGTGGCTGCCTTAAATAGTGACATGTGGCACTGCAACTTTTCTGGACTGATAGATGGACAAAAACTGGACTGAAAGGATTTTGGGCCTCCAACCTGCACTGGGCCCAACGAAAAAAGATATCAATTGGACCAAAAAATCTGAAACAAAAAGGTTAATGACAATTAAATGGATTAAAACTAATTAGAGACTTAAACTTCAATTAACTAACAATTAAAACTACAATTAAATCTAAATGAAAATTAAACTATCCTAATTAAGTCTAACAAACTCAATTAAAACCTAACTAATATTAAACTCTAATTAAACTAATTAAATCCTAATTAAATCTAAAAGATGATTAAAATCTAGTTAAACTCTATTAAACCAAAAAAGAAGAATTAACTATTAAACCTATACTAATCATTAGACTAATGACAATAGAAAAAACTCTAATAATTCTCTAACAATTCCACTAATCTCTACACTAATAAAAATAAAAACTCTAATAATCTCTATTTGAAAAAACTATTAAAATTCTACTAATTCTAATAAAATCTATATTATTTATTTAAAACTATTAAAAAAAAGCTATTAACCTATTAAAAACTCTATAAAATTCTAAAAAAAATGATTTAAAGCCTATTAAAAATATTAAAAAATCTATTTAAATCCTAAAAAATCTAAAAAACCTATTTAAAATCTACAAAAGACTATTAAATTCTAAAAAATGCAAACAAAGGCAAATAACCAACATAAAAGAGAGCGCGAGACCAGATCGAAGCAAAACAATAAACCAGATACCAAGAATCTCAACAATCACTGCATAAACTGAAAACCCCCAGGAAGCGCGCGACTTCTCAAAATAACCTCCGATTACCCGAACCGGTCTGAAATACCCGAAAACGACAGCAGGGCTGTAATCCCGATAAAATCACCATGATTGAAGAAATGCGCTATATGCAATATGCAAATGCGAATGCGAAAATGCGCCGAAGCATAAACCGAAAGTGGCACCGGTTGGTCAAATTTTAGGGTGCAACACTGGGGTGTATACTTTGATGCAGTTTTATGAGCCTCAGCTGAGATGTTTCCTGTTCCCCGACTATATTCTGGCACCCACTTTGGAGGAGTATTCTGTTATGTTGGGAGTTCCTGTGTTGGACCAGATGCCCTTTATACATGTTGATACTGAGCCTGAGTTGGCTACACTTGCTGAGATTGTCAGTTTAAACGCTTCTGAGTTCCCTGGAGCTTTGGTCAAGCTGAACGGAGCTTATGGTTTTCACCTGTCTGTCTTGGTTGAGAAGGCTACACAGTGCGCGAAGAGTGGATGTTGGGTTGCCTTCAGTGCCATTCTAGCTGTCTGCATCTATGGGGTTGTCTTGTTTCCCAATGTGCCAGATTTTGTTGACTCAGATGCCTTCTTGATTCTTGCCTCGAAGAATCCAGTTCCTACTCTCTTGGGTGATGTTTATCATTCTATTCACTATAAGAATGAGAAACGTCGTGGCAAGAATGTTTCTTGCTGTCTTCCTCTTTTGTACAGGTGGTTCCAGGGGCATCTTCCGAAGACAGGGCCTTTTGTTGATGCTGTTGATACTTTGGATTGGTCTTCCCGGTTGATGGGGTTGTCTGCTGAGAACATCATTTGGTTTGATTGGAGTATGCTTGGCACTGATATTATATATAGTTGCAGTGGCTTTCCGAATGTCCCTTTGATTGGACGGAAAGGCTGTATCAACTATAACCCTTCCCTGCTGGTGAGACAGTTTGGTTATGCCTTGAGAGATGCTCCTATTGAGGTTGAGATGCAGGAATCTCTGTATCTCACGGGCTTATTAGACGAGGCTGTTTTGATCAGGTTGAGACAGGCATGGGCTAACATCCATAGGAGAGGGAAAGCTTTGCTAGGTAAGAGCAATAGCAAAGCTTATGATCCTTATCTGGCTTGGATCCACGAGAGAGCTAGTATTTCCTTGCTGCCATATCCTGCTGTGGAACCTATGTATCTTCCAGTGATTGAGGTACCTACTTCGGTAGAGATTGACAAGTATAACAAATTGTTGGCTGAAAACGAAGAATTGAGAAAAACCAATGATGAGTTAGAGAAAGAGATCTCCCAGTTGCGTCATGAGAAGAATAAAGCTACCTTCACTGTGAAGGAACAGACTGAGTTGATTAATAGGTTGGGTTCAGATTTGACTGAAGAGACCAACAAGAGAGAAAAAGTGGGAGTAGCCTTGAACGGTGTTAGCAAGGTGCTTGCTTTCAAGAAGGAACTCTTAAACAAAGCTTATTCCCGACTCGGCAAGTGGGAAACATTGTGGAATACCACGCTTACCAAGCAGAAGGAGCGTGAGGATGAGCTGAAGCTGTAGATTGCCACGCTAGAGGCGCAAATTAGAGCCCAGGATGCAAATATTGCTGAAGAGACATCACTTAGGAGCGCTGTTGAGCTTAGAGTGAGTGACTTTGGCAAGGAGCTGAGAGGTTGTGAATTGAAGGCCGGCTCCAAGAGATGCAGACTCGACGAGTGTTTTGGTGAAGGAACTTGCAAGGACGACGCCAAAAAGCTGAGATCCACTGCTGAGCGACATGCATTACTGATACAGGAGCTAATCTCCAGACTAGGTCATTCGGAGACATTGAGGATATTGGAAGATGTCAGAGCGCGCCATTTGGCCTGATTTATCTTTTCTTTGCTTTTGTTATCTGTACTTGTATTTTGACCATCGCCAGGCTTGTTGGCCGAGGTCTTTTCACCTGTATTCAGTTGTATCTTGTACTTTGCCTCTTGGCATTTGTTTATGTATGAAGATTTTCTGATTCCTAGCTTGCTTGATTGGGACTCCATTGTCGTGATGGCCTTCTCTCTGAAACTAGAATCAGGGGGAATATAACCTGTAGCATACTTATACATTTGCATCTGCATACTCATATTGCATGACCGGTATTTTTTCGAATCTGTATCTTATTTCTTGCATCTCACAGGTTTCAGGATTGATAACCATAGAACGCATCGTTATTCTACCAGGAACAACTGCAAGAGAATCATGGATCAAGTTCAAGTCGAGATGCAAGAAATTCGTGAGAAGTTGGCACTTTTCATGCAAGCAATGGAAACTGTGGTCAAGGGCCAGGAGAATCTCCAGACTCTGGTGCAACCGCTGTTGGTGCGGGCGAATGGAAATATTGATTATCACTCTGTTGGAACTCCTCGCAGGGAGGATGGGATACCTACAGTGGTCGTTCCCACAAGTGGTGGAGTTGGTGCCGGTGATGGCAATGGCAATGGAAATACTGGCGCTGGTGCTGGTAATGGTAACACTGATATCGGTAACACTGTTACTAGAAACACTGGAAATGGTGATGGGAATGTTGTTAATGATACTAGCAATGCTGGAGATGCTAATCAAGGGTTCGGTGACAACACTGGTTTTGGAAACAATAACCAAGGGTTTGGTACTGGTAATCATGATGGTAATTTTGGTTTCAACAATCAAGGCTTTGGCTACAATGGCTATGGTAACAACAATCAAGGGTATGGATATGGTGATATTGGCTTTGGTAACATAAACAACAACGATGCTGGGATGGTGCCTTTCAACATCGGTTATAGACTAGGTGGGGTCAACCAAGGATTCGGTAACAGAGGATGGGATCCTGTTTTCAATCAACAGGGATATGGCTGTAACGCTGGTTACGAGGGATATGGCAATGAGAATCTGAGCTGGGGCGAGGATCGCCAGGAAGACGCTTTCTCCGGACAAGGCGTGGGATTTGAAAGGCCTAATGATAACGATAGGAGATTCAAAATGCTGGAAGAGCAGATCAAAGGGATAGCCAATCAGAACTTTGTTGGGTTAGATATGACTACCATGAGACTAGTGCCTGGGCTGAGGGTGCCTTTAAAATTTAAAGCTCCAACATTTGACAAGTATAAGGGGGATACATGCCCTAGGGTTCACGTACGTATTACAGAAGAATGTTTGCATACTCTGACGACGAGAAGATGCTTATGCATTTCTTTCAAGACAGTTTATCGGGACCATCGCTGGAATGGTACATGGGACTGGAGCCCACCCAAATTAGAAGCTGGAAAGAATTGGCTGATGCTTTTGTTAAACATTACCAATATAATAGTGACTTGGCGCCAAACAGGGTTCAGCTGCAGAGTTTGTCTCAGAAAAATGGTGAAAGCTTCAAGGAGTATGCGCAGCGCTGGCGTGATATTGCGGCTAGGGTTCATCCCCCTTTGGTTGAAAGAGAGTTGATTGATATGTTTATTGGAACATTCTCTGGAATGTATTACGACAAATTGCTCAATGTCTCGATGGGTAGTTTCTCCAACATGATTCTCATGGGAGAACGGATTGAAAACGGAATTAAGATTGGGAAGATTCAGGCAGGTGAATCCACCTCAGCTGGAGGTGCAAGGAAAGCCTTTGGTGGAAAGAGACAAGGCGACGCCAGTGCAGTATATGGTGGTCGAGGTCGTGGAATAGGTAGGAATCAGTATCAGCCACAGCAAGTTGCTAGTGTTACTATCCCGATACCTCAGCAAAAACAACAACAACAACAACAACAACAACAGCCGCAGCAACAGAGAATGCACCCTGCTCAGCGTAGAATTCAAGAGGGTAGGCCAAAGAGAGTATTTGAAACACCTCCTTCAACTTATGCTGAACTTCTTCAAACGATGTTGGGTTTTGAATCTGGTTGAAAAGAGAACGATGGCCCCGTTGACGGGCACTCCTTCATTTGGTTTTGACGCTGGTAAACATTGTGATTTTCATTCCGGGGCGCCCGGACATGATATTGAAGGTTGCCATGCTTTCAAACATGAGGTTCAAGATTTGCTTGATAGTAAGGCCATTAACTTTGGTCAGGATGGTCCCAATATTGTACAACAACCCATGCCGAATCATGGAGTGAATGCTATCCTAATGGAAGAGAATTTGAACTTGGTTATGGATGTGAATGAATTGAAGACACCGTTGAGTTGTGTTAAAAGTAGACTGTTGAAAGGGGGAGTATTCCCTGGATGTGATGAATATTGTTTGGATTGCTGGACCCAACCAGAGGGTTGCTATGATTTGAAGAGAGGTATCCAAGCCATGATAGATGAGGGGATTTTGCAATTTGATCGGACTGCTGTTGAGAAGCCTGTTGAGGCATTGTTTGAAAAGCAGGATGAGATTGCAACTGTTACGATCCCAAGGAAGACTATTACGATATCGGCGCCTGCCAAGCGGCTGACTATCACAATAACAAAAGTAGGACCTGTTCCTTTTGAGAGTACAAAAGCTGTTCCATGGACATATGGGTTAGAAGCGTACTGTAATGGAGAAAAGATTGAGGTGAATAGCCGGCCGGCAGGGGCAGTTGACAATGTTGTTGGAACGGGAGGCATGACCCGTAGTGGAAGAATCTTCACCGCACCTGAAGTTGAAGCAGAGAAGATTGCTAAAGGCAAGGCCAAGGTGAATGAAAGTGGACCATCCCAGTTGAAAGAGAAAGACACGTTGCTCAAGGACGTAGAAGAGTTCATGAGGCTGATTCGCAAGAGCGATTATAAGATTGTTGAGCACTTACAACAGACACCCTCAAAAATTTCAATCCTATCTTTGTTGCTTTGTTCTGAGGCTCATCGAAATGCTTTGTTGAAGATATTGGACACGTCATTTGTACCTCAGGAGGTTTCTGTCAACCAACTAGAGGGGGTACTGGCGCATGTCAATGCTGGACATAGTTTGGGTTTCACTGATTTTGATCTAACACCTAGAGGCCGAGAGCATAATATGGCTTTGCACATATCGGTGGAATGCCGGGGCACTATAATGTCGCACGTTCTTGTGGATACCGGATCATCTCTGAATGTATTGCCTAAGAAGGCTATGATGAAGTTGGATATCCGGGGAATTATTTGCACGCCAAGTGACTTGGTTGTGAGGGCGTTTGATGGAACAAGAAGGTCGGTGTTTGGATCAATAACGTTGTTGTTGCAGGTCGGGCCGGGAATATTTGACACTGAATTTTATATCATGGATATCCATCCAGCTTATAGCTGTTTACTTGGGCGTCCGTGGATACACTCTGCAGGGGCTGTGACGTCCACGCTGCATCAGAAGCTTAAGTTTGAAGCCGGTGGTGGCATCGTTACTATTTGTGGGGAAGAGGACATCTTGGTCAGTCATCTCTCATCATTCAAGTACGTTGAAGTGGATGGAGAAATCCACGAAACGCCCTGCCAAGCCTTCAAAGGGTTGCAAATCAAAGACAAGTCCAGTGTTCCCAGCAAAGTGCCAGAGGTTGCTGTGGCTTCGTATAAAGATGCTCAAGCGTTGGTTCAGACTGGTGAGACCAAGGGTTGGGGTCAAGTGCTGGAAATTCCTGTCAAGATGGACAAGTTTGGACTAGGGTATCGCCCTACATCGTCACCCTCCGCATCAGGCGCGACCAAGTTCAAAGGACCGGTGGTGATTACTCCAAAGGGAGTCTGCTTTGAGACGGTTAATGCTGTTTCCGACTCTGAAGACGGAGATAGTGATTGCGACATGGACGCGTAGATCAAGCCTAGCGTGCCAGGACAAAGTCTCTGCAACTGGTCCATCCGGGAAATTATCCCAGTGACTACAAAACAGATTCATATTTCAGATAACACTGAACACGAATTTCCTATGACTCGCTTTGACTTCGAGCACCCGGTATTTCAAGCTGAGGAAGAGATTGTTGAGGATAGCGACTTGCCAGAGGAGTTGACTCGACTGTTGAAATAGGAAGAAAGAATCATTCTGCCTCATCAGGAAGAGATTGAGATTATCAACATGGGGTCCGAGGGAGTTGTCAGGAACATCCGGATAGGGGCTGCACTGCAAAGCGACATCAAGCAAGGTCTGATTGAGATGTTGCAAGAGTACAGTGATATCTTTGCTTGGTCGTACGAGGATATGCCAGGTTTGGATACTGACATGGTTGTTCATCGTCTGCCATTGTGAGAAGAATGTCCGCCTGTTAAGCAGAAACTCAGAAGAACCAGACCAGATATGTCTGTGAAGATTAAGGAGGAAGTTCAGAAATAGTGGGATGCTGGGTTCCTTGCTGTTACAACTTATCCATCATGGGTCGCCAATATAGTACCGGTACCAAAGAAAGATGGTAAGGTGCGGATGTGCGTAGATTATCGTGATTTGAATAGGGCGAGCCCAAAGGACAACTTTCCGCTTCCTCATATCGATGTGCTGGTCGATAACACTGCTTAATTCTCCGTGTTCTCCTTCATGGATGGCTTCTCGGGTTACAATCAGATAAAAATTGCGCCAGAAGACATGGAGAAAACAACCTTCATTACTCCCTAGGGAACATTTTGCTACAAAGTGATGCCCTTTGGTTTGAAGAACGCTGGGGCAACATATCAACGTGCTATGACGACGCTCTTTCATGATGTCACACCCAAATTTTTGACCATAAGATTTCACCCCCGTCCCCCCTTTTTTGTGTGTTTCTTGCCCGTTTTATTTTACTTATATGCATGTTTACCGTGGCTAACCAGCTCGTGCAGGCACAATAAGAGGGCGGGTCCGGGGAGAGCTTCACTTGTTTTTTTCATCGAATCTTGATTCCAAAATGCAGGAACCGGGTTTTATCAAAGTTTGTGATAAAGCTCGCAAGTGGGACTGAGCTCGAGATAATTCATTTGGTTTCAAAGATCTAAAGAATCTAGGATGATGTGTTGAGAGTTGGATTTTATGTCACCATAAGTAGTTCATCGTATGCAAACTCACGAATAAACTCATACTATTAAAGGTGTCGCATACCTTAAAGTAAAGATGCAAATTACACAAATTAGAATATCACAAAACCAAATTCATGGCCTTTTCAAATCTCATTTTTCATTTGAACACTTGAAGATATTACATGATGTCAACAGCCGGTTTACATCATTTTAAGACACCAAAACTACTTACATAAGTTTGTACATTGGTTATGGGAAAACAATACTGACATAAACCATTGCGTTCATGGTCCTGTTATGCTACTAAAACACTAAGAGGACGGGAATTGGGACTATTCTCATCAGTAACACACCTAATGTTCAGTTGATTATCGTAAGCATGCGTTTTACAACAAGGAAGCCCTGTTGCTACACCAGACTACGTAAGGAATCCCCCGCATATAGAATCAAAGCCGAGACCATATTGGCCCCCTCTTCCACGCCGTAAACGCAAGATTACTCTTGTGTAACTCCATAGAAGATCGGTCGTATTGAGTTGTCTCCAAAATAAATGGCAGAACCACCTCTAGCCTCCGTTTCTAAGACTCCAAGCATATGAGCGTGAGCTTAAGAAGGTATCAGTCCACTTCTCAAGGACCAAATCTGCAAAATAAAAGGAAGTTGCAACAATGTTAGAGAACTTTCATTTGTGAAGAGCAGACCAGTAGTAAAGGAGAAGATGTCATACTCCCCTGTAACCGCAAACCAAGTAGAAAGGGGGCAACCCATTCGGATTGTTGCAATGGTAACCACTCAGCCAACCTCCGCATCAAAGCTTGCATGCTCCGCAACCTTCTTCCTTAATTCAGTACGAACTTAGCACCGACGGCGGCATGCAACGTGATGGATACCCTTTTACCAACAGAAGGAGTTTAGTTAACAGATTGCGAGAGTAGGAAATAAGTGAATGGAATAAGCTACATACCTTAGACTTTGAACTACGCTTCTTCCCTCAGTATCTCCAAGGCCGGTCGAGGACTAGACGTTTCGTATTATTCCTCAGGAACCTGGAAGGATTCCATATAGTTCGTTTGCAAAGTACCCGTTCACAAGCTTTTAAGTCAACTGGCTTCCAGATTTGAGCATCTAACTCATGGAGTGCTGATAACGAATGCGAAATCAAGGAGAGATAGATCACAGCCATGTCTATCCCATATCTTGAATTTTAAGTGCCCCTGCTCTTTATATGTTTTGAACTCCGAGCCATCAAAACTCAGGTTAAACTCAAGATTAGACTCCAATGCTAAGCCTCATTGAGAAGGTCATCAAATTTCTGGTGGGGAAACTTAGTTCATGGAGATTCCACCAATAAAGCACTTACATTGTCCAGAAAGATTAACAGAAGAAGTAAATCAAGATGACAACACCATTTCAATGGAATCTAATTAAATTTGGAAACCAAATCATAAAGGTTGTTCAGACCTGTTCTTTTCCACTTCAGACAAATTAATTGGAGATGACAATCATCAATGCAGCTAAAGAGGGAAATGTAGCTTACGGAGAGTTTTTTTCGACTTTGTTTGCGCACATAGCATCAGATGCAACTCTGAAGCCGTTGGGGACGTTCCACTGAGTCACCACTAGCAAGTAAACATACGCCTCTAGATGCAGGAGAATATATTGAGCAAGAGCTTGCTGTCATCAATCTCAAAGGAAACAATTGAGACTTTTCAAGTTGAAGATTGTGGTAAAGTGTTCACCTTTTCTTATTCCACGGGACCGCACGTGGCCATCGTTCCTCCACATTAAACACCTGCAAAAACAACACAAGAATGAGTGAGGATCTTCACAGCAACAAGTCGCAGTTCTATTCCAGAAACGGAAGACCCATCAGTCGTCAGCCAATCACGGTAACACGGTGAAACCTGTCAAGATTAGCAGCAATGTTCAAAGAAGGTTATCAAGGAGAGACTCAAACATAGAATCACTATTGGTGCGAATAAAATACCATGTACCAACACTATTACGATGGTTGAGGGACGGATATCATTTGTCGTTAGCATCGTGACTTTGCAGATGACCTGTACAAAACCCAGAGCAAGAAGAATAATAAGTTTACAAAGTTATTGATGTTCGAAGCAAAACCAAACATAGTATGTAAATGAGGTCACATAGTGAAGCCAGAAGCTTACGTACCTATGCAAGCTAAAGGAATTGATCTGTTCAGCTGTCAGTGAGCTTGTTACTCTCCAGCAAGCAAGTATGCTTGGCTTGAGTGCTGGTTCTATGGCTGGTGCAGCCATTCTACGAGTGCTGCGAGCTCTAAGTTCCCTCATTTCACTTAATACTTCAGAAATATGGATATGGAAGGTGATCTGGATCTAGATCAGCATGGTGACAAAGCAATTGTTTGGAATTTGAATACTGTGATCGAGCCACTGTGGCAAAAACTGAGTAATTGAATTAGTGCAGCTGAGATGCAACTTGACCAAAGGCTCCTTCATATCCTCATCCTCCATCTACTACTGTTACCTGTCATATCAGTTTAAGCATCCAAGTTATAATAAACGCATGAGAAAACAACGGGCGATGTTAGACGTATACCCAACACGAGCAGAAACAAGGAATAGAGATCGAATTAGAGGGACAACGTACACTTGAGCTTGTTACCCTGCAGCACCAGCCTTTTTTTCCGAGAAGTTTCTCCAAAACACCGAGCACGAACCCCCCTTCTAGGCTTCTAATTCATCAGTGGGCCCAACAACTTGCTGCTTTCCACACCTACAAAACAGCAAAATCAAATTAGCAAATCATTGGAAGAATATACCCGTGTGAAGAAAAAAGATTCGAAAGGATCTAATCCAAATCCTCAAGACATTGAATCTGGACAGACAAGGCATTAATCAGATTGATACAAGATATCACAAGATTGAAATTTTCATTTAACACATATTATTACAATCAGACGAATAAGGAGTATTTTCAAATCTGATTTGTCCCAAATTGGAAAATCCAATCAACATTCAAGAGCAGCAATCACACTCAATCAAGACATTTTCATTCTGAGACCTATAAAAGGAGGCTAAAGAGAAAGAGAAGGGCATTTGAAAATTATCGTAAGAAACCGAAAATCACCACCAAAACCCGTATTCGTTTAAACCTAACAGATTTAAAAAGGAGAACACTTATCTCTCCGGTTGACGAAGCCACCGCACGCCGCCGCGAGTTCAACAAGACAAAACACCCGTTCTCATCACCTCCGGCCGCCGCGAATCCACTCCGTCATCTCAGACGCCGCCGCTACCCACGACCTTCGGTAATGCCCTATTCTCTCATATGCTCTTAAACTATTGATGCTTCTGTTTTTTTTTCAAGTTTGAAATATGGAGAAAGGTGATAAAAGGGGAAAACCAATCGCGTTTGGAGAGCGGAAGATGAGGGTACCGAAAATCCAATTTGGGAACGAAAGGGACTTAGGGTTCCGTCGCCTCTCATTACCCCCCTTTGTTCCGTTCGTGTACTTTGTGATAGTAATGCACACACTCACCATACCACACTCACTCTAATCCCCGTTAACCCACATTAACCTCTAATCTACTTTTTATTTTGTTTATTTAATCAGTTATATTCATTAACTAGTAATTTTAATCAACACTCAACCCTTTTAATTAATCAGTTAACCAATCTTTTTAAAAATACAACTAATAATCCTTATTAAATAAATCAGCTTTATAATTCATACTAATAGTTTTTTTGTTAATGCGATTAATCAACTTCTTTATTAATAATTAAACAACTTCTTATTACACTTAATTAATCTTTTGAATAGTAATAATAATTATTAACCTTTAATAATCAATTTTATTTAATCATTTAGTTCCTTAGGTTTTTATTTTTTTTTTCTAATTCTATTCCACTATTTTATTTAAATTAAAATAAATTCGTCAATCTTTTAATAATTATTTGACTTTAGACTTAAATTTATATTTAATCTCATCTTAAAATAAACCCAGTTAAAATCAACTTCTCGCTTAAAATCAATCAACTTAAAATTGATCAACATCGAAAATACAATTCAATCGTGCACACTCACGACACTTCCACTCTCACACACTTCAGCGCTTTCATGCGTATGTGTATGGATTTATATTTTCCGCAATTTATTCTTCAGCAATTTACATTACCGCATTTATATTTCTGCATCGCATTCCGTCCAAAGGAAAAACCTACATATGAGTCAACACTTGTGTGTAGTGCATCTCATTCGCATCATTATCCCCTTGATCCTTGATCCCATTCAAGTCGATCAATTAAGTTAGATCCTACCCCATAGGAAGGACCTTTATCTTACAACTTAGACAAACTCGTACAAACAATCAATTCAAAACAAACAATATTCAAACACAATAGAGAAATAGATGTTAATCATCTTAAGCGAGATAAAATCTCCACCCCACGACAATACAATCAAACCGTAGGGACTTTTCCTTAAGAAAGATAGAGGCGTACTCGTCAAACAATCCGAGTACTTGAGCCCTTTTCTTAAGACGATGCAAAGACTATTTTCCTACAACCTCTTACACTTGTGGCGGTTATATCTCCCTTAAAATGAAAACTCGTCTCTTCTCCTAAACCCAATCAAAACAACTACCCTAAACCCGTAGGAAGTTTGACCACAGTCAAAGAATTCCTCCAACCCTTTAGGGGAACTACAGATACTCTGATTCCACTCCCGTAAGGATATGTAGGCATAAGATGCGACATCTTATCAAGTATACTTAGAAATAAACAACTAGGGTCCTTTAAACCTTAAGCAGATAAACACTTAGCAATAAACAAACATAAAACAAGAGGTTCCTGTAGGATACTACAGAAACTTAGGATGCTAGTACCTTCCCTAAGTTTAACCAACCCCCGAACCTATAACTCTCTAGCTTGCATTTGCATTGCATTGTGGGAATTTCGATCTTTATCCCTTCCTTTGGACAAATCAAAGTTCGGTTGCAAATGAATAAGATTCAAACTAATTAATAGTTTGGTATCCAAATTTCACCGCGACAGAAATGGCGACTTCACTGGGGACCCCTCAGTGGGTTTCCCTATCTTGCTTTATTTATTTGTTTATTGCATTATATATCTGCTTACTTGCTTAATTGTTTATTTGTATATTTCTCTTTTGTGTTTATTTTTTGGTTGCTACCTTTGAGTGGTGAGACAAAGTCCTACACCCGGACTTGAGAGAAATCATAGGATGGTGATATATTCGATGAGGCTTATAGGGAGTGAGTCCCGACTAAGTTGACTCGAGAATCCCGCTTAGTTGAGACCCTTTTGAAAATAGTTCGGTTGAACGAGTTTAGTCGTGAAAACTTTTACTATTCTCAATTGGAGTCCATGATACTAAGGACCGTAGTTACCTTTAACCCCACTTTGGCCTTTATTAGGGCGTAGTGCAAGGCTATAAGGGAGTAAGTCCCAAAATAGTGCTACGCAAAGCTACACTCAAAAGAAGTTCTCTTGAGAATATTATTAATCCTCGAGTTAGTTGAGAAATTGATAATATCCGATAGATGGACTAATGACTTTGGGACCTTTTTTTAGAACCCAGTTCTGCAGGTACCATCTACCTTTAGTCCTTATCCTTTGGGAATGGGTATACCCTTGGCTCCATGCTCGTTGCAAACCTAGGACCTTTGTTTGTTTATCTTTGTGTGCCCTTATGTGCTTACTTGTGTTTGTTGCATTCATATAGCATCATACTACATTGGACTTCATGGGATTTACCCCTTTTATTTATGAACATTGTAGGACATTATGGATAGAAGAAATACTCTCAAATATACTTTTAAGAGTCTCAAATTGGATGACCTAAGGGAGTTGGAAGCTTTGATTGAAGACCAAGAGAAGTTCAAGGGTAAATATGGGAAGTTACTATCTCTGTTGAGACGTAAGGCAAATGAAGACCTACTTTCCGCTCTATTACAGTTCTACGATCCGATGTATCACTGCTTTACTTTTCCAGATTATCAGTTGTTGCTAACTTTGGAAGAGTACTCTTTTTTGGTAGGGTTACCCATTCTAGAAGAATCTCCTTTTCCTTTCTTAGAAAAGGACCCCGAGGAAAGAGACATCGCTAAGGCCCTTTATCTCAGGGTATCCGATGTTAAGGACAACATGGTTGTTAAAAATGGGACTTTCAGTTTGACTACAGATTTCTTATTTGAAAAAGCTTCATTTTATACTGATTTTACGAACAAGGCTCCATTCGAGGCAATCTTCGCCTTACTTGTCTATGGGGTATTTCTATTTCCAAGTTTTGAGGGGTTTGTGGACCTTAACGCAATTAAGATCTTCATGAAGAATAATCTAGTGCCGACTCTATTAGGTAATACCTACCACTCTATACATCTCCGAAACCTTCGTGGTGGAGGAATGATTACGTGTTGTGTGCCTTTATTATATAAATGGTTCCTTACACACTTGCCCAAATATGTTTCCTTTTGGCACCTCAATGATAAGCGTTGGTCAGAGAAGATTATGGCTTTGACTCATTCTGACATCGATTGGTATAGTCGTGAGTATGATGGAATTCCAATTGTAGATGGATGTAGAGATTTTGCTAATATACCGTTACTCAGCTTCGGTGGAGGGATCAGTTACAATCCGATTTTAGCCCGCCGACAGTTGGGATATCCATTGAAGGAACCACCTAAGAGCATACAAGTTGAGAGTGTCTTCTTCGAGGATAATCAAGAACTCTGAGAGAAGATCGTGGAAGCTTGGAAGCATTTGCATAAGAAAGATAGGAATAGTTTGGGAAGGCCCAACTGTATGTCTATGGAACTGTATCTCCAGTGGGTAAGGAATAGGGCGATCAAGCTGAAGATGCCTTACTCTCGTCAAGACCCTATACCTCCAAGAAGGGAGCCCACTTATGTTTTTATGTCCGAAACCGAGAAGTTAGAAGTTGCTTTGAAGAAGTCGCAACATGAGTTAGAGTCTTGGAAGAACAAGTATCTAGTGTCCGTCGCAGAGATTGACGAATTTCAGAAACAGCTACAGTTGAAGGATGAAGAGCTACTCCCCTGCAAGAAAAGGAAGATCATGAAGGATTTATTTTTCTCCGACCCGCAATGCACTATTTGGAAACTAATTGTGGATAACCTTATCCGTGAGAAGACGCAATTAGAAGAGCAACTTAAGCAGCAGAATTTGAAACTTCTTTAGTGTCTTTATTAGCTTTTATTTAGCTTTTATTTGGGACTCTTAAAAGCAATTATTTGTATTCCGTTTCGAAATTAATAAAAAACGTTTTCTTTTACTACAATGTTTATAAATAGTTAGGATCCCATGAAATCCTACTCATCTTGCATTGCATTCTTTCTTTACTCAAGAAACTCAATTTTATTTCTCAGGTATTGTAACCATGGATTTCAAAAGAGAAGCATTGGAGTACACTTTCCAGAGTCCTAACATTGAAAGCTTGAGAGAACTAGCAGATCTCATCGAGAACCGTTACGCCTTCGCATCAGAATATGGGGAAGTTTTCCGTTTTCTCGAACTCAAGATGAAAGGAGGGCTGTTGGAGACCCTTGTTCAGTTTTATGATCCGCTGTACCACTGTTTCACTTTTCCAGATTACCAATTGATGCCGACACTAGAAGAGTATTCTGATTTCTTGAGGATGCCCGTAACGGCTCGTCCCATATTCACCGGCCAGGAAGACACACCCAGTCATCAAGAAATTGCCAACGCTACTCATCTCAGTTTGGCAGATGTTCAAGCGCACCTAACTACCAAGGAAGGAGTCCTTGGATTCCCCGCTGACTTTTTGATTGAAAAGGTTCGCTACCATGCTGAAAGAAAGGAAGTCCTTATCGTGGAAGCCACCTTTGTTCTGTTGGTCTATGGGATTTTCTGGTTCCCAAAGATCGATGATTTCGTTGACATGGATGCGATTAAACTATTCATACTCAAGAATCCAGTCCCTACTTTGTTAGCTGACACATATTACTCAATTCATTCAAAGAATGCTGAGGGAGGGGGACATATCGTCTGTTGTACCGCTCTGCTGTATTCATGGTTCATTGCTCGCCTAACTCGGCACCCGTCTATTTGGGAGGAGGAAGAATCGCCCCGTTGGTCCGAGGTAGTCATGGCCCTTACTCACTCCGACATTGTGTGGTACGACCCTACCTATGGAGGTATATGTATGATCCATAGCATCAGAGGATTTACTAACATACCGCTCATTTCGAGAGAAGGATGCATAAGTTACAACCCTGCGCTGGCCCGTCTCCAATTCGGGCATCCCATGATTGAAGTACCTGACCAGACTCTGTTAGAAGGAATCTTTCTCAAAGAAGGAGAAGACCCAGACCTGAAGACCGTCATAATTTATGCATGGAGATACATCAATAAGGAAGGAAAAGCTGCTTTAGGATACCCCAATTGTGTCGTCTCTGAGGAATATCTACATTGGGTGCGAGAAAGAGCTCTCGACTTCAAGATGTCGTTCCCTTTCCATGAACCTATGGTATTGGCTTTTTACGATCCAGATTGGTTTGACATGAGTGAAGAAGAGCAGTTGAAGACCGCCTTGGATGAGGCTCGGAAACTGAAGGCCGCTTGGAGGAATAAGTTTTTCACACTCAAGGTAGAGAAGGAGAAATCCCAGAGGCCACCAGAAATAGAACTTGCAAGGAAAATAAAGGCGCGAGAGGATTTATTTTCCTCTCACACCTCTTCAAGAGCTGTCACCAGTGACGATCTTCCCCCAGATACTGTGGCTTGGAAGGAATCTGTCGACCGACTCATCAGAGAGAATGCCGAGTTGCAAGAACGCATCAGTCAGCTAGAAGGAGAACTTCACACACAGAAGGAGCATAAGGAGTAGATCTCCGAGTTTCTCTTTTGCTTTTGATTCAATGTAATAAACTCTTAAAAGAGTAATCCGTTTTGTAATGCTTCGATCATCAAAATAAAATAAGTTTTTTTTCCAACGTTACAATACCGAAATAATTTGAGTTTCTTGAAAGTTTCATACTCATTTGCATTTTGCATAAGCATAGCATCGTTTGCATTCCAGGGTCTCACTCTTGCTTCATCTCCGCAGAACAAGCTGAATCACCGATACAACACTCGAGCTAGTCAACGCCAGAGGATGGATCAACTAGAACAAGAGAACAGAGTGCTCCGTGATGAAGTTGCAAGTATGAAAGAAAGTTTGGAGAGGTTGAATGGTCTAGTGGAAGCTTTGTCCAATCAAGCCTCGATTAACAACTTAGAAGTTCCAAGGACTGTGATCTCCGAAGTGACTCCAACCCCAATCCCAGTGGTGTCTTCTGTTGCTGAAATATCCTACAGTATGCCTCAAGGTTTCCCGTGGGGATTGTCTCCTAATTTCTTTTCGGCCGGCTACCGTCCGTCTGTGTCTGAGATCCCTGTTGTGACCACTGTTCAAGCTGCTCCTGTAGTTTCTATTGTGATGACTACCGCATCTCCACATGTGAACGTTGTTCCGTATATTCTGGATGAACCAATTTTACATGGGTCGCCAACCGAAACCGTGGGCTTAGAAGAGAGGATAGATGGGTTTCAAGACCAGTTTTCTGAAATACAAAAGGAGTTGAGAGCCCTTCGTGGGAAAGATTTGTTCGGTAAGAGTGCTTCTGAGCTATGCTTGGTTCCAAATGTTAAGGTCCCTCCGAAATTCAAGGTCCCTGACTTTGAAAAGTACAAGGGGAATACTTGCCCTCAGAGTCATCTCATTATGTATGCCAAGAAGATGTCTGCCCAAACAGATAATGATCAATTACTCATTCACTACTTTCAAGACAGTTTGACAGGCGCCACACTCAAGTGGTATATGGGGTTGGATAGTACGAAGATTCGGACTTTCAATGATCTGGGAGGAGCCTTTGTCAAGCAGTATAAGTACAATGTGGACATGGCACAAAAAGATAAGGAGAATTTCAAAGAATATGCTCAGCATTGGCGCGAGTTGGCCGCGCAAGTCACACCACCATTAGAAGAAAAAGAGATGACCAAGATTTTTCTAAAGACACTTGGTCCTTTCTTTTATAAGAAGATGGTAGCCAGCGCGCCCAGTGACTTTACTGAAATGGTCAATATGGGAATGCGTTTAGAAGAAGGTGTTCGCGAAGGAAGATTGACCAAAGAAGAGAGTGCTCCTAAAAAGTATGGGAGCAGTTTTGTGAAGAAAAAGGAGCAAGGTGTAAATGTCATTCAAAAGGGACAATTTCGAAAGAGGTACATGCCACCACACCAAGTTGCAGCGGTATCACCAGTGTTTAATGCTCCGGCTTATCAGCTACAGTCTCCGCAACCCTATCAGCAACCTCAGTCTCCCGTTGCTCAACAACCACAACCTCAGCAAAGTCCACAATACCCTCAGCAGAATCGGCCATCCAGCAATCAGGGTTGTGTGTATAGAAAAATAAATTTTGATCTGATCCCAATGACATATGCTGATTTATTCCCCGCTTTGATTAAAAAAGGTCACATTCAGACAAGAGCTGCACCTCTGGCTCCCGCGAATCCTCATCCTTCTTATAGAGCTGACAAGTTTTGCCCTTACCATCAGGGTGCTCCAGGACATGATATTGAGAGTTGTTTCGGTTTGAAGATGGATGTCCAGAGGCTCATTAAAAATGGAATCTTGTCTTTTAGGGATTCTGACCCTAATGTACAGAAGAATCCATTACCACCACATGGTTCTCCCTCTGTCAATATGATTGAAGATGGCTTGGAAAGTGATGATCAGGAAGTTTCAGATGAAGAGGCTGAAGAAGTTTGTGTCATAGTACCCCATTTTAAGGAAGTGGAACGTATAGAGATTGTTTACAATAGCAAGAAGCCAACTGTTACTCCTTTGGTAATCAATGTGCCTGGACCCGTCCCTTATACTTCCAGTAAGGCTATCCTCTACAGGTTCAACGCTACGATGTTGGAAAATGGAAAAGAAGCGGTCGAGTCTACCCGACTGCGCCACCGAAAGAAAAATAAGTTTTGTTCGAACCATCAGGCTCAAAAGACCCAACTGTGGGGCAATCTGGTGGGTCTAATTTATCCAACTCCGATGAATGTTTGAAAGTAATCAAAAGAAGTGAATATAAGGTTGCAGATCAGCTTCTGCAAACCCCATCGAATATTTCTGTGCTACAATTGCTGATGAGTTCTGAGGCTCATAGAGAAGCGCTTCAGAAGATTTTGGAACAAGCCTATGTCGAGCAGGATGTGACTATGGAACAATTTGATAACATCATTGGCAGTATTACTTCGCTTGATAATCTGGGTTTCAATGAAGACGATCTCCCGGAGGAAGGAAGGAAACATAACATGGCTCTACATATTTCTGTGAACTGTGGAAACGACTCTCTGTCCAGTGTGTTGGTCGATACTGGATCGTCTCTAAATGTAATGCCTAGAACTACTCTATCTAAGCTGTCGTATCAAGGACCGCCGATGAGGCCAAGTCGCGTTATTGTCAAAGCTTTCGATGGGTCAAGGAAAACGGTAATTGGTGAGGTAGATTTGCCCATGACTATTGGATTACAGACATTCATGATCCCGTTTCAGGTCATGGACATTCGTGCCGCCTATAGCTGTTTGCTAGGGAGGCCATGGATACATGAAGCTGGAGCAGTTACTTCTACCCTGCATCAGAAGTTGAAATATGTTTTTGAGGGGAAAACAGTTACAGTTTGTGGAGAAAGAGCTTTGGTGGTAAGTCACTCGTCATCATTCTCATATGTCGAAGCTGAGGAAGAGGTTGGCACGCAATTTCAAGCTTTGTCTATTGTGGGTGAGGGTGTCCAAAGATCTCAGGCATCCATGTCATCATTTAAAGACGTGCAGCGAGTAGTGAACAATGGTCATCAGACAATGTAGGGGAAGGTGTTGTCTTTGCCAGAGAACAAAAATAAGGAAGGTCTCGGCTTCACCAGCAGTTCTGCTCAACAAGGCACCAAGAGTCAAGGGTTTCCGCTCATCAATGAAGTGTTCCGTAGTGGAGGAGTCGTCCATCATCCTCAGATTAATGTTGTGTCATAGGACGAACTTGAGGGCTACATATCAGATGGTTCTGCAAGGTCCTCCATTCCTTACGAAGACTATGAGCCCTATATGGAAGATCCAGGCTATGTTTCGGATGAATTTGACTATACCTTTGGATTTTATACCGTCACCAAGGAGGATCCAGATGAGGACATCCCAGACTTTGTGACCCCAGGCGTCGTAGTCAAGAATTGGAGTGCGGTTGAAGCCCCTACTGCCATTCATATATCTAAGTAAAGCATTTGTTTTAAAAATTTTCGCTCTGCCCAAGGCGAAACTACATTTGTTAGGGCTTATTTTCAATAATTCCCTTTGCTCTGCCCAAGGCAAATGTGACTTTGTTGGGCGTGTCTTTTTGGTTTTGCTATCATCAATAAACTACTTTCATTTACATTTGTGTTTTATATTTCTTCACGATGTTGGAAAATGATAAGTAGCATCTCGCGTACACACACTTTCCACTTTACAAAAACTCATTGAAAATCACATCACTTGCGCAGATTGCTACATAAATTACATCCTGAGAATAATGATCCGCTACCTTCTCCGGATTTTGAGTTTCCTGTGTATGAAGCTGAGGATGAAGAAGATGATATCCCAGAAGAAATTTCCAGACTGCTGGAGAAGGAAGAGAAAGCTATCCAACCTCATCAAGAGCCGGTGGAAGTAATCAACTTGGGATCAGAAGAAATCCGTAGAGAAGTGAAAATTGGGGCTCTGCTTAAACCCGATGTGAAGAAACAACTGATTGATTTGCTTGGAGAGTTTGTCGATGTGTTTGCTTGGTCATATCAAGACATGCCCGGATTGGACACAGCTATAGTCGAACATCACTTACCGTTAAAGCCAGAGTGCCCGCCAGTAAAACAGAAGCTCAGGAGGACTCGACCTAACATGGCTCTAAAGATTAAGGAAGAGGTACAGAAACAGATTGATGCAGGTTTCCTTGTCACTGCCGAGTATCCACTATGGTTAGCTAACATTGTACCCGTTCCGAAGAAGTATGATAAGGTTCACATGTGCGTAGACTACAGGGATTTGAATAAAGCCAGTCCGAAAGATGATTTTCCATTACCTCACATTGACATCTTGGTGGACAGTACTGCAAGATATGAGGTTTTCTCCTTCATGGATGGTTTTTCAGGTTACAACCAGATTAGAATGGCTCCCGAGGACAGAGAGAAGACGTCATTCATAACGCCCTGGGACACCTTTTGTTACAAAGTTATGCCGTTTGGATTAAAGAATGCAGGGGCAACATATCAGAGAGCTATGACTACTTTGTTCCATGATATGATGCACAAAGAGATCGAGGTGTATATGGATGATATGATAGCTAAGTCGAAGACCGAAGATGATCATGTTAAACACCTGGCTAAGCTGTTTGGTCATTTGAGGGAATACAAGCTTCGTTTGAACCCCCAACAAGTGCACATTTGGAGTACGATCAGGGAAACTATTGGGTTTTATTGTCAGCCAAAGAGGGATTGAAGTGGACCCTGACAAAGTGAAAGCTATCCAGGAAATGCCATCTCCCGCCACCGAGAAACAAGTTAGAGGATTCTTGGGACATTTGAACTACATTTCCAGGTTTATATCCAACATGACCGCTACGTGCAAACCTATATTCAAGCTCCTGAGGAAAGAACAAGGGTATGTTTGGACTGAAGATTGTCAAAAGGCTTTTGATAGTATCAAAGAGTATTTGCTTGAACCCCCTATCCTGATACCGCCAGTTGAAGGACGAACTTTGATTATGTATTTGACTGTTTTAGAAGATTCAATGGGTTGTGTACTCGGCCAGCGAGATGAAACAGGGAAACAAGATTACGTCACTTATTACTTGAGTAAGAAATTCACTGATTGTGAAACAAGGTACACTATGTTAGAGAAGACTTGTTGCGCTCTAGCGTGGGCTGCCAAGTGTTTGCGCCAGTATATGTTGAACCACACTACTTGGTTAGTTTCAAGGATGGATCCTATCAAGTATATTTTTGAGAAGCCCGCTTTGACTGGGAGAATTGCTAGATGGCAGATGTTGTTGTCTGAATATGATATCGAGTACCATACTCAGAAAGCTGTTAGAGGAAGTGTTTTGGCTGATCATCTGGCTCACCAACCCATTTTGGATTATCAACCCTCAAACAATGACTTTCCTGATGAAGATGTTATGTTTTTAAAGATGAAAGATTGTGAAGAACCCGTACATGGTGAAGGTCCAGAGCCAAGTTCTCAATGGGGTTTAGTTTTTGATGGAGCTGTCAACGCTCATGGAAGAGAGATAGGTGTTGTTATTGTGACTCCTCAAGGGACTCATTTCCCGTTTACATCCAGATTAACATTCCAGTGCACTAATAATGAGGCTGAATACGAGGCATGCATTATGGGTCTCGAAGAAGCAATCGATTTGAGAATTAAGAATTTAGATGTGTTTGGTGATTCTGCAGTAGTAATCAACCAAATTACTGGAGAATGGATAACTCGACATGATAATTTGGTCCCATACAGGGATTACGCTAGAAGACTGTTACCGTTCTTTTATAGAGTTGAGTTTCATCATATCCCTCGTGATGAGAACAGAATGGCAGACGCGTTGGCAACTTTGGCCTCGATGATTGTGGTAAACTTTTGGAACGAGTGTCCTCGGATTGAAGTAAAACGTCTTGATAGACCTGCCTACATCTTTGCTGTCGAAGAAGTTGAAGATGGCAAACCCTGGTACCATGAAATCGAAGTGTTTCTTAGAACTCAAGAATATCCTTTGGGGGCTTCCAACAAGGACAAGAAAACTTTGAGAAGGTTGGCTGGAAATTTTCTTCTGAGTAATAATGTGTTGTACAAGCGGAATTTCGACATGGTCTTGTTGAGATGTGTTGACAAACAAGAAACGGATATGTTGATGACGGAAATTCACGAAGGATCTTTTGGCACTCATGCCAACGGACATGCTATGGCTAAGAAGCTTTTAAGGGCTGGTTATTATTGGATCACAATGGAATTGGATTGTTACAAGTTTGCTAAAAAGTGTCACAAGTGTCAGATTTACGCAGATAAGATTCACGTACCTCCAACGTTGTTGAATGTTATCTCATCACCGTGGCCATTCTCTATGTGGGTAATTGATATGATTGGAATGATAGAGCCGAAAGCGTCTAATGGACACCAATTCATCTTAGTAGCCATTGATTATTTTACCAAGTGGGTCGAGGCGGCTTCCTATGCTAATGTAACGTGACATGTGGTTGTCAAATTTATCAAGAATCAACTCATTTGCCGATATGGTGTGCCAAGCAGAATTATTACAGACAACGGTTCCAATTTGAACAACAAGATGATGAAAGAGTTGTGTGAAGAATTCAAGATTGAGCATCATAATTCTTCCCCTTACAGACCAAAGATGAACGGGGCTATTGAAGCTGCCAACAAAAACATTATGAAGATCATTCAGAAAATGGTTGTCACTTACAAAGATTGGCACGAAATGCTCCCATTCGCCTTACATGGATATCGTACGATGGTACGCACATCGACTGGGGCAACTCCATTTTCACTTGTCTACGGTATGGAGGAAGTACTCCCGATAGAAGTTGAGATTCCTTCTATGAGGATCTTGGTGGAGGCAAAGTTATCAGAAGCTGAATGGTGTCAGAACAGATATGATCAGTTGAACTTAATCGAAGAAAAGAGGATGGCTGCGCTGTGCCATGGGCAGTTGTATCGGCAGAATATGAAGAAGGCATTTGACAAGAAAGTTCGACCCCGTGCATTCAAAGAAGGTGACCTCGTGCTTAAGAAGATTCAGTCTTTCCTCACCGATGTCAGAGGAAAATGGGCCCCGAATTATGATGGACCATATGTAGTAAAAAAGGTTTTGACAGGAGGCGCTTTGATGTTAGTAACAATGGAAGGAGAAGAGATCACTCACCCTGTTAACACAGATGGTGTTAAGAAATATTTTGTTTGAGAGAAGCAAGTCATTATTCCCTTTATGTAATTGCTATTACATTCCAACACTGTAACATCGGGGTCACGCTTTTTCTGCTGACCACCGTTCAATAAAAGTTTTCCATTTATCATAAATCTGTATTCTAGATAGCAAAATCCAAATTGATTTAAACCTTTTCAAAAACCTTATGCTCTACTTGATATATGAATAACAAACGGATGACCGGGGACGTTTATTTCGTCAGAGGAAAACAACAATGTTATGTGCTTCTCCAGGGCAAGAGGATTTATTTTATACAGACACGAAGGTTGCTTCTGTTCGAAGACTTTCTTCGCAGACGATAAAGGATCTATGGAGATTTTGCTTGAGTACCCTTTCGTTTGAGGCGTTTATTTTGTTTCTCCGAATCCGTCGGCATACGCATAGCATATAAGTAGACATCATGGCATGTGCATTTTTCGCATTCTTTGTATTTGTTTTATTCTATCGCTTTGGCTATAGTTATCCCTAGGTGTCTGGGTGCGTCTTATCCCTCCATGTAGATTCGCCTACCCTAGGCAAAAAGAGCACAATGTTTCATTTTCCCCATGAAGTTCAACCCTCATAGAAGATGGTTATTTTAGTACAATCCCATTTGAGTTCATACCTCAATGGTTGAGTCTTGCTTGACAGTTTCTCTTCAGTTATTTCCTGAATTGAACTTCGATCTTTGGCAATTGCATCATGGACATCTCCAACTTTTAAGCATGGTTGCATTTATTTTGCGCCCTACTTCCCCAGGAAGAATACTCATGAAGACAATAGCATCACAGGATTTTCTCGAACATCTACATTCGGACTAAATAATCTCTTTATTTTAGCAACTCGTTTTGATCAGGATCTTATTCAAAAACGACAAACGACATTTTCTACAAGACAGTTCATTCACCCTCAGTGGGTCCTTCAACATCATCAAATCATCAAAAGGTATCGCTTCATAAATTCATCGAAGAAGCTTACCGAAGACATTACAAGACACCTCTCTTCGTTAGGAGAGATTACATAATATTTTGCAATTACAAAGACACTCAACAGGAACGCATTCCCCAGTGAGTTCATCGCACAAGTTTATTTCCATCAAGTGACATTTCCCCGAAGAAATCGAGGAAGTTTATCACGGTAGTCTCCCTTCATTTGAGAAGACATACATTACAACTCAATCGGCTCGTATCTCTTCCGAAAATCCCCGGTGAAGTTTTACGAATTACATCTACATTTACAACTACATTTACGAATTTACAACTACAACTACAGATTACATCAACTACAATTACACCTGCAAGTTCTACAACGAACTACATCTGCAGAGTTCCACATTTTACATCTACAGATTATATCAAAGTTCTACAACGAACTACATCTACAGTTTACAATGACATCTACAATCTACAAAATTTACAACCCCCTGTGAAGATGCTCTCACGAGTTTTCATCATTTCGGGAAGAGACTGAGACCAGCTCATAGCATCCAGACTATGATGCTCGGGGAGGTTCTACATAAGAGACTAAGACCAGCTCATAGCATCCAGACTATGACGCTCGGGGAGGTTCTACATAAGAGACTGAGACCAGCTCATGGCATCCAGACTATGACGCTCGGGGAGGTTCTACATAAGAGACTGAGACCAGCTCATAGCATCCAGACTATGACGCTCGGGGAGGTTCTACATTAGAGACTGAGACTAGCTCATAGCATCCAGACTATGACGCTCGGGGAGGTTCTACATCAGAGACTGAGACCAGCTCAGAGCATCCAGACTATGAGGCTCGGGGAAGTTCTACGACTACAACAACATTTACAATGACATCTACATCTACAAACTACAGTGATTCTACCATCTACAAAATTTTGACATTTTCAGGCAGAGACTGAGACCAGCTCGTGGTACCCTTATCATGATGCTCGGGGAAGTTATACATTTTACTATTTCAAGTTGAGTTCCAAAAGAAAAGATATACAAAAACAAGAAAAAGGGAAAAGTACAAATAAAACTGAACCATCGACTCAATTCATTTGGATTATTACCAACCACTACATTATGGTAATAAGTTTCTCACCTATTGTTTAAATCGCCATATCCTTGATGTATGTGTTACTCTTATACTAGGGAGATTCCCCATTGGTGGTTGTTTCCTGTCCCCGTGGAGTCCCGCCTCATTGGGTCTGATGCTCTTTTGTCTAAATGATGTGTCTAGTTTTCCCCTGTGACCTTTTCCTCACAGGATCGTTGCCTTGCATTCTTATATCATTGCATATCATCTGCAGTCGGTGGTATCTTAGAGCCAAAAATTCGTGCAATGTTTGTATTTAAGTCTCTCCTATCTCGTCGAGACGAAGATTTCAATCTCCATATCTCCGGATAGGAGAAACTTAAATAGGGGCATCTGTCACACCCAAAATTTTGACCATAAGATTTCACCCCCGTCCCCCCTTTTTTGCGTTTTTCTTGCCCGTTTTATTTTACTTATATGCATGTTTACCGTGGCTAACCAGCTCGTGCAGGCACAATAAGAGGGCGGGTCCGGGGAGAGCTTCACTTGTTTTTTTCATCGAATCTTGATTCCAAAATGCAGGAACCGGGTTTTATCAAAGTTTGTGATAAAGCTCGCAAGTGGGACTGAGCTCGAGATAATTCATTTGGTTTCAAAGATCTAAAGAATCTAGGATGATGTGTTGAGAGTTGGATTTTATGTCACCATAACGAGTTCATCGTATGCAAACTCACGAATAAACTCATATTATTAAAGTTGTCGCATATCTTAAAGTAAAGATGCAGGCTACACAAATTAGAATATCACAAAACCAAATTCATGGCCTTTTCAAATCTCATTTTTCATTTGAACACTTGAAGATATTACATGATGTCAACAACCGGTTTACATCATTTTAAGACACCAAAACTACTTACATAAGTTTGTACATTGGTTATGGAAAAACAATACTGACATAACCCATTGCATTCATGGTCCTGTTATGCTACTAAAACACTAAGAGGACGGGAATTAGGACTATTCTCATCAGTAACACACCTAATGTTCAGTTGATTATCGTAAGCATGCGTTTTACAACAAGGAAGCCCTGCTGCTACACCAGACTACGTAAGGAATCCCCCGCATATAGAATCAAAGCCGAGACCATATTGGCCCCCTCTTCCACGCCGTAAACGCAAGATTACTCTTGTGTAACTCCATAGAAGATCGGTCGTATTGAGTTGTCTCCAAAATAAATGGCAGAACCACCTTTAGCCTCCGTTTCTAAGACTCCAAGCATATGAGCGTGAGCTTAAGAAGGTATCAGTCCACTTCTCAAGGACCAAATCTGCAAAATAAAAGGAAGTTGCAACAATGTTAGAGAACTTTCATTTGTGAAGAGAAGACCAGTAGTAAAGGAAAAGATGTCATACTCCCCTGTAACCGTAAACCAAGTAGAAAGGGGGAAACCCATTCGGATTGTTGCAACGGTAACCACTCAGCCAACCTCCGCATCAAAGCTAGCATGCTCCACAACCTTCTTCCTTCATTCAGTACGAACTTAGCACCGACGGCGACATGCAACGTGATGGATACCCTTTTACCAACAGAAGGAGTTTAGTTAACATATTGCGAGAGTAGGAAATAAGTGAATGGAATAAGCTACATACCTTAGACTTTGAACTACGCTTCTTCCCGCAGTATCTCCAAGGCCGGTCGAGTACTAGACGTTTCGTATTATTCCTCAGGAACCTGGAAGGATTCCATAAAGTTCGTTTGCAAAGTACCCGTTCACAAGCTTTTAAGTCAACTGGCTTTCAGATTTGAGCATCTAACTCATGGAGTGCTGATAACGAATGCGAAATCAAGGAGATATAGATCACAACCATGTCTAGCCCATATCTTGAATTTTAAGTGCCCCTGCTCTTTATATGTTTTGAACTCCGAGCCATCAAAACTCAGGTTGAACTCAAGATTAGACTTCAATGCTAAGCCTCATTGAGAAGGTCATCAAATTTCTGGTGGGGAAACTTAGTTCATGGAGATTCCACCAATAAAGCACTTACATTGTCCAGAAAGATTAACAGAAGAAGTAAATCAAGATGACAACACCATTTCAATGGAATCTAATTAAATTTGGAAACCAAATCATAAAGGTTGTTCAGACCTATTCTTTTCCACTTCAGACAAATTAATTGGAGATGACAAACATCAATGCAGCTAAAGAGGGAAATGTAGCTTACGAAGACTTTTTTTCGACTTTGTTTGCGCACATAGCATCAGATGCAACTCTGAAGTTGTTGGGGACATTCCACTGAGTCACCACTAGCAAGTAAACATCCGCCTCTAGATGCAGGAGAATATATTGAGCAAGAGCTTGCTGTCATCAATCTCAAAGGAAACAATTGAGACTTTTCAGGTTGAAGATTGTGGTAAAGTGTTCACCCTTTCTTATTCCACGGGACCGCACGTGGCCATCGTTCCTCCACATTAAACACCTGCAAAAACAACACAAGAATGAGTGAGGATCTTCACAGCAACAAGTCGCAGTTCTATTCCAGAAACGGAAGACCCATCAATCGTCAACCAATCATGTTAACACGGTGAAACCTGTCAAGATTAGCAGCAATGTTCAAAGAAGGTTATCAAGGAGAGACTCAAACATAGAATCACTATTGGTGCGAATAAAATACCATGTACCAGCACTATTGCGATGGTTGAGGGACGGATATCATTTGTCGTTAGCATCGTGACTTCGCAGATGACTTGTACAAAACCCAGAGCAAGAAGAATAATAAGTTTACAAAGTTATTGATGTTCGAAGCAAAACCAAACATAGTATGTAAATGCGGTCACATAGTGAAGCCAGAAGCTTACGTACCTATGCAAGTTAAAGGAATTGATCTGTTCAGCTGTTAGTGAGCTTGTTACTCTCCAGCAAGCAAGTATGCTTGGCTTGAGTGCTGGTTCTATGGCTGGTGCAGCCATTCTACGAGTGCTGCGAGCTCTAAGTTCCCTCATTTCACTTAATACTTCAGAAATATGGATATGGAAGGTGATCTGGATCTAGATCAGCATGGTGACAAAGCAATTGTTTGGAATTTGAATACTGTGCTCGAGCCACTGTGGCAAAAACTGAGTAATTGCATTAGTGCAACTGAGATGCAACTTGACCAAAGGCTCCTTCATATCCTCATCCTCCATCTACTGCTATTACCTGTCGTATCAGTTTAAGCATCCAAGTTATAATAAACGCATGAGAAAACAACGGGCGATGTTAGACGTATACCCAACACGAGCAGAAACAAGGAATAGAGATCGAATTCGAGGGACAACGTACACTTGAGCTTGTTACCCTGCAGCACCAACCTTTTTTTCCGAGAAGTTTCTCCAAAACATCGAGCACGAACCCCCCTTCTAGGCTTCTAATTCATCAGTGGGCCCAACAACTTGCTGCTTTCCACACCTACAAAATAGCAAAATCAAATTAGTAAATCATTGGAAGAATATACCCGTGTGAAGAAAAAAGATTCGAAAGGATCTAATCCAAATCCTCAAGACATTGAATCTGGACATACAAGGCATTAATCAGATTGATACAAGATATCACAAGATTGAAATTTTCATTTAACACATATTATTACAATCAGACGAATAAGGAGTATTTTCAAATCTGATTTGTCCCAAATTAGAAAGTCCAATCAACATTCAAGAGCAGCAATCACACTCAATCAAGACATTTTCATTCTGAGACCTATAAAAGGAGGCTAAAGAGAAAGAGAAGGGCATTTGAAAATTATCGTAAGAAACCGAAAATCACCACCAAAACCCGTATTCGTTTAAACCTAACAGATTTAAAAAGGAGAACACTTATCTCTCCGGTTGACGAAGCCACCGCACGCCGCCGGCTGCCGCGAATCCACTCCGTCATCTCAGACGCCGCCGCTACCCACGACCTTCGGTAACGCCCTATTCTCTCATATGCTCTTAAACTATTGACGCTTCTGGTTTTTTTTCAGGTTCGAAATATGGAGAAAGGTGATAAAAGGGGAAAACCAATCGCGTTGGGAGGGAGGAAGATGAGGGTACCGAAAATCCAATTTGGGAACGAAAGGGACTTAGGGTTCCGTCGCCTCTCATTACCCCCCCCTTTGTTCTGTTCGTGTACTTTGTGATAGTAATGCACACACTCACCATACCACACTCACTCTAATCACCGTTAACCCACATTAACCTCTAATCTACTTTTTATTCTGTTTATTTAATCAGTTATATTCATTAACTAGTAATTTTAATCAACACTCAACCCTTTTAATTAATTAGTTAACCAATCTTTTTTAAAATACAACTAATAATCCTTATTAAATAAATCAGCTTTATAATTCATACTAATAGTTTTTTTGTTAATGCGATTAATCAACTTCTTTATTAATAATTAAACAACTTCTTATTACACTTAATTAATCTTTTGAATAGTAATAATAATTATTAACCTTTAATAATCAATTTTATTTAATCATTTAGTTCCTTAGGTTTTTATTTTTTTTTCTAATTCTATTCCACTATTTTATTTAAATTAAAATAAATTCGTCAATCTTTTAATAATTATTTGACTTTAGACTTAAATTTATATTTAATCTCATCTTAAAATAAACCCAGTTAAAATCAACTTCTCGCTTAAAATCAATCAACTTAAAATTGATCAACATCGAAAATACAATTCAATCGTGCACACTCACGACACTTCCACTCTCACACACTTCAGCGCTTTCATGCGTATGTGTATGGATTTATATTTTCCGCAATTTATTCTTCAGCAATTTACATTACCGCATTTATATTTCTGCATCGCATTCCGTCCAAAGGAAAAACCTACACATGAGTCAATACTTGTGTGTAGTGCATCTCATTCGCATCATTATCCCCTCGATCCTTGATCCCATTCAAGTCGATCAATTAAGTTAGATCCTACCCCATAGGAAGGACTTTTATCTTACAACTTAGACAAACCCGTACAAACAATTAATTCAAAACAAACAATATTCAAACACAATAGAGAAATAGATGTTAATCATCTTAAGCGAGATAAAATCTCCACCCCACGACAATACAATCAAACCGTAGGGACTTTGCCTCAAGAAAGATAGAGGTTGTCGCTTTCGCGAAAATAAGGTGCCGGCAAAACAGAAGAGTCGCCACCTTTCGTTATTTATCCCTCAGAGCGGGAAAGGAAACGATCGGAAAAACCTGACGAAAAAGGGTAAGACAAGGTCGTCGCAACCGTTGTCTGGGTTCAGGAGTCGGTTACACAAGGGGAAGGTATTAGCACCCCTCACGTCCGTCGTACTCGACGGGATCCACGCTTGTTGTGTTTACTGGACGGGTTGGTTTATCTATCTACCTATCAAGGCTGGCTTAAACAGAAAAGAAAAATGACTCGGCAAAGCGTCGCACTTTATGCCTACGTATTCTCATCAGAGAATGAGAAATCAGAGTCAACGTAGTTCGACCTATGGGTTACGGGGGAGGTGGCTCGCCAATACATCAGTATTGTGCCTACGTACTCTCAACAGGCTTGAGAGATCAGAGCTTACGTAGTTTGGGAAACTATGGATTACGGGGATTCAGATTCATCTATTTTATCGAGTAGGATTAAACAGCAGTTCCGGCAGTTAGGGACAAAGCCTGTTTGCATTGGCGCTGAAGTTTAACAACACTCTTTTCTTCAGAAAAGCTTTCCTTTGAATTATGGGCCCACGGGGCAAAAAGGTTTGAAGTTTGTTTTCTGTCTTTTACGAAAGAAGTGTTTTTTATTGTGTTTGCAATTTCAATCGCACTAAAGACTATGACCTGAGAGTGAATGCGTCGCATGTCACCCAAAGGGTGCCATACTAAACATCCAGACTGTGGAAAAGAAACTCTCCCACAATCTTTTCTCAGATAGCTTAAGGCTCGTAACGTACGGAAGAAATCATTCATGATTACTGTATTTTAAGCTGTTTTGAGATGAGAAGAGAACAGGCTCAACTACGGGGAGACTATCAAGTCCTACTGTTGTCATGCCAAGGATTCATCCTAGGGTTGAGGCTTGAAACAGGGAACTCCTAGAAGTTATCATGCATAGGTTTCAACCTAAAGTTCTATCATCATTTCCTTATCAAAGGAAATGAGAGTCCTAAGGGATCATGTCAATGATACACAGAAACAGATAAAGCATCAGCTTAAACGGTAAACAGTAAACGACTGTAAAATGCATGCAATGCAAGTGAGGGAGGAAATATGTGTGGGGCAGCAGCCTCCACAAGCTCATCTCAACCTCAAGCCAGAATGAATAACAGTAATCATATTGAAAAGTAAAACAACATGCTATCAAGCAAAATACAGTAAACTGCAATCATACAGATAAAATGAAATCATGCTATCAAGCAAAACAAACCACTTGGGCAAGGGAGTTGGGCTCTACCGAATACCCGCAAGCAAAGCCATACAGTAACAATACAAGCAGAGGGAGCAACTCAACCTCTAGTGCAATCATGCTCCTAGCTTAAAGCTATTCTAGATATGAACTTATTCTAATGCATCAAGCAAGTCAAACAAGGCACATCAATACAGAAAAGAAAACAGACAAGAAAGCAGATCAACTCCTCTCCCAACTCCAAGCCTCAGCTCTTCTGACAGCAACTCAGTCTTCAGACTTCAATTACTCTTGACAAATATCAATTTGCTTCTCCAGGTTTCAACCCTTCAACATAAGTTTCAACTTATCCTCTTCTTCAAGCTTCAGCTCCTTAATCAGTTCCACCTTCTGGCTTCATTCTTAACCATAAGTATCAACTTGATTCCTTCAGGATCTCCAAGCTTCAAAGTAAGTATCAACTTATCCTTTGCTCTTCAAGCCTCAGCCCTACTCTCAATCTCAATTGAATCCTCTTCATAAGTATCAACTTAGTCTTCAAGCTCTCAAGCTCTCCTTGCTTTACCAGTCTCAACTTGGTCTTCAAGCTTCAGCTCCTCAGAATAGTCTTTAATCATTTGGAAGTGTCAACTTCATCCTTCAATTCTTTCTCAAGCCTCAGCTCTTCATTCAGTCTTTACTGGATCTTCATTGGGTCTTCAAGTATCAACTTGTCTTTCTTGCTCTTCAGCTGCCATGGCAATGCTCAAGGAATCATCCTCTTCCATACTCTTCAATGAAGTCTCCATCTTCAAACTAAAACTCAACATCCCTCAAGATACTCAAACCAGAGGAAATCACTTAACTGGATAAGCTAGGATATTAAACTGCTTATTGACCACCCAAGGTGACCTATAAGGGTTCAACATCAAAATAATGGTTCCCTCAAAGGTTCTACCTCCTAGGTACCATCACTTATCCCTCCAAAGGAGGGAGGTGAATACCATGGAAGGACCTTGAATCATGGGGAAGAATGGAGGTGAAAGATACCATCCATGTTTAAGAAAGAAATTAACTAAGTCTAAGCTCTTCCTAATCCCTAACCCTAAAACAACACCAAAACAAACAAGACTTCAAGCTCTCAAGCTCCTTCTTCAAACCTCAAGTCTTCTACTATGCTTCTCCATGCTCCTCAAAGCAAGACCAAGCCCACCAAGCCAAGCAAAAGCCCACAAAGCAAGGCAACACAAACAACATTCAACTACAAAAATCCATTAAAAATAGTATACTATTATATTAAAATCTAATATAATTTCTAGGGGATCCTATATACCTACCTTTAATACCCTATATGTCCCAATATCTAACTTGACCTAGAAACCCAAAATTCTAGTGTTATTGTGGACCTATGTTAAGGATTAACCTAATTCTACACAACCTAAAGTCATCTAATCAAAACTAATCAAAAATTAATCACAAAATTATGGAATAAATCCAGAGGGGAGCTAAAGTCCTAATCTAACTATCCTAAAAATAATGGTATAAAAATATGGAGGGAACTAGCTAAACAAAATTCTACAAATCTATGCATCAACATAAAATGAATTAAAATGCTATTAAAAGAGAAAATACACAAAAAATATTAAAATGCATGAAATGCAAGTATTTTGATTTTATAATTTTCTAAACATCAATGTGAAATAGGAGAAAAAATCCCCATACAATAATCGTCATTTTTCTATTTAATATGATTTTTCAAAGATTAAAGAAAAATGGAGAAAAAGAAATTAAAATGGGAAAACATTGGTGCAGATAGCAATTATATTCAGTACAATATCCAGATGGGCTTGAAATGGGGGTGTAAACAACAAATGCGCTAGGCCCAATTATTATCAGAAAATCAATTCAGAAATTATAAAGAAAAAGAAAAAGACACGGTGCAAAGAGTAAAGAAATTCAGTTCAAAATCTCAATGGGCCATGAAAGGGGGTGGGGATATCAATCAAGCCCAATATCCCATTTAATGAAACGCTTCGTTTTGGGGCATCTTCAGACTTCCCTCTTCAAATGAAATTAAATCACAGCCTTTGGATCTCCACTCAGTCAATGAGTCCACGCATAATCCAACGGCCACGTCTTTATCTTCTTCCTCCAGCCAGGGTTTGAGTGAAGAAGCCATGGAAACAGAGCTTCAAGCTCAAGCTTCACCACAATCGTATCACCTCAAATCTCAACCAAAAACCATGGTTCAAAACCCTAATCCATTCTAAATTCCATGCTGATCACAACCATGGCCTTAAAATCAATTGAATCATCCCCAATCTCTAAACCCGATCCAAGATCAAAAATATACTCAAACTTCAAATCTAACAATTCTTGAAATTGATTACCTCAGAATGATCACCACCTCACACTGGTTAAATCTTGATATCAAACTCATGTTATAGCTCATTATCCATCGTGTTCTTGATCCAAACAAAAATGGTGTCACTAACTCAAACTTCACCAATTGATCTCAAACTTCCCATAATCCATCTCCTACTTGTCTCTAACCATTCTAACCTAACAATTCTAACTAATTATGCTTAAATTATGGTGTAGAAGAAAAGTTACAAACCTGTCAAATCTTGATTATAAGATAGGGCAAAGCTCCACTTCAACCTCTCAAACTCTTCAGAAACCTTCCTTGATTGATGATAAAGCTTCTGTTTGCAAAAGATTTGATCAAGAAAGTCTGAATCTCCAAACCCGATGGTGACTTGCAACCTCCAAAATCCAAATGCCAACTCTTCAATTCTTCATGATCTTGCCTTCAATTTGGTATGCACACATTCAGTATGATCAATGGAAGGTGTTAGGATTGAAAGGAGTAATGGAAATTGTGTGGAAAGTAGAATTTGATTTCAACTTGCAATGGAAGAAATTGAAATGGCTATCTCACTCTCCTCTCTAATCTCTCACCAACCTTGCATCTGAGCAAGTTCTAAACACTATATAGGATGGTTCAGACTCATCTAGAACCTTCTGGAATCATCCAATGAGAATTTGGGATTCTCATGCCATGAGTTTTTGGATTCATCTCATCTCACATGCCATCTCATGCTATGCCTCTTGCAGCAACTTGTTCTGACCTGAAAATATCCCTAGATGAGATATATGTTGTGTTAAGATACTTTACTAGCTTGTGTATTGAGTTTCCTTGTGTTTTGCATTTGTACCTTAATATGCAAGCAACCATTTTCCAAAGCAAGTCCATGATCTAAACCTCAAATAAAAAATGTGGCTGAACCATTGTTTTTAAAATGCTTTTTAGAGTCAAAATGACCTATTATATGCCATGGTTTGGATGTGTAACTTGGAAGTTTCAATTTCCAACTTTGACTTATTTAACTTATGCCTCCATTTTAGGTCATTTTTATCACTTTGAGCTACAAGCCTTTTCAACATCTCATGACCTCCTTAATAGCCTTAAAACATCATTTTAAGCAAGTTTGATGTTGAAGGTTTTTCCATTTGAAGCTTGGAAATAGGAGTTATGGCCTTATGCTTGAAATGACCTATAATCTCCAAATGACCAAAATGCCCTTGACTTGTCAAAGCCATAACTTGAGTTCTACAAATCCTATCAAGGACTTCTAGTACTCTCTAGAAATCTAAGAAGATAAGGAACAACATTCATGTTGACCAAAAGTTCATAGGAATCATCCTTCTTGGGCAAAAGTTGGATGCAAGTTGGGTGGCTTTCAAGGCCCCAGATTCACATACCTCAGATGACTTGTAACTTGTCAAAGTCATAACTTGAGCTCTACAAATCCTATCAAGGACTTCTAGTACTCAAATTAAAGCTAAGAACAAGATCTACAACATTTATGTTGGGGGTAAGATTAGATGATAATCACATCTTGAGCTAAACTACCTTGAAGATAGGGGTCAAACTAGGGGATTTTACACTGTCAAGCCTTAGAACCCTAGCTTGAAACTTCTCAAACTCATCAATCATGATGATTTGATCTTGGAATCATCCTTATAGCATCTCAATGCATCAATCCATGATCACATGGATCTTGGATTAGGTCTCAACCTTCTCCGAATCATCAGTTGACCTAGGGTTGACCCAGTTAAACCATAATTATACCACTCATGGCTGAGGCTTCTTATTCTTGTACAATGACCTCTCTAGGCTTCATGATGGCTTTCAAGACATATCATAAGCTCTCTCAAAGCTTCAAGTCCATCCTCATAGCTTCAGAATCATCTGAGGAGCTCCCACAACTCTCAAGTTAGGAGGCACACAACCTTGGTTTCAACCAATCACTCTGAGGATCTCTTGACTTCTCTGACAAAGATATCAACCTTTGAACATTTGAATAACCTTCTTGGCTAGCTTCAAGTCTCATATAACTCTTGATTGGTAATCATACCTCTTGATCTCCTGCACACATGTCAATGAAATGCAGATGATAATGCTAATGATGAATGAGATGAACCACAAGCTAGGTAAAGGAATGTTGGTCAAATTTTGGGGTGCAACAGCTGCCTCTATTCAAACGGCTTGAACCTAACTGGGTGAGAAGCGAACAGCTCTCAACCAATCAAGGTGCGAGACAGTTGAATACCGACAAACTCGGAAATTTGCCAACTGCACAAGTACACGGTACTCTTGATGGGAACAAATCTTCGAACATTGAAATATTAGCTGCACGACAACTAGCTGGGGGATTGGTCACACGGTAACCAGTAATACATGATCTATCGTGCCGTCAGGCATCAAGACTCCTCGGGACTCATCAGGTCAACAAGTTGATCATGCCATCGGGCATTCAAAGAAATTTTTGGGCATCAGCCGGACTTCATCAGTAAGTCGGGAATAGAATTCTCGGTCAATCATGAACCAATTGGGGATATCCAAACTTCTGCCATCAGGCATTCCACATCAGCTGAGAGAACTGCTTTGTTAACATGGTCGGACTTCAATCATCAAGTCTTCAGGAGAAGTTTCAACTTTGCTATTCAGAAACCTGCTGAGGATGACACATCTCTGCTAGGGATTCTGGAGAACTATCAAGTAACTCTACTTCGGGGATCCAGGAATCATTCTGGATGAATCAACTCTGCTGAGGACTTCAAGAATCATCTTGGACAAATAACTCCGTCGGGGACTTCAAGAATCATCCTGAACCGATAGCTCTGCTGGAGATTTCAGGGATTATCCTGAGCAAACACTCTGCCGGGGACTCTAAGCATCAACTTGAGCAACCAACTCTGGCGACTGCACTGGGGATTTTAAGAATCATCTTAAACAAACGACCTTGCTGGGGGATTCAAGAATCATCTTGAGCACGCGACTCCATTGGGGAGAATTCAAGAATCATCTTGAGCAATCAATTCTGCGGCGGAACACCTGCAAAACAAGGACGGTAACAACCTAGATCATGCTTATTATGCATATGCTTCGGCAATGGCGCAATGCTCCACACGGTGGAAATGCTATGCGTTTATGATAAATGCTATGCAGTCATGCAAAATGATGCGATCCCGTCAGCAAAATAAATGCTGAAGGGAGAATCCTCCTGTCAAGGAGAAATAGCCACTCAGATAGGGGGGAGGAATCATCATGCTGAAGAGAACAAGGTCCCGCCAATCTCAATCGGACGCTGTGGGGAAGTGAACTTCAGTTGACCGCCGCAGGGGAACAAAGCTCTACGAGAACCTGGACCTGCTGAGGGGAAGCGATGTCAACCGCGGGAATAAACTGCACGGCCTTCACGGCTACTTCCCTGGAGATAACGACTCTGGTGGGGAAATACAGCATCAGCTATTCAACACTCTACTAGGGAAGACCAATCCTGGTCCAAACTGCTTCCAAGGACTCGGCTCTCTTGGGGACCTGCAAACTCGGCTGAGGAAGGAGAAATCATTCTGCTTGCTGGGGAGAGTGTGACTCTGTGGGGAAACTCACTTCCGCTGGAGACTTCAGTCTGGAACTATCAACTGCTACACACTTCGGTGAATCAGCTTGGGAGACAACATTCCTTCAGGATGCATTTGATTAGGGAGAGAATCTTCTCTACCCGGGGAGACATATCAATGCTCACGATCTCACGTTCAGACTCTGCAGGGAGAGGCTGCTGAACTTTGCTGGAGAAGGAGGAATCATCCTGCTTGGGGATACGCACGACGCATTGTCTGGAATATGCTACACCTGTAACAACACAAACAAACAGACAAGATACCCTTCTCAAAGGGACCTATCAAGGTTATCATCTTGTGACAATGTTCAAGTAATTCATTGTTTCAACAATCAGTGGCCTAGGCCAGTAAGTTTATGTATGCGCATTTTATCAAAAACATCGGCGTTCTTTTTCGCAAACAAAACAGATAAATGCTAAACAGACAAACAAAATTGCTGAATAGTATACATTTTATTGATAACGAACCCCTGAATGGGTAAAAATGTTTTACAACAGATGCAAGCTCCTGGAATGAGGAAGCCGCGCAAAAATAAAACATAAATATACATCAGTATATACAAATGTCGGCAACGAGGCGTAGACGAACACCATGAGTTGATCCCTCTATGACCCACTCGACTTCGATACTTCTCCGACGCTTCAGCTTCAGAAGAGATTGATTCAGATAAACGGCCCTCAGGTCTTCCAAACCACTAAACAATGAAAGTCCACACGCGGAACGCAGTCATTTGCTTTTTCAAATCCCTAACTTTTGCGTGAACCGCCCTTTGCGGGTTTTCAATTCACCGGGATACCCTTTTTTGCCAAAGTCACCCATCCGGGTTTTCGACTTTGCGGGTGTACATTTTTTCAATTTATATCCCTAATTTTTGCCCAAACCTTTTTCCTTTTTTATGGTTCGCCAGGATGCCCCATTTTTACCTGGACTCTCTTTTTACTGTCCAGCGGGTCGCTTTCAAGCAAAGTATTTTTTAACTGCGTCCGCGTTCACCGGGGATGCAAAATCTTCACCATCCATCGTGGATAACAACAAAGCTCCTCCCGAGAAGACCTTGCTGATGATGTACGGACCTTCGTAATTCGGAGTCCACTTGCCCCGGTGATCAGAGTGTGGAGGAAGAATCTTCTTCAGGACGAGATCACCCGTCTGAAAGCTTCTAGGACGCACCTTCTTATCATAAGCTTTCTTCATTCGGCTTTGGTACAGACGACCATGCGCAATCGATGCTAACCTCTTCTCGTCCATCAGGCTGAGTTGGTTTAGTCGGTTCGTAATCCATTCTGCCTTGTCGAGTTTCACATCAACCAAAACTCGTAAAGAAGGGATCTCCACTTCTAACGGTAGGACAGCCTCCATGCCGTACACTAAGGAGAAAGGAGTTGCCCCGGTTGACGTACGTACCGTCGTACGATAACCATGCAGTGCAAACGGCAGCATCTCGTGCCAATCTTTGTAGGTCACAACCATCTTCTGAACAATCTTCTTTATGTTCTTATTGGCCGCTTCAACGGCGCCATTCATCTTCGACCGGTAAGGAGATGAGTTGTGGTGTTCAATCTTGAAACTCTGGCACAGCTCCTTCATCATCTTGTTATTCAAATTCGAACCATTATCCGTAATGATCCGCTCGGGAATTCCGTAACGACAGATGATGTCCCTCTTTATGAATTTAGCCACCACCTGCTTGGTCACATTAGCATATGAGGCTGCCTCCACCCACTTGGTGAAGTAGTCGATAGCTACTAGAATGAAGCGATGACCATTAGATGCAGTGGGCTCGATCTTGCCTATCATGTCGATGCCCCACATGGAGAACGACCACGGAGAGGACATGACATTCAAAGGGCACGGCGGCACATGAACTTTATCAGCATAAATCTGGCATTTATGACATCTCTTCGCGAATTTAAAGCAGTCCGACTCCATCGTCAGCCAGTAGTATCCTGCTCTCAGGATCTTTCTTGTCATAGCATGCCCGTCGGCGTGCGTACCAAATGTGCCTTCATGGGCTTCTTCCATGAGCATACTCGCCTCTTTCTCATCTACACATCTGAGTAGCACGAGATCGTGGTTTCTTTTATACAAAACTCCATCAGGATTGAGATAAAAATTTCCAGACAGCCTCCTTAGAGTCTTCTTATCCTGGGTTGACGCACCCGCAGAATACTCCTTAGTCATAAGGAAAGTCTGGATGTCATGGAACCATGGCTTGCCATCGGCGTCTTCCTCGATCGCAAAGACAAATGCAGGTCTATCAAGACGAGAAAGGACAATTCTTGGAGCTTCATTCCAAAAATTGACTTTATACATTGAAGCCAACGTGGCTAAGGCATCAGCCATCTGGTTTTCTGCTCTGGGCACATGATGGAGTTCCACTCGATCAAAGAACGGAAGTAGCCTTCTGGCATAGTTCATGTACGACACCAAATTCGATTGACGAGTCTCCCACTCCCCTTTAATCTGGTTGATCACAAGCGCTGAGTCACCATATACGTCTAGGTTCTTGATTCTCAAATCAATTGCCTCTTCTAGACCCATGATGCATGCTTCGTACTCCGCTTCATTATTGGTGACCGGAAACGTCAGTCTCGCAGTGAACGGGATGTGGGATCCGTGGGGAGTTGTGATGATCGCCCCTATGCCACTTCCGTAGGAATTAACCGCCCTGTCGAATATCAATTTCCACTGGGATTTCCTATCTGGCCCCTCGTCGGGCAACGGTTCATCGCAATCCTTTGCTTTGAGAAACATGATATCCTCATCAGGGAATTCAAATTTCATCGGATGGTAATCCTCGATCGGCTGTTCAGCAAGGTAATCAGACAATACGCTTCCCTTGATGGCCTTCTGGGACACGTACTGAATGTCATATTCCGTCAACACCATTTGCCATCTGGAAATCCTGCCCGAAAGCGCTTGCTTCTCGAAGACGTACTTGATCGGATCCATCTTCGAAATTAGCATAGTGGTGTGATTGAGCATGTACTGTCGTAAACGTTTGGCAGCCCAGGCTAGTGCACAACACGTCTTCTCCAGCATCGAGTAGCGAGATTCACAGTCCGTGAATTTTTTACTCAAGTAGTAAATGGCATGCTCCTTTCTGCCCGTCTCGTCGTGCTGACCGAGAACACACCCCATACTATTCTCAAGAACTGTAAAGTACATGATTAGAGGCCGTCTAGCCACTGGGGGTATCAAGATTGGAGGTTCCTGTAGATACTGCTTTATCTTGTCGAATGCCTTCTAGCAATCCTCATTCCAGGTAATCGCCTGATCTTTCTTTAAAAGCTTGAACATCGATTCACACGTGGCCGTGAGCTGAGAGATAAACCTTGCAATGTAGTTTATTCTGCCCAAGAAACCACAAACTTCTTTTTCTGTTTTTGGTACTGGCATTTCTTGTATGGCTTTTATTTTCGCAGGATCAACCTCGATGCCTCTTTCACTCACAATAAACCCCAGTAACTTTCCGGACCGTACTCCGAAAGTACATTTGTTAGGATTCAGCCTCAACCTGAATTTCTTAAGCCTCTCAAAAAGCTTCAGCAAATTGACCAGATGTCCCTCCTCCGTTTGGGACTTCGCAATCATGTCATCAACATAGACTTCAATCTCATGATGAATCATGTCATGAAACAAAGTTACCATTGCTCGTTGGTAAGTGGCCCCTGCGTTCTTCAGACCGAAAGGCATTACCTTATAGCAAAATGTTCCCCAAGGAGTGATAAACGTCGTTTTCTCCATGTCCTCCAGCGCCATCTTGATCTGGTTGTAACCGGAGAAGCCATCCATGAACGAAAACACGGAGAACTGGGCTGTGTTGTCGACCAACACATCGATATGAGGCAGCGGGAAATCATCCTTAGGGCTCGCCCTATTCTAATCCCGATAATCGACGCACATGCGTACCTTACCGTCCTTCTTCGGTACAGGCACTATGTTGGCGACCCACGGAGGGTAAGTAGTGACCGATAAGAAGCCAGCATCAAGCTGTTTCTGCACTTCTTCTTTGATCTTGACGGCCATATCTGGTCTCGTCCTCCTAAGCTTCTGCTTAACGGGAGGGCAATCTTCTCGCAGCGGCAAGTGGTGGACCACGATGTCAGTGTCAAGTCCGGGCATATCTTCGTATGACCAAGCAAAGACGTCACTATACTCTCTTAGCATCTCGACCAATCTCTGCTTGACATCACTTTACAGTGTAGCCCCTATCCTGATGTTTCTGACGAGCTCTTCAGAACCCAGATTCACGATCTCGATCTCCTCTTCATGAGGCAGAATAACTTTCTCCTCTTGTTTCAACAAGCGGGCCAACTCTTCAGGAAGGTATTCGTCTTCATCAATCTCTTTTTCGGCTTGATAGATCGGGCAATCGAAGTCGAAGTGAGCCGTAGAAGGTCCAGAGTCGATGTCATCTGTTATGTGGATCCTGCAATAGCAAGGGTTAAGTTTAAAACAAGGATATGCAGGTTAGCACAAACCCCATTGCCATTTTATTGTTTTTCGAAACAAATATAAAACGGGAATAACAGAGATCACAATATTTGAATACGAAGTAAACGCCTTTGATTTATTAACAAAATGCATGTACATAATCCAACAAGGCCCTGACAATAAAACCACTATGCCCCGGGTAGGACATAGGGTTGTACAATGATTGGAAAAAGTAAATCATTACTCTTCGCTTGTCATCTGGATGATATCCTTGACAGACCAATTGTTGAGGCCCTCGCCTGGCTTGCTTGGCTGGATCCAAGAGTCGAGGTCACAGTCGCTATCTCCGCTGTCTTCAGACACTGCGTTGATGCTTTCGAAAATCACTCCGCCACTGGTAAACTGGATCGGCCCCTTACCTCGCGACGTACTGCTAGAAGAAGAAGAAGCTTCAGCTCCAGGAGAATATCCCAACCCAAACTTATCTTGCTTGTTGGGTATCTCCAAAATTCGCCCCCAGCCTGGGGTAGATCCGGCTTGGACAACGGCCCGAGCTTCCTTGAATGAGGAGAGAGTCATCTCTGGCTTTTCGGTGACTACAGGAGCTACGTCCTTCACTTTGACAGCTTCGAACGCTTGGCATAAGGTTTCATGGATTTCGCCATCCATCTCCACATACTTGAAGGACGACAAATGGCTCACCATTATGTCTTCCTCGCCACAAACGGTCACGATGCTACCTCCGACAGCATATTTGAGTTTCTGGTGCAACGTGGAGGTTACGACACCAGCAGCATGGATCCACGGCCGGCCCAAGAGACAACTGTAGGCAGGCATGATGTCCATAATGTAAAAGACCGCGTCGAACGTTTCCGGACCAACTTGGATTGGCAGGGTCACCTCCCCGAAAACATGTCGTTTAGTCCCATCGAACGCCTTCACAACCAGATCACTGGGTGTGCAAATCACTCCACGAGTATCCAACTTCATTAATGCCTTCTTCGGAAGAACATTAAGTGACGAACCCGTGTCCACCAACACGTGCGACATAATCGTGCCTCTACACTCTATCGAGATGTGCAGGGCGCTATTGTGATTCCTCCCCTTCGGCGTCAGCTCCAGGTCTGTGAAACCTAGCCCATTTCCAGCATTTACGTGGGCTACGACCTCTTCTAGCTGATTCACCGATATTTCCTGCGGTACATATGCGGCGTTCAACACCTTCAGCAGCGCGTTGCGGTGCGCTTCGGAACACAACAATAAGTTCAGGATGGAAATCTTCGAGGGCGTCTGATGGAGATGGTCTACAATCTTGTAGTCACTCTTTTTAATCAACCGCATAAACTCCTCGGCATCTTTAACAAGTAAGTCTTTTTCTACCCCACGAGGGGTCTCTTCAACGACTTTACTTTTACCTTTATCAGCCGCATCAGCTCTGACCGCTTTATCCGCCACGACCTCTGGTGGTGCAAACACTCTTCCGCTGCGAGTAATACCACTGATTCCCGCAAGGTTCTCCGCAGTCGACCCAAACGGTTCCAGCTCCAACTTCTGTCCGTTGCAGTAGACTTCAGCCCCATAATGCCACGGGACAACATTAGTGCTTTCGAAAGGTATCAGCCCAGCTCGGGTGATGGTAATTATGGGCGGCCTGGGCGTAGAAATAGTTATCGTCTGGCGAGGGATGGTGATGGTGGCGACCTCATCGTCTTGCTTCAGCACTACCTCTCCTGATCCACATTCGGCCCTTCGGCTAAACTGTAAAATCCCTTCAGTCATCAGACTTTGGATTCCTTCGACCAACTGTTCACATCCATCAGAACGTGTGGCACAGTCCATACATAGCTCTCCGCAACCTGGAAAGAACCCTCTTTTCAGCAACTTAGCTTTAACGAAGCTAAGCGGCGTCTTCAGATCTCTGACGTCAGTCAACAAATCCGAACTCTCGTCTTCGATAATGGCGTTCACTCCGCCTCCCCTATGATTCGGCATAGGATTCTTCGTGACATTTGGCACATTATCGGAGAAGTTAATGATCTTGGCATCCACCATGTCCTGCACCTTATGCTTGAAGGCTTTGCAATTCTCTATTGTGTGGCCTGGTGCCCCTGAGTGGAACTCACAAGTTGCATTCGCGTCATAACCTGGCGAAGGTGCCCCTGTCAAGGGAGCCAGCGTCCTCTTCTGGATCCACTGTAGCTAAAGCAAAGTCTGCAATAGTTGCGCGTACGACATGGGCGGTGTCTCGAGGTGACGGTTCGCCAAAGGTGCCCGATTCTGATACTTTCTGTATCCCTGTTGATTCGGTTATTGTTGCTGCTGCTGCTGCTGCTGTGGAACTGCCGGGATAGTTATACTGGCCACCTGCTGGTGAGGACCTTTACCCTTCCTTCGAGCGTTGGTTACAGCGCTCGCTTCTCCTTCTCGTCTTTTGCCAGCATAAGGTTTCTTTCCGCCTCCTCCGGCTGAGGATGACTCACCTTGAATTTTCCCGATCTTGATCCCATTTTCGACGTGCTCACCCGTGATAATGAGATCTGAGAACGTCCCAGACATACCGCTGACCAACTTCTCATAGTAAACCCCTGGGAGGGTGGCTACGAACATCTGCACAAGCTCGCGCTCAACCATCGACGGCTGAACCCTAGCTGCCAACTCACGCCACCGCTGGGCGTATTCCTTAAACCCTTCATTGTTCCTCTGCGACAGATTCTTCAGTTGGACTCGGTTCGGGGCCAAGTCGCTATTGTATTGGTAGTGGTGCACAAATGCTTCAGCAAGATCCTTCCACGTGCGCACACTAGTAGGCTCCAGACTCATGTACCACTCAAGGGACGGCCCGGAAAGACTGTCTTGAAAGAAGTGCATCAGCAACTTCTCGTCCTTGGAATGAGCAGACATTTTCCTGTAATACGATCTCAGGTGGACACGAGGGCAAGTGGTGCCCTTATATTTTTCAAAGTCAGGTACCTTGAACTTGGGAGGCACCTTGAAATCAGCAATTAATCCCAACTTGGACATATCAACGCCCAAAGTATTCTGGTTCTCGATATCTCTCATCTTATCTTCAAGTGCCTTGAATCTAAGCCGTGCTTCAGCATTCATCTCCCCTTCAGCACCTCTCTGAGAGAACACATCGTCCTGACGATCCTCTAGCCATGGCTGAGGCCCAAACAGATTCCCGACGCCTGCATTGCCGTTGCCCAGCCCGACATTGACATTAGCTCCCAGACTCCCATTACCGACGCCCTCCGTATTGAGTCTGATGTTGGTCATCACATTGCCGTTGGCACTGCCGTTGCCCCCGGTCACGGGAACACCATTCTGTGGAGTTTCAACTAGTGGAGGAGTAGGCACAGTCCCACCATGGAGTACGCCGTTGCTATCAACCCTCGAGATCAAAGGCTGAACCAAAGTTCTGAGCTGATTCTGGCCATTGGCGACCGCTTGCATGAGCTCCATGAAGCGATCCATTCTTTCGCGGAGTTCCTGAACATCAGTTTGCACTTGCTCCATGATCCTGGTCTGATTAGCAATGGTCGGATAGCGGTGAATAGGTCTCTGATCAATCCTAGAACCACCTGGAACAACCTGAAACAACCTGAAATAACCTGTAAACACAAAAGGGTTAGGAAAAACAACAAAATGCTCGTTATGCAAATGCTTCATGCAAATGCAAACGTGTGTCTGTGCGTTAGGGAGATCTCCCCCGATCCTAGTGCCTGAGTGCTAGTGCTGATAATAATAAGAAGTCCGAGTCCAATCATGGAAATAACAATCTCATATATAAAGAAAGCCCATCAAGGCAGTACACAACATCAGCGAGTACAAGATGAATCAACAGCGTGACCTCAGCCAACAAGCCTGGTGATGGTCAGCATACAACAATGATCAAAACAAAAGGAATACAAATAGTCAAGTACGGCCACGGGCGCGATACTCTTCTAACAACTCCTTCGTTTCTGGATGATCAGGCAGAGTGAGCAACCCCTCGACGAGTAATTCCCTTTGCACAATGGTGTACTGAAGACCTTCGACCGAACCTTCCCATGCTCCTTCGCCGAAACAATCTTCTAACTTCCGCTTCTTGGACTCAAACGTCAGTTTGTGCTCCTTCAGGTTAGCGAGAGCCCTGTTGAGCTGGCCTTTGGTGGCGTATCTGCGAGCGGTTTCTTCATCAAACCTCTTCTCACTATCCTTCACCTGGGCTTCCAGCTTGGAGATCCGCAACATCAGCTTATCCTCCCGCTCTTTCCTGGTGGCCAGGGAAGCCTTCCAGTGCTGGTTGAACTTGGATATCCTCCGATACGCTTCGTCCAAGTGCTGCTTCTTCGTAGCCAGTACGTCGTTGACAGCTTTGAAGTCTTGACCCATGCGCTCACGCTCGGCTATCTGCTTAGTCAGGTCTGTACCTAGCTGGTTCACCAGCTCTGTCTGCCTCTTGAAAGAATGGGCGGCTTCGTTCCTCTCGCTTCGGAGCTGAGACAATTCTTTCTCCAGTTCCTCATTCGCCCGCTTCAATTCATCTCGCTCAGCTAACACCTGATTATGCTGCTGAAGGGGCACAGTAGTAGGCTCTTCAGTCATTGGAGGGCTTTCCGGCTTGGCATGAGGAAACGGCATCCCTATAGCATCTGCTCTAGCTCTGACCCAAGTCACATACGGCGGGTAGGCTTGATTGTTGCTTCTCCCCAGCAATGGTTTTCCCCTCTTACTGATACCGTTCCAGGCGCGCTGAAGCTTGGATAACAGAGATTCCTGCACCTCTTCATCCTTCGGCGGAGCTCTCAAAGCATACGTGAACTGTCGGACCAGCAAAGACGGATTGTAGTTTATACAGCCCTTCCTGCCTATCAAAGGCACGCTTGGAAACCCGCTGCAGCTGAAGATAATCTCGGTACCCAACCTATCTCTGTCAAACCAGTCGATATCCTCTGCAGATAAACTCATCAGACGCTCGGACCACTCAGCTGTGGCTGCAGACGAAACAGAAGGACCCCTCTTGGACAGATGACTATTAAGCCATTTATAAAGCAAGGGTACACAGCATGAGACATTCTTGCCCCTTCTATTCTCGTTTTTGTAGTGGATAGAATGGTAGACATCTCCTATCAAGGTAGGGACTAGATTCCCTGATGCAAAGATATGAAATGCATCGAAGTCTACAAAATTGGGCATATTGGGGAACAAAATGATGCCATATATGCACAGAGCGAGAATGGCGTTGAACGCGACCCAACATCCGTCCTTGGCGCACTGCTGAGCCTTTCTCACTAAAAACTGCAAGGAGAAACCAGGAACCTTGTTCCAACTAGTCGATACCAATTCGGAGGCATCCAGATAAAGCGACGGGGCTAGACCAGCCAGATCAGGCTCAGCGTCCATATGAACAAAAGGCATCTGCCTCTTGATAGGCACACCTAGCAAATCAGCATATTCCTCTAGCGTGGGTGCGAGAACAAAATCCTGAAAAGTGAAACATCTCAACGGAGGGTCGTAGAACTGCAGCAGAGCGTGCAACCCATTCAACTCGAACGCAGAAGGTTTACGAACCAAACTGAGCAATTTGCCGTAAGACTTTCTAAACTCATCCCTCACAGAATCATCTGCTAAAGCTATCAAACCGGTCAGCCGAACCACATCAGGGGCAGGGAACTTGTAAGCCACGGTCTTCCTCAGAGAACCCATAACAATACAATAGGAGGCGAGAAATCCTAGATCGGGGAAAACGGTACCTGCAACACAGACACACGTTAATGAAATGCAAATGAGTATGCAAAGCAATGTAAAATGCAATCATGCAACAGGAGATCGAGGCAACTGTGCCGTGGAGATTCTGTATCAACAAAACGATAATCCTGCTCTATCGAGAACAACCACTGCATCTGATAATAAGAAAACCCTGGTATCGGATCACACATCTGCTCTATCAAGAACAACCATCTGATAGGGCCATATACATAAGACCATAATTTTGCTCTGTCAAGAACAAACGTCTGATAATAAGGACCTCTGATACATGACCAACAACTGCTCTGTCAAGAACAAACATACATCTGCTGATGAGATCTTCAGACCCCAATCATAAATCTGCTCTGTCAAGAACAAATAACTGATGACCAAAACTCTGCTCTATCAAGAACAAACAACTGATAATGAGATCCTCAGACCCCAGTCATAAACCTGCTCTGTCAAGAACAAATACACATCTGATGATAAGATCCTCTGATCAAAACCTGCTCTATCAAGAACAAATACACATCTGATGATAAGATCCTCTGATCAAAACCTGCTCTATCAAGAACAAATACACATCTGATGATAAGATCCTCTGATTAAAACCTGCTCTATCAAGAACAAACATATATCTGCAGATGAGATCCTCAGATCCCAACAAAACTGATCCATTATCAAGAAAACCAGGTGGTCTGAAGGTCAAAGTTTCCTGCAATAAACCCAACCCTGCTCACATGTATGGACCTAAATTGACTCAAGTTCGGCATCCTATGCGTTCATCAGCGTCACAGACATTCAAGGGGGTGATACGATACCCAGAAGGTGTGGCATCACCAGCTCATGAAGCGGCCTCACTCGGCTGAATCACAAATGATCGGTCCCCAGAGTCGACAATCCTCCAAACCAGCAACCGTCTCAACCCAAAGGCTTGAAAGAGAAGCCAACCGGGAGAACCTCGTCTGAGCGTGGATTTCATGAGACACTAGTGCCTGCAAAGCAAGCACGCGCCCACTAATTTCCACAACTAATGCTATGTTCACTCAAGCCTGGGTCTGGCTTCTCACTCATCAGAATGCCCCTCCCACAACAGCACAGATAATCATATCATACTGAAAATAAAGTGCGGGAAATAAAAATGCGATAAATAAACACGACCCAACAAGTAATCATACAAGCGCTAGGATTGACTCGCATAGGGAACCGGAGAACCAGAGATTCTGGGTTCGGTCCCCAGCAGAGTCGCCAGCTGTCGCTTTCGCGAAAATAAGGTGCCGGCAAAACAGAAGAGTCGCCACCTTTCGTTATTTATCCCTCAGAGCGGGAAAGGAAACGATCGGAAAAACTTGACGAAAAAGGGTAAGACAAGGTCGTCGCAACCGTTGTCTGGGTTCGGGAGTCGGTTACGCAAGGGGAAGGTATTAGCACCCCTCACGTCCGTCGTACTCGACGGGATCCACGCTTGTTGTGTTTACTGGACGGGTTGGTTTATCTATCTACCTATCAAGGCTGACTTAAACAGAAAAGAAAAATGACTCGGCAAAGCGTCGCACTTTATGCCTACGTATTCTCATCAGAGAATGAGAAATCAGAGTCAACGTAGTTCGACCTACGAGTTACGGGGGAGGTGGCTCGCCAATACATCAGTATTGTGCCTACGTACTCTCAACAGGCTTGAGAGATCAGAGCTTACGTAGTTCGGGAAACTACGGATTACGGGGATTCAGATTCATCTGTTTTATCGAGTAGGGTTAAACATCAAATCTGGCAGTTAGGGACAAAGCCTGTTTGCGTTGGCGCTGAAGTTTAACGACACTCTTTTCTTCAGAAAAGCTTTCCTTTGAATTATGGGCCCACGGGGCAAAAAGGTTTGAAGTTTCTTTTCTGTCTTTTACGAAAGAAGTGTTTTTTATTGTGTTTGCAATTTCAATTGCACTAAAGACTATGACCTGAGAGTGAATGCGTCGAATGTCACCCAAAGGGTGCCATACTAAACATCCAGACTGTGGAAAAGAAACTCTCCCACAATCTTTTCTCAGATAGCTTAAGGCTCGTAACGTACGGAAGAAATCATTCATGATTACTGTATTTTAAGCTGTTTTGAGATGAGAAGAGAACAGGCTCAACTACGAGGAGACTATCAAGTCCTACTGTTGTCATGCCAAGGATTCATCCTAGGGTTGAGGCTTGAAACAGGGAACTCCTAGAAGTTATCATGCATGTAAGAACAGAGTATGCCTAAGAGGGGGGTGAATTAGGACTTTTGAAATTTTTCCGGTTTTTATATGGTTCTTGGAAATATACTGGATGGTGTTCTTGGTTATGGGAAGCAGTAAATCAACAGAAAGAAAAAAGACACAGGATTTATAGTGGTTCCCCTCACAATCCGAGAGTACTCCACTCCCCTTTCAACATGAAAGAGAATTTTCACTATTGTTTAAAACAGTACAACCTATCACACCATCAACCGGTGAGGCCTACTATCAAACAATAAAACTCACAAGTGTACAAGAACAATCCTCTTGTAAACACTCACCCTTGTGTCCAACAATCCTGGATCACAAGTCAAAATACAAAATGATTGTAATGAATTTGGATTGAGTATAATTGTCAAAGTGATCTTCTCCAATGAATCAAAGTTCACTCTTTGTAATTTTTCAATACAAGTGTTCAATGAATGTGAAACTTTCAATGCAAGTATGAACACTTTTGAAAAATGAATTTGATTCTAAGACAATTTTAAAAATGAGTATTGGTTTTTTTTTTGTTGGTGTGTTTTTCAAAATGAAAAACTCAGAATTTATATGAGTAAAATAACCTTTCACAAAAGGTATGATTTTAAAAGATTCAAACCATGAAAAGGTATGATTTTAAAAAATAATTTTGAACTCAAAACAAAGCAATTTTTCACTGCACGTTCAGTGTTAATCGGTTAACCCATATGGTTAATCGGTTAACACTGGTACGTTAGCCCAGAAAATTCAAAATTCAAAATGGTTAACCGGTTAACCCATATGGTTAATCGGTTAACACTGCTAATTTTCAGAAAAAAGCTTTTTAAAATTAATGTTATACCATTTTTAAAGTTTCAAAAACATGTGTATGTATTATGCACAAAAGATTGATGTTTTTGAACACTTGTATATCAAAATTAAAAAGGTGGATTTGATATACCAGTAATGCAGGCAAGTCTGGAAGAATCAGTTCCATATAGCTTGACTTGAAAGATAGCTTGACTTGATCTTGATGACTTTGAACAGCTTGTCTTTTTGCAATCAAGAGATATTAACTTTGAGTAGCATTGACATCATCAAAACTTGAGACTGAAGCATGCTTCTACATTCTCCCCCTTTTTGATGATGGCAATCAAAAAATGTTGTGCGATATCTCTTGGTTCTTGATCTGGTTCTCCCCCTATGTCTAGCACTCCCCCTATCTTAACAGAGGACAAAAAATCTGCACACAGAGAGATATTAACAGAACCAAGCTCTTCTCCCCCTTTGACATCAGCAAAAAGGAAGAGCTTTCAATGAAACCACAAGATAGCAACAAATATAGTAATAAGCACATGCAAAGCCAAGTAAACACAAAGCACAAACATAGTACATATAAAATGCAGCAAATAGAAATTGTACTGGTTACAATAAAACATAGTTCAAATGAAAGCATAAAAACTTATAACTAGAAAGCAAAGCAATAAAAACAACAGCAGCAGCATATTCTCTAAAAATCCTCATCCGCCATATCCTCCTCCTCTTCTTCCTCTTCATTTTCTTCATCAGATACAACAGGGCTGTCAGGGTTGGTATGGTGAGAAGACAGGACAAGGTTCCGGAGGGAAGCAATGGCCCGGGAGGTTTCTCTATGCTGAGTCATGATAGTTTGGTAAAGGAACTCGTTGGTGATGCCTCCTGCAGGTACGGGAAAGGCCTGGTTAGCATTGGCTCCTTCTTCTGAGTACTTGTAAGTACCGTCATTATCCTTAAAAATTCCAGTATTCTTGACAATTGTAATCTCGTTGATCTCATTGGTGGTTGATTTCATCTTGATGGTTGGTTCACGGTTAAGATCCAAAGTAGTCAATTCCAAAATTCTTGATATCAGCCGTGCATAAGGAAGACGGGTCGACAGAGATAGTTGTTGTTGAAGGTGATACATGATGGTCAGAATCCAATTGACACGAATCTTGTTCTTGATGGCGAAAAGAAGTTGCATTTCCAGATCATTAATTTGTGCATGATTCGAATCCTTGGGAATCAGCACATAGCAGATTATATAGTGAAGCATCCGATCAGAGACGGTAAGATTCTTTGCATAGCACAACAGACGAGCAGTACGTTGGTTGGCGATAATCATCTCCTTTGGAAATCTGCAGATCTGATAATAGAACTCCATCTTGTCGTAGTTGGACCACGGCCCTTCCACGTGGTTAACTCCCTTTCTCAGAAAATATCCAGATGATGGTATGTTCAGCATTGCAGCAACATCAGACAGATTTTCTTCAACAACACAGTCTCTAACAATTGTTTTCATAATATGCTCATCATTTGCATTTAGAAACACAGACAGTTTATGCAAAAAGGATTTGACAAGATCCGGGTAGCAGTTTCCAGAATCAGACACAAATTTATCGATCCTCTGATATTTGAGTAAAGCAGGAAAATCAAAAGATCATGCAGGAAAAGCCTTAAGATTCACATACTTTACCGGAAGGATAGACCGAACTCGGACTTTGAAATCCATTCTGCGCTTCTTGGTTGTTTCCATAGGAATATCTTCATCAGATGCAGAGTGATGTTCTGGAAGCTTTCCCTTGCCGCGGTTTGATGCTGAAGCCATGGATGGAGGTTTGAGAGAAACTGGGGTTGTGGGTTCTGAGGAAGTTAGGGTTTGAGAAGTTATGGGGAGTTTTTCCAACTTTTAAGAGTGGGAGAGAGAAGTTAGGATTTAAGAGGGAATGTGGATTTTGGATATGGATGTGGATATTTAAAAGAATATGAACCACACAAAATATATAAAGAAAAATATAAAATTTTCAAAAATTAATATAATTTTCGTTTCTGATTTTTGAAAAAATTTACAGTGTTAATCGGTTAACCATATAGGTTAATCGGTTAACACATTAAAAAATTTAATCAGAATTGAAAATTTAACAGTGTTAATCAGTTAACCCATATGGTTAATCGATTAACATGCTCGAATTTTTGAAAAATACATAAAAACAGAATGCATATACATGAAAACATATCACAATTAATGCATACATAAAATAGAGACAAGGATCAGATGTCACCTTCATCAAGAATTCCAAGTTCTCTCCGAATTTTGTAGAATGATTCTTTTGCCAAAGGCTTGGTGAATATGTCAGCGAGTTGGTTGTGTGTGTCGACGAAAGTAACATCAACATCTCTGTTTAATACGTGATCTCGAAGGAAATGATGCCGGATATCAATGTGCTTTGTTCTGGAATGCATAATCGGATTCTTTGTGATATTTATGGCACTAGTATTGTCACACCGTAGAGGAATGCGTCCGAGGTCAACACCATAATCCAGAAGTTGTTGTTTCAGCCATAAAATCTGTGCACAGCAACTTCCTGCGGCGATGTATTCTGCTTCGGCGGTGCTGAGTGCTACACAAGCTTGCTTCTTGCAGGCCCATGATACTAGAGCATTTCCGAGAATATGACATGTACCACTTGTACTTTTTCTATCGGTTTTGCATCCTGCATAGTCAGCGTCAGAATAACCAACTAAAGAACAAATACTACCTTTAGGATACCATAATCCAACGTTGGTCGTTCCTTTGAGATACTTGATAATTCTCTTCACAGCAGTGAGATGCGATTCCTTCGGATTTGCTTGGAAGCGCGCACACAAACAAACACTAAACATAATGTCAGGACGGCTTGCCGTCAAATATAGTAATGAACCAATCATACCTCGATATTTAGTAATATCAACTGGAGTACCAGATTCATCTTGATCAATATACGTTCCGGTTCCCATAGGAGTAGACATTATCTTGCAACTATCCATATCGAATTTCTTTATTAATTCCTTACAGTACTTGGATTGGTTGAGGAAGATTCCATCCTTGGTTTGTTTGATTTGTAGTCCAAGAAAATAATTTAACTTTCCCATCATGGACATCTCCAACTCTTCTCGCATCATGAGTGAGAATTCTTCGCACAGTTCTTTGTTTGTTGATCCAAATATGATGTCGTCGACGTAAACTTGTACTAACAAGGTGTTACCCTTGATCTTCTTTATAAACAGCGTCTTGTCAACCTTTCCTTTTGTAAATCCTTTCTCACATAAAAAGTTGCTAAGGCGATCATACCATGCTCGTGGTGCTTGTTTTAAACCGTAGAGAGCCTTCTTCAGTTTGAAAACATGTGAGGGATTTTTGAAGTCTTCAAAACCCGGAGGTTGTTTGACGTAGACTTCCTCAGTAATGTATCCATTCAGGAAAGCGCTTTTGACATCCATCTGGAATAACTGAAAATTCATAGAACAAGCGTAAGCAAGTAGTAATCTAATTGCTTCTAACCTTGCTACCGGAGCGAATGTTTCATCAAAATCAATTCCTTCCTCCTGGTTGTAGCCTTGTGCGACCAATCTTGCCTTGTTACGAACTATAATCCCATTCTCGTCAAGTTTGTTCTTGAACACCCATCTGGTTCCTATAATATGCTTATTGTCCGGCCTTGGTACAAGGGTCCAAACTTGATTTCTTTCGAACTGATTAAGTTCTTCTTGCATTGCTATAATCCATTGGTCGTCGCTTAAAGCTTCATCGATCTTTGATGGTTCAATCTGAGATACAAATGCCATGTTGAGACACGCATCCTTTAAGTTAAGTCGAGTTGCCACGCCTTGACTAATATCACCAATAACTTTATCAATTGGGTGATCTCTGTGTGTTCTTCATTCTTTCAGAAGATCTTGATTTTCTTGAGTAACATCTTCTTGTAATATTGTTTGATCTTTTGAAACAATTTCTTCATTTTGTGAAGTATCTACAAAATCATCATCATCATCCAAAACAATATTATCCTCTTTCGAGGGGTTAGTCTCATCAAACGAAACATGAATGGACTCTTCAATGGTAAGAGTTCTTTTATTAAAAATTCTAAAAGCTTTACTATAAGAAGAGTAACCAAGGAATATACCTTCGTCGGACTTCTCATCAAACTTACCGAGATTGTCCTTATTGTTGTTGAGAACGAAGCATTTGCAGCCAAATATGTGGAAGAATGATATATTCGGTTTCCTTCCCTTGAACAACTCATACGGAGTCTTTTTGAGTAGCGGTCGAATATTCACGCGGTTGCTTACAAAGCATGTCGTGCTTACTGCTTCTGCCCAGAAATATTTTGGAAGATTTGTGTCGCTGAGCATTGTTCTAGCAAGTTCAACTAGTGAGCGATTCTTCCGTTCTACGACGCCGTTTTGTTGAGGAGTTCTTGGTGCTGAAAAATTATGAGAAATTCCATTTTCTTCGCAAAATTCTTCAAAGTCTGAATTTTGAAATTCTCCACCGTGGTCGCTTCTTATGGAGGCTATAGTGAGTGACTTCTCTTTTTGAATTTGTTTTGCATACTTTTTGAATGCTTTAAACGCATCATTTTTCTGCACTAAAAACATTGTCCAGGTATATCGAGAAAAATCATCAACAATAACTAAAGCATAAATACTACCTCCAAAGCTCTTCGTTCTTGATGGACCAAAAAGATCCATGTGCAATAATTGAAGTGGTCTTGATGTAGAACCCACTTGCTTGGATTTGAAAGTTGTCTTGGTCTGTTTTCCCTTTTGACATGCATCGCATAATTTATCCTTGATGAATTTTATCTTCGGAAGCCCAACAACCAGATCATGCTTGATTAATTTGTTTAAATGCTCCATGTGAATGTGAGCAAATCTTTTATGCCAAAGCCATGCCTCGTTGTTGTTCGCCATAAGACATTTTACCTTCAAAGAAGAATCATCAAAAGAAATCATAAAAATATTATTGTATCTTTTACCTTTTAGCAGAATCTCATGAGTGACTTCGTGTTCGATCAAGCATTCCTCCTTTGTGAAGTTGATTTTGAACCCTTTGTCACACAGTTGACTGATGCTAAGCAGGTTATGCTTAAGGCCTTCAACAAAAAGAACGTCTTCGATGACGGTACATGGAGGTGCACCAATGGTTCCAACTCCAAGAATTTTTCCTTTATTATCATCACCGTAAGTGACGTATCCTTTGGCCTTTAATGATAGACTTGAAAATTTGTTTATATCTCCCGTCATATGCTTCGAGCAACCACTATCAAGATACCATTCATTTGTGGTTGTCTTCAAGCATACCTACAAAACAAAATTAGGTAGTGTTAGGTACCCAAGTTGCTTTGGGTCCTTGATAGTTAGTACCTTTTTCCACCCACACATAATGCCCCTTTGCAACACCAATATTACGTACATAGCAAGCATTAGGTGTGTGCCCTTTAATACCACAATAAAAGCATGTAGGTTGAAAATGACTTCTATATCTAGGAATATAATTCTTTTTCTTATTAATTCTTTTCTTGTTATGATTTTGATGCTGAGTCTTAGAAGTGCTTGTCTCTTTCTTCACAATTTGTTCACTTTCTCTTACAAAAATGGTCTTATTGGTGCTTGGTTTTGAAAATTTAGAATATCCCAATCCACTTTTATCATTAGGATACCTTTGATGTTTAAGAATCTCTTCCAAGCCAATTTGACCCTTTTCGTATCTTTCTAAAACTCTTTTAAGTTGAACAATTTGAAAAGACAAAGACTCACAATTCTTACATACAAGACTTTGTTTTTCATCCATCACTTTTTGCTTTTCATCTTCAATATTTTTCAAGAAATCGGAATTTTGTTTTTCTAAAAGTAAAATTCTTTTCTTTTGTGATGAGATGTCTTTATACAAAGTCTTGCACTCTTTTAGAAGTTCATCTATAACTTCTTGTGCATCATTATCATAGACAGAAAAATTACTACTAACCTCATTTTCGTCATCGGAGTGGTGAGAGGCCATTAAGGCAATATTTGCACATTCATCACTATCTGATTCCGATGATGAACTCACTTCGTTGTCGTCCCATGCGACATAAGCCTTCTTTGTTTTGAAATCCTTCTTGCCCTTGAATTTTCCTTTATTTGCGAGTTTTGGGCAGTCTGGCTTTATGTGACCTTGTCTTCCACATTCATAGCATGTAATTTCTTGGTTTGATGTGGATGCTTCCTTTTTCCTGAAATGTTTATTCTTTTTAGGAAAAGAAGAAGTTTTATTATTATTGAAAAACTTACCAAGCTTCTTTACTAGAAGCATGAAATTTTCGTCTTCGGAAGATTCGTCAATTTTGTCATCCTTTGTGTCAGTCTTCAAGGCAATTCCTTTGGACTTCTTGTCTTGACTTTCATGTTTCTCAAGCCTTCCAAGTTCCAGTTCATGCTCTTGAAGTTTCCCGAATAATGAAGCGGATGTCATCGTTGAAAGACTTTTCTTTTCCGAAATGGCGGTCACCTTTGGTTGCCATTCTCTTGTCAAGGATCTTAGGACTTTTAAGTTGAGATCATCATTGGTGAAGGTCTTCCCAAGAGCAATCAGGTGATTTGTCAGATGAACGAACCTCTTTTGCAAGGCAACAATAGATTCACCGGGCTGCATACGGAACATCTCATATTCTTGACTTAACGTGTTAAGTCTTGATCTTTTTACTTCTGCTGTTCCTTCATGCGTTTCTACCAAGGTATCCCAAATCTGTTTTGCCGATTGACACAGTGATATGCGAAAGAATTCATCCATACTGAGAGCGCTTTGAAGTATGTTGATTGCTTTCTTTTCATTCAAGATTCTCTTCTTGTCATCTTCATCATATGAGGATTTGATCTTTGGGGTTCCAACACCATTTACCACACTTGTAGGAACATGTGGACCAGTTTCAATGGTTTCCCATATACCATCTCCTTGAGCCTCAAGATGTGCCTTCATACGGATTTTCCAAAAATCAAAGTATTCTCCAGAAAAGAGTGGTGGTTTGTTACTACTTCCACCATCTTTGAAAACCGGGTTGGTACTTGCGGAAGCCATACTGAATCGTTAGGAACAGGTTACCTTAACCTGCTCTGATGCCAATTGTAAGAACAGAGTATGCCTAAGAGGGGGGGGGGGTGAATTAGGACTTTTGAAATTTTTCCGGTTTTTATATGGTTCTTGGAAATATACTGGATGGTGTTCTTGGTTATGGGAAGCAGTAAATCAACAGAAAGAAAAAAGACACAGGATTTATAGTGGTTCCCCTCACAATCCGAGAGTACTCCACTCCCCTTTCAACATGAAAGAGAATTTTCACTATTGTTTAAAACAGTACAACCTATCACACCATCAACCGGTGAGGCCTACTATCAAACAATAAAACTCACAAGTGTACAAGAACAATCCTCTTGTAAACACTCACCCTTGTGTCCAACAATCCTGGATCACAAGTCAAAATACAAAATGATTGTAATGAATTTGGATTGAGTATAATTGTCAAAGTGATCTTCTCCAATGAATCAAAGTTCACTCTTTGTAATTTTTCAATACAAGTGTTCAATGAATGTGAAACTTTCAATGCAAGTATGAACACTTTTGAAAAATGAATTTGATTCTAAGACAATTTTAAAAATGAGTATTGGTTTTTTTTTTGTTGGTGTGTTTTTCAAAATGAAAAACTCAGAATTTATATGAGTAAAATAACCTTTCACAAAAGGTATGATTTTAAAAGATTCAAACCATGAAAAGGTATGATTTTAAAAAATAATTTTGAACTCAAAACAAAGCAATTTTTCACTGCACGTTCAGTGTTAATCGGTTAACCCATATGGTTAATCGGTTAACACTGGTACGTTAGCCCAGAAAATTCAAAATTCAAAATGGTTAACCGGTTAACCCATATGGTTAATCGGTTAACACTGCTAATTTTCAGAAAAAAGCTTTTTAAAATTAATGTTATACCATTTTTAAAGTTTCAAAAACATGTGTATGTATTATGCACAAAAGATTGATGTTTTTGAACACTTGTATATCAAAATTAAAAAGGTGGATTTGATATACCAGTAATGCAGGCAAGTCTGGAAGAATCAGTTCCATATAGCTTGACTTGAAAGATAGCTTGACTTGATCTTGATGACTTTGAACAGCTTGTCTTTTTGCAATCAAGAGATATTAACTTTGAGTAGCATTGACATCATCAAAACTTGAGACTGAAGCATGCTTCTACAATGCATAGGTTTCAACCTAAAGTTCTATCATCATTTCCTTATCAAAGGAAATGAGAGTCATAAGGGATCATGTCAATGATACACAGAAACAGATAAAGCATCAGCTTAAACGGTAAACAGTAAACGACTGTAAAATGCATGCAATGCAAGTGAGGGAGGAAATATGTGTGGGGCAGCAGCCTCCACAAGCTCATCTCAACCTCAAGCCAGAATGAATAACAGTAATCATACTGAAAAGTAAAACAACATGCTATCAAGAAAAATACAGTAAACTGCAATCATACAGATAAAATGAAATCATGCTATCAAGCAAAACAAACCACTTGGGCAAGGGAGCTGGGCTCTACCGAATACCCGCAAGCAAAGCCATACAGTAACAATACAAGCAGAGGGAGCAACTCAACCTCTAGTGCAATCATGCTCCTAGCTTAAAGCTATTCTAGATATGAACTTATTCTAATGCATCAAGCAAGTCAAACAAGTCACATCAATACAGAAAAGAAAACAGACAAGAAAGCAGATCAACTCCTCTCCCAACTCCAAGCCTCAGCTCTTCTGACAGCAACTCAGTCTTCAGACTTCAATTACTCTTGACAAATATCAATTTGCTTCTCCAGGTTTCAACCCTTCAACATAAGTTTCAACTTATCCTCTTCTTCAAGCTTCAGCTCCTTAATCAGTTCCACCTTCAGGCTTCATTCTTAACCATAAGTATCAACTTGATTCCTTCAGGATCTCCAAGCTTCAAAGTAAGTATCAACTTATCCTTTGCTCTTCAAGCCTCAGCCCTACTCTCAATCTCAATTGAATCCTCTTCATAAGTATCAACTTAGTCTTCAAGATATCAAGCTCTCCTTGCTTTACCAGTCTCAACTTGGTCTTCAAGCTTCAGCTCCTCAGAATAGTCTTTAATCATTTGGAAGTGTCAACTTCATCCTTCAATTCTTTCTCAAGCCTCAGCTCTTCGTTCAGTCTTTATTGGATCTTCATTGGGTCTTCAAGTATCAACTTGTCTTTCTTGCTCTTCAGCTGCCATGGAAATGCTCAAGGAATCATCATCTTCCATACTCTTCAATGAAGTCTCCATCTTCAAACTCAAACTCAACATCCCTCAAGATACTCAAACTAGAGGAAATCACTTAACTGGATAAGCTAGGATATTAAACTGCTTATTGACCACCCAAGGTGACCTATAAGGGTTCAACATCAAAAGAATGGTTCCCTCAAAGGTTCTACCTCCTAGGTACCATCACTTATCCCTCCAAAGGAGGGAGGTGAATACCATGGAAGGACCTTGAATCATGGGGAAGAATGGAGGTGAAAGATACCATCCATGTTTAAGAAAGAAATTAACTAAGTCTAAGCTCTTCCTAATCCCTAACCCTAAAACAACACCAAAACAAACAAGACTTCAAGCTCTCAAGCTCCTTCTTCAATCCTCAAGTCTTCTACTATGCTTCTCCATGCTCCTCAAAGCAAGACCAAGCCCACCAAACCAAGCAAAAGCCCACAAAGCAAGGCAAAACAAAATACAAGCCCACAAAGGCAACACAAACAACATTCAACTACAAAAATCCATTAAAAATAGTATACTATTATATTAAAATCTAATATAATTTCTAGGGGATCCTATATACCTACCCTTAATACCCTATATGTCCCAATATCTAACTTGACCTAGAAACCCAAAATTATAGTGTTATTGTGGACCTATGTTAAGGATTAACCTAATTCTACACAACCTAAAGTCATCTAATCAAAACTAATCAAAAATTAATCACAAAATTATGGAATAAATCCAGAGTGGAGCTAAAGTCCTAATCTAACTATCCTAAAAAGAATGGCCTAAAAATATGGAGGGAACTAGCTAAACAAAATTCTACAAATCTATGCATCAACATAAAATGAATTAAAATGCTATTAAAAGAGAAAATACACAAAAAATATTAAAAATGCATGAAATGCAAGTATTTTGATTTTATAATTTTCTAGACATCAATGTCAAATAGGAGAAAAAATCCCCATACAACAATCATCATTTTTCTATTTAATATGATTTTTCAAAGATTAAAGAAAAATGGAGAAAAAGAAATTAAAATGGGAAAACATTGGTGCAGATAGCAATTATATTCAGTACAATATCCAGATGGGCTTGAAATGGGGGTGTAAACAACAAATGCGCTGGGCCCAATTATTATCAGAAAATCAATTCAGAAATTATAAAGAAAAAGAAAAAGACACGGTGCAAAGAGTAAAGAAATTCAGTTCAAAATCTCAATGGGCCATGAAAGGGGGTGGGGATATCAATCAAGCCCAATATCCCATTTAATGAAACGCTTCGTTTTGGGGCATCTTCAGACTTCCCTCTTCAAATGAAATTAAATCACAGCCTTTGGATCTCCACTCAGTCAATGAGTCCACGCATAATCCAACGGCCACGTCTTTATCTTCTTCCTCCAGCCAGGGTTTGAGTGAAGAAGCCATGGAAACAGAGCTTCAAGCTCAAGCTTCACCACGATCGTATCACCTCAAATCTCAACCAAAAACCATGGTTCAAAACCCTAATCCATTCTAAATTCCATGTTGATCACAACCATGGCCTTAAAATCAATTGAATCATCCCCAATCTCTAAACCCGATCCAAGATCAAAAATATACTCAAAATTCAATTCTAACAATTCTTGAAATTGATTACCTCAGAATGATCACCACCTCACACTGGTTAAATCTTGATATCAAACTCATGTTATAGCTCATTATCCATCGTGTTCTTGATCCAAACAAAAATGGTGTCACTAACTCAAACTTCACCAATTGATCTCAAACTTCCCATAATCCATCTCCTACTTGTCTCTAACCATTCTAACCTAACAATTCTAACTAATTATGCTTAAATTATGGTGTAGAAGAAAAGTTACAAACCTGTCAAATCTTGATTATCAGATAGGGCAAAGCTCCACTTCAACCTCTCAAACTCTTCAGAAACCTTCCTTGATTGATGATAAAGCTTCTGTTTGCAAAAGATTTGATCAAGAAAGCTTGAATCTCCAAACCCGATGGTGACTTGCAACCTCCAAAATCCAAATGCCAACTCTTCAATTCTTCATGATCTTGCCTTCAATTTGGTATGCACACATTCAGTATGATCAATGGAAGGTGTTAGGATTGAAAGGAGCAATGGAGATTGTGTGGAAAGTAGAATTTGATTTCAACTTGCAATGGAAGCAATTGAAATGGCTATCTCACTCTCCTCTCTAATCTCTCACCAACCTTGCATCTGAGCAAGTTCTAAACACTATATAGGATGGTTCAGACTCATCTAGAACCTTCTGGAATCATCCAATGAGAATTTGGGATTCTCATGCCATGAGTTTTTGGATTCATCTCATCTCACATGCCATCTCATGCTATGCCTCTTGCAGCATCTTGTTCTGACCTGAAAATCTCCCTAGATGAGATATATGTTGTGTTAAGATACTTTACTAGCTTGTGTATTGAGTTTCCTTGTGTTTTGCATTTGTACCTTAATATGCAAGCAACCATTTTCCAAAGCAAGTCCATGATCTAAACCTCAAATAAAAAATGTGGCTGAAACATTGTTTTTAAAATGCTTTTTAGAGTCAAAATGACCTATTATATGCCATGGTTTGGATGTGTAACTTGGAAGTTTCAATTTCCAACTTTGACTTATTTAACTTATGCCTCCATTTTAGGTCATTTTTATCACTTTGAGCTACAAGCCTTTTCAACATCTCATGACCTCCTTAATAGCCTTAAAACATCATTTTAAGCAAGTTTGATGTTGAAGGTTTTTCCATTTGAAGTTTGGAAATAGGAGTTATGGCCTTATGCTTGAAATGACCTATAATCTCCAAATGACCAAAATGCCCTTGACTTGTCAAAGCCATAACTTGAGTTCTACAAATCCTATCAAGGACTTCTAGTACTATCTAGAAAGCTAAGAAGATAAGGAACAACATTCATATTGACCAAAAGTTCATAGGAATCATCCTTCTTGGGCAAAAGTTGGATGCAAGTTGGGTGACTTTCAAGGCCCCAGATTCACATACCTTAGATGACCTGTAACTTGTCAAAGTCATAACTGGAGCTCTACAAATCCTATAAAGGACTTATAGTACTCAAATTAAAGCTATGAAAAATCTCTACAACATTCATGTTGGGGGTAAGATGAGATGACAATCACATCTTGAGCTAAACTGCCTTGAAGATAGGGGTCAAACTAGGGGATTTTACACTGTCAAGCCTTAGAACCCTAGCTTGAAACTTCTCAAACTCCTCAATCATGATGAGTTGATCTTGGAATAATCCTTATAGCATCTCAATGCATAAATCCATGATAACATGGTTCTTGGATTAGGTCTCAACCTTCTCCGAATCATTAGTTGACCTAGGGTTGACCCAGTCAAACCCTAATTATACCACTCATGGCTGAGGCTTCTTATTCTTGTACAATGACCTCTCTAGGCTTCATGATGGCTTTCAAGACATCTCATAAGCTCTATCAAAGCTTCAAGTCCATCCTCATAGCTTCAGAATCATCTGAGGAGCTCCCACAACTCTCAAGTTAGGAGGCACACAACCTTGGTTTCAACCAATCACTCTGAGGATCTCTTGACTTCTCTGACAAAGATATCAACCTTTGAACATTTGAATAACCTTCTTGGCTAGCTTCAAGGTCTCATATAACTCTTGATTGGTAATCATACCTCTTGATCTCCTGCACACATGTCAATGAAATGCAGATGATAATGCTAATGATGAATGAGATGAACCACAAGCTAGGTAAAGGAATGTTGGTCAAATTTTGGGGTGCAACAGAGGCGTACTCGTCAAACAATCCGAGTACTTGATCCCTTTTCTTAAGACGATGCAAAGACTATTTTCCTACAACCTCTTACACTTGTGGCGGTTATATCTCCCTTAAAATGAAAACTCGTCTCTTCTCCTAAACCCAACCAAAACAACTACCCTAAACCCGTAGGAACTTTGACCACAGTCAAAGAATTACTCCAACCCTTTAGGGGAACTATAGATACTCTGATTCCACTCCCGTAAGGATATGTAGGCATAAGATGCGACATCTTATCGAGTATACTTAGAAATAAACAACTAGGGTCCTTTAAACCTTAAGCAGATAAACACTTAGCAATAAACAAACATAAAACAAGAGGTTCCTGTAGGATACTACAGAAACTTAGGATGCTAGTACCTTCCCTAAGTTTAACCAACCCCCGAACCTATAACTCTCTAGCTTGCATTTGCATTGCATTGTGGGAATTTCGATCTTTATCCCTTCCTTTGGACAAATCAAAGTTCGGTTGCAAATGAATAAGATTCAAACTAATTAATAGTTTGGTATCCAAATTTCACCGCGACACATGACATGATGCATAAAGAGATCGAGGTTTATGTTGATGATATGATTGCCAAATCCCAGACAGAGGAAGAGCATTTGGTTAATCTGCTGAAATTGTTCAAGAGGCTTAGGAAATTCAGGCTGAGGCTGAATCCTAACAAGTGCACCTTCGGGGTGAGATCCGGTAAACTATTGGGGTTTATTGTGAGCGAAAAAGGAATTGAGGTTGATCCTGCTAAGATAAAAGTAATACAAGAAATGCCAGCGCCTAAAACAGAAAAAGAAGTGCGTGGGTTTTTAGGGGGGTTGAACTACATTGCTCGGTTCATATCTCACCTAACCGCTACATGCGAGCCATTATTCAAATTGTTGAAAAAGAATAAGGCTGTGACCTGGAATGAAGATTGTCAAAGGGCGTTTGAAAAAATAAAAGAATATTTGCAGGAACCTCCAATATTGATACCCCTAGTAGCCGGGAGACCATTGATTATGTATTTGACGGTTCTTGAGGAAAGTATGGGTTGTGTTCTCGGTCAACATGACGAGACTGGACGTAAAGAGCATGCGATTTACTACTTGAGTAAAAAGTTCACAGATTGTGAATCCCGTTACTCAATGCTCGAAAAAACGTGTTGCGCTCTAGCCTGGGCTGCCAAACGTTTGAGACAGTACATGCTAAACCATACAACCATGCTAATTTCAAAGATGGATCCGATCAAATACGTATTTGAAAAGCAAGCACTCTCCGGGAGGATTGCTCGATGGAAGATAGTGCTGACAAAATATGATATTCAATATGTTTCTCAAAAGGCTATCAAAGGTAGTGTTCTGTCAGAGTACCTAGCGGAGCAGCCAATTGAAGATTCTCAACCAATGAGGTTTGATTTTCCTAACGAGGATATCATGTACTTGAAAATGAAAGATTGTGATGAGCCGTTGCCGGATGAAGGTCCAGAGTTGGGTTCCAAATGGAAGTTAATATTTGATGGCGTTGTTAACTCCTACGGTAGTGGAATAGGGGAAATTATCACTACTCCTCAAGGGACACACATTCCCTTTACTGCCAGATTGACCTTTCCAGTTACCAATAATGAGGCTGAATATGAGGCGTGCATCATGGGTCTTGAGGAGGCTATTGATTTGAGAATCAAATATCTTGATGTATACGGGGACTCTGCTCTAGTGGTCAACCAGATTAAAGGAGAATGGGAGACGTGGCAACCCAATCTGATACCCTATATGAATTATGCAAGGAGATTGTTGCATTTCTTTGACAAAGTAGAATTGCATCACGTGCCACGAGCAGAAAATCAGATGGTCGGCGCTCTTGCGACGTTGTCTTCAATGTATAAAGATAACTTCTGGAATGAGGCTCCCAGGATTGTTATCTCTCGCCTTGATAGGCCCGCCTTCATATTCGCCATAGAGGAAGTATCCGATGGCAAACCGTGGTATTTCGATATCCAAAATTTCCTGAAGAACCAAGAGTATCCGGCTGGGGCATCCAGTCGAGATCAGAAGACTCTTAGGAGATTGGCTGGCAATTTTTATTTGAATCTGGATGGCGTCCTGTACAAGAGAAACCACGACTTGGTGTTGTTGCGATGTGTGGACGAGAAAGAGGCTAAGTTGCTCATGGAAGAGATCCATGAAGGTACATTTGGTACGCATGCTGGTGAACATGCAATGACGAGAAAACTGTTGCGGGCAGGTTACTATTGGCTAACGATGGAAAAAGATTGTTTCAAGTTCGCGAAGCGGTGTCATAAATGTCAAATTTATGCGGACAAAATTCATGTGCCTCCGAGCCCTCTGAATGTTATGTCATCATCGTGGCCTTTCTCGATTTGGGGAATTGATATGATTGGCAAGATTGAGCCCACGACGTCAAACGGACACCAGTTCATTTTGGTAGCTATTGATTACTTCACCAAATGGGTGGAAGCAGCGTCATATGCTAATGTCACCAAACAAGTGGTAGCCAGATTTATCAAAAGAGATATTATCTGTAAATATGGAATCCCAGAGCGGATTATCACCGACAACGGTTCAAACTTGAATAACAAGATGATGAAAGAGCTGTGTCAGAATTTCAAGATCGAGCATCACAACTCTTCTCCTTATCGGCCCAAGATGAATGGCGCTATCGAAGCGGCCAATAAGAACATAAAGAAGATCGTTCAGAAGATGGTTGTGACTTACAAGGACTGGCATGAGATGTTGCCTTTCGCTTTGCATGGTTATCGTACGACGGTACACACGTCAACCGGGGCAACACCTCTCTCATTGGTGTATGGCATGGAGGCAGTGTTACCATTGAAGGTTGAGATTCCTTCTTTGAGGGTTTTACGCGATGTCCAACTTGATGAGGCAGAATGGGTAAAAGATAGACTGAATCAGCTCAGTTTAATGGATGAAAAAAGACTGGCTTCTCTCGCATATGGTCGGTTGTATCAGAGCCGGATGAAAAAAGCTTACGATAAGAAGGTATGCCCTCGAAGCTTTCAGACGGGCGATCTTGTGTTGAAAAAGATTCTCCCACCACAATCGGATCACAGGGGAAAATGGACTCCCAACTACGAGGGTCCATATGTCATCAGAAAGGTTTTCTCTGGAGGAGCCTTGTTGTTATCCACCGTGGATGGTGAGGACTTTACGTCTCCTGTAAATTCGGATGCAGTTAAAAAATACTTTGCTTAAAGTGACCCGCTGGTGTTGCACCCCAAAATTTGCCCTCACAATACAAGACTTTGTGTTCCAAGAAGGTTCACAAGGTTCACAAAATTCATAATTGGTCAGAAGAGTTGACAATTCCCTCAGACAATGCACCTCCTAAGCAGTGCATCCAAAACTAGGGTTTTGACTTTAATCAGGCTAAATGGACTTCCAAGACTTCAAGTGAGCTTCACAACATCTTATATGTGTATAAGAACCCCCATGTCAAGTTTCAAGACTTTTCTCAAAAGTTTGCTCAGTCAGATGATCAGATAAGTCAAAAGCAGTCAATGCAGTTAAAAGGTCAAACTGAGGTCAACTGTGGTCAAACCAAAGTCAAACTTCATGATTTTTTTTGCCAACATCAAAGAGAGGTTAGGTGAGAAATATTATCATAATAACTGTAATACCCCAAATTTTGCCCTAAGATTTGTCGTCGCATTTCATTGCATTTAATCAATTACTAACAAATTTGTGTAGTCGTTTGACTTTTTGCAGGTAAATATCATATGGCATGCACTTTTTTTTCTAAAAAGTAAAAATGGCACAATTGGCAGGAGGACATGTGTAAGGAGTTATGAGTGTGAAAGGTTGAGAGTTCGAATCTCACCTTTGGCACTTTTTGTTGTTTTTATTATTTTTACTCTAAATTTTTCTATCTTTCATTAAAAAAAAATAACAAAAATAGTTTTTTATTATTATTTAATTATTATTTTCGTATTTTAATTAAATCATTTTTTAAAATATTATTTTTTTCACTTTTTTCTAAATTATTCATAAAAATATCCAAAAAATCATAAAATAAAAAAATATTGAAAAAAGTTTTGTTCTTTTTATAATATTTTTTATTTTAGGAATCAATAGGATTATTAGTTTTTATTTTAAGTTTATTTTAATTATTTTAAATTATTTAAATTTTATTTTTTCTTAACTAATTATTTAGTTTGGGCTTTAAAATGGGCTTTAGGGACATTATTGACAATTTGGTGTTAACCCTAATTTGTTCCCTATATATACATGTGTTGCCTTGTTGGAAAAGAGGAGAGAATGAAAAAAACCTAAGAGGAGTGAGTGCCGTTGGCCGTTATTTAGTTTTCTTCTTCATCCATTACTATTGTTTCTTTTTCTTCATCGTTTACCGTTATTTCTTTTCCTTCATCTATTACTGTTGTTTCTTTTTCTTCATCTTTTACCGTTATTTCTTTTTCTTCATCTATTACCGTTATTTCTTTTTCTTTATCTATTACTGTTGCGTTTATATATATATAATTTTTAAATTGTTAGAGTTTATATATATAAGATTTTTGATCGAATTATGTCGATACGATGTTTGCACATTTGTGTGCATGACGCGTGACATTTGTGTTAGTTCGATCTGGTTGCGATGATCGCATTTTTGTGTGAGCAATAATACTATTTTTTGCTTAATTTCTTTTTCTTTGCGATAAATTTTGTTTCGTCCGATTTAGATCTGGTTGCGATGAGCGCATTTCTGCGTTAGCAACATTGTTGGGTTATTTGGCACATTTAAAATTCATTATTGCTTTATTATTATTATTATTATTATTATTATTATCATTATTTATTATTATTATTATCATTATTATCATTATTATTATTATTGTTATCATTAATTTATTAAAATTTGTTGTAATATAAAAATCCGTTTTTTTAAAATAAATGACATTAACATCTTTTTTCCAAATTAATATGAAAACCTAATTTTAATTTTCTATATGATTCTATGTATATATTTATTATAATTCTTGTAAATTTTTGTAAATAAAATTAAACCTTATAAACACTTAATGTAAAATTTTGGTGAATGTGATTATTGATTAGTTAAAATTTGTTTTCATCATAATGTGTAAATATTTTTCTTAATAATTGTTAATATATAATTAGAGATAATTAAATTTTTGTAAATGATTAAGAAATTTATAATTATGTTATATTTAGAACTTTATATTATAGTAATTATTTAATCATTTATGTTCCTAAATAAAAATCAAATCTTATGATATTTAGAACTTTATATTATAGTAATTATTTAATCATTTATGTTTCTAAATAAAAATCAAATCTTATGATATTTAGAACTTTATATTATAGTAATTATTTAATCATTTATGTTTCTAAATAAAAATCAAATCTTATGTTTAATCACGTTATTAATTAATTATTATTGCTAATCATATTTTGTTGCTTATTATTATTTTGAAATTTCTATCTTATTATTTTTTCTAACTTTGTCTATTTTTCTCATTATTATTGTTTCAACTAATTATTTTCACTAACTTTATATTTATACTAACCTTATTTAATTTTTCTTATTATTTACTAACCCTAATATTTTATTTGCTTATTTGTTATTTTTTTATTTATTATAATTTTGTAATTGCCTCTTGGATGTAAATTGTAATTACTTAATTATTATTATCATTATGGTTAGTAATTAGGGAGTGCTAATATGTATGATATTTAAAAAAATAAATTAGATCATTTTAATATAAGATAATTAAATTAAACATTTCACACACGTAAGTCGATTTTAATCGCCGTCTCACTTCTTAAGGATATCCCTCAAATTGCCTATGAATATTGGTTAAGTGGGGTGTATAAAGCAAGTCCCTCAAAAAGAAAATCATCAAAGTCCCTTATGGTTGCCTTTACGAATCGAGTCCCTTTCGAAAAATGATGATAGTCCCTCTAGTTTGCTTATTACACCCCACAATGGCCTTCAAAAATCCAATTGTCCCTCACATGTCCCTTAACATCCAAAGTAAGGACTACCTACTCCATTATAGTAGGGATAGTCTTACTAAGGAAAGGATAAAGAATAAGAAAGACCTTAAAACATTAGGGTAGGCTACTCCTAGATACTTGCTCACTTCAAAACTTTTTCACACTTAAACAAATTTTCAACAAGTTTTCAAACAAGTTCTTAACACATCCTTACATGGATTATTTATTAACTATTCTGAAAATTTTCTATTCACACACTACACTTTCAAAACAATTCAAAAGTGAGCTTAAGTACCTAAGAGCCCATGGATAACCATGGATGAAAAGGGTGCTAACACCTTCCCTTTTCATAACCTACCCCCCGGACCCAAAATATTCTCTAAGGTCTTTCCTGTTCTTTTATAACCTTTCCTTATGGATAAAATAAAAGTCGGTGGCGACTCTTGCTATCCGCAACATTGTTTAAAGTCAGTTCTCCCACCGTGTTACAGAACTGGCGACTCTGCTGGGGATCTATTTAAGAGGGGTACCCTTAGGAATTAAGATCACTTTAAATTGTTTGCCTTGTTTGCTTTATTATTATATTGTTGGGGTGCTCTTATGTGTGAAAGGTCCTAACCCGGATCTAGTGTACCTTAGGTAAATGGCAATAGACCAAGGAAACTGTACGACGTATATCGATACGGTTGATCTGGTGGCCATAGTTAGTGCGACTTCTTGGTTGGTGCTTATATTCCTTAAGTCAAGTTGAGGATAATATTGAGGCTGCCATATGTTGTCAATGCACTAACTGACTTTTAGAACCCTAGTTAACTCATCTTGGCCTTTAGAAAGTAGTGAGGTAACCGGCTTTGGTGCAGACCGAAGTTGGTTGACACTCGATACTACGCTCATTGAGATCTTAAACTTGGAGGGTTTTGGTTGGCAAGTAAGTTGCCTTCTGAACAACCACCCTTGTGAAGGATCAATGATATTGAGATCCCTTAGAACCTGGTTACTTTTGTAGGACAGGATGAACCATCTAACTTCAGGGGAGGGTACTTGCCTTTAAACCTCATGCAAGCCTTTAAACCTAGGGCTATGGTGTGACTTGTTTGTGTGTGCCACATGTTTGTGATTGAGCATGACATCATGACATCATCATGCATCATAAGCATATCATTTTCCCTAACCATTTCAAGGACCAAAGGATTTATCTTTGTTCTTTGTTGCAGGTCATGGCTTCTGCTCGTAGAAACACCATCAGGATCAACTTTGTAGGGATACCTGCTAAGCTCAAGGAGTTGGTTTCCCTAGTGCCTGATCATTCCCAGTTCAACAAGAGACATGGTCACTTATTGGATCTAGTTACTTCAGGGTTCAGTGAAGACATGATGAGTGTGCTGTTTCAGTTCTTTGACCCTAAGCACCATTGCTTTACATTTCCTGATTATCAGCTGGTTCCAACCATGGAGGAGTTCTCTAAACTTCTGGGTATACCTGTTCTTGATCAGAAGCCATTCACAGGCTTAGAGAAGGAGCTTAAACCAGAAGTTATTGCTGCAGCTCTACATCTGAAGAAGTCTGACATTGTTCTAGAGACGAGAAGTGGAGTTAAAGGTATTCTTGCCAAGGTATTAGTGGATAAAGCTCAAATGTTCTTGAAGGCTATGAGCTACGATGCCTTTGAGGAGATCTTAGCCTTATTGATTTATGGCTTAGTGTTGTTCCCCAATCCTGATCAGTTCATAGACGTTCATGCCATCAACATATTCCTGAGTCACAATCCAGTGCCTACCTTACTTGGAGACATCCTACATTCTCTTCACACCCGTACTACAAGGGCAAGAGGAACTTTGATGTGCTGCATACCTTTACTTTCTAGGTGGTTTATTTCTCACCTTCCTCGCTCAGTAATGAAGAATGAGCAAGGGTTCAGATGGTCCAAGAGGATCATGTCACTTTCTCACTCAGACATCCATTGGTGCTCCAGATCTATGGAGAATGTCACCATCATTGACCGTTGTGGGGAGTTTCCTAATGTACCACTTCTAGGCATAAGAGGAGGCATCACCTACAACCCATCTCTAGCTTTACGACAGTTTGGTTACGCCCGGAGCGATGGTCCACATGACATGTTGATTCAGGGCATTGTGTTTGACTACGACAACGATCTCCAGGGTTACCGTCAGAGATTCATACGAGCTTGGGGAAAGGTAAACAGGATTGACAGCAAGACACTGGAGCCTAAGTACACTATTCCTATGGAGGCTTATCTCAGATGGGTACGATCTCGTGCTCAGACACTCATGATGCCATATCCTGCCGTCCTACCAGTTACCATGGAACCTGTTGCTGAAGGAGACACAGCTTATACCATCCTTCACCCAGACATGCCTACTGATATGGAAGACTTGCAGAGATCATGGATCCAACTGAAAGAGAAAAGGGATACTTTCGAGGCTCATTACAAAGCAAGCCAAGCAAGGATCCTAGAGCTAACAAAGCTACTTCATGAGGAACGAAACCTCAACTCATACCTCAACACCAAGAGGAAACGTCCATGGGAGACTTAAAACCCCATCTTTTGTACTTATTTCGTTTTCATTTTTTGTAAGCCTAAAAGGCAAAACAAGTTATTACTAATAAAAAGTTACTTTCTTGTTTGTTTAAGCAAATTTAAATCCTGCGGTCCTTGAAAACATTGCATATGCATTCCCATATCATTGCATCACAGGTTTATAATTGTGCACAGGTTTCTCATCTTCTCGCTGTTTATGGAGTTGAGCACACCATTGTCTGTTATCAAAAAGAGGTTAGTACAAGCTGGGATCTTTCCAGGTTGTCATGAAGATTGTCTATATTGTACCTATAAGCCGGATAGTTGCTTCATTTTGAGAGATAGGATTCAACGTCTCATGGATAAATATACTATAGTGTTTGAAAGAAGACCAGCATCTGTAGAAAGTATGGTGGATCATCTGACTCAGGGTAAGAAGGTTGAAGAGGTTGACATGGTTGACAAAGTACCACTAAGAATCACTCATCAGGGCCCAATCAAGATTACTGCTGAAGGTCCTGTGAAAGTTGTTGCTGAAGCCAGAGTAGCTCCTCTGATCATTACCACTCCTGGTCCTATTCCTTATACATCTGACAAAGCGGTGCCTTGGCACTATGGGTCTGATGTTTACATCCATGGTGTCAAGCATGGAGCCTTTACCTGATATGCCTGTTGACATTGATAATATTGCTGGATCTAGCAAGATCACTCGTAGTGGAAGAGTCTTCTCTCCTCCAGTTGCTTCTAAGAGTGCAGTTACTCCTGCTGTTACTTCCACCACTGATGCTCGGGGCAAGGGTCCTGTTATTGAGCCTGTATCTACTGATGTGCCAGCTGCTGATGACCTCTCTAAGCAGATGGAAGAAGTATTGAAAATCATTCGCAAGAGTGATTATGATATTGTTGATCAGCTGGGGCATACTCCCTCAAAGATTTCTATGCTCTCCCTGTTATTATGTTCTGAGGCTCATGTACCCAGTGCAATTTCTGTGGACCAGTTTGAGAATTGTGTTGCTCACCTGACCTATGACAACGGGTTAGGATTTTCTGATGCTGACTTGACCCCTGCCAAGAGGGATCATAACAGGGCATTGCATATTTCAATTGAATGCAGGGGCACTACCCTGTCTCATGTGCTGATAGACAATGGTTCCTCTCTGAATGTGTTGCCTAAGGAAGTCTTGAACAAGCTGAGTCCTGAAGATACGGTATTGAAGCCCAGTAATATTGTGGTAAAGGCTTTTGATGGTTCTAGAAGAGTAGTGCATGGGGAAATTGATCTTCCAATCAAGGTTGGCTCTCAGGTGTTTACTGCTACATTCTATGTGATGGATATTCGTCCTTCGTACTCATGTCTGCTTGGTCGTCCCTGGATCCATGGGGCAGGTGCTGTGACCTCCACATTACATCAAAAGTTGAGATATCCGGTGAATGGAAAAGTTGTTACTGTCTTTGGAAAGGAAGAATACTTTGTCAGCCATGTAAACACTTTCAAGTATCTGGAAGTAGAAGGTGAATACATTGAAACTCCATGTCAGTCATTCGAAGTGGTTCCCTGGGCTGTTAAGGATTGTGTGACTCCTCCTGCTGTGAAGAAGGTTCCTGTGGTCATCAGAAACCCTCCAACAATGGCAATGGCCTCCCTCAATGATGCAAAAGCTGTGGTGGAAGAAGAGTCCCAGAAGGCTGTTCGTCGTGCTCGTGCTGTTCGTATCACCAATCAAGGGGTTATCAATGTTGTGGGAGATCAAGATGAAGACTACAACTTGGAGGCATGGATTCTTCCTACTGTGGGTGCTGGACTCAATAATTGGACAGCTGAAGATGTTATCCCTATCTCCTTTAGTCAGGAGTAAATACTATTACTGTGTTATGTTTTTAAATTTATAATTTCTGGAACAATTAAAACTTTCAAGCCATGTGCCTTACCCGGGGCACAATGGTGTGCTTGTTACGGGTTGTCATCTCATTTGCATACTTCATTCGATAAAATCAGTGGACGTTTCGTTTTCGTAAATATTGTGTTCCTTGTCTTTCTTTTTCTTTTTGCTTTATCAGCTATGTGTTCTTACACACACCCACGTCACTAAAATGCCGATCCTCATCCACTCTGGATCCAATTGATAACAGTTCTACTATTGCCAATTACAATTTCGAGAATCCGATCTATCAAACTGAAGACGGAAACGAGGACGATTGTGAAATATCTGTAGGGCTTGCTAGGTTGTTACAACAAGAAAAGAAAGCTATACAGCCACATGAAGAGCCAGTCGAAGTTGTGAATCTGGGAACTGAAGAAAACAGAAAAGAGGTCCAGATAGGGGCTGATTTAGACAACACTGCTCAGCATAAGAATGCAGGGGCAACATATCAGCGTGCTATGGTGGCTTTGTTTCATGATATGATTCATCATGAGATAGAGGTATATGTGGATGATATGATAGCCAGGTCTCAGAATGAAGAACAACATCTTGATCATCTGCACAAGTTGTTTGAGAGGTTGAAGAAATACAGGTTGAGATTAAATCCAAACAAGTGTACTTTTGGAGTTAGATCTGGAAAGCTCCTGGGTTTCATTGTCAGTGGAAAAGGTATTGAAGTGGATCCTGCAAAAGTGAAAGCTATACGAGAGATGCCAGCTCCCCGTACTGAGAAGGAGGTTAGAGGTTTCTTGGGACTACATTGCAAGATTTATTTCCCAATTAACTACCATCTGTGAGCCAATCTTCAAGTTGTTGAAGAAAGATCAGGTGATGGAATGGAATGATGAGTGCCAGACTGCCTTTGATGAAATCAAGAGATATTTGCTAGAACCTCCAATTTTAATGCCACCAGTTGATGGAAGACCCTTGATTATGTATTTAACAGTATTAGACAACTCAATGGGGTGTGTATTGGGGCAACATGACGAGTCTGGTCGAAAAGAGCAGGCAATATACTACCTTAGCAAAAAGTTTACCGACTGTGAAACAAAATACTCACTGCTCGAGAAAACTTGCTGCGCTTTGGCACGGGCTGCTCGCCGACTAAGACAGTATATGTTGACCCATACTACCTTGTTGATTTCAAAGATGAATGGGGCAGTTGAAGCTGCTAATAAGAACATTAAGAAGATTGTACAGAAGATAACTGTTACTTACAAGGATTGGCACGAGATGTTACCATTTGCTCTGCATGGTTATCGTACTACAATACGTACTTCAACCGGGGCAACCCTATTCTCCTTGGTCTATGGTATGGAAGCAGTTCTGCCTATTGAAGTTCAGATCCCCTCCTTGAGAATTATGAAGGATGCAGGCTTGGATAAAGATGAGTGGATTCAGACTCGACTTGACCAGATAAATTTGATTGATGAGAAAAGGTTAGCAGCAGTTTGTCATGGCCAGATGTACCAGAAACGGATGATCAAAGCTTTTAACAAGAAGGTTAAGCCAAAGGTATATCAGGCTGGTGACTTGGTAATCAAGCGTATCATATTACCACAGGGTGATCCTAGGGGCAAGTGGACTCCAACATATGAGGGACCATTTGTAGTCAAGACAGTGTTCTCAGGAGGTGCCATGATATTGACTACAATGGATGGTGAAGACTTCCCACAACCTGTAAACGCAGACATAGTTAAAAAATACTACGCATAAAAAGAGACCCGCTAGGTTGACAGGCCTAGGCAAAAATAAGGGCATCCCGGCAAACCAAAAGGGTTTGGGCAAAAATTAGGGATATATATATAAAAAGATGTACACCCGGCAAGTCGAAAACCTGAAAAGGCGGCTTGGGCAAAAAAGGGTATCCCGGTGGATTGAAAACCTGAAAGGGCAATCCAGGCAAAAGTTAGGGATTAAAGCGTATGACTATGTCTCGTTTGGATCACTCATGAAACTGCAACCAGTTGTACTACTTACTCAAGCTCAAACAGATAAAGCTCAATCCAATCGTTCCGTCTCAACAGCAAGAAGATGAGATACTTGAGGGGCAATAGTAGAATTGAAACTCAATACGATTATTTCCCACATAGCTGATTCTTTTTGTAAAACTTCATGACAAAATTCTCTTACTAGGGTTTATGTCTCCTTGTACAAACTTACCCGTGTATGGGTCACTTTTGATATAAATAAATTCCATCTTTTGAATCCAGATTTACTTTTACCCTATTTACATAAGCGAAACGTCCATTGGTTGTGTTTGAATGTATGTATGCCTTTGAATATGATTGATGTTTACCAGAAATGCATGTATGCTTTTAATATGATTGATGTTTACCAGAAATGCATGAAAATGCAGTAATAGTATTTACTAAGGACGAACGAGGGAAGGATTTCAACGAAGCTTCGCCGGTTCATCTTTACAAGGCAGTTACAAACCATCAGTAGGACTAATCCATTTTCACAAAGTCTAATCTCCCCTGGAATTTATATCCATCTCTTTTATCCTCATACGGATATACGGGAAATTACTTTCCAATAAGGGCACGATGAACGAAGACGGGATGTTATACTTATCCTACTATCAAACGAAAACGAAGGTTATCTATACCCTACTGTCCCCAACAACGGGAGGTTATCTATACCTTGTTATCCCCAACAATGGGAGGTTATCTATACCTTGTTATCCCCAGCAGACGGAGAGTTATGTATTCTTCAACAACGAATCGGGATTTATTTTCCTTGGCCAGCAGTTGTTATACAAGGATATCCAGACACTTCCAGCAGTGTCATATCATACATGCATACATAAAGCATAAACTAATGTTGTTGTACAGAATGCTACCTTGTTTTCAGGTTAATTATCCAACAAACAAGCTTATGATCTTTGGGACTTCTTTATTGTAACCTCAGGGTTACTTTATCCTCCTGATGAGCTTCTTATTACTTTGGGACTGCTTTATTGTAACCTCAGGGTTATTTTATCCTCCTGATAGCCTCTCATGACTTCAAGACTGCTTTAGAGCTACTGATTGCTCTATCCTCCTGAAATCATCCTATTACTTCAAGACTGCTTTAGAGCTATTCATTGCTCTATCCTCATGAGGTCATATTACTACTTCAAGACTGCTTTAGAGCTATTGATTGCTCTATCCTCCTGAAGCCATCTAATTGTTTCAAGGCTGCTTTAGAGTTATCCATTGCTCTATCCTCCTGAAATTACATTATTATTTCAAGATTGCTTTAGAGCTATCCATTGCTCTATCCTCCTGAAATCATTACTTCAAGACTGCTTTAGAGCTATTGATTGCTCTATCCTCCTGAAGACATATCACATTATTATTTCAAGACTGCTTTAGAGTTATCCATTGCTCTATCCTCCTGAAATTACATTATTATTTCAAGACTGCTTTAGAGTATTCATTGCTCTATCCTCCTGAAATTACATTATTATTTCAAGACTGCTTTAGAGCTATTCATTGCTCTATCCTCCTGAAATCATTACTTCAAGACTGCTTTAGAGTATTCATTGCTCTATCCTCCTGAAATTACATTATTATTTCAAGACTGCTTTAGAGCTATCCATTGCTCTGTCCTCCTGAAATCATTACTTCAAGACTGCTTTAGAGCTATTGATTGCTCTATCCTCCTGAAGACATATCACATTATTATTTCAAGACTGCTTTAGAGCTATTCATTGCTCTATCCTCCTGAAGCCATCTAATTATTTCAAGACTGCTTTAGAGTTATCCATTGCTCTATCCTCCTGAAATTACATTATTATTTCAAGACTGCTTTAGAGTATTCATTGCTCTATCCTCCTGAAATTACATTATTATTTCAAGACTGCTTTAGAGCTATTCATTGCTCTATCCTCCTGAAATCATTACTTCAAGACTGCTTTAGAGTATTCATTGCTCTATCCTCCTGAAATTACATTATTATTTCAAGACTGCTTTAGAGCTATTCATTGCTCTATCCTCCTGAAATCATTACTTCAAGACTGCTTTAGAGCTATTGATTGCTCTATCCTCCTGAAGACATATCACGTTATTATTTCAAGACTGCTTTAGAGCTATTCATTGCTCTATCCTCCTGAAATCATTACTTCAAGACTGCTTTAGAGCTATTGATTGCTCTATCCTCCTGAAGACATATCACGTTATTATTTCAAGACTGCTTTAGAGCTATTCATTGCTCTATCCTCCTGAAATCATTACTTCAAGACTACTTTAGAGCTGTTGATTGCTCTATCCTCCTGAAGCCATTCTATTACTTCAAGACTGCTTTAGAGCTATTGATTGCTCTATCCTCCTGAAGCCATTATTACTTCAAGACTGCTTTAGAGCTATTGATTGCTCTATCCTCCTGAGGTCCGATTTATCACTTCAAGACTGCTTTAGGGTTATCATTATTGATCGCTCTATCCTCATGAAGACATGCTGTTACATCAGTATTACTCCAGACTCCTGACAGCTCTCATTATACTACTGAAGAACTTTCCCCTAGTGGCATCTTTAAGCCCACTCAATCATGTTCAACCAACCATCAATATCACTCCATGCACTGGTGAGTGCAAATTTTTGGGCTTTTGTGTTCAATCCCCTTCAACCTTCCAGGTTACGACTGGCAAATATACCAATCTAACCCCTCAGGTTTCAGAAAATCGAACAGGGGCAGCTGTTGCACCCCAAAATTTGCCCTCACAATACAAGACTTTGTGTTCCAAGAAGGTTCACAAGGTTCACAAAATTCATAATTGGTCAGAAGAGTTGACAATTCCCTCAGACAATGCACCTCCTAAGCAGTGCATCCAAAACTAGGGTTTTGACTTTAATCAGGCTAAATGGACTTCCAAGACTTCAAGTGAGCTTCACAACATCTTATATGTGTATAAGAACCCCCATGTCAAGTTTCAAGACTTTTCTCAAAAGTTTGCTCAGTCAGATGATCAGATAAGTCAAAAGCAGTCAATGCAGTTAAAAGGTCAAACTGAGGTCAACTGTGGTCAAACCAAAGTCAAACTTCATGATTTTTTTTGCCAACATCAAAGAGAGGTTAGGTGAGAAATATTATCATAATAATTGTAATACCCCAAATTTTGCCCTAAGATTTGTCGTCGCATTTCATTACATTTAATCAATTACTAACAAATTTGTGTAGTCGTTTGACTTTTTGCAGGTAAATATCATATGGCATGCACTTTTTTTTCTAAAAAGTAAAAATGGCACAATTGGCAGGAGGACATGTGTAAGGAGTTATGAGTGTGAAAGGTTGAGAGTTCGAATCTCACCTTTGGCACTTTTTGTTGTTTTTATTATTTTTACTCTAAATTTTTCTATCTTTCATTAAAAAAAAATAACAAAAATAGTTTTTTATTATTATTTAATTATTATTTTCGTATTTTAATTAAATCATTTTTTAAAATATTATTTTTTTCACTTTTTTCTAAATTATTCATAAAAATATCCAAAAAATCATAAAATAAAAAAATATTGAAAAAAGTTTTGTTCTTTTTATAATATTTTTTATTTTAGGAATCAATAGGATTATTAGTTTTTATTTTAAGTTTATTTTAATTATTTTAAATTATTTAAATTTTATTTTTTCTTAACTAATTATTTAGTTTGGGCTTTAAAATGGGCTTTAGGGACATTATTGACAATTTGGTGTTAACCCTAATTTGTTCCCTATATATACATGTGTTGCCTTGTTGGAAAAGAGGAGAGAATGAAAAAAACCTAAGAGGAGTGAGTGCCGTTGGCCGTTATTTAGTTTTCTTCTTCATCCATTACTATTGTTTCTTTTTCTTCATCGTTTACCGTTATTTCTTTTCCTTCATCTATTACTGTTGTTTCTTTTTCTTCATCTTTTACCGTTATTTCTTTTTCTTCATCTATTACCGTTATTTCTTTTTCTTTATCTATTACTGTTGCGTTTATATATATATAATTTTTAAATTGTTAGAGTTTATATATATAAGATTTTTGATCGAATTATGTCGATACGATGTTTGCACATTTGTGTGCATGACGCGTGACATTTGTGTTAGTTCGATCTGGTTGCGATGATCGCATTTTTGTGTGAGCAATAATACTATTTTTTGCTTAATTTCTTTTTCTTTGAGATAAATTTTGTTTCGTCCGATTTAGATCTGGTTGCGATGAGCGCATTTCTGCGTTAGCAACATTGTTGGGTTATTTGGCACATTTAAAATTCATTATTGCTTTATTATTATTATTATTATTATTATTATTATCATTATTTATTATTATTATTATCATTATTATCATTATTATTATTATTGTTATCATTAATTTATTAAAATTTGTTGTAATATAAAAATCCGTTTTTTTAAAATAAATGACATTAACATCTTTTTTCCAAATTAATATGAAAACCTAATTTTAATTTTCTATATGATTCTATGTATATATTTATTATAATTCTTGTAAATTTTTGTAAATAAAATTAAACCTTATAAACACTTAATGTAAAATTTTGGTGAATGTGATTATTGATTAGTTAAAATTTGTTTTCATCATAATGTGTAAATATTTTTCTTAATAATTGTTAATATATAATTAGAGATTATTAAATTTTTGTAAATGATTAAGAAATTTATAATTATGTTATATTTAGAACTTTATATTATAGTAATTATTTAATCATTTATGTTCCTAAATAAAAATCAAATCTTATGATATTTAGAACTTTATATTATAGTAATTATTTAATCATTTATGTTTCTAAATAAAAATCAAATCTTATGATATTTAGAACTTTATATTATAGTAATTATTTAATCATTTATGTTTCTAAATAAAAATCAAATCTTATGTTTAATCACGTTATTAATTAATTATTATTGCTAATCATATTTTGTTGCTTATTATTATTTTGAAATTTCTATCTTATTATTTTTTCTAACTTTGTCTATTTTTCTCATTATTATTGTTTCAACTAATTATTTTCACTAACTTTATATTTATACTAACCTTATTTAATTTTTCTTATTATTTACTAACCCTAATATTTTATTTGCTTATTTGTTATTTTTTTATTTATTATAATTTTGTAATTGCCTCTTGGATGTAAATTGTAATTACTTAATTATTATTATCATTATGGTTAGTAATTAGGGAGTGCTAATATGTATGATATTTAAAAAAATAAATTAGATCATTTTAATATAAGATAATTAAATTAAACATTTCACACACGTAAGTCGATTTTAATCGCCGTCTCACTTCTTAAGGATATCCCTCAAGTTGCCTATGAATATTGGTTAAGTGGGGTGTATAAAGCAAGTCCCTCAAAAAGAAAATCATCAAAGTCCCTTATGGTTGCCTTTACGAATCGAGTCCCTTTCGAAAAATGATGATAGTCCCTCTAGTTTGCTTATTACACCCCACAATGGCCTTCAAAAATCCAATTGTCCCTCACATGTCCCTTAACATCCAAAGTAAGGACTACCTACTCCATTATAGTAGGGATAGTCTTACTAAGGAAAGGATAAAGAATAAGAAAGACCTTAAAACATTAGGGTAGGCTACTCCTAGATACTTGCTCACTTCAAAACTTTTTCACACTTAAACAAATTTTCAACAAGTTTTCAAACAAGTTCTTAACACATCCTTACATGGATTATTTATTAACTATTCTGAAAATTTTCTATTCACACACTACACTTTCAAAACAATTCAAAAGTGAGCTTAAGTACCTAAGAGCCCATGGATAACCATGGATGAAAAGGGTGCTAACACCTTCCCTTTTCATAACCTACCCCCCGGACCCAAAATATTCTCTAAGGTCTTTCCTGTTCTTTTATAACCTTTCCTTATGGATAAAATAAAAGTCGGTGGCGACTCTTGCTATCCGCAACATTGTTTAAAGTCAGTTCTCCCACCGTGTTACAGCTGGACAGAAAAAAGAGAGTCCAAACAAAAATGGGGCATCCCGGCGAACCATAAAAAAGGAATAAAAGGTTCGGGAAAAAGTTAGGGATAAAATTGAAAAAATATACACCCGCGAAGTCGAAAACCTGAAAAGGGCGACTTCGGAAAAAAAAGGGTATCCCGGTGAATTGAAAACCCGCAAAGGGAGATTCACGCAAAAGTTAGGGATTGAAAAAGCAAATGACTGCGGTCCGAGTTTGATACTGCATTGCTTAGTGGTTTGGGAGTACCTGAGGGTTGTATATCCGAAATAATCTCTTCCGAAGATCGAGTACCGGGAAAGCGCCAGAGTCGGGCGAGTCATAGGAGAATCAGCACATGGTGTTTGTCTGTACTACGTTGCCGACATGTATATCAAATTTGTTTTGTATCTTTCTTTGTGCTTCTTGTGCATATATTGTATTTTGCTTGTGCGTAACTTCCTCTTTTCAGGAGTTACATCCAGTGTACAAAGCTTTGCCTATTTACAGGCCCATTCAATAAAGCATGTTATTCAGTACTTGATGCTTGTTCTTTACTGTTTTGTTTGTGAAAAAAACGCCGATGTTTTTGATGAACTTGCACTTGCATAAACTTGCTGGCCCTTGCCAATAATTGCTAAAACTTCGAATTGACTGAATGAACGTCACGGATATTAACTCGGATAGATTTTGTTGTGTAGATTTGTTTTGTCTCGTTTGTATTTTGCAGGGTCCTTACCTTTGAAGCAAACGGTCAGGAATTGTATTCCTCAGCCAAAGTCTCTTGACGTAGGGCCTGACTTCAGTTGATGTCGTTCCTTAGCGAGTCGTATCCCCAGAGAGTGGAGATGGCGCTTATTCCTACCAGATGTGGAATTATCCTCCCCGAGAGAGTATCACCAAGAATGTCGCCTGAAGAGTATCCTCATGGAAGTGGTCCATAGGATATCCCCAGCAAGTCAAAATCAATATCCCCGGCAGAGGACGCCTCCCCAGAGGATGGTTATTCCCTTTCCCCGCAGGTCGTCATTCTTTCATTAGGATGATGGTCCTCAGCAGAGTTTGTAGCTTCGAGTTTGTAGGCTGTGTCCCGACAGTGTAGTTCTTCCCAGCCAGAAGGGTCGCATCTTTCCCCAGCAGGGTTTGTGTTTTCTTCCCAAATGTTTGATCTCTCCCCAGCAGAGTTGGTTGTTGTTTCCGGCATTTATTTTGCCGGAATACTTTGTGATACCCATTCATCCCTAGCGGAGTTTGTTTTGATCTTAGCAGTTTGAGCCTGCATTAGCATTTGCATATATCGTCATATTTGCATCTATCCACATGCGTAGCATTTCCATGTCGAATATAGCATTACGCCATTGTCAAACATACGCATTTTGAAACATAAGCCAGGTTGGTTAACCTTCTGTTTTCAAGTGTTGTTTCCCTTGCAGGTGGAGGGAGCTCTTGCTCAAATTAATTACCAAACATTCAAGGTCTCGGCGTGAGACATGTAATGATAATGTTCGTATTGTCATTATTCCCCACAGAGTTGCTTGGTTAAGTTTCTCTTACCCCTCCAGCAGAGTATTTCTTCAAAATTGTTGTTATGACAGTATCAAAAGATTTCATGAATCAATTTTTGGAAGTTGCCGCCTATGTCGAAATAGGTGTCTGGTAGTTTGGGGTTCAGAAAATCCCCAGTTTGGACCAGTATTTTGTTACCCATTTGATTGATGGAGTTAGCTACTGCAAAGATAGGCAAAGAAGCTGTATTCAGAGTTATTTCCCGTAGTGGTGACGGAGTTATTTTCCTGTATCGGACAGTGTTATTTCCCGTAGTGGTGATGGAGTTATTTTCCTGTATTTGGCAGAGTATTTTCCTGTATTTGGCAGAGTTATTTCCCGTAGTGGTGACGGAGTTATTTTCCTGTATCGGACAGAGTTATTTCCCGTAGTGGTGACAGAGTTATTTTCCTGTATCAGACAGAGTTATTTCCCGTAGTGGTGACAGAGTTATTTCCTGTATTTGGCAGAGTATTTTCCTGTATTTGGCAGAGTTATTTCCCGTAGTGGTGACGGAGTTATTTTCCTGTATCGGACAGAGTTATTTCCCGTAGTGGTGACGGAGTTATTTTCCTGTATCGGACAAAGTTATTTCCCGTAATGGTGACGGAGTTATTTTCCTGTATTTGGCAGAGTATTTTCCTTTATTTGGCAGAGTTATTTCCCGTAGTGGTGACGGAGTTATTTTCCTGTATCGGACAAAGTTATTTCCCGTAGTGGTGACGAAGTTATTTTCCTATTGTTGGCAGAGTTATTTTCCCGTAGTGGTGACGGAGTTATCTTCCTGTATTTGGCAGAGTATTTTCTTGTATTTAGCAGAGTTATTTTCCCGTAGTGGTGACAGAGTTATTTTCCTGTGTTATTGGCAGAGTTAGTTCTTATTTGTTGATAAAACTATTTCCTCAGTGGAAGTCGCCAAGGTTGTTCCCTGTGTTGTTGGCAGAGTGAAGTTGTATTTTCGTATTGACAAACCCCATAGCAAAGATGGAGTATAATTTGGTGGATTTTGTTCTACAAATAATTTGTGCAGTTCGTGTCTACAGTTGGAAAATTTCCGGGTTTCTTGGTATTCAACCGTCTTTTACTCGATTGTTTGAAGGCCGTTCGCTCTTCACCCAGTCGGGTCCAAGCCGTTTGAATAGGGGCAGCTGTTGCACCCCAAAATTTGCTCAACATCTTTTACCTGGTTTATGTTTCATTGCATTATCATTTGCATAGTTCTATCATTTTCATATCATGACATATTATTCATCCAACAGGGGATCAAGTGTGATTATTATCAAGAGAAGCCTAGCAAGAAATCTTATCCAAGCTTGATAAGTCATTCAAGTCATCAGGAGGTGGTGGGAGGTCTTGATCAGCTGAGGACCATCAATGGGATGTGAAGCATGAAGTGTGAATATGAGATGTGTATAGAGCTCATGGAGTGCCTAGGGAGCCATGTTGGAGCTTAATCAAGTCATTGTGTCAAATGCAAGAGCCACAGTTGAAGTGCAGACAATTAGGGTTTCATCTGGACCAACCCTAGGTCAATTATGCAATTGAAGAGTATCAAGCCTACTTTGAGGTCATGGAGTTCATGGAATGATGTGATAAGACATTTTTGGTTTTGTTCCAAGATCAAATCAAGAAGAATCAAGAATGTGGGAAGTTGCTAAATTAGGGTTTCAGTGCAAATTACCCTGTTTAGTGCCTAACTTCAAGGCTACATAAGTCAAGATAAAAGTTTCAAATGGATCTTTGGCCAACATGAAACTTGTAGAGCATCTCCATACCTTTAATTTGAGTACTATAAGTCCTCCATTGGATTTATAGAACTCAAGTTATGGCCCAGACAAGTTACAGGTCCTTAGATGCTTCTGAAATTTGTCTGTGAAAATCATCTGACTTCAAAGCTATTTTTGACCTAGAAGGAGGTTTCACCTGAACTTTTGGTAAACATTAAAGTTGTTCCTCATGACCTTAGCTTTCTAAATTGTACTAGAAGTCCTCCATATGATTTGTAGAACTCAAGTTATGAGGTTTACAAGTCAGGGGTATTTTGGGAATGTGAGATTATAGGTCATTTTCAAGCATAGGACAAAATCTCCAACTTGCAAGCTTCAAATGGAAATTTTTTCAACATGGAACTTGCTTAAAATTATGTTTTGAGTGCAACCAAGTGACCATGAGAGTTTGGTTTGGATCATATCAAAAATTCACTTGAAATGGCTTGAAAATGAAGAAAATTCAAATATGGAAAGGAGGGAAAAATGGGATTTTGTGCTAGATACCTCAAACCAAGAAAATGGGTACATTTTCTTATTGGAAATCACATTTCAAACACTTTGGTTTTAACAGAATTTTGAGTTTAAGCCAAATTTTGAGAGTTGGCATGTGGTTGCTTCACTTGAAAGTTACATGACCAAATCATCACACAATGCATAACAGGCCACTCTATCAATCCAAATTCACTCCAAATGACATGTGCAAGGTGTGAAAACCTTCTAGAACCAAGGAAAAGCTTGAAAAACACGACTGGTACATTGCACTTGAATGAAAAAACCAGAAAATGTAAACCACTGTTTTGGGCTTCAATTTGGATCCAAAAGCCCATGAAACTCTTCTATATATTCATTAGAGCAAGTTCAGATCAAGGTTGAGCTTCATTTCGTGCTGAAACCAGAAAGAGCAAGTGAAATTTCTCAGCTGCAACTTGAAATCGAATTCTCATATTGGAGTCAGTTCAAGCCAAATTAAAGTTTGCAAACTCATCCTCTTGGATCATTGAAGCTATCTGGAGGTTTTTGAAGCAAGCCACGAGTTCTAACTGCTTCTATTTCAAGATCTATACCAGGTTAGCATTTCTCAAAATTCAGCATGATTTAACATGAGTTAGATAGTTTTGAACTTGTGGTTAGGATCTAAACATGACATAGATCATTTTAGGCTTGATTTGGACTCAATTGGTGATGTTTGAGGATGACATGTAAGATCTGTTTGGACCTGAATCTCTTGATTCCTGAGGATTTGTAGCAAGATGTTTAGATCAAAATGATCAGTGCAACGTGAGGATCATTTTATTACCATTAGATTGACAATTGCTGAGAGTTGATATTGATGACATTTCTGAACTTTGATTCGTGTTTGCTTACTTGTTAAGAATTGGATGATTTTGAGTGGAGATTTGGAATGTACATGAAATTCTGAGCAAAATTGGTATATAGTGTTATTTCTGGTGATCTGAACCTGGACCTTCGCCGGAGAAGACGACCGGAGTCTTCTCCGGCCACCATGAACCACCATCCCTGGATCTCCACTCTGATGGCCTGAATTTTGGAGAAGATGATGTCTGAACCCTTAGATCTAGGTTGGACCTTTGACTGATCTGAAGATCCAATGCATAGGACTTAAAGTTGGTTTGGAAATTCTTAATTCAAAACGTTGTCGTTTCATTAAATGGCGTGGCATCACCAGCGCGCTTGGATGGATTGACCAGTTGACTGATCCTATGGCTCTCATTATTTCGCAGCTTTAATTCAATTTTTATTTCATTTTGTTATTTTAATTGTTTGATTGATTCCAAAAATCATATTAATTCCAATTTTGATCCAAAAATTATTTTAAAAATATCCTCATGATCCTTATGAAATTTATGATTTTCTGGGATTAATAAAAGGTAATTTCATGCATTTTTCAATTTAATTTGATTTTTCTTATTTTTGTTAATTCTTTTAATTTTGCATATTTGACCATCTGTTTTGCTGAATTTTGTTCTTCCAATTGGTGTTGAGTTTGGCTTTGATTTTTTAGTATGTGTTAGGGTAGACATATATGTTCCCTTAGAATTTTTGGTGGATTTTTAGAACAACATTAGGTTCTGTTTTAGGTGTTGAGATTAGGACCCTCCCAAACTTGTGGATTCCCTTGACCTATCTCAATGTAGGAATTGTTTAGATAACTTAGAAGTTGATTTAGGCTTCAATCTTTTTACACTAGGTTTTTCAAACATGTATGTTCCCCTAAGAATTTTATTAGAAGTTTTCAATTTCATTTTCTATTTTAGTTGTATTTTGCAAGTAGCTTGTATTTGTGGTTTCCTCTCTTGAGTGCTTTGGATTGTTTGGTTTGGTTGGTTGCTTTGGAGTGGGTTTAAGCTTGAGTTCTTTTTGGTGGAGCTTCTGGATTCATTGAAGATGCTTGGGATTGAAGATTGGAGCTTGGAGCTGAATGCTTTTCTTCTTGTGGAAGTTTCTTAGAAGCTTAGGAAACAAGGGTTTTAGGAAGTGCCTTAGACCTAGTTTTGATTATTTCTTCCAAACATAGAGTGCATTGTTTGCCTCTATTCCATCCAATGACATAAAGTCCTTCTTGGGAAGATCCATATCTCCTTAGGAGGGATGAGTGGTATGCCCAAGTGAGTAGAACTTTGAGGATACCTTTCATTTGAAATGTTGAGTTCTTAGTGATTTCCTTTGGTTGTCATTAAGTTTCTTAACATTATAACTTGATCTTGATGATTAATCCTCCTCTTGGAGTGTGCTTACTAGAGCTTAGAGATTGAATATTGATGAGGTTTGAAGCTAGAAGCTTTCTTGAAGATGAATTCTTGCTGTCAACTTTGTTGTCTTTTGCTGTTTAGAGCTGCTGTTGCTGTTTGCAGAAGTTGCTGCTGCTTGGGCTGCCTCCTCTGTGTCTTTTGTTTTTCTCTGTATTGTCTGTTTGCTTGTGTTGATTACCTCTAGGTTTGAGGTGGAGCTTGTCTCCTCTTGCCTATTGTTTTCTCTCTTGCCTTTCTGGTATTGCTGCATTATATGCATTTTGTTGTTTACTGTAATTGCTTGATGTCTTTTGCTGTTTATCCCCTAGGATCTCTGATTTCCTCTGTGCAAGAGGAAATTATGACAAACATTAGGTTCTGACCCATGCATGATAACATTAGGCTAGTTTCCCTTTCAACCATAGGCTTTTTAGAGCGTCTTTCTCTTCTCATCTCAAAACAATTCAAAAACACACTAATAAGGATAACGCGTGCTGTACGTTACGAGCCTTAAGCTATTTGAGAAAAGGTTGCTGGAGGATCACTCTTCAGTAATCTGGCTGCTTAGTATGGTACCCTTAGGGTGACATGCGACGTAGTCACTCTCAGATCACAAGTCTTTAGTGCAGTACAAGTTGCAAACAGACTAAAAAACATTTCTTTCGTAAAAAACTGAAAACAAACATTCAAACTCTGTTTTTGTCCGCTTGGACCCTTAATCAGGAAAACCCTTTCTTAAGGAGATAAAAAACTGTCAGACAAACTTGTGTCTTCCGTAGCCTGAACTACGTTTGCTCTGATCTTTCATGCCGTATGAAAGTAAGTAGGCACAAGATGCGATATCTTGGCGAGCAACCTTTCCCTCCTTTCCCGTAGGTAGGCGAACTACGTTGACTCTGATTTCTCGTTCCAGACGGGAATACGTAGGCATAAAGTGCGATACTTTGCCGAGTCATTTTCTTTTCTTTTAACCCAGACCTTTAGAGTAGATAGATAAACACACCCTTAGATAAAAAACAAGCGTGGATCCCGTCGAGTACGACAGACGTGAGGGGTGCTAATACCTTCCCCTTGCGTAACCGACTCCCGAATCCAGGATTTGGTTGCGATGACCATTCCTTTCCCTCTTTGCGTTAGGTTTACTCTGAGCGTTCCTTTCCCTCTTGTGGGATAAATAACGCACGGTGGCGACTCTTCTGTCATAGCCGGCGCCGATTTTCGCAGTAGCGACAGGGAGTTATATATTTATCCTTTTATTGAACAAAATTTCCTATGTTTTTGTCATCATCAAAAAGGGGGAGATTGTTAGAACACAAATTGGTGTTTATTATATCTCTATGTTTTGATGATAACTCTAATGAAATTTTGTATTAAGAAAATATATACTCTAATTTTGTTCAAGTGTTTTTGTTTCAAATATAAAAATAAATATTCTTATGGAAGCAAAAATGCATCTGAACATTACTCTACGCAAAGCTCTGAAGCATCAGAAGCAAGTCATCAGAAGACTCTGAGCGCTGCCAGAAGTGACTCTGAAGCAGAAGCTGCAGAAGACTCTGAAGCAGAAGCTGCAGAAGACTCTGAAGCAGAAGCTGCAAAAGACTCTGAAGCGTAGTTGAAGAATTTATATGAAGAGTTTCAAGCATTGTTTCAAGAAGACTCTGAAGTAATTTACGTTGCAAGTACAAAGGCTTTGTTATTCAAACTCTGCTCTGATTGATATTCACGCTGAAGCACTCTGGCTGCAAAACTCTGATAACACCAAGACTCTGATGTTGATAACTTTGAGACATAAGCTTGTTGAAGAAAATATTATTCAAAGATATATCCGTTGGCATATTCCAAACGACTCTTTCCTTATTCATGTATGGCACAGGAAATCAGACAAAAGGGATTTATCTGAACATTCCTCTTCTGGGAAAGCTAAAGTCAATAAAAGACAAAAAGGATACAGCTACTTTGCTACGCACAGTCTTCAAGCATTGGACTTTCTGTCCTATAAAAGGACGTCTTCAACAACATTTCAAAGTTGACGGATTATTGAGAAATCAAATTGAAAACTACTCTAAAGCTCTCATACAATATTTTTCATAAGCTGAATAGTTTTATTCGGTCTTAATCTAAGTGTAAAAATCACAGTTGTGATATAGCTTTTTAGAAGCATCTTAAACACTTGTTAATTTACATTTATTTGTAAAAGGTTCCTTAAGAAGACCAAGTTGTGGTCAAAATTTCTTGAGAAGACTAAGACAGTTGTTCTTAGTGGTTGACACTGTAATCTGTTTGAATATAGTGGATTAAGTCCTTGTTGAGAAAGGCAAATCACCTTGGTAGCGTGGACTGGATTAGTTGAGTTCAACGAACCAGGATAAAAATACTGTGTTGTTTTTATTGCCATAATTACTTCAAAACCCTTATTCAACCCCCCTTCTAAGTGTTTTTCTCACCTTCATATTTGTTCTCCATCCAATTTCACATTGTAGCACGATCCTTTTGAGCGAGTTTGAACCGGTGATTACGATCTTGATGTCATGATGTGGGATCCTTAGTTTAGGGTTTTCGAGACAATTCATGATTTCGTTTGTGAGGGAGGAGATTCGTGGGATTTCCATGCGGATTTGCGTTTTTTGTGCGAATTAGTGAACTTCTTAGTGTTTCATAGAGAGTTTTTAGGATAATTCTTGAATGTTCAGAGAAGGTGAACATGGCTGGAAAGTGATGTTGATTTTGTTCTCCTCTCCTTTGAAGCGAGCACCGTTAATATTGGATCGGGTGGGAATAGCCCAACCCATGTTTTTTTTATCTGGTTTTTTTGTTGTTCTTGTGCATCATGGATAATGGGCTTATCAACATAAGCCCGAACTTCCTTTTCTTTTTTTCTTCTTTCACACACCCCTGTCACTAATCCCCTCGGCTTTTCTTTAGTTTAAGACTTGAACCTTATTTATTTTCCTTTTCTTACAACTTTTTTTATGTTGAACTTTGATTAATTTGTGAGATTATTTTGGATTTTAATTAAACCTTTTTTCCTAATTAATTATATTTGATCAATTAAAATTCTAATTAGTTTTGATAACTAATCTTCTCACATTTTTCTTGTGAGATCTTGATGGTTTTTTTCTTGGTGACTGCTAAATAACCCCAATACGTGACCCTGACGATTGGACCTCCATTATCCCTTAGAATACCTTTTTGACTTCATCTGCAATAAATTGAACCGATATTGGGTTCAAGTTCTGAATGATCACGTGATAACAATAGAATGGCCTCCCCTTTCAAGTTTGATCTTCAAAATCATAGTTTTATGTTAAAGTCCCGTTTCTTATAAGAAACGTCTAGATGAAGAACTTCTATATAACTTCTTCAAGTTGTATACAACGCATTGTGCATCTGCATCATTTCTCTGCTTTATCCATGACTTTTTCAGGTTGATCAGCTTAGGTCTCCCTTATACCTTAGGGTATATGCCTTTAAGTTTTCAACATTAGACAACTTATTAAATCCAATCCTCTATTATCCCCACAAGAGAATTAGAAGTTATTCATCTACATAGTCAAGATGTAATTATCCTACCCCATAATATAATCGTGAGATGCAGAATTTTTTCCGCTTGAGAGAGGTACGTGACATATTCGTCGATAAAAATTCGAATTGGAGACCTTCTCTCAATGCGACGCAAAGACCGTCTTCGATATGTTTGTGGTGGTTAAGTCGAGTACTCTCCCAAAGATGACGACTCGTCTCTTCTCCTAGAATCAATCAACAAACCTTCTCCCCCTAAAACTTTGACCATAGTAAATGGTTCTTCAATCCATTTAGGGGAACTACGAAAACTCTGATTCCATTCCCGTCAGGATACGTAGGCACAAGATGTAATTTCTTGGCGAGTATACTTAGAAATAAACCCCCTAGGTCTTTCACCCTTAGAAAACAACAATAACCTGGATAAAATAAGAGGTTCGTGTAGAGTACTTCATATGCTTAGGATGCTAACACCTTCCCTAAGTTTAACCAACCTCCTTCCCTTGGAAAAATTAAAGACTGGTGGTGAACATGATTTATGATTCAAGTTAATCAATAGCTTGATATCCAATTCTCACCGCGACAGTATTTATTATAAATAAATGAATAAAACATGGCACCCCTCTACCTTTTACCTCGATTTTTGGTTGGGTGAGGTAAAAGTTTTTTCATGAAATGGATTATTTGTAGCCGTGAAGAAAAACTAATGAATTAGAGCATAATAAGCATATGTTATGAGAAAGTAATTAGACAAAGTGGGAGGCAGAGTGGTTAAGGACTAAAGAAAATTTTGATTTCGGTATCAAATCAGTTGTCAAAATAAACGTTCTTCGTTTCGTCCAAAATTTTAGTATGTAATTTCTATCAATTAACTAGTAAAATTTTTTATATTGATTTAATTTTTCATATTTATTTTACCTCATTTAAAATATTATTTACTTGGTTCGATTAACACCATTGTTTTGTTCTTATCTTCACCAACGTAACTTCGATTTGCACAAAACCAATGACAAAATGATCAGATCAACATAACTGATATATTCACCAAATTTAGATTCTGATTTTGGGTAGTTTTATTTTATCTAATATCAAAACTTAAATTTTTTGTGTTTTTTAATAATCTATTTTCAATTTATTCATAAATTATCAGAAACGAATCAATTAGAGGACGACGAGTTAAGGGAGAAAAAATTTTGGGCGTGGGCGCAAGTTAATTTGTGAATGCTTGAAAAATATATGATCTTGCTTGTGGTAATTTTTAAATGCAATTAAGAATCCAATTTTTGGAAAAATAAATGGTATATTCATATTTTTACGATTTTTTATTCCTTGTTTAGTTTTGTCTTGTATGGTTGTGGATTATGAAAGTTAACTCCTTACAATTAACATTTTAGGTGCAAATGTGGAGTTTTAAGCTTGATTAATGTTTTGATTATTGCATGATTGTGGGAAAGAAGGGTTTTCTTATGTAATAAAAAGAGAAGGGAAATACTTTCGTAGTAATAAATCAATTGCACTTTCTTTTAAGATTATTTATTTATTATCCTTCAACTACGTTAGAAATGTAGGTGTTTTCCCCTTATGAATTTGATATTTCACCGAGTTTTGTTAATTAAAAAAATTTATTTATATCTAAAGAAGTTTATTTTAATATTTTCTAAGTAATAACTTGGATTAAAGATCACTTAAATGTTTTAGTGCAGGGTACATAAAAATGAAGGATTTGGAAGAAGACATAGTCTGAACAAGCATACATCCAATGTCAAAGTGATTTTGAAAAGATATAAGTTATCACTATTTTGCATATATATACTTTTGAATTTGTATAAGAGAAATTATGAAGTTTATGCAAAGTTCAATTACTTTAAAAATGATTCTTATTATATTTTGGTGTAATATAATTCTTATTGATCAAAATATATTATTAGTCTATGATTATGAAAATTTAAACATAAATTTGATGTTGAAAAAATGTTTATGAGTATTCATTGCCCAATCCCCTTGTAATATTTTATAATTATATACATCAGGAGAATTTGTGTTGCTTAAAGTATATATAAAAAACGCTTATTAGTAAAAAGTGATGTCTAAACATAACTTACAGCAACGCTTTTATCAGAAAGTGCTGCCTAATGATGACTAACATTGATACTTTTACAAGAAAGTATAAAAAATAGTGTCTAAAGAGACTTACATAAGCGCTTTTAGCAGAAGGTGCTGCCTATCAATTACTTATGCTAGCACTTTTATGAGATAGCCCTGTCTAACGATACCTTACACTAGTGCTTTTAATAAAAAGTCCTGCCTAAAGAGGACTTACGCCAGCGCTTTTATAAAAAACTCTGCCTAAAGAGCATTTAACTCAACGCTTTTATCAAAAAGTGTTTCCTAATGATTTTCATACCCCAAATTTGTCATATCCTTCTTTTTTTCTTACTTTTGTCTTATACCAAGCATTTGTGTTGCTTAGGGACACTCCTCTAGAACAATCATCTGTCCTATGGTTATGATCATCCAATTTAGGTCATGGAGTTTTGTTCGAGATCATTGTGATTATAGACCTTTGTGGACGTGATTGAATTCAAGTGGGAGATATGTGTCATCAGTCTTATGGTCCTTTAGTCAAGACATGATCAATTGTCCAAGTCATATGATTGGTTCATTTCAAGACATGAACTAATTCACTGTAAGCAGATTTTAGGCCATATGATCAAATCACTCAAGAATAAGGTCAATTGGCTTTAAAATGTTTTCAAGCCTTGTTTCAATTCATTCTCAGGATACGCTTCGATTGATCTTGCGCCCTTCATTTCCTAAACCTTGACGTAACCTGTTCTAAGTTTGTTTCCGAGCTAATATTCAAATTGCATCAAAGAGATTTTAGGTCATATTCAAAGAATTTTTAAGTAGTTCAAGTGTAACTAACTTATGACCAAGACATAGGTTCAATTTGTACATGGTGGAGATGCTTTTCAAGCCATGTCGAAATTATTTGAAAGCATAATTTGAGCATGTTTCAAGGTATAATTAGAATTTATATTTAAAGTATCTCAAGCCATGCTTAATATGTTGATTAAGACCTTGTCAAGTTATATATAATTATAAATCATGTTTTCAAGCCTTATTGCAAGATTCCAAGTTATTTCCAAATTTGAGTCAAGATTTTGAGCCAATATTTTATCAAGTGATGATGCAAATCATGATGCCTTATTACAATTCATGTCTAATAATGCAAATAACAGTAACAATGCAATTCAAGACTCTCAACACTAAACAACATCGTCTATACCAACTTTGTCCTATTTCATCAATGTTCAAAATACAAAATTTTTACACAAATGACAGACAAATTACAAAGCCATAATAGGTAAGCTTTCACAGTCCAGGACCTGCAATAAGATCCCAGGCGAAGTCGCACGAGCTTCCACCGGCTTTCCATTACCACACATGATTCATGGTACTTACACCGTAGGACCCTAGAAAATTTTAACGAACAGACCCCACACATTACCACCTGTAAAATTCCTGCACCGGGATACCCTATACCTTCACACATCTCCCAAACAATGAATTGCAATACACCAGCCACAAGCCATAATGTCACGCACGCCTTGAACCTGGTCCTGCCTCCAAAATTGTACCAACTACCACACACGTTTAACCTGCAGCACAACAAAACAAATGATAACATCTTGATTCGCGTACGCACTGCATACAAGAAACGCAACACAAACCATTATTTCATAATTTACAAAAGTGTATAAATTAGAAGAACAAAGAGAAATAAAAAAAGTCATAACACGCACGAATCCGAGAATGAAAATTAATGCGTCGTTACCATAAACCGTTTTGCAGAGAGAGAACCTCCTTCCACAAAATTCCATACGCGGACACCAAAAGTTACAAAATCTGTACACACAATTCCAAAATAGAGCATACGTGAAATGAAAAGAATATCCTTTCTACAACGTCACCAATTTTTACCAATCTACGTCACAAGCCCCTCCCGTTTCTCCTCTATAAGAACAAACCCTTTTTACTCTTCTCACTCAAGCTTGATAGCCCCAAAACCTCTGTCAAATTTCTCCTCTTCAACCCCTAAAATTCCTTCTTCTTCCTCAACTCAAACACCAAAATCCAAAACCATATTCACAAACCTACACAAAAACCGAGTAAAACCGAAACAGAACATCAGAAAAAGAAGAAGAAGAAGTGAGATTGAAATGAAGCGAACAAATCGCACAAACCTGATATTTAAAACTCGGGCAAGAAGAAATTATGGACGAACAAAGAAACACTCGTGAGTGTTGTAGGCGTGTTTCTTCTGTTTTTTCCTCTTGATCCGATTTTGGTTCCAACTGTTGGCTGTGTTGTATTTTTGTACTTCTTTTATGTTGTTGCTGGATCATATGTGGGTTTGGGCTTCATGAGCCCGTCGTTTTTTTCTTCCTCTAGCTACTGCTTTTTTTTGGACTGATGATGATGTGGGCTTAATGGCCCACTGTGAATCAGTTTGTCACCTTCCTTGTTGCAGGTTTTTTTTTTTGGGCCAGTTTTGCTTTTTCGGAGAGAAGGTGTTGGGTTCATAGCCCATGTTATTTATTTCTCAAATTCACACCACCAGATTTCCATTCTACACCCCCAATTCTTTTTAGTTTAATTGATATTTTGATAAATTTCATTATTATTAATCATGTTTGTTAATATTTTAATGACTTTTTTTTATCTAATGTTGTTAATCATTTTGTTAACAATCTCTTTTAATTTTTTGCTAAATTCTTTGTTAGAACTTTTGTCACATTTTGATTATCTTCAATTTGATTCACTTTTTTCCATTTTATTCATGCTCGATAAAAATCTAAAATCGTGGATGATCGATTTATCAATTAAATTCTATGATTAAGATGATGCCACCTTCTTTCCTAAACTTTCTCATTTGATTTTAAATCCTCTTCTATTTTTAATCTCATTTTTGGTCGGTGAAGTCTTTTTATTCATAAACGTTGATTTATTGAGTTTGTTTAACCTTCATTATTTCAAATCTGTAGAAAATGATCATTGGGATCATTTTCTATATTCTAGGATCGTGATAGGTTACCCTCGATTAATTAACACAAGTTTGCAATTAAGACGATATCATCCCCTTTTCGGTCTGTGTGACACAATTACATTGAAAAATGATCCTCAATATCATTCTTCTATCATGTTTTTAGCACAGATATCAATTTGTGCGACCTCCTATAGCTTGACCTTCGTCATAGATCGAGCTATGACGGTTTAGCGCTACATTTCTCCCCTATTCAATTCACAAATCAACTAACGTCTGACTTTACTTTCCGTCAACATATTCTTGTTTTACTTTTCAGTCAATTTACCCCTGTTTCAAATTTAGTCATTATATCTTGATTTATATTATCTTGTTCATATACTCGTTAATATTATCTTGATTATACTATTGTGAATATTATCTTGATTATATTGTTATATATCTTGCCATATTATTCATATTGTTTATATTCATATTTATCTTGTTCATCTCTTATTCACATTCTTTTCAAAACACTTAACAATTATCGAAACAATAAAATCCTAAATTGGTGGACTGTTGGTTACTTTTCCGATCATTGTAATTTTGACTTTATCAGAAACCCTAACTTGGAGCTTTTGTCAAACTTTTGTTCAAGGCATAGTTTAGGACACCTAACGCACACATACAGCTTCCTCTTGGGCTACTTGACAATGAACCCTTTTATTTCGTGCAATCTCGTGTAACTTACATGTACCCCTCTCCCATTCAGATGTACGCATTCGTATTTCTTTGATTGTGGTTTATCTTCTAGGAACACCCTCAAGGACTAGCGTAGAATAAACTATTTTCAAACTAATTATCGATTCGTCATCAAGCCATTTTCAAACACCCCTCATAAGTCGATTGCTCGTACGCATTCGCCATTAACCTATTGCACACACTTTCACATTTCATCGTGGTTTCGTTATTAGGAGCACCCTCAGGGACTAGTATCGTTTCTCACAACCTAACCTTTGATTCGTCGTCAAGCCGATTCCATTTTCAACCAAATCCTCAACTCGTCGTCGAGCCATTTTCAAACCAACTTCCATTCCATCACGATTTTGCACGCAAATATCAGTCTAACCCTTGATCCAACGTCAGGTGGCTTTACTTAATCAAACTATCAATATAATTAACAACTATCTAACTCTTCTCAAGGTGAAAAAGAGGGGGATTGAGCCTTTGATCTCTCTTCAGTTATTTGGATCCGAGTTATCTTACTCGTGCGTGAGCAACTGACGCCTTTAAAACATTTCCAACTCGACAAGATTCACATATCTTCCAACCACTTATTATTTAAACACCATTCAAACACAACTTATTTTCAATATGAAAAAGAGAGAGAGTCAAGTATTTGACTCACTCTCCCAATTACTTGGGCCCGAGGAGCCTTTCTTAAGCCTCGAGTAATCGTCATCCATACCAAACTTCAACCAATTTAACCCCTCTCTTTTTGTTGTCGTATCCACGAACTTCAGACATTCTGACTCTTAATTCTCGTCTAAATGTAAGATGCGTAGGCACAAGATTACGATGATTTTGGCGAGCACAATTCTCTTCATCTACCGCTTCACATCAATCGTTGAGAAGAAAAAAATTAAGCTTAGCTAATGTTCATCATAATTTGAATTAAGAGGTTCCCGTTGAGTACAACAAACTCGAGGGGTGCTAATACCTTCCCCTTGCGTAACCGACTCCCAAATCTGGAACATTGGTTGCGACGACCATCGTTCTTGTCCTTTCGTTTTAAAAGGTTTTCTCAATATTTTCCTTTCCCATCTATTCGGGAAAAATAAATTTTGGTGGTGACTTTGTCGAACCACATTTCCGCGCCTTTAGCGTGAGGGTCGTATGTTCGAATGATTTTTTGAGGTGCGAAAGCTGGAGACTCTGCTAGGGATACTATTTTCTCCATACAAGAAAGATTCGAGCCTATCTTAGTTCGAATTGTGAGCTTGTTATCTTTGCTTATTTTTTTCTTCTCGTTTGCTCGTTTATTTGTTTGCTTTGCTTTTCCTTATATGTGTTACCTTGTGTGACATTGTTGGGTTACTCTGCTTATGGGTACTTCATGAGATGACTCTACACCCGAGTCCGAGTAAAACCCTAGGATTAAGATGGTGGTTGTGTAGTGGAGACTTGTGTGGATTCTTCCACGTAAGGACGAAGTGAAAACCCTGCTTGGAGTAGCTTGGAGATGTTATTGTTATGGTGAGTCTTTGTCATAGCAATATTTTTTTCGAGCCTGAATCTTTGATCCCAAGGACCATTAACCCGTTTTATCCATGGTGGTTGGTAGTGTTAACTCCTTTTGGATTAATACAAACGCCCCAATCAGATGAGATCTCTTGAACGTATTACTTCCTGACAGTAATAGTTTCAACCTCGATCTATGACTCTGAGAACCTGTTTTAGAACCCATGTGTCGATTGTTATGTAGTTGACGCCTCCGAGAAGTCTTTCTCATGTGGAAGATACAAAAACCTCACCTAGAGGAGATCCTTTCTAGGATATTATTGTTGTGATGAGGCTTTGTCATGACTATAATATTTTTGAAAGATATCCATGACTTTAGGCACTTACCCGTTTTAGAATCCTACCTGTGGGGTTTCTTTGAGCAGTAATTGTGGTTCTTGACCCGTTCATCCGGCCAACCTCAAAACTGTTTGAACTTGTGATCCTGTGATCCTGGATCTTGCATCTTGCATTGCATCTTACATTACATATCATTGCATTGCATTGCATTTCATCCATTATGCATCTTGCATTTTCCATTCCTTCAACAGAATCTCACTTCTCCTTCCTTCCTCTCTAATAACTCAAGTTGATTCATCGACACCAGTATGCAACTAGAGCCAATACCAGACGTATGATGGAACATATTCAGCAAGAGCAAGTCGCTTTCAGAGAAGAGTTAAATTCCCTCAAAGGCAAGATTGACCAGATTCTCGAAGCCATCACCATGGCCAGAAAGGAAGAAGAGATGCGTGAAGCTGCTGTCGTCAATAACAATGGTCAGGTGAAAGGGTCTACCTCAAGACTTTCAGTTCCTGTTCCCAACCCCCATCAACTATGGGATGCCAATGAACTTTGCTACCACGGTTGAAGGAACCACTTCTCAACTAACCCCAGCACCTGGAGTCACTGTTGGAGCTATCCCACAAGCCTAACCTACTGTCGTTCAGATCCCTGTTCCTCATGCCGAAGAGAATCTGTTGGGTCAGTATGATGATGTTCAAAACTATCATGTTGTTGTTCCCATTACCAGTTCTATTGCTGCTCAGGACTCAGAAGCCATCAAAATGTGTCGTGATCTAGCTGAAAAACTCTGAGTCATGGAGGGGCACAATTCAAACTCTCTCAGTGATATGGAACTGTGCTTGGTATCGAATGTCGTAATTCCTCCCAAGTTCAAAGTCCCAAAATTCTCGAATTACAAAGGCCTCAATTGCCCAAACATTCATCTAATGATGTACTGTTGCAAACTGGTTGCTTATGCCAGAGAGGAAAAGCTGATGATTCATTGCTTCCAAGACAGTTTGCCTGGGGAATCACTCGAATGGTATATGTAACTGGAGCATAATAGTGTGTGCACTTGGGCTGAGCTATCTGACGCGTTTGTCAAGCGGTACAAATACAACACTGATCTTGCTCCTAACCATACTCAACTTCAGAGTATGGCTCAAAAGGACAATGAATCCTTCAAAGAGCACGCACGATGATAGAGAGAGCTAGCTGCAAGGGTGCATCCACCTTTGGTAAATTGTGAACTGGTTGACATCTTCATGGGTACCTTGCAAGGCCAGTACTATGAAAAGCTAATTGATATTGTTTCGGCTGGATTCTATGACTTGGTGATCATCGGTGAGAGAATTGAAGAAGGTCTGAAAAGTGGAAAGATCCAAGGAGGTTCTAGCAGCCAATCTGGAGTCAAGAAGCCTTTCAATGGATATAAGAAGAAAGAGGGTGAAACAAATGTTATCTCTGCTCAGAAAGCGCAAGCTCCCCAATAAGCTTCTGCTCATATACCTTATCAAGTTCCTTACCTTCAATATTCGTATGTTGCTACTGCACAATACGCTCCAATGCCTTATCACCCAACTATTCAAGTTGTTCAAACCCAAATGCTTCAGCAGTAGGCTCCTCAGCAATAGTCATACAATTAGCAAGGGTATCATTATCCTCTTCAGCATCAACAACTGCTAGCAGCTCAACAACAGCGTCAGCCCAATCAACAGAGGCCAAGGAAGCCAGAAAAAGTCTTTGATCGTCTACCAATGACATACACAAATATCCTGGCTCAATTGTTGGAGGAAAAGGCCATCGCTCTGAGGGACCTAGCTCCTCCAACAGTCATCCCACCAGATTATGATGCTAATGCCCATTGTGAGTTTCATAAGGGAGCTCCAGGGAATACAATCTAGAACTGCAGAGCTTTCAAGCATAAATTTTAGGACATGATTGATAGGAATGCTATTAACTTCAATGGGAAAACTCCGGACATCATCAACAATCCTATGTCACTGTCAAGCTAGTGCCAGCATCAGATCAAGTCAAATCAAGTCAAGTCAAGTTCATCCCCGAAGAAGGCAATCATGTTTCCATTTTTTCTTTTGCATTCTTGTATTTCATCTTTATTTGTTTAAATATTGTATGCTTTAAAACATTACCATTGGTATTTGGTTTTATTAATGTATTGACTATGCATGTTTCGAATTAGTTATGTCGTATTCACTCATTTTTATCACAAGCACCGACACATTTGTCCACTTCACTCTTTATCAATTGTTGTTTAGCATGATTGGAAGGAGGATGACGAAAATGAAATACCCATAATTGCAAACCGTATGCTTTCAGATAGAATCTCGTCAATGATGTACAAGCATTGTTTCAATCCCCAAACACTGGTGAGACAAGGAGTTAATCCCTAGTTAACCACTTCGAGCCTAGAAGTAGCAGTTCCCTTCGGATATTCAAACCTTTACACTCAACCTGGGGCAGGGTAGTGTTTAGTTAATCCAATTACACATTCGAATTACAAAGAAAAAATCCAAAAGACGTGACAGTTGTTCATCAATAACCCATGACTTGGCAGTCACAATCCTCCAACAACAAAAAAATCAAAAACCTGCTAAGTCGAGCACCTCAAAGGAGACTTAGGCAAAAATCAAGGCAATCCCGATGGACTCGACAAGTTAAAATCAGTCCATGCAAAAGTTAGGGATCAAAAAACAAAATCAAAATAGGCTCTCGAAACCCTCAACAAAAACAAAATAAGATCTAGTGACCACCATGTCAAAATCAAAGAGTCACTAACATCCATCAAAAGCAAAATAAGGTGACTGTAATTTTCAAGAAAACCTTGAATCATCACTCTTACACCGTCAATCCTTTTGGAAGATAAAAATATGCAGAATTAACTGAACGTAAGACTGGAGATCAACGCGAAGAAGGGGTGGGTACAAATCATACTTTGAGCCTAATATCCTTTGTTTCATAACCGTGAATTAGACCATGTTATAACCCTTAAAAGACCTAATTGAGGCGAGGTTTATTCTAAAAGCATACTATCGCGAGGTTGCGTAAACTGACTCCTCACATATATGTTAATCATCAACATTGGTGTCATTATCCTTGCTATATCTTTCACACCGATCAAATTAGCACAACGTATGGACTAACGGTCTATTCGTCCCACAATATCACGACACTCGAATAAACGACACTTTTTCAAAACTTGCATAAGCTTTGCATTAAGGTTACCATTTGTGAGTATACAATTTTAATTGCAAGTCAGTGCTAGACATCCAAGATATTCCAACAAGGGGCAATCAAGGAAGAATTTGACTTTTAGTGGCTGACACGAAGCAAGGCTACCTCAAAATCCACAGGCTAAGGCAAATCCTTCAAGAGCTCAATCAGGGGAAAGTCATCTCAGAGTATACCAAAGCTCAACTTCCACAAATCAGAACTGGTTAATCAGGGGCAGACCATTACCATTATCAGATTGGGGCAAGGCCAGGTCATCCTGACCATCAAGCAGAGTTGTGGTTCTCTCAAAACAGCCATAACAAATCAACAAGCGATCAGACTTGGGGCATCAAGGGCGTTTTTTTCCTGTTTCAATCATGGCGTCTTCAATAAACTGCGTGTCGAGGAAATCCAACCCTTCCACCATCCAAAGTTCAATTCGCATTGGAAACTACCAAAAGTCCACCACGCTGGCACCTCCCACCTGTATATCCAATCACCCGTCAACAATCATGTGCATCATACATATTTCATTCAATATCATAAGTATCATTTACATCATATGAATACCTAAAACCCTATCATACTTCCCCAGCACTTGCATCTCCACACGTCAGCATTTGCATTTGTGTTTCCATTCGTTATGGAGCATCATTTCCAACATCAAGCATTCATGTATGCAAGTCAAGGTCCAGGATCAATCTTGAGATTTCCAAGATGATCTTCAACCCAGTCAAGGGCAGTTTATTCAAGACCGTGGGCGTTCCCCACGAAGTTGTTTCAATCTCGTGGTTGATCAGATTTCCAAGACGATCTTCAACCCAGTCAGGGGCATTTTATTCAAGACCATGGGCATCCCTCACGAAGTTGTTCAACCTTTTGTTGATTAGTCTCAGACATCATCAACCCAGATAGGGGCATCTTCAACAAACCCGTGGGCATTCCCTATGAAGTTGTATCAATATTTTGTTGATCAAGAGTTTCAAAGCAATTTTCAGCCCAACTAGGGGCATTTTCTACAAATCTGTGGGCGAACCCCACGAATTTGTATCAACCTTTTGTTAATCAAGACAAGATAAAGCAAACCTCAGCCCAATTAGGGGCATCTCCTTCAAGTTCATGGGCGTTCCTCATGAAGTTACTTTAACCTTTTGTTGATGAAATTGTGATCTCCAAGCAAGTCAGTGGGTGTTCCTCAATGAGTTGTGTTCTCAACCTTTTAGTGTTGAAGTTGGCGTCCCCAGCTCTACTAGTGGCATTTCTCCAAGTCAGTGGGTGTTCCCCGTTGATTTGGTACAAAATTCAATCCTCTTCTTGGGCGTTCCCCAGTGAGTCGGCTCCTTTCAACCTTTTGTTGACAAGGATGGTGTTCCTCAGTGACTTTTTTGCTTCAACCTTTTGTTTATGTCTCAAATAAGCCTCACTCCTCATGTCTCCAGCAAACTTGACCTTTTGTCAATTTCCCTACTATCATCTTTTTTGTGATAGCCAAAACCTCGTCAATTCAATCTAGCCTGTATCTTTTTAGTGTTGGTAGCCTTCAAATTTGGGAAGTTTCTATCGTCTTTTTGGTGATAGATCCGTCATCCTTTTGATGTCGAAGGTGTGTTAACTATCATCCTTTTGGTGATAGGTCTGTCATCCTTTTGATTCCAGATGTGCGTGTGTTCTCTATCATCCTTCTGGCGATAGACCCGCCATCCTTTTGGTGTCGGGATTGTGTGTGTGAGTAACTATCATCCTTTTGGTGATAGGTCTGTCATCCTTTTGGCGTCAGATATGTGTGTGTCACTCTATCATCCTTTTTGTGATAGGTCTGTCATCCTTTTGGTGTCAGATATGTGTGTGTTGTAACACCCCACTTCTCAAAATTTAAATAAAATACAATTATCTCAAAATAACATCAGAGTTTTCTCTCAAAAGTGGGATATCACATCAAATAGTTCAACATAACCCTTCATTATATGATTTTCAAAATAAAGCAGCGGAAAATTATTATTATCCATCATTCACGGCCATCCGCCAAAATACACAAAAGTATTCATTAACAAGGTTCACCACAATGATACGTCACAGGAATGAAACAAAATTAAGATAGAACAAATAAAACACCCAAGTCCCGTGCTACGTATCAGAGCATCCTAAGACTCGACTCGCACACCACTATCCTAGCTAGCTAATTACCTGGATTATCTGTACCTCCGAATAAGCACAGACCACAACAACAACAACAACAAAGGGGTGAGAAAACATGATCAAAATTATCGGTAATAAGATACATGAATAAAAGGCAGTAAATATAAAATCATCACCCCACCAACATCAATCACGACGCACTGTCCAATCATCAGCATAACATACAACAATGCAAATATGCAACTCAACACCATACATATAGTACCGACTCATTGGTTCATTCAATCGAATCCCAGATAGATCACATACACCCCTCCTTGGCAATGATCTATCCCCACCATTCTCCATAAAGGAGTATGGATGATCGCACACACTCCTCCTGAGCAACGATTCATCCCACCAAAACACCATGATATGCACGACACTAAATACACAACAAATAACTCAAGCACACTAAGTGCACACGATCCTCCTGATCACATCACCATACACCATATACGTTATGCATTATATACCAATCAATAATGTTAATCAAATTAAGGTCGATACTACATACTTTCACCTCCTTACATCAGGTATACACTCTTTACCACTAAACATCATATCTATACACACCACGACCAGAAGGGGTCCTACGAAATGACAGAACAACCCACACAGTGCAAAATCACAATTTGCTATCATGCTCGCTGGCTCATTCGCTTAGCGAAGCCCTAGCGAACACTCGCTAGCTGCTCGCCTAGCGAACCCCCTAGCGAAGGCAGACAGTAGTGTTGCACCCCAAAATTTGCCCAACCTTTTCCTTCTTGGTGTTTGGTTCTTTGCACTTCATTTAGCATTAGCATTTGCATATCATAAAGCATTATTGTAGGGGATTAAGGACTGTGCCCATCAAGAGAGGAGTTCTAAAGCTTCTAAGCCTAATCAAGAATTCTCATGCCAATCATCAAGGGCATTTCATCAATTCAATTTAGTCAGAGTTCTTTGAGAGGAGCTGATTAAGAGGAAATGGTTCACCTCCTGTCTAGGAGGCCATGTAGAGGGAATTTGAGGTCCTAAAGCCATTGATATGTTGGATATTTGTCATGAAAGTGCCTTGAGGGTCATGGTGCAGCTCAGCCAAGTCATTTTACTAAGTGCAAGCAGCTACAGTTGAAGGTGTTGCAATTAGGGTTTTCATCTGGTCAACCCTAAGTCAAATGTTGATTTCAAAGGAGATTAAAGCTTATTTCTAAGTCATGGTTATCATGGTATGCTGTGTTGAGGCATTTGAGATATTATTCCAAGATCAGTTCAAGAAGAATTCAAAGTGTGAGGAGTTGCTAAACTAGGGTTCTCAGTGTAAAATCCCTTATTTAGTGCCTAACTTCAAGACCACTTATCTCAAGATAAAAGTTTCATCTCAACTTTTGGCCAACATGGAACTTGTATAGCATGTTCTTAGCTTTAATTTGAGTACTAGAAGTCCTTGATTGGATTTATATAACTCATGTTATGATCCAGACAAGCTACAGGTCACCATAGGAATGTGAAATTTGGCTGCAAAAGTCATCCAACTTCCAAGGAACTTTTGACATAGAAGGATGTTTCTCCTCAACTTTTGGCCAACATGAAAGTTGTAGGTCTTGGTCTTATATTTCCAAAATGTACTAGAAGTCTTTCATCTGATTTGTAGAACTCAAGTTATGAGGTTTACAAGTCAGGGGTGTTTCGAGAAAGTTTGAGTACAGGTCATAAAATTACAGGTCAAGTTCACTACTTTGCATAACTCAAATGGAATTTTTTTCCAACATGAAAGTTGCTCCAAATGGGGTCATTTGGTCAACCAAACCTCAAGTTATCAATGGGCTAGCTCATGGTTGAATATTGGTGAAGGAGATTTTGTGAAAAGCGTGTGAAAAGCCTAGTTTGTGATCTTGCCAAAATTTAATCAAACATGGTCATATTTATGCTCATTTTGAAGGGAAAATGCATTTTAAGATCATTAGTGACAAAATCAATTGCATTTGAGGCATGTTTCATGGACTATTTCAAGCTTTCTTCATGTTTAAGCAACACTTTGGATTATGACCATTAAGATCCAAACAAGTAGGGATTTTGGGCCCTTGATCTTTCTTACACTACAAGGAATGGAATGCAATCAAAAATAAGGAGAATTGATCATGGTTTCATGGTTGTTCATGGGCTTCCAACTTGGAAAAAATCCAAATTTCAACTTGATCATTTTCTCATACTTGGGCCTCCAATTCATTGCAAACTTGTTCTATAAGTATTATAGAGAAATTCCATAATTTTTTTGGATAATTTTGGTGTATGAGCAGAGTTATAGTAATTGAAAAAGTGAGCTCCAATTGAGTTTTGAGTTTTTCATTTTTCATCGATTCAAGCCTTCTCGCCTATCCAAACACCTTCAACAACTATTATTGAGTGATTCTACACAATTTTCTAGAAGAATTCGTGTCCCATTGAAGCTCCACAACTCCATTTTCAGAGGTATCGGAAAATCAAGATTACTCATTAATTATGCATCTTTCTTGCACCATTTTTGCAACACTATATCACCCTTGGCATGAATCACGTTTCTGGTAATGTTTGGGGAAGTTTCATGAAGAAATTGTGTTCTTGGTATTTCTTGAGAGGCACACGAGTTTGGAGATATAGCGGGTTATAGCTTGATTTATTATGATATTTGAGTTCCCCACGAAAAATGCTTCAATTTTTGTTCAAGAATCATCACGTTTCATGGAGAAACGAGAGAGATAGGAGTTGGAAGAGACCGCCGGCGAGTTCACGGCCACCATTCACGGTCACGACTGTTTTTTCTTCCTCTTCCAGATATTCAAATGAAGAAGACGATGTCACCACCATTGGATTAGATGAAAAATCATGACCAAGTACTCACATCTAATGAGCCAAAACGCGCCACCTCACCATTTCACTTAAGTTTTCAGCTGGGCTTAAGTGACTGCTACTCACACCCCACGCATAGGCCCAATCCAAAAACAAACTGAATGTCTTTGCTATCCACCACACGGTTTTTATCATTTTCTTTTGTTTTCCTTTTATTTCTTTATTTTTTACATGTTAGTTTTAATTACGTGAAAAATAGTAATATTGCTTATTTTTTCTTGATATTTTTACCTGTTATTCTTGGACGTGATTAGAGATTCCAGGAATTGGAAAAAATGATTTTGGATTTATTTTCAATTTGTTTGATTTTTTTTATTTTTAATAGTCATTAAAAATATGAAATTGTACCATCCTTCTTGTAGAATTTTGTTGAGTTACCAAAACAACAAATAAACTCCTAATATTTTTTGGTATTATTGTGCACATCTTGAGGGGTTTAGACAAATTTTTCTATGGATTTTATAGTACCATTTGTATAGGTTTTGAACACCATTTTGTTCATGCTCTAGTTTGCCTTAGTTCTGGAGCACCCTTGATGTTTGCCCTCTGTTTAGGAACTTCCTCTTGGATTATTTTCCTAATATTTTAACCTCTGATTATTGACACTTTGTAGGTGCTTGGAGAATTTATTTTGCATTTTTAGATGCATTTTACTATTTTTTCCTTATTTTGCAAGTTGGCTCATAATTTGGCACTTTCACTTGGACAATTGTATTGTTTTGGCTCCAAAAGCCATGTATTGCTTGTGTGATGGATATTGTAGTCATTGCTTCTTGTTGTGGACTCATTATAGGTATTGTGGACCATTTTGTGGCTGTTTATAGTTTACATAGCTTGCCCATTTGATGCTTTACTTTCATGCTTGTACATTGTGATTCTAAATAGTGGTTTATGTAATCTCATTGTAGGTTTCTCTTGATTCCTTAACATTTTCTCCTTGATATTCATTTGTGGCTTAGATTGTATGATTAGAATATGCCACCCTCTATCCAATGACCTTGGTGTGCCATTTAAGGAAGTTTTAGGTCCCTCCTTTGGAGGTCTCTAAGTCATGCCTAAAGTGGTGATTCCTTGAGGACTTCCTTGTATATTTTAGGACTTGCCTTGTTGCATTTCTATTCTCTTGCATTATTTCATGACTGGCTTGATGTTGAGATGAGCTTGTGGAGGCTCCTTCCCCACACTATTTTCCTCCCTCACTTGCATTGCATCTTTGCTTTCAATATTTGCATTTCATGTATGCATTCTTACAATTGTTTGCTTCTTCTTCTTTTGTCTTCCTTCCCTTAGGATTTCCATTCTTTCTTGTCCAAGATAGAATGTGATAGACACTAGGCCTTTAACCATGCATGACAACAATAAATAGTTCCATCCTAACCTTGACTATAGGATGAACTTTGCATGAAAACTTTAGGATTGAATTAGTTCCCCTTTAGTGCATCTTTTCTCTTCTCATCTGCAAACATCTTTAAAACACTTAATAAAGGATAACACGTGTTGTACGCTACGAGCCTTAAACACTGGAGAAAGGGATGTTGGAGAGTTTCTTTTCAACAGCTTGGGTGTTTAGTATGGTACCCTTTGGGTGACATGCGATGCATTCACTCTTAAGTCCAAGTCTTTAGTGTGATACGAGTTACAAATGAAACTCAAAACACTTCTTTAAAAGACACAAAAACAAACATCCAAACTCTTTTTGTCCTCTTGGACCTTAATCCTTGGAAATCATTTTCATAAGGAGAGTTTTGTTAACTCTCAGTTCTCCTGCAAACGGTAAACGCCTAAGTCTCCAAAGGTCGAGCTGCATACACCAAACTGCGAGAACCGTTTGTTAACCCTACTCGGGTTAAAACATAATGAACCAAACTTGTGGACTTGTTTAGCCCGAACTACGTTTGCTCTGATCTTTCATGCCGTATGAAAGTACGTAGGCATGAGATGCGATATCTCGGCGAGCAACCTTCCCCCCTTTTACCCGTAGTTAGGCAAACTACGTTGACTCTGATTTCTCGTTCCAGACGGGAATACGTAGGCATAGAACTGCTGTGTTCTGCCGAGTCACTTTTATTTTCTTTTGTCCTTAAGCCTTTATCTAGATAGTATTAATCAACCCTTCGAGATAAACAATTAAGCGTGGATCCCGTCGAGTACGACGGACGTGAGGGGTGCTAATACCTTCCCCTTACGTAACCGACTCCCGAATCCAGGACTTGGTTGCGATGACCATTCCTTTCATTTTTCGTTAGGTTTTCTCTGAGCGTGTCCTTTCCCTACTTTGGGATAAATAACGCACGGTGGCGACTCTTCTGTCATTGCCGACCTCGTTTTTCGCAGTAGAGACAGCTAGGGACTGCGATGGTTCCCTATGCAATTCTCACCTTGGATTTTCTTCGTAGCTGTCTGGGTCATCCCCAGCAGCTGGCGACTCTGCTGGGGACTCCAACGGTTCCCTATGTGATTCAGTCCTAGCGCTTGTTTGTTTATCTTGTGGGTTTTGTACATACATGTTGTACCTTAGCTTTACTTTCCCGCATTTTATTTTCCTGCATTTTATTTTCAGCATTATATTATATCATTATTGTGCTGTTGTGGGAGGGGATTAATTCTGATGAGTGATAAGCCAGACCCAGGCTTGAGTGTACCTAGCATTAGTTGTGGAAAGTAGTGGGCGCGTGCTTGCTTTGCAGGTACTAGTGTCTCACGAAATCCACGCTCAGACGAGATTCTCCCGGTTGACTTCTTTTCCAGCCCTTTAGGATTGAGGGGTTGTTGGTTTGGAGGATTGTCGACTCTGGGGACCGATCATTTGGGATTCAGCTAAGTGAGGCCGCTTCAAGAGATGATGATGTCACACCTTTTGGGTATCGTATCATCGCTCTTGAAAGTCTGTGACGCTGATGACCGCATAGGATGCCATACCTCGTCGGCGAATTAAGTCCATACCTGTGAGGGGAATTGGGTTATGCAAGAAACCATAGCTCCATATCACCCGGTTTTCTCTACAATGTGAACTTTTGGTTTGATATTAGAGGTCTTCAGTATCAGTGATCTATGTTGTGCAGCGATCTATGTTATGCAAAGGCAGAGCTCTGATTATTCTCCGGCAACAGCACAACTACCTTAATCCCCTGTCTGCAGCTGTTGCATTTCTTCGCATCATCATAACATATTTGCATTTTGCATATACATGTTCTGGTATTTCCAAGGATCTTAACTTCGAGACTCGCTGTTGAGCGTTAAATTTTGTCCTTGTGGTTTGTCTGTGTAAAACATGAATCAGAGTAGACAGGTTTCTTGGAAATACTCGAACATGACATTCACATTTCGTTTGCATAACAGTTGCTCGAGACTGAGATATTTTGTCCTGATCCGGGTTTTCTTCAGAGTTTCAGACACCAACTTGTGGAGAAGATAAAAGAGGGTTATGGAGCAGATTCGAGCAGAGCTGAAGGAAGTACGAAGCCAGCAGGGGCAGTTTGTGGCGGAGATGCAAGTGTTGCGCTTGGATCAGAATGCACTGTGTAACACCCTTCTAAACCCCACGGATAATATATGAATAATTAGAGTAAATTTCCATGCATTTACAAAAGGGCATTACACATAACTTTCAAAATATCAAAACCACCTGTCATGCTCATTACTATTTCAATATAAAATTATGCTTTACAAAACTTCACTTTGCATGTAGCAGCGGATTCAATTATACCACAATTTTCATAAAAGAAACATTTGTTTTTATCACATAAAACAACATCACTTAGGCACTAATGCCAATATCATAATACTCCAATGGATATAAACACGTTTATAGAGTACATAATGTATATCTTAAACACAAACGAAGCGATCCCAGTGTTACATGACCAGAGCATGACTCGACCCAACATAATTAAATCACTAAACGGCTACACCAAAAGCGACCTCATAACTACGAGCAATACTACTCCTTGATACCTGCACGATGTCATGTAGGACATCATTCCAGCAGAAGGGTGAGAAATATTATCATAATAACAATGCATATAATTATATATACACAAATACACAAGCACTAAATACATATATTCCACATTTTCTCACAACAATTCATTATAACTCATCATGTACAATACAACATATATATAATCAAATATGGCTAATCACCAAGCATATTCATCATGCACGTATCCATAAATCTCAACATTCCACATGAACATACACATATTATGCTTACTCACTAATTCACAATTACACATTCACAATTCTCAAACCAACAATTCATGTTCATAAGCATACTTTCATACAATGATCACATATTCACAACTCTCAATTACACAAGTAATGCACATATGCATATTCCACCATTCTCACCATACTTCATCATAACTCATCATATACTTCACAAAGCATATATATATATATATATATATATATATATATATATATATATATATATATATATATATATATATATATATATATATATATATATATATATATATATATATATATATATATATATATATATATATATATATATATATATATATATATATATATATATATACAGACACACATATATATATATACACACAAATATGGCCAATCATCAAACATATCCATAGTTCACAATTACACAAGTCATGTACATACACATATGCATAACTTCATATAACAATCATATATTCATTCCATGAGACTCAATGCAACTCATGCCATGTGGTACCAACACTTGTTATCATTTTTCGGTTTTTACACTTAAACCGGGTCCGTTCCCTAGACTGATAACAACAAAAGCCTGTTCCCTAAGCTTTCAAACCCCGCTCTAGGTTTGGGACAAGTCACTAGCCTCCACGAAACTAGCAAACTTTGCCTCTTGACTAAATGATGCATATGCAATCAACAACAAAACGCACTTAAGACCGATCACACGTCTTAATCCCATGCATTCACATAATTCCTCCCTTCAAGAATTAAACAAGATTGCACACACAACATATCATATAATCAAGTATTCATACTTTTCATCAACATATTTATCAAACAATGCACGCATATCTTACAATATGCTCTCATGCATTAATTCACAATAATCGGATACAACAAATATGCATTCATAATTCAACCTCGTTACCTTTTCAAACAATGCACACATATTCACAATATATTCTCATGCATTCTTCACATACAAACAATACGCATATATTTGTCAAAAGACTATATTTCATAATCGATTCCACCATCTAGGATTCACGCCATACGGCTACCCACAGCATATCATATCACAACATGCACAAGCTATACGTTATATAACAAAAGTATTATGCACAATAACACATCAATCACACACATTCGCAACGGTAAAAATCAACACAACAATATGTTTTCAATTTTAGGCTATAATTGAACCAGGTACAGGCCTCAATGCCATTTTTTCTAGAAAGATAATCTCGTTAACTTACCAATGCTTCAAACGGGGGTCAAAACCGACTTACGGTTCAAGAGTTATGAATTTTTGAAGTTTTCCGAAAAACCAGAATTTTGCCTAAACACGGCTACGGGATTTTGCATTTTTGCCCGAAAATCCGACCGATTCAATTCTTTTTTCGAAACAAACACATACTCATACTCACCTAACATATAGCAGTGAATTAGAACCATTAAACACGATTTCTACGACGTCCGATTTTCACTCAAATCTCAAACCCTTAATTATCCAAAAATGTCAAAACTCACAAACTCAACCAAATTCAATCAAACGAAATCCAATAATCACGGCTAAACATTACCCGACTAAACTATGCAATTTATTTTGAACTCTAACCGTTCAAAACTCGATTCTATCGATTTAACTCATTTGCCCTAAAATGGAAAATAGAGAAAAACACCCAACAAATCCAACACAACTCATACATAATCATACACATTGATCAAATAATAATGTTTCTCACCCTTACCTTGATTGGATTGAAGCTTGAAGTTGATTCTTGATGATTTCTCCAAGTTTCCCTCTTCTCTTCTCTTTTCTCCTCTTTCTCTATTCTTTCTCTCCTTTTCTTTCTTTCTTTCTCTTATGTTTCTATCTCTTTTCTTTTCTCTCCAATTTCCCTTATATATCCTTCTATTTTCTTTCCATCATAATTCTTCTCTAAAAAATACCTATCAATTCATTTCCCACAAAATATCTCATCTTATCATTAATTAGATAATATCTAAGAAATCCACATTATTCTACCAAGTAGAATAAATTAATTAAATCCATTAACTCATTTAAATAAATCCAATAATTTATTTAAATCAGATAAATCACATAAACCAATTAATTAGCACAATAATCACTTATTGAAAAATTGGGTTGTTACACACTGAGGGAAGAAAACAATCAGTTGAAGACCCAGATGGGCTTGATCACGAAGATGATAAGGAATGTACTCAAAAAGGAGGGTGATCAAGTACCCGAAGCTGCAGCCAATATGTTTGTTCCACTTCTTCCTGTGGAGCCTCTACCAGAGCATAATGTGCGTCAGAGATCTTCTATCCAACTCAGAGCTAAAGACATTTCCCGTCAGCAGCTACCTCCTGTTCCTCAAGGCAATTCCAGGATTAAAAGATATGCTCAGAAGACGAGACCATGCAACAGAATCTTCGATGAGATCCCTGTGGCTTATGCTCAGTTGTTGCAGCTCTTGCTTCAACTTCATTTGGTTGAGTTACGGACTTTGTCTCCGCTGACTGATAAGCTGCCACCAGGTTATGATACAAGTACCTATTGTGACTTCCACTCTGGGGCACCGGGGCATAATATTGAGATCTGTAAAGCTTTTAAGCATAAAGTTCAAGACATGATTGAATCGAAGGCAATTGAATTCATGTCGGGCGGCATGAACGTATCAGGCAGATTTATTCCCTATCATGTAAAAGGGATCGATGTTCATATTCCCTCACTTGAAGTTGCAGTAGGTCAGGAGCATATCCTGCAATCTTTAGTGTCTGAATCTCCGTGCCCACAGCTGTTTTCGTTGCCAGGAATAGGCTTGAGGATGAAATTACCTGAACAAGGGGAGTCCCTGATATCCCAGATTCAATCTCCAGACGTTCCAATTGTTAAGAGGAAGCAATCTCTGGGGTCTGCATGTCAGAATCAACGATCATATCAGCGTCCGCCGCGTCAGCACGCCAGACGAAGACCAAGGAAGCCAGAGAGGCATTTTACTCGGCTGTCGACATTGTATAGTCCGTTGTTTCCAGATTTGGTCAAGGGTGGATTGATAGTGCCAAAGAGGGTTAATCTCGTGATTCCGTCGTACCCGCCTGGTTTTAATGTCAACGCCCGCTGTGAGTACCATGGTGGGGCACAAGGGCATTCAACTGAAGACTGCAAGGTGCTTAAGAGCCAGGTTCAGACTCTGCTGGACTCCAAGATGTTCTCGATCGCGCCTCCGAGTATTCAGATTAGCAATCTTTCTTCATCTAGCCAGATGAGTGTATCAGTTCATGGTATGAAGGAATTCACCAAGAGTAAAGGTTCAGAAGAATATCAGACGGAGTCTAACAAGCAATTCTGAAGATGGCTGACTCAGCAGCAAGTCAAGATGTGAAAGCCCAGTTCCTGGAAGCTGGCAATCTGCATTTTTCATGTCATTTCTTTACATTTGTTGTTTCTTTCCTGTAGAATTGCAAATTTTGTTTGTAAAGCTTGTTATTTTCAATCGTTACTGATAATGAAATAAATATGCATGTTTTGAATTAATCCATTCGTGTTCACTCTATTGCTTTCTTTTATTTCAAACGCTTGTTTAAGTGGAATCCGGGGAGGATGACGAAATCGAAAGACGTGTAAGCTTCCGATTGTATGCTCTTGGATAAAAAAAACTTGTTGACGATATACAGGCATTGTTTCAAATCCATAAACACCGGAGATATAAGGAAGATAATCCCTTATCAGCCCCTTTGAACCTTGTAGTAGGAGTTTCTTTCTGAAAATGAAAAACCCTCAATCTTAACCTGGGGCAGGGTAGGTGTCAGTTAATTTGACCAAGCGTTCAAATTGCAAAAGGAGTGTCTGTTCGGGGATAAATCACACATGTATAGGTCGTGCCTAAAAAAACCACAATGGTTAAACCTTGCCGATAAGGAGTGAAACAGTCACAACCGCTTTTAACAAGTCAGACAAGTCGGTGTCACATGGTTTGTTCAGAAAGAAAAATAAAAAAAATAAAACCCGCTAAGTCAAATCTTGAAAACAAGCGACTTAGGCAAAAATTAGGGTATCCCGCTGGACTTTAAAATCAGAAACTCAAAAGAGTTAGTCCAGGCAAAAATTAGGGAACGAAAAAAAGCGAAAAAACGAAAAGGATTACAAGACAAGAAAATCCTCAAGCAAGAATGAAATCGTGTGACTCCAGGCACTATAAAGACGGAAAGTGAATGACTGTCACTCCAAAAAAACAGGTGGTTTCCTGAACCATCACTTCTATCATTCCACCGTTAAGAGGTGATCGCTTGTGTCGAATTAGCTGGACGTAGGATTGGAGAACATCAAGGAGAATGGGTGGGTTAAAATGAATTTTGAGCCTTATATCCTTCCTTGTTAACTGTGAACCTGGCCACGTTACAACCTGAAAAAGTCCTAATCGAAACAGGTTTAGTTCGAGAGCATACTTCGGTAAAGATCGCATCGAAATTGACTCAAAAAACGGATTCCTCTTACAGCGTTGTATTAATTTTGACACTTTGATAATTGATTCGTTCATTATATGTCATAAATTTTTCCAGTGAACAGGATTGGGTTTTAAAAAAACTAGTATATGCATTGCATTTAATGTATCTTTTTTGCAGAACAACTTGTTTTACTTGCGAGTAAGCGCTCACCGCAGGAAAGTTTCCACAGTGGAAAGTTTAATCAGGATAGAATGTAGAACACTTGAATACTCCGTAGAGCTGTGGCCAGCTATATCAAATAACCCCCGGTAAGGTCAGCCATCCAAGGATCGGTTAACACGGGGCAATCAGGTCGAGATTCGGCAAATCTCTCGCGGCTAGAGGTACTGCTCCACGAATCAGTCAATCAGGGACAAATCCATCTCAAGGCTGGGGCATGCCGCCCTATGAGGAAAATAATTGTTCCTCTCCATACCTCTAGAGCTTATCCGAACTTTTCAACCAAGGATCCTCTCACGGTCTAGATTCTGGGTCAAGCCATCTCGGGGTCGTCTCATGGCAAGCTATTTTCTTCTCAGCGTAGACCTTCCCAAAAATCAGACTGGGGCAGGGGCATTACGCTTGGGGAAAATTCTCAGAGAGATTTGGATGAAGCTCGTTTTTCTAACAATCGAAGATCATTCCCTAGCAGATGGAAGTTGCGTCTCTACCCCCAGCAGTTGGCCAGGCGTACCCTTAATCCTCACAGAGCACGAGTACGGGTTTGTTCCCCAGCGTGTCGAGATCAGATTCCTCTCCACTAGGCATATGTGGAATATCCTCCAGCAGGTCGCTCGTGACCCCGACAGTGTAAGATGTGTTCCAGGGAGGTCATGCAGGACCTTTACCTTGTCCCTCAGCAAGAGTTGTTCATCACCAGCAGAGACTTGTTCATCTCCAGTAAAATTTGTAACTCCAGATTTGTTAGTATGCCCCTCAGCAGATTTGGGATCGTATCTTCCAAAGTTGTTCAAAGTTCTTCTCCCCAGCACGGAGCTATAGTACTCAGACATCAGTTTACGTTGAGCATTCAGGCTCCGGTCAGCCCCGTTGAGTATTCAGACTCCGATATCGTGAAAAGGTTCTTTCTACCCAGATGGTATCCAGATCACGGCGGGTTATGATTGACTCATTGCTCGTAGAAACTAGTGGGTTGTTTTATTTTTAGTCCGAGTGGCATCCAGACCCTGGCTCATGTTATTCTCCGGCAGCATCGTCGAACTTCAGTTGTTTGTGTTAAGTTCAAATGGTATTCAGACCCCGACGAGTATATTTGTGATGTATTCTTTCATTCGTTGAGCGTTCAGGCTCTGGCTATTTCGTCGAGTGTCCAGACTCCGACGTTTCTCCAACTCGTGATGTGTTTACTTGAGTCGTTGAATGTTCAGACTTCGGTAAAACCAAGTGGGGATCTAGACCCTTATTAGTGTATTCGTGGCTATGCGGTCGAGTATCCAGACTCCGGTGAATCTCCAGTTTGTATTGATTCTTTCTCCCGTCGAGTATCCGAACTCCGGTAAAGACTTTGTGATGTTACCTTGATAAGTATTTGTGGTATTCTCTTTTCGTCCGATTTGCTTCGTTAAGCGTCTCAGGCTCCAGTGTATTTTCATCGAGTATCCAGCCTCTGGTTTATCACTTCGTTGAGTGTTCAGACTCCGGTGTGTTTTCGTCGAGCGTCCAGGCTCCGGTTTGTTGCTTCGTTGAGTGTTCAGGCTCCGGTGTGTTTTCGTCGAGTATACAGGCTCCGGTTTATCGCTTCGTCGAGTGTTCAGGATCCGGTGTGTTTTCGTCGAGTATCCAGGCTCCGGTTTATCGCTTCGTTGAGTGTTCAGACTCCGGTGTGTTTTCGTCGAGCGTCCAGGCTCCGGTTTGTTGCTTCGTTAAGTGTCCCAGGCTCTGGTGTGTTTTCGTCGAGTATCTAGGCTCCGGTTTATCGCTTCGTTGAGTGTTCAGACTCTGGTGTGTTTTCGTCGAGTATCCAGGCTCCGATTTATCGCTTCGTTGAGTGTTCAGACTCCGGTGTATTTTTGTTGAGTATCCAGGCTCCGATTTATCGCTTCATCGAGTGTTCAGACTCTGATGTGTTTTCGTTAAGTATCTAGGCTCCGGTTTATCGCTTCGTTGAGTGTTCAAACTCCGGTGTGTTTTCGTCGAGTATCCAGGCTCCGGTTTATCGCTTCGTTGAGTGTTTAGACTCCGGTGTGTTTTCATCGAGTATCTAGGCTCTGGTTTATTGCTTCGTTGAGTGTTCAGACTCCGGTGTGTTTGTTGAGTATCCAGGCTCCGGTTTATTGCTTCGTTGAGTGTTCAGGCTCCGGTGTGTTTTTGTCGAGTATCCAGGCTCCGATTTGTTTGCTTCGTTGAGTGTTTAGACTCCGATGTGTTTTTGTTGAGTATCCAGACTCCAGTTTACCGCTTCGTTGAGTTTCCAGGCTCTGGTGTGTTTGTTGAGTATCCAGGCTCCGGTTTATTGCTTTGTTGAGTGTTCAGGCTCCGGTGTGTTTTCGTCGAGTATCCAGGCTCCGATTTGTTTGCTTCGTTGAGTGTTCAGACACCGGTGTGTTTTCGTTGAGTATCCAGGCCCTGGTTTACCGCTTCGTTGAGTTTCCAGGCTCCGGTGTGTTTTCGTCGAGCGTCCAGGCTCCGGTTTGCAGCTTCGTTGAGTGTTCAGACTCCGGTGTGTTTTCGTCGAGCATTCAGGCTCCGATTTATCGCTTCATTGAGTTTCCAGGCTCCGGTGTGTTTTCATTGAGTATCCAGGCTCCGGTTTATTGCGTTGAGTGTTCAGACTCTGATGTGTTACGTTGAGCGTTCAGGCCCTGGCTCCGCCGTTGAATATCTAGATTCTGGTGAAATTTTCAATTTATAATGTTTTGCTTTGTCCGTTGAGTGTTCGGACTCCAATAAAGGTTGTTGGATATACGGATCCTAGTAAGTGTTGGTACTCTCTCTGTTGAATGTCCAGATTCCGGTGGATGTTCGGTTTGTGATGTATTGCTTCGTCTGTCGAGTATCCAGGCTCCGGTAAATTCCCAGTGAAGTCACCAGTTACATCGCGCGTCCAGGCTCCGGTCATTACGTCGAGCACCCAGGCTCCGGTCAGTGCGTTGAGTATCCAGATTCCGACAATTCGAAATATTGTTCTTTAGCCCATGTGGTGTTCAGACCATGGCCAGTTACGTGTTTCCTGAAGTAGGGTTACTTCATTAAGTTTCTCTTTCCCTTGGCGAGGTGTTCAAGATGATCATTATGTTCGGTTTCTCCGGAGATTCTATCCCAATCAGAGTTTGCAGTTTATTTATGCGGTTGGCAAATTTCCAGGTTCTTTTGGGTATCCAACCGTCTTTTACCTTGATTGATTGAAAGCCATTCGATTTTCACTCATTCAGGTCCAAGTCGCTTGAATAGGGGCAGCTGTTGCTCCCCAAAATTTGCCCAACCTTTTCCTTCTTGGTGTTTGGTTCTTTGCACTTCATTTAGCATTAGCATTTGCATATCATAAAGCATTATTGCAAGGGATTAAGGAGTGTGCCCATCAAGAGAGGAGTTCTAAAACTTCTAAGCCTAATCAAGAATTCTCATGCCAATCATCAAGGGCATTTCATCAATTCAATTTAGTCAGAGTTCTTTGAGAGGAGCTGATTAAGAGGAACATGGTTCACCTCCTGTCTAGGAGGCCATGTAGAGGGCATATGAGGTCCTAAAGCTATTGATATGTTGGATATTTGTCATGAAAGTGCCTTGAGGGTCCTGGTGGAGCTCAGCCAAGTTATTTTACTAAGTGCAAGCAACTACAGTTGAAGGTGTTGAAAATTAGGGTTTTCATCTGGTCAACCTTAAGTCAACTGTTGATTTCAAAGGAGATTAAAGCTTATTTCTAAGTCATGGTGATCATGGGATGTTGTGTTGAGGCATTTGAGATGTTACTCCAAGATCAATTCAAGAAGAATTCAAAGTGTAAGGAGTTGCTAAACTAGGGTTCTCAGTGTAAAATCCTCTATTTAATGCCTAACTTCAAAACCACTTATCTCAAGATACAAGTTTCATCTCAACTTTTAGCCAACATGGAACTTGTAGAGCATGTTATTATATTTAATTTGAGTACTAGAAGTCCTTGATTGTATTTATAGAACTCAAGTTATGATCCAGACAAGCTACAGGTCACCAGAGGAATGTGAAATTTGGCTGCAAACGTCAACCAACTTCCAAGGAAATTTTAACATAGAAGGATGTTTCTCCTCAACTTTTGGCCAACATGAAACCTGTAGGTCTTGGTCTTAGCTTTCCAAAATGTACTAGAAGTCTTTCATATGATTTGTAGAACTCAAGTTATGAGGTTTACAAGTCAGGGGTATTTCGGGAAAGTTTGATTACAGGTAATAAAGTTACAGGTCAAGTTCACTACTTTGCATAACTCATATGGAATTTTTTCCAACATGAAAGTTGCTCCAAATGAGGTAATTTGGTAAACCAAACCTCAAGTTATCAATGGGCTATCTCATGGTTGAAGATTGGTGAAGGATATTTTTTTTGAAAAGCATGTGAAAAGCCTAGTTTGTGATCTTGCCAAAATTTAATCAAACATGGTCATATTTGTGCTCATTTTGAAGGGAAAATACATTTTAATATCATTGGTGACAAAATAAATTGCATTTGAGGCATGGTTCATGGACTATTTCAAGCTTTCTTCATGTTTAAGTAACACTTTGGATTATGATCATTAAGATCCAAACAAGGAGGGATTTTGGGCCCTTGATCTTTCTTACACTACAAGGAATGGAATGCAATCAAAAATAAGAAGAATTGATCATGGTTTCATGGTTGTTCATGGGCTTCCCACATGGAAAAAATCCAAAATTCAACTTGATCATTTTCTCATAATTGGGCCTCCAATTCATTGCAAACTTGTTCTATAAGTATTATAGAGCAATTCCATATTTTTTTTGGATAATTTTGGTGTATGAGCAGAGTTATAGTAATTGAAAAAGTGAGCTCCAAGTGATTTTTGAGTTTTTCATTTTTCATCGATTCAAGCCTTCTCACCTATCCAAACACCTTCAACAACTATCATTGAGTGATTCTACACAATTTTCCAGAAGAATTCGTGTCCCATTGAAGCTCCACAACTCCATTTTCAGAGGTATCGGAAAATCAAGATTACTCATTAATTATGCATCTTTCTTGCATCATTTTTGCACCACTACATCACCCTTGGCATGAATCATGTTTCTGGTAATGTTTGGGGAAGTTTCATGAAGAAATTGTGTTCTTGGTATTTCTTGAGAGGCACACGGGTTTGGACATATAGCGGGTTATAGCTTGATTTATTATGATATTTGAGTTCCCCACGAAAAATGCTTCAATTTTCATTCAAGAATCATGATGTTTCATGGAGAAACGAGAGAGATAGGAGTTGGAAGGGACCTCCGGCAAGTTCGAGGCCACCATTCACGGTCACGACTGTTTTTTCTTCCTCTTCCAAATATTCAAATGAAGAAGACGATGTCACCACCATTGGATTAGATGAAAAATCATGACCAAGTACTCACATCTAATGAGCCAGAACGCGCCACCTCACCATTTCAATTAAGTTTTCAGCTGGGCTTAAGTGACTGCTACTCACACCCCACCCATAGGCCCAATCCAAAAACAAACTGAATGTCTTTGCTATCCACCACACGGTTTTTATCATTTTGTTTTGTTTTCCTTTTATTTCTTCATTTTTTACATGTTAGTTTTAATTACATGAAAAATAGTAATATTGCTTATTTTTTCTTGAGAATTTTACCTGTTATTCTTGGACGTGATTAGAGATTCCAGGAATTGGAAAAACTAATTTTGGATTTATTTTCATTTTGTTTTATTTTTTTTATTTTTAATAGTCATTAAAAATACGAAATTGTACCATCCTTCTTGTAGAGTTTTGTTGAGGTACCGAAACAACAAATAAACTCCTAATTTTTGTGGTATTATTGTGTACATCTTGAGGGGTTTAGATAAATTTTTCTCTGGATTTTATAGTACCATTTGTATAGGTTTTGAACACCATTTTGTTCATGCTCTAGTTTGCCTTAGTTTTGGAGCAGCCTTGATGTTTGCCCTCTGTTTAGGCACTTCCTCTTGGATTATTTTCCTAATATTTTAACCTCTGATTGTTGAAACTTTTTAGGTGCTTGGAGAATTTATTTGGCATTTTTAGATGCAGTTTTCTATTTTTTCCTTATTTTGCAAGTTGGCTCATAATTTGGCACTTTCACTTGGACAATTGTATTGTTTTGACTCCAAAAGCCATGTATTGCTTGTGTGATGGATATTATAGTGATTGCTACTTGTTGTGGACTCATTATAAGTCTTGTGGACTATTTGGTGGCTGTTTATATTTTACATAGCTTGCCCATTTGATGCTTTACTTTCATGCTTGTACATTGTGATTCTAAATAGTGGTTTATGTAATCTCATTGTAGGTTTCTCTTGATTCCTTACCATTTTATCCTTGATATTCATTTGTGTCTTAGGTTGTATGATTAGAATATGCCACCCTCTGTCCAATAACCTTGGTGTGCCATTTAAGGAAGTTTTAGGTCCCTCCTTTGGAGGTCTCTAAGGCATGCCTAAAGTGGTGATTCCTTGAGGACTTCCTTGTATGTTTTAGGACTTGCCTTGTTGCATTTCTATTCTCTTGCATTATTTCATGAATGGCTTTAGGTTGAGATGAGGTTGTGGAGGCTCCTGCCCCACACTATTTTCCTCCCTCACTTGCATTGCATCTTTGCTTCAATATTTGCATTTCATGTATGCATTCTTACAATTGTTTTCTTATTCTTCTTTTGTCTTCCTTCCCTTAGGATTTCCATTCTTTCTTGTCCAAGATAGAATGTGATAGATATTAGGCCTTTAACCATGCATGACAACAATAAATAGTTCCCTCCTAACCTTGACTATAGGATGAACTTTGCATGACAACTTTAGGATTGGATTAGTTTCCCTTTAGTGCGTCTTTTCTCTTCTCATCTGCAAACATCTTTAAAACACTTAATAAAGGATAACACGTGTTGTACGCTACGAGCCTTAAGCACTGGAGAAAGGGTTGTTGGAGAGTTTCTTTTCAACAGCTTGGGTGTTTAGTATGGTACCCTTTGGGTGACATGCGACACATTCACTCTTAAGTCCAAGTCTTTAGTGCGACACGAGTTACAAACGAAACTCAAAACACTTCTTTAAAAGACACAAAAACAAACATCCAAACTCTTTTTGTCCTCTTGGACCTTAATCCTTGGAAATCATTTTCATAAGGAGAGTTTCGTTAACTCTCGGTTCTCCCGCAAGCGGTAAACGCCTAAGTCTCCAAAGGTCGAGCTGCATACACCAAACTGCGAGAACCGTTTGTTAACCCTACTCGGGTTAAAACATAATGAACCAAACCTGTGGTCTTGTTTAGCTCGAACCACGTTTGCTCTGATCTTTCATGCCGTATGAAAGTACGTAGGCACGAGATGCGATATTTCTCCGAGCAACCTTCCCCCCTTTTAACCGTAGTTAGGCGAACTACGTTGACTCTGATTTCTCGTTCCAGACGGGAATACGTAGGCATAGAACTGCTGTGTTCTGCCGAGTCACTTTTCTTTTCTTTTGTCCTTAAGCCTTTAGCTAGATAGTATTAATCAACCCTTCGAGATAAACAATTAAGCGTGGATCCCGTCGAGTACGACGGACGTGAGGGGTGCTAATACCTTCCCCTTGCGTAACCGACTCCCGAATCTAGGACTTGGTTGCGATGACCATTCCTTTCCTTTTTCGTTAGGTTTTCTCTGAGCATTTCCTTTCCCTCCTTTGGGATAAATAACGCACGATGGAGACTCTTCTATCATTTCCGGCCTCGTTTTTCGCAGTAACGACAAGTAGCTACTGGACATGATTACTACCCAGCTCGCCTAGCGAGTCCCTAGCGAATGCCCGCGACCTGCTCGCCTAGCGAACCTGCTAGCGAGCGTCTGCGATACTCAAACCCCTTACTGTCCAAAAATGTCACCTTGCTCAATTCCAAGCCTATAATTCCTCATCTATTCTCTGTCCTATTTTCACTACAACTATTACATACTACACAAAACAATTGCTCCTTACTTTCTTTCCAGAACCAAATCTCATGGTCATTACCAAAACTACGGGAGTTACACAGAACTCCACCAAAAGCACAACTGTGCGACGTTACGCAGAAACTCACCACAACCAGAACAATATATGCACCAATTCATCATAACAACAACAATTATAAACATGTCAACAATACCAATCACATTCATCAAATCCCTATGGGGTTAAGGAATCCCCTCTACCCGATTCATGCAATCAGTTTCTCCCCCTTAACTCGATTAGATGCTCAGATTGACGAAGAACTCTGAAGAATTTGACAGCCCTAGCCTTGTCTCTCTTCCTTCCTTGTTCTTCCTTCTCAAACTTTCTCTAAACTGGTTTATTGTGTTTCTAACTCTCTTCTACCCCCAAAAACCTTCTTATATCTCTAATTCCTTATTTTACTTATTCCAATAAAATTAATAATAATAATAATAATAATAATAATAATAATAATAATAATAATACTATTAATTATTAAATTATCACCATCATTAATCATATTATATTAATATTAAACTCCATAGTTATTAAATAATACCCCCCCCCCCTAACTTAAGGGTACCCACCAACACTCTCAGACACACCTCCACATAAGGACACACTAAAATAAAATAACACCAAAAAGACTAAATAATTAAAATGGGTGTTACAACTCTCCCCCACTTTAATTATTTTCATCCTCAAAAATTACCTGATGGAAACAATTCCGGATACGCTTCTCGCATCCTGCTTTCCAATTCCCAGGTCACACTACCTTCTGCAGCACCTCTCCAAACCACTTTCACCAAAGATATCTCCTTCCCTCGGAGTTGTTTCATCTTATGATCTTCGATCCTCAACGGCATCGTCTCAACAGTAAGATTCTCCCGGACTTGAACTGCATCTCTCTGAATCACATGACATTGATCCGAGACATACTTTCAAAGTTGTGACACATGAAACACGTCATGCAAATTTGACAATTCGGGCGGTAACGCCACTCTATAAGCTACAACACCAATTCTCTGCAAAATCTGATACGGTCCAATAAACTTAGGATCTAGCTTCTTGGACTTCAACGCACGACCCACACCAGTCACTGGGTTAACTCTTAGGAACACGTGATCACCTTCACTGAATTCCAGTTCTTTTCTTCGGTTATCATGATAACTTTTCTGCCTACTCTAAGACGCTTTCATTCTCTCACGAATCATCTGAATGGTCTCAGTAGTTTGCTGCATAATTTCTGGTCCCAATACCATATTCTCACCTGTTTCATACTAACACAGAGGTGTTCTACACCTCCTACCGTATAAAGCTTCAAACGGTGCCATTCTGATACTAGAATGGTAACTGTTATTGTACGTGAACTCGATCAACGATAAATGAGTATCCCACACACCACCTTTTTCCAACACACAAGCTCTTAGAAAATCCTCCAGCGACTGAATAGTCCTCTCTGACTGACCATCAGTTTGCGGATGGTAAGCCAAACTCAACTTCAACTTAGTACCCAAAGCTTCCTGTAAACTCCTCCAAAATTCTGAAGTAAACCTCGGATCTCTATCCGACACGATACTCGACGAAACACCATGCAACTTCACGATTACCCGAATATAAATCTCTGCCAGCTTCACCAACGGAAAGCTGATATTAATCGGCACAAAATGTGCAGACTTCGCAAGTCGATCCACAATTACCCAAATAGCATCAAATCCTTTCGCCGTATTCGACAAACCCGTAACAAAATCCATGGTTATACAATCCCATTTCCAAATCGGAATCTCCAACGGTTGCATAAATCCAGAAGGTCTATGATGTTACACTTTCGACTTCTGACATATCAAACAGGTGTAAACAAATTGAGTTATATCCCTTTTCATACCGGACCACCAAAATAACTTCTTTAAATCGTGGTACATCTTCGTAGCTCCCGGATGGATACTCAAGCTACTACGATGTCCTTCACTCAGAATTGACTTTTTCAGTTCATCATTATCCAACATACAAATCCTGCCTCTGAATCTCAACACACCTATACTATCCAACTCAAAATCACTATAGGAGTCACTTCCTACTCCAGGCATCAAATCCACTAACTTCACATCTAGCTTTTGGTTTTCTCTAATTATATCCAAGAAATCATTGTTCACTTGCAACTTGCCCAACATCACACCATCTGCCGTTGTCTCACAAACCATGCTCAAATCTCTGAATTGCTCAATTAGTTCCATTTCCTTTACCATCAAAGCTGACATATGAATCGTTTTTCTGCTCAAAGCATCAGCTACTACATTCGCCTTTCCTGGATGATAACTTAAGCTGAAATCATAGTCCTTCAAGAATTCCAACCATCTTCTTTGTCTCATATTTAGCTCTTTCTAATCGAACGGATACTTCAAACTTTTATGGTCACTGAACACCTCAAATCTCGAATCATACAAATAGTGCCTCCAGATTTTTAACACAAAATCTATCGCACCCAATTCAAGATCATGAGTAGGGTAATTCCTTTCATGCACCCTCAACTGCCGCGAAGCATACGCCATCACCTTACCATTCTGCATAAGAACTCCGTCTAATCCCATCTTAGACGCATCACAATACACCACAAAAGGTTCACTCGGAGTCGGCAACACTAACACCGGTGTCGTAGTCAACTTCTTCTTTAGTTCTTCAAAGCTTTCTTCATAAGCAGCATCCCACACAAAAACTTGATCCTTTCTCGTCAATTGAGTCAATGGCAACGCCAAATTAGAAAACCCTTCAATAAACCTTCGGTAATATCCTGCCAAACCCAAAAAGCTTCTAATCTCCGTCGCTGTCTTCAGCGGTTCCCACTGCAACACTACACTCACTTTCGAGGGGTCCACCGCTACACCATCACCGGATATTACGTGCCCCAAGAAACTCACTGTCTTCAACCAGAACTCACACTTCGATAGTTCAGCAAACAACTTATTATTTTTCAACACCTGCAAAGCAATTCTCAAATGTCCTGCATGCTCTTCATCAGACTTAGAATAAATCATTATGTCGTTAATAAACACAACAATAAACTGATCCAAATAAGAATGGAAGATTCGGTTCATATACTCCATAAATACTCCTAGCGCATTAGTCACTCCAAAAGGCATCACAACATATTCTGAATGTCCATACCTGGTTCTAAACGCTGTCTTCTGAATATCACCTTCTTTCACTCTAATCTGATGGTAACCCGACCTCAAGTCAATTTTGCTGAACACACAAGCTCCCACCAATTGATCCATCAAATCATCAATCCTTGGAAGAGGATATTTATTCTTAATGGTCACTTTATTCAATTGACGGTAATCGATGCACAAACGCATACTACCATCCTTCTTCCTTACCAACAGTACTGGAGCTCCCCACGGCGACACGCTCGGTCTGATAAACTACCTATCCAACAATTATCCAATCTGAGATTTCAGTTCGGCCAATTCCACTACCGACATCTTATATGGCGCCATCGATATAGGTCTCGTACCAGGAACAAGATCAATGCTAAATTCAACTTCTCTCGTCGGAGGTGATTCTGTAATATCATCAGGGAACACTTCAGGAAATTCATACACCACCGCCAACTCTTTCATTGACGTCTTACTGTCAACAAATAATGATGCAAATAAAGCAAACATTGTTGCTTCGTTCTCCAACAAGGTCCTCAATTCCTTATTAGACAAGGAATCCGCCAATGCTTCCTCTTCTGGAGTAAGGAACAACAACACTTTCCGAAAACAATCGATGTAGACTCTGTTGAACTCCAACCAGTTCATACCCAGAATAACATCCAAATTACCAAGTGGCAGACAAATCAGATCTACCCCAAAGTCTCTACTGAAAATAGTCAGTGGACACTTCAAACACACCAAAGAAGTAATCACTGAACCAATAGAGGGAGTTTCAATAGTCATCCGTCGCTCAAGAGTAGACGACACCAATCCTACTCTCTTCACACACTCAACAGAAATGAACGAGTGGGTTGCACCCGTGTCAATCATAGCAGTCAAAGGAATATTATTGATAAAACAAGTACCTTTGATGGAACGCTCCTCGCTGGCCGATTGAGTTCTTACCACGGCAAACACTTTACCGCTGGCCTAAGACGCCTGAGACTTCTTCGGCTTCTTGCAATGCATACTGATATGACCTTTCTCACCACAGTTATAACAGGTAGGCATAGTGGCCCTGCAATCCGCTATCACGTGGCCTGGCTTACCATACTTGAAGTACTTCTTCACCTTATTAGGACACTCATTAGCACGATGACCCGCGCCACCGCACCAGAAACATTTCAAATCAGCAGATGTCTTCCCTTCTCTGGACTTCTTATCAGTAGTAGCCTTATGTTTTCCTTTATCAGCAGGAACACTGTAAGGAGTACCACCAAATCTCTGCTTACCTTTACGGTCATTCACAGCCTTATAATGTGCAATCCTGGCCCGGTTATCATTATCATAAATCCTGCTTCTGCTTACCAGCTCCGGATAATTCCTGATCTTCTGACAAGCGATCCCCAGCTTGACTTCCGGACGAAGCCCATTCTCAAACTTCAAACATTTGAAAGTCATTGCCTCTTCAGTATTGTAATGAGGACAACACTGCACCAGCTCTTCAAATTTAGCAGTATACTCTGCTACAGTCAGATTACCCTACTTCAGCTCCAGAAACTCTATCTCCTTAGCACTCCGTACATCTTCCGGAAAATACTTTTCAAGAAAACCAGTTTGAACCACATCCCAAGTAGTTGCAGTTTCAGCAGTCTCCAATCTTTGGCGACTGTTATCCCACCAAGCTTCAGCTTCACCTTCTAGCATGTGAGTACCAAACTTCACTTTTTTCTCATCACTACAACCCATCGTTCTGAAAATTTTCTCAATTGCCTTCAGCCACTTCTGTGCAGCTTCAGGATCCAAAATTTCTCCTTCAAACGTCGGTGGCTTGTTACTCCGAAACTGTGCCAAATCTCGGAATTGCGCACCCGCAACTTGTTTCTGATTAGCAACCACCTGCGCCATCGCTTGCATAGCAGCAGCCAAAGCAGCATCATTCCTTCCTGCCATACTGCTTAACAATAACAACACCAGGTTAAAAGGTACACAATCTCTATCCTAAGGACAAACTCAACTACTACACTGGCCGGACGGACTGACTTTCTCTGATACCAATTGTAACACCCCACTTCCCAAAATTCAAATAAAATACAATTATCTCAAAATAACATCAGAGTTTTCTCCCAAAAATGGGATATCACATCAAATAGTTCAACATAACCCTTCATTATATAATTTTCAAAATAAAGCAGCGGAAAATTATTATTATCCATCATTCAAGGCCATCCGCCAAAATACACAAAAGTATTCATTAACAAGGTTCACCATAATGATACGTCATAGGAATGAAACAAAATTAAGATAGAACAAATAAAACACCCTAGTCCCGTACTATGTATCAGAGCATCCTAAGACTCGACTCGCACACCACTATCCAAGCTAGCTAAGTACCTGGATTATCTGTACCTCCGAAGAAGCACAGACCACAACAACAACAAAGGGGTGAGAAAACATGATCCAAATTATCGGTAATAAGATACATGAATAAAAGGCAATAAATATACAAATCATCACCCCATCACCAAAAGGATGATAACGGAAGCAATCTGACACCAAAAAGATGAAAGACCTATCACCAAAAGGATGATAGTTACTCACCTCCAACACCAACAGAATGACAGACCTATCATCAAAAGGATGATAGAGAACTCATGCATATCTGGAACCAAAAGGATGACAGACCTATTGTCCAATCATCAGCACAACATACAACAATTCAAATATGTAACTCAACACTATGCATGCGGTACCGACTCATTGGTTCATTCAATAGAACCCCGGATAGATCACATACACCCCTCCTTAGCAATGATCTATCCCCACCATTCTCCACAAAGGAGTACGGATGATCGCATACACTCCTCCTGAGCAACGATTCGTCCCACCAAAACACCATGATATGCACGAAACCAAATACACAACAAATAACTCAAGCATACTAAACACCATATCTATACTCACCACGACCAGAAGGGGTCCTACGAAACGACAAAACAACCCACACAGTGCAAAATCACAATTTGCTGTCATGCTCGCTGGCTCATTCGCTTAGCGAAGCCCTAGCGAATGGTCGCTAGCTGCTCGCCTAGCGAACCCCCTAGCGAAGGCAGACAGTAGCTACTGGACATGTTCGCTACCCAGCTCGCCTAGCGATTCCCTAGCGAATGCTCGCAACTTGCTCGCCTAGCGAACCTGCTAGCGAGCGTCTGCGATACTCAAAACCCTCACTGTCCAAAAATGTCACCTTGCTCAATTCCAAGCCTATAATTCCTCATTTATTCTCTGTCCTATTTTCACTACAACTATTACATACTACACCAATCAATTGCTCCTTACTTTCTTTCCAGAACCAAATCTCATGGTCATTACCAAAACTATAGGAGTTACACAGAACTCCACCACAACCACAACTCTACGACGTTACGCAGAAACTCACCACAACCACAACAATATATGCACCAATTCATCATAACATAAAACAATCATAAACATGTCAACAATACCAATCACATTCATCAAATCCCTATGGGGTTAAGGAATCCCCTCTACCCGATTCATGCAATCAGTTTCTCCCCCTTACCTTGATTAGATGCTCATATTGACGAAGAACTCTAAAGAATTTGACAGCCCTAGCCTTGTCTCTCTTCCTTCCTTGTTCTTCCTTCTTAAACTTTCTCTAAACTGGTTTATCGTGTTTCTAACTCTCTTCTACCCCAAAAACCTTCTTATATCTCTAATTCCTTATTTTACTTATTCCAATAAAATTAATAATAATAATAATAATAATAATAATAATAATAATAATAATAATAATAATAATAATAATAATAATAATAATAATAATAATATTACTATTAATTATTAAATTATCACCACCATTAATTATATTATATTAATATTAAACTCCATAGTTATTAAATAATTCCCCCTAACTTAAGGGTACCCACCAACACTCTCAGACACACCCCCATATAAGGACACGCTAAAATAAAATAACACCAAAAAGACTAAATAATTAAAATGGGTGTTACATGTGTCACTCTATCATCCTTTTGGTGATAGATATATCATCTTTTTGGTGCCAGATTGTGTGAGTCTTAACTATTATCCTTTTGGTGATAGGTTTGTCATCCTTTTGGTGTCAGATATGTGTGTGTCGCTCTATCATCCTTTTGGTTATAGATCTGTCATCCTTTTGGTGCCAGATTGTGTGAGTGTTAACTATCATCCTTTTGGTGATAGACCTGTTATCTTTTTGGTGCTAGATATGCGTGAGTTCTCTATCATCCTTTTAGTGATAGACCTGTCATCCTTTTGGTGTTGGGATTTTATGCGCGAGTAACTATCATCCTTTTGGTGATAGGTCTGTCATCGTTGTGGTGTCAGATATGTGTGTGTCGCTCTATCATCCTTTTGGTGATAGGTCTGTCATCCTTTTGGTGCCAAATATTCGTGAGTAACTATCATCCTTTTGGTGATAGGTTTGTCATCCTTTTGGTGTCAGATATGTGTGTGTCATTCTATCATTCTTTTGGTGATAGATCTATCATCCTTTTGGTGCCAGATTGTGCGAGTGTTAACTATCATCCTTTTGGTGATAGGTCTATCATCCTTTTGGTGTCAGATATGTGTATGTCACTCTATCATCCTTTTGGTGATAGGTCTGTCATCCTTTTGGTGTCAGATTATGTGAGTGTTAACTATCAACCTTTTAGTGATAGGTCTGTCATCCTTTTGGTGCCAGATATGTGTGAGTTATCATCCTTTGGGTGATAGACCCGTCATCCTTTTGGTGTCGGGATTGTGTGTGTGAGTTAACTATCATCCTTTTGGTGATAGGTCTGTCATCCTTTTGGTTCCAGATATGCATGAGTTATCTATCATCCTTTTGGTGATAGGTCTGTCATTATGTTGGTGTCGGAGGTGAGTAACTATCATCCTTTTGGTGATAGGTCTTTCATCCTTTTGGTGTCAGATTGCTTCCGTTATCATCCTTTTAGTGATAATGAATTTTGTGAGTTACTCGGTTTCCACTCGAGGGTAGACATTGGTCCGATTTTCCATTTACCCAAGCATTTTCTTTCTTTTCAGACAAATTCAGAGGCTTGTTTATATCTAATTGAATTCTACCTCGAAAGAATGAATGTCGTGGCAGTCCATCTTACAATGTCTAAGCCAATTAGATATGGGCATCTGTCATATCCCGAATTTGTCTTATCCTTCTTTTTTTCTTACTTTTGTCTTATACCAAGCATTTATGTTGCTTAGGGACACTCCTTTAGAATGATCATCTGGCCTCTGGTTATGATCATCCAATTTAGGTCGTGGAGTTTTCTTCAAGATCATTGTGATTATAGACCTTTGTAGATGTGATTAAATTGAAGTGGGAGAGATGTGTCATCAGTCTTATGGTCCTTTAGTCAAGACATGATCAATTGTATAATTCATATGATTGGTTCATTTCAAGACATGAACTAATTCACTGTAAGCAGGTTTTAGTCCATATGATCAAATCACTCAAGAATAAGGTCAATTGGCTTTAAAATGTTTTCAAGCCTTCTTTTAATTCATTCTCAGAATACGCTTCGATTGATCTTGTGCCATTCATTTCCTAAACCTTAACGTAACCTGTTCTAAGTTTGTTTCCAAGCTAATATTCAATTTACGTTGAAGAGATTTTAGGTCATATTCAAAGCATTTTTAAGTAGTTCAAGGTGTAACCAACTTATGCCCAAGACATAGGTTAAATTTGTACATGGTGGAGATGCTTTTCAAGCCATGTCAGAATTATTTGAAAGCATAATTTGAGCATGTTTCAAGGTATAATTAGAATTCATCTTCAAAGTATCTCAAGTCATGCTTAATATGTTAATTAAGAGCTTATCAAGTTATATTTAGTTACAAATCATGTTTTCAAGCCTTATTGCAAGATTCCAAGTTATGTCAAAATTTGAGTCAAGATTTTGAGCCAATATTTTGTCAAGTGATGATGCAAATCTTGAGGCCTTATTACAATACATGTCTAATTATGCAAATAGCAGTAACAATGCAATTCAAGACTCCCAACACTAAACAACATCATCAATACCAGCTTTGTCCTATTTCATCAATGTTCCAAATACAAATTTTTGACACAATTGACAGACAAATTACAAAGCCATAATAGGTAAGCTTTCACAATCCAGGACCTGCAATAAGCTCCCACACGAAGTCGCACGAGCTTCCACCAGATTTCTATTACCACACATGATTCATGGCACTTACACAATAGGACCCCACAAAATTTCAACGAGCCGACCCCACACATTACCACCTGTATAATTCCCACACCAGGATACCCTGTACCTTCACACATCTCACGAGCCATGAATTGTAATACACTAGCCACAAGCCATAACATCACGCACGCCTTGAACCTGACCCCGCCTCCAAAATTGTACCAGCTACCAAACACGTTTAACCTGCAACACAACGAAACAAATGATAACATCCTAATTCGCGTACGCACTGCATACAAGAAACACAACACCAACCATAATTTCACAATTTACAAAAGTGTATAAATTAGAAGAACAAAGAGAAATAAAAAAAATCATAACACGCACGGACTCGAGAGTGCGAATTAATGCGTCGTTACCATAAACCGTTTTGCAGAGAGAGAACCTCCTTGCACCAAATTCCATACGCGGACACCAAAAGTTACAAAACCTGTACACACAATTCCAAAATAGAGCATACGCGAAATGAAAAGAATATCCCTTCTACAACATCACCAATTTTTACCAATCCACGTCACAAGCCCGCCCTGTTTCTCTTCTATAAGAACAAACCCTTTTTACTCTTCTCACTCAAGCTTGATAGCCTTAAAATTGCTGTCAAATTTCTCCTCCTCAACCCCTAAAATTCCTTCTTCTTCCTCAACTCAAACACTAAAATCCAAAACCATATTCACAAATCCACACAAAACCCGAGTAAAACCGGAACGAAACATCAGAAAAATAAGAAGAAGTGAGATTGAAACGAAGCGAACAAATCGCACAAACCTGAGATTTAATACTCGAGCAAGAAGAAATTATGGACGAACGAAGAAACACTCCTGAGTGTTGTGGGCGTCTTTCTTCTGATTTTTCCTCTTGATCCGATTTTTGTTCCATTTGTTGGCTGTGTTGTATTTTTGTACTTCTTTTATGTTGTTGCTGAATCATATGTGGGTTTGGGCTTCATGAGCCGGTCGTTTTTTTCTTCCTCTAGCTACTACTTTTTTTTGGGCTGATGATGACATGGGCTTAATGGCCCAACATGAATCAGTTTGTCACCTTCCTTGTTGAAGGTTTTCTTCTCTTTTTTTGGGGTCAGTTTTGCCTTTTCGGAGAGAAGGTGTTAGGTTCATAGCCCATGTTATTTATTTCCCAAACTCGTACCACCAGATTTCTATTATGCACCCCCTAAATCTTTTTAGAATTAATATTTTGATAAATTTCATTACTATTAATCATGTTTATTAATATTTTAATGACTTTTTTTTTATCTAATTGTGTTAATCATTTTGTTAACAATCTCTTTTAACTTCTTGCAAAATTCTTTGTTAGAACTTTTGTCACATTTTGATTATCTTCAATTTGATTCACTTTATTCCATTTTATTCATGGTCGATGAAAATCTAAAATCGTGGATGGTAGATTTATCAATTAAATTCCATGATTAAGATGAGACCACCTTCTTTGCTAAACTTTCTTATTTTATTCTAAATCCTCTTCTATTTTTAATCTTATTCTCGGTCTATGAAGTCTTTTTATTCATAAACATTGATTTATTGAGGTTGCTTAACCTTCATTATTTCAAATATGTAGAAAATGATCATTTGGGATCATTTTCTATACTTTGATATCGTGATAGGTTACTCTCGATTAATTAGCACAAGTTTGTGATTAAGACGAGATCATCCCCTTTTCGGTTCGTATGACACGATTACATTGAAAAATGATCCTCAATATCATTCTTCCATCGTGTTTTTAGCACAAATATCAATTTTTGCGACCTCTTATAGCTTGATATTCATCATAGATCGAGCTACGACGGTTTAACGCTGCATTTTGCCCCGATTCAATTCACAAATCAACTAACGACTGACTTTACTTTCCATCAACATATTCTTGTTTTACTTTTCAATCAATATACTCCTGTTTTAAATTCAGTCATTATATATTAATTTATATTATCTTGTTCATATACTCGTTAATATTATCTTGATTATACTATTATGAATCCTATCTTGATTATATTGTCATCTTGCCATATTATTCATTTTGTTCATGTTCATATTCATCTTGTTCATCTCTTATTCACATTCTTTTCAAAACACTTCACAATTATCGAAACAATAAAATCCTAAATTGGTGGACTGTTGGTTACTTTTTCGATCATCGGAATTTGGACTTTATCAGAAACCCTAGCTTGGAGCTTTTGTCAGACTTTTGTTCAAGGCATAGTTTAGGACATATTTTTACATTTCATCATGGTTTCGTTATTAGGAGCACCCTCAGGGACTAGTATCGTTTCTCACAACCTATCCCTTGATTTGTCGTCAAGCCGGTTCTATTTTCAACCAAACCCCTGACTCGTCATCGAACCATTTTCACTCCAACTTCCATTCCACCACGGTTTTGCACGCAAATATCAGTCAAACCCTTGATCCAACGCCAGGTGGCTTTTCTCAATCAAACTATCAGTACAATTAACAACTATCTAACTCTTTTCAAGGTGAAAAAGAGATGGATTGAGCCTTTGATCTCTCTTTAGTTGTTTGGATGCGAGTTATCTTATTCGTGTGTGAGAAACTGATGCCTCTAAAACATTTCCAACTCGACAAGATTCACCTATCTTCCTACCACTTATTATTCAAACACCATTCAAACACAACTTCTTTTCAAGATGAAAAAGAAAGAGAGTCAAGTATTTGACTCCCTCTCCCGATTACTTGGGCCCGAGGAGCCTTTCTTAAGCCTCGAGTAATCGTCATCCATACCAAGCTTCAACCAATCCAACCCCTCTCTTTTCGTGGTCGTATCCACGAACTACGAACGCTTTGATTCTTCATTCTCGTCTGAATGTAAGATAAGTATGCACAAGATTGCGATGATATTGGCGAGCACAATTCTCTTCATCTTCTGTTTCCCCTATCCTTTCTTGTAGTTGAACTACGACAGCTCTGATTTCTCATTCTCGTCCAGATGAGCATACGTAGGCACAAGGGCCCCAATCCTTGACGATCACCCTATCCTATAACCATCTATTTCCCCTTAGCATCATTATCCTACCGTTTCACATCTATCGCTGAGAAGAAAACAGTTAAGCTTAGCTAATGTTCATTACAGTACGAATTAAGAGGTTCCCGTTGAGTAAACGAACGTGAGGGGTGCTAGTACCTTCCCTTTACGTAACTGACTCCCAAACCCAAAACATTGGTTGCGACGACCATCGTTCCTGTCCTTTCATTTTAAAATGTTTTCTCGATATTTTCCTTTCCCGTCTATTTGGGATAAATAAAGTTCGGTGGCGACTCTGTCGAGCAGCATTTCCACGCCTTTAGCGCGAGGGACGTATGTTCAAATGATTTTTCGAGGTGCAACAATGATGCCTTACGCTAACGCTTTTATAAGAAAGTGCTGCTAAAAGAGCACTTAATCTAACACTTTTATCAAAAAGCACTGCCCAATGATTCCTTACGCAAGCGCTTTTATCAAAAAGTGCTGCCTTATGAGGATTTACGCCAGCACTTTTAACCAAAATCGTTGCCTAAAGTGGACTTAAACACACATTTAAACATTAAAAATAACTGATGCCTATACCTACATCAGCGCCATAATAGACATCACTTAAAAGTGTTATCTAAGATTAAAAAAAATTGTCTTAGATCTTATTTGGCATAGTGCCACCCACTTTTTTCCTTTAACACCGCAGACAATAGTGTAAAAATTGTGCACCCCTTGTATAAAGGTGCGTCCTTATCACTACATAAAGTATCATAAATATGGTCTTTCCTAAAAGAATATTCTTCAATATCATAGATCATATCTTCTAACCAATCATCCATATCTTCATATACTTCATGTCTTTCTGATATCACATTTTGATTTTTATCCATTTCACCATGCCACGTTCATATTGTATAATTGACAAATTCCATCACAATATATGTGATGGAATATTTCTTCCTTTGGAATTTTTTTTGGTATTCTAGCATATAGCACAAAGATAATAAAAGAGTCCATTATTGTTGGGAAGATTTTGTTTTGTGTATTCAAGGAATTCAAGAATTCCTTTCTCATACACTGGACCTAATCTATCAACTTTCATCCAACTATGATCCATAATAAATTCTAAAATTTATATCAAAAGCATGTAGAATCATTTAACAATATAACAACAAAATAAGTTATAAAACAATCTTCATCTTCAAATCATTCAATCACAACAATATATAACATTCCCAACAATATAAAAACAATCTTGATATCACTCAATCACAACAACATAAATGGCACATTAATGCTACACACAACATACTAACATTTATAAAACATTCTCAACTAATATGTTGCATACACATATATACAACAACACTCTCACATATGCAACCTACATTCACGCAACATACTAGAGGTTCATACACACACTGTTGAAGAGTAATTCAGTATTTTATTATTTAGCCTATTTGGCACTTTTGTTTGTGTATATAAGTAGTAGTGTGCTTATCCATTAAGAAATGTACTAAACTATAGTGGAGTAACCATTCTCTGTGTAACCGTTAGTGGAATAATAGTGGAATCTTTTTAGAGTTTGTTATTCTCTCTCTCTCTCTCTCTCTCTCTCTCTCTCTCTCTCTCTCTCTCTCTCTCTCTCTCTCTCTCTCTCTCTCTCTCTCTCTCTCTCTCTCTCTCTTCCTCCATCTTCGTCTTTTTAACCTTGTGTACCAACAATTGGTATCTGAAGCCCCGGATCAGATCCATAGGTAAACAAATGGAAACATGAGTGAATGGTAAGGCATTGTGTGATTGATTTAGTTTCTTGAATTCTTGTTGAATTTCTTGATCGAAATCGTAACAGAATCACATTTCTTGATTCTGCGAGATTGGGAAACACTAGTGTTTGGTGAGATTTGAGCAATTTTACAAGGTTGAAGATGAACGAACATGGTAATTTGAGTACCAAGCTTCTAGTGTTCGATGGCAAGAACTGGAATCAGTGGATGATTCAGATGTGTGTGTTGTTTAGCGCTCAAGACGTTCTTGACCTCATCAACAACAGTTATGTTCTGGTTGCACTTTCGAAAAATGCAACGAATATGCAGAGGAATGCTCAACATGATCTGAGGAAGAAGGATCAGAAGTAATTGTTCTACATCCATCAGTGTGTGGATATGGACATGTTTGACAAAATCGCTAATTCAACGATGGTGAAGCCTGCGTGGGACACATTGGTACGGTGCTACAGTGGTGATGCACAAGTGAAGAAGGTGAAGCCTCAGTCTCTACATAAATAGTATGAGAATCTCATTATGAATAATAATGTGATGGTACCTGAATACATCTCCAGATTGATTCTAATCACAAATAAGATGAAGTCGTATGGAGAAACTCTCAATGAAGAAAAGATCATTGAGAAGGTGCTTAGATCTCTTACTCCTCAATTTGATTACATTGTTGTAGCAATTGAAAATTCTAAGGATATTAGCACCATGAGAATTGAAGAGCTGCAAAGCAGCCTAGAGGCACAAGAGTTGCGTCTGACTGAGAGAAACTCTGAAAGAGAGGTAGAGCAGCAGTCTCTGAAAGCAACTTCTGGTAAGAAATATTAGAAGCAGTCTTGGTCAGATGCCAGAAAGAGATATGATGGTGTTCAAAAGTCAGAAACCTCAACTTCTGAAAGGCGTAAGGGGAAGGAGAAGTATGACAAGAGAAAGGTTCAAAGCTATTATTGTAAGAAGTTTGGCCACTTCGCTGCTGATTGTTGGTTAAACAAGGAAAGGAAGTCAGAAGAAGCAAAAAAGCCAGAAGATATTCTGATGATGAATCTGTGCTATTGATTACTTGTGAATATGATGATGCGTATTTGATAGACAGGTGGTAAATGGACATTGGCTGCTCAAATCATCTTACTAGAAATAAGAAATGGCTGGTTGACTTTGACTCTAGAAAGAGGACAAAGATCAGATGTGTTGATGATAAACACCTCAACGCTGAAGGTATGAGAAATGTCAGAGTATTTTCGAATAATGGTAAAACAACATTAATTCAGAATGTGTGGTATGTAACTGGCATGAAAAGCAATCTGATGAGTGTAGGCCAATTAATTGTGAAGGTTTTTTAGTTACCATGAAGGACAATATTTTGAAGCTGTATGAATGTAATCAGAAGCTAATTATGAAGTCAGAACAGGGAAGGAATAGAACATTCAAGGTGAATGTTAAAATTGCATACTCTTAATGTATGAGTTCAACAATGAAGGTGAGAAAATACTTAGAAGGGGGGGTTGAATAAGTATGACAGAAAATAATCAAAGATAAAAACACAAGTATTTTTATCCTGGTTCGTTGAACTCAACTACTCCAGTCCACCCTTTTCAAGAGTGATTTGCCTTTCTCAACAAGGACTTAATCCACTATTCAAATCAACTGATTACAAATAGCAACACCTAAGAACAACTGTTCTTAGTCTTCTCAAGAGCTACTGATCTAACCTAGATCCTCTTAAGGAAAACTTCCTTTACAAATTAATGTAATACAATGAAAGAGTAAGAAATGCTTCTATGAAAGCTATAAACACAACTGTGTTATTTCTCTAAGTTTAGAACAAAGTATGAACAGTGAAGAATATGAGAGCTGAGAGTAAGTTTGTCAAATTCGTCTTTCAAAATTAGTCACTGAAGAATGAGCTATGATATCCTTTATATAGCCACTTGAATATTGGAGAGAATATTTTACCGTTAGAGAAGATATTTCCAATATCAAAATAGTACTGTCCTTTGTACTATTACAGCAGAGAGACGGCGCACAAAATGTGGGTGTAGCAATTGTCTGCTGAGCTGTGATTATACCATATATGGAATGTACCAGAGGAATAATATTCTTGCAGAGAATTTTGTCTATCCCAATTAAGGAAAGATTTGCTGGCATATTCCAACGGATATATTAAAATAATCTTCTTCAAATAATTCTTCAGATGGTTCAGATCATCAATCAATATCAGAGTCTTCAGTCTTCAGAATCTTCTGGAAACTTCAGAGCCTAAGATGTTCTTCAGATGTTGATGAATCAGAGTCTGATGCAGCTGTGTGCTTGAAGCGTAACATGCTCTTAGATCAGAGTCTTCACTCAGATCAGAGTCTTCTCTCATTCAGAGTCTCTTCACTCAGATTCTTCTAATCTTCAGATGTTCTTGAGCCATTCAGAATTCATTGTTCACATCAAATTTGCTCTTTAAGATTAAAATCTTTTGTGCCTGTAGAAAACAGTTTAGAACAAATTTAGAGAGCATAATTCTTGTATACAAATTATCATTAATGTTATCATCAAAACATAGAGGTATTACTAAGACACAATCTGTGCTCTTACAATCTCCCCCTTTTTGATGATGACAAAACATGAGCAATTTGTTCAATAAAAATGAATTAAAATTACTCCCCCTGAGATTAACAATCTCCCCCTGAAATGAATACTCTAATGGAATTAGATACTTCCCTTTCTGGTTGAGTACATTTCAGATTCAGAGCCTGATTACATTTCAGATTCAGAGTCTGATTGAAGCCTGGTTGACAAATCCTGGTTGACATATCCTGGTTGACATATGTTTGACTTCTAGAGTCAAAGCTTGATGCCATATTAAAGCTTGATGCCAAAGTTTGATGTCATATTGAAGCTTGATGACAGATGAACAACTTCAGAACACCTGGTTGTTTATCTTGCCATTTCCTGTCTTGAGTTATCTTTTAGATCATAGTACTCAAGGTTAGATATCAGAGTCTGGTCTACTCAGATTTAGCTATTTTTGATCAGGTTCTGAAAAGATAGATCTCAGGAAAAACTTCAATGAATTTTGTCAGAGTCTGGTTAGATAAATTTGTCAGAGTCTGATTAGATTCAAAGAATGTTAGTAACATGTCTGACTTAGTTCAGATAATTGCTTATAGATTTGAACAATCAGATTCTACTTTGTTTCTCCCCCTTTTTGTCATAATCAAAAAGACTTTTAAAAGACAGTAAAGATGCAGAAGAAACACATATCCAGATAAGCAAAAAGATCATTGTCATTAAGATAAGAGAACATTCAGATACAAGCATGCAAAACATATCAGAAGAAAATCAAAACAAAGCAAAACATGAACAACTTGTGCAAAACATCAAGTAGGTTTGGCAGATGAGGCCTGTTGAGAAGCAATGAGTTGCAGCAGTGCTGTAATCCTTTCTGAATTTTCATCTTGCTTAGCCATCCAAGTTTTCATTTCTGCATTTGTTTTCTTTTGATCAACCATAAAATCCTTTAGTTCTTTGACATCCTTCTGAAGATCTGTAGATACTGAAATAGAAGATTCTGGAGCAGTGGATTCTGAAACAATCTGAGTGACATCAGGTGCAGGAATTTCTGGAGGTGGAGGAGCTTCTAGAAGAAGAATAGGAGGAGGGTTTCTCTTAATCCGTTTTTGATAAGCAGCAAGCCTTACTTTTGACAATCTAAGACATTGAGTCCTGATTTTCAAAGCCTCCCTATTCAGTCTGTAAAGATATTTCTTCCAAACAGCATTAGCAGCCTCTTTGTCCATAGTAGTCATGCAAACATCCATAATGTCAGCAAAGTCTGAGACATTATCCTTATCAAAATCTCTTAACATAGTATAAACACTTGATCCCAATTCTGCTTCATCAGGGATTCTGGGTTGGGTTGGTTGTGTTTGTGGTGTTTGTTTAGAAGGTTGAGGTTGTGAGGATGGATGTTCAGATGTTTGTGGTTCAGAAGGTTGAGGTTGTGAAGATGGTTGGTTGTTTTGTGGTTCAGATGTTTGTTGGTTGATTTGTGGTTCAGATGTTTGTTGGGTGGTTTGTGGTTCAGATGTTGGTTGTGGAGTGTTTTGGATTTCAAGATGTTGTGGAGTGAGAGTTTGAGTTGGGGAATTTTGTGGAGAAGGTGGATGTTCAGATGTTGGAGATTTAAACAGTTGTTTCCAAACACTCTCAGAACGAGGTTGTTTGAGATCATTCAAACATTCATTAATAAAACCAGATGATTCATCATCAGATGATGTATCAGAGTGGTTAGATTTTTCAGAAGTTGAAGATAAAATGATAGAACGGTTTAAAGGTGTGATATCTAATATCTCATTAGGATTAATGAGATTTTCAGGTTGGTCAGAGTGTTCAGGGTGAACATCCTCTGGAAAGGTAGATTCTGGGATGGTGTTTTGAGGTTGTGGTGTTGTTTGTTGAGTTTGTTTGGATAGTGGTGTATGAGTCTCAGATGGTCTAGATCTTTTAAATATAAGGGGTGAGTCAGATGGTGTGGGGGTAGCAGAATGATGAACAGGATTAGAATCAGTGTTAAATACCTGTTTCAGAGTATCTCTTATTTCTTCAAAAGTTGCTGCAGGAGGATTTGGTTGAACCTTCTTCAGCTTCTTTCTTTTCTTCTTCTTTTCAGCATCTGAATGCTTCCTTTTCTTCTGAAGACCTTCTTTATCAGCTTTTCTCTTACGTCTTCTTTCCCTTGTCAAATCAGGAAGAACTTGGCCTTCCTTCTGCACAAGATTGGCAGGAATCTCAACACCATCTCTGATGCAGCGAGCAACATACTCAGCAATAAGTTCTCTAGGTTCATCTGAGGTGAATAAAGGAAAATCCTCAACAGGAATCCTTCTTCCCCTAACTTCTTCAGAGTTAGTTTTCCTTGGTTTCTCAGATAAATCTTCAACCAATTTCATCCTTCTCAGAGTTAAACCATTTATTTCAGAGCCAATGATAAAATTCAGATCTTCTGTCAATCCAGCCTCTTGCAGATGCGCCACAAGTTGGTTTTCTATCAGAATATCTGAAATCAGTCTTCCCATAGGGATCCATGTTCTGACTTTTCCAGTTTTATCTCTTGCTGTTTCCCTTGTTTCCTTGACGTGAGATACCAGATGATTAAACAACAGATATGGAAGATCAATCTGAATGTTTTGGTGTAAACAATACATGAAGTAAAGTTGTTCAGCATTAACATAATCAGATGAGTTTGAAGAGGGTCTATGAAAGATGGTGTTCATGAAAATCTTAGCCCATAACTTGTAAGTGGGTTTCAAGAACTTAACCTTCTTACAAGGTTCACCAGTGGTGCAGATTTCTTGGCAAACATCTTTCAGGTCTTCACGCGCAGAAGACAGAGAGGTTACTCCATCAGTTGCCTTGAAACCTATGAGTTTCCTGATCAGATTTTCAGTGATAACAATCTTCTTACCCAGCACAGAGGAATGAACGAACTTTGGAGTAGCGAATGCATGGATCCAAAACTCCTTCACTAACTTTGGATACACAGGACCCATAAGCCTATCAAAGTAACCGTCCCAGCCTTGTGCTTTGATTGAAGGAATCAGATCAAACCCATTTTCAGCAAGATCTTCTAAATCCACGAAACTTTCACACAGCACTTCTAGAGAATCAACAGGAGTTAGGAGAGTGCGTACTGGTTCTATGATAGTGGTAGAATCTTTGGTAGTAACTGCTTTTGAAGTGGATGCCATTGTTGATGATGATGAAGAAGATGAAGGTTTCTGGGTTCTTTTAGGGTTTGCAAAGAGAGAGAACAACAAGCAAAAACGCATATGTGTTTGAGAATGTGAAAAGTGTGAATGTGTTGTGAGAGTGGTTTATATAGACAAATAAAACACGCATGGGAAACACAACAGACACACATAGGACACATACGCACGTTTGCATTAAATGAAAAGTAATCATTTTTAATTATGATATGACATTTGGGGGAAAATCAAGACAGATTGAGATTTTCAAAGCAATACCTTAAACGTCATAATCAGTAGGTGTACTCCATCTTTTCAGATTCTGAGTGACACGTGTTTGCTTGCATGTGATTCTGTAACTCTTAAGAAATGAAACGTTTTCAACTTTCAGATCCTCTGAGATGGTCAGTACAGAGTTTCACACAAAGAAAAATCACAGATAAAATAAGCAAGCAAAACAGATGAAATACTTCAGAGTGTTAAACACTTAGCATCTGAGAAGTTGACTCTGAGAAATATTACTCTGGACAAAAATCCATACAAATATTTTTCAGAATAAACTTAAACCTATCTTCAGCAAGGGGTTTTGTGAAAATATCTGCCCATTGATGATCTGTATCAACAAAGGCTAAATTTATTACACCCTTCTGAACATAGTCTCTGATGAAATGATGTTTAATCTCTATATGTTTAGCCTTAGAGTGTAAAATTGGATTTTTGGATAAACATATAGCTGAAGTATTGTCACAGAAGATAGAAAGATTACTCTCATAGATTTGATAATCTTCTAGTTGACTCTTCATCCAGAGCATCTGAGTGGAACATCCAGCAGCAGCAATGTATTCTGCCTCTGTGGTTGATAGTGCAATTGTTGGTTGCTTCTTGCTGTACCATGAGATCAGATGACTTCCAAGAAACTGACAGCTTCCAGAAGTACTTTTGCGCTCAACTCTATCTCCAGCATAGTCAGCATCACAGAATCCAACTAGTGAATATTTGTCAGATCTTCTGTAACACAAACCAACATTAGCAGTACCTTTCAGATACCTTAGAATCCTCTTAACAGCAGTTAAGTGTGATTCTCTAGGATCTGATTGGAATCTAGCACATAAACAAACACTAAACAGAATGTCTGGTCTAGAAGCAGTCAAATAAAGAAGAGATCCTATCATACCTCTGTAGAGTTTCTGATCTACCTTCTTACTTACCTCTTCCTTACCTAGAGTGCTTGTAGGATGCATTGGAGTCTTTGCCATTTTGCTATCCAGCATGTTAAACTTCTTCAGAAGCTCTTTAACATACTTGGTCTGATGTATGTAGGTGCACTCTGGAGTCTGATTTACTTGGATTCCCAGAAAGAATTTCAGTTCTCCCATCATGCTCATCTCAAATTCTTCCTGCATACATTTAGCAAACTCCTTTCCAAGCATAATATTTGTTGAACCAAAAATAATATCATCTACATAAATTTGACAAATCAACAAATCTTTCTTAATGGTTTTACAAAATAGTGTGGTATCCACTTTTCCTCTGATGAAATTTTTCTTCAGAAGAAAATTACTCAACCTCTCATACCAAGCTCTGGGAGCTTGTTTTAGTCCATAAAGAGATTTTTTCAGTTTGTAAACATGATCTGGAAAATTTTCATTTTCAAAACCAGGAGGTTGGTGGACATACACTTCCTCTTCTATAATTCCATTAAGAAAAGCACTTTTAACATCCATCTGATAAAGAGTGATGTTATGTTGTGCAGCAAATGAAATAAGCAAACGAATAGACTCTAACCTTGCAACAGGAGCATATGTTTCTGTGTAGTCTATGCCTTCTTGTTGACTGTAGCCTTGAGCAACCAGTCTTGCTTTGTTCCTTTCAACTTCTCCTTTTTCATTCAGTTTATTTCTGAAAACCCATTTTGTTCCAATGACATTGAAACCTTTAGGTCTTGGAACCAGATCCCAGACTTCATTCCTTGTGAATTGATTCAGCTCCTCTTGCATAGCTAAAATCCATTCATTATCTTCCAGAGCCTCATCAACAGATGTAGGTTCTATAATTGACACTAAGCCACAGAAGGAAGATTCAGAAGTTCTGAGAAATGCTCTTGTCCTTATTGGATCATCTTTCTTTCCAATTATCACATCCTCTGGATGAGAAGCTTTCATTCTGGAAGAAGATCCTCTGACTGTTGGTCTTTCAGAAATATGCAGATTGTCAAGTTGGGAAGTTAGAGGCGTAGCATCTGGATTTGCTTCAGAGTCTTTGTCTTTAGTCTTGTCTGTCTCTGAGCCTTCAGAGTCTGTGAGAATAACTTCTCTATCTGCAGAACTTTCAACTTGCTTTGGCTTTTCAGAGCCAAGCTTATCATCAAATCTAACATGAATAGATTCTTCCACAATCTGTGTTTCAGTATTGAATACTCTGTAGCCTTTAGAGCGTTCAGAATAACCAAGCATGAAACACTTCTGTGCTTTGGAATCAAACTTGTTCAGATGATCTTTAGTGTTAAGCATATAACAAATACATCCAAATGGATGAAAATAAGCAATGTTGGGCTTTCTGTTTCTCCACAATTCATAGGGAGTCTTTTCCAGAAGAGGTCTTACAGACACTCTGTTCTGAATATAACATGCTGTATTTATTGCTTCTGCCCAAAAGTATTTTGCCAGATTTGTCTCGTTGATCATGGTTCTGGCCATTTCTTGCAATGTTCTATTTTTCCTCTCTACAACTCCATTTTGTTGTGGAGTTCTAGGACAGGAGAAATCATGTGCAATTCCTTTTTCAGAAAAATATTTTTCAAAATATTTGTTTTCAAATTCGCCACCATGATCACTTCTGACTTTAATAATTTTGCATTCTTTTTCAGTCTGGACTTGATTGCAGAAGTCAATGAACACAGAATGAGACTCATCCTTGTGTTTTAGAAACTTTACCCATGTCCATCTGCTGTAGTCATCTACAATGACTAACCCATACTTCTTGCCTCTGATGGATGCAGTTTTCACTGGTCCAAACAGATCAATATGAAGTAATTCCAATGGTCTAGAGGTGGAAACAACATTTTTTGGTTTAAAATGAGATTTTGAAAATTTACCCTTTTGACATGCGCCACACAGAGCATCTGAATTGAACTTCAGATTAGGGAGTCCTCTGACCAGATTGAGTTTATTAATCTGAGATATACGTCTCATATTAATATGTCCCAATCTTCTATGCCAGACCCATTGCTCATCATTCACAGATAAAAGGCATTTTACATTTTGAACTTTAAGTTCTGAAAGGTTAATTTTGTAAATGTTGTTTTTCCTCTTTCCACTGAACAGGATTGAACCATTCTTTTGACATACAGCTTTGCAACATTTTTGATTAAAAATGATATCATAACCATTGTCACTTAATTGACTTATGGACAATAGATTATGTTTCAATCCTTCAACTAACAGAACATTAGAAATAGAGGGTAGGTTACCATTACCTATTGTACCAGAGCCAATGATCTTGCCCCTCTGGTTCCCTCCAAATTTCACGTCCCCTCCAGATCTAAGTTCCAGGCTTTGGAACATAGACCTTTCGCCCGTCATATGTCGTGAGCATCCAGAGTCCAGGTACCATGATTGGTGTCTGGATTTTGCTGCTAAGAACATCTGCAACAGGTATTATTTGACTTTTAGGTACCCAGATCTTCTTGGGTCCTTTGGGGTTAGATGTTCTGTGGTTTTGCCTAAACTTCTGTTTTTCAACATAGTGTTTATTCTGGCTAACCCTTGGCTTAAACACATAAGTACTCTTTTCAGAGCTTGTATGTTTAATATCATTCAGATGACCAAACTTAAAATGAGAATACAGAGGAGTCTTCTTGATGAAGAGTTTATCAACAGACTTTGGATTGCTTCCAGAGGAGGATTCACATCCAATGCCTCTTCTGTTGTTCCCACTAACACCATAGATCATAGAAGCCATTTTGCTTCTGTCTATGCTTTTAGTGAGAAATCTTCTAAAACTGGAGTCATATTTTTCTAAAATATTTTCACTTGACTCTGTTTCAGTATCAGATTCTTGTTGAGTTGTTTCTAAATCATTTTTGAGTTTTAAATTTATTTCTTTCTGCTCAACAAGTTCTGTTCTCAGAAGATCAATCTCAGATTCAAGATTGCTTTTCAGCTTCTTGTATTTGAGTTTAATCTTGCTGTAGCTTTCCAACATGTCAGATAAACTTTCAACAAGTTCAGCTCTGGAGAGTTCAGAAAATACCTCTTCAGAGTCAGAGTCTGATTCTGACTCAGATTCAGATGATGACGTTCCTTCATCTTGATCATTTGTGTTGGCCATCAGCGCAACATTTGCACATTCTTCCTCAGATTCAGAAGATGATTCAGATTCATCTGAGTCATCCCATGTAGCCATCAGAACCTTTTTCTTTTTATCAAACTTCCTTTTGGGTTTTTCCTTTTGAAGTTTGGGACATTCACTCTTGTAGTGTCCAGGTTCTTTACATTCAAAGCAAGTGACCTCTTTCTTGCCAGATCTTCTGTGTCCAGAAGATTCTCTCTTTTGATCAGATCTTCTGAAGTTGTTGAACTTCTTCCCTTTGTGCTTCCAGAGTTTGTTGATCCTTCTGGACAGCATTGATAGTTCATCTTCTTCTTCAGAAGAAGATTCCTCAGAGCTTTCTTCATTAACCTGTAAAGCTTTAACAGATTTGTTAGATTTAAAAGCTAAGGATTTACCTTTATCTTTCTTCTGGGGTTCATCTTCCTCCAGCTCAATCTCATGACTTCTCAAAGAACTAATGAGTTCTTCTAATGAGATTTTGTTCAGATCCTTGGCCAGCTTCAATGCAGTCACCATAGGTCTCCATCTGGTAGGAAGACTTCTGATGATCTTCTTGACATGATCAGATGTTGAGTAGCCCTTGTCCAGAACTTTCAACCCAGCTGTTAGAATCTGAAATCTGGAAAACATAGTCTCAATGTTCTCAGATTCTTCCATTTTGAACGCTTCATACTTCTGTATCAGCGCCAGAGCCTTTGTTTCTTTCACCTGAGTATTTCCCTCATGAGTCATTTTGAGAGACTCAAACATATCATGAGCAGTGTCTCTGTTGGTAATCTTTTCATACTCTGTATGAGAGATTGCATTCAGAAGTATGGTTCTGGCTTTGTGATGATTCTTGAATTCTTTCTTCTGCTCCTCAGTCATTGATTTTCTATCAATCTTTTTGCCATCCTTAGTAGGATGTTCATACCCATCAATGACTAAATCCCAGAGATCAGCATCACACCCCAAGAAAAAACTTTCAAGTCTATCCTTCCAATAATCAAATTTTTCTCCATCAAACATTGGAGGTTTGGTGCTGATTCTGTCTCCTTCATATTTGTTGCTTGATGTAGGAATATCACCCATATTAGCAACCAAATAAATAACAGAGTATTTTTCTCACTGGATCTTTATCTGTCACGGTTAAGCGAATGCACACTCAGAACCGGAGCTCTGATGCCAACTGAAGGTGAGAAAATACTTAGAAGGGGGGGTTGAATAAGTATGACAGAAAATAATCAAAGATAAAAACACAAGTATTTTTATCCTGGTTCGTTGAACTCAACTACTCCAGTCCACCCTTTTCAAGAGTGATTTGCCTTTCTCAACAAGGACTTAATCCACTATTCAAATCAACTGATTACAAATAGCAACACCTAAGAACAACTGTTCTTAGTCTTCTCAAGAGCTACTGATCTAACCTAGATCCTCTTAAGGAAAACTTCCTTTACAAATTAATGTAATACAATGAAAGAGTAAGAAATGCTTCTATGAAAGCTATAAACACAACTGTGTTATTTCTCTAAGTTTAGAACAAAGTATGAACAGTGAAGAATATGAGAGCTGAGAGTAAGTTTGTCAAATTCGTCTTTCAAAATTAGTCACTGAAGAATGAGCTATGATATCCTTTATATAGCCACTTGAATATTGGAGAGAATATTTTACCGTTAGAGAAGATATTTCCAATATCAAAATAGTACTGTCCTTTGTACTATTACAGCAGAGAGACGGCGCACAAAATGTGGGTGTAGCAATTGTCTGCTGAGCTGTGATTATACCATATATGGAATGTACCAGAGGAATAATATTCTTGCAGAGAATTTTGTCTATCCCAATTAAGGAAAGATTTGCTGGCATATTCCAACGGATATATTAAAATAATCTTCTTCAAATAATTCTTCAGATGGTTCAGATCATCAATCAATATCAGAGTCTTCAGTCTTCAGAATCTTCTGGAAACTTCAGAGCCTAAGATGTTCTTCAGATGTTGATGAATCAGAGTCTGATGCAGCTGTGTGCTTGAAGCGTAACATGCTCTTAGATCAGAGTCTTCACTCAGATCAGAGTCTTCTCTCATTCAGAGTCTCTTCACTCAGATTCTTCTAATCTTCAGATGTTCTTGAGCCATTCAGAATTCATTGTTCACATCAAATTTGCTCTTTAAGATTAAAATCTTTTGTGCCTGTAGAAAACAGTTTAGAACAAATTTAGAGAGCATAATTCTTGTATACAAATTATCATTAATGTTATCATCAAAACATAGAGGTATTACTAAGACACAATCTGTGCTCTTACAAACAAGTGTTGTGAAGTAGAGGGAGTCGTGGCCTAAAAGATTCGGTAATTTGAACTTCAAAAGCTTAAGGCATCTAAATTCGAAGAAGTTAGTACATGGAATTCCTGCAATTAAGAAGTCAGAGGAGTCATGCAATGTGTGCATGAAAAGGAAGCAACCAAGATTTCCATTTGCATCTGAAATGCCTCTAAGATCAAAGCATGCTTTGGGTGTGGTGCATTCTGATGTGTGTGGACCATTTCTAGTACTTTCACTTAGAGGTAATAAATACTTTGTGTCATTTGTTGATGAGTTCACAAGAAAGACATGGGTATCCCTTAAAAAAGTTCAAACACGAGGTGTTTGCTGAATTTAAGAAATTCAGAATCAAGGCTGAGAATCAGAATGGTTAGACTCTGAAGATTCTCAGAACTGATGGTGGAGGTGAGTATAAATCTACTTAGTTCATAAGGTTCTGTGAGGAGAATGGAATCAAGCATGGGGTGACTGATCCATACACTCCTCAATAGAATTGTCTTGTTGAAAGAAGAAATTGAACTTTGCTTGATATGACGAGGAACATGCTGAAGGAGAAGAAACTCCCTCACACATTGTGGGGAAAAGCTGTTGCCACAACATCATATGTGCTCAGTAAGTTTTTAACAAATAAGCTAAAGGGAATTATTTCTTTAGAGAAGTAGACTAAAGATAAGCAAAGTGTGAGCCATCTAAAGGTGTTTGGTTTTGTATGTTACAAACATGTTCCAGATTCTAAGAGAAGGAAGTCGGACGACAAAAGCATAATCATGTTACTTGTAGGATACCACAGTAGAGGTGCTTATAAGCTCTAATGTCCCGTCACTAACAAGGTTGAATTCAGTTGAGACTTCGTTGTGAAAGGATTAGAAGTGTGGGATTAGAGTGAAACTCAATCCAAATCTGGTGCGGTGTTAACACCTGAGTTAACTTCTGAAGATACTTCAGAATCTGAAGGTTATGAAGATGAGTCAAAATCAGAAGCTGATTCTGAAGGTGAGCCTGAAGATGGGCCAAATTCTGAAGATGACTCTAAAGCTGAAGAAGACTCTGAAGGTGAATTTGATTATGATCCAGATTCTGATGGTGATTCAAACTCTGGTGAAGATCTAGACTCTGGGAATATTCCAGACTCTGAAGGTAATCATGCCTCTAAAGATGGAACTTCTAGGATGCCAGCATCTGATACAATTCCAAAACCCGAAGACGATTTTGAGCAAGTTCAGAGGCCACAAAGAATCAGAAGAATACCAAGGAGATTTGTAGAGTTTTATGTAACACCCCACTTCCCCAAAATTAAATAAAATACAATTATTTCAAATAAACATCAGAGTTTCCCCTTACAAGTGGGATATCACATCGAGTAATTCAACATAAATCTTCATTAGTTGATTTTCACAATAAACAACGGAAATAATCATTAATCCAATATTCTTGGTCATCCGCCCAATTTACATTAAACTATTCATTAATAAGTTCACCAAATACGATACGTCACAAGAGTAAAGCAAGTTCAACATAAAACAAATAAACACCCAAGTCTCGTGCTACGTATCAGAGCATCCTAAGACTCGACTCGCACACCACTATCCAAGCTAGCTAAGTACCTAGATTATCTGTACCTCCGAAGAAGCATAGACCACAACAACAACAGCAAAGGGGTGAGAAAACATGATCAAAATTATCGGTAATAAGATACATGAAATAAAGGTAGCAATCATATAAAATATCACCCAACATGCATCAACCACGACCTACTGTCCAATCATCAAACACAACACACAATAATGCAAATATGCAACTCAACACTATGCTCGCATACACTCCTCTTGAGCAACGATTTCATCCCACCATAACATCATGATATGCACGACACCAAATGCACAACAAATAAATCAAGCACGCTACGTGCACACGATCCTACTGATCACATCACCATACACAACCAATAAATTCAAGCACACTAAGTGCACACGATCCTCCTGATCACATCACCATACATCATATGTATATTATACACCAATTAATCATATTAATTAAATCAAATATCATGGGAATTCATATTCTAACACTCAGTATACACTCTTCACCACCAAACATCATCCCTATACCCATCATGACAAAGGGATCCTACCAAACATCAGCATTGGTTGGAAACCACAAAAATCAAACAATGTTGTCACACTCGCCACCCTGCTCGCTTAGCGAGGCTCTAGCGAACGTTCGCTACCTGCTCGCCTAGCGAATATGCTAGCGAATGCTCGCTACCTGCTCGCTTAGCAAACCTGCTAGCGAGCGTCTGCGATACTCAAAACCCTCATTGTCCAAAATGTCACTTTGATTAATTCCAAACCTATCATTCTTCATCCATCTTCTACCTATTATTACTACAACTATTACACACTAATTTAATCAATTGTTCCTCAAACTTTCTCTCCATAACCAAAACTCATGGTCATTACCAAAACCACATAAGTTACACAGAACCCCACCAAAATCACAACTCTGTTACGTTACGCAGAAACTCACCAAAATCACAACAATACATGCCCAAATTCATTAATAGCAGCAACCATCATAAGCATAACAATATACTCATCTTGTTCATCAAATCCCTATGGGGTTAAGGAATCCCCTCTACCCAATTCATGTAAAATACCAATCCCAATCAGTTTCTCCCCCTTACCTCGATTAATTGCTCGGATTGTTGAAGAACTCTGAAGAATGGTTAGTCCTAGCCTTGCTTCTCTTCCTCCTTACTCTTCCTTCTCAACCTTTCTCTAAAACTGATTTTATCGTGTTCTCCTCTTTACCCCCAAAACCCCTTCTTATATCTCTAAATCCTTATTTTACTTATTCCAAATATAATAATAATAATAATAATAATAATAATAATAATAATATTACTATTAATTATTAAATTATCACCACCATTAATCATATTATATTAATATTAAACTCCATAGTTATTAAATAATCCCCATAACTTAAGGGTACCCACCAACACTCTCATACACACCCCCACATAAGGACACACCAAAATAAAATAACACCAAAAAGACTAAATAATTAAAATGGGTGTTACATTTTACATGTTGCAAGATAATGAAATAGACTCTGAAGGGGAATCATTCAATGTACCGTGTTAGTAGACTCTCAACCAGCCAATATTAAAGAAGCTCTCAAGAAGAAGGTGTGGTTGAAGTCCATGAAAGAAGAACTTAACAAGACTTAGAAGTTGACTAAGCTTCCATAGGATAAGAAATCCATCGGCATCAGATGGGTTTTCAAGGTGAAAATAAAGCTAGATGGATCAATTGGCAAACATGAAGCAAGGTTAGTAGCAAGAGATTTTCTATAGAAACATGTGTTAGATTACTTTGAAGTGTTTTCTCCTATAGTGAGACATGAAACAATCAGAATGGTGATTGCAATAGCTGCTAATAGGAATTGGCCTCTGATGCATTTAGATGTGAAATTTGCATTTCTGAATGGTCAATTTCAAGGAGAGGTATATGTGTCACAACCTCATGGATTTGAGGAAAAGAATCAAGAATGAATGGTGTACAAGTTGCATAAAACATTGTATGGACTTAAACAAGCTCTTAAAGTATGGAATCTGAAAATTAATTCTTTTTCAAGCATCGAGGATTCAAAAACGGTGAGATGGAGTATGTTGTTTATGTTTAACATACTTGTGAAGGAAATATGATTCTGGTGTGTCTATATGTTAATGACATATTGCTAACAGGGAGTTGTGAACATGAGACAAAGTCTATTGGGACGAAGTATCATTTTCTGAGAAGTCAAGTCCATAATGGAGTGCTAGAAGTTGTGCACTGTAGCACTCAGAAGCAGTTGGAAGATGTTCTGATAAAGGCGATCAAGACTGATCAATTTCTCCACCCGAGGATTGGAATTAGTGTTGTTAGTTTTGATTAGTTAAATCCTGAATTAAGGGATGGTGTTGAAGGGTAATTATGTACTTTATTATTTAGCCTACGTGGCACTTTTGTTTGTGTATATAAGTAATAGCATGCTTATCCATTAAGAAATGTATGCAGTTATAGTGGAGTAACCATTCTCTGTGTAACCGTTAGTGGAATACTAGTGGAAGTTTGATAGAGTCTGTTAGTGTATCTCTCTCTCTCTCTCTCTCTCTCTCTCTCTCTCTCTCTCTCTCTCTCTCTTCCTCAATCTTAATCTTTTTAACCTTGTTCACCAACACACACTACATATGAACAAGGTTCAACACCAAAACCTAAAACATGGTGATAAAGGTGAAGAAATAGGTAAAGTACCATGAATTGAAGAAGAGGTTGTGACAAAGAAACTCCCTCCGTGTATGCTCGCACTCGCTTTTTTCAGAGATGAAGAAATAGATAAAGTAAATTGTGTTCGTGTAAATTGAAGAAGAGGATGTTCCAAGTAATTAAGAAAGGTAAGAAGATGAAGTTTAAGATTTTGTTTTACTATCACTTTTGTATGTTCTTCGCTAGGGAACTTATGTTTTAAAGGAAATGAACTAAATATTATATGTTTTAATTATAATGAAACAAATCTCCCCACAGTTGATAACACCAACCATATTAAAACATATTAATTTTAGGTGACATATAACCACGATTGATAGATACAACCATGGTGAAACTACTTTTAATTTTTATTTAAATTTAGACATTAATGGACATGCTCTTTGTTTTATAGAAAAGAAAAATGTTCGTATTGGAATTTGAAACCTATAAGGCTTAACATATCACCATGGTTACTAGTATGAACTGTAGTAGTCTTTTAATTAAAAAAATGTAGGCGCCTAATTAAGAGATATTACTTTGATTGATTGATTAACCGAGGTATTAACATATTACAATAAGTATATGTTGTTGTAGTGCGCATCAGTGGGAACAACATAGTCCTTAAGTTGACAATTAGTATCAATCATAATTCGTTTCTATCTTAGTAGTCAACGTCTCTCGTGTAAGAAACACTCCATTTCATTTATCGACTCCACAGGATTTCCTGTATTGCGAGATCTTCTCATACAGTCAAAACAAAAAAAAGCAAAAAGATAAAATAATAACAGAAAAATGCCTTAGTCTAGACGAAGATAAAAGAGAAAAATAATATTAGAAAAAGTTGATCCCCGATAACAGCGCCAAAAAATTGATACACTGCAAGCATACGACAATACCAACTTAAGTTAAAAGATTGTAGTTTCCCCAAGGACCAATTCTCTAAGTATCGAGTTCTACTTTATATGTGTTTAGCAAAAGCGTTTAAAATTTAGTTGGGACTATATTTTTGTTTTTAGGAAATAAAATAATTAACACATGATCTAAGGTACATGATTTTTATCTAAATACTCATATGAACTTCTGCAATTAATACGAGAAACGAACTAATTATAGAACAATAGAGAAATTGGATAACACTTACTTTTGTCAACACGTTGTCATGTCTTAAACAAATAATCTACCAACTTTTTTTGGCATAGTTCATTTGTATAAGATTGATTTTTGCATAGCTATTAAAAATGAAGTTTTCTCAATTGAGTTAGATACACTTTTATAGTTTTGAACTCGTTGGTCTAGAAATTCACGTTCAAATATCAAAACACACCATTTCAGCATATGATCAGTGTCCAAACTAAATTTATTTTCTTAAAAACATCTACGTGGAAAAAAATCGAATTCCAAATAATTTTCGTAATAAAACAATAAAGAGCTCACATGAGGTCTGTCACAAGACTACCATCATGATCCTTAGTCCTTAGAAAACTACTCAGACATAGCTAAATATAAGGTATACAAAAATATGAATGAAAACATAATCATTATAAGGTAAATGGTAATACTAAAATAGAAGCTGAATAAATGAAAGAAATGACTTTGAATTAAACGCTCAAATGGAGTCGTTAAATAATACAACAACAACATGAAAGTAAAATGCATGAAAAATTAGCTTAGAAATTCAGAGTAAAATGTAGCACAATGCTCCTTGTTTTTTGTTTTATGATTACAACAAATTTATACGCTTCAATTGGCACTAATTGACAGTAAATGGCCATAATATCGAAGTTTAACTGCAAGAAATTCAAGGGATAAAAAACAAAAATGGAAAAAATAAAAGTTATGTTCAGAATCTGGAGGGATTACAACTTTAACAGTTGCTTACGAGCTGGTTGTGAACCCTGTTACCTTCTAATAGGGTTTCTTCACTCTGCAGTGATTACGACCATAATGGTTTCTTAGGGGCTAGCCCTAACCGTGTTGTCTAGTCGTCCTTCTAGTGCTTCTTTTTCCTTTTCTTCAAAAATCAATGATGTTTTCTTCTTGCACCTCCAACATAGACAAAGTACTATCTTTTGGAAGTAAAATGGATTAAAAAAAATAAAAAACACAAGGAAAAACCTAACCAGAAAACGATAAAAACAATGTTGATCGAACTCCATCATACTTGAACTGTTATTTGTCCCCAAACAACTTGACTTTCATTGAGATAATTTTAACAAAGACAACGTCATCGAAAAGCTCATGAAAACATTAACACTGGTACTCATACAGGGACATAATTCATATTAGCCAAAGGTTAATTTATCCGATACTCATACAACATTAAGGGTACTGTAAGATTATAAACTAAAGTCTCCCTCTTAAACACCAATTCTTCTATAGATTTGTCTATAAGTCTTTGTGTTTGATTTTATTCTCTTTTCAAACGCTCTAAACGATCATATAAGACAATAAGAATAATAATAACCATCACATACAGATAAGGGTTAACTAAGAATTAATCATCTCTCTTTTTTTGTTGTTACAATTAATCTCTCCTTCTTTTCTTTTTTTGTCACTCTCATTTTTATCATTCTTTTTTCTTTTTATTATTTTGTTTTTTTCTTTTTCTTTTTCATTCTTTTATTTTTATTTTCATTTCTTTATTAATAATTTTTTCTCTCATTTTATTTTGATATTCTCTTACCTCACTAGGATTTAATGATATAATATTGATCTTTTAACCATGATGAGAAAGAAAATTTATTAGAATAACCATCATGATTTACTTTTCTATCAAATTGTCAAGACCTCCCTAATAATAAGGGACTAACTTCCATTTGTACTACATCACACAAAACTACATCTTCGTGTTTTCCTATTTTAAAGCAAACCTCAAATTATTTATTAACAAGCTTTTATACACTTTCATCAAGTCAATGAAATCTTTAAGGCTTTAGGGTGATCTTTTGTTTCTAAATTAAGTTTACACCAAATGTGTGCTATTAACATTAGTACAACTTCCTCCATCAATAACTATAGAACCTATCTTTCCCTGCACGATAAATATTATGTGAAAAAGATTTTTTCTTTGACTTGAATCCTCCTTCTTTATTTGGCTTTTTAACATTCTCCTCACTATGAATAGTTATCTACGTTCTTCTTCATCCACTTCAATCTCCTCATCATAATTTTTATCATACTCTTCAACAATTACTTTGTTTTTCTCTATAAGTATAATTATCTTTGTCGAAAATTGATATGCAATTTGTCCTTGGCCTTAACACTTGAAACACTTAATACTTTTGTTAGTTGAAATACTTTGAAGAAGGAATAATATAATTACCTTTTTTTTCAATCGTGGCTTCCTTAGACAATAAAACACATTCCTTATTTGTTTTATCCTTTCAACTTTGAGAATTGAAAGTGGTAATGCTTCTCCTTTCTAAGCCATTTCTTTTGATTTGTTGTTCTATTTTGATTGCTTTATGCACTAAATCATTTACTTGTACATAGTGATGTAACTCCATTATGTCACTTATGTCATGATTTAGGCCATGAAGAAATCTAGCCATGGTGTCTTCATTACTTTTCTCCATATTATCTCTTATCTTTGCAACCTTCGTCACTTTTAATATTCATCAACATTGTTAGAATCTTAAGCGGGTCTCTATAATTTATTATGCAAGTTCTTGTGGTAATAAGAAGACAATAATCTTCTTCTAAAAATTCTTTCCATCTCCTCCTAAGTGTTAATGGCTAGTTCTCCATATCTTTTCCTTTCTTTGACATTTTGATCACACCATAACTAGAAATATTTTATAAATTCAAGGATAACAACATACACTTTTTTGAACATTATTATAAGTGTTTCAATTTTTGTTTCCCACTCTAAATAGACCTCTAGATCATTATTTTAGTGAGAGACTTTAAGTTTAATTTTTATACCATCAATCATTCCTCTCTATGCCTTCCCTCTCTCATTCTCTCTCATTCTCTTTAATATCATAACCTCTCTCTTTTTAGCATTGACAACTTCCAACAATAATCTATTAGCTTTTTTTTTTTTATGAGGGCTGCCATCACCAACTACACTTGGATGGTTAATCATAAAATAATAACAATAATGATTCTCACGTTTTTACACTTTGAATTTTAATTATTTTTTAAACAATACACACTTTTTTCTTTTTCCACTCAATTGCTCTTCTTAAAATTTTAAAGAAACCAAATTCAATCACACAATAAAAACAAATTTTAAATGATAAATACTCAAAAGATTAAAAATGAAAGAAAAATAAAAATAAAACAAAGAAATTGAAAAAATAATTATGACAAAGGCAATTAACTAGGATAGCTAAAATGTGACAGCAACTAGAAAATTATGAATGATCACAAAGTTTAATACAACTTGATTTTTTCCAACATATATGCATGTTTTCTTTTATGTGTGTGAGTGTGCGTACATGTATACGAGTGTGTGTGCGCTCGCATGCAAGCGTGTGTGCATATATTTGTGTACCCGCATATGTGTTCTTTGATCTCTTCTTATTTGATATTTTTTTTACTATTCTCTTCTAATTTTGTAGGGGTGGAAAAATGGATGGATTGGATGGATATGGATTGGATTGCTAATGGATGGATTAAAACAATCCATTAGTCCATTAAAATCCACTAAAATTTTATTAAAATTATCCAATCCGATCCATCCATTAAGAATAAAATCCATCCAATCCATCCATTAACATATTTTTAATGGATGGATATCCATCCATCCAACTTTTTTTTTAATTTCGTAAAAATAAATATTTTTTTTTTCAAAAACAAATTAGTTTTTTATTCTGAAAAAAAAAATCGATTTTTTTTCCAAAAAAAAAAAGTCGGTTTTTTTTTCGAGAAAAAAATTTATTTTTTTTCAAAAAACAAATCAGTTTTTTATTCTGAAAAAAAAACCGATTTTTCAGAAAAAAACTTGATTTTTTTTCCAAAAAAAAAGTCGGTTTTTTTTTTCGAAAAACAAATCAGTTTTTTATTCTGAAAAAAAAAACGATTTTTTTCAGAAAAAAAATTGATTTTTTTCCACAAAAAAAAGTCGGTTTTTTTTTCGAGAAAAAATTTTATTTTATTTTCGAAAAATAAATCAGTTTTTTATTCTGAAAAAAAACCGATTCTTTTCCAAAAAAAAAGTCGGCTTTTTTTTCGAAAAACAAATCAGTTTTTTATTCTGAAAAAAAAACTGATTTTTTTTCCAAAAAAAAAAGTCGGTTTTTTTTTCGAAAAACAAATCAGTTTTTTGTTCTGAAAAAAAAACAGATTTTTTTCAAAAAAATTAATTTTTTTTTTTCAGAAAAAAAATATAGTTTTTTAATTATTTTTAAAAAAATAAATCTAACGAAAATAAAAATAATCCATTGGATCCTTAAAATATGTTGAATGGATTGAATCAATCCATGCATATAAATGGATGGATTGAATCCATCCATGCATATAAATGGATGGATTTAATCCAATCCATTAACTTATTTTTTGTGTGGTGGATGGATTGGATGGATTTTTTGATGGATGGATTGGATGGATTTTGCCTTAATGGATTTTATTGTCACCTCTATAATTTTGTTTTCACAATTTTGTGTGTATTATAATCTGTTTTTAAAAAAGAGATTGCTACAATTCCGTTTCTTTTTTCCTCAAAATTTTGTTTTTTTGGAACAAGTATTTTTTTTGGTCATAGTTTTGATTGAAATGAGATAAGTTTTTAGATATTTCTTTGAAAGAAAAACAAAATATTTAATTTGGTCAATCGTCATAAATGTATGGGTTATGTGAAAGTGAATATGATGTGTATAATTTACATCATGAAAGTGGTATAGGTGTAGCAGTGAGATAATACTTTTGAGTGAAGGTAGATTTAGAATTTATTATCTAAAAAATTGAGTATAAAAATGAAAGCTTCAAAACAAAAACCCTAACAAAACTATGAACATCTGAAGAAAAAAATCTAAATACTTTAAATATGTTAACATACTGCAATATAATAATATATAATATCATTAATAGATAACAAAATATCTAAAAGTTTAAAGGTCCAATTAAATTATAATTTAAAAGCTTAAATTTCCATCCAATCATAATCCTTGATCAAATTTTTTTGCATTGTCACAACCACTATTTTTATTTTGTGGGTGTAATGTGTGTACCATGCATTGTGGGACTCATGTTTCATAGATCATTGCTAGCCGTATTGAAAACATGTTAGATTACCTTACATATTTTGGAAGATTTTTAATAATATCACAAACAAGACTGACATTACAATCAATTATGAGTGGTACTTGTAGTCCCAAACTACCACTTAAAAAATATATCATATATATGATATCTATCATGAAAAATTCGGATGAGAGAACAATAATTATAGACCTTACAAACATAAATACAAACCACTTTTGCTTTTATGGACTCAACCATACCTGTATTATCATATAATCTAAAACATTAAAGCGATTCATTAGTAAAATTTGATGAGATGACAAACATCTTTATCTACTTAACTAGAGATCTTGAATTTAAATATAATTTTAAATCAGTTTAATTTTTTAAAATTTTTATTATTATTATTATTATTATTATTATTTTTTTTTTTTTTTTTTTTTTTAGTTGCTGCTGCTGCTGGTGGCAATTCATGAGGTAAATAAGATGCTGAAGTTCTCTGCTTGTAATAATTAATTAATTGATAGATTAATTATCCAAATAATTTATATGAATTAGAATTATAATTTGGTATAAGGCTATGTCATTCTGCATAAATCTACATATTATGTGGTCTGAATTGACGTGTCCATATTTATTAACGAAGTTTGATACTAATTTCATATTAATTTATGGGTCTTAACAAAATAAATAAATAAATAATTTTTATTTTAAAAAATACTTAAGATAGTAAGACAAAAAATTGAATTTTTTTTAAAACAAAATTTTATCCTTGATTATTTAAAATTAAAATTTATAAGGTGTAAGTATTAACCATAAAAATACTAAAGAATATTTAAAAATAATTTTAATATATATTTTAAACCAATCATTTAACTACACTTTTTTATTAATAAAGTTTATCATGGATAAATTATAAAAGATATAAATGTAATTAATTTTAAAATGATTTTTAGACGGATTACAAACGAACTCATAAATATTTATATTTTATATCGTAATAATGAATATGAATTATCATGATTTAAATAAAAATGTATAATGGTCCAAACATCTATAATACTATAAGAGAAATGGTTAAACATCTATAATACTATAAGAGATATGGTTAGAAAAGGTTACATCATCTCATACACATATCATAAGAATAAGAGTAATAATTGAGAAATTAAATATAATGATTCAAACTCTCACTAATCTATAATATCAAATGATTTCAGCTCATATTAGTTGCAGGCTTCTGAAAACTACAATAGTTAAACATGTGGTTAGTGAACTTACAAACATGTTCTTTATAGGAATATGCTCAATTTGAGTGTGAAATTCAAGAATTTTCTCTCATACAAATAAGTATTTGATAGAAAAATGCTTTGAGCATGAAGAGCTGGTAGTATTTTGAAAGAAATGCACACCTATAATATTGTCGCAATATATCACGAGTGGTATAGATTTGATTTCACACACTTTGATATGAGAGATTAAATTCTTCAACCACATGCTTAGCAAATAGCCTCATAGAAAGCGACATACTTTGTTTCCATGATAGATGTATTTATAAGAGTCTTCTTATCATCCTTCCGAGAAATAGCTTCATTTTCCATCACAAAAATTAAGTGGAATGTAGACTTTCGATCATCAAAGCAACATACAAAATCAAAAATAGAATAACTAATGACCTGAAGTTGATCAGACAGACTTTTATAGGTCAATATATAAACTTTGTTTCCTTGCAAATATCAGTTGGATAGAAAACTAAGTTTGTAATAATTGTGCTAACAAAAACTATAATGTGATAAATTTTATTATTGTATCCAAAAGAGTTATGTGATCCTCGCACAAGGACAATGTGAACTCACTTGTGATAACATCCTAGTGAGTAAGTATACTTTCTAAAAGCTTAACCATAATTGTGTAGTGTTGTATGAAGTTTTTATGGTTGGTGATGGTGTTAGAGAAAGCTCATGCAAAATGGTGAAAAACTTTGTATGTATATGGTTTTAGGTGAATTGAATATCCCTCCTCAACCCTCAGGTTAAGAAATTTATAGAAGTATACTAGGTCTGGATACTTGGACCCATGAGTGGTTACTCTACTTTTCTTAGGAGTGTGGAAATTTTTATTCCCCCCATTCTTCTAGAGAATATGACTTCCTCCTTTGAATGATCTTTCATACGTTAGTATCCAAGGACACGTCACTCGCCATGTTTCATGAGTGGGAAAAGGGTGTTTTTACCCAGGCCCGACAGAGGGCGAGTGATGTGGCCCACTGACAAGTATTACAATCAATGTGAGCATGTTGCAATAAACGGGTGTGTATTGTGATCAATATACAACTAGAACCTTGCTTTGAGCAGTGTGTTGATTTCACCTATCCTCAATTAGCTTTGTATTGCCTTCTATGGCCCTTTTCATTATAAGCTTGGTAAGCTTATCTTTGTATATAGAGTCTAATATAATTATGTTGATATGTAGTCCTTCAATCTTAAGGGCTTGTAAAGGATAAAGTGATTTAGTTTGATCACCTCCTATCAACACGTTTGGGTGAGTCCCTCAAGCATTTCTTGAGGTAAATCTCCAGACATCAATCGAGGTAAGTCCTTAAACATCAGTTGAAGGGAGTCCCCCAAACTTAAACAGAGGTGAGTTCATGTGCAACACTAAATGTGAATAATGATGATTTTTCCATTGGAAGCCAAATCCACCTAATTCCTTACATGTGTCAGATATTTGGGGAATCTTTTTCAACTGATGATGTACCTAATGGTAGGTTGTTGATCACCTTAGGGCTAGCTTTTAAATCCCCATAAAAAAGGGTTTGGTCCTCACTATCCACATTCTCAAATGTCTTTTTCTCTAAAGTTTTTGTAAACTCCATCAGAGTCCCTTAAGTGCATAACATATTTTCCTTCTAGTTTTTACAAGTTCAACTTTCAATTCTAAGTTACAGGTACAAATATTTTACTCTTCCTTCCCCTTTCCCTTTTAATGGAAAATATTTGGAATTTAGATTAGAGAGGTATGGTGATAAAACCTTTGTACATTATATAATGTTTTAAACTGTAATTGCATAGCGCGAGGAATACAGAACAAGCAGATGGTTCCATTTAGGAGTATTTGGGAGTTACAAGAGAGCTAATGGTTATGCGAGTGATGATGACTCTCTTTCTTCAGGTTCTTTAACAGGAAACTCACAACAAATAATGGTGGCTACGGATGTTAAATAGTCACATGTCGAAGATTTCCTAACCTTGAACACCAGTGAGGAGAAGGTTGTTGCCTTTTGAAAAAAACAGTTTTTCTAGCTCTGACCTTGAGGAAGATGTTATTTTGGAGGCGTGTTTTGAGAAATAAAGGGTTAACATGGTCGTCTTAGCCGACTCACTCAGTCCCTGACATTTAGGGGTTATGATCCTCTTCACCCTATGATTAGAAAAATAGCAAGTGTACTATTTTTGCGTTTAGAGTAATAATGAGGGAAATCCCTCGAACTTCGATCTCAATGACTGTGGATAAATATCGAATCCAATCATTGTTCAATCAAACAAAAGCCTTTGGGGTTTGGAATTTTTTTGTGGAATTGTAAATGCAATTGCAAGAAAAGTAAATAAAGTGATTTAACAGTTTAACAGATATGAATAAGATGCTAGGAAAGGTGTGTGATTTATTCCTGTAACAACTCTTGAATCAATATTGCAACAACATGTTTCAAATGATTAATACTAGTTCTTAATATTTTTTTCTCTTAATACCTTAGTGAGAAAAACTTTAATCATTCACCCCTAATCGCTATGTCCATAGAAATTTACAGGTGAAATTAAGCTTTATTATATCAAGAATAATCTGGTTCATATAAGGTAACCCTAGTCCTAGGAATTATCTACTATATAATATTCTCATGAAAGCATTACAAACGGTGGTCCAACCTAATTCATAATCATACCACAATCTCATTTTTTCTGAAAGAGAAAGCATTAAGAACATGAAGAGAATATATTAATAAAGTGAAACAAAATTTTATTATAATACTAAAATCATCGTTGTTCACAGAGAAAAGTCAGGGACACCCCCTAGTATTAGGGGTTTAGCCTTTCATAATATTCATAAAAAAACAAAAAATAAAGATTAGACATTACAAGAATTATGATGAAACTTGATTTTCAATTGCTTTTGCTCATGAAAATCTCCTTCAAACCGACCTTCATAATTTCTCTCAATATTTTTTTATCGTGTAAAGTAAAACGCAGTCTATAACCTAGCAAAAACTCCCTTTAAATAGAAAAATATTCCCTCTGAAAAGTGTCTAATCTCCATTCAATGTCAAATATTTACCAAATAAGGAAAGAAATTAAATCCTCTCACCTACCTGCTACGGCTCGTAGTAGGCCATTGGATGTGCTTGACTTGGTTATTTTGGTTGCTATGATCCGTAGCAGGTGCTACGGGTGGCCGTAGCAGCCCACTGCGTCTATGACTCTTTAATCCAAAACTAGGGCATTGAACTTCCCTTATGCTACGACCTATAGCACACACTACGGGTGGCCATAGCAGATCACCGATCTTTGGATTTTCTTCCCGATTCTTTGTGGTTTTTTCGACATTCTTCTTGAACACTTATTTCACCTGAAAAATAGTAAAATATCACAACCAAGCATAAAATGTGGTAAACATAATTAGAATGTGAATAAAAACATGACAAGATTAACGAAAATTAACAGTAAATGAAAGCATAAAAATCACTGATCAAACTCTCCCAAACTTAGATTGTTTCTTGACCTCAAGCAATAAGCTTACATAATAATTTTTTTGGATCAAACGGTGCACTTCAAGTGAAAAAATTATGAAGATAAAGTGTGTTGATACTCATACGTGAGCCTTTGTTTCGATCAGCTGGTACTAGTTCTCTCGGTAATCATCCGTTAACGAAGGTATTACAAGAACCCATACCGCGGTAAAACCACAGACCTAAATCTCCCTTTTGGTCACCTCTCCAACTATGCTTTAGGCTGAAGTCTTTTCTTCAATTTTCTCCCCCTTTCCTTCAGATAATCGGATTAAGGCATTTATGATCGTATTTCCTCACATGTGCAATATTGATCAAGACTTTTTCTAGGCACCTTTATTATTTTTTCCATGTACATTGGTGTTTATTAGTCCACTTTGGGACGACAATTGAGACTCAACTGCCGTTAGGCTAAGTAACCAGGTTAAGGTTACCCAACTTAGAAGGATTAGTTGTCTTTATTGCCAATATTCACTTTTTTTCTTTTTAATGCCTTAAGTCATTTTCTCAATTAACCCTACACATGCAAAACTATTTAATCATGTCGGACTATTAATATGAATTAATTAGAGAATACTTCTCAAATCCAAGTATTATGGCACAAATCTACATGTTGGACTCATTTTCTTACTCCAGTGAATCTAGGGTGTTCGGGTCATACATAAGTTTCAAAACTTTCCCAATGTCCTTAGTTCTAGCTTCTCTTCCCTCAAGCTCTATATACTTTCTCAAGTACCTTAAAATCACAGTAGCCAAATGAAAATTTTCTATGGTCCTAATTCGGGGAGGACTTCAAAATGGTTTTTAAATTATTTTTTTTTTCTTTCAAAAAAACAAACACACGAAAACACAAATAAAAAGTACTTACAAGAAAAAACTAAAAATAGTAAATCCTCCCCCAAACTTGAACTAAACATTAGCCTCAATGTTTTAGCACAAGTGAGAGAGAGAGAGGGAACTCACAGAGGTTCTCACTGAGGAGGCGGAGGGAAATTCAACATCAGTTGTTGCATCATCGCTTGCATATTATCCATCATTACTCCTTGCCTTGTTTGCTCTTCTCTTTGCCTTTCTTGCTCGGCTCTAATTATATTGAGCTCTGATTGTACCCTCTCCCACCAGTCTTGATCTATCGACGAAGGTCTGGTTGCTTGATGAGAAGGATGTCAGGGTGGACGTACAAACTGCAGTTGGAAGGTAGCATCTTCTTCCATGGTATCACCTGTAACAAAATCAACATCTTGGCCATCCTCATCATCTGGGACGAGACTTACATATAACCAGTTAATTTTCTAAAAAATACTTACTCTTTCCGGGTCGGGCAGTTCAAGAATGAGCTGATTGCGGGACATCACCAAGTAGGTGTTGCCAAAAACAACAATCATCCCTTGATGAATCACGGACTTCATATCAATCTTGATTTTTCCTACAATTAGTGAATCATTAAACGCAGCAGGGTCATATCTGAGATACTCGGCAATTTGGGTAATCATACTCCCCACGAAAATGCCTCCGGTAGGTGCTCGAGCAACTCAACGTAAATAGTTAGTCGCAAACGTAGCAACATTAACCATCTTATTATTCTCCACAGCATGCATGAGAAATAATTATCTTTGAGTAGCGACACCAGTATTGTCGCCCCAACTAAACAAATTATAGGCAATGCCTTTTTGGGCATAACAAAAACAAGGGTTCTGAATACAATACGCCTTAGAAGAGGCCGAACTGTAATCCCAACTATTAATAATATCCTTCCAGAGTTGTGTTACCAGAGAGGTGTCAGGAACATCGTCGGACCCGTAAATGGGCAACCGGAGGATACCACCTAAATCCTCAATAGACAGTTCATGGGGATGGTCATAGAGGCAGAATTTGATAGTACTATAGAAGTACCTCACATCGCCGACCCATTTTCTCTGTAAATGAAAAACAAGCGTACTCAAAAATTTGTGGGTTATATGCTCATAGGTAGTCGCCTCCAGATACATAAACTCAAGCAACCCTATCAAATGGAACATCCTATCAACCTCATCTTACAAACCTAAATCAGTAAGAGTTTTTTTGCACATGTACCTTGTAGGAATGATTTTCCGACGAGCTAGTGTCAAGTACCTTTTTGCTTGCTCATTGTCTTAAAAGACAATGCTATGAGGGTTTGGTGTCCTGGTGCCTCTCTTGCGTGTTCGTGACGTCTTCACCGTTTGTTTCCCTTTTTCAATCTCTCTTGGGGAAATTTTTGTCCTTGTGCAAAGATGACGAATTTAAAACTTACGAGTTTTGAAAATCGGTACCCGGAATAGTAATTAGGGTGGAAAAGTTTTTGTGAAGGCAATGTTTGGTTTGGAGAAGGTTTGATGGTAAAGGTGAGAGCTTTGGGTTTTATGTGTTAATGGAGGTTGGAGGTTTTTGAGATAGAGAGTTAGTGTAGAAGATGACGATTTTGAGAATAAAGTTGGAAAGAGATAGAATGTTTGGTGTTTACGATGGGCCAGTTATGGGTCGTAGCACGTGCTACAGGCGGCCGTAATAGGTTGTTGGATTGCCGGGGTAGTCACATTTTAAAGAAGGTTTTTTGGAGAGCCTGCTACGTGCCGTAGCACGTTGTCGCTACTCGAAAAATGCAACGACGGGGAGGCGAAAAAGATAGACAGAAGAGTCACCACTGAACTTTATATATCCCATGAGGGGAAAGGAAAATATCGAGAAAACCTTAAGAAAGGAACAGATAAGATGGTCTCGCAACCAAGAACGGGTTCGGAAGCCGTTTATGCGAAGGGAAGGTATTAACACCCCTCGCATCCATCGTACTCGATGGGAACCATTTGTTTGTTGACGTGTGAAGGTATTTGCTAAAATATATTGCTTTCTATTAGTGTTCCACGGGATAAAGAGAGGTTAGAAACAGGGGAGAGAGAGGTAACAGGGAAAGAAAAGAGAGAAAGGGGAAGAAGAGACTCGGTAGGACTTCGCGGTTTAGGCCTACGTATTCTCAACAAATATGAGAAAGTTAGAGTAGACGTAGTTCGGGGAACTACAGATATAGGGGGAATATGCTCGACAAGGATTGTGGCCCTTGTGCCTACATATCTTTACTTAAAAGAAGTAAAGAATCAGAGCAGCTGTAGTTCGGCCTACGGTTTGCTGGGAAGTTCTGGTAGACGATGCTAGCAGTTTGGGTGTATTGCTGCTCGCTCGTTGGAGACTTAGGTATTACCTGTTTGCAGTAGAATGATCGTAGCATGTCCTTCTCGGGGAAAAGGGTGGAAAAGAAATAAGAGTTCTCGCCAAGACATCACCATCTTGTGCCTATGTGTTCTCATCTGCCATGAGAAATCAGAGCACCCGTAGTTTGGCCTACGGTTTGCTGGGAAGTTCTGGTAGACGATGCTAACATGCGCATTCTAGCAGTTTAGGTGTATTACTGCTCGCTCGTTGGAGACTTAGGCGTTACCTGTTTGCGGTAGAACGGACATAGCATGTCCTTCTGGGAAAGGGTGGAAAAGAAAGAAGAGTGCTCGCTAGGATCATCACAATCTCATGCCTACGTATTCTCAACAGGCATGAGAAATCAGAGCAGTCGTAGTTTGGCCTAACTACGGGTAACTGGTATTTTTGTGGATGATGTTATCATGCGGATTCTAGCAGTTTAGGCGTATTGCTGCTCTCTCGTTGGAGACTTAGGCGTTACCTGTTTGCGGTAGAACGGACGTAACATATCATTTTTGAAAAGATTAGTTTTTTCCACACGAGGCAAGATTTCACATTTGATTTGTGGAATTTGTTTTTTAGGGGCGAAATAGGTCCTCGAATAGTAACCCATTGCGGGTAGTACCCAATTCTTTATCTCAAAGTTTTGTTATGAAAGGAGTGTCAAATACAAGCGTCTTCGTATTGAAAGACGAGTATCGAGACCATACACTCTACAGTGAGTATTCTGATACTCGAAGAGGAAGAAGTCTACACTCAATCCTCTCTCTTTAGTTCAATACAAAGAGAACTTAATTCTCTTATTAAATATGTTTTGGATCTTGAATGGTAAGTGCTTTGCGACAGTGAACCCTAACAGTAATGTCAAACACTCAGGATAGGAGAAGGCCTACGTCTAACCACTCCATGACCATTCTAATTTTATTGTGAAAATAGTTTGAAAATGAACTCGGCACGAGACCGAGGTTTTAGGAGAAAAAGAGTTGTGAGTAAAGTTTGAGAAGTGAAGGTGGTGATTATAATCACTTCTTCGTATTGAAAGACGAGTATCGAGACCACACACTCTACAGTGAGTATCCTGAGACTCGGAGAGGAAGAAGTCTACACTCAATCCTCCCTCTTTAGTTCAATACAAAGAGAACTTTAAAATGTTTTTGATCTTGAATGGTAAGTGCTTTGCGACAGTGAACCCTAACGGTAATGTCAAGCACTCGGGATAGGAGAAGGCCTACGCCTAACCACTCCACGACCATTCGAGTTTTTTCTGTGAAAAGAAAATGAAAATGCACTCGGTACAGGACCGGGGTTTTAGGAGAAAAAAGTGTGACGAATACAAGCGTCTTCATATTGAAAGACGAGTATCGAGACCACTGAAGGTGAGATAATACTTAGAAGGGGGGTTGAATAAGTATGGAAAATTAAGACTTGAAAATAATCACACAATTATTTTTATCCTGGTTCGTTAAACAACTACTCTAGTCCACCCTTCCAGAGTGATTTGCCTTTCTCAACAAGGACTTAATCCACTATTAAATCAAACTGATTACAATAGTATCACCTAAGAACTACAGTTCTTAGTCTTCTCAAGAGCTACTGATTCTAACTGAATCCTCTTAAGGAATATCCTTTACAATCAATGTAAATTAAATACAAGAGTTTTTAATGCTTCTATAAAGCTATAATCACAACAGTGATTTTTCTCTTAAGTTTAAGTACAATGAGATTCTATGAAGAATAAGAATGAGAGCTTATAGAATATTATGATTTCTTTTCAGCAAGTGTGTAACTGAAGAATGAAGTGAAGATCTCCTTTTATAGGCAGCTGAATCATGCAAGCTGAACGTTGAAAAGAGAGTCTCAAAAGGTCTGAGCCTTTTTTGTCTTCACATGTACTGACCTTTCCTTGAAATAGATGGCACAGAAAAATCCTTTTTGTCTGTGTAAGTGTGTCTAGCACAAATAAGGAAAGAGACGTTGAATAGTTCCAACGGATATATTCTTGAAAACACTTCTTCAGTTTCAGCAAGTTCTTCAGAGTCTGAATGGATCAGAGTCTTCTAATGAAATTCAGAACTATGCTGTATCAGAGTCTTCTGCAGCGTGTGTGCTTCTAGCGTGTTGATCATCAGAGCATTTTGACACAGAACTTCAGTACTCAGCAGCGTAGGTACTTTCAGAAACTTCTGTAGACTTAATGCTTTGAGAAACTCTTCAATCAATATTCTTCTATACTTCTGATGCTTCAGCTTCAGATGCTTCTGATTATCTTCAGATGCTTCTGACTATCTTCAGATGCTTCTGACTCAGAATGTTCTGGAGCTTCTTGCTTCAGATCCTTCTGGAGACTACGCTCAAGATCTTCTGTAAGGAGCAAACAGATTCTTCTGTAAGGTGCATCTGGCGCTTCAGAGTCTGAATAGCTTCTTGTATTCAAGGCAGATTTGCTTCTAGAGAGTTAATATAATATTAATCTGCAGTAAAACTCTCAAACAAATTTTAGAGTATATAATTCTTAAATATAAATTTCCTAACAGTTATCATCAAAACAAAGAGTAATTATTAAGAACCAATCTGTGTTCTAACAATCTCCCCCTTTTTGATGATGACAAAAAGTATCAGAAATTTTATTTAATTGAACATAAAGAATTATAACTCCCCCTGAGATGATGAATCTCCCCCTGGGTTTAATATGAAAAAGGAATAGAAACTTCCCTTTTTATCTTGAGTAATCTTCAGAGTGAGATCTTGTTTGTCTTTGTAATAATCAAGGGTCAGACTATCTTGCAGATATGAGATTCAGAGTTTGATAAAAGATAAATGATCTGAGAAACTCAGAGATTCTTTTATAGAGTGTTCTTATCAAATGTTCTGAAATAGTCAATTTAGATATTAGAAAGAGTAGATATGTCTGAAGATTCATTCTAGTGAAATTATATTAAATAGTCCAGATCTTTATTTTCTCCCCCTTTTTTGTCATAAGCAAAAAGTAAAAACTTTTAATAAAGACAAATAAAAGGAACAAGAGCAGATAATTCAATGGAGAATAACAAGCTGATTCATTTAATCATAACAGAGCAAAAGTACATTGGAAAATATCAGAAGATATAACAAAAACATTCAGATGCAAAAACAACAGATGCACAAACATGAGAAAAAAAATTTAAGAGTGTTTTGACAAAAGCATCTTCAATAGGTCTGTGATCTCAGATTGTGATTGTTCTTGCTTTGACATGAACTTAGTTATTGTCTCATTCTTCTCATCTTGTTTAGACATCCACTCTGACATGTCCTCAGATTTCTTGTCTTGCTTCGCCATCCAAGATCTTATTTCAGATTGACCAGCTTCCAGAGCAGCAATCTTGTCTCCAAAATCTGGATTTTCTGTCTTTGTCTCTGATGAAGGAAATGGAGGTTCTGTAGCCTGAACAGAGTCAATTGCCATATGTTCTGGAGATCCTGAAGAGGGTTCTACCAGAGTCATAGTTAGTGTAGTGGCAGTTGGTTCTGGTGGAGGAGGAGGTGGAGGAGCATCCAAACAAAGCAGAGGTTCAGTCTTGTTTACAATCCAGAATTGAGTTCTTTCAGCTCTGAGCTTTGCATCATCAGAACAGATGTTCTTCAGATTAGAAGCTACAGTGTTGAATCTATTGAGAAATCCTTTCCAGATGATGTCAGTCTCATTTGCATCCATAGTTTCAGAACATCTTTTCTGAACAGTACCTAAAGACATCTGTATTTCTTGCAAAAACGTTTGAAATAAATGATCAATATTAAGTCTGGGTGGTGGTTTAAGCAAGGTTTCCAGAGTCATCTGTTTAGGTTTTGGAGTTGGTGGTATCAGGGATTTTGAGATGGAAATCAGAGGAGGGGGAACATATGGAAAGAAAGGAATTTCTGGTTTCTGAGGTAAGGATCTGTTTAAAGCATTAAGTAGATTTGGTTGAGGTCTTGTGCGTGGGTAAACAACATCAAAGAATGCATTGGAGTATGGTACGAAAGCAGAGTTTGATGGTTTATCAGATGTAACTGTGTTATCAGATGCAGGATGCAGAGCTGAAACAACAGCTTTACCAGATGTAGCAGATATGGTGGCTAAGGATCCTTCATTATTCATAGATTGAATATATGAAAGGATTACAGATGGAATGGTCGGTCTGAGTTTTGGTTTAAGAGGTTTCAAAGGTTCAGAGGGCTCAACTCTATCATAAAAATCTTTCAGTTTGAAACCATAAGATAAGTTATGATAAAGAGAAGACACTTGGGCACAAGATATTCCAGATGATGATGGATTGGAAGTAGGAACAATCATCCCAGATGAAGGTGCAGGTGGAGGCATAGGTTCTGGAATGGTAGTTTTGGTAGGTAAGGTTGATTCAGGTTCAGGTTCATGCACAGGGTATTTGTCAGATGGATTAATCAGAAAATCAGGATGAATTTCTGATTCAGATGAATTTGAAGATGTTTCAGGTGTACAAGAGGTAGAAGAAACTTGAAACACTGTTTTTAATGGAGTGATATTAAGAACTTCTGTCTCAGGGATAGGAGAAGGTTCTGAAGGGGTATCAGATTGGTGAGTAGGTGGTTCAGATGAAACAGGAGCAGAAGTTACTTTAGAGGGTTCAGAAGTAACAGGTGCTACAGGTTCAGAAGATGGAATTGTTGATGGTGGAATGACAGAGTCTTTTTCTGGTTGATCTTCTGTGGTTTGTTTTTCTGAATGATCAGAAGTTTTTGGTTGATTTTCTGTTTGTGGTTGATCAGAGTTTTGTTTTTCAGAAGGTTGTGGTATTTTTGATGGTTGTGGTTCTGTTTGTTGTGGTTCTGTTTGTTGTGGTTCTGTTGGTTGTGGAACAGTTGGTGATGGACGTGGAGTGAAGTGTTTGATGTGTATTTTGGGTTGAAGTGGTTTTGATACAGAAGCAGTGGTTTGTTTCTGAGGTGAGACAGAACTAGGGGCAGCAACAGATGTTGTTTGAGTGACAGGTGGTTTGGGAACAAACTTAATAGATGAATCATTAATAACAACATTTTTAGAAATAGCAGAAGTCTTTGTACCTTTGAGTTTAATCCTCTTAGCAGATGCAGAGGCAGCTTCTCCAGAATCTTTTCTCTTTAGAAGATCCTTGGGATTCTCAGCAATCTTAGCCTTCTTCTGGACAGGTTTAGATTCTGCTACAGGCTGAGATCTTTTCCTCTGAAGTGGAACTTCTTCTTCTTCTTCTTCTCCTGCATCTGGCAGTGGTTGCTTGACAAGTTGAAACACATTGGCTGGAACAGACACTCCTTCCTTTTTGCATTCCTCTATATACATCAGAACAATGTGTCTAGGTTCTTCAGCAAAGAATAGAGGAGAATCTGATACTGGAATCCTTTTATTCAAATCAGACATGTTTAACTTCTTTGGAGCAGTAGTAAGTTCATCTACAATCTTGAGTCTCAGAAGGCTTTTAGCGTTCAGAGGCTTTCCCATAATGAACTCTAGTTCCTCTGTAACACCAGCATCATACAGAGCAGCCACTAAACCATTTTCAGTGAGAAGATCTGAGAGCAGCCTTCCAAAAGGTATCCAAGTCCTGATCTTCTGGCCCTTTTCTTTTACAGATTCTCTAGATGCATTTATGTGATTCCACAGATGCATGAACAAAATGTAAGGAAGATCTACCTTATTGCTCTGACTTAGGCAGTACATAAAATAGATCTGTTCATTGTTGACATAATCTGGGGAATTTGTTGACTTTCTGTGATGTATGCATCCCATGAAGATCTTGGCCCAGATCTTGTAATCAGGCTTCAGATCTTTGAATCTGTTAGAGGCTTGTCCAGCAGTCATAACTTCCTCATAAACTTCATCCATATCCACACGCCCAGCTGGCAAGTGTGAAACACCATCTGTTTCTTCATAACCAATCAATCTTCTAATCAGATCCTCTGTGATGATGATCTCCTTTCCCAGCACAGATGATAAAATAAACTTGGATACACAGATGCATGAATCCAGAATTCCTTAACAAGTAGAGGGTAAACTGGTCCAAACAATCTATCAAAGTATTTCACCCAACCTTGAGCTCTAACAATGGAGCGAAAATCAAACCCATTGTCAGCCAAAGAATCAAATTCAACCATGGATTCACACAACACTTCTAACTTATCAACAGGTGTGAGAAGAGTTCTCTGTGGAGGAGTATATGGAGCAGCACCTAGGTTATCTGAAGTCACAGCAGCCATTGTTGATTGAAACTGTGCAGTTGTTGATGAAGAAGACGCCATTGAAGAATGCTTTTTAGAACACATAGGTTTTGAGTTTTTATGCAGAGAGAACAATAGATGAAAACGCATGTAAAATCAGAGAGTGAAAAGTGTGAAAGTGAATACACAACATGTATTTATACTAACCACTTAGGCACACCAACAGTTAGAGAGAAACGCACGTTTGAGCAGCATTAAATGAAGAAAATAAAATCATTTCAAATAATAAATGCTTCTGATAGATTTGGGGGGAAAACCAAGATATTTACTATTCAAATTTCACCTCAAACGTCTTTTCAGTTATGCACACGCCACCTCTTTAGATTTTGTGGGACACGTGTTTGCTTGCATGCTGTTCTGAATTCTCTCAAGAAATGAAACGTTAGCCAACGTTCAGATCTTCTAAAGATGGTTAGTTCAGATTTTCTCATCAGAAATATTAATCAGAATAGAATAAATGAACAGAAGAAATACTTCAGATGAATTAAGCAGGTTTGCATCTGGAACAATTTGCTTTTGATAAATATCATTCTGGACAAAAATCCATACCAATATTTTTCAGAATAAAATTGAATCTATCTTCAACAAGGGGTTTTGTAAAAATATCTGCCCATTGATGATCTGTATCAACAAAGGCCAAATTTATGATTCCCTTCTGAACATAGTCTCTGATGAAAGGATGCTTAATTTCTATATGTTTTGCCTTAGAATGTAAAATGGGATTCTTGGACAAACATATAGCAAAAGTATTATCACAAAAGATAGAAATGTTACTCTCAAAAATTTGATAATCTTCTAGTTGACTTTTCATCCAGAGCATCTGCGTGCTACATCCAGCAGCAGCAATGTATTCAGCCTCTGTGGTTGAAAGTGCAATTGTGGGTTGCTTCTTGCTGTACCAGGAGATTAGATTTCTTCCTAGAAATTGACAACTTCCAGAAGTACTTTTTCTTTCCACTCTGTCTCCAGCATAGTCAGCATCACAGAATCCAACTAATTTGAAATCATCAGATTTTCTGTAACACAAACCCACATTAGAAGTACCTTTCAGATACCTTAGAATCCTCTTGACAGCTGTCAAGTGTGATTCTCTAGGATCTGATTGGAATCTAGCACATAGACAAACACTGAATAATATGTCAGGTCTAGAAGCAGTAAGATAAAGAAGAGAGCCAATCATACCTCTGTAGAGCTTCTGGTCTACTTTCTTACTTACCTCTTCTTTGCCAAGAGAGCTAGTAGGATGCATTGGAGTCTTTGCCAGCTTGCTGTCAGACATGTTGAATTTCTTCAGAAGTTCTTTAACATACTTTGTCTGATGTATGTAGGTGCATTCTGGAGTTTGATTAACTTGGATTCCTAAAAAGAATCTGAGTTCTCCCATCATGCTCATTTCAAATTCTGCCTGCATACATGTAGCAAACTCCTTTCCAAGCATAATATTTGTTGATCCAAAAATAATATCATCTACATAAATTTGGCAAATTAGAAGATCTTTCTTTATGGTTTTACAAAATAGAGTTGTATCCACTTTGCCTCTGATAAAATTCTTCTCCAGAAGAAAATTACTCAATCTCTCATACCAAACTCTGGGAGCTTGTTTTAATCCATATAGAGATTTCTTTAATTTGAAAACATGATCTGGAAAATTTTCATTTTCAAAGCCAGGAGGTTGGTGGACATAAACTTCTTCTTCTATAATGCCATTAAGAAAGGCACTTTTAACATCCATCTGATACAGAGTAATGTTATTCTGTGCAGCAAAAGAAATAAGAAGGCGTATAGATTCTAACCTTGCCACTGGAGCATATGTCTCAGTGTAATCAATACCTTCTTGCTGACTGTATCCTTGAGCAACCAGCCTTGCCTTATTCCTTTCTACTTCTCCCTTTTCATTCAGCTTATTTCTGAAGACCCATTTTGTTCCAATAATATTGAATCCTTTAGGTCTAGGAACCAGATCCCAAACTTCATTTCTGGTGAATTGATTCAGCTCTTCTTGCATAGCTATAATCCATTCATTATCTTCCAGAGCCTCATCTACAGATGTTGGTTCTATTATTGACACTAAGCCAAATAAAGAAGATTCAGAAGTTCTGAGAAATGATCTTGTCCTTATTGGATCATCTTTCTTTCCAATTATCACATCTTCTGGATGAGAAGATTTGATTCTGGAAGAAGATCCTCTCACAGTTGGTCTTTCAGAGATATGCAAGTTGTTTAGTTGGGAGGTCAAAGGTGTAGCATCTGGGGTTGCTTCAGATTCTTTTATTTTTGCCTTTTCTGCCTCTGATCCTTCAGAGTCTGTGAGAATCACTTCTCTATCTGCAGAATTTTCAAACTGCTTTGGCTTTTTAGAGCCAAGCTTATCATCAAATCTAACATGAATAGATTCTTCAACAATCTGTGTTTCAGTATTGAATACTCTGTAGCCTTTAGAGCGTTCAGAATAACCAAGCATGAAACACTTTTGTGCTTTGGAATCAAACTTGTTCAGATTATCTTTAGTATTAAGCATAAAACAAATACATCCAAAAGGATGAAAATAAGAAATGTTAGGCTTTCTGTTTCTCCACAATTCATAGGGAGTCTTTTCCAGAAGAGGTCTTACAGACACTCTGTTCTGAATATAACAAGCTGTGTTAATTGCTTCTGCCCAGAAATGTTTTGCCAGATTTGTCTCATTGATCATGGTTCTGGCCATTTCTTGCAATGTTCTATTTTTCCTCTCTACAACTCCATTTTGTTGTGGAGTTCTAGGGCAGGAGAAATCATGTGCAATGCCTTTTTCAGAAAAATATTTTTCAAAATGTTTATTTTCAAATTCTCCACCATGATCACTTCTGACTTTAATAATTTTGGAATCTTTTTCAGTCTGGACTTGATTGCAGAAGTCAAAGAACACAGAATGAGACTCATCCTTGTGTTTTAGAAACTTTACCCATGTCCATCTGCTGTAGTCATCTACAATGACTAACCCATACTTCTTTCCTCTGATGGATGCAGTTTTCACTGGTCCAAACAGATCAATGTGAAGTAATTCCAATGGTCTGGAGGTAGAAACAACATTTTTTGATTTAAAATGTGATTTTGAAAATTTACCTCTTTGACATGCTTCACACAGAGCATCTGAGTTGAACTTCAACTTAGGAAGTCCTCTGACCAGATTGAGTTTATTAATCTGAGATATACGTCTCATATTAATATGCCCCAATCTTCTATGCCAGACCCATTGCTCATCATTCACAGATAAGAGGCATTTTACATTTTGAACTTTAAGTTCTGAAAGGTTGATTTTATAAATGTTGTGTTTCCTCTTTCCACTGAATAGGATAGAACCATCCTTTTGACATACAGCTTTGCAACATTTTTGATTAAAGATTATACCATAACCATTGTCACTTAATTGACTTATGGACAATAGATTATGTTTCAATCCTTCAACTAACAGAACATTAGTAATAGAGGGAAGCTTACCATTTCCAATAGTGCCAGATCCAATGATCTTGCCCTTCTGGTTCCCTCCAAACTTCACGTCCCCTCCAGATCTAAGTTCCAGGCTTTGGAACATAGACCTTTCTCCTGTCATGTGTCGTGAGCATCTAGAGTCCAGGTACCATGATTGGTGTCCTGACCTTGCTGCTAAGAACATCTGCAACAGGAATTATTTTGTTTTTAGGTACCCAGATCTTCTTGGGTCCTTTGGGGTTAGTTGGTTTGTAGGTTTGTCTAAACTTCTGTTTTGCAATATAATGTTTATTCTGACTTGCCTTTGGTTTAAACACATAAGTACTCTTCTCAGAGCTTGTGTGTTTAATGCCATTCAAGTGACCAAATTTGAATTGAGAGTACAGAGGTGTCTTCCTGATGAAAAGTTTGTCAACAGGTTTTGGATTTCTTCCAGATGAAGACTCATATCCAATGCCTCTTCTGTTGTTTCCACTAACACCATAGATCATGGAAGCCATCTTGCTTCTGTCTATGCTCTTAGTGAGAAACCTCTGAAAACTAGAGTCATATTTTTCTAAAATATTTTCACATGACTTAGTCTCAGAATCAGATTCTTGTTGAGTTCTATCAAAGTCATTTTTGATTTTTAAATTTATTTATTTCTGCTCAACAAGTTCTGTTTTCAGAAGATCAATCTCAGATTCAAGATTGCATTTCAGCTTCTTGTATTTGAGTTTGATGTTGTTATAACTTTTAAGAACTTCTGTTAAAACTTTAATGAGTTCTTCTTTGGTAAGTTTAGCCATTACCTCTTCTGCATCATCATCAGATTCAGATTTTGATTCATATCCAGAGGTACCTTCCTCTTGATCCTCTATCCTGGCCATCAGTGCAACGTTTGCACATTCTTCTTCTGATTCAGAAGATGACTCACACTCATTTGAGTCATCCCATGTTGCCATCAAAACCTTCTTCTTTTTGTTGAACTTCTTCTTAGGTTTTTCTTTCAGAAGTTTGGGGCAGTCATTCTTGTAGTGCCCAGGTTCTTTGCACTCATAGCACACCACTTCTTTCTTGGCAGATCTTCTGTGACTAGAAGATTCCTTTCTGTTATCAGATCTTCTGAAGTTGTTAAACTTCTTTCCCTTGTGCTTCCAGAGTTTGTTAATCCTTCTGGACAGCATGGACAATTCATCTTCTTCAGAAGAAGAAGATTCTTCAGAGCTTTCTTGAATGACCTGCAAAGCTTTAGCAGTTTTGTTAGATTTTAAAGCTATGGATTTACCTTTATCTTTCTTCTGGGGTTCATCTTCCTCCAGCTCAATTTCATGGCTTCTCAAAGAACTGATAAGTTCTTCTAAAGAGATCTTGTTCAGATCTTTTGCCATCTTCAATGCAGTCACCATTGGTCTCCATCTGGTGGGAAGACTTCTGATGATTTTCTTGACATGATCTGACGTTGAGTAGCCCTTGTCCAGAACTTTCAGACCAGTTGTAAGAATCTGAAATCTAGAAAACATAGTTTCCACATTTTCAAATTCTTCCATTTTAAATGCCTCATACTTCTGTATGAGCGCCAGAGCCTTGGTCTCTTTAACCTGAGAGTTTCCCTCATGAGTCATTTTGAGTGATTCAAACATGTCATGAGCAGTATCTCTGTTAGTAATCTTCTCATACTCAGTATGAGAGATTGCATTAAGCAATATAGTTCTGGCTTTGTGGTGATTCTTGAAGTCTCTTTTCTGCACTTCAGTAATTGATTTTCTATCAATCTTTTTGCCATCCTCACCAGTAGGATGTTCATATCCATCAATGACCAAATCCCAAAGATCAGCATCATACCCAAGAAAAAAACTTTCTATTCTATCTTTCCAATAGTCAAATTTTTCTCCATCAAACATTGGAGGTTTGGTACTGATCCTATCCCTCTCTTCATATTTATTGTTGATATTTGACATTGAATTATCAGCCATGATAACAAATAAATATATTGATCAAAGTATATCTCTCTGGATCTTTACTGACACTGTTAAGTGATAGCACACTCAGAACCGGAGCTCTGATGCCAACTGAAGGTGAGATAATACTTAGAAGGGGGGGGGGGTTGAATAAGTATGGAAAATTAAGACTTGAAAATAATCACACAATTATTTTTATCCTGGTTCGTTAAACAACTACTCCAGTCCACCCTTCCAGAGTGATTTGCCTTTCTCAACAAGGACTTAATCCACTATTAAATCAAACTGATTACAATAGTATCACCTAAGAACTACAGTTCTTAGTCTTCTCAAGAGCTACTGATTCTAACTGAATCCTCTTAAGGAATATCCTTTACAATCAATGTAAATTAAATACAAGAGTTTTTAATGCTTCTATAAAGCTATAATCACAACAGTGATTTTTCTCTTAAGTTTAAGTACAATGAGATTCTATGAAGAATAAGAATGAGAGCTTATAGAATATTATGATTTCTTTTCAGCAAGTGTGTAACTGAAGAATGAAGTGAAGATCTCCTTTTATAGGCAGCTGAATCATGCAAGCTGAACGTTGAAAAGAGAGTCTCAAAAGGTCTGAGCCTTTTTTGTCTTCACATGTACTGACCTTTCCTTGAAATAGATGGCACAGAAAAATCCTTTTTGTCTGTGTAAGTGTGTCTAGCACAAATAAGGAAAGAGACGTTGAATAGTTCCAACGGATATATTCTTGAAAACACTTCTTCAGTTTCAGCAAGTTCTTCAGAGTCTGAATGGATCAGAGTCTTCTAATGAAATTCAGAACTATGCTGTATCAGAGTCTTCTGCAGCGTGTGTGCTTCTAGCGTGTTGATCATCAGAGCATTTTGACACAGAACTTCAGTACTCAGCAGCGTAGGTACTTTCAGAAACTTCTGTAGACTTAATGCTTTGAGAAACTCTTCAATCAATATTCTTCTATACTTCTGATGCTTCAGCTTCAGATGCTTCTGATTATCTTCAGATGCTTCTGACTATCTTCAGATGCTTCTGACTCAGAATGTTCTGGAGCTTCTTGCTTCAGATCCTTCTGGAGACTACGCTCAGGATCTTCTGTAAGGAGCAAACAGATTCTTCTGTAAGGTGCATCTGGCGCTTCAGAGTCTGAATAGCTTCTTGTATTCAAGGCAGATTTGCTTCTAGAGAGTTAATATAATATTAATCTGCAGTAAAACTCTCAAACAAATTTTAGAGTATATAATTCTTAAATATAAATTTCCTAACAGTTATCATCAAAACAAAGAGTAATTATTAAGAACCAATCTGTGTTCTAACAACCACACACTCTACAGTGAGTATCTTAATACTCGGAAAGGAAGAAGTCTACATTCAATCCTCTCTTTTTAATTCAACACAAAGAGAACTTTATCCTTATATTAAAGATAATTTTGAGAAGATGCGGGAGAGATAGGAGATGGATACAAATATATACAGGATACAGATAATGTACAGAATATATAACCAATAGTCCACCAATTAGAATTTTATGGTTTTGATATTTATTAGGTGTTTTGAAAGAATGTACAAGTCAGTTTGAATATATACAAGATAAGGATAATATACAAGTTATATAATAATATGTACAAGAATATAATGACTGAATTTAAAACAATTAATATTTGACAGTAAGTAAAGTTAGTGGTTAGTGGTTAGTTTGTTAGTGAATTGAATCGGAACAAATGTGATGCTAAACCGTCGTAGCTCGACTTATGATGGAAGTCGAACTATAAGAGGTCACGTAGTTTGATATCCGTGCAAAAGACAAGATAGAGAAATGATATTGAAGATCATTCTTCGATTTAATCGTGTCGCACGGACCAAAAAAGGTGGGATCTCGTCTTAATCGTAAACATTATGTTGATTAATCGAAGGTAGTCAATCACGATCCCAAAGTAAAGAAAATGACCCAAATGGTCATCTTCCATAGATTTGAAATCGAGAAGGTTATCGACTTTGATAAAACGACGCTTACGAATAGAAGACTTCATAGGTCGAGGAAATTGAAATAAAATCGAAAGGAGAAGAAATGAGGAGAGAAAAGGAAGGTGGTCTGGGGGAAACCTTCATATATCAATAATTTGACTAATGATGGTTTTAGGGGGTCTCGTCATCGACCAAAAAAAAAGCGACGAAAGATGAATAAAAATCAAAAATGACAAGTTGTAAAGAAAATATATAAAAACGCTAAAAAATGATAGAATATATTAACAACTTCTTTTTAAAACAATTATAAAGAAAACTTCTAGAACTTATATACATAAACATTATATTTACAAACTTTGAAAGAACTAATTTATAAATAACAAATTAACAACAACTAATTTTAGAAAATCAATTATATGAAAATTTAAAAAAAGGGTCTAATTGAAAACAAAATCCACAGTGGGCCTCTTAGCCCACCCAACGAAAACTCCTTGCTTTTAGAATTATTGTAATTTTAAAATAAGTAAAAAAAAAAGAAAAATAAACAATCCCAATAGAGGAAACGGACGTCCACACATCACCAACATCTGAGGGTTACGAAGAAGACGTAGGCTTTTGGCACAAATGGAAGAAACAACGCGGATGCATCAACGCGATCCTCATTCACATCGAAAGATATTCTCCTCTTTAACTCATCTTCTTCTATTTCTTACTCTGTTATGGATTTGAGAATTCTCTGTTGTTTCACTATTGTGTTTGAGTTGGAAAAATATGGGTTTGGGATTTAGCAGTGAAAGGAAGGTGGTTTTTTGTGGTGAGTTAAAAAGGGTTTAGAAGAGAAGTTGGGCGGAGGTTTTGCGAGCGAATGGGTTGCAGTTTGGAGGTTGGCAATGGATTTCGGTCACAGTCTTTAGCGGTGTCGTTTCTGCGGTTTTTGGCTAGCGAAGTTGTTGTGGTTTTGGTCCTTTTTCTGGGTTGGAGTTTTGAAGATTTGGGAAGATGATGGTAGTCGGAGGTTAAGGGGTTTTTTGACGGAGGTTTATGGAGAAGTCAGAGGGTTTGGTTGAGGTTAAAGGGGATGGTTTGTAGAAGGATATTGGTGATGGAATTGGATTTTGAGAGTGTGTTGTTGGAGAAAGTTTGAAGGGCTTACGATTTTGGGAAGGGATTTCCGTAGCTGTTTGGAGATGGAAGAGCAAGGGTTTCGAAAATAGGTTGAGGAGGATGAATGACAATGGCGGCTGGGTTTTTTTAAAATTCTAACTTCTAAAACTATCTAAATTCTATTAAAATTCTAATTAAACTATTAGTACTATTAACAAACAATATATGTACAAAATGTTAATGTTTTGAAAAGAAAAAAAACGAAAATATTTATAAAAAAAAGGGAAGGACAAAATTTAGGGTGTGACACACGTGCTACCGGTGACTGTAGCAGGTCTCTGGTCTTTTGGTGATTTTGTTGGTTAATTGGTTTCTTGGTGAGGGTCGGTGCATTCTGGGTACAATTTCTCATATCGAAGCATCTTCATACATTTTTCAGTTGTTTTGCATACTTTTGCTTCCCCATGTAAAAACTTGTGTCTGGCCTGACTAAAAATTAAACAACAAAAAGAAAATGGCTTAGTAATAAAAAGCGTGGGTTGCCTCGCACGTAATACTTTGTTTAATGCCGCATGGCTCGATGTTCCATCTCACTATCCTTCTAATCGAACATCTTCTATCGGTGCACCTCTCTGCCCTTGGTAGTATGGTTTTAGTCTCTATCCATTGACATTGAAAATATCCCCATTTTTCTCATTTTTAAGCTCCACAGTTCCATGAGGGAACACTTTATGAACAACGAATGATCTAGACCATCGAGACTTCAACTTTATAGGAAAAAGCTTCAACCTGGAATCAAACAGCAGTACCGATTGTCCTTCCCGAAATTCATTTCACTGGATTTTTTTTACCATGCCATTTCTTATTGTCTCCTTTGTAAATCTTGGCATTTTCATAGGCTTGATTCCTAAATTCTTCTAACTCATGAAGTTGGAGAATTTGGGATTCACCAACTTTTGAAAGATCGTAGTTTAGAAATTTGGAGGACTAAAATACTTTGTGCTCTAATTCAAGCGGTAAATGACACATTTTTTCATAAACTAGCTGATAGGGAGCCATACCTATTGAAGTTTTGAATGTTGTTCTATACGCCCACAGTGTGAGGGAAAAGTTTCTCATAGTTAGCTATACTTGTTTTAATGATGTCAAAACTTACATAGATAGAAAAATGTACTTTAGACGGTATCATTGTGTCGCATATGCATACCTTATTCCTCTTGCGTCAAACATCAGTCAAAAATATTTTTAGATACATATAGAAAAAGTACAATATAGGTTTGTTCACGTTGGTCTTGCGTGCAATATGGTGGAGTATCTCAAAAGTAGCTAAATACATGAAAATATGCATATTTTCATATTCTGTGTCTTCGAGTCGACTCAAAGAATGTTCTGGTCGACTCATACAAAAGGTATTTTGCATGGTCTACTCTCAGGAATGCTCGCGTCGACTCTCCCATCGATTTATATTGTGTTCTTTTCTGTCTGTCTAAATTTGTATCCTTCACGTCGACGCATGACCTGTTCCGGTCGATGTAAAGTGTTGTTTTCTGCATAATCTGGAATTCGGGAGAGCTCAGGTCGACCCTTCCCTTTCTATAGGTCGACCGCTCGCGCGTTTTTTTATCAAATTTCTGTTATGTGAAATTGTTAAAGTATTTGTTAAGTTGGTTAATTGTTTTTGACTTGCATATATATTGACTTGGCTCATTCTTCATTAAAAAAAACAACAAGAAAAGTGAAAATAGACACTGATTTTGTTTTCATCCTCTTTCTTGCATTATCTCAACAACTACACATAATCATTTTTGTTGTGCATTCTGCATTATTGAGGTGATAACGTCCAAACATAGGATTGGTGTAATCAGGTTTGGGTTGAGAAATCAGTGGGTTTTTCTTGAATAAAATTATTAGGGTTTTGTCCTCCAAGAATCTTGGATTTTGGGGTTTTTGCACGAATCGGTCCATCACAGATTCAGCCGAGCGAAGGTAATCGAAGAACAGGAGGTTCTGTTAGTTTAGTAGTGGTAACCAGAGGATTGTGAAAGGAAGATTCGGGTTTGAAGCATTGGTGATTGAAATCATCCGGGCATGATTTGAAGACCATAGGGTTATCCAAAGGGTGTGCCATAATCAGAGGTTTATTCATCGCGTTCGAAGGACTTGATTCCGTTTGAATCAAGGGAAGAGAAGGAATAGGCTTTGCATCAACAATTGGGTTTGATTGTTTGAATTCTATTGCTTCTCTTGTAGACATTTGCAAACATGTTATATATATATACAAGTCTTAATTCCATTTTTTGAATTGAGGGCAGACGCACCCCGAGTGAGGACGACAATGGAACAACCTCAACAAATTGGTGTTCTCTCTTTATTTTTCAATTTCTTAATTTCTGAGTTTGTGTGCAAACAATTTAGTTGATCAAAATTTTGATGTGTACCTTATTACAATCCTTTATTGTGATTGAATACTTTAGCACTTCACTTACATATTGAAATTCGCTTGTGGTGCCATGCACACCAAGTGTTTGACTAATTGTGTGAACACAAACACTTGTGCTGTCTTTTAAATTGGGTTATATTTTTCACGCATTGGAAACAGTCCAACCTCATAGTGAATAAATTCTAGTTGATGTGTGTTCAAATTAGTGATTCTAAAATCTCATTTTTATTGGATTCCATAGGCTTTGCATATATCCGGTCTTTTCGGTAAAGGTTTGTTTTAGACGAATATAGTTCCTCGTCTGCTTCCACCTAAAAAAGTTTTAAAATCAAATATTGGTAAGCGCCGACTCTGTTTTTAACAAGTGATTTATTCAACCCCCCTTCTAGATCTGCACCGTCATCTAACAAGTGGTATCAGGAGTGTCGCTACCGCGAAAATAAGGTGTCGGCAAAACTGAAGAGTCGCCACCTTTCGTTATTTATCCCACATAAAGGGAAAGGAAACGATCGGAAAAACCTGACGAAAAGGTATAAGATAAGGTCATCACAACCATGTCTAGATTCGGGAGTTGGTTACGCAAGGGGAAGGTATTAGCACCCCTCACGTCCATCGTACTCGATAGGATCCACGCTTGTTGTTTATCTCGAAGGGCTGATTAATCTATCTAGCTAAAAGTATGGTCTGAAAAGAAAGGAAAATGACTCGGCAGAACACAGCAGTTCTATGCCTACGTGTTCCCGTCTGCAACGAGAAATCAGAGTCAACGTAGTTCGGCTAACTATGGGTTACGGGGGGAAGGTTGCTCGCCGAGATATCACATCTCGTGCCTACGTACTTTCACACGACGTGAAAGATCAGAGGAAACGTAGTTCGGGCTAACAAGACCACGCGTTTGGTTCAAACGTGTTACCCGAGTAGGGTTAACAGACGGTTCCAGCAGTTTGTGTATGCAGCTCGCTCGGCGGAGACTTAGGCGTTACCGTTTGCGGAAGAACTGAGGGTTAACAAAACTCTCCTCATGAAAATGGTTTCCAAGTATTAAAGGTCCCAGAGGATGAAAGGAATTTGATCTTTGTTTTTGAAGTCTTTTACGGAAGAAATGTTTTTTATGGGTGTTTGTAGTCCGTACAGCTCTAGAGACTATGACCTGAGAACGAATCAGTCGCATATCGTCCAAAGGACGTATACTAAACACTCTAGACGATTGAGAGGAGGCCGCTCAATTATCATTACACAAGTAGCTTAAGGCTCGTAACGCGCTTGTACTAACTTGCCTTTATTACATTTTTTTACTATTGTTTTGAGATGAGAAGAGAAAGGACGCACTAAAGAGGAACTAATCCAATCCTAAAGTTGTCATGCAAAGTTGATCCTATGATTGAGGTTAGGAGGGAGCTACCTAATGTTATCATGCATGGTTAGAACCCTAATGTCTGTCACATTCCGACTTGAACAAGAAGGAATGGAAATCCTAAGGGAACATGGCAAAGGAAAGCAACGACAAAAGAAATAATCTGAAAGAAATAACTGTAAGTAAAATGCATGCAATGCATCAATACAAGCAGAAGGAGACAAACTCAACTTCTAGAGCAAACAAGCGAAAGCCAAACAGTAACAGACAAGCAGAGGGAGACAGACTCAACCTCTAATGTAAACACACAGATAAAAAGAAAAACAACACACAAGCAAGGGGAGGATCACCTCAACCCTTAATGCAAACAAGCAGAGGGAGACCCACTCAACCTCTAAGCAGTGATGCTCCTAACCTAAGATATTCTAAACATGAACCTATTCTAATGCATCAAGCAATTCAAACAAGGAAGATAAACCATAATGAGCAACAGGGAAGTCATCCCAGGCTACATCAGGTTGGAGGTGTATCAATACCAGAGTCTATCATGGGCTCAACCTCTTGAGGAATGCACAGAATCCAACCAAGGGAAGGATTAGGCTCTCCCAAGAGGGATCCTTATGTCAATAGGACAGAAAAGACTGGGTACTAGTCCTAGATATCAATCTAAGGTTTCTGGTTTAAAGTGTATCAACACTGAATGTCCATCTCAGGCTCAACCTGTTGAGGAATGCACAGAATCCAACCAAGGGAAGGATTAGGCTCTCCCAAGAGGGATCCTAAGAAAAGGACTTTGAGATGGATGACAGTATATAAACCAAGGGAATATACCATGCCAAGAATGTCAATCCAAGGCTCAACCTCCTGAGGAATGCACAGAATCCAACCAAAGGAAGGATTAGGCTCTCCCAGGAGGGCTCCTTATCAAGACTTTGAAAGAGAAAGATAGTACAAACCAAAGGAATGTACTATACTGGGGAATGTCAATTCAAGGCTCAACCTCCCGAGGAATGCACATAATCCAACCAAAGTAAGGATTAGGCTCTCCCAGGAGGGTTCCTCTTCAAGACTTGGAGAAAGAGGGTATGGCAAAGCCCAAGGAAGAAATCACATAGGGGACAGAAGGCAACACAACACTTCTAAGAAACCCTACAGACTAGCCACAAGGGCCACCTAGACTAGGGGAATCTAAAGCTCTATCAAGGCTTCAACAAGGTTCTAATGAGATATCTACCTACCTTCTACTCTATCAAGAAAGGATATGAAGCTTAGAATCATCTAATGGTCACTATTGAGGTTTAACTAGGGGAAGCACTAAGTTAGAAGAACCCTAAAAGATAGCCTAAGTATTAAATCTAATTAAAATACTAAATGAACTTCTAAAAACCTATGAATTTTTCCAAGGGATCCTAAATGTGTTGGGAACCTAGGGTAAAAGGATCAGAGCCTAAATCAATGCTCAAGGTCACCTATGAAATTCTAAACCAAGAGGTGCCAAATGAAAGTTCAAAAGGGGAAGCCTCTAAAAACCTACTCCAAAACAGAACTTAGGGTTATCTAAAAATTAGGACAAAAATCCTACAATCTCATCAATGAGTCTACAACCAGCCAGCAAAATACTAAGTTCTAATTCTATGGCAAAAAGGAGTACAAAAATCAGAAAGAAACAAGCATAAAATGCCACATTAAAAGAATTCAATAAAATGGAAAAATAGCAAATAAATTGTAAATTGCACAAAAATAAAATCCAAGGGCATCAAAAAATTAAAAATTAAATCAGGAGCATGCACATATTTTTTTAATATTATTATGACCATTATTCTATTTATTATGAATTAAAGAAGATGAAAACAATTAAAGAAAATTAAAAATGAATTAACTAAAATCAAAAGCCAAGAAAATATTAGAGTTGTTAGATCTGATTACTGGTAAACTAATCTAAAGGTCTCAGCGCACGCCAGCACATTAATGGAACGCCGCGTTTTGGATGGTCAAAGGTCCAAGTCTCAGGACGAATCACATGCACACGATCTGCTTACAAAGTCAAGCGCTTCAACCTGATCCAAGGGCTCTGGCTCATCGTCTTCAATTTAAACCTGCAACTGGGAGGGAATCAGGACGATGGTCGGAGAAGACCTCCGATCGTCTTCTCCGGCGAGGCAAATAGTGACACAACCTCAAATCTTCACCAAAACGACTGAAATTGGTACCGTTCTCCTCGGTTTTTCACGAGGATCATGAATCTCTCATCAAAACTTGATAATTCTCCATGAATCTTGGAATACGACAGTGAACAGAAAATATGCCATAATCTTGATCATCACCAAACTTCAAATTAAAGCCAAGGATCTCTTCCTCACTCTTCAGAGATCATCCTAAGCTATTCAAATCATGCTAAACCTTCAAAATCAGGTAGTTATGATCTCAAACAGAAATTGGATCATGACCTAAAGTGTCTCTAAACTCCAACATTATGAACCTAAATCCATCTATATTCTTCACTAATCCTTAACCACAGTCTAAATCATGCTGAAGCAGTCTAAATCAAGAGCAATTTTGAAGTTTACCTACCTGAACTGAAGCTTGAAATTGGAGTGGTTGCAGAGTGAAACCTTGTGCCAAACTATGCAAATTCCTTCCTTGATAATCAATGAAGCTAATAAGATCCACAATTTGCCTTGAAATCTTCTGGAAAAGCAAAACCAATTTTGGATTTGAGAGCTACAACCTTCAACTGCTGTAACTGATTTCTCCACCAAACTGCTTCCAAAAGTGATCTGGAATGGACCTGAGACTTAAATATGATCTGTTTGGACAATTATTAGGCCCAATGAAAGCCCAATCTGAGATATCCAATTTCCAACTTTCCTCCAAAATTGCAACCATGGAAGTCACGAATTCCCTCTGTCTCAGCCTCAAAAATGCTTCATACACATTGCACATGACTTATTGAACATGAATGGACCAAATGGAGTCCCTAATTTCATCCAATGGTGGAGCTTGAATATGTAACTTCACCATGAAGTAACAAAGAGAAAAACCATGAAACATGCTTCAAACTGATTTTTTACCAATGCCAATGTACTCAAAATGTCACTTCCACTCAAAATATGCATTCATTTGGCCTTGTTTGCACACTTGTGAATTTATTTTGAATTTTCTCCTTTTATGCCTTTAATAAATGCCTTTTGTCAAATTCCTTCAAACCAACTCTTGTTCGAAGCCAAATAAATGCCTCATGGATACATGGTTGACCTTAAAATCCCATTTTGAGCAAGTTTTGTGTGGGACAAAACTTCATTTGAAGCTCACAAGATAGTGAAAATGACCCATAATCCAAAATGACCTATAATCTCACTTTCCCAAAATACCCCTGACTTGTAAACCTCATAACTTGATTTCTACAAATCAGATGAAAGACTTCAAGTACATTTTGGAAAGCTAAGACCAAGACCTACAACTTTCATGTTGGCCAAAAGTTGAGGAGAAACATCCTTCGAGGTCAAAAGTGCCTTGGAAGTTGGTGAACTTTCACAGATAAAATTCACATTCATCTGGTGACCTGTAACTTGTCTGGATCATAACTTGAGTTCTATAAATCCAATCAAGGACTTCTAGTACTCAAATTAAATCTAAGAACATGTGCTAAAAGTTCCATGTTGGTTAAAAATTAAGATGAAACTTGTATCTTGATATAAGTGGTCTTGAAACCAGGCACTAAATAGGGGATTTTAACTTGAGAACCCTAGTTTAGCAACTCCTCACACTTTGAATTCTTCTTGAATTGATCTTGGAATATCACCTCATGTATCTCAACACATCCTTCCATGATCACAAAGACTTAGAATTAAGTCTTAATCTCCTTCAATTGCACAGTTGACTCAAGGTTCACCAGATGAAAACCCTAATTGCAACACCTTCAACTGTGACTTTCCACACTTGGCATAAACACTTGAATGAACTCTACCATGACCCTCAAGGCCTCCAATGAGCTCTATCCATATATCCTATCCATGATCAAGGATTCACTACCCATTGATGGTCTTCAATTGGCCCCCAAGTTAGGAGATGAACCACATACCAGTATCCAAACTTCTCAAGAGCACAACCCACTTTCTGATGACTTTGGTGACCTCTCAAGCTTGAATAAGACCTCTAGATAGGCTCCTCTTGATATAAACCACACTTGATCCCCTGCTAAATGAATAATGATATGCTATGCAAATGCTAGACCAATGACATGCTAATGCAATGAAACAAAAGCCAAGTAAGAAAAAGTTAGGCAAATTTTGGGGTGCAACAGCTGCCCCTATTCAAGCGACTTGGACCTGACTGGATGAAGAGCGAACGACTCTCAGACAATCAAGGTAAAAGATAGTTGAATACCAAAGAACCCAGTAATTTGCCCACCCAAGAAAATAAGCTGCACAAACTGCTTGGGGAACAAAATCCAGAAAATTGAACCCAGTTGTCACGGCAACAACTGATCAATCATCTGATACAGAACCTGATTTCAACATTAACCACCTGTGTAACACCACAAGCGTTGAATAACACACTAGATCAACAACAATCAAACTTCAAAGATACACCACAATAAGCGGGCATCGAGCCATAGGACCACATCAAAATACCATCCTTGACTTTCCATCTCCGAAGGGACGAACAAAGCACTACGTAAAGCGCGAACCAGGCATCTGAAGACCTGAATAAGCAACTCTGCGAGAAACATTTCCGACACTACGGGTATTTGCACTATGTAAAGCGCGAACTTGACATCTTTTTCCGAAGAAACAGGCGAAGTACTAAATAAAAGTACTAATCTGGCAGCCGAAGACTTGAACGAACAACTCCACGGGACCAACTCCGTCAACACGGGTAACAACTCCGTCAACACAGGTAATAACTCCGTCAACACGGGTAACAACTCCGTCAACACGGGTAACAACTCCATCAACACGGGTAACCTCTCCGTCAACACGGGTAACATCTCCGTCAACACGGGTAACAACTCCGTCAACACGGGTAACATCTCTGTCAACACGGGTAATATCTCCGTCAACACGGGTAACAACTCCGTCAACACGGGTAACATCTCCGTCAACACGGGTAACATCTCTGTCAACACGGGTAACATCTCCGTCAACACGGGTAACATCTCCGTCAACACGGGTAATATCTACGTCAACACGGGTAACAACTCTGTCAACACGGGTAACATCTCCGTCAACACGGGTAATATCTCCATCAATACGGGTAACAACTCCGTCAACACGGGTAACATCTCCATCAACACGGGTAACATCTCCGTCAACACGGGTAACATCTCTAAAGGTTTAATCCATGAGATTTTTTTAACGCTGACGTGACAGCAATCCGAGGAAAACTCTACTGGGGAAATTCTGACGTCAACTGCCAGACACTTACTTTGACAACAAGTAACGACTTCAAAGATCTAATCCCTGAAATCTTTCCTTTTAAAGCGCTGACGTAACAGCAATCTGAGGAAAACTCCGCTGGGGAAGAAGAGAAACTTAACCAAGCGACTCTGATGAGGGAACACATGATTGGACGAATGTTATCATCACATATCTCATGCCAAAAATTTGAATATTCGAAAACCATCCTGAACAAGAATTCCAATCACCTGCAGGGAAAAACACCTAAAAACAAAGAGGTAACTAACCTGGCTTATGTTTCAGAATGCATATGTTTGAAAGTGGCGTAATGCTCCATACGACATGGAAATGCTACGTGTTTGGGTAGATGCTATGCACGATGCAAATGCAAAGAGGCGTTCCCGCAAAATAAATGCCGGAGGAACAAAACCAAACTTCCGCTGGGGGAAGAAACAATCCTGCTGGGGATATCTCAGAATATTCGGAGCTACAAACTCTGCAGAGGATGAACAATCTATTGGAGGATAGACAACCTGCTGGAGCACAAAAAGAACAATCCTGCGCGGGGATGAGCCTTTCAAAACAAAGATAACCTGGTTGCACCTTGTGAGGACTTCACTGGGGATTAAAGGTGCACATGACCACTGCTGGGAATGCACATATGATCGCGACTTTCTATGTCTAATACAACCTAACTGCAAGTGCACAGTCTATCGCGTAGTAATAATAGATATCGATCCCACAGGGACTCGTAATCAAACTAGTGTTCTCAGGAGTTACTATGTTTAGCTAGGTAGAATATGTTTAAGGGAATAAGATTGTCACTAAAAGGGAACTAAGAATGCTACTTAGATTATAAATGATTGAATCGATATGCAGTAGTTGTGTTCTTCAGGGATTTGACAAGTTACTGGTGTATGAAATAATTTTCAAAGTTTATTTAAGCAGAAAATGGTGATTTGAAGACTCTCGCCTCACGATGGTTATTGACGCTAATCATAATTCTAAGGGCCAAACGTACACTTTCGTATCCCATTCGGGGTTTAAATTATTTTTTGGAAATCTCTAAGTTCTAATTCATTTTAAAGTGCTTTCGTTGTTATTAAAATGAATGACTAGTGTTTACTATCTGACCTTACCGCAGCTTTCGCTTGTTGGTTCGTATCTTAATTAATTTCCCACTTTCGTGGCAAAACTACTTTTAAATAAGTTCTCGCTTTCGCGACGAAGTTTATTCAGTAAATTAATTTTAAACACTCAGACCATAAATTACTTTTGAAAAGAAAGTTTTTCAACCAGTTGTTATCAAATCCCATTCGAATTATTACCACATATCGATTACTTAAGTTTAGCTAGACATGGATTTGGGAAAGATAAAACATAAATAAAAGCAATAAATAATAATTTGCATTATAACAAAACTGGAATCGATTGAAATGAGAAACCTGTAAATATTCCAATTGGCCTTTGGGCAGATCCTCCACAGACGTTGGCAGGATTCTGGTCTTTATGCCAAATTGATCGTACAATAAAAGTAGAAATTACAGAAGAATGAAAATGGAATGCAGGAAAAGGTAAAGAGAAACAAATAAGAATATTGAACTGGAAAGTATGCTCTGGAAATAAATTTGGCAGCACTTCGTTGTATGAATGCAGCCCCCTTTCTGAGGTCCCCTTCTTCCCCTTTTATAGAAGTGGAATTCTAACGGTTATCATTGAAGATGATGGACTTTGAGGCAGATAATTTAGGGAGTAGTGGTTCACTCTGTGGGAATTGGAATTGCTTCTGTTACGTGAAATTGAAGTGGGGCGTTTTTGCCTGCATGACGGTCGTCACAAGGTGTGACGGTCGTCACCCGTGTGACGCTCGTCATGGAGTTGTGACGGTCGTCACATCAGCAAAAACAGCCTTCTGCTCTTTTCATGATGTTTTCACTCCTTTTTCGTCCATATTTCATCTGAGATTGCTTCTTTTCTTCATGTTGCCTTGTTTAGACGTGATCGTCGAATACCTGCAAAACATCAGACAAATAACACGGAAATAACCTGAAATCGGATCGAAAACAGTTAAACTTTAGTTGAATTATGCATCAAAATATATATACGATTTCGTGTTATCAAACTCCCCTAAGCTTGAATCTTTGCTTGTCCTTAAGTAAAACATGAAAAGGTCGGCAAGCACGAGGCAGCTTCTTCGTTCGCAGAGTTGGGAAAAACCGGGATTCTTGGTAGGAACAAGACGAGTATCATGACGACACTGGACTACAAGTCTTCGGAGGTCTCCTTTTTATGCAAATCGGTCCCAGTCATGCTATTGTAGCTTGGTGTCAAGGTTCTCGCGGCAAGTTCACCCTGTTTGTTCTAGCGCAATCACATTAAGCCCGTTGTCCGTACACTTTCATGGCAAGTCGACCTGTTAGTGAATATGATCTCATTTCTATTTTTGATCTTCTTCATTGATCATAAGCTTATGTCATTGATTTTTCAATGAGTTTTCGTGCCGTTGGGCTAAATGCTCGGGTGAGGAGCACCTAACTTAGAAGGAAACATGTCTTATATTTTTGGGCTATTTAGCTCTCTTTTCATGATTTTTCATCTTTTTGGAGATCATACACTTATTTGCATCGGTCGCTCGCTTAGAAGTGTTTTAGGATGGTGCTAACTGCTAGTATAAACTACTTGGGGTTGAGTTTGCGTAGACACTTGAGACTTTGGTACACGTAGGTAGTGAAACCGACTCACATAAACCGGAGATCTAAGGTGTCAGGACGGTACTGGTTTTGTTAGAACTATCGTTTCCTCGGAGTTTCAAAACTTGTTTTGAACTCGGGTGCATTCTCGTGGTGCTTTTGCTTTTGAGGAACGAACGAAAATTTTTGTTTACGTTGAATAATGTGGGGATGTTTGCGTAACGGAGGAAGTATATATAAATGAGCTTTATTTGCTACAAATAGAAAATGTTTAAATAGAAATTACGAAAATTCAAAGTACAGTGGAATGGAAATAAAGGCTCCGCTCCCACACTATCTCAATCAGTGTCCCCACTGATTTTGAAGCATGCGAGAGGGAGATACAACTGAAATGAAAGTACAAATAACTGAAATATAGTAAACAAATATAGAAAGATGGATGACTAATCACGTTCGCTGCCTCGGTCACGTCCACGCTGGCGTCCTCTGGCTCTGGCAAGGGTTACTCTGTCCTCATAACTCATAGCGCCGGTGTGGTAGACGATGTCCCGGAGTCCTTCGACCTGCAAGGTCAGATTCGCCAGGTTCTCAGTGATAGTAGCTTGGCCGGTTTGAAGTTGTTGCATTTGAGTCTGGTGCCAAGCTTCGAACTGGTCAGGTCGCTGATTCTGCTGCTGCAGCATCGCGAGTATCTGTGCCTGCTGGTCTAGAGAGCGGCGGAGGTCCTCTTCTGTGTAGTCTGGCACTGGATGATGGCGGCGGCGGCGAGAGGATGTACCTTCGGGAGGAGGAGGCTGCGATGCCTCTGGCTGCTCGGACCTGTCCAACTCAGCTTGGATTTCATCGTCAGAACCTTGAGTGTGGTCCTGAGTAGGAACAGCAGCAGCAGGAGGGGCAGTGAGGTCAAATAACCAGTTGGTACGATCCTCTGGGTGTGTGCGGGTGCGGGACGGAAGGATGATGCTTCGGACGATCTTGCCACGCACTACCGGATGGTACTTGCCGTCAGCTCTGGAGCGGATAAGATGAGAGGCTCTGCAGTGGTCGGTGTCAAGGAACACCGAGGGGATGGAATGGAGGTGATGGAGGCGGTCGCCAAGGTTCAGTCCAAGTGCAATGGCAGTGACAATCCCGCCAAAGTAGAATGGCTTGGAGCCACGGTTGCAGTTGGCCTGAATGTGAGCCAGCAGAAACGGAGCGGCGTTGACAGGCTCGTTGTTGAAGACGCAATGGAGGAAGAAGAGCTCTTTCGAGTTCACCTCGTGGTTGCTGTCTCTGGCGAAAATTGTGTTGCTCAACGCTCTGTGAAAGTACCGGATGGTTGGGTTATGGATATGAGTGGCGTGTAGAGAGTCCCAACCATCGGCATTGATGCCGGTCAACTGATACCACAACGCGAAAGCTTCGTGCTGGAACTGATCGGTGATGCGGCGGTGGGCATTGTCACCTCGAGGTAGCTGTAGGATTGTGGCGATCTGGTTCTGGTTCACGTGGTAGTTTGTGCCGAACATCCGGAAGCATGCGGCACCTGAGTGCTGGCTAAGGTCGCCGCTGGATGTGACGTAAGTAAACGAACTCAAGAACTCGAGAGTGAGTTGTTCGTATGTTGGTAGTGGGTTGGTGCAGAGGTTCCAGATGCCTGCTCTTTGAAGCATCCAGGTTACGCCTTCAAGGAGTCCGAGCTCCGTAAGCGACGGAATGTGTGGATAATGAGTCGGCTGGAGCGACCTCTGATGGAATGCGATGTAGTTTGCTCGATGTCTCTCGCCTAAGTCACCTTCACTGAAGATAATGTTGCTGATATCTGGGGTTTCTGCATTTCTTGCCATTGTTGGAAGATTGAGAGGGTTCTGAAGATTGGGGTTTTTCTGTAGAGTGGGAAGAACTGACAGAAGTGTTATTGGAAGTTTGAGATTGGAGTTGAAATATATGGTGCAATGTGGGGAGGACGAAAATTTGTAGTGGGGTAGGAGTTCTGATGATTGGAAGTGGTAATGGGGGTAGTGGGAGAGAACACGCACCCTGTTATATCAGATAGAAGTTTTTGAATTCGTGACGGTCGTTACGTATGTGTGACGGTCGTCACCCGCGTGACGCTCGTCAGGGTCCTGTGACGGTCGTCACAACAGCAAAATCTGCAGAACGCAGAATTTTGCTCTGAGGGCGTTCTTGCAGTGACTTTTAGGCTTAGTATTGATACGACAATGTAATATAGCAGCCGACAAACAACGAGTAACATAAAAACAGAATAATTAAATAAAAACTTGAATTGAAATAACATAAAATTGAAATGATTGTATGTAGTACATAAAGAAATTAACAATGTGAAAAATCCAAATGATTAAACGAAACTAAACTAAACTAAACTAAACTGAATCTACTGCGAAAAACTAGTATCTAGTCTTTTCGTGTCTTCAACTCATCGAATTTCCGTGCGTAGTAGTCGAGTTGGTCGCAGACTAAATCCATGAAGCCTACCAGTTCGCTGTGCATGCCTGCGATGTCAACTTTTACATTAGTCAGAGCTGCATCAACGTCGTCCAATCGGAGTAAAACGGTATCCATTTTGTCGGTGGTCTCCTTAGGGATAGGCTCAGGATAGGTGTTGTAGTGCGGAGGAGTCGTAGGGTCTACTTCAGCTTCGGACAGAGCATCCTCATAATACATATAGTCGTGTGCCTCAGAGATGTGGTCACTGTCATACATATAGTTCTGTGGTGTTGACTGTGGTGAAGGAGGTCCCATAGGATCATCCAATTCATAGAGCCAGTTGTCCTTGTTGTGGATACTTGTCATCAGATGATCAGGCAGTGTGAATAGCTGTATTGGTTTTTCGTTAATGAGGTACTCATACGGGCCAGGTGTTGCACCCTAAAATTTGACCAACCGGGTCTCGTATTTGGTCCTATGTTTCGACGCATAATCGCATTCGCATCTGCATATTGCATACAATGCATTTTTCATTTGTTTTGATTTTATCAGGGATCACAGCTCTCGTCTCGTGTTTCAGGTGTTTTTTATCAGTTCAGATAGGTAGAATCGATTTTTGGGATATTTCGGTGCCCGTTTATTTTTACCGGCTATTTTGTTGCGCTCTCGCGGTGTTTTGTGTCGTTCGGTGCTTATTTTGTTCCTCTGGGAATTATTGGGATTTTTCTGGATTTTATTGGCATTTTTTAGGGTTTAAATAGCTTTTAAATCATTTTTAGGGTTAATAGGATTTTTTAATAGTTTTTAATTCTTTTTAAATAGATTTTTAATCATCTTTAGGATTTAATAGGATTTTTGATATTTTTAGTTCTTTTTAAATCATTTTTTAGCATTTTTAGAATTTTATAGAATATTAATAGGTTTTAATATTTTAATAGTTGTTAGAATATATTAGATATTAAATGACTTTGATAGAAATATATGATTTTTCTTTTAATATAGAAATAGATAGATTTTTCTTTTTCTTTAATAGATATTATAAATTTTCTTTTATAGAATATAATATAGTTTTTAGAATTAATTAGGATTTATAGAAATTAATTAGATTAGTTTTCAGATTAGATTAATTAAGTTTAGTTTAGTTAATTAGGGTTAGTTTAGTAATTGGGCTAATTCAGTTTTTTGAAGTCTTTTTCTATTTTCGTTTTGGGCCCAATGCAGCCAAGGCCCAGGTTAATCCAGTTTTTGTCCAGAATTAAGTCCATTTTCGTCCAAGAATTTCCAGCTCAGTCCAGCTTTTTCCAGTTGCGTCCAGAAGCTTCCAGAAGCTCCCAGAAGAATTCTCAGCTATAAAACTAGCTCGCCACGTGTTGGCCGAAGGCTGGCCCACGTTTTTCTTCATATCCACGCCACCTCACAGCTTCCATTCCTCTCACCAGGCCACGCGTGGGACACGCGTCTCACATGCGTGTACCCACCCCACTATCACGCCCACGTGTCTCCACCTTAACCCTCGCCTGCAAACACCACCGGCCGGCCTGCATGGCCGGCGGCCACCGCGCCGTCGCCGGAAGCCCCTACATCCCCAGAATCCGATGACCTTCATCTTCCTCCCTGACCTTCATCATCCTCCACCCAGAAAACCACCAAAAAACCCAGAATTCATATCTTCATCTTCTCCGGTAAGACATTCATCTTCCTCATCCAACTTCCGACCACCACCAATTCTCCAGAAAAACTCAGAAACTCAACCTTCACCCATTCATCTTCCACGATCCAGAAAACCCAGAAACCAGAAAGTTCTTCATCACCGATCCACAAATTTCACCTTCATCTCTTCCAGAAAACTCCAGATTCAACCGTGCAACAACTTTCATCAGCCTCGATCTTCACCGTATCCACCAGATGCTTCACATCAAATTTTCCCAGAAAATTCTTCAATCGCCACCAAGTTCATGCATCTTCATCACCGTTCAACAAACTTCAGTGTTCATCAACAACACAAGAATAATCTTCAGAAAATTCCAGATTCAACCTTCATCATCGTGCACTCATCCATTTCCAGAATGAAACTCCAACATCTTCGTCCAACATCTCCAGAAATTCATCCCCAAGTTATCACGAACTTCATCATCTTCAAGAAATCCTCAACGGCTCAACTCGCAATCCCTCATCCCCAAACGGCTTCAACAGGACTCCAACACCGAGTTCCTTCAGAGCTACAACAAGATTCCTTCATCAACACCCTCAGGAAGACTCCATGGATCTTCATCCTCCATCAAGAACACGAACCTTCGTCTCATAAGATCGTTGAGCAATAACTCCATTTCTTGATTTAGAGGTTTATGTTTTCTTGTTTTCATCTTAAAGAAATTGCAACGAAGCTGGGGAATCTGGTAGAAACGGATCGAGTAAGACGAACAAGAATGGACGGAGAAGGAGGTGAAGGTAGGTTACGGCGGCGGCCATGAACAGGCTGAGAGAAGAATCTAGGGTTTTCAGAATGGAGATGGAGAGAGGGAGAAGGAGAGGATGGGTCAGTGGGATTGGGTCAGGCCCAATCAACTTTTTTTGGAACCAGACGCCTCCCCTCACGTTTTTTTGCTGAGAGTGGGCCTCAGGCCCAACGAAACCAATTGCTGATACACTCCCAGTTTCCACATCTCACCCCCCTCCCAATGTTTTTTTTCTGAATTTTGATTGGGCTGGGCCCAATCTCAGTTTTTGTTTTTTTATTTTCTTTTAACACCCCTGTAATAACTGATACCCCCCTCCCTTTTTTCTTGTACTTTTTTATTTTTATTATTTTTCTTTTGTTTAAAGTTGTTAGAAAAAGAAAAGAAAGAGAATATATTTGAAAAATAGAAAAAGATTTGAAAAGAAATATTATAAGAAAATAGAAAGAAAAAGTATATTTGAGAAAAAGAAAAAGAAAAAGGATGTGAAAATATAGTGGAAAAAATAAATAGAAACAATATATAGAAAAGATATGAAAAATATGAAGAAAAAAGAGAAGATATTGAAAAGAAGAAAAGAGGAGAAAATATTCAATAGAAAAATATAGAGAAAAATATGTGAAAAGAAAAGAAGAAAAAAGGAAAAAATATTAAAGTAGGCTTAATATTTTTTAAGTACATTTTCTTTTAGGGATATTTCCATAGAGTTTATTTTACCGATTTTAGGGATAGTTTAGAAGCCCACTTGTTAGGGGGCTATTTTTCATTCAATTTTTCAGGATAGAATAGGATAGCGCTTCCTAAGAGATTCATTTTCAGTATTCACTCATTGTAATCATTTTTTCTGAGATTAATAAAACGAGATTTGAGCTGTGGTCCCGAAGTAGCCGAACTACAGCTGCTCTGATTCTTCGTACCAGACGAAGATATGTAGGCATAGGATGCGATATCCTAGCGAGAACACTAACAACTAATCTTTGTTCTCTCGCGGCTGTGCGATCGAGACCTTCCCGCTGACGACTAATTGATACCCCTTTTTCTCTCTTGCCCAAGTGCATCTGAGACCAAGCCATAGTTTTGCCCATAGGTTCCCGACCCTGTGAAGCCAGTTGTTTTTCTCACTGCTGTGTGAGAGTGTTTTGTTAAGCCGTAGTTAGTCTGAACTACGTAAAGCTCTGATCTTCCATGCAGTGGAAGTACGTAGGCACAAGACGCGAGGTCTTGGCGAGCCAATTTTCCCCGTAGTCCCGAACTACGTTGACTCTGACTTTCTCTCCTGAGAATACGTAGGCATAGAGTGCGACGCTCTATCGAGTCAATTCCCCTCTGTTTAGATTTAGCAGCCGTAGATAGATTGTTTTGCATCCTTTAGACAACCCAAGCAAGCTGGATCCCGTCGAGTACGACGGACGTGAGGGGTGCTAATACCTTCCCCTTGCGTAACCGACTCCCGAACCCAGGTTTTGGTTGCGATGACCATACCTTTTCCCCGTTTTTGCGAGGTTTATTTCGAGCGTTTCCTTTCCCGCTCTGAGGGATAAATAACGCACGGTGGCGACTCTTCTGTCAGCCGGCGCCGATTTTCGCAGTAGCGACAGCTGGCGACTCTGCTGGGGACTTCATAGTTTCCTAGGGATCCAACGTCCCGAAAGCGAGTCAATTTTGGGATCCAACGTCCCTTAAGAGAGTCAATCCTAGCGTTTGTTTGCTTGTCTATTAGGTGTTTATTTATCGATATTATTTGTTGCTGTTGGGGTGTTACGGGTATTCTATGATTGAGATAAGCCGGACCTGGGCTTGAGTATGAGTATGCACCTAGATATAGTTGCGGAGAAGTAGTAGACGAACCTGTCTACTGAGCAGGCACAGTTCCCTACGAAAATCTGCGCTCGGACGAGGTTCTCGCAGAGGTGCTCCTTTCCGGTCCTGAGGATCTGAGGGGAGTCCAGACGTGAGGATTGTCGACTCTGGGAACCGATCAATTGGAAGTTAGCTAAGTGAGGCCTCTTCATGAGATGACGATGCCACTCCTTCTGGGAATCGTATCATTCCTCATGAAAGTCTGTGACGCTAACGACCGCATAGGATGCCGTACCTTATCAGATATAGGTCCACACCTGTGAGTGGGGGGTTTTTTTGTGTGCAGGAAACTTAACTTCCAACCTACCCGTTATTCTGGTCTTCTCTTCAGAGCAACCGTACTCCGTCAGCAGTGCAACAATATTTAGATTGTGTGGGAGCTGTGATCCCGTGTTTGTTGCATTGCATTGCATTTGCATAGGCATCTTCGCATCATATTGCATACCATTCGCCAGCTAGTCAGAGATCTTATCCAGCCGTTATTTTGATCCTGAAGGTGAATATTGAAGACGACCAAGGGGTTAAAGTAGATTGGAGCAGAATCGAGCATCGAAGTCAGCTGAAGACCATTGGTAGCCATGTCAGAGAGCGGCTTCCAGTTTGTTGATACCTTGTCAGGTTTCACCGTGGCGTCCAATCCTCTGTATGGATCTCCACGCGACGAAGACTTTCCGCAAGTGAACAACCTTACTGCAGCTCAGCTTGTGCAACCATCTGTTGAAGACCAAGGTCTGCGTGAGCAGTTTGTCGCCCGAGGTGAACGTTCTCCTTCTGTTGATGTCTCAGACTACCAGGGTTTTGCCTTCCCTGTGACAAAGCCCCGAAGAGAGGTCCCGACAGCAAAGAATGAAGACCCGTTAGCTCCCGTGTATGCTGAAAGGTTTCGTGCATTAGAAGAGAGACTCAAAGCCTTGAAAGGTAAAGACGCTGTTACTCCTAGCGCTGCAGATATGTGTCTGGTTCCTGGCCTAGTGTTACCTCCGAAGTTCAGAATGCCGAGGTTTGAAAGGTACAAAGGAGATAGTTGCCCGAAGCAACATTTGGTGATGTTCTGCCGAAGAATGACTTCATTTGTGCACAACGATAAGCTGATGATTCATTGCTTTCAAGATAGTCTGACTAGGGCACCTCTGAGTTGGTATATGCAGTTAGAGCGTGATCAGATCCGATCATGGATGGATTTAGCCAGAGCTTTTCTGAAGCAGTACGACTATAATCTTGACGAAGCTCCTATTCGCATGCAGCTGCAAGAATTGTCTCAAGGGAACAATGAATCTTTCAGAAAGTATGTTCAGAGATGGAGAGAATTTGCTGGTAGAGTGCAACCACCGCTCCTAGACCAAGAACTGAAAGGCATGTTCGTGAACTCCTTGCAGAGCCCGTACTTCAAAAGAATGCTTGGAACCGCACCAAATTTCACTGAGATGGTAAGGACGGGAGAGCACATCGAGTATGGTATAAGGACTGGAAGAATCCCGTATGTTTCAAGAGGTCAGGCCAGTGAAACTGAATCTCTCTATGGCTCTCAATCTGAAGATGAAGCTATGATCAATGCGGTCCTGACAGATGTTGGGTATCCTCAAGTCGAATCGGTGAAATCTGTTGGTTCTCCGTCTTCTCAGAGGTCAGTATCTTCTGTGTCTTGTTATACTGAACAGACAGCCGTGCCTGGGGCACCCCATCGGGAACCTTATGTCGCTTCCATTGCAAAGCAGCAAACTCGTGGCCGAGGTTATCAGAATCAGCGTCAGAATCAGAACCGACCTCGTAACAACTTGGAACGAAGGAAAGCTCCTTTTCACCCAGTTCCGATGCCGTATAGCCAGCTGCTACCGTCTTTGATCCAAAAGTCTTTGGTGGAGCCGAAAGCTCTTAAGCCCGTTCCAGAACCTTACCCTCCTGGGTATAATCCCCACGTTCAGTGTGGTTATCATGGTGGCTCACCGGGGCATTCGACGGAAGATTGTAAAGCATTTCAGGCGAAGGTACAGCAGTTGATTGATCAGGATCGCATTTCTTTTCGAGAAGGATTTCTGTTTGTTCATCCCAACCGCTCAGTTGTCTAAGCTCGTAGATTCGGAAGGTATTTCACAGCAAAAGCCAGTGGTTCAGACAGGCAGGCGCCTCAGCATTGGCAGTCCTCAGATTTTATATCATTTGCATTTGTAGTTTCTTTTAGTTACTACCTGCTTTAAAAACATTGTATGTTTCGAATGGTGATAATAATAAAGTGACTATGCATTTTTCTGAATTAGTCACGTCGTTGTCGCTCATTTATTGCATTGCACTGACACTTGCATTTTTTTCACTCCACTTTATCGCTGTGACTAGCAAAGTTAGGAGGGAGGATGATGAAACTAAACTCATAACCGATGATTGTATGCTTTCAGATAAGACCGTACCGATGACGTATAAGGCATTGCTTCAATTCCCCAAACACTGGAGATATAAGGAGTTAGTCCCTTGTTAACCACTTCGAGCCAGGAAGTAGAAGTTTTTTCGGACTTTTAAACCCTTACATCTTAACCCGGGGCAGGGTAGTTGGTAGTTAACTTGACCGAGCGTTCAAGTCTTCCAGAGGAGTGTTGTCTTTCGAAGACCAATCAGTGTATACCTTTCAAGAGGTCAAATCTCACCAATCAGGAGTGAGACAGTTACAATCCTTTCGGAGCAATCAAGACAACCAGTGTCACACGACTTTGTTCCAAAAGAAAGGAATAGGAAAGCCCGCTAAGTAAAAAGAAAGAAAAGCTGAGAAAGCTGATACTTAGGCAAAAAGGGGCATCCTGCTGGACTTCAAAAAGAAATTGAAAAAGAACTCAAAATGAGTCAGTCCAGGCAAAAATTAGGGAATCAAGAGGGATTAAAAAGAAAATTTTCCCCAGCAAATCACAAAGTCGTGTACACAGACACCGAAAGCAAGGAAGGAGTAACTATCACTCTAGAAGAAAAGCTTGTGGTTTCCTTAACTGTGGGTCTTACCATTCAACATACCTCTCGAAGAGGCGAGTGCTTGTGCCAAGTTAACTGAACTTTAGGATCGGAGATCATCACGTAGACGGGGTGGATACAAATCAAAATTTGAGCCAAATATCCTTTGTTTCACGAACCGTGAACCCGACCATGATACAACCCTTAAAAGACCTAATTGAGGTAAGGTTAGTCTGAAGCGCATTACGATAAGGTTGAGTAACCTGACTCCTTCTTGACTTGCTAGTCACATCCTTGTTGTATTTTTCACTGACCACGTAAGCACTACGTTTGAACTTTGTTTCATTCGTCACTCACAATCATAGCATGTAAATGAGTGACAGCTCAAATTTTTTCAAAATCTGCATAACCACTGCATTAAGATTACCATTCGTAGACAGACAATTTTGATTGCAGGTTAGTAGTTGGCATGAAAGAAATTCCATAAGGGAATCATCGAGCAGGACTGAGTAATTCAGCAGTCTGAACCACGATGGTGTATGTTGTGAAGCCCGATGAATCAGGGGCATTATCTTCCAGTAAGTTCAGAATCAGTCAGTCTGAGGACAAATCCCGAAGCTTCAGTGGAGCAGGGGCAGTTTGTTTGAGAAGCAGTTGATCCGAAGGAGTCTTCTTGAGAGCCAATCAGGGGCAATTATGCAGAACGTTGAGATTTGAAAGCAGAACCTTCCAGTGGATAATCAGATCGGGTTAAGTCGCTAGAACGCTCATTCAGGGGCAAGTCAGTTCAGAAATGTTGAAACCAACTGGATTGATCGGGGGTCTAATGGAGATTGAATTCTTTTGTCATGCAGATACCGGGGCAAATATTCTCGAAGTCGTCTCGTAGCAAGCTGTTCAGAGCAATATTCCCAAGAGTTAGATTGGGGCAAGTTGATTGTACTGGGGCAAGTTGTTCAAACCAGTTTGTTTATCCCCAGCCGGAGTTGAGTATCGGGGAATCATGTCAATACCCTTATCAAAAACCTGAGCCTTTCAAATAAGAAGGTCTTGTTGTCGTTGGATCATTATCCTGCAGTTTAAACCTGTTGCGTGTCAGTAACCAGTCATTTCCAAAGTCCAGTTCTCGCCTGGCAAATCGGTAACCAGTTCTCGTCTGGCCCACCCTTTCGTAAGCATCAGTTCCCGTCTGGTGCAGTTTATTGTAAGCAGCAGTTCCCGTCTGGTGCAGTTTATTGTAATCAGTTCTCGTCTGGTTACCGTTTCTTCAAGTGTTGTATCAGTTCTCGCCTGGTACATATCGTTGCATAACCAGTTCTCGCCTGGTCATCGTGTGTTTTAACCCAAGTGTTATACCAGTTCTCGCCTGGTGTACGTTAGCTTTTAGCCAGTTCTCGCCTGGTTGTCTTTTTCTCAGTCTGTTATCCAGTCAGCCCCGTCTGATGTTCAAAAACACAAAATCAATTCTCGTCCGATAACCTATTTTCCTATCAGTTCTCGCCTGGTAGTCTACCTTTGAATGCTAGTTCTCGGCTAGTATTTTCCATATCTTCCACTGTGTACATAGTCCGTGTTTATCCTAAACCAAACAAAAAAGAACCTAAAGGTATCTGACACAGTATTTCCCAATGACTCGCAAGTTGTCATGTTCCCCGATACGAAGCTCGGCAGATGCCAGTGCCCCGATTAATGGTTGAAATCCTCGCAGATGTTGTTAAATCAGAATTGCTACTCTTCAGCAGATGAAAGTTGCTTATTATCCCCGGAAGAGTCGAGATTATATTTTACCCCGTATCAGAGTAGGATCAGGAGCATCCTCAGCAGATTAAGATCGACATCCTTGATAGTAGGGGCATTTCCCGCAGTGTGCTGCGCGCAATCAACCTCAGTTTGGGTCAATCCCCGCAGAGCACAATCAGTTGCCAATGGTTTGAAGGAAGCATCCCCAAGCAGAGTTGTTTTCTTTCCCCAGTAAAGTTACCAAGCAGGGTGGCCTTTTCATTTCTCCAACAGGGCAGTTATCCCCAGCGGATTTGATTTCCCTTCCAGCATTTATTTTGCTGAGATTGTTCTGTAACTTCAGTTCATCCCCAGCAGAGTTGACGTCTACCTTCGGCATTTATTTTGCCAAGCGATTTTCAGACTTGGTGTTCTCTGGCAGCTCGAGCCTGCATTAGCATATGCATGTATAGTCATAGCATTTATACAAGCATATAGTATATCCATGTCGTCTGGGCATCGCATTTTCAAACAGAACGCATAGCATTTACATGTCATATAGGGCATTGCATCATTATCAAGCATACGCATGTCGAAACATAGACCAGGGTGGTTACCTATTGGATTTCGAATTTGTTCACCTGCAGAGTTGTTTGGTTCAGCTTCTCGACTTCCCCAGCGAAGTGATTCTTCATTTGGTTGTTACATCAGCATCGGGAAAAAACAACAACAAGGAGAGATTGACATATATCAGACTTCTGAAGCTGCCGCCTTCGTCAGAATAGGTGCCAGCCAGTTCCATTCAGAATTCCCCAGGAGAATTGTCCTCAAGTTCGCAGTGAACTGTGAGTTGACCGGATTTGATCCCATGAGAGAGATGGGAATCAAGTCGTTTGCTTTTCCGAATCATTATTTCAATACTTGTGGCGTTACACAGGTGTTGAAAAGGAGAAGAAAATTTTATCAGAAAATCGACCAGTTGTTGCCATGACGACCAAACTTCAGTTATTGGAAGCTATTCCTCAGGCAGCTTTGCAGTATATTCTTGCGGTTGGCAAATTTCAGGGTTCCATTTGTATTCAATCGTCATCTACCTTGAATGTTTGAAGGCTGAGCGCTCTTCACCCATTCAGGTCGAAGTCGCTTGAATAGGGGCAGCTGTTGCACCCTAAAATTTGACCAACCGGGTCTCGTATTTGGTCCTATGTTTCGACGCATAATCGCATTCGCATCTGCATATTGCATACAATGCATTTTTCATTTGTTTTGATTTTATCAGGGATCACAGCTCTCGTCTCGTGTTTCAGGTGTTTTTTATCAGTTCAGATAGGTAGAATCGATTTTTGGGATATTTCGGTGCCCGTTTATTTTTACCGGCTATTTTGTTGCGCTCTCGCGGTGTTTTGTGTCGTTCGGTGCTTATTTTGTTCCTCTGGGAATTATTGGGATTTTTCTGGATTTTATTGGCATTTTTTAGGGTTTAAATAGCTTTTAAATCATTTTTAGGGTTAATAGGATTTTTTAATAGTTTTTAATTCTTTTTAAATAGATTTTTAATCATCTTTAGGATTTAATAGGATTTTTGATATTTTTAGTTCTTTTTAAATCATTTTTTAGCATTTTTAGAATTTTATAGAATATTAATAGGTTTTAATATTTTAATAGTTGTTAGAATATATTAGATATTAAATGACTTTGATAGAAATATATGATTTTTCTTTTAATATAGAAATAGATAGATTTTTCTTTTTCTTTAATAGATATTATAAATTTTCTTTTATAGAATATAATATAGTTTTTAGAATTAATTAGGATTTATAGAAATTAATTAGATTAGTTTTCAGATTAGATTAATTAAGTTTAGTTTAGTTAATTAGGGTTAGTTTAGTAATTGGGCTAATTCAGTTTTTTGAAGTCTTTTTCTATTTTCGTTTTGGGCCCAATGCAGCCAAGGCCCAGGTTAATCCAGTTTTTGTCCAGAATTAAGTCCATTTTCGTCCAAGAATTTCCAGCTCAGTCCAGCTTTTTCCAGTTGCGTCCAGAAGCTTCCAGAAGCTCCCAGAAGAATTCTCAGCTATAAAACTAGCTCGCCACGTGTTGGCCGAAGGCTGGCCCACGTTTTTCTTCACATCCACGCCACCTCACAGCTTCCATTCCTCTCACCAGGCCACGCGTGGGACACGCGTCTCACATGCGTGTACCCACCCCACTATCACGCCCACGTGTCTCCACCTTAACCCTCGCCTGCAAACACCACCGGCCGGCCTGCATGGCCGGCGGCCACCGCGCCGTCGCCGGAAGCCCCTACATCTCCAGAATCCGATGACCTTCATCTTCCTCCCTGACCTTCATCATCCTCCACCCAGAAAACCACCAAAAAACCCAGAATTCATATCTTCATCTTCTCCGGTAAGACATTCATCTTCCTCATCCAACTTCCGACCACCACCAATTCTCCAGAATAACTCAGAAACTCAACCTTCACCCGTTCATCTTCCACGATCCAGAAAACCCAGAAACCAGAAAGTTCTTCATCACCGATCCACAAATTTCACCTTCATCTCTTCCAGAAAACTCCAGATTCAACCGTGCAACAACTTTCATCAGCCTCAATCTTCACCGTATCCACCAGATGCTTCACATCAAATTTTCCCAGAAAATTCTTCAATCGCCACCAAGTTCATGCATCTTCATCACCGTTCAACAAACTTCAGAGTTCATCAACAACACAAGAATAATCTTCAGAAAATTCCAGATTCAACCTTCATCATCGTGCACTCATCCATTTCCAGAATGAAACTCCAACATCTTCGTCCAACATCTCCAGAAATTCATCCCCAAGTTATCACGAACTTCATCATCTTCAAGAAATCCTCAACGGCTCAACTCGCAATCCCTCATCCCCAAACGGCTTCAACAGGACTCCAACACCGAGTTCCTTCAGAGCTACAACAAGATTCCTTCATCAACACCCTCAGGAAGACTCCATGGATCTTCATCCTCCATCAAGAACACGAACCTTCGTCTCATAAGATCGTTGAGCAATAACTCCATTTCTTGATTTAGAGGTTTATGTTTTCTTGTTTTCATCTTAAAGAAATTGCAACGAAGCTGGGGAATCTGGTAGAAACGGATCGAGTAAGACGAACAAGAATGGACGGAGAAGGAGGTGAAGGTAGGTTACGGCGACGGCCATGAACAGGCTGAGAGAAGAATCTAGGGTTTTCAGAATGGAGATGGAGAGAGGGAAAAGGAGAGGATGGGTCAGTGGGATTGGGTCAGGCCCAATCAACTTTTTTTGGAACCAGACGCCTCCCCTCACGTTTTTTGGCTGAGAGTGGGCCTCAGGCCCAACGAAACCAATTGCTGATACACTCCCAGTTTCCACATCTCACCCCCCTCCCAATGTTTTTTTTTCTGAATTTCGATTGGGCTGGGCCCAATCTCAGTTTTTGTTTTTTTATTTTCTTTTAACACCCCTGTAATAACTGATACCCCCCTCCCTTTTTTCTTGTACTTTTTTATTTTTATTATTTTTCTTTTGTTTAAAGTTGTTAGAAAAAGAAAAGAAAGAGAATATATTTGAAAAATAGAAAAAGATTTAAAAAGAAATATTATAAGAAAATAGAAAGAAAAAGTATATTTGAGAAAAAGAAAAAGAAAAAGGATGTGAAAATATAGTGGAAAAAATAAATAGAAAAAATATATAGAAAAGATATGAAAAATATGAAGAAAAAAGAGAAGATATTGAAAAGAAGAAAAGAGGAGAAAATATTCAATAGAAAAATATAGAGAAAAATATGTGAAAAGAAAAGAAGAAAAAAGGAAAAAATATTAAAGTAGGCTTAATATTTTTTAAGTACATTTTCTTTTAGGGATATTTCCATAGAGTTTATTTTACCGATTTTAGGGATAGTTTAGAAGCCCACTTGTTAGGGGGCTATTTTTCATTCAATTTTTCAGGATAGAATAGGATAGCGCTTCCTAAGAGATTCATTTTCAGTATTCACTCATTGTAATCATTCTTTCAGAGATTAATAAAACGAGATTTGAGCTGTGGTCCCAAAGTAGCTGAACTACAGCTGCTCTGATTCTTCGTACCAGACGAAGATATGTAGGCATAGGATGCGATATCCTAGCGAGCACACTAACAACTAATCTTTGTTCTCTCGCGGCTGTGCGATCGAGACCTTCCCGCTGACGACTAATTGATACCCCTTTTTCTCTCTTGCCCAAGTGCATCTGAGACCAAGCCATAGTTTTGCCCATAGGTTCCCGACCCTGTGAAGCCAGTTGTTTTTCTCACTGCTGTGTGAGAGTGTTTTGTTTAGCTGTAGTTAGTCTGAACTACGTAAAGCTCTGATCTTCCATGCAGTGGAAGTACGTAGGCACAAGACGCGAGGTCTTGGCGAGCCAATTTTCCCCGTAGTCCCGAACTACGTTGACTCTGACTTTCTCTCCTGAGAATACGTAGGCATAAAGTGCGACGCTCTATCAAGTCAATTCCCCTCTGTTTAGATTTAGCAGCCGTAGATAGATTGTTTTGCATCCTTTAGACAACCCAAGCAAGCGTGGATCCCGTCGAGTACGACGGACGTGAGGGGTGCTAATACCTTCCCCTTGCGTAACCGACTTCCGAACCCAGGTTTTGGTTGCGATGACCATACCTTTTCCCCGTTTTTGCGAGGTTTACTTCGAGCGTTTCCTTTCCCGCTCTGAGGGATAAATAACGCACGGTGGCGACTCTTCTGTCAGCCGGCGCCGATTTTCGCAGTAGCGACACCAGGTCCCATAGTTCCTAAAATGCGCCTGTTAAAGCAGAATTGTATGTTCATGGGTCGGATGGTGCCAAAACGAGTGCTGGAATTTAAGTGGAATCTAAGGCCAAGCTCGTGGGCAATCATTGTCACGAGGCCTCCTATAAGAATAGGTGTCTGTGGTTCCTGCATGAGGCGTTTGAAAGATCTCATCATGAAAGGCACTGCATTTACTGTACGTCCCTGAGAAGCACAGAACATGATGAATAACTCCTCTTTAGATACTATAGTAATATTTTCTTCTTTCCCAAACAAGATGTGAGTTAGTATCTTGTGGAAGTATCTAAAGGCTAGGTTATGAATATCATCATTGTACATTCTGTCTGGTTCAGGGTGATAGTCGCCTGTGATTCTACCCCAGAATTGATCGAGTTGAAAATCAATATCGTCATCTTCTGCACTGATGAACACATGCGGTCCGCTAGGAAATCCTAGGAGGTTAGCTAGTAACATCCGGCTATGGGTTTGGTCCATTCCAAACATTCGGAAGGTAATCAACTCTGTGTTGGATCCAAAACCATAGTTGGGTATGTATCTGAAAGAACTAAGGAATTCATAGGTAAGATCCTTATAGGTAGCAAAACGTGTTTTCAGAGCAGTGTTCTCCCAACCCAGTTGATTGAACAGGTATTGAATGCTATCCGTGATTCCTTGTTTATCCATGGTAGCCTTATCATAATACAGCGTTAAGGCGAATTCTCTTTCGGTTAGTGCTGCAAATCTTGCCTTTTGAGCTAGTCCTCGAAAATGAACCTTTGTGAAGTCGTACTCGGCCATACTCGCAGGTAGTTTGGAGAAAACAGAAGGAATATTTTGAAGACTTTAAAAATCCTGAAAAGTTTAAAACAGGAGATCGAAGTCAGGATTTTTAAAGACGAAAAGCGGTAGAAACAAAAGATAAAAGAGAAAAATAAAATAAAAATAAAAATATGAAAACAAACGAAAGTAGAAAGTAGTCGTAATTATAAGTTTAGAATTTTTGTTGGATTTTCAAAGTAAAATTTTAAAGAAAAATGAAATACAATAACGAGGGAAATTGGGTTGCCTCCTAGTAAGCGCTGTTTTTAACGTCTAAAGCCTGACGATAGCTTAGTGACAAGCTATTCGGGTGTTTGAGCTGGAAGCTCAAGCAATGTTATACTGCAGACTTGAGGGCTAGTTTCATTCTTATTATAATGTTTTAGACGTTTCCCGTTTACGATAAACGGTGCATTCGTCTTATTGGCAATTTCAACAGCTCCACTCTGAAGTACTTTAGTCACTTCATAAGGTCCAGACCACCTAGATTTTAGTTTACCTGGGAAGAGTTTTAATCTTGAATTAAATATCAATACGATGTCTCCCACACTGAATTGTTTCCTGACTGAACGTTTATCATGCCACTTTTTAGTTCGTTCTTTGTAGATACGGGCATTTTCGTAAGCGTCTAATCGAAGTTCTTCCAACTCGTGTAAGTTCAAGATTCGCTTTTCTCCTGCCTCGGTGTAGTTGAAATTGAGTGTCTTAATGGCCCAAAAGGCCTTATGCTCTAATTCTACAGGGAGATGGTAGGATTTACCATAAACTAATTTGTAGGGGGTAGTACCTATTGGTGTCTTAAAAGCGGTCCTATAAGCCCATAAAGCTTCTTGTAGCTTTGACGACCAATCTTTCCTTGAGGTAGCGACAGTCTTTTCCAATATCTGTTTTATTTCTCTGTTCGAGACCTCTACTTGTCCGCTAGTTTGCGGATGATAAGGTGTAGCTACTTGGTGTCGGACTCCATATTTAGAAATAAGTTTATCAAATATTTGCGATATGAAGTGAGATCCGCCGTCACTAATGACGAGTCTTGGTACACCGAATCTAGGAAAGATTGTGTTTTTGAAGAGTTTGATTACTACTCGTGCATCGTTTGTTGGAGCAGCTATGGCTTCTATCCATTTAGACACGTAGTCGATAGCGACAAGTATGTAGTTGTTACCAAAAGAAGGTGGGAATGGTCCCATGAAATCTATTCCCCAGACGTCGAAGATTTCTACCTCTAAGATTCCTTTCTGAGGCATTTCATCGCGTCGTGAGATGTTGCCAGTTCGTTGGCATCGATCGCACTTTTGCACAGCGATGTGAACGTCTTTCCAGAGGTTAGTCCAGAATAAGCCGGCTTGAAGAATCTTAGCGCACGTCTTGGATGTACTAGCATGACCACCATATGGTGCTGAATGGCATTGGGAAATGATATTTTCTATTTCTTCCTCTGGGACACAGCGATGGTATATGTTGTTGGCCCCTCTCTTGAAGAGCAGAGGTTCATCCCAATAATAGTGTTTCAGATCATGGAAGAATTTCTTCTTTTGCTGATAAGTGAGATCCGGTGGAAGCACGCCCGCAGCGAGGTAATTAACGATGTCAGCATACCAAGGTAATGTGACTTGGGCATAGACGGCTTCTACGGCTTTTTTGAATTCTGGATCTTTCGAGATTGAGTTGGGTGTGTCACTTTCTAATTTGGCTATCAGACGTTCGTCATTTATCGGTACTGGTTCATGTTTGATGTCTTCTATTCGGGATAAGTGATCTGCAACAACGTTCTCGGTTCCTTTCTTATCTATGATTTCTAAGTCAAACTCTTGTAATAACAGGATCCATCTCAATAGTCTTGGTTTGGCATCCTTTTTGCTTATTAGGTACCTTATGGCAGCGTGGTCTGTGTATATGATAATTTTTGCTCCTACTAAGTAAGAACGGAATTTGTCAAGCGCGAATATAACTACTAGAAGTTCCTTTTCTGTGGTAGCGTAGTTCATTTGGGCAGGATCTAAGGTTCTACTGGCATAGTAGATGGCATGGAGTTTCTTGTCCTTCCTTTGTCCTAGAACTGCGCCTACGGCATAATCACTCGCATCGCACATGATTTCGAACGGTAGTCGCCAATCGGGTGGTTGCATGATTGGTGCGGTGATAAGTGTTGATTTTAATGTTTCGAATGCTTTTAGACAGTTGTCGTCGAAGACGAACTCAACATCTTTCATCAACAGGCCGGTCAGAGGTTTTGTGATTTTCGAAAAATCTTTTATAAATCTTCTGTAGAAACCGGCATGTCCTAGAAAACTCCGTATTTCTCGTACGGATTTTGGAGGTTGGAGATCTTTTATAATCTCTATTTTAGCTTTGTCTACCTCAATTCCTCTATCTGATATGACATGTCCTAGAACTATTCCTTGTCGGACCATAAAATGGCATTTTTCCCAATTTAGGACGAGGTTCACTTTTACACAACGTTCTAATACCATTTCTAAGTTTTGTAGGCATCCTTCGAAACTTTGTCCACATACCGAGAAATCGTCCATAAATACTTCCATGATGTTGTCTATGAAATCCGCGAAGATTGCCATCATGCATCTTTGGAAGGTTGCTGGAGCATTACAGAGTTCGAACGGCTTCCGGCGGTAAGCAAAAGTACCATAAGAACAGGTGAATGTAGTCTTTTCTTGGTCATCAGGATGGATGGGAATTTGGAAAAATCCTGAGTAACCATCTAGATAGCAAAAATATGAATGTTTGGCTAATCTTTCCAACATTTGGTCTATGAAGGGTAATGGGAAGTGATCTTTTCGTGTGGCCTTGTTAAGCTTTCTATAATCAATGCACATCCTGCTTCCAGTCACGACTCTTTTTGTTATTGATTCGCCTTTTTCGTTTTTAACTACTGTGACTCCTCCTTTCTTCGGTACGACATGAACTAGGCTGACCCATTCACTATCGGAGATCGGATAGATGATTCCTGCATCTAGCAATTTCTTTACTTCATCTCTGACTACAGTGCTCAGGATGGGGTTCAGTCTCCTCTGATGCTCTCGAGAGGTTTTAGAGTCTTCCTCTATTGTAATTCGATGCATACAGATCGAAGGGCTTATACCTTTTAGATCGCTTATGTTATAGCCTAACGCGGTGGGGTACTTCTTTAGGACTTCTAATAGCTTTTCGGTTTCTGGTTGTCCTAAGTCGGCGTTGACTATCACTGGTCTTTTTAGTTCATCGTCTAGAAATTCATATCTAAGGTTTTTGGGTAGTGTTTTAAGTTCTAAAGATGGGTTCTTCGGACCTGGCATATGGTTTGGGGTCAGTGCTAAGCTTTCGCTTAGGTTGTCGTCTTTATACGGTTTACGCCAATCATCGTCTTCAGAAATATCGGGTATTTGAATCTTTATTATTTATGAATACGTGGTCTCTTCATTTTCAAGTTCTCTTATGCATTCGTCAATTTCGTCTACTAAATAGCAGGTATCGTCTATTGCTGGTGCTTGTAAGAACTTGGTGAGAATGAACTCTATCTTTTCTTCTCCTACTTCGAATGTTAGTCTTCCTTTCTTCACGTCTATAATAGCTCCGACTGTAGCTAGGGATGGTCTTCCTAGGATAATTGGGGTTACAGTGTCCTCCTTGATGTCCATGATTATGAAGTCGGTTGGAATGTAGACTTGTCCTATGCGCACTGGAACGTTTTCCAGTATTCCAACTGGGTATTTTACTGATCGGTCAGCTAATTGTACGGACATTTTGGTTGGTCTGAGGTCTCCCATATTCAGCTTTTTGCATATAGATAAGGGCATAACACTGATAATGGCTCCTAAATCGCATAGAGCTTTGTCTATTACGAACTTTCCTATGACGCAGGGTATGGAGAAACTACCTGGGTCTTTTAATTTAGGAGGCATGCGGTTTTGAATAATAGCGTTACACTCTGCAGTAAGTGTAACTGTTTCGTTATCCTCGATCTTTCTCTTATTCGACAGGATTTCTTTGAGAAATTTAGCGTATGACGACATTTGAGTTATCGCTTCTGTAAAAGGAATAGTAATATTCAGCTGTTTAAAGAGCTCTACAAATTTCTTAAACTGTCCTGAAGTTTTGGAGTTTATTAGTCTTTGAGGGTAAGGAATAGGTGGTTTATATGGCGCTGGAGGTGCTTGAGTTTTTTCACTTGCGGTATCCTCCTTCTCGTTGTCTTCCTTCTTCTCTAACTCAGATTCCTTTTCTGCTTGTTCAGTTGGTTTTTGTTGCATGGCTGAGTTTTCGGTCCTCGGATCGATCGGTTCGTCCAATTCTTTTCCACTTCTTAGTATTACAGCATTTGCTTGGCCTTTTGGATTCTGTTCGGGTTGTCCAGGAAATGTGCCAGCAGGTGCGGCTGCAGAGGCTTGCTGTTGAGCCACTTGTGATATCTGTGTTTCTAACATTTTGTTGTGGGTGGCTAAAGCGTCTACTTTTCCTGTCAACTGTTTAATTTGCTCGCTAGTGTGTATGTTTTGATTCAGGAATTCTTTGTTTGTTTGAGCTTGAGTAGCTATGAATTTTTCCATCATCAACTCGAGGTTTGATTTCCTCGGTGCATTCTGAGCAGCTGGTTTCTGATATCCTGGCGGAGCAGTAGGCATTTGCAATGCATTTTCGCTTTTGTAAGAAAAGTTTGGATGATTTCGCCAACCTGGGTTATAGGTATTTGCGTAGGGATTTCCTTGAGCATAATTTACCTGATCTGGTGGGATTCCGGCTAGCAATGGGCATTCGGGTGCATTATGAGTGGTGTTTCTGCATAACTCGCAATTTGGAGTTACTGCAGCGACAGTTGCAGTGGGGTTAACATCCAGACTATCAATCTTCTGTGCTAGAGCATCTACTTTAGCGTTGAACTTTTCAAGGCTGCTGATCTCGTACATCCCACCTTTCGCTGTGGTTTTCTCAGTTGGAGTGCGTTCACCTCCCCATTGGCAATGGTTTTGTGACATGTTTTTGATTAATTGATAGGCTTCATCGTATGGCTTATCCATAAGTGCACCGCCCGCGGCAGCGTCTATTGTCAATCTAGTATTGTATAGAAGCCCATTATAGAAAGTATGGATTGTCACCCAGTCTTCTAGACCATGGTGAGGACATGTTCTCATCATATCTTTGAATCGTTCCCATGCTTCGTAAAGAGATTCAGTATCTTTCTGTCAAAATCCGTTGATTTGAGCTCTAAGCATAGCAGTTTTGCTTGGCGGAAAATATCTCGCTAAGAAGACGTTCTTCAATTGCTCCCACGTCGTAACGGAGTTGGATGGTAACGATTGTAACCATGTCCACGCTCTGTCTCTAAGAGAGAATGGGAAAAGACGAAGTCTTATCGCGTATGGAGTTACTCCATTTGCTTTCACTGTGTCCGTGTATTGTACAAACTTCGTTAGATGTTCGTTCGGATCCTCAGTTGCGTTTCCTGAGAATTGGTTTTGTTGTACAACTGACAACAATGATGGTTTCAGCTCAAAATCATTTCGGGTAATTGTTGGGGCAGCAATGCTACTTCTAGGCTCCATCTGAGAGGGTGTAGCGTATGCCTTCAGCGGTTTGTTTGGAGGTCCTTCGGCCATCGTTGGTTCTTCTTCGGATTTGGGAATAGGAGTGAGAGGTTCGGGAGTGTTATGTTTGAGTTGTTTGAGTTGGTACTCAATGATTCGACTTCTTAAATGTAAGAAGCGCTCTAGTTCTGCGACTGAAGGTTTTACGATATCGCCTTGCGGGCGATTACTTGGCATACAATCGACAGAACTAGTAAAGGAAAAATAAAGATTGTTAACCTAGTCTATACGGTGTAACAGAAGGTTACACTATTGACTAAACGGGTCCCCGACAACGGCGCCAAAAACTTGATCTCGACTTTCTATGTCTAATACAACCTAACTGCAAGTGCGCAGTCTATCGCATAGTAATAATAGATATCGATCCCACAGGGACTCGTAATCAAACTAGTGTTCTCAGGAGTTACTATGTTTAGCTAGGTAGAATATGTTTAAGGGAATAAGATTGTCACTAAAAGGGAACTAAGAATGCTACTTAGATTATAAATGATTGAATCGATATGCAGTAGTTGTGTTCTTCAGGGATTTGACAAGTTACTGGTGTATGAAATAATTTTCAAAGTTTATTTAAGCAGAAAATGGTGATTTGAAGACTCTCGCCTCACGATGGTTATTGACGCTAATCATAATTCTAAGGGCCAAACGTACACTTTCGTATCCCATTCAGGGTTAAAATTATTTTTTGGAAATCTCTAAGTTCTAATTCATTTTAAAGTGTTTTCGCTGTTATTAAAATGAATGACTAGTGTTTACTATCTGACCTTACCGCAGCTTTCGCTTGTTGGTTCGTATCTTAATTAATTTCCCACTTTCGTGGCAAAACTACTTTTAAATAAGTTCTCGCTTTCGCGATGAAGTTTATTCAGTAAATTAATTTTAAACACTCAGACCATAAATTACTTTTGAAAAGAAAGTTTTTCAACCAGTTGTTATCAAATCCCATTCGAATTATTACCACATATCGATTACTTAAGTTTAGCTAGACATGGATTTGGGAAAGATAAAACATAAATAAAAGCAATAAATAATAATTTGCATTATAACAAAACTGGATCCGATTGAAATGAGAAACCTGTAAATATTCCAATTGGCCTTTGGGCAGATCCTCCACAGACGTTGGCAGGATTCTGGTCTTTATGCCAAATTGATCGTACAATAAAAGTAGAAATTACAGAAGAATGAAAATGGAATGCAGGAAAAGGTAAATAGAAACAAATAAGAATATTGAACTGGAAAGTATGCTCTGGAAATAAATTTGGCAGCACTTCGTTGTATGAATGCAGCCCCCTTTCTGAGGTCCCCTTCTTCCCCTTTTATAGAAGTGGAATTCTAACGGTTATCATTGAAGATGATGGACTTTGAGGCAGATAATTTAGGGAGTAGTGGTCCACTCTGTGGGAATTGGAATTGCTTCTGTTACGTGAAATTGAAGTGGGGCGTTTTTGCCTGCATGACGGTCGTCACCCGTGTGACGCTCGTCATGGAGCTGTGACGGTCGTCACCTCAGCAAAAACAGCCTTCTGCGCTTTTCATGATGTTTTCACTCCTTTTTCGTCCATATTTCATCTGAGATTGCTTATTTTCTTCATGTTGCCTTGTTTAGACGTGATCGTTGAATACCTGCAAAACATCAGACAAATAACACGGAAATAACCCGAAATCGGATCGAAAACAGTTAAACTTTAGTTGAATTATGCATCAAAATATATATACGATTTCGTGTTATCAACATACCTGCCTGACTGCTTACCAGCATGCATCTAACTCTTCCGGGGATAAAAATGTGAATTCCGTCTGCTGGGGAGGAGTAAGTTTCACATAGAGCCTGCTCCTACGTCAAGGGACTCCGACTGGGGAAACACAATCCCTTGGCTATTTGCTTCAGAGGTAACGACCCTGCAAAATATGAACAAAAACAAGACATCCTACACAAAAAGGAACTATCTTGGTCAATATTCGTGACAATTGTCCAATTAATTCAAAGTTTTAACAATTATTGGCCGAGGCCTGCAAGTTTATGCACGTGCAAGTTTATCAAAACATCGGCGTTTTTTACAAACAAAACAGTAGAAGTTAAAACGAGAGACAAACATCAAATACTGAATAGTATGCGTTTATTGATAACGGGTCTGTAAATAGGCAAAGTTTTTACAGTGGATGCAACTCCTGAAAAGAGGAAGTTACGCAAAAAAAAATACAGATATGTACATATGTACAAAGAAATTTGTATACATGTCAGCAACGTGGTACAGACAAACACCATGTGTTGATCCTCCTATGACTCGCCTGACTCCGATGCTTTCCCGATACTTCGTCCTCGGAAGAAATTGACTTGGATAATCGACCCTCAGGTGCTCCCAAACCACTAAGCGATGCAGTATCAAACTCGGACCGCAGTCATTTGCTTTTTTCAATCCCTAACTTTTGCCTGAATCGCCCTTTGCGGGTTTTCAATTCACCGGGATACCCTTTTTTTTCAAAGCCACCTTTTCGGGTTTTCGACTTTGCGAGTGTACATATTTTCAATTTTTATCCCTAATTTTTGCCTGAACCTTTTTCTCTTTTTTCTTGGTTCGCCGGGATGCCCCATTTTTGCCTGGACTTTTTTTTTCCTGTCCAGCAGGTCTCTTTAAGAAAAGTATTTTTTAACTGCGTTCGAGTTTACAGGGGATGTAAAATCCTCGCCATCCATGGTGGATAACAATAAGGCTCCTCCAGAGAAGACCTTTCGAACGACATATGGACCTTCATAGTTGGGAGTCCATTTGCCCCTCTGATCTGATTGTGGTGGGAGAATCTTTTTCAGCACAAGATCTCCCATCTGAAAGCTTCAAGGGCGCACCTTCTTGTCAAAAGCTTTCTTCATCCGGCTCTGATATAACCGACCATATGCGATAGATGCAAGTCTCTTCTCATCCATCAAGCTGAGCTGATTCAGCCTATTCTTTATCCACTCTGCCTCATCAAGTTTGACATCCAACAAAACTCTCAAAGAAGGAATCTCAACTTCCAATGGTAGGACAACTTCCATACCATACACTAGTGAGAAAGGTGTTGCCCCGGTTGATGTGCGTACCGTCGTACGATAACCGTGTAAAGCGAAGGGTAACATCTCGTGCCAGTCTTTGTATGTTACAACCATCTTCTGAACTATCTTCTTGATGTTCTTGTTGGCCGCTTCGACAACGCCATTCATCTTGGACCGATAGGGAGATGAGTTGTGATGCTCAATCTTGAAATTCTGGCACAATTTCTTCATCATCTTATTACTAAAGTTCGAACCATTGTCAGTAATGATTCTTTCGGGGATTCCGTATCTGCAGATGATGTCCTTTTTGATAAACCGGGCTACTACTTGTTTGGTAACATTAGCGTAAGACGCTGCTTCGACCCACTTGGTGAAGTAATCGATAGCTACCAAGATGAACAGATGTCCATTGCAGGCAGTGGGCTCAATCTTGCCAATCATATCAATGCCCCACATGGAGAAAGGCCATGGGGACGCCATGACGTTCAAAGGGCTCGACGGCACATGAATCTTGTCTGCATAAATCTGGCATTTATGGCATTTCTTCGCAAACTCGAAACAATTTGTTTCCATCGTCAAACAATAATACCCTGCTCGTAATAACTTTCGAGACATAGCATGTCCGTCGGCATGCGTGCCAAAAGTTCCTTCGTGGACCTCTTCCATAAGCAGATTAGCTTCTTTCTCCTCCACACATCGCAATAGCATCAAATCGTGGTTTCTCCGGTACAGAACACCATCTGGATTCAAGTAGAAGTTGCCAGCCAATCTCCTAAGAGTCTTCTTATCGCGGTTGGATGCCCCAGTCGGATACTCTTGGTTCTTTAGGAAATTCTGGATATCAAAATACCACGGCTTGCCATCGGAAGCTTCCTCAATGGCAAATATGAAAGCGGGCCTATCAAGGCGAGAGATAACTATTCTGGGAGCCTCATTACAAAAGTTAACTTTATACATCGAAGACAATGTCGCAAGAGCGTCTTTCTGCCCGCGACACATGGTGAAAGTCTACTCTGTCAAAGAAAGGCAACAACCTCCTTGCATAATTCATGTAAGGTATCAGATTAGGCTGACGAGTCTCCCATTCTCCCTTGATCTGGTTCACGACTAGCGCGGAGTCTCCGTACACATCAAGATTTTTAATTCTCAAATCAATAGCCTCCTCGAGACCCATGATACACGCTTCATATTCAGCCTCATTGTTGGTAACTGGAAACGTCAATCTGGCCGTGAACGGGATGTGCGTCCCATGGGGAGTAGTAATGATTGCCCCAATTCCACTTCCGTATGAATTAACAGCACCGTCAAATATTAGTTTCCATTGGGAACTCCGCTCAGGACCTTCACCATGCAACGGCTCCTCGCAGTCTTTCATCTTTAGGTACATAATATCCTCGTCAGGAAAATCAAACTTCATTGGCTGGTAATCATCGATTGGCTGCTCGGCAAGGTATTCTGACAGCACACTACCTTTGATAGCCTTTTGCGAAACATACTGAATGTCGTACTCTGGCATTACCATCTGCCATCGGGCAATCCTTCCTGAAAGCACCTGCTTCTCAAATACATATTTGATCAGATCCATCTTTGAAATCAGCATGGTTGTATGATTTAGCATGTACTGTCTCAAACGTTTGGCAGCCCATGCAAGTGCACAACACGTCTTTTTGAGCATTGAGTAACGGGACTCATAATCTGTGAACTTTTTACTCAAGTAATAGATCGCATGCTCTTTTCGTCCAGTCTCGTCTTGTTGACCGAGAACACAACCCATGCTGTTCTCAAGAACTGTCAAGTACATGATCAGTGGTCTTCCGACTACTAGGGGTATCAATATCGGAGGTTCCTGCAAGTATTCTTTTATTTTCTCAAACGCCTTTTGACAATTCTCATTCCAGATGATCGCCTGATCTTTTTTCAACAATTTAAACATTGGTTCACATGTGGCTGTGAGATGAGATATGAATCGAGCAATGTAGTTCAACCTCCCCAAAAAGCCATGAACCTCCTTCTCTGTTTTTGGCGCTGGCATTTCTTGTATAGCTTTTATTTTTACAGGATCAACCTCAATTCCTTTTTCACTAACAATAAACCCCAATAACTTTCCAGATCTCACCCCAAAGGTGCACTTATTAGGATTCAGCCCCAGCCTGAATTTCCTAAGCCTCTCAAACAATTTCAGAAGATTCACCAAATGCTCTTCCTCCGTCTGGGATTTGGCAATCATATCGTCAACATAGACCTCCATCTCTTTATGCATCATGTCATGAAAGAGTGTTGTCATAGCACGCTGATATGTTGCCCCAGCATTCTTCAAACCAAAGGGCATCACTTTGTAGCAGAACGTTCCCCACGGGGTAATGAAAGTTGTTTTCTCCATATCTTCCGGCGCCATTTTAATCTGATTGTAGCCCGAAAAGCCGTCCATGAAGGAAAACACAGAGAATTGAGCAGTATTGTCGACCAATACGTCAATATGAAGAAGCGGGAAGTCATCCTTAGGGCTCGCCTTGTTCAAATCCCGATAGTCAACGCACATCCGCACCTTACCATCTTTCTTTGATACGGGTACTATATTGGCGACCCAGGGAGGGTAAGTTGTAACAGCTAGAAAACCAGTGTCCCACTGTTTCTGCACTTCCCCTTTAATCTTTACGGCCATATCTGGTTTCGTTCTTCTGAGCTTCTGCTTGACCGGTGGACATTCCTCACGCAATGGCAAGCGGTGGACCACAATATCAGTGTTTAACCCAGTCATATCTTCATAAGACCAAGCAAAGATGTCACTATACTCTCGAAGCATCTCGATTAGTCTTTGCTTGATATCACTTTGCAGTGCAGCCCCTATCCGGACATTCCTGACAACTCCTTCGGAACCCAAATTAACGACCTCAATTTCCTCCTAATGAGGCAGAATGATTTTCTCTTCTTGTCTTAAAAGTCGAGTCAGCTCTTCTGGTAAGTCGTCGTCCTCAACAATCTCTTCTTCAGCTTGAAATATCGGATGCTCAAAGTCGAAGCGAGTCATAGGAAGTTCTTGATCGATGTCATCTGAAATATGGATCCTGCAAGGGACATGGTTAAATGCTTCAAATGATATGCAAACAAAGCACACAACCACGTTGCCATTTTATTGTTAAAATAAAAACAGAAAAACAAGGATCACAAAATTTACATGAGAAAAACACCTTTATTTGATGATTAAAGCAGAGCATACACATAAACAAGTAGGCCCTGAAATAAAACCACTATGCCCCGGGTAAGACATAGGATTGTACAATAATCGAAAAACAAAGCATTATTGTTTCGTTGTCACTTGAATAAAGTCCTGAATAGACCAGTTGCATAGGCTTTGTCCTGGCACGCTGGGCTTGATCCATGAATCCATGTCACAGTCGCTATCTCCATCTTCACTGTCAGACACAACATTAATCCTTTCAAAACTGACCTCTCCTGGGGTAAACACGATCGTCCCCTTGAACCGTGGTGCACTCTGTGATGAAGATGACGACGATGGGTGATATCCCAATCCAAACTTGTCCTGCTTAACAGGAATCTCCAGAACTTGACCACAACCTTTAGTTTCCCCGGCCTGAACTACTGCTTGGGCTTCTCTGTATGAAGACATGGCCATCTCTGGCCCCTTGCTTATGACGGGAGACTTGTCTTTGATCTGCACCCCTTCAAAAGCTTGGCACAGTGTCTCATGGATCTCACCATCCACTTCGACATATTTGAACAACAACAGGTGACTTACCAAGATATCTTCTTCCCCACACACGGTGACAATGCTACCACCGACCATATACTTGAGCTTTTGGTGCAACATAGCGTTACAACCCCTGCGGAGTGAATCCAAGGTCGTCCAAGCAAATAGCTATAAGCTGGCTGAATATCCATAATGTAAAACATAGTGTCAAACACCTCTGGAACGACCTGGATTGGTAAAGTCAATTCCCCAAACACGGACCTTCTAGTCCCGTCAAAATCTCTCACCACCAAGTCGCTTGGCGTGCATATTATGCCTCGGGTATCCAGCTTCAAAAGCGTCTTCTTGGGCAAAACATTCAAGGACGAACCAGTGTCAACAAGGACATGAGACATAACAGTGCCTCGACACTCAATCGAAATGTGAAACACACTATTGTGGTTGCGGCCCCTGGGCGTTAAATCAAAATCTGTAAATCCAAGGCCATGCCCCGCATTCACGTGCGCAATCACTCCTTCGAGCTGATTGACGGATATCTCCTGGGGTACGTAAGCAGTGTCAAGAGCTTTCAGCAAAGTGTTCCGATGGGCTTCGGAACAAAGCAACAATGACAGAATCAAGATTTTGGAAGGCGTCTGCTGCAGATGATCGACAATTTTATAATCACTCTTCCGGATTAGTCTCATAAATTCTTCCACATCCTTAGTCAAAGCCTCTTTTTCCTTCTCCTGAGAAGATCCTCCTTCATTGACTTTGCCCTTCCCTTTGGCGATTCTCTCAGCCTCTAAATCGGGTGCCGCAAAAAATCTACCGCTGCGGGTTATGCTTCCCGCTCCCACAAGGTTATCTACTGACCTTACCGGCGGGCTTTCCAGGTTAATTTTTTCTCCACTGCAGTAGGCCTCTACCCCATAGTTCCAAGGGATGGCTTTAGTACTTTCGTATGGAATGGTTCCAGCTTTGGTTATGGTGATGGTCGGCCGCTTGGGAGGCGCCGATATCGTGACAGTCTTAAACGGGATCGTAACTGTTGCAACTTCGCCCTGCTTTTCAGCTATTGCCTCAACAGGCTTCTCTTCAGCAGTACGGTCGAATTGCAGCGTTCCTTCATCAATCAGACCTTGAATACCTCTTCTTAAACTATCACTCCCCTCAGGCCGGGCTAAACAGCCAACACAATCTGCATCACAACCAAGGAAAACTCCCCATTTTAGCAATCTGCTCTTTACACAGCCCAGAGGCGTCTTCAGTTCATCTACATTAATGATCAAATTCAGACTGATATCTTCCAAGATAGCACTCACCTTTGCAGATCCGTGAGGCGGCATCGTATTTTTCTCGACATTGGGTGCCTCATTAGCAAAGTTTATAGCCTTACTATCTATCAAATCCTGCACTTTGTGCTTGAACGCGTGACAATTCTCTATGCTGTGATCGAGTGCCCCGGAGTGGAATTCACAATGTGCATTGGCATCATAACCAAAAGGAGGAGTGCCCTTCGGCGGAGCTAACGTTCTTTTCTTAGCAAGCTGCAGCTGTAATAAAGTTGGAAGAAGCTGAACATACGGTACTGGAGGCATATCAAATACTCTTTTCACGGCCCTATCCCTATCCTGAATTCTTCGCTGAGCAGGATGCTGCTGGCTCTGCTGCTGCTGCGGCTGTTGTTGCTGTTGTTGAGGTACGAGAATTATCACACTAGCAATCTGTTGCTGATGGTATTGGTTCCGACCTCTACCTCTTCCTCGAGAGTTGTATACTGAATTAGTATCCCCCTTCTTTTTATTCCCAAAAACCTTTTTACCACCTCCAGCTGAGGTTGATTCTCCTGCATGAATCTTACCGATCTTGACGCCGTTCTCTATACATTCTCCCAAGAGTATCATATCAGAAAAATTACTCATCGTACAACCGAGAAGCTTATCATAATACAAACCGGAGAAAGTTCCCACAAAGAGATCCATCAATTCACGCTCTACCATGGGTGGCTGTACCCTGGCTGCAAGCTCACGCCACCTCTGGGCGTACTCTTTAAAACTTTCGCCATTCTTTTGAGAAAGATTCTGAAGTTGGACCCTGTTCGGAGCAAGGTCGCTGTTATACTGATAATGCTTTACAAAGGCTTCCGCCAACTCTTTCCAGCTACTGATCTGAGTGGGCTCTAACCCCATATACCATTCAAGTGACGGTCCAGACAAGCTATCTTAGAAAAAATGCATCAGCATCTTTTCGTCATTAGAATAAGCAGACATTCTCCGATAATAAGACCGTACATGAACTCTTGGGCAGGTATCCCCCTGATACTTGTCAAAAGGACCGATAGGAAGTCATCAAAGAGAACCTCGTCTGAGTGTGGATTACGTGGGAACTGATGCAAGCAAAGCAAGCACGTCCACCACTAACCCACTGTAATACTATGTATATGCTCTCAAGCCTGGGTCTGGCTTCTCACTCATCAGAATGCCCCTCCCACAACAGCACAGATAATCATACTGAAAATAAAATGCGGAAAGTAAAATGCGATAAATAAATGCAAACCCAACAGATAAACACACAAGCGCTAGGATTGACTTGCACAGGGGACGTTGGGTCCCAGCAGAGTCGCTAGTTGTTGCTACCGCGAAAATAAGGTGCCGGCAAAACTGAAGAGTCGCCACCTTTCGTTATTTATCCCACAGAAAGGGAAAGGAAATAATCGGAAAAACCTGATGAAAAGGTATAAGACAAGGTCATCGCAACCATGTCTGGATTCGGGAGTCGGTTACGCAAGGGGAAGGTATTAGCACCCCTCACGTCCATCGTACTCGATGGGATCCATGCTTGTTGTTTATCTCGAAGGGTTGATTAATCTATCTAGCTAAAAGTATGGTCTGAAAAGAAAAGAAAATAACTCGGCAGAACACAGCAGTTCTATGCCTACGTATTCCCGTCTGGAACGAGAAATCAGAGTCAACGTAGTTCGGCTAACTACGGGTTACGGGGGGGAGGTTGCTCGCCGAGATATCGCATCTCGTGCCTACGTACTTTCACACGGTGTGAAAGATCAGAGCAAACATAGTTCGGGCTAACAAGACCACGCGTTTGGTTCAAAAGTGTTACCTGAGTGGGGTTAACAGACGGTTCCAGCAGTTGGTGTATGCAGCTCGCTCGTCGGAGACTTAGGCGTTACCGTTTACGGCAGAACTGAGGGTTAACAAAACTCTCCTCATGAAAATGGTTTCCAAGGATTAAAGGTCTCAGAGGACGAAAGGAATTTGATCTTTGTTTTTGAAGTCTTTTACGGAAGAAATGTTTTTTATGGGTGTTTGTAGTCCGTACAGCTCTAGAGACTATGACCTGGGAACGAATGCGTCGCATATCGTCCAAAGGACGTATACTAAACACTCTAGACGATTGAGAGGAGGCCGCTCAATTATCATTACCCAAGTAGCTTAAGGCTCGTAACGCGCTTGTACTAACTTGCCTTTATACATTTTTTACTGTTGTTTTGAGATGAGAAGAGAAAGGACGCACTAAAGGGGAACTAATCCAATCCTAAAGTTGTCATGCAAAGTTGATCCTATGATTGAGGTTAGGAGGGAGCTACCTAATGTTATAATGCATGGTTAAAACCCTAATGTCTGTCACATTCCGACTTGAACAAGAAGGAATGGAAATCCTAAGGGAACATGGCAAAGGAAAGCAACGGTAAAAGGAATAATCTGAAAGAAATAACTGTAAGTAAAATGCATGCAATGCAGCAATACAAGCAGAAGGAGACAAACTCAACTTCTAGAGCAAACAAGCGAAAGCCAAACAGTAACAGACAAGAAGAGGGAGACAGACTCAACCTCTAATGTAAACACACAGATAAAAAGAAAAACAACACACAAGCAAGGGGAGGATCACCTCAACCCTTAATGCAAACAAGCAGAGGGAGACCCACTCAACCTCTAAGAAGTCATGCTCCTAACCTAAGATATTCTAAACATGAACCTATTCTAATGCATCAAGCAATTCAAACAAGGAAGTGAAACCATAATGAGCAACAGGGAAGTCATCCCAGGCTACATCAGGTTGGAGGTGTATCAATACCAGAGTCCATCGTGGGCTCAACCTCTTGAGGAATGCACAGAATCCAACCAAGGGAAAAATTAGGCTCTCCCAAGAGGGATCCTTATGTCAATAGGACAGAAAAGACTGGGTACTAATCCTAGATATCAATATAAGGTTTTTGGTTTAAAGTGTATCAACATTGAATGTCCATCTCAGGTTCAACCTGTTGAGGAATGCACAGAATCCAACCAAGGGAAGGATTAGGCTCTCCCAAGAGGGATCCTAAGAAAAGGACTTTGAGATGGATGACAGTATATAAACCAAGGGAATATACCATGCCAATAATGTCAATCCAAGGCTCAACCTCCTGAGGAATGCACAGAATCCAACCAAAAGAAGGATTAGGCTCTCCCAGGAGGGCTCCTTATCAAGACTTTGAAAGAGAAAGATAATACAAACCAAAGGAATGTACTATACTAGGGAATGTCAATTCAAGGCTCAACCTCCCGAGGAATGCATAGAATCCAACCAAAGGAAGGATTAGGCTCTCCCAGGAGGGCTCCTCTTCAAGACTTGGAGAAAGAGGGTAGGGCAAAGCCCAAGGAAGAAATCACATAGAGGACAGAAGGCAACACAACACTTCTAAGAAACCCTACATACTAGCCACAAGGGCCACCTAGACTAGGGGAATCTAAAGCTCTATCAAGGCTTCAACAAGGCTCTAATGAGGTATCTACCTACCTTCTACTCTATCAAGAAAGGATATGAAGCTTAGAATCATCTAATGGTCACTATTGAGGTTCAACTAGGGGAAGCACTAAGTTAGAAGCACCCTAAAAGATAGCCTAAGTATTAAATCTAATTAAAATACTAAATCAACTTCTAAAAACCTATGAATTTTTCCAAGGGATCCTAAATGTGTTGGGAACCTAGGGTAAAAGGATCAGAGCCTAAATCAATGCTCAAGGTCACCTATGAAATTCTAAACCAAGAGGTGCTAAATGAAAGTTCAAAAGGGGAAGCCTCTAAAAACCTACTCCAAAACAGAACTTAGGGTTATCTAAAAATTAGGACAAAAATCCTACAATCTCATCAATGAGTCTACAACCAGCCAGCAAAATACCAAGTTCTAATTCTATGGCAAAAAGGAGTACAAAAATCAGAAAGAAACAAGCATAAAATGCCACATTAAAAGAATTCAATAAAATGGGGATCAAGAAGTTTGTGCACCTAAAGAGGAGTCTTCTCAGGGGTTGGAGCCTAAGCAGGGGTTGTTACTCAAGTTTGATTGGTCATCAGGACATCTTGAAGTGGTCATTGTCTTATGAAAGGACAGATGGACGTGTGTGGGATAGCCCCTAACTGAGGCCAACTGAAGAGCATCAGAGGTTTGTGAAGCCATGATTTAAGGTATGAGATGTAAAGAAAGCTTATTGAGGGTCTTGAGGGTCATTGTGGAGCTTATGCTAATGGTTGTGCGAAGTAGAACAAGCCACAGTTGAAAGTATCGCAGTTAGGGTTTTCATCTGGTAAATCCTCAGTCAACTGTGCAATTGAAGAAGATAGAAACTCAATTCAAAGTCTCTATGATCATGGGATGTTGTGTTAAGACATATGAGACATCATTTCAAGTTCAATTCATCAAGGGTTAAGTGTGTGAGAAGTTACTAAGTTAGGGTTCTCAAGGTAAATCCCCTATTTAGTGCCTGACTTCAAGACCACCTACCTCAAGATACAAGTCTCATCTCAATTTTTTTGCCAACATGGAACTTGTAGATCATGTTATTAGCTTTAATTTGAGTACTAGAAGTCCTCGATTGGATTTATAGAACTCAAGTTATGAGTCGGACAAGTTACAGGTCATTTGAGGTATGTGATTTTGGTCAACAAAAGTCAACCAACTTCCAAGCCAGTTTTGACCTAAAAGGGTGTTTCTCCTCAACTTTTGGTCAAGTTATGAGGTTTACAAGTCAGGGGTATTTTGGGAAAGTAGGATTACAGGTCATAAAATTATAGGTCCATTTCACCAACTTGCACACTTCAAATGGAAATATTTTCAACATGAAACTTGCTTCAAATGGGTCCATTTGCACTACCAAACCATCTCTTGTCATGGTGGGGGCTTGGATTGAGAATTTGGGGTTTGAATTTTTCATAAAGGAGGCTTAAATTGAGAATTTGAGAATTAATGGATTTTAAACTTTTTCAAGGCAAGTTTGTGCATTTTTTGATTGCAAATAACAATTCAAAGACATTGCCATATGCACATTGGAATTTTGAAGTCTCAAAATGGGCCATTTTCATGGTTTCTTCCTCTTGAAGTAAAAAAGTGGAAATCAACCATAGGATCAAAATTAAATCTCCAATCTCATTCCTTTGATCAACACAACTGATTTGTAGTGGATTTGGATCAAAAAACCAGCTGGTGTAGTGGTAAAAATGTGCATGGTATTTTCAAAAAGTGTTGAAATGTGAAAATTGGAAGTGGGGTGATTTGCTTGAATTAAAGCCCCATTTGATCATAAACCCATCATATAAGTATTCTAGATGAAATTTGAGGCAGAGCTAGGTCATTTTGCTGCATGAACAACCATTTCACGTTTTCAAAAAGTGGTGAAAAACTCAAAAACCAATTCTCAGATTCAACCTTTTTCAGACCAAATCAAGCTTTCAAACACCTCAATTGAAGTTCATGGAGTGATTCTGGACGTTTTTCGTTAAGCTTCATCACCATTTCAAGGCCCAGTGGAGGCTCTCCACTAGGTAAACTTTATTTCAACTTTACACTCTTAATATTCCATGATTTTCCACCATTTTCGTTGCATTTGAACCTTTGAGTTACATAGATCATTTCTGGATCATTGTTGTTTGTGTTTATGACATTTGATTTTGTGAGCTCAAAGTTGTGTTGTTTCTTTTTGATGGATTTTCATGGTGTTTTGCTTTAATTTTCATGGATTCTTACTCCTTGTAACATGTAGGTGATGTTTGGACCATTTAATTTGAGTTTTGATGAACTTTATTTTTTGCACGTTTTGCTTGTTGTTTATTTTCTGGTTTGGTTGTTGAGAATTAATGAAATAGAGGTTGGATTCTTGTTCCTCTCGGAGAGTAGATGAATTTTCATCTAAAGTTTGTAAGAAATGGTGAAGTTTTGATGAAACCATGGTGGAGGTAGAGAACCCGCGGCGGCCGGCAGTGAGGTTGAGGGTGGCCGGCGACTTTTCCGGCGGACTGGTTGGGTCGGAGCTCCATTGGGGAAGAAGAAGGTGACGTGGTGGAAGCATGTCCATCCGATCGTGTTCGTTTCAATCGCGTGCGTCCAAACATGATGTATGGTGTTCCGTTTTTGCTCATGTGTACACAATCAATACCCCAATTCATTAATTGAGGTGGCACATTCTGGTGCCTTGGATCATTTGACTAGTATGCAGATCTGATGGTTGTGTCTTCTTCTGCATTTTTATTTTCTCTATTTGTTTTCTTTTATTTCTTTTATTTGTTTGTTCTTTAAAAATTCATGAAAAATATCAAACAATTTCTAAAAATTCTGAAAAAAAATCATGAACATACTTTAACATGTCTTTTAATTTTGTGCATTTTTAATTTTGTTTTTTGATGCATTTTCCATTTATTTTCATATTTTCCTTTTAAATAGTCATTTAATGATGTGAAAAATGTGTGTTGTCTTGTTGATTTTATTTCTTGCTCATGGTATGGATTAAACTTCTAATGTTTTTTGAGCATTGTGTTAACATGTTAATTGATCTTTGGATATTTTTTCCATGATTTTTAAGTGTTGTTTCCATGTAGTTTGAGTTGCTTTTTGTTCCCTCTTCATTTCTGCCTTGTTTTGGGACACTCTTGGTGGTTGCCTTCTGTTGAGGCACTTCCCTTTTGATTTTCAATCTTCCCTTTTGATCCCTGGTTCCTAATACATTGGGGGTCCTCTGAGATTTTATTAGGAACTTTTAGATGCATTTTCATATTTTTCATGTATTTTACAAGTTGCTTCATGTTTATGCATCTTTGCTGGTGTACTTGTTTTGTTTTGTTTCCAAAAGCTTGGTTGTGCATTATTGATGAACCTAATTCTGATTGTTTCATGTTAGGGGCTTGTTATAGGTCTTGTGTGCTAATTCATAGGTCTTTACCGTATGCATAAGTTTTTCTTTTGGTCTCATACTTTCATGTTTGCATATTGTGTTTCCATAAGTGATGTTTGCTTGCATTCTTTGATGTTATTGTTGGCATTTGCTTGTGATGTTTTGTGTTAGCTTTTGAGATCTCTTCTCCTCATCCCAATTCTGTCCCATGACCTTGGAATACTACTTAAGGTTGCTTGGTTCCTCCTGAGGAGGAACCTGAAGCTTGCCTAAAGTAATGAATCCATGAGGACTTTTTCTCTTTGTTTTTGTTACTTGTTTTCTATGCATCTTCTTATCCTCTTCTCTTGTGTTTATTCATACCATGGCTTGAGGTTGAGATGATATTGTGGAGGTTCCAGCCCCACACATATTTCCTCCCTCACTTGCATTGTATCTTTGTCTTCCTTGTTGCATTTGTGCTTGCATTCTACATTTGCATTGTTTCTTCTTCTTTTGTCTTCCTTCCCTTAGGATTTCTAACCTCTCTTGTTCAAGAGAGGTTATGATAGACATTAGGTTTTCCAACCATGCATGATAACATTAGGTAGTCCCCTTTCAAACTCAACTTTAGGTACATCTTGCATGACAACTTTTAGGGTTTGGACTAGTCCCCTTTAGTTCGTCCTCTTTCTCTTCTCAGCTTCAAACAACTTCAATCCACTTAATAAAGCTTGACCATTGTTGCATGCTATGAGCCTTAAGCCATTTGGGAAGTGATGATTGGGTGGTTGCCTCTCAATTATCTAGAATGTTAGTGTATGTCCTTCGGACGATATACGAAGCATTCGCTCCTAGATCATAGTCTCTAGTGTAGCATGAGTCGTAAACCAAATTCAAAACACTTCTTCCTTAAAAAATACAAAAACAATTCAGACTCTTTTTCACCCCTTGGGGTCTTAATCAGGAAAACTATTTTCATAAACAAGAGTGTTGTTAACTTTCAGTCCTATCGCAAACGGTAACGCCTAAGTCTCCAAAGGTCGAGTTGCATACACCAACTGCTAGAACTGTCTGTTAACCCTACTCGGGTAAAACTTTTGAACAGCCTGTGTTCTCATAAGCCCGAACTATGTTTGCTCTGATCTTTCGTACCAGAAGAAAGTACGTAGGCACAAGACGCGATGTCTTGGCGAGCAACCTTCCCCCCTTCTTTAGCCGTAGTTAGGCGAACTACGTTGACTCTGACTTTCCCATTGCATGAGGGAGTACGTAGGCACAGAGCGGCGATGCTCTGCCGAGTCAGTTCTTTTTCTTTCTCTTTTTTCCATAAGCCTTTAGTGTAGATAGTTTACACACCCTTTTAGCTAGACAACACATGCGTGGATCCCGTCGAGTACGACGGACGTGAGGGGTGCTCATACCTTCCCCTTGCGTAACCGACTCCCGAACCTAGGACTTGGTTGCGATGACCTCGTCTTTTCCCATTTTCGTCAGGTTTTTTCCGATCGTTTCCTTTCCCTTCTTTGGGATAAATAACGATAGGTGGCGACTCTGTTAGTCATTGTCGGCCTCTTTTTTCGCAGTAGCGACAGCTGGCGACTCTGCTGGGGACAAGAATATCCCATATGCGAGTCAATCCTAGTGCTTGTGTGTTTTCTTTTGGGTGTTTGTATATATGTGCTTTATGTTTATTTACTTCCGCATTTTACTTTCCGCATCATGTATCATTACTGCTGTGTTTTAGGGAGGGAAGTTCCATTGAGTGAGAAGCCGGACCTGGGCTTGAGTACAAACTTAGTATTAGCAGCCAAAAGTAGTGGTGAACCTGTATGTTAGGCATGCACTAGTTCCCACGAAATTTGCACTCAGACGAGATTCTCTTTGATGTCTTTCTTTCCAGCCCAGTGGGCCATTGAGAGAATTGCAGATTTGAGGGTTGTCGACTCTGGGGACCGATCATTTGTGATTCAGCTAAGTGAGGCCTCTTCAAGAGATGATGATGCCACACCTTCTGGGTATCGTATCGTCATTTCTTTAAAGTCTGTAACGCTAATGAACGCATAGGATGCCGAACCTTGTCAGTGGATAGGTCCATACCTGTGAGTGGGTGGGTTATGCAGGAAACCTTGACTTCCAGACTACCTAGTTCTTGACAGTGTAAACCTGTGTTCATGATACAAAGGGGTCTTATGTCAGTGATTTTGTCGGTACTAAGGCAAAGCGCTGGTTCTTCTCAACCGACAGCACAACAGTCCTGATCCCCTGTTTGCATTTGCATGTGCATTTTCATTTGCATTTCATTGACGTGTGTTTATGTTGCAGGTGTACATTTCCTCTTCGATTCTGGTGATTCTGTTCTATCTTTGTTGACATGGAGCCCTTGAGGAGGACCCTGGCCTACAAGTTTCCTACGCCTGACATTAGAATTCTACGAAGCCTGATTTCTTTAGCTGACAAGAAGGTTATGGAGGATTTCAGAGAATCTTATGGGAGGATTTTGAATATTGTTTGCAAACCTTTTTTGGATGAATTGAATGGCCTTCAGACATTGTTACAATTCTATGATCCTCAGTTGCGAGGCTTCACCTTCCGGAGTTTTGTTCTAGCACCTACATTGGAGGAGTTTTCTGATATATTGGGTATACCTATTCTGAACCAGATACCGTTCCATCATGTTGAGGGAGAGCCAGATTTGACTAACCTTGCTAAGGCTTTACATTTGAATGTCTCTGAGTTGAAAGGGAAGTTAGCCAGTAGGAATGGAATGTTTGGGTTTCCATTGCCTTTTCTTGCGGACAAGGCTCGAGAGTTTGTTAAGAAAGGTTGTTGGGTGATATTCAATGCTATCTTGGCCTTGTGTATCTATGGCATTATGTTATTCCCGAACATCCCAGATTTTGTAGATGTCAATGCATTCAGTATCATTGCTTCAAAGAACCCTATACCCACTCTGTTAGGCGATGTTTATCATTCCGTGCATTACAAGAATGAGAACAGGGGAGGGAAAGGCGTGTCTTTTTGTGCACCTTTGTTCTATACTTAGTTCAGGAGTCATCTTTCTAAGACTGGTCCGTCCTCTGCTACTGATGGCACTTTGGAATGGTCTGAGAGATTGATGAGATTGTCTGCCGAAGACATTGTGTAGTTTGATAGAGATGTATTGGGCATTGTGATTATTTATAGTTGTGGAAGCTTTCCTAACGTCCCGTTGGTCGGAAGGAAAGGTTGCATAAACTATAATCCGGCTATTACTATCAGACAGTTCGCGTACGCGCTTAGAGGGCCTCCGAAGGAGGAAGAGATACAGGAATCTCTGTATCTCACTGGTTTGTTGGAGGGAGATACTTAGGCTAGGGTTGAGCATGCATGGAGAAATGTTCATAGGAGGGGAAAGGCTGCTTTGGGAAAGAGCAATAGTCAGGCATACGCTTCATATTTGGCTTGGATTCAGAGTATAGCCAAAGAATTAATGATGCCATATCCGTCTATTCAGCCTGCGCATCCGCCTGAGATTGTAAAGCCCACTACAGCAGATATCCAAAGGTATGAACAGGTATGCCACGAGAAAGAAGAGTTACAAAAGACAAATGAAGAGTTAGAGGAAGAGATGGCCCAACTCAGAAGTGAAAGGAACGAAGCGAGGTATTCTTTGAAAAAGCAAACAGAATTGGTGAATAAGTTGGGAACAAACTTAACTCAGGAGACTAAAGATAGAGAACACACTGGCCAAGATTTGAATTCTTCTTATCGTATTCTAGCCACGAAGAAGGAAGAGTTAAGTAAAGCCTATTTGCAGATTTCTAAGTTTGAGGCTCAGTGGAACGCTGCCATGTCTACTAGCAAGGAGCGTGAAGACGAGTTGAAGGCGCATATCATCAAACAGAAGGCCAGCTCAAAGCTAAAGATGAAGAGATCTCAAAGGAAGCCGCACTCAGAAGACATAGTGATTGAAAATTGTATGAAGCGCTTGCAACCTTGGAGGAGCATAGAGAGGAAGCTAGTGCTAAGAGGCGTAGGCTCGAGGAGGCTGTTGGGAAGGAGGACTCGGTTGAGGATCTTCAGTTTACTATCAATCAGCAGGAGTTGCTCATACGTGGTTTGCTCACTAGGCCAGATCATCCAGATAAACAGGCGCTGTTGAAGGATTTCCAGTCTCGCCACCCAGTTTGATTTGTTTCTTTGTATTCAGTAGCGTAGACTTTTGTATGGACCATCACTAGACTTGTTGGCTGAGGTCCCTTTCTGTTTGTACTCATTTGATGTTTATACTTTTCCCGTGGGCTTATGTTTATATATGAGGATTTTCTATTCTGTGCTTGCCTGCGGGGCTCTCTATCGTCTTGGTTGTTATCACGAAACTAGAATCGAGGAGGAAATGTCCCTATTTGCATAAATACATGTCTGCATTTTAGCATATTTCTCGCATTTGCAGGTGCATCGGAACTGTTAACCTTATCTTGTTTCTTGTGCCACTAGTGTTTCAGGATTGCATATCAGACAACTCACCGCTACGGTACTAGAGGTAATCAGAGAAGGATAATGGATCAAATGCAAGTGGAAATGCAAGAAATGAGGGACTGCATTGCGCAGCTGATGGATTTGATGCAAGGAGTTGCTATTGGGCAAGCTCAACTTCAGACTATGGTGCAACCCCTGTTGACACGAGTTGATGATGAAGGGGTACTACATGGAGGGATAACTAATAACCATACTCGGGTTGAAACCCCTCAGGTGGGCAATTCAATACCAACTTTAGTCATCCCTACTGCTGGAGGGGATGGACACACTACTGGCGCTGGGAATACAACAGGTCTTAATCGTGGTGGCTTTGCTGATGGGGGTAATGGAAATGGGAATGGCTTCGGTTTTGATACTACAGGTGGCATTCATGGTAGTTTGGACCATACATGGAACGAGGATCGGCAAGAGGATATATTCACTCCAAGGTTTGTAAATGCTGCAGGACCTTCTGAGGCTGACAGAAGGATTCAAATGATTGAAGAAAAGATGCAATCTTTGGAGTGCCAAAATTCCATGGGGCTAGATATGTCCAACCTGGGGCTGATCCCAGGCTTAAGAGTGCCTCATAAGTTCAAAGTGCCCGACTTCGATAAGTACAAAGGCACTACTTGCCCAAGGGTCCACCTGCGCTCGTACTATAGGAAGATGTACGTGTACTCGGACGATGAAAAACTCCTGATGCACTTTTTCCAGGATAGCTTGTCCGGCCCCTCTTTGGAGTGGTACATGGGGTTGGAGCCCACTAACGTCTGCAGCTGGAAAGAACTCGTCGGGGCTTTCGTAAGGCACTATCAATACAATAGTGACCTCGCACCGAATAGGGTCCAGTTGCAAAACCTTTCCCAAAGAGGTAATAAGTGCTTTAAAGAATACGTCCAGAGGTGGCGAGAGCTTGCTGCTAGAGTACAACCACCAATGGTAGAGAGGGAGCTGGTGGACATGTTCGTTGCTACTCTACCAGGGGTGTATTATGAAAAACTGATAAGCAGTATGTTCGGAAGTTTCTCAGATTTGATAATCACTGGTGAAAGAGTAGAGAACGGTATCAAGCTTGGGAAGATTCAGGTGGGAGAGGTACCCTCAGCTGGAGGAGGAGGAAAAAAGATGTTTGGAAACAAGAAGCGTGAAGGTGACGTCAGTGCAGTGGCAAGTTCTAGAGGAAGAGGAAGGTGTTGCGGTGAAATATGGATACCAAGCTATTGATTAACTTGAATCTTAATTCATTTACAACCGGACTTTAATTTATCCAAAAAGGAAAGGTTTAAAGAAAGAAAAACCTATAAGAATGCAAAGCAAAAGGCAAGGCCTAAAGCTGAGCAAAGAGAGATCTAAAGGTTCGGGGGTTGGTTATACCTAGGGAAGGTGTTAGCATCCTAAGCATCTGTAGTACTCTACAGGAACCTCTTGTCAATATTTGTGTTTGTTAAAGTTGCTTGCTAAAAGGGGAAAGTGCTAAGGTAAAAATCTAAATTATAAAGGTATGTACAAGTTTGCTCGTGAAGACATCGCATCTCATGCCTACGTATCCTGACGAGAATGGAATCAGAGCAATCGTAGTTCCCCTAGCTAGGGATGAGGAACTCTTGACTGTGGTCAAGGTTCCAAAAGGATGTAAGCATTCATAGAGAAATACTTACGTGGAGTGTGGCGACTCCTCTTCTAAGTTGTGATTGTTAGGGTGGAGAATGTCCACGGCGGGATGCTAAACATGAGTACGGCGACTCAAATCCTAAGGCTAGGATAAAAGGGATAAAGGGTGGTAGACAATGTCCGCAGCGGGACGGTAAACATGAGTACGGAGACTCAGATCCTAAGGTTAAGATAAAGGGATATCCACGGCGGGACGGTAAAAGTGAGCACGGAGACTCGGATCCTAAAGCTCTATGCAACAAACAGTCATGTTTAACAAAATCCAACATAGAAACCAAACAGCAGCCCCAAAAGAGACTAGTTTTGGAAAACAGAGTCAAAAGCACAACTTTACATTATACTGCCCTCATAACAGTCATTCATACAAACACACACAGGGTGGACAAACCTATTCAACAGTTGCAAAATTCCAAGAATGATAATGACAACTTTTTGTCGCTTCCACGAAAATAAGGTGCAGGCAAAACAGAAGAGTTGCCACCTTTCGTTATTTATCCCTCAGAACGGGAAAGGAAACGATCGGAGAAACCTGACGAAAAGGTATAAGACAAGGTCATCGCAACCGTTGTCTGGGTTCGGGAGTCGGTTACGCAAGGGGAAGGTATTAGCACCCCTCACATCCATCGTACTCGATGGGATCCACGCTTGTTGTGTTTATCTGACGGGTTGGTTTTGCTATCTACCTATCAAGGCTGGTCTGAAAAAGAAAAGAAAATGACTCGGCAAAGCATCGCGCTTTATGGCTACGTATTCTCATCAGAGAATGAGAAATCAGAGTCAACGTAGTTCGACTAACTACGGGTTACGGGGAAGGTGGCTCGCCAATACGTCAGTATTGTGCCTACATACTCTCAACAGGTATGAGAGATCAGAGCTTACGTAGTTCGGGATAATACGGATTATGGGGATTCAGATTCATCTGTTTTATCGAGTAGGGTTAACAAACAGTTCCAGCAGTTGGATGTACGCAGCTCGACCCTTGGAGACTTAGGCGTTATCGTTTGCGGTAGAACTGGGAGTTAACGACACTCTTTTCTTCAGAAAAGCTTTCCTTTGAATTATGGGCCCACGGGGCAAAAAGGTTTGAAGTCTGTTTTCTGTTTTTTACGAAAGAACTGTTTTTTATGTTTGTCTGTAGTTCGTACAGCACTAGAGACTATGACCGAGGAACGAATGCGTCGCATATCGTCCAAAGGACGTATACTAAACATTCTAGACGATTGAGAGGAGGCCGCTCAATTATCATTACCCAAGTAGCTTAAGGCTCGTAACGCGCTTATACTAACTTGCCTTTATTATGTTTTTTTACTGTTGTTTGAGATGAGAAGAGAGAACAGGCTCAACTACGGGGAGACTATCAAGTCCTAATGTTGTCATGCCAAGGATTCATCCTATGGTTGAGGTTTGAAACAGGGAACTCCTAGAAGTTATCATGCATAGGTTTCAACCTAAAGTTCTAATCATCACTTCCTTATCAAAGGGAGTGAGATTCCTAGGGGATCATGTCAATGATAAATATCAACAGGTAAAGCATCAGCTAAAACAGTAAACAGTAAATGACTGTAAAATGCATGCAATGCAAGTGAGGAAGGAAATGTGTGTGGGGCATCAGCCTCCACAAGCTCGTCTTGACCTCAAGCCAGATATGAATAACTGCAATCATACAGGAAGAATAAAATGCCATCAAGCAAATCACAAACCACATAGGCAAGGGAGCAGGGCTCCACCGAATACCCGCAAGCAAAGCCATACAGTAAAAATACAAGCAGAGGGAGCAACTCAACATCTAGTGCAATCATGCTCCTAGCTTAACACAATTTAAACATGAACTTATTCTAATGCATCAAGCAAATCAAACAAGTCACATCAACACAGTTGCACAGCAAGCAAACAGATAGGAAAGAAAGCAAATCAACAACTTCCACAGCTTCACAGCAAAGCAATCATTTGACAGCAGCTCAGTCTTCAGTCTGTAACTGTTCTTCAAGTCCATCCTCTTCAGGGGAATGAAAGATACTCCATTTGCAAGCTTCAATCTTCAAATAGAAAGTATCAACCTGTTTCCTCAAGCTTTCAATACATCAAACACAAGTATCAACCTGTTCTCCATCTTCTTCAAGCTTCAGCTCTTTCTTCAATCTCAATTTGATCTTCTTCACAAGTGCCAACTTGTTCTTCTGGGTCTTCAAGCTTCAGCTCCAAAGGCAGTCTTCAAACAAAGGGGAAGTGGCAACCTCTAGCATCTTCAATCTTCTAGCAAGGAACTCCATCCTCTAGCAAGGGATAAAGATTCATCTAACAAGAGCAAGGTGGGGATAGGGAGAAGCAAAGTGAAGACCAAAGGTCACCTCTAAGCACTCCACCATCAAGGAAAGGAACCCTCAAAGGTTCTACCAATTTGTAAGGAGCCACTCATCCTACCAAAGGAGGGATGGGGTCTTCACAATGGGACCTTACATCATAGGGAGGAATGGAAGTGATCAACACCTTCCATGTTTCATGAAGGAAGAAAATCTACTCTAAGAGATCTCCCTAAAAACCCTAATCCTTAACCCTAAACAAACTACACCAAAGGAAGAGCAAACTTCAAGTCCAAGCTCCATCATGCATTCCACAGCAGCCCACACAAGTCTTCATCATCATCCAAAAGCAAGAGAAGCACAACCCTAGTCTAAGGGAACTAATGAAGTCATTCTAGTTGAGTTAGCAAGTTAGGATCACCTAAAACCTAGTACTAAAGTTAATCCTAACTAAAATACTAAAACCAATTGTAAAATCCTACAAAAATAACTATGGGAACCTAAGTCAATCATGACTCTATCATGTTAATTCCAGAGATCAAATCTTCTAATAAGTCCTAGAATTAAATCCTAAACTATGGGGTATCAAGGTTAAACCCTAAAACTAGAGCACCTAAAATTTCAATACAAAAATAGCCCTAAACTTCTTCACAAAAATGTGAGAAAATTACTATAGGAGCATACATGTCTAAACTAGCTACACACAAAAAATCAGCTCAAAAATCATCATCAAATGATCACACAAAAATTTACAAGTCAAGGTATCAACCATAGTGAAATTAATATCAATTAAAATACAAAAAATGCAATTAAAATAAAAAATGCATGAATTCCTAAACTCTTAATTTCCTAAAATTCTAGACTCATTCATGAGTCAGGGGAAAAAAACCTGGATCAAATGGAGTTATTTTTCTATTTATTACGAATTAATTCCTAAACTATATGAAATGAGTAAAATAAAAGAAAAAGAAAGAAAATAACAAGATCAGCGTGCTGAATAGCAATTATTTCCAGTTTATTTCAAGAACTTGGGCCAAACGGGGGTGTGGGTAGCAGGTAGTACACTAAGCCCAAAGCTTCAATTAAATGAAACATTACGTTTCATCTCAATGTCTCTCTTCAGAGTTTCAGCAATCAATCATGGTCGTATATTCTTGGATTGAGTCAAAGGTCCAACCCTCATCTAATGGTCAATGTCCATCGTCTCCAAATTCAAACTGAGGGAGGGAAATCCTCAGACGGTGGCCTGAGTTGCAGCACCACCGTCTTCTCCGGTGGAGTGCTCATCACAGGTCATCAAAAATAACAAACCAATACCCAATCTCACTCAATTCTTTCTCCTGAACACGAATCCATCATCCAAATTGCCTAACTCTTGCTCTAACTTAAAACACGATAGGATTTTCAGAAACACGCCAAATTCTTGATCATCACAATTCTCAACAATAATGGTACTAATGTAATCTACACTCTTCAGAGGTTAATCTCCACTATCCAATCATGAATATCTCTCCAAGAATCACAAGAAATACGTCTCAACAGAAAATGATCCATGACCTAAAGCGTCTCTATTCCTCAATTTCTTGTACCAAAATCCATCTATGTCTTACCAAGAACCTAACCACATGCAAGTTTCTATGTATCTCCCTATAGATTAAGCAAAATTTTGATTGGTACAAACCTGGTTTCAGATGAAGAACAGGTACAATCTCTGCTCGATTCTTCCTCCAAGCTTGTCCAGAATCACTCCAAATTCACTCCTAAAGCTTTTGCACACCTTGATTTGCTCTGATTCTTCCTTAATCCAAGAACACGATCTTGAGTTGCAGCTCTGAGTTTTCAATTGCTCCTTCTGTTATCAGCATCAATCTTCTCCAAAAAACTGGCTGACACACTCTAAATCTTATATAGAACTCAATGGACTCATCCAGAAAGTTCTGTAAGCTTCCAAATGAGATTTTGCAATTTCAATTTCTCTTTCAAAATCTCATGTGCACAGTCACGATTTGCACTCTGTTTGGGCATGAAAACACTTGGAATCTTCATCTCATGAGATATTGAATTGATTGGTTATGATCATTTCCTTGTTTGCAATCCAATGGTTCATGTTGATTATGTTACTTCATCATGAAGCAACAAAGTAAAAGTGCATAAAAATGGACTCAAACCAAAATTCTAACATTGCCAAAGTTTCTAAAATGCTTTTTCCATTCAAAAAATGATGTTACTTTGCCCCATTTGCACACAAAATGATTTATTTGAATTTTTTGGTCATTTAATGCCTTTAATTCTTCTTTCTTCACAACTTCTTGAACCAAGTCTTTCCTTGAGCCATTTCAATGTCTCCTTGATACATGGACAAGGTTAAAACCCTATTTTGAGCAACTTTAAAGTTGAACAAAATTTCATTTGAGGTGTCTAAGTTGGTGAAAATGACCTATAACCAAAAATGACTCATAATCACAAATTCCCAAAATACCCTTGACTTGTCAAAGCCATAACTTGAGTTCTACAAATCCTATCAAGGACTTCTATTACTTTCTAGAAATCTAGGAGAATAAGGAACAACATTCATGTTGACCAAAAGTTCATAGGAATCATCCTTCTAAGGCAAACGTGTCATGCAAGTTGGGTAACTTTCAAGCTCCAAATTCACATCTCTCAGATGACTTGTAACTTGTCAAAGCCATAACTTGAGTTCTACAAATCCTATCAAGGACTTCTAGAACTCAAATTAAAGATAAGACCATGCTCTACAACAATCATGTTGGGGTCAAGATGAGATGACAATCACATATTGAGCTAAAGTGCCTTGAAGCTAGGGGTCAAACTAGGGGATTTTACACTGTCAAGTCTTAGAAACCCTGGCTTGAAACTTCTCAAACTCTTCAATCATGATGAGTTAACCTTGAAATAATTCTTAGAACATCTCAATGTATCAATCCATGATCACCTGCCTCTTGAATTAAGTCTCAACTTCCTTCAAATCCTCAGTTGACTTAGGGTTGACCCAGTCAAACCCTAGCTGCACTACTCAGGGATGAGCCTTCTTAATCTTACACAATGACCAGTCTAGGCCTCAAAGTGATCTTCAACACTTCTTATGAGCTCTCTCAAGACCTCAATTCTAACTTCATGGCTTCAGAATCATCTGATGACTTTCCACAACTCTCAAGTTAGGAGACCTACACACTTGGCTTCAATCACTCTCTCTGAGGATCTTTTAACTTCTCTGACAAGGATATCAACCCTTAAACACCTGAATAAGCCTCCCAGCTAGCTTCAAAGTCTTGTGTAGCCCCTGATTGGTAATCATACCTCTTTATCTCCTACATAAATGTCAATGAAATGCAAATGATAATGCTAATGTGCATGAAATGACACATAAGCTAGGTAAAGAAATGTTGGGCAAATTTTGGGGTGCAACACTTTTGATTATAATCATGCACTTATCAAACACTAAGTCATCTTTTGTTATTAAAAGACAGTCCATTTGACAAAACAAACATAAACCAAACTTTTACATGAGCACCAAGAAAGATATTCAAACACAACAAAGTGATATGATATCAACATACAAGACAAAGATGTTCAAACTAATACATAGATGGTGAAGATGATAAATGGTGCAAAGGTTGACCAAAAGTTCTTTCAGACAAATTTAAAGGTAACTTCCACTGGTGGAGGTTCAGTGCAAAAAGTGACAAAAATCATTTTCATACAGTTTTTAAAGTAACTTCCACTGGTGGAAGTTCAGTGCAAAAAGTGACAAAAATTAATACACACACCATAAACATGTTGAAGAATGAATTTGAGCACAAGGTTGAGTTCAAAACAGACTGTGATGAAAAATGATGATCAAGTTGTCATTTGGTATTTTGATGTATACAGGAAAAGTTCAAAACAACTCCTAGGCACATGGATCAGTTACAAAACAAGCTGTAATGAAAATGGTTCATCCATTGTAATTTGGCATGTTGAAATGCATAAGGGAGTTCAAAGCAAATTCTGAGCATATTCACAGCAAACACTCATTGCACATAAGTTATAAACAAGCTTATTGATGTTTCTACAATTCACAATTTGGCATAAACTGAGCAAAGCAGAATTTGACATGTTTGATGGTTATGCAAAAGCTGTTTTGAAAGTGCAGCAGGTGTTTTTTTCAAAATGAATGAGATTCATGCTAACCAATGATGCACACATACCATATACATGAAAATGAATGTGGTCATGCTTGAAGTTCATGCTTATTTCGAACATAACAGAAATTGGTATGTTGATGGTCAAAAATGCAAAAATTGTCTTGAAACCACACTTGATGATGCAGCAGGGTATGTTTCAAAACAATAAGATTCATGCCACAACAATAACACACACACACACACACACACACACCACATATATGCTAAAGGATGTTTCTATGCTAAAAATGCAGACTCAATGCTTCCAAATAGTGATGGCATCTTGATGTAAATGATACACATTGAACATGAAAACCCACAACAGGTATAAACAACTTAAACAAAACATCCACACACCTCATAAACATGATAATAAGTGTGCTCAAACCAAGAAAGCAAGCAAACTTCAAATGATGCAAAGTTTGACATAATGGCTGCTATGCAAAACAATTTTGAGGTAGAATGCAAGTACAACAGGGGTGTTTTTTCAAAATGGCGAAGTTTAAGCCAAAATAATGATGCGCACTCATCATATATGCAATAACAGTTGGTTTCATGCTCATAATTCAAACACCTTTTCCTCAAAATTCTGACTGTCATGTTAATGGCATATTGAATGAAAGATGCAAAAATGATTCAAGATTTTGAATGCAAGCATAGCTAATACTGAGTGAAAATCAGTAGCAACAATTTGAAGTAAATAAGAAATGACAAGTCTAAAACCATAGCAAAATAGCTGCAAACCAACAAAGAAGTTTATGTCAAAACCCTTAATGCTACTCTTATGGTCACTTTCTCAAAACACATTTTTAACAACAAAGAGAAAAATCTTGATGGTATATCATCAACACACCTCAGAAGCATTATGCTTTTGACAAAAAGCAACAAAATTGCAATGAACACAAACTCTTTACAAAAAGCAATTTGGGACAACATGACTATATTCTCACAACAAGCATTTCAAAATTGTGAAACATGACAATGCATGAATACTGAAGAGGTTGAGCATTACATACCTCTTGTAGCCAATCTTGAACAAGCAAAAGAGCCAAGAAAACCAGAGACTTCAAGCACCACCTAGCTTTGAAACTTTTCTTCCTTTTGAAGCAAGATGCAATTTTGTGGCAGTTGGTGTAAACACAATTCCAGTTGATCTTTTATGCTTTGGACAGTTGCAACATGATATATATGAGGTGTATGAGTGATTAAAACAGCAAGAACAAGGCTAGACAAGAATTTGGCAGATTTTGAACATAGTTGTAGCGGTAAAAATCGTGAGTGTAAGTTATTGATTAACTTAACTCAAAGAAAACAAGAGTCGCCACCGCACTTTTATTTTATCCAAATAAAGGAAAGGAAAAAGAGCGAACAAAACCAAAGAGTTCTAAAATAAGAACACGAGACAGAGATCGGGGTAAAGGGGTTGGTTACGCAATGGGAAGGTGTTAGCACCCAAAACGTCTATAGTACTCTATAGGAGCCCTTTGAAATATTTACGTTTTCTGGTTTGAAAATGGTTTGTTTGAAAAAAGATTGGGGAGATGAGAAGAGAATTATTTTTTTAGATTTTTGTGTTTGGAGAGACTTATCGCCTCATGCCTACGTACCCACAAAGTGCAATATGGGATCAAAACCCCGTAGTTCGTGGTACAAATGACAAAAATTTGTTGGTTTTGATTGATTTTAGATGTAAAGACAAGTCGTCATTTCAAGGAGAAAACCGCGACTATCCACCCACGAGTATTAAGACAACATCTGCGTCACATAAAGATGGAGGATTTGCTTGGATTATCACCAAGACTATCACTCAACATCAACGTGGAAAATGTCAAAGTCTTAATAATATGGGGAATAGGAGATTTACATCTCAACTATAGAAATGAATCATGTCTAAACTTTATGAAAAGTTTTAAAGTGAAAAAGTGCATAAAGGCACAAAAAGAGTTGATGAGTTTTTGTATTTTTTATGTCTTTTGAAATTGGTCAAAGCATGATTAACATTTATTGACTTTTATTAAGAAAAAAAAACAAAGTTTAAAAATCACTTGACGAAAGTCAAGGTTTTATTGCAAAAGCGGTTTTGAAGTTTGAAACCAAGAAGATTTTGAAAGAGGGAGAAAGTTTTGAAAATTTAAGAAGGGGAGGAGATGAAGTGACTATCCTAGAAACCAAAATAAGAGCTAGAGGTAAGAAAGATCTAACCGACTTGTAGCACACTCCAAAGCAAGCAAAAAGAATTCCATCCGATTTAAAGCATAAGCTAATGAGCGAGCCAAATAAAGGCTAGGATCCACAATACTCCAAGCATAGGAATGAGAGTCCTAATTCTAAGTCCAAAGGTCCATGAAGTCCAAGGTCTAAGAGTAGTCCAAGAGCATAACCACAAAGTTAACAACACCAAGTTTTTTAGAGATTTTTTTTTATCCTTTTATTAGTGTTTTGAACAAGATATGGTCCAAGTGGACAAAAGAGAAATGACATAAACATAAACAAAGATATGATATGAAATGATAATATGGAAGCATGAAAGTAAGAAATAAGGAGTAAGAAGAGAATATAAACAAAATTAAACAAAGATAATGTTAGTGAATTAGTAATTAGGGGTTAGAACATATGATCAATGATGATTAATTCTTGCACTTTAGACCAAGGTTAATGAAAACTCATTAGAGGATTGATAGAATCAAAGCCTCCTAACAATGATTTTCATAGGTATTGGACTTAAGACAAGCAACTAAACATACTTGGACTTTTAAACGTAAGTTTGAGCCACGAATGATCATTTTCCGATTAAGGGACACTTTAGCGCTATGTTAAGCAATCGTAATCGGGTTTATGTAGAAACCACGACTATCTGAGGCCGGTCAATAAAATGTTAGTGTTAATACATGTTAGAGAAGTGATATGTAAATCACTCTCCTAAAACATGCCACACAAAACGAAAAGAGGTAGTGATCTCATCACAATCAAGATTTTTAATTAATTAATCAAAGGTAATCTATCACTATTCTAAAGTAAGGAGAATTATCTCAATGATTATTCGTCCATAGATTTGAAATAATGAAGATTAAACAACCTTGATAATCAACAATCTATGATCCATGGATTTCATCGATCAAAAATAAAAAGAAGAAGAAAAAGAATAAAAAAAAACACAAAAAAAGAAAAAAAGAAACTTAAAGAAAAATTGAAAAAAGAAAAAGGAGGTTTTAAAGTAAAAAAAAAATGGTGATGGTGTTAAAAGGCCTCACGGCCCAACATCTTAATAGAAATAAAAAAAAAGGAAAAAAGAAAATTGAAATAATAAAAAGAAAATGAAAGGGAAAAAAAAAGAAAGAAAAACGAAACAGAAACATCATCATCTTCATTACAACGCGAGCAACACACCATAGCTGGTACTTCAAATTTTGCTCAAATCGAAGCGGCGGGATGCAAAAATTACACAGTTATGATCGGAATCAAGAGCTCTTCACAACAGTATAAATAATTCAAGGAGATATGCAATGACGAACTCGAATCGAGAAAATAAGATCCATTGAACTACCTTCAAAGTCTCAGGTAAGAAATCAATCCAAACTTCCTCTTGCTTCTCTTCTTCTTCTGAATGATTCTGATTCGAAATTGGTCTCTATTTGAGGGTAATTGAAGTTAATTTGATGGAAGAAAGAAGGTGAAGAGAATATGATTAAAATGTTTCGTAGTGAGGAATTGAGGAAGAAAATTAGCAGAGATTTTTTGGCTTGAAAAGCTTGAGAAAATGAGTGAGAGATGAATTGTATTTATAGATGAGAGTGAGTGAAAAATGATTTGCCGTTTGTGATATTTTTCTGCGTTTTGGTTGCTACAGGTTATGCGTGACTTGAGGAGAAACTTTTTCATGTCGTTTTTGATTTTTCCTTTGTAGCTCACGTGTTATTCTCTTTTTCTGATTTCAGCTCAAATTTAAATATGTGACGTGGATTTTTGCTCATGGCTTCACTTGGTGAAAGCTTTAAAGGCTTGTGGGGTCATCTTGGAGGTAATCTCACAGCTTGAATTATATTCACATGGCTTGGGATTATGGCTCAGATACGTGAAAATAGTCTGGATAAAAACAAAGCTCTGCTACCACAGAATTCTATTTTCTGCCGCTTCTTGATGTCGCCATTTCCCATTGATAATATTGAAGCTTCCACGCTGCAATTGATGTGCAATCATTAAAACCAAGATGCGGCATTCCTACGTCTTTCACAAACAAGCCGAGCTGAGCCGGGAACAGACTTACTAACTTCATATGATGCAGGATTATCATAATGCAGAATTTGAATCCTCCCAACCTCCGAAACTCTTGGCGAAGCTTTCGACTTTGATAACCGTTAGTATTAAGTTTTGGTGGTTGTGCTGAATTGAATCCATTCGCCTTGACAGATCCAGTGCTGCCCTCAATTGCGTTTGCAACACTTGTTGGCTCAGAGTTCTTATCGGCAGAAACAGGTGGTTCTAACAACTCCAGACGTTTCAAAGATGGAACATCTCCCTCACAATATCTGCGCCATATGCTCCTATATGCTGACTCTAGACCAAGGATAAAGTTTGCTCCATCACAAACAGGAGACTTGGACATGAGCTCTCGTAAACTCATTCTCAAGTTTTGTAATGCTGGAATGTCGAAGGCTAACTTCATGGCCAATTTAACATATTCTTCTTCATTTTTGGCAATCAAATTCTCCAGCCCAACATTGCTAAGAAGACTAACACCAACATTGTGTGCATGTACTGAACCAGCCATTGTAACACAAGGAACTCCCATGTATAAAGATTCACATGTCGTAGTTGTCCCAGCATATGGAAACGTGTCCAAACTGATGTCCATCAGAGAATATGCTTGCATATGATCATGGTTAAGTAGAATAAGGGGCAGAAGATCAACTCATAGTGGTTCCAATCCCAACTGTTTTAGGGTTGAAAGAAACCTCTGTCTCACACTATCATAGCGAAATGGTTTACATTTTACCACGAGGCGAGAATTTGGAATTGCACAAAGTATCCTTGCCCAAACCTTCAATACTGTAGGAGTAATCTTGGCAAGATTGTTAAAACTACCAAATGTAATAAAACCATTGGAAAGAGCAGAATCTTTTCAATAAATCACCTGAAACAAAATCTTGCACTTCATCCTTTGTTGGTGGAATGGAGTACTCCATCATCTTCATGGTTACTGAAACCCAACTCTGATCAGTTGATAGTGTTTTAGGATGCACTGAACTCAAAGTGCTAGAAACTAAAATCAAGATGGGCATGAAAGTTGTTGTCAAGAAGCACTGAGTCCTGATTGTTGTCCCTATTCCATGCAAAGATAGTTGGTTAGAAGCAGCTGGACATATATGAATCATAGTTGCTATTAGATTCAGAACAGAAATTATGTCAGGTTCCTGGCCATCTTCCTCAGCGAGTTGCGTCAATAAGCACACGAAAATTCTAGCTCCATAATTATCTTCAATGGATGCTAATTCTACAAGTGTCTGTACATTTACAGTTTGGTTACTGTTTCCAATAATCATGGCATGATTGGCATCCCCTTCTAAATTATAGTTTATGCAGAATTTCAATATCTGATGACACAGTGATTCGATTATATTCTCTTGTTGAAACAACCACTTCAACGATACTGTGTGAATTCTTGCAGAAAGTAAATCCCATTTGCCATTGTTTATGAGCTGGAATATAATCTCCTCAGCTTCTCGACTATAGTAAATTTGGTAGTTCATATTGCCAAGACCCCTCAACAAACTGTAAAGATTCACCAATTGAGTCACCGTCAAATTATCAGTTGTCCAATCATGAAAATCACTGCTATTAAGTAGAGCATATTGTTCAAGAGAAGCTAAAACCAACTTATCATCTGCAAGTCTTTCGTCGTATAATGAACTGGTGTACATAATTAGCAAAGCAGCAGATTGACAAGGAGAAAAATGTAAATTGTCTGTACTCCTTTGCCCCAGAATAAAGAGTAAATCGACAGGGTCTGAAGGCAGATGTAAAGCAGCATCTTCAATAGGTTGTCCAGTATCATTTCCCAGTAGAGAATCTATGAGTGAACCGATTAACAAATATATTCTCTGCTTCATCCTATCTCCTGCATATAACCCCAAACATCCATATGAAAAACTGAACCAGCGGAATGACATCAAAGTCTCTGCAAATTCCCTAGAATTAATAGTATAATGCAGAAGCAGAATCGAATGAAAAATTTCCAGCAAGCCCAGGATAATTTCTTCTTCCATTTCATTGATGCTTGTTGCAAGCCAGGGAAGTAAATGTGTTCTGCATATATCTAGAACGCCGCTTCTAAGTTCTAGTTTGCTAGTGTGAGTGTAGTTTGCATCATGACTGTAGGCATATGCCTCATTAAGTAGGTACAAGCATTGCAAAATTTGGTTGATATTCCTCTCAGAGACATAGAGACAAGCTAAAATTGCATGTTTGACTGCTACCAAAATTGATTTTGAGAGATCTAAAGCTCCATTACAAGTTGGAGATCTCATAAGAGCCACAAATACAGAGCAAGCCATTATAAATGTCTCAGGAACCATGCCCATCTCCCCATCAGAATGCTTTATAAGCATTCTTATCAAAACAAGGACAAGCTCCTCCAGCTGAGAAGTTGATACAGCTCCAGGACACTCCGAAATGCATTCATAAATGAGCTTCAGTGTCTCGCATTGAACCGGATGAAAAGGAACTTCAGTCACATAGCGCAGTACTGGAACCAGAGTTGAAAACCCAACAACTAACCTTGGTCTAAAAGCTTCCTCTGAATTTGATAAAAGATTTAGTACCTGAAGGCACATCTTGACTTCTGGATCTTTATTCTCTGTTAGGCTCAATATTTCAAATAAATAATCTGCAATATTTTCTTCCACTAAGACTTGAATCAAATTCTTGAACAAAACAGATTCTTAAGAAATTTATGGTGATGTGAACCCAAAGATCAATACCCTCAATCATGCTTTAGAATCACTGGGAAATAACACACTTAAATGAACACTTTGTACTTGCATTCCAAAACAAACATCTTGATTGAACATCCACCAAACTTGACTTGTACAGACAAAACTCTGAATTTTTTATTAAAGTTGGGCCAAACTTCTCATAGAACACTGCTCGATAAACTGATGATTCTCCTCAAGGCCACTTGACCTCGAATAATCATCTCTTGAGAAAATAGACCACTGATACAGATACTTGCAAATGAAGTAATCCCCTGATAGTTTGACATTAACTGCACATGAATAGCCACACTCGACTTCAAGTCATTCTTTTGCCATGAATCTCCCTACAAAACCTTAAACACACAGTGAAGAAGAAACAAACAAATTAAAAAATATTTTTGGTATTTTGGTTAGAGGTTAGTAAACAGAAACAAACATAAAACAAGTAGAAAACACAAGTGTGCTGGGAGAACCAAAAAGTATGGTCTTGTTTGTGTATGCAAAAATGCAAATGAAATGTGGGATCTTAGGGGTAAAAATTTGGGTATTACTGCTGCCCCTATTTAAGATTCTTCTATAGGGAGATATGAAGATTAACATCTTTGTCTCGACTAGATAGAAGAGACTTAAATATAACAATAAACCCAATTTTTGGCCCTAAGAGGCCACCAAATGATATGATTATGCTAATGATATGGTATGCAAACACAAGACCACCGTGGGGAGAAAATGCCATAGGAGTAAAACAAACACTGGAGAAAAAGAAGGAAAGAGACTCCACAGGAGAAAACAAAAAAAAAAGCAAGACCCTATTTCGATAAAAGAAAGGAAACGACTCAACGGGGAAAGAGATACCAACTGCCAGTTACTGGGCGAAGATATTCGAACCGAAGAGAATAGGTAAAATACTTTCTACTGGTTACTGAGTAGAAAATAAGTGCAAAAAACACAAGAGAATTGTTATCTACCAGTTACTGGGTAGAAAACAAAGAAATGTATTACTTATTACCAGTTACTGGGTAAAAAGTAATCCACTCGTTGAAATATAATCAACTACCTGTTACTGGGTAGAAAACAGAGATATATTACTTATTACCAGTTACTGGATAAAAAGTAATCCAGTCATTGAGATATAATCAACTACCTGTTACTAGGTAGGAAAAGAAACAACGCCAACTACTGGTTACTGAGTAGTTTAGCGAGAATAATAAACTTGAATGAAAGGGGTTACCAGCTATCAGTTACTGGATAGGGTAAACAACATGTCAACTACCTGTTACTGGGCAGGACAGACTCGACTACCTGTCACTGGGTAGGAGAAGAAAATAAAGGTCAACTACCTGACACTGGGTAGGACAAACATACTCGACTACCTGTCACTGGGTAGGAGAAAGAGATATATCATCAGCTACTTGTTACTGAGCAGCTCCAAACACACAACAAACTTCTCAAATAAAGAGACAATCATTTGTTGGAAAAAGATATTAACAACTCTGTCGGGGATCTTTAAAAGAGATACGAGCAGGTTTAACCATGCAATAGAATTCTCATCGGGAGTTATTCCACAGAAATTCCAATTGACAGAAAAGCTGGTCGGATAAGGATCCATCATTTCACAATAAACTTCTCTGTTGAGGATGAACTAGAGAAATGTTATTTATTGCGAAGGTAAATTTCTGTAGATTACACAAGCTGCTCAAATAAAGAGGCTTCCACATGAAGTTGCATAAGTAATTACCAAGAGAGTGTTATCAAAACACTACTGGGAAAATCAAATCTTCACCTTCTGATGGGGATCAATAACAGATTCCTGCTGAGGAAAATAAATCCTCAAAAATACCTTCTCGTCATCCCGGTTTCACAGCCCAGGGAAAACCAAAGTAACTGCTGCAAGAGACCAAAGTTCAATCCATGAACAAACTGGAAAGAAACGGTCAAACAAGACTCGACCCAATGAGGAAATAACTCAACTGGGGAACAATTCCATCCAGATAAAAGCTGGGGAGGAAAGCTAAACAAAACATCTTCCACGAGGCATAAACTCAGTGGGGAATTAAAAATGATAGGTATTTTCTGCTTAGAGGTCAACACTCTAATGAAGAGAGGACATACGCATTCTGCGAGATAACAACATCGGGAAAAGGGAAATACCAACAAAAAATGCAGGATGCACAATGCAACAAAGACATGCTATGCTCAACCAAAATGAACGCGCATGCAATGAGTATGAATATGCTGATAAATCAGACAAAAAGGGCAAACAGAGGGTGAACAAAACACCACAACACCACTGAAATACTCGGCTAATCTCTGCAAGTTAGAGATATCATTGGAGATCGTGCTGGGGATCAGCAACAGAAAATCTTCAACCATCAATAATTCAACAAAAGGGAACAACAATATGAACTCCGCTTTGAGAAAAAAACTGTTGGAGAAAACATAGCAACACAAATCTTCCAACCCTGCCAGGGGAATAAGAAGTTAACATCATAGCAAAAAGTCAAACTATGGGGGATTTTAAATCAACACCTAATCACAAGGTGAGAGAAAACCCGACAGGTGACTGCTATGTCAACACTTCTCAACATGGTTCTCTACTTAGGGAATAATCCAAAGCAAATGTGCATAACCTCTGCTAGGAATCATCAAAGACAAATCTCCTCCTGGGCAAAACATCAAGGGGAAGTGGTCTTCCAATTTCTCAACTGTCCGATCATTTGAATCAAGACTTTGCTGTGGAAAACCGTTCAACACTCGTCTGGTTTATCCAAAGAAACAAAACTCTGCTAAGGGAATATCAGCAAACTCTACTGAAGAAACCTCAATATGGGGAAACATCAACACAACTCTATTGGGGAGCTGCCAATAAATTCTACCAGAGAGGCAAGAAAGAACCCTGCTGAAGAGAACACTTACGCTTTTCGCTTCAAGATTCTACCATTCTTGGGATTACTGTTGACATCCTTTCTTTTATTTTCACAAATCAAAGAAAAATGTTTTTATAATTTTCAAAATTTAAATCAATTATTCACATTTGTTTCAAAAATCATCATCAAAAATAAAATGAAATTCTATAAACAGAAACAAAATAAGAATTGCAAACAAAGGGACAAAGGCCCAAATTCTATTGATAGAATGGTAGTCCGCGAATGGCGTAACTCCATGGATCATTACAAAGTTTGAAAAATGGTAAGTACAATGGAAAGTTCTACACTGAAATACAATGACCATTATTCCCTAACAACTTTGAATTCCAACTGTGCTTGAGACTTCAGCGGGGAATAATTGAAGTGAAACCTTTGATAGGAAATGTTGCTTCAAACGATCAAGACTGGCCAGATGCAGTTACTTGCCATGATCCCTAACTTTTGCCTAGATTGCCCTCTCGGGTTTTCAATCTACCGGGATGATTATTTCTGTTTTTGTCTCTAATTTTTGCCTGGACCGCCCTTTTGGGTTTTCAATCCACCGAGACGCTCATTTTTGCCTAAGCCGCCCTTTCAGGTTTTCAACTTAGCGAGCTGTTCTTTTATTTTTTAGGCGAAGTATTTCTTGACTGCATCGGCATTCACAGGACGAGCGAACTCTTCTCCATCCATAGTTGTAAGAATTAATTCACCGCCAGAGAAGGCTCTCTTAACAACATATGGGCCTTCATAATTAGGAGTCCACTTGCCCCTAGAATCAGTAGTAAAAGTCGAGATCTTTTTGAGCACGAGGTCACCTTCTCTGAACACACGGGGTCGAACCTTCTTATCAAATGCTTTCTTCATTCTTTGTTGATATAATTGGCCATGACACAAAGCCGTCATTCTTTTCTCTTCAATCATATTCAACTGGTCGTATCTACTTTGACACCATTCAGCCTCAGACAATTCAGTTTCCATCAAAACTCTCATAGAAGGGATTTCAACCTCTATCGGGAGCACTGCTTCCATGCCATAAACAAGAGAAAAAGGGGTTGCCCCTGTTGAAGTGCGAATGGATGTACGATACCCATGCAAAGCGAAAGGAAGCATATCATGCCAATCCTTGTATGTAACAACCATCTTTTGAATAATCTTCTTAATGTTCTTATTAGCAGCTTCAACAACCCCATTCATCTTGGGTCTATAAGGAGAAGAATTATGATGCTCAATCTTAAACTCATCGCATAATTCCTTCATCATCCTGTTATTTAAATTTGACCCATTATCAGTGATGATCTTGCTCGGAACACCATACCGACAGATGATTTGATTCTTGATAAACCGGACCACTACTTGCTTAGTCACATTTGCATATGATGTCGCTTCAACCCATTTGGTAAAATAGTCAATAGCCACCAATATGAAACGGTGTCCGTTCGATGCTTTAGGCTCAATCATTCCAATCATATCAATGCCCCACATTGAAAAAGGCCATGGAGAAGAGATAACATTGAGAGGAGTTGGAGGCACATGAATCTTGTCAGCATAAATCTGGCATTTATGGCACTTTTTCACATATTTACAACAGTCAGATTCCATTGTCAGCCAATAGTAACCTGCCCTTAACATCTTCTTAGTCATAGCATGTCCATTGTCATGGGTACCAAAGGATCCTTCATGGATTTCTTTCATCAACATATCTGCTTCGTGTCTATCCACGCATCTGAGCAAGATCATGTCATAATTTCTCTTATACATCACATCATCATTCAAGAAGAAACTACCAGCCAATCTTCTCAAAGTTTTCTTATCCTTCTTGGATGCCCCAAGTGGGTACTCTTGATTCTGAAGAAAGCATTTAATATCATAATACCATGGTTTATCATCAACAACCTCTTCAACTACAAACACATGAGCTGGTCTATCAAGACGCATCACACTGATCTTTGGCACATCATTCCAATGATTTACCACAATCATGGAGGATAAAGTCGCTAAAGCATCTGCCATTCGATTCTCTGCTCTTGGTATATGGTGAAACTCAACTTTATTGAAGAAAGTTGACAATCTTCTTGCATAATCACGATAAGGAATCAAATCAGGCTGACGTGTCTCCCATTTCCCTTTAATCTGATTAATCACTAAAGCTGAATCTCCATACACATCAAGAATCTTAATTCTTAAATCAATAGCTTCTTCCAAGCCCATAATACACGCTTCATACTCAGCCGCATTATTTGTGCAATTGAAAACCAACCTTGCAGTGAAAGGACTATGAGAACCATGAGGAGTAACAATAATTGCACCAATACCTCTGCCATATTCATTAACCGCCCCATCAAAAATCAAACCCCAACGGGATCCAGGCTCAGGTCCTTCTTCATGTAATGGTTCCTCACAATCTTTAACCTTTAGACACATCACATCCTCATCAGGAAAGTCAAATTGAATAGGTTGATAATCATCAATTGGCTGGTGTGCCAAATGATCAGCCAAAACACTTCCTTTTATCGCCTTTTGAGTTCGGTACTCGATATCATATTCTGATAACAACATTTGCCAACGAGCAATCCTCCCAGTTAAAGCAGGCTTTTCAAAGATATACTTGATTGGATCCATTTTAGATATCAACCAAGTTGTACAATTCAACATATACTGACGGAGGCGCTTGGCAGCCCAAGCTAGAGCACAACATGTCTTTTCAAGCATCGTGTACCGAGACTCACAATCAGTGAATTTCTTGCTTAAATAATAAATGGCAAATTCTTTTCTCCCGGATTCATCTTGTTGACCCAGAACACAACCCATGGACTCTTCTAGCACGGTCAAATACATGATCAAAGGTCTTCCTTCTACGGGAGGAGACAAAATAGGAGGTTCAAGCAGATACTCTTTAATTCTTTCGAAAGCTTTCTGACAATCTTCTGTCCAGACACAACCCTGATCTTTGCGGAGAAGTTTGAAAATCGGTGCACATGTGGCAGTCATATTGGATATAAATCGAGAGATATAGTTCAAACGTCCCAAGAATCCTCTTACTTGTTTTTCTGTTCTGGGTGCAGGCATCTCCTGTATAGCTTTAACTTTACCAGGATCAACTTCAATGCCTTTCTGACTGACAATAAAGCCTAACAATTTTCCAGAACGAACACCAAAAGTGCATTTATTAGGATTCAGACGGAGCTTAAACTTTCTCAAACGTTGAAACAACTTCAATAAATTTTTAATATGATCCTCTTCAGTCTTCGACTTACAAATCATATCATCCACATAGACCTCAATTTCTTTATGCATCATATCATGGAACAGAGTGGTCATAGCTCTCTGGTACGTTGCACCAGCATTTTTTAAACCGAAGGGCATCACTCTGTAACAGAATGTTCCCCAGGGTGTAATGAATGTTGTTTTTTCCATATCCTCAGGTGCCATCTTTATTTGATTATAACCGGAAAATCCATCCATAAATGAAAAGATATTGAACTTAGCAGTATTATCTACCAACAAATCAATGTGTGGTAGTGGAAAATCATCTTTTGGACTTGCTTTATTCAAATCTCTATAGTCAACGCACATTCGGACTTTTTCGTCTTTCTTTGGAACAGGCACGATATTGGCCACCCATTGAGGATATTCGACGGTCACAAGAAAACCAGCATCAATCTGCTTTTGAACCTCTTCTTTAATCTTCACTGCCATGTCAGGATGAGTTCTTCTCAATTTCTGCTTCACGGGTGAACATTCAGGCTTTAATGGCAAATGGTGCTCCACAATACCAGTATCAAGACCAGGCATGTCTTGATAGGACCAAGCAAACACGTCAACATATTCTCTAAGAAGCTCTACCATCCTCTTCTTAACATCTGACTGAAGCAGTGCCCCAATCTTGACTTCTTTCTTATCATCATCGGAACCCAGATTAACCAATTCCACCGGCTCTTCATGAGGCTGAATGGCCTTTTCCTCGTGCTCAAGCAATCGAGAAATCTCATCAGGAATTTCTTCAATATCCTCCTCTTCCGCTTCAAACACAGGGAACTCAAAGTTGGGAGAGGGCATATGGTCATTGTTTCCAATGGGTTTAACAATCAATCTGCACAATGATTTTATGTTTGATTTTAGAATATGGACAAAAAAAATGAAAATATTATGCAGATAAGAGTGATTATAACATTATTATACTTTTTTCGGTTTTTTATGTTACCATTTTTCAGATGTAAAGCAAAAAAAGAAAACAATATATGGATAAACAGAAAAACATTTTATTGATGATGATAAAAGTTGAAACAAAGCCCTCACAAGTTCACTTTCACCTTGGGCAGAGTGAAAGGATTTTTGAAAGAAACAAAAACAAATTACTTTGAAATATGAACAACAGTAGGAACATCAACAGCGATCCAATTCTGGCATATCAATCCACGTGTCACAAAGTTGGGCATTTCTTCCTCTTGGTCATCTTCAAGAATTGCAGCTGTAGAATGATCTTTGCAATGGATGAACCCAGCACTTCGAAAGACTTCATGAATACTCTTCAGCTCATTTCGGGTTGAACCAGATGTAAAACCCAAACCAACTCTATCTTTTTTCTCAGCAACTTCAATGATTTGGCCCCATCCATGAGCTTGGCCATTATCCACTACATGTTGTGCATCTTTTAGAGAAGACATGGACACCCCATCCTTCTTAACAGCTTTATCAACCACAGAAAGAGCCTGAAACGGAGTTCCAACATCCTCTTCCGCATCGATATAAGAAAAAGACGACAAACTGCTTACCAACATAGCCTGTTCTCCACCAACAACGACAAGTTTACCATTCTGCACGAATTTTAACTTTTGATGCAGTGTCGAAGTAACAGCTCCAGCTTCATGGATCCATGGGCGTCCTAGAAGACAACTGTAAGCAGGACGAATATCCATGACTTTAAAAGTGATTTGGAAAAAACACGGACCAATCTTGATAGGGAGATCAACCTCTCCAATCACGGTTTTCCTCGATCCATCAAAGGCTTTCACAATGACCCCACTGAACCTCATAGGAGTACCTTGATAAGATAATCTGGACAAAGTAGATTTTGGCATCACATTCAACAATGACCCAGTATCAACCAGCGCATTGGATAGAGCGTCTTCCTGGCAATTCATGGAAATATGGAGAGCCAAATTATGATTTCTTCCATGTTCGGTCAACTCTTCATCACAAAAACTCAGATTGTTACACGCAGTGATATTGGCAACAATGCTATCAAACTGGTTAATAGTCACATCATGATCTACATAAGCTTGTTCCAATACTTTCTGCAACGATTCACGATGAGCCTCAGAGCTCATTAACAGAGATAGAACAGATATTTTTGATGGTGTATGCAACAATTGATCCACCACATTATATTCACTCTTCTTGATCAATTTCAATACCTCATCATTATCTGACTTCTGATTTACATCACTTGATTGACCAGACTCCACAGAAGTCTTCAACTGAATTTGCTTACCCCCAGTATCTTCATTTATCTTTGAAGGCACATTATCAAATACTCGACCACTTCTGGTTACACGTCCGACATCAGCAATAGTCACAACTGAGGGAAGAGAAGGAATGGGAACCTCTTTTCCATCCTCCAACATAGTAGCATTGTATTTATAGGGAACAGCTTTATCGGATTCATACGGCGTCGGGCCAGGCAAACGGATAACCAAAGGCGTCACAGCAGATTTCTGACTATTGTAAGAAATTACAACTCGCTCAGGAATATTGAAACGTGGGACTATGACATTCACCTCGTTTTCCACTTCATTTCTGTTTGCAGTAACCTGAATCAAATTCTCATGCATCATCTTTTGTAAGTCCCTTTTTACAATCACACACCCTCGAGGGTTCACAGAACAAATACAACAGGCGGCATAATCATGCTCAATATCATAGAACTCACTCAAAGTAGCATGCATTTCAACAAGCGATCTCCGAATCCAGCGAATATCGAAAATACGGTATGCACCAGGACAACCATATACCATATTAACAGTTGCATTACCATGTTTAGGAAATGGATTTGATTGCACATTAGGGTTGGTATCTTCAAAAGACAGAATACCGCTTTTTACGAGCTTTGCAACTTCATGCTTCAGAGGATAGCAATTTTCGATATCATGTCCAGGGGCACCTTGATGAAATGCGCAATGAGCATCTGGCTTATACCACCATGGAATTTCAGTTGGAACAGCCGGCGGATCACGAGGTTGAACCAAATTCTTCTTTATTAAAGCCGGAAATAGCTCAGTATACGTCATTGGAATGGGATCAAATTGTGTTTTCCTCTGTGTACGACCTTGTTGAGTTGTCTTCTCTTGGAAACGTGGTTGATAACTTGCAGTAGCTTGAGCGGTAGGGGTGTTACTGATAACAGGCGTAACAGATGCTACTTGTTGCTGACGACGACTACCATTGTTGTTCACAACTCTACGTCTTCTAGACCTTTCCTGAGATATAACATTAGCTTCTCCCTCTTTTTTCTTAGGGAACCCAACACCAGGCTTTTTTGTACTTCCAGAATTTCCTTCTTTTATCAGACGTCCCTCACGGACAGCTTCCTCTAATCTCATCCCCATATTAACCATTTCCGTGAAATCACTAGGAGCGCTCGCAACCATCCTTTCATAGTAAAATTAACCCAGAGTCTTCAGAAAAATCTTGGTCATTTCTTTCTCTTCAAGCGGAGGGCTTATCTGAGCTGCAATCTCACGCCATCTTTGCGCATATTCTTTAAAAGTTTCTTTCTCTTTTTGAGACATTGCACGGAGCTGATCACGGTCTGGCGCCATATCGAGATTGTACTTATACTGACGAACAAAAGCTTCACAAAGATCGTTGAATGTCTTGATTTGTGTACTATCGAGTCCCATATACCACTTCAACGCAACACCAGTAAGACTATCTTGAAAATAGTGGATCAACAACTGATGGTTGTCAGTATAGGTAGACATCTTTCTAGCATACATGATCAAATGACTTTGCGGACAAGTGTTCCCTTTGTATTTTTCAAAATCCGGAACTTTGAACTTGGCGGGAATCTTCACATTTGGAACAAGGCAAAGCTCATGAGCATTCTTTCCAAATAACTCCTTTCCCCTTAAAGCCCTGATTTCTCTTTGCATTTCAGCAAACTGATCTTGAAAGTCATCTATTCGATCCATAACATCCAAACTCTCGCTCGGAGCAGTGTGGAAAATTTGTTCTTCAGTATAAGGCATAGCGTGAGTTACAAGCGGTGGCACAGGTATGACAGTAGGAACAACCGGAACTTCAGCATTAGGAACAACATTAACCACAGGAGGTGGTACAGCCATGACAGCAGGGAGTCTAGAACCTTCGGGAACAGGAGGTCGATATCCCTCTGGCACATAATTGGTAGGCATGCCCCAAGGGAAACCAACAGGCATTTGATATTGAGAAGTATTAATTGGGGCCACAGAAATGGGCGTTGATCCGATTTCAGAAATCACAGTTCTTTGGACAGGAGAAGGAGGAGGTAGTGGTGGCTGATTCTGAGCAGCCACCAGAGCTTCCATTGCGGCAGTCAGTCTCTCCAAACCATCTTTCAGAGTTGATACCTCTTCACGGAGCTCGCGGTTCTCTTGTTGCAACTGATCCATCTTTTTCTTAGAGTTATCCCGAGTGTTGTAGTGATGCGACAGCTTGACTGAAGGAAGACCAAAAGAAATAAATAAGACATCTGGAAAAGGCAACACACAATGCACGATGATGCGAATGCAAATGCAAAATGCAGGTGTTTCAACCAGTTTTCAAGGATCTTTAAGATATAAAGCAATTACAAACATCATAAAGAAAAATAATACTTCTTGAAATACTGATAAACATCTCATTTCATTGAATATTGGAAAGAGTTACACTTGGAAGTACAAAATACAATAATATCAAAATAAGAAAAAGCTAGGTCCTAAGGAACATCTGATGACGATCCAAGCTGATACTTCCTTCGGAGTCTCTTAATCTCTTTCTCATAGTTGTGCTTCATGGTGATCTTCTCTAGCACAAGCTGATCCATAATACCCTTCCAAGCACCAGAAGTAGGAGGATGTGATGATGGAGTAGTAGAGGAAAATAAATCCTCTGCATGCCTCTTCACAGCGCGTCGCTCAAGTAACTCTATCAAGTCATCTTTCTCCTTCATCTGTTTTTGCAATTCCATCTTCTCTTTGTCAGAAGCTTGAAACTTACTTTCCCACATCTCTTTCTCTTCCTTCATCTTAGCCAAAGCATCTTGAAGTGTCTTCACATCATCAGAAGAAACAGGGAGTGGCGTAGAGAGTGGCGTAGAGATCACAGTAGTCAGAGGTTTCTCAATAGGGTAAGGCATCTTAAGCTCCATAGCCCTCTTCTTCACCCAAAGCGTGTAAGGTTCCAAAGCAATGCAAACTTGTCTTCCAAGCTCCCCTCTATCCAACCTGTGAATCTTAGTCCAGGCATGAGCCATTTTTCTTCTTAAACCAAGAGAATCATCCCCTCCTTGAAAGAATAAACCCTCTAATAAAATATTCTTAGGCCTATCCTTTAGCATATAACCCAGCTGACGACAAGCTAGACTCGGGTTGTAGTTAATTCCACCTTGTATTCCAAGAAGAGGAACATTAGCGAATTCTCCACAACTATCAATAATCTGGACATTATCGTAAATCGAAGAAGACCAAGTGATATCAACATGCGTAAGAGACATAATCCTTTGAGACCACCTTAAGCAATCCTTGTTTTTCCTAAAAGCAGATGTCTGAGGTAAGTGTGAAACGAACCAATTATACAGCAGAGGTAGACAGCAAACAATGGTACCGTTTCCCTTAGAAGTCCTACTATGGATGGAGAAATAGGTGTCACCAAGCAAAGTTGGAACAGGGTTCCCAATCAAGAAAATCCTAATAGCATTAACGTCCACAAAATTATCAATATTAGGAAACAAGACTAGTCCATAGATGAGTAAAGCAAATATAGCCTCAAACGCCAATGTGCGACCAATGTCAGCAAATAAAGTGGCCTTCTCAATCAAGAACTTAGCAGTCAAACCCTTGAGGCCTCCCTTAGTCTTTAGATTTGCATCAATATCCGACTTCGTTAAATGGGTAGCTACAGCAATATCTTGAGGCTTAAGAGCTTCCTCCAAACCAGTATACGGAACTTTATCAGAAACCGGTACACCCAACAAATAAGCATATTCTTCCAAGGTCGGCATGAGCTGATAATCGGGAAATGTGAAGCATCGGTAAATAGGATCATAGAACTGCATAAGGGTATTCAGAATTCCGTCTTCAATATTGGTAGAAAGAACAAATAAAAGTCTCCCATAACGAGATAAGAAGCCTGAACGATCATCTACCAAGGACACTAGCTTTCTCAACTCTGTAAGATCAGGAGCCCGAAAACTGTACTTCTGAGTGTTTCTCCTTCCAATGTCCATAATCAACAATATCTGCGATGTTTGCAAAGGAAAATCTCTGAGATCCTTAAAAACCAACTGAAACACAATGCTCATGAATGCATGAGTGCAAGATGCAACACCCACAAACAAGACATACAAAGCACACAGGTTCAAAGGTTCGGCACGAGCATGGAGCCAAAGGTAAGAACCAACCAACCCACAATGGTATGTACTATGGTTATATCATCACCTGTAGAACAAGGTTCTAAAAAAAGTTCCCAAAATCATAATTCCATCTTTTGGATATTATCGGCTTAAACGACTACTCGTCGGCCAACAATATTCTCAAGAGAAACTCATCTGAGTATGGTATCGCGTAACGACTAATTCAAGTCTACACCTGAACAGCCACCGCACCACGTCCTAATAAGGCCAAGATGGGTTAAAGGGTTCTAAGGTCCTCAGCTTCTCAGGCTCCCAGTCGGAAAAAGTAATATCAATTACGACTACTCGTAAGACATCAGTAATTCCAAAGGGGCCTCCACCGAGCGGGGGATCTCAAGTCAGCTTAGTAAGGACTACTCCACGTAAGCCAACAAGACTATACCACCCTCCTATCATAAGTGCACTCATGTCCGGGTTAGCACTTATCTCACCACACAAATTCCCAGGCACCAAAACAGAACAAACAATAACAAACAAGTCAAACAAAAAAAAACAATAAATAAATCAAAGTAGGCGAAACCCACTAGGAACCGTTGGAGTCCCCAGCAGAGTCGCCACTTTTCTGTAGCGGTAAAAATCGTGAGTGTAAGTTATTGATTAACTTAACTCAAAAAAAACAAGAGTCGCCACCGCACTTTTATTTTATCCAAATAAAGGAAAGGAAAAAGAGCGAACAAAACCAAAGAGTTCTAAAATAAGAACACGAGACAGAGATCGGGGTAAGGGGGTTGGTTACGCAATGGGAAGGTGTTAGCACCCAAAACATCTATAGTACTCTATAGGAGTCCTTTGAAATATTTACGTTTTCTGGTTTGAAAATGGTTTATTTGAAAAGAGATTGGGGAGATGAGAAGAGAATTATTTTTTTAGATTTTTGTGTTTGGAGAGACTTATCGCCTCATGCCTACGTACCCACAAAGTGCAATATGGGATCAAAACCCCGTAGTTCGTGGTACAAATGACAAAAATTTGTTGGTTTTGATTGATTTTAGATGTAAAGACAAGTCGTCATTTCAAGGAGAAAACTGCGACTATCCACCCACGAGTATTAAGACAACATCTGCGTCACATAAAGATGGAGGATTTGCTTGGATTATCAACAAGACTATCACTCAACATCAACGTGGAAAATGTCAAAGTCTTAATAATATGGGGAATAGGAGATTTACATCTCAACTATAGAAATGAATCATGTCTAAACTTTATGAAAAGTTTTAAAGTGAAAAAGTGCATAAAGGCACAAAAAGAGTTGATGAGTTTTTGTATTTTTTATGTCTTTTGAAATTGGTCAAAGCATGATTAACATTGATTGACTTTTATTAAGAAAAAAAACAAAGTTTAAAAATCACTTGACGAAAGTCAAGGTTTTATTGCGAAAGCGGTTTTGAAGTTTGAAACCAAGAAGATTTTGAAAGAGGGAGAAAGTTTTGAAAATTTAAGAAGGGGAGGAGATGAAGTGACTATCCTAGAAACCAAAATAAGAGCTAGAGGTAAGAAAGATCTAACCGACTTGTAGCACACTCCAAAGCAAGCAAAAAGAATTCCATCCGATTTAAAGCATAAGCTAATGAGCGAGCCAAATAAAGGCTAGGATCCACAATACTCCAAGCATAGGAATGAGAGTCCTAATTCTAAGTCCAAAGGTCCATGAAGTCCAAGGTCTAAGAGTAGTCCAAGAGCATAACCACAAAGTTAACAACACCAAGTTTTTTAGAGATTTTTTTTATCCTTTTATTAGTGTTTTGAACAAGATATGGTCCAAGTGGACAAAAGAGAAATGACATAAACATAAACAAAGATATGATATGAAATGATAATATGGAAGCATGAAAGTAAGAAATAAGGAGTAAGAAGAGAATATAAACAAAATTAAACAAAGATAATGTTAGTGAATTAGTAATTAGTGGTTAGAACATATGATCAATGATGATTAATTCTTGCACTTTAGACCAAGGTTAATGAAAATTCATTAGAGGATTGATAGAATCAAAGCCTCCTAACAATGATTTTCATAGGTATTGGACTTAAGACAAGCAACTAAACATACTTGGACTTTTAAACGTAAGTTTGAGCCACGAATGATCATTTTCCGATTAAGGGACACTTTAGCGCTATGTTAAGCAATCGTAATCGGGTTTATGTAGAAACCACGACTATCTGAGGCCAGTCAATAAAATGTTAGTGTTAATACATGTTAGAGAAGTGATATGTAAATCACTCTCCTAAAACATGCCACACAAAACGAAAAGAGGTAGTGATCTCATCACAATCAAGATTTTTAATTAATTAATCAAAGGTAATCTATCACTATTCCAAAGTAAGGAGAATTATCTCAATGATTATTCGTTCATAGATTTGAAATAATGATGATTAAACAACCTTGATAATCAACAATCTATGATCCATGGATTTCATCGATCAAAAATAAAAAGAAGAAGAAAAAGAATAAAAAAAACACAAAAAAAGAAAAAAAGAAACTTAAAGAAAAATTGAAAAAAGAAAAAGGAGGTTTTAAAGTAAAAAAAAATGGTGATGGTGTTAAAAGGCCTCACGGCCCAACATCTTAATAGAAATAAAAAAAAGGAAAAAAGAAAATTGAAATAATAAAAAGAAAATGAAAGGGAAAAAAAAGAAAGAAAAACGAAACAGAAACATCATCATCTTCATTACAACGCGAGCAACACACCATAGCTGGTACTTCAAATTTTGCTCAAATCGAAGCGGCAGGACGCAAAAATTACACAGTTATGATCGGAATCAAGAGCTCTTCACAACAGTATAAATAATTCAAGGAGATATGTAATGACGAACTCGAATCGAGAAAATAAGATCCATTGAACTACCTTCAAAGTCTCAGGTAAGAAATCAATCCAAACTTCCTCTTGCTTCTCTTCTTCTTCTGAATGATTCTGATTCGAAATTGGTCTCTATTTGAGGGTAATTGAAGTTAATTTGATGGAAGAAAGAAGGTGAAGAGAATATGAACAAAATGTTTCGTAGTGAGGAATTGAGGAAGAAAATTAGCAGAGATTTTTTGGCTTGAAAAGCTTGAGAAAATGAGTGAGAGATGAATTGTATTTATAGATGAGAGTGAGTGAAAAATGATTTGCGGTTTGTGATATTTTTCTGCGTTTTGGTTGCTACAGGTTATGCGTGACTTGAGGAGAAACTTTTTCATGTCGTTTTTGATTTTTCCTTTGTAGCTCACGTGTTATTCTCTTTTTCTGATTTCAGCTCAAATTTAAATATGTGACGTGGATTTTTGCTCATGGCTTCACTTGGTGAAAGCTTTAAAGGCTTGTGGGGTCATCTTGGAGGTAATCTCACAGCTTGAATTATATTCACATGGCTTGGGATTATGGCTCAGATACGTGAAAATAGTCTGGATAAAAACAAAGCTCTGCTACCACAGAATTCTATTTTCTGCCGCTTCTTGATGTCGCCATTTCCCATTGATAATATTGAAGCTTCCACGCTGCAATTGATGTGCAATCATTAAAACCAAGATGCGGCATTCCTACGTCTTTCACAAACAAGCCGAGCTGAGTCGGGAACAGACTTACTAACTTCATTTGATGCAGGATTATCATAATGCAGAATTTGAATCCTCCCAACCTCCGAAACTCTTGGCGAAGCTGTCGACTTTGATAACCGTTAGTATTAAGTTTTGGTGGCTGTGCTGAATTGAATCCATTCTCCTTGACAGATCCACTGCTGCCCTCAATTGCGTTTACAACACTTGTTGGCTCAGAGTTCTTATCGGCAGAAACAGGTGGTTCTAACAACTCCAGGCGTTTCAAAGATGGAACATCTCCCTCACAATATCAGCGCCATATGCTCCTATATGCTGACTCTAGACCAAGGATAAAGTTTGCTCCATCACAAACAGGAGACTTGGACATGAGCTCTCGTAAACTCATTCTCAAGTTTTGTAATGCTGGAATGTCGAAGGCTAACTTCATGGCCAATTTAACATATTCTTCTTCATTTTTGGCAATCAAATTCTCCAGCCCAACATTGCTAAGAAGACTAACACCAACATTGTGTGCATGTACTGAACCAGCCAATGTAACACAAGGAACTCCCATGTATAAAGATTCACATGTCGTAGTTGTCCCAGCATATGGAAACGTGTCCAAACTGATGTCCATCAGAGAATATGCTTGCATATGATCATGGTTAAGTAGAATAAGGGGCAGAAGATCAACTCATAGTGGTTCCAATCCCAACTGTTTTAGGGTTGAAAGAAACCTCTGTCTCACACTATCACAGCGAAATGGTTTACATTTTACCACGAGGCGAGAATTTGGAATTGCACAAAGTATCCTTGCCCAAACCTTCAATACTGTAGGAGTAATCTTGGCAAGATTGTTAAAACTACCAAATGTAATAAAACCATTGGAAAGAGCATAATCTTTTCAATAAATCACCTGAAACAAAATCTTGCACTTCATCCTTTGTTGGTGGAATGGAGTACTCCATCATCTTCATGGTTACTGAAACCCAACTCTGATCAGTTGATAGTGTTTTAGGATGCACTAAACTCAAAGTGCTAGAAACTAAAATCAAGATGGGCATGAAAGTTGTTGTCGAGAAGCACTGAGTCCTGATTGCTGTCCCTATTCCATGCAAAGATAGTTGGTTAGAAGCAGCTGGACATATATGAATCATAGTTGCTATTAGATTCAGAACAGAAATTATGTCATGTTCCTGGCCATCTTCCTCAGCGAGTTGCGTCAATAAGCACACGAAAATTCTAGCTCCATAATTATCTTCAATGGATGCTAACTCTGCAAGTGTCTGTACATTTACAGTTTGGTTACTGTTTCCAATAATCATGGCATGATTGGCATCCCCTTCTAAATTATAGTTTCTGCAGAATTTCAATATCTGATGACACAGTGATTCGATTATATTCTCTTGTTGAAACAACCACTTCAACGATACTGTGTGAATTCTTGCAGAAAGTAAATCGCATTTGCCATTGTTTATGAGCTGGAATATAATCTTCTCAGCTTCTCGACTATAGTAAATTTGGTAGTTCATATTGCCAAGACCCCTCAACAAACTGTAAAGATTCACCAATTGAGTCACCGTCAAATTATCAGTTGTCCAATCATGAAAATCACTGCTATTAAGTAGAGCATATTGTTCAAGAGAAGCTAAAACCAACTTATCATCTGCAAGTCTTTCGTCGTATAGTGAACTGGTGTACATAATTAGCAAAGCAGCAGATTGACAAGGAGAAAAATGTAAATTGTTTGTACTCCTTTGCCCCAGAATAAAGAGTAAATCGACAGGGTCTGGAGGCAGATGTAAAGCAGCATCTTCAATAGGTTGTCCAGTATCATTTCCCAGTAGAGAATCTATGAGTGAACCGATTAACAAATATATTATCTGCTTCATCCTATCTCCTGCATATAACCCCAAACATCCATATGAAAAACTGAACTAGCGGAATGACATCAAAGTCTCTGCAAATTCCCTAGAATTAATAGTACAATGCAGAAGCAGAATCGAATGAAAAATTTCCAACAAGCCCAGGATAATTTCTTCTTCCATTTCATTGATGCTTGTTGCAAGCCAGGGCAGTAAATGTGTTCTGCATATATCTAGCACGCCGCTTCTAAGTTCTAGTTTGCTAGTGTGAGTGGAGTTTGCATCATGACTGTAGGCATATGCCTCATTAAGTAGGTACAAGCATTGCAAAATTTGGTTGATATTCCTCTCAGAGACATAGAGACAAGCTAAAATTGCATGTTTGACTGCTACCAAAATTGATTTTGAGAGATCTAAAGCTCCATTACAAGTTGGAGATCTCATAAGAGCCACAAATACAGAGCAAGCCATTATAAATGTCTCAGGAACCATGCCCATCTCCCCATCAGAATGCTTTATAAGCATTTTTATCAAAACAAGGACAAGCTCCTCCAGCTGAGAAGTTGATACAGCTCCAGGACACTCCGAAATGCATTCATAAATGAGCTTCAGTGTCTCGCATTGAACCGGATGAAAAGGAACTTCAGTCACATAGCGCAGTACTGGAACCAGAGTTGAAAACCCAACAACCAGCCTTGGTCTAAAAGCTTCCTCTGAATTTGATAAAAGATTTAGTACCTGAAGGCACATCTTGACTTCTGGATCTTTATTCTCTGTTAGGCTCAATATTTCAAATAAATAATCTGCAATATTTTCTTCCACTAAGACTTGAATCAAATTCCTGAACAAAACAGATTCTTAAGAAATTTATGGTGATGTGAACCCAAAGATCAATACCCTCAATCATGCTTTAGAATCACTGGGAAATAACACACTTAAATGAACACTTTGTACTTGCATTCCAAAACAAACATCTTGATTGAACATCCACCAAACTTGACTTGTACAGACAAAACTCTGAATTTTTTATTAAAGTTGGGCCAAACTTCTCATAGAACACTGCTCGATAAACTGATGATTCTCCTCAAGGCCACTTGACCTCGAATAATCATCTCTTGAGAAAATAGACTACTGATACAGATACTTGCAAATGAAGTAATCCCCTGATAGTTTGACATTAACTGCACATGAATAGCCACACTCGACTCCAAGTCATTCTTTTGCCATGAATCTCCCTACAAAACCTTAAACACACAGTGAAGAAGAAACAAACAAATTAAAAAATATTTTTGGTATTTTGGTTAGAGGTTAGTAAACAGAAACAAACATAAAACAAGTAGAAAACACAAGTGTGCTGGGAGAACCAAAAAGTATGGTCTTGTTTGTGTATGCAAAAATGCAAATGAAATGTGGGATCTTAGGGGTAAAAATTTGGGTATTACAATAGTGGTCAAAGTAACTTGGTGTGAAAGTTGACTTTTTGGAGAATGGTGTTTTTGAGTGGTTTAAAGGCTTGGACACCTTCTATACCATATTTATGGATTGTGTGGATGGTTTTTGATGAGTTTGAATGTATGGAAATGAGTTTAGGTATGAAACTTGCACAAGGCAATTTTGGTGGTTTTGGTGGATTTCTCTACTTTCAATCCAAGGGAGAAGGAGAGAGAGCTGAGTATTTCTGGTTTTCTTGATAGCTCTATTGTGTAGTTCTGATGTCAAATGAAGTGGGAGGAAGGTCCTATTTATAGGGAAAATGAGGGTGGGGACAGATTTGTAACTTGGCACTTTTTGGAGGGATTTTGAAAAAGGAAACCCTTGGCTTAGGGTTTGGTACAGCTGCAAGGTTCAAAGCTTTGCCTCAACTGATGAATTAATCAAGTGGAAATTAATGAGATGATTAGAGTGGCTAAGCAAATAGGGGGCTGTTTGCTGCAGATTTTCTCTTTTCACCTTTTTGCAATTTTGAATATTTTAATGCAAGTTGCATTGCAACTTGCCAAGCCACTTGCCTTGGCTTCCAATTCTCATTCTCTCTGCATTTCCTTTGCATTTACACACATCTAAGCTCCTACATATCAGAATAAATAAGATCCAAGGGCTGAGAATAACTCAAGTGGTCAAAGGAGGAGTTTGTGAAAAATTGCCAATGTGGGACTCAAGTGTTGAAGTACCATCTTGTTGAACTCATAACTCTCAGCTCACAAGGGCTATTGAGGAGTTCTAGCACTTTTTGGAAAGCTTGCAATACAAGTAACAACTTCGATGTTGGAGAAAAGTTCATTTGGAACCTTGATCATGAAGAAAAAATGGCTTTGAAGATGGTCGTTCCAAACATAAACCTTCCATTTATGAAAAGATTCTAAAACCATAATATACCCGCACGGGTATATTTCAATCTAAAACCCCAATATACCCGCACGGGTATATTTCATTCTAAAACCTCAATATACCCGCACGGGTATATTTCATTCTAAAACCCCAATATACCTGCACGGGTATATTTCATTCTTCTTAATTTTTTTTATGATTCCCTTGATATTCTTGATTAAATTCCATCCATTTGTCACATTGAACTTAAGAATTATGATCTTGACCTCAAAAAGTCATGAGTTGACTTTTTCACTGTACGGTTGACTTTTTCCCAAATCTCTTGATTTTCCATTGACTGATCAATTGAAGCTCTTCTGATTAAAATTGGTGGTCAACCTCTCATCCTCAAACATATTAAGACATATGGAAGACAATGGAAACAAGTCTTGCCCCAAGAAATACATTTATCTTGATCAGAATCAAAAACCCTAATTTGGATTCATGCTTGACCCCATGTAGTATTCTTGATTGTTTAGAGACTTGTTTCATGGAGAAACAATCCAATGCATTGACTGATTGAACTGTCGAACCCTTGATTTCCGACTGTGCGGAAACCTGATTCACCTGTAACTAAACAGAGACAAACTTGAAAAAGGTTACGGTTAGATAATCAAATGAGTATGCTCCTAGAATGATGATGAGGATCTAAGGGGTCAAAATTTGGGGTGCAACAGTTGCCCCTATTTAAATATCTTCACTAGATGGAACTGAGAGATGACAATCCTCGTAGAATCGCAGTGAAAGGTATTTAAATATAGAAAACCAAAAATTTTGTCCCTTAGATCCGATGATATGCAAAAGGACAGGTCATGATGCAATTTTTCTAAATGATGCTTTATGATGCTAGAATGCAAGACAAATGCAGACACACGAGCAAAGATAAAAGAACGACGTAACAACGAGTAACTATTTACTGGGGACAAACAGCAACACCGTGGGAAAGAGGCAAATGGGGAATAAAGCACCCATGATGCCAAGGAAAATGGGGAATAAAACACCCAGGATGAACAAATTAGCCCACAAGGTAAAACGCGAGTAAAACAAGACCTCGGGAGAAAAGATAAAATAGGGAATAAAGCACCCAAGTTGTCAAGTAAATAAAATTCGTCCACAAGGTAAAACGCGAGTAAAACACGACCTCGGGAGAAAAGGTAAAGTGGGGAATAAAACACCCAAGTAAGGTAGATTCATCCACAAGGTAAAACGCGAGTAAAACACGACCTCGAGAGAAAAGGTAAAATGGGGAATAAAACACCCGTGTAAGCTAAACTCATCCACAAGGTAAAACGCGAGTAAAACACGACCTCGGGAGAAAAGGTAAAGTGGGGAATAAAACACCCATGTAAGGTAAACTCATCCACAAGGTAAAACGCGAGTAAAACACGACCTCGGGAGAAAACGTAAAGTGGGGAATAAAACACCCATGTAAGGTAAACTCATCCACAAGGTAAAACGCGAGTAAAACACGACCTCGGGAGAAAAGGCAAAATGGGGAATAAAGCACCCAAGTAAGGCATATGTATATGAATTATGCTTATGATATTCGCATGTATAAATTGTGCAGATGATACGATCAAATGCAAATGTAAATGCCGATGACAAGGCTCGACTCTATTGGTGAGAAGACAAGACTGGAAGACTGATTCCTCAACACGAAGATCACTTTCAATCTGATTGGGGACTAAAGATGCTATTGATGAACACATCTCTGCCGCACTGATAAATTGCATCAAATTGATAACCCTTGTAGGAAGGATAAAGAGCTGATTGGGGTTTCTTCAAGCAAACTGCCCCCAGTTTAGCTGTCTGTTAAAGATGAACTGATGACGACTTCAGTTTGTCTGATGTTGACTGATGCATCGGGTGCTTGGAGAGCTTGCCCCAGTCTGAGTCTTTGAAATATAATCTGGATAAAACCAAATTTGAGAATACCATGCCTTGAACAAATCTTCAATTGATTCTTAGACAGGATGTAAAAGGAACTTGCCCCTGATAGGATCACTTGACCAAGTTTCTCAATGTTTGAAAATTCCTTGAGAGGAAAGCCAGTTTGCAAACAAAAGTGTTCGTATAAACATGGTAATTTAAAGTTCATGCAACTTTTTGAAATCAAAATCACTTTGAAAGACGCAAAGTAAATGAGTCATCGGTCTGAACACGGTGGTTCAAGACACTCAAAGTTTAGAGTAAAGGTGTATTGCCAAAATAATTGATTCACAAAGATCTTTTGGGGTCAGTTTACGCAACCTTGTTGTAGTATGCTTTCAAAATAACCTTGTTTCAATTAGGTATTTTGAGGGTTGTAATGTGGCCTGGTTCACGGTTTAAGAAACAAAGGATAAAGGCTCAATGTTTATTTGTACCCACCCAATCTACGTAATGATCTCCAGTCTTATGCTCAGTTAAATCAGACTATGTGCTCAGGTTCCCATAGGTTAGGAATTACACTGATAATAGCCAAGATGATGGTTCAGAAGTCAACAGATTTTTCGAAAAGGCAGTCACTGCTTCTTTACAACATTTGGTTGTTTTTGACATTGAGGGTTTTTAAAGATCTCTTCTTTTTATTATCCCTAACGTTTGCCTGAACTGTTTTCTTATGAAAATTACAGTCAGCGGGATGCTCCAGTTTTGCCTAAGTCTCCTTCATAGGTTTTGACTTAGCGGCTTTTCTTTTGATATTTTTCTTTTTGAAAGAAAGTGACTGCCTAGCTTAATGATCACGGTGAACCATCATCGGCTTCTTTGGCTTGAAAAATATCCTCGACACTTATTTGTTGTGTGCGAAGGAAAAATTGTAGTGGTTGCAAACTTTATATGAAAGGTGTCTCGCATGAACATTTAACTGAGAACTACCCACCCCAAGGTTAAAACTGCGGGTTTTTGTAAAGAAAGAAACTCCAACTTCTAGGCTCGAAGGGGTTAACGAGAGATTATCTTCCTTATTTCTCCAGTGTTTGGGAGTTGAAACAATGCCTTACATCATCAACAAAGTTTGATTGAAAGCATACTGACAGCAATTATGGGTATCATGTTTTCATCATCCTCCCTCAAATAATTGCATAATCAAAAATTTGGACAAGGAGTAAATATTTGAAAGGTAAAGCATACAAAATGCAAATAGGACAAAATGAATTGAATCAAAAGTTGAAATGCTCATACATTAAGATAAAAGTACATACACTAATTAAAAGCAAACAACTTAAACAAAATAAGGAAAGTTCAAATAGTGAGAAACAAAAGGCCTAGTGACTAAATCAATACAAGGATGAGTTGTCTTGTCTGAAACACTAGCGTCAAAAAGATAGTCTGCTGAAGTCGGACTGAAGCTTCACTTTTGATGCACTGGCAGAGGATTTTTCTGAACATTCGGATGTCTGTCCGTAAAATCAAGGATTCCAGTTCTAATCAATTCACGCACCCTAGCTTTCAATGCAAAACAATGCTCCAAGTCGTGGCCTGGGGCACCCTCATGAAAAGCACAATGGAGATCAGTTCTAAATCCAACTGGAGGAGGATTAGGAGGGGGTGGCAAAGTCTTTGTAGTGATCAGCCCTTGTTGAACCAGGCTTGGATACAATTCTGTATAAGTCATGGGAATAGGATCAAACTGATTCTTATTCTGATACTGGTTCTGTCTAACAGCAGGACGTTGAGGAATTTGAACTGGTCGTGGAGCAGCAATAGCAGCAATAGTAGGGTGATTATACTGAGGTCGGGGATGAGGCCTCCTTACTTCAGCCATGACAGCATTAGTATGCTCTTCTTTCTTCTTATGGAAATTCCCAAAGGATTTCTTTGCACCAGTAGAAGATTCAGCAACCTTGGACACCTTACCACTTTTCAGCCCTTCTTCTAACCTTTGGCCAATGGTTACCAGATCTATAAAACTCAAAGAGACGCTCCCAATCATCTTTTCCCAATAGAAGGGAGACAAAGTATCCATAAACATTCCAGCTAGCTCCTTTTCTGCCAGAGGGGGTTCAACTTGGGAAGCTAACTCTCTCCAACGTTGAGCGCATTCTTTGAATGATTCTCTTTCACTTTGAGACATGTTTTGAAGTTGACGACGGTCATGAGCCATATCCAGATTGTATTTGTATTGTCTCATGAAGGCATTGGCGAGATCTTGGAAGCAGTGGACGCTGTTATGTTCCAAATTCATATACCACTTGAGAGAAGCACCACTCAAGCTGTCTTGAAAGCAATGGATGAACAACTTCTGATTGTTGGTGTAGGCTGCCATCCTTCGGTAGTACATAACGAAATGGGCTGTTGGACATGAGTGACCCTTATATTTCACAAATTCTGGAGTCTTGAACTTAGCAGGCATAACCAGACCAGAAACTAAGCACATGTTGTCAGCATCGATGTTGAATAAATCAGTGCCCTCAACAGCTTTGAGTCTCTTGTCTATGTTTTGAAATTGTTCACGGACAATCTCAGGTTTAACAAAATCTTCATGGTCTTCACCTTGAGCACTAGCAGCATTGTAGTCAAAGAAATGAGTCTCAAAGGGAACTCGGCCATTCTGAGCAACAGTGTGGACCACAAGTCTGGGCTCTGTAAAGACGAGAGTTTGAAAAACTGGTCTGACAGTCGGACCAATCATAGCAGTAGATGCAAGAGGTGGAGAGTAGTTAGGAGGTAAACCAAACTTTGGCCAAGTCGATTGTGGCATTTGAACAGGAGGAGGATCAGCACTTGAAACTTCTTGAATGACAGTCCTTTGAGATGGCTCTCCTCTGGAAATCAATACTTGAAGCATTTCGGTGAGTTTAGTCATGCCTGACTTCAATTCATCGATCTCCATTCGAACTTCTGCATTGTGTACTTCCTGCTCTGACATCTTGCGTCTATAGTTAGCTCTAGTCTGATATCAGTGTCGAGGAATCAGCTTGACAACTCAAAGGTACACTGGACAATGAAGACAGCTGGACATGAGCGACCGGACAAACAGAGGTATGCAAGGAACCATGCAAAGATGCAAATGCAATGCAATGCGATGCAAGAGAAGATACAAATCACACATAACAGGATCAACGGTTCGAGATCACAACATGGGGCTTAAGTGGAGAACCAACCATAAGGTGTGTACTAAGGGTAAAGCACTTGTACAACAGGTTCTAACAAAGTTCCCAGAGTCAATAACCCATCTTTCGGATATTATCGACACACCAAATACTTGGAAATCAATAATATTCTCAAGAGAGTCTCGTCTGAGTGTAGTATCGCGTATCAACTACTTCGGGATTACTCCCTCATAGTCATTGCACTACGTCCTAAAAGGCCAAGTGGGGTAAAAGGTAACTAAAAGTCCTCAGTATCAAAGGCTCATAGGTTGAAAGTAGTAATGTTTTCACGAATACTCGTTCAACAAAACTAACTCTCAATAGGGCCTCCACTGAGTGGTGGTTTCTCAAGTCAGCTTGGTCGGGAATCAACTCCCTACAAGCCTTCTTGAATATATCGCCATCCTATCCTAAGTGTGCTCAAGTACGGGTATAGTAATATCCTTACCACTCAAAGCAACAAACCTGCATACAGAAAAACCCAAGCACAGACAAATATATATACAAATATATACAAATAAAAGCAATTAAACATATAACAAACACATATATAAACAAGGTGGGCTTAACCCTCTTAGGGGAAGTTGTCCCCAGTGAAGTCGCCATTTCTGTTGCGGTGAAATCTGGATATCAAGCTATTGATTAACTTGAATCTTAATTCATTTACAACCGGACTTTAATTTATCCAAAAAGGAAAGGTTTAAAGAAAGAAAAATCTATAAGAATGCAAAGCAAAAGGCAAGGCCTAAAGCTGAGCAAAGAGAGATCTAAAGGTTCGGGGGTTGGTTATACCTAGGGAAGGTGTTAGCATCCTAAGCATCTGTAGTACTCTACAGGAACCTCTTGTCAATATTTGTGTTTGCTAAAGTTGCTTGCTAAAAGGGGAAAGTGCTAAGGTAAAAATCTAAAGTATAAAGGTATGTACAAGTTTGCTCGCGAAGACATCGCATCTCGTGCCTACGTATCCTGACGGGAATGGAATCAGAGAAATCGTAGTTCCCCTAGCTAGGGATGAGGAACTCTTGACTGTGGTCAAGGTTCCAAAGGCATGTAAGCATTCATAGAGAAATACTTACGTGGAGTACGGCGACTCCTCTTCTAAGTTGTGATTATTAGGGTGGAGAATGTCCACGACGGGATGCTAAGCATGAGTACAGCGACTCAAATCCTAAGGCTAGGATAAAAGGGATAAAGGGTGGTAGATGATGTCTGCGGCGGGACGGTAAACATGATTACGACGACTCAGATCCTAAGGTTAAGATAAAGGGATATCCACGGCGGGACAGTAAAAGTGAGTATGGAGACTCGGATCCTAAAGCTCTATGCAACAAACAGTCATGTTTAACAAAATCCAACATAGAAACCAAACAGCAGCTCAAAAAGAGACTAGTTTTGGAAAACAGAGTCAAAAGCACAACTTTACATTATAATGCCCTCATAACAGTCATTCATACAAACACACACAGGGTGGACAAACCTATTCAACAGTTGCAAAATTCCAAGAATGATAATGACAGCTTTTGATTATAATAATGCACTTATCAAACACTAAGTCATCTTTTGTTATTAAAAGACAGTCCATTTGACGAAACAAACATAAACCAAACTTTTACATGAGCACCAAGAAAGATATTCAAACACAACAAAGTGATATGATATCAACTTACAAGACAAAGATGTTCAAACCAATACATAGATGGTGAAGATGATAAATGGTGCAAAGGTTGACCAAAAGTTCTTTCAGACAAATTTAAAGGTAACTTCCACTGGTGGAAGTTCAGTGCAAAAAGTGACAAAAATCATTTTCATACAGTTTTTAAAGTAACTTCCACTGGTGGAAGTTCAATGCAAAAAGTGACAAAAATTAATACACACACCATAAACATGTTGAAGAATGAATTTGAGTACAAGGTTGAGTTTAAAACAGACTGTGATGAAAAATGATGATCAAGTTGTCATTTGGTATTTTGATGTATACAGGAAAAGTTCAAAACAACTCCTAGGCACATGGATCAGTTACAAAACAAGCTGTAATGAAAATGGTTCATCCATTCCAATTTGGCATGTTGAAATGCATAAGGGAGTTCAAATCAAATTCTGAGCATATTCACAACAAACACTCATTGCACATAAGTTATAAACAAGCTTATTGATGTTTCTACAATTCACAATTTGGAATAAACTGAGCAAAGCAGAATTTGACATGTCTGATGGCTATGCAAAAGCTGTTTTGAAAGTGCAGCAGGTGTTTTTTCAAAATGAATGAGATTCATGCTAACCAATGATGCACACATACCATATACATGAAAATGAATGTTGTCATGCTTGAAGTTCATGCTTATTTCAAACAGAACAGAAATTGGTATGTTGATGGTCAAAAATGCAAAAACTGTCTTGAAACCACACTTGATGATGCAGCAGGGTATTTTTCAAAACAATAAGATTCATGCCACAACAATAACACACACACACCACATATATGCTAAAGGATGTTTCTATGCTAAAAATGCAAACTCAATGCTTCCGAATAGTTATGGCATCTTGATGCAAATGATACACATTGAACATGAAAAACCACAACAGGTATAAACAACTTAAACAAAACATCCACACACCTCATAAACATGATAATAAGTGTGCTCAAACCAAGAAAGCAAGCAAACTTCAAATGATGCAAAGTTTGACATAATGGCTGCTATGCAAAACAATTTTGAGGCAGAATGCAAGTACAGCAGGGGTGTTTTTTCAAAATGGTGAAGTTTAAGCCAAAATAATGATGCACACTCATCATATATGCAATAACAATTGGTTTCATGCTCATAATTCAAACACCTTTTCCTCAAAATTCTGACTGTCATGTTAATGGCATATTGAATGAAAGATGCAAAAATGATTCAAGATTTTGAATGCAATCATAGCTCATACTGAGTGAAAATCAGTAGCAATAATTTGAAGTAAATAAGAAATGACAAGTCTAAAACCATAGCAAAACAGCTGCAAATCAACAAACAAGTTTATGTCAAAACCCTTAATGCTACTCTTATGGTCACTTTCTCAAAACACATTTTTAACAACAAAGAGAAAAATCTTGATGGTATATCATCAACACACCTCAGAAGCATTATGCTTTTGACAAAAAGCAACAAAATTGCAATGAACACAAACTATTTACAAAAAGCAATTTGGGACAACATGACTATATTCTCACAACAAGCATTTCAAAATTGTGAAACATGACAATGCATGAATACTGAAGAGGTTGAGCATTACATACCTCTTGCAGCCAATCTTGAACAAGCAAAAGAGCCAAGAAAACCAGAGACTTCAAGCACCACCAAGCTTTGAAACTTTTCTTCCTTTTGAAGCAAGATGCAATTTTTGTGACAGTTGGTGTAAACACAATTCCAGTTGATCTTTTATGCTTTGGGCAGTTGCAACATGATATATATGAGGTGTATGAGTGATTAAAACAGCAAGAACAAGGCTAGACTAGCATTTGGCAGATTTAGAACATAGTGGTCAAAGTAACTTGGTGTGAAAGTTGACTTTTGGGAGAATGGTGTTTTTGAGTGGTTTAAAGGCTTGGACACCTTCTATACCATATTTATGGATTGTGTGGATGGTTTTTGATGAGTTTGAATGTATGGAAATGAGTTTAGGTATGAAACTTGCACAAGGCAATTTTGGTGGTTTTGGTGGATTTCTCTACTTTCAAGCCAAGGGAGAAGGAGAGAGAGCTGAGTATTTCTGGTTTTCTTGATAGCTCTCTTGTGTAGTTCTGATGTCAAATGAAGTGGGAGGAAGGTCCTATTTATAGGGAAAATGAGGGTGGGGACAGATTTGTAACTTGGCACTTTTTGGAGGGATTTTGAAAAAGGAAACCCTTGGCTTGGGGTTTGGTACAGCTGCAAGGTTCAAAGCTTTGCCTCAACTGATGAATTAATCAAGTGGAAATTAATGAGATGATTAGAGTGTCTAGGCAAATAGGGGGTTGTTTGCTGCAGATTTTCTCTTTTCACCTTTTTGCAATTTTGAATATTTTAATGCAAGTTGCATTGCAACTTGCCAAGCCACTTGCCTTGGCTTCCAATTCTCATTCTCTCTGCATTTCCACACATCTAAGCTCCTACATATCAGAATAAACAAGATCCAAGGGCTGAGAATAACTCAAGTGGTCAACGGAGGAGTTTGTGAAAAATTGCCAATGTGGGACTCAAGTGTTGAAGTACCATCTTGTTGAATTCATAACTCTCAGCTCACAAGGGCTATTGAGGAGTTCTAGCACTTTCTGGAAAGCTTGCAATACAAGTAACAACTTTGATGTTGGGGAAAAGTTCATTTGGAACCTTGATCATGAAGAAAAAATGGCTTTGAAGATGGTCGTTCCAAACATAAACCTTCCATTTATGAAAAGGTTCTAAAACCACAATATACCCGCACGGGTATATTTCAATCTAAAACCCCAATATACCCGCATGAGTATATTTCATTCTAAAACCTTAATATACCTGCACGACTATATTTCATTCTAAAACCCCAATATACCCGCACGGGTATATTTCATTCTTCTTAATTTTTTTTATGATTCCCTTGATATTCTTGATTAAATTCCATCCATTTGTCACATTGAACTTAAGAATTATGATCTTGACCTCAAAAAGTCATGAGTTGAATTTTTCACTGTACGGTTGAGTTTTTCCCAAATCTCTTGATTTTCCATTGACTGATCAATTGAAGCTCTTCTGATTAAAATTGGTGGTCAACCTCTCATCCTCAAACATATTAAGACATATGGAAGACGATGGAAACAAGTCTTGCCCCAAGAAATACATTTATCTTGATCAGAATCAAAAACCCTAATTTGGATTCATGCTTGACCCCATGTAGTATTCTTGATTGTTTAGAGACTTGTTTCATGGAGAAACAATCCAATGCATTGACTGATTGAACTATCGAACCCTTGATTTCCGACTGTACGGAACCCTGATTCACCTGTAACTAAACAGAGACAAACTTGAAAAAGGTTATGGTTAGATAATCAAATGATTATGCTCCTAGAATGATGATGAGGATCTAAGGGGTCAAAATTTGGGGTGCAACAGAAGGGGTCAGCCCCAGAATCAATATCGCCAACAGCAGGTGGCTAGTGTCACTATTCTTGTGCCACAGCAGCAACGACCATAACAACAACAACAACAAAGACAGTATCAGCCACAACAGCAAAACCAGCAGGGTTATAGGAGGTATCCTGATAGGGCTAGGCCGAATAGAGTGTTTGACACTTCACCAATGCCCTATTCTCAGGTGCTTCGGACTTTATTGCAGCTACAATTAATTTAGAAAAGGACTCTCGCTCCTTTGACAGGCGATCCCCCACCCAGCTATGACGCAAATGCACGTTGCAAATTTCACTCAGGGGCGCCTGGTCACTCTATCGACGATTGCAAGGCTTTTAAACACAAGCTGCAAGATCTCATTGACAGTAAAGCGATAAATTTTTCTCATGATGTACCTAACGTTGTTTAGAACCCTATGCCAAACCATGGGAAGGCTAGGGTTGGTGCTATTCTGGTGGAGGAAGATTTGAACTTGATAATGGATGTGAATGAATTGAAGACTCCATTGAAGTTTGTGAAGGACAAGTTACTGGAAGGAGGTGTATTCCCAGGCTGCAGTGAGGACTGTGTTAATTGCTTAAGTCATCCTGAGGGATGTGTTAATCTGAGAAGATGTATCTAAGGAATGATAGACGAGGGGACGTTGCAGTTTGAGCGAACTGCAGAAAAGAAACCTGTTGAGGAGGTAGATAAAGAGAGGGATGAAGTCGCTATGATTTCGATCCCATATAAGACTATAACTATTTCAGCGCCTCCTAGGCCACCAACAATCACTATTACCAAAGCAGGACCTGTGCCTTATGAGAGAACCAAAGCCATCCCATGGAACTATGGGGCTGAGGTGTATTATAACGGTCAGAAGATAGATTTGAAGAGTTTTCCTGTGAAGTCTGCAGAGAATGTTGTGGGAGCAGCGCCAATTACCCGAAGCGGCAGAGTCTTTGCATCGCCCGAAGTGGTGGCTGAAAAAGCAGATAAAGGGAAGGGTAAGATGGTAATTGAAGAAACTTCCCAATCTGGTGAAAAAGGATCTTTGGAGAATGATGTGGAAGAGGTCATGAGGCTAATACGCAAAAGCGACTACAAGATAGTCGAGCATTTGCAGCAGACACCTTCCAAAATTTCGATATTATCATTGTTGTTGAGTTCTGAAGCTCACAGAAATGCATTGATGAAAGTGTTGAGTACCGCTTTTGTGCCTCAGGAAATATCAGTGAATCAGCTTGAAGGAGTTGTTGGGCATGTAAGCGCGGGAAATGGCCTTGGATTCACAGATCTAGACTTAATGCCAAGGGGTAGAAACCACAATTGTGCGCTGCACATTTCTATTGAATGTAGAGGAGTGGTTATGTCTCATGTCCTTGTTGACACAGGGTCATCTTTGAATGTGCTGCCAAAGAAGGCACTTATGAAGCTGGATACTAGGGGCATTACCTGTACACCGAGTGATTTGGTTGTACGTGCTTTCGATGGTACTCGGAGGTCTGTCTTCGGTGAGCTGACTTTGCCTATCCAAGTGGGCCCAGAAGTTTTCGACGCTGTATTTTATATCATGGACATTCATCCTGCTTATAGCTGTTTGTTAGGCAGACCAAGGATCCACTCAGCTGGAGCTGTCACATCGAATCTACATCAGAAGTTGAAATATATGGTCGGTGGTAGTGTTGTGACAGTATGTGGAGAAGAAGACATCATGGTTAGCCACCTGTCTTCTTTCAAGTATGTTGAGGTAGATAGGGAAATTCATGAGACCCTGTGTCAAGTGTTTAAAACCGTTCAGTTGAAGGATAAGGCGCCAGTGGTGAGAAAAGAGCCTGAGGTGGCTATGTCTTCTTTCAAAGAAGCGCAGGCGGTGGTACAAGTTGGCTCAGCCTAGGGATGGGGGCAGGTGATTGATATCCCCCAAAAGCAAGAGAAGTTCGGTCTGGGGTACCACCCATCCTCTTCACATAATACACCGAAGTTCAAGGGGCCAATCAGGTTTACCAACGGGGGTGTTTTCTTCGAGCAGCTCAACGCCATTTCAGATGATGAAGCTGGAGACAATGATTGCGACATGGATGCCTGGATCAAGCCATGCCTTCCAGGACAGCGTCTATGCAACTGGTCCATCGAAGAATTTTTCCAAGTGACCAATGAACAGTAATGCTTTGTTTTTCAATTATTGTACGACCCTATGTTCTACCCGGAGCATAGTGGTTTGTTATTTCAGGGCTTGTCTTGTTTATGTTTGAATACTGTTTCATCTATTAATCAAAGGGTGTTTTTTCCATTCAAATTTTAAGATCTCAGTCTTTCTTGTTTTTATCTTTAACAATAAAATGGCAATGTGTTTGTTTGCATATCATTTGAAGCACTTAACCATTTTCATTGCAGGTCTCATATCATTGCAGATGACACTGACCAAGGATCTTCTATGACTCGCTTCGACTTTGATAACCCGGTATTCCAAGCTGAAGAAGAGATTGATGAGGATGAAGACTTGCCTGAGGAATTGGCTAGACTCTTGAGACAAGAACAAAAGGTTATTCTGCCTCATGAAGAAGAGATTGAGATCGTCAACTTGGGTTCTGAAGAGGTTGTTAGAAATGTCAGGATATGGGCCGCATTACAAGAAGACGTCAAGAAAAGGTTGATAGAGATGCTTCGAGAGTACAGTGACATCTTTGCTTGGTCTTACGAAGATATGCCCGGGCTTGATAATGACATTGTAGTTCATCGATTACCACTTCGGGAAGAATGTCCACCCGTCAAGCAGAAGCTTAGGAGGATGAGACCAGACATGGCGGTAAAAATCAAAGAAGAAGTTCAAAAGCAGTTAGACGCTGGAGTTTTAGCCGTGACAACTTACCCTCCGTGGGTCGCCAAAATTGTACTTGTACCTAAGAAGGATGGTAAGGTACGAATGTGCGTTGATTATAGAGACTTGAATAGGGCGAGCCCAAAAGATGATTTCCCGCTCCCCCACATTGACGTATTGGTTGACAGTACGGCTCAATTCTCGGTGTTTTCCTTCATGGACGGCTTCTCCGATTATAATCAGATAAAAATGGCGCCAGAGGACATGGAGAAGACGACATTCATTACACCTTGGGGAACTTTTTGCTATAAGGTGATGCCGTTTGGGTTGAAAAATGCAGGGGTAACTTATCAGCGGGCAATGGTGACTTTGTTTCATGATATGATTCATCATGAGATCGAGGTTTATGATGGTGACATGATCGCGAAGTCCCAGACGGAGGAAGAACATCTGGTCAATCTATTGAAGCTGTTTGAGAGGTTGAGGAAGTTCAAATTGAGGTTGAATCCAAATAAGTGCACTTTCGGAGTTCGGTCCGGAAAGCTATTGGGGTTTATTGTCAGCAGAAAAGGAATCGAGGTAGATCCTGCAAAAATAAGAGCTATTCAAGAAATGCCAGCACCGAAGACTGAAAAAGAGGTCCATGGCTTCTTAGGGAGGTTGAACTACATCGCTCGGTTCATATCTCATCTAACGGCCACGTGTGAACCAATGTTTAAGTTATTAAAGAAAGACCAGGCGGTGATCTGGAACGAAAATTGTCAAAGAGCATTCAACAAAATAAAACAATATTTGCAGGAGCCTCCGATACTGATACCCCCAGTGGCTGGAAGACCATTAATCATGTATTTAACGGTTCTGGAGAATAGTATGGGTTGTGTTCTCGGTCAACATGACGAGACAGGGAGGAAAGAGCATGTGATTTATTACTTGAGTAAAAAGTTCACAGATTGTGAGTCCCGCTACTCCATGCTTGAAAAAATGTGTTGTGCACTTGCTTGGACGGCCAAACGTTTAAGACAGTACATGCTCAATCATACAATCATGCTAATTTCGAAGATGGATCTGATTAAATATATCTTTGAAAAGTAGGCACTTTCTGGAAGGATTTCCAGATGGCAAATGGTATTGACAGAATACGACATCCAGTACGTTTCCCAGAAAGCCATTAAAGGGAGTGTTCTGTCAGAATACCTGGCCGAACAACCAATTGATGATTACCAACCAATGAGATTTGAATTTCCTGACGAGGACATAATGTATTTGAAAGCAAAAGATTGTGACGAGCCATTACCCACTGAAGGACCAGAGAGGGGATCTCAATGGCAGATGATATTCGATGGTGCAGTTAATTCATATGGTAGCGGAATTGGGGCAATTATCACGACTCCTCATGGAACTTATATCCCTTTCACTGCCAGATTAACTTTCCCTTGTACCAACAATGAGGCCGAGTACGAAGCATGTATCATGGGTTTGGAAGAAGCTATTGATCTGAGAATCAAAAATCTTGATGTATATGGCGATTCAGCGCTAGTTGTTAATCAGATCGAAGGAGAATGGGAAACTCGACAGCCCAATCTGATCCCTTACAAGGATTATGCAAGAAGACTGTTACCATTTTTCGACCGCATAGATTTCCACCATGTGCCAAGAGCGGAGAATCAGATGGCAGACGCTTTGGCTACACTGTCTTCAATGTACAAGGTCAATTTTTGGAATGAAGCTCCAAGGATTGTTATCTCGCGCCTCGACAGGCCCACTTTCATCTTTGCTATTGAAGGAGCTTCCGATGGTAAACCGTGGTTTCATGACATCTAGAATTTCCTTAAGAACCAAGAGTATCCACCAGGGGCATCGACTCAGGATAAGAAAACTCTTAGGAGATTATTTGGAAACTTCTACCTTAACCCAGACGGTGTGTTGTATAGGAGGAATCACGATCTGGTACTACTCAGGTGTATGGACGAAAAAGAAGCAAGCTTGCTTATGGAAGAATTCCATGAGGGTACTTTTGGAACGCATGCCGGCGGACATGCCATGACTCGAAAGATTCTACGAGCTGGTTATTTTTGGCTAACAATGGAGTCGGATTGTTTCAAATTCGCGAAGAGATGCCATAAATGCCAGATTTATGCTGATAAGATTCATGTGCCGTCGTGCCCGTTGAATGTAATGTCATCCCCTTGGCTGTTCTCCATGTGGGGCATCGATATGGTTGGAAAAATTGAGCCCACAGCTTCCAACGGACACCGTTTTATCCTGGTAGCCATCGATTACTTTACCATGTGGGTAGAGGCAGCATCGTATGCTAATGTGACCAAGCAAGTGGTAGGAAGATTCATATAGAAGGACATCATCTGCAGATATGGAATCCCCGAGCGAATCATTACTGACAATGGTTCAAATCTGAACAATAAGATGATGAAGGAGCTATGCCAGAGCTTTAAGATTGAACATCACAACTCATCGCCCTATCGGCCGAAGATGAATGGCGTTGTTGAAGCGGCCAACAAGAACATTAAAAAGGTAGTGTAAAAGATGGTTGTTACATACAAAGATTGGCATGAAATGTTACCTTTTGCCTTGCACGGTTATCATACGACGGTGCGCACATCAACCGAGGCAAGTCCTTTCTCACTAGTGTACGGTATGGAAGTTGTCCTACCGCTAGAGGTTGAGATTCCTTCTTTAAGGGTTTTGGTTGACGTAAAACTTGATGAGGCAGAATGGATCAAGAATAGATTGAATCAACTTAGTCTGATGGACGAAAAGAGGCTAGCATCGATTGCATATGGTCATTTGTACCAGAGCCGGATGAAGAAAGCTTATGATAAGAAGGTGCGCCCTCGAAGCTTTCAGACGGGCGATCTTGTGCTGAAAAAGATTCTCCCGCCACAGTCAGATCACAGGGGCAAATGGACTCCCAACTATGGAGGTCCATTTGTTGTACGAAAGGTTTTCTCTGGAGGTGCCTTAGTATTATCCACCATGGATGGTGAGGACTTTGCATCCCCAGTGAACGCAGACGCAGTTAAAAAATACTTTGCTTAAAAGAGACCCGCTTGACACAAAAAGAAAAGTCCAGGAAAAAATGGGGCATCCTGGCGAACCATAAAAAAGGAAAAGGTTCGGGAAAAAATTAGGGATAAAAATTGAAAAAAGATGTAAACCCGCGGAGTCGAAAACCTGAAAAGGCGACTTTGGCAAAAATGGGTATCCCGGTGAATCGAAAACCCGAAAGGGCGGTTCAGGCAAAAGTTAGGGATTGAAAAGCAAATGACTGTGGTTTGCGTATTGAACTACATTGCTTAGTGGATTGGGAGAACCTGAGGGCCGTTTAATCCGAATCAATCTCTTCTGAAGACGAAGCATTGGGAAAGCATCAGGGTCAAGCGAGTCATAGAGGAATCAGCTTATGGTGTTCGTCTGCGCCACATTACCGACATTGCTGTACTTTTTGTTTAAAGTGTACACTTTTGTATTTGCTTTTACGCATACTTGTAGTTTTTGCGCAGCTTCCTCTTTTCAGGAGTTGCATCTGTTGTAAAAACCTTGCCTATTCACAGGCCGTTATCAATAAACATATACTATTCAGTACTTTGTTTGTGTGCTTTGTTTTGTTTGTGAAAAACGCCCGATGTTTTTGATGAACTTACATACATAAACTTGCAGGCCTTAGCCGATAATTGCTAAAACTTTGATATTAATTGAACAATGTCACAGATGATGACCAAGATAGTCTTGTTGTATAGGTTGTCTTGTCTGTTTGTCTTTTGCAGGGTTGTTACCCTTGGGGCAAGGTTTATGAATATGGATAGATTCATCTTCTCCCCCAGACAGTGTTGATCTCCAGCAATCGAGGTTGCATCTCTATCCCAGTAGAGTTACATGCAGTGGTTAGCATTTCCCTGGCAGTGTGCCAGTGCGCTTTTAATCCCCGCAGAGTACAAGATTATGTTCACTCCCCAGCGAGTCGAGATTCAGGCATATCCCCATAGAGTAGGTGCCTGGTCCTCCCCAGCAGTGGCCTGGTATTTCTCCCTCTCACTTCGTCTGATTGAAGGAACTTGACTTTCAGCAATACAGACTGAAACATCCGATAGAAGTTGTGTTCTCTATCAGGTAAGTTAAGTTGTTTAACCTGTTTGTTTTAAGTACTCGGTGAGTTATTTGTTCATCAGAAGGTTTTGTATTCCGGAGGGTCAGCCCGGACATTTACCTCAGCAAGTGGTGATCTGCATCCTCAGTTGAGTTTTGGATTTTCTGTTCTTGTATGAACTTTATCCCCGGTAGGTGAGCCTTTCGAGGTCTTATTGGTGTAAGTCCAATCGTTATTGGCATGGGTAAGCCGTTCCCTGCAGGGTTGTTTGTTGTTCTTGACAGGATGATTTCTGTTCCTATAGCATTTACTTTGTCGTTTCAGTTCCGATGCATCTGCAAGTGTGCATAGCATCTACCCAAACGCGTAGCATTTCCATTTCGTATGGAGCATTACGCCATTTTCAAACATTTGCATATGAAATATAGACCAGGTTGTTATCTCTTTGTTTCAGGTGTTTCTCCAGAGGTTTAATCTTTTCCCTTTTAGTATCTAGACCATGTGTTCTCTCTTAGCCCGCGTGGTCACCAGACCCCTGCTCATGTTATTCCCCAGCAGTATCTTCGGATTTGAATGGGTCATGATAAGTATGATGATGATCACCTCTCCCCATTGAGTATACAGACTCCGGCCCGTTCCCAGTTGATGAAGTTTTCTTTTTTCCGTCGAGTATCCAGACTCTAGTAAAAATGGTTGTGGTATCCAGACCACGGTGACTAATATTGTTTTGTTTTTTTCGTTGAGTATCCAGACTCCGGTATTTTCTCCAACAGGTATTTTCTTGATCCGTTGAGTATTCAGACTCCGGTCAAATTCCTTTGTGATATCCAAATCACAGCAAGTGTGTTTGTGCCTTATGGTATCCAGACCATGGCGTATGCTCATTTTTATTATGCTTTTTCTGTTGAGTATCCAGACTCCGGTAAAGTCAGTTGGGTGTCCAGACCCTGATGAATCTTGTTTGTGCCTTCTTCGTTGAGTATCCAGACTCCGGTAAAGGCAGTTATGGTATCTAGACCATGGTAGTTCCTCTAATACTCCGTGATATCCAGATCACAGTAATTGTAGTTATCTCTTGTCGCCTTGCGGTATCCAGACCTTGGCACCTAATGTTTTCTCAGCCTATATGGTATCCAGACCACAGCTAATTTTGTTTCCCAGCAACGTCGTTTGACTTGAACTTGTAGGATATCCAGATCCTGACAAATATATTTCTATTTGCATAGAGCATCCAGGCTCAGGTTTTTGAGTATCCAGACTCAGAATTATTATCGAGCATCCAGGCTCAGGTTAACCGAGTATCCAGACTCAGGTTATTTGCATAGAGCATCCAGGCTCAAATTGCATTGAGCATCCAGGCTCAGGCTATTGAGTATCCAGACTCAGATGTGTTTTTTGAGTGTCCAGGCTCTAGATTTGTGTTTTTGAGCATCCAGGCTCCGATTCATTGAGCATCCAGGCTCCAGATATTGAGTATCCAGACTCAAATTTATTACTGAGCATCCAGGCTCTAGTTCGCCGTTTATTGAGCATCCAGGCTTTAGTTTTGTGTTTATCGAGCATCCAGGCTCTAATCCTTGAGTATCCAGATTCAGACTGGTTTCTTTGAGGAATCAGACTCCGTTTGTTGAGTATCCAGACTCAGAGTTATGTTAAGTATTCAGGCTTTGATTTATGTGGAGCATCCAGACTCCGGTAACTTGGATCGTTAACTTTTACCAGTATGGTATCCAGACCATGGCACCGTTTTGACGTTTGTATTCTCTTTCCTCAACAGGGTGGCTTTGAGATCAATTTTGCTATATTCGGATTTTCTGCAGTTGGCAAATTTCCGGGTTCTTTGGTATTCAACCGTCTTTTACCTTGATTGCGTGAAAGTCGTTCGCTTTTCACTCATTCAGGTCCAAGTCGCTTGAATAGGGGTAGTTGTTGCACCCCAAAATTTGCTCAACCTTTTTTTAACTTGGTTTATGTTTCATTTCATTTCATTTTGTCCTAGCATTTGCATTGCATAGCATGTTGCATTGAACAGGGGATCAAAAAGTTTGTGCACCTCAAGAGGAGTCTTCTCAGGGGTTTGAGCCTAAGCAGGGGTTGTTACTCAAGTTTGATTGGTCATCAGGACATCTTGAAGTGGTCATTGTCTTGTGAAAGGACAGATGGATGTGTGTGGGATAGCCCCTAACTGGGAGGCCAACTGAAGAGCATCAGAGGTTTGTGAAGCCATGATTTTGGGTATGAGATGTAAAGAAAGCTTATTGAGTGTCTTGAGCGTCATTGTGGAGCTTATGCAAATGGTTGTGCGAAGTAGAACAAGCCACAGTTGAAAGTATCGCAGTTAGGGTTTTCATCTGGTAAATCCTCAGTCAACTGTGTAATTGAAGAAGATAGAAACTCAATTCAAAGTCTCTATGGTCATGGGATGTTGTGTTAAGACATATGAGACATCATTTCAAGTTCAATTCATCAAGGGTTAAGTGTGTGAGAAGTTACTAAGTTAGGGTTCTCAGGGTAAAATCCTCTATTTAGTGCCTGACTTCAAGACCACCTACCTCAAGATACAAGTCTCGTCTCAATTTTTGGCCAACATGGAACCTGTAGAGCATGTTCTTAGCTTTAATTTGAGTACTAGAAGTCCTCTATTGGATTTATAGAACTCAAGTTATGAGCCAGACAAGTTACAGGTCATTTGAGGTATGTGATTTTGGTCAACAAAAGTCAACCAAATTCCAAGCCAGTTTTGACCTAGAATGGTGTTTCTCCTCAACTTTTTGTCAACACGAAAGTTGTAGGTCTTGATCTTAGCTTTCCAAATTGTATTAGAAGTCTTTCATAGAATTTGTAGAACTCAAGTTATGAGTATACAAGTCAGGGGTATTTTGGGAAAGTAGGATTACAGGTCATAAAATTATAGGTCCATTTCACCAACTTGCACACTTCAAATGGAAATATTTTCAACATGAAACTTGCTTCAAATGGGGCCATTTGCACTACCAAACCATCTCTTGTCATGGTGGGGGCTTGGATTGAGAATTTGGGGTTTGAATTTTTCATAAAGGAGGCTTAAATTGAGAATTTAAGAATTAATGGATTTTAAACTTTTTCAAGGCAAGTTTGTGCATTTTTTGATTGCAAATAACAATTCAAAGACATTGCCATATGCACATTGGAATTTTGAAGTCTCAAAATGGGTCATTTTCATGGTTTCTTCCTCTTGAAGTAACAAAGTGGAAATCAACCATAGGATCAAAATTAAATCTCCAATCTCATTCCTTTGATCAATACAACTGATTTGTAATGGATTTGGATCAAAAAACCAGTTGGTGTAGTGGTAAAAACGTGCATGGTATTTTCAAAAAGTGTTGAAATGTGAAAATTGGAAGTGGGCTTTTTTGCTTGAATTAAAGCCCCATTTGATCATAAACCCATCATATAAGTATTCTAGATGAAATTTGAGGCAGAGCTAGGTCATTTTGCTGCATGAACAACCATTTCAAGTTTTCAAAAAGTGGTGAAAAACTCAAAAACCAATTCTCAGATTCAACCATTTTCAGACCAAATCAAGCTTTCAAACACCTCAATTAAAGTTCATGGAGTGATTCTGGACGTTTTTCGTTAAGCTTCATCACCATTTCAAGACCCAGTGGAGGCTCTCCACTAGGTAAACTTTATTTCAACTTTACACTTTTAATATTCCATGATTTTCCACCATTTTCATTGCATTTGAACCTTTGAGTTACATAGATCATTTCTGGATCATTGTTGTTTGTGTTTATGACATTTGATTTTGTGAGCTCAAAGTTGTGTTGTTTCTTTTTGATGGATTTTCACGGTGTTTTGCTTTAATTTTCATGGATTCTTACTCCTTGTAACATGTAGATGATGTTTGGACCATTTAATTTGAGTTTTGATGAACTTTATTTTTTGCACGTTTTGCTTGTTGTTTGTTTTCTGGTTTGGTTGTTGAGAATTAATGAAAATAGAGGTTGGATTCTTGTTCCTCTCGGAGAGTAGATGAATTTTCATCTAAAGTTTGTAAGAAATGGTGAAGTTTTGATGAAACCATGGTGGAGGTAGAGAACCCGCGGCGGCCGGCGGTGAGGTTGAGGGTGGCCGACGACTTTTTCCGGCGGACTGGTTTGGTCGGAGCTCCATTGGGGAAGAAGAAGGTGACGTGGCGGAAGCATGTCCATCCGATCGTGTTCGTTTCAATCGCGTGCGTCCAAACATGATGTATGGTGTTCCATTTTTGCTCATGTGTACACAATCAATACCCCAATTCGTTAATTGAGGTGGCACATTCTGGTGTCTTGGATCATTTGACTAGTATGCAGATCTGATGGTTGTGTCTTTTTCTGCATTTTTATTTTCTCTATTTGTTTTCTTTTATTTCTTTTATTTGTTTGTTCTTTAAATATTCGTGAAAAATATCAAAAATGTCTAAAAATTCTGAAAAAAATCATGAACATACTTTAACATGTCTTTTAATTTTTTGCATTTTTAATTTCGTTTTTTGATGGATTTTCCATTTATTTTCATATTTTCCTTTTAAATAGTCATTTAATGACGTGAAAAATGTGTGCTATCTTGTTGATTTTATTTCTTGCTCATGGTATGGATTAAACTTCTAATTTTTTTTTAGCATTGTGTTAACATGTTAATTGATCGTTGGATATTTTTTCCATGATTTTTAAGTGTTGTTTCCATGTAGTTTGAGTTGCTTTTGGTTCCCTCTCCATTTCTGCCTTGTTTTGGGACACTCTTGGTGGTTGCCTTATGTTGAGGCACTTCCCTTTTGATTTTCGATCTCCCCTTTTGACCCCTGGTTCCTAATACCTTGGGGGTCCTTTGAGATTTTATTTGGCATTTTTAGATGCATTTTCATATTTTTCATGTATTTTGCAAGTTGCTTCATGTTTATGCATCTTTGCTGGTGTACTTGTTTTGTTTTGTTTCCAAAAGCTTGGTTGTGCATTATTGATGAACCTAATTCTGATTGTTTCATGTTAGGGGCTTGTTATAGGTCTTGTGTGATAATTCATAGGTATTTACCTTATGCATAAGTTGTTCTTTTGGTCTCATAGTTTCATGTTTGCATATTGTGTTTCCATAAGTGATGTTTGCTTGCATTCTTTGATGTTATTGTTGGCATTTTCTTGTGATGTTTTGTGTTAGCTTTTGAGATCTCTTCTCCTCATCCCCATTATGTCCCATGACCTTGGAATACTACTTAAGGTTGCTTGGTTCCTCCTGAGGAGGAACATGAAGCTTGCCTAAAGTAATGAATCCATGAGGACTTTTTCTCTTTGTTTTTGTTACTTGTTTTCTATGCATATTCTTCTCCTCTTCTCTTGTGTTTATTCATACCATGGCTTGAGGTTGAGATGAGCTTGTAGAGGTTCCATACCCACACATATTTCCTCCCTCACTTGCATTGCATCTTTGTCTTCCTTGTTGCATTTGGGCTTGCATTCTACATTTGCATTGTTTCTTCTTCTTTTGTCTTCCTTCCCTTAGGATTTCTAACCTCTCTTGTTCAAGAGAGGTTATGATAGACATTAGGGTTTCCAACCATGCATGACAACATTAGGTAGTCCCCTTTCAAACTCAACTTTAGGTACATCTTGCATGACAACTTTTAGGGTTTGGACTAGTCCCCCTTAGTTCGTCCTCTTTCTCTTCTCATCTTCAAACAACTTCAATCCACTTAATAAAGTTTGACCATTGTTGCACACTACGAGCCTTAAGCCATTTGGGAAATGATGATTGGGTGGTTGCCTCTCAATTATCTAGAATGTTAATTTATGTCCTTCGGACGATATACGAAGCATTCGCTCCTAGATCATAGTCTCTAGTGTAGCATGAGTCGCAAACCAAATTCAAAACACTTCTTCCTTAAAAAATACAAAAAAAATTCAAACTCTTTTTCACCCCTTGAGGTCTTAATCAGGAAAACTCTTTTCATAAACAAGAGTGTTGTCAACTTTCAGTCCTATTGCAAATGGTAACACCTAAGTCTCCAAAGGTCGAGCTGCATACACCAACTGCTAGAACTGTCTGTTAACCCTACTCGGGTAAAAATTTTGAACAACCTGTGTTCTTGTAAGCCCGAACTACGTTTGCTCTGATCTTTCGTACCAGACGAAAGTACGTAGGCACAAGACGCGATATCTTGGCGAGCAACCTTCCCCCCTTCTTTAGCCGTAGTTAGGCGAACTACGTTGACTCTGACTTTCCCATTCCACGAGGGAGTACGTAGGCACAGAGCGGCGATGCTCTGCCGAGTCAGTTCTTTTTCTTTCTCTTTTGTCCATAAGCCTTTAGCGTAGATAGTTTACACACCCTTTTAGCTAGACAACACATGCGTGGATCCCGTCGAGTACGATGGACGTGAGGGGTGCTCATACCTTCCCATTGTGTAACCGACTCCCGAACCTAGGACTTGGTTGCGATGACCTCGTCTTTTCCCGTTTTCGTCAGGTTTATTCCGATCATTTCCTTTTCCTTCTTTGGGATAAATAACGATAGGTGGAGACACTGTTAGTCATTGTCGGCCTCTTTTTTCGCAGTAGCGACACTGGTCAACTAATCTAAAGGTCTCAGTGCGCGCCAGCACATTAATGGAACGCTGCGTTTTGGATGGTCAAAGGTCCAAGTCTCAGGACGAATCACATGCACACGACCTGCTTACAAAGTCAAGCGCTTCAACCTGATCCAAGGGCTCTGGCTCATCGTCTTCAATTTAAACCTGCAACTGGGAAGGAATCAGGACGGTGGCTGGAGAAGACCTCCGATCGTCTTCTCTGGCGAGGCAAACAGTGACACAACCTCAAATCTTCACCAAAACGACTGAAATTGGTACCGTTCTCCTCGGTTTTTCACGAGGATCATGAATCTCTCATCAAAACTTGTTAATTCTCCATGAATCTTGGAATACGACAGTGAACAGAAAATATGCCATAATCTTGATCATCACCAAACTTCAAATTAAACCCAAGGATCTCTTCCTCACTCTTCAGAGATCATCCTAAGCTATTCAAATCATGCTAAACCCTCAAAATCAGGTAGTTACGATCTCAAACAGAAATTGGATCATGACCTAAAGTGTCTCTAAACTCCAAAATTATGAACCTAAATCCATCTATATTCTTCCCTAATCCTTAACCACAGTCTAAATCATGCTGAAACAGTCTAAATCAAGAGCAATTTTGAAGTTTACCAACCTGAACTGAAGCTTGAAATTGGAGTGGTTGCAGAGTGAAACCTTGTGCCAAACTATGCAGATTCCTTCCTTGATGATCAATGAAGCTAATAAGATCCACAATTTGCCTTGAAATCTTCTGGAAAAGCAAAACCGATTTTGGATTTGAGAGCTTCAACCTTCAACTGTTGTAACTGATTTCTCCACCAAACTGCTTCCAAAAGTGATCTGGAATGGACCTGAGACTTAAATATGATCTATTTGGACAGTTATTAGGCCCAATGAAAGCCCAATCTGAGATATCCAATTTCCAACTTTCCTCCAAAATTGGAACCATGGAAGTCACGAATTCCCTCTGTCTCAGCCTCAAAAATGCTTCATACACATTGCACATGACTTATTGAACATGAATGGACCAGATGGAGTCCATAATTTCATCCAATGGTGAAGCTTGAATATGTAACTTCACCATGAAGTAACAAAGAGAAAAACCATGAAACATGCTTCAAACTGATTTTTTACCAATGCCAATGTACTCAAAATGTCACTTCCATTCAAAATATGCATTCATTTGGCCTTGTTTGCACACTTGTGAATTTATTTTGAATTTTCTCCTTTTATGCCTTTAATAAATGCCTTTTGTCAAATTCCGTCAAACCAACTCTTGTTCTAAGCCAAATCAATGCCTCATGGATACATGGTTGACCTTAAAATCCCATTTTGAGCAATTTTTGTGTTGGACAAAACTTCATTTGAAGCTCACAAGATAGTGAAAATGACCCATAATCCAAAATGACCTATAATCTCACTTTCCCAAAATACCCCTGACTTGTAAACCTCATAACTTGATTTCTACAAATCAGATGAAAGACTTATAGTACATTTTGGAAAGCTAAGACCAATACCTACAACTTTCATGTTGGCCAAAAGTTGAGGAGAAACATTCTTCTAGGTCAAAAGTGCCTCGGAAGTTGGTGAACTTTCATAGATAAAATTCACATTCATCTGGTGACCTGTAACTTGTCTGGATCATAACTTGAGTTCTATAAATCCAATCAAGGACTTCTAGTACATAAATTAAAGCTAAGAACATGCTCTAAAAGTTCCATGTTGGTCAAAAATTTATATGAAACTTGTATCTTGAGATAAGTGGTCTTGAAGCCAGGCACTAAATAGGGGATTTTACCCTAAGAACCCTAGTTTAGCAACTCCTCACACTTTGAATTCTTCTTGAATTGATCTTGGAATATCACCTCATGTATCTCAACACATCCTTCCATGATCACAAAGACTTAGAATTGAGTCTTAATCTCCTTCAATTGCACAGTGGACTCAAGGTTGACCAGATGAAAACCCTAATTGCAACACCTTCAACTGTGACTTTCCACACTTGGCATAAACACTTGAATGAACTCTACCATGACCCTCAAGGCCTCCAATGAGCTCTATCCACATATCCTATCCATGATCAAGGCTTCACAACCCATTGATGGTCTTCAATTGGCCCCCAAGTTAGGAGATGAACCACATACCAGTATCCAAACTTCTCAAGAGCACAACCCACTTTCTGATGACTTTTGTGACCTCTCAAGCTTGAATAAGACCTCTAGATAGGCTCCTCTTGGTATAAACCACACTTGATCCCCTGCTAAATGAATAATGCTATGTTATGCAAATGCTAGACCAATGATATGCTAATGCAATGAAACAAAAGCCAAGTAAGAAAAAGTTAGGCAAATTTTGGGGTGCAACAAGGAGTACCAGTTCATTCTGTGCTTCGCATATAACTTCTTAGAAAATGGCTAACGAACCAAAAAGGGCTTATAATAGAGCACATGCTTTCAATGGTGAAAACTATAGTTACTAGAAAGATTGTATGCGTGTGCATATAAATTCCATTGATAGGAAGGTATGGAATGTTATATTGAACGGTCCTATGGAAATAACCATGATCGATTAAAATAATATGGTTGTGCCTAAGCCTGAAGCACAATGGAATAATGAAGACGAGACAAAGTACAATTACGATTGGAAGGCTAAAAATATTCTAATCTCCTCCTTGGGAGTTGATGAATACTAAAGAGTTTCACATTGTATGATTGCTAAAGCTATGTGGGACTCATTACAAGTTGCCCACGAGGGAATAAATGATGTCAAACTAGCTAGAATCAATACTTTGACTCAAGAGTTTGATCTCTTTCACATGGAGCAAGGGGAAAACATTGCGGACGTGCAAAAAAGATTTTCTCACTTAATCAATAGACTGAATTCACTTGGTAGACCAATTTCCAATGATGTTGCTACTAACAAAGTCTTAAGATGTCTTACCAGGGAATGACAACCAAAAGTCAACGCCATAAAGGAAGCAAATGATCTTATGACTTTGGATCTTACAACACTTTTTGGAAAGCTTCAAGAACATGAGCAAGTGCTTCTTAGTCTTGAGCAATTTGAGAAAAAGGAAAAGAAGGAGAAGACCAAAACTACGGAAAAGAAATCTATAACTTTAAAAGCTTCTTGTTCAAAGTCCTATGCAAAAGAGCTAGGTGATTGCGACTCGAGTGATGACGAAGATGACGAAACAAATGAGGATGTAAGGTTGTTTGTGAAGCGATACAATAGCTATGTAAAGAAAAATGGTATCCAGCATTCTGAAAAGAATCTCGTCAATTTCAGAAAACAATCAAGATCTTCTAAGAATGAAGGCAATAAAGGGACTAAAGTTAGAGGGTCGTGTTTCAATTGCGGAAAAGCTGGACACTACAAGTCGGATTTTCCATTGATGAAAAAGGACAAAGGAAAGGAAAGTGATCGGTCACATAAGAAACAAGTTAAGCCTAGAAGAGCTTACATCGCTTGGGAAAGCGATAGCGAGTCATCCGAGGATGATAGTTCAAGTGACGAAGAAGAATCTGTCAATCTTTGTCTCTCTGCTCATCAAAAGAAGAAAAACAAAAAGGTACGACAAGAAAAATATGAAAACTCTACTAGATTGTCTCATTTCGAATTACAAACTGCCTTTGATACTTTACACCATGAAGCCAAGGAAGCCTTTAAACGGCTGGCCTCAAACAATTTTTTTTGTGCTCATTTAGAGCAAAAGATCCTCGATTCCGAAAGGAAATTGAAGGCTCTAAAGGCATCATTAGTGGAAGGAACAAAGGTGTATTGCGAGGAAGAAAGAAATAGATTGGTAAACTTTGGGTGTGATACTTGTTATATTTAGCAAAAGGAGGTTAGAACTCTCAAGGCCAAACTTGACAAGGCTCTAGAACCTAAAATTATTTTTGCTATTGATAGAGCACATTTTAGAAAAAGTATGATTAATCCTTATCAAAAATATACATATGTGGTCAAAAATCAAGATAGAAAAAGTGATACAAAAGTTAATCTTACTTGCTTGTAGTGTTGCAAAAGGGGTCACACCATTGCTAAATGTCGCTTTAGGAGATTTTTAGTTCCTAAAGGGGTTTATAAATGGTTTGCAACCAAGATTTCACTCACAACCAAGGACCCAATAAACAATTGGGTACATGTTTTCGTTGATTGTTTTTATAGGTACAAAGTCTTGAGTCTACTGAGAGAAGATGGGTTCTCGATAGTGGATGCTCAAGACATATGACAGGAGACATATCTCTCTTCATTGACTTTGTGGTAAAGAAGAAGGGATTTGTAACCTATGAAGACAACAACAAGGGAGAAATACTTGGAAAAGGTAGTGTAGGTAATCCCTCATCTACTACTATCTCTGATGTATTGCTAGTTATGGGCTTTAAACACAATCTCATTAGTATTAGTCAATCATGTGACAAGGGATACAAAGTATCTTTTTCAAAAGATTGTTGCATGATTGAAAATAATGATAAAAAGAAGGATGTGTTTAATGGATTGAGGGTAAATAATGTATATATGCTAGATTTGAGTGAAGTATCATTGAGCAGCGACAAATGTCTCGTGACTATGAGTGAGGACTCATGGTTGCGGCATAGACGTTTGGTGCATGTCAATTTTGACTTGCTAAACAAGATAGTTTCTAAGGACCTAGTTATTGGCTTACCCAAAATCAACTTTACAAAGGATCACTTATGTGATGTGTGCGAAATGGGGAAGCAAACAAGGATCTCGTTTAAATCTAAAAACATTGTGTCAACTACGAGACCTCTTGAACTTCTTCATATAGACCTCTTTGGACCATCTAGAATTAAGAGTCTAAGTGGTAACTGCTAAGGTTTTGTTATAGTCGATGATTTTTCTAGGTTTTGTTGGACTATCTTCTTGGCTAGCAAGAGCGATACATTCTCCACCTTTGAAAAATTTGCTACAATTTCTCAAAACAAGTTAAACACAAACATCATATCAATTAGAAGTGATCATGGAGGTGAGTTTGAAAATAATCTTTTTGAAGAATATTGTGGTAGACACGGAATTGGTCATAATTTTTCCGCTTCGTGTACCCCTCAACAAAACAGGGTCGTGGAACGTGAAAATTGAATTTTGGAAGAGTTAGGAAGTACTATGATCAATGAAAATGGGCTTCCTAAATAATTTTGGGCTAATTCCATTAGTACGGCTTGTTATGTTTTGAATAGGGTACTCATCCGCCCTATTCTTAACAAGACTCTGTATGAACTTTTAAAAGGGAGGAAGCCAATTGTGTCTCACCTTCATGTCTTTGGTTGTAAGTGTTTCGTGTTAAACAATGGAAAGGAGAGTCTAGGTAAGTTTGACTCCAAGGCAGATGAAGGTATCTTTCTTGGATACTCTCAGTCAAGTAAAGCGTATAAAATATACAATAAGAGATTACTTACATTTGAAGAGTTTGTTCATGTCACATTTGATGAGTCTTAACCGAAAAGTGTTAGAAAAGGTATTCTATTTCATGGTGTAGGTGTATCTTCTGAAGACATACTCAAAGATGCTGAGATAGGAATTGATCAACCTGACCCAGTCACAGTTGAAGAGGAAAAAGATCACCACCATGAGGGGATTGAGGAAATTCATTCGTCCAACACCGAGGGTCTTCCTCCAGTATGAAAGTCTTCTAAAGACCATCCCGTCGGCAACATTCTCGGTGATATCTCAAAGGGAGCGACAACTCGATGAAAGCTAAGAAATTTATGTTATCACTTCGCTTTCGTTTCGCAAGTTGAGCCTAAAAACCCAAAAGAGGTTGTCGCAGTGAGAATTGGTTATCAAGATATTAATTAACTTGAATCGCAAATCATTATTCACCATCGGTCTTTAATTTATCAAAAGGAATGGTAAAAGATCGAATAACCCATGAGTATGCAATGTAAAGCTAGGGAATCTAAGGTTCGGGGGTTGGTTATACCTAGGGAAGGTGCTAGCATTCTAGGAATCTGTAATACTCTACAGGAACCTCTTGTTTTATTGTGTTATTGTTGCTTGCTAAGGGTGAAAGACCTAAGGGGTTTATTTCTAAGTATACTCGCCAAGAAATTGCATCTTGTGCCTACGTATCCTGATGGGAATGGAATCAGAGTATCCGTAGTTCCCCTAAAGGGATTAAGGAACCACTTGTTATAGTCAAAGTTATCGGGGGAAGGTTTGTTGATTGATTCTACGAGAAGAGACGAGTCGTCATCTTAGGGAGAAAACTCAACTTAACCACCACAAGCGTATGGAAGATGGTCTTTGCGTCACATTGAGAGAAGGGCCCCAATTCAGATTTTTATTGACAAATATTCCATATACTTCTCTCAAGCGGAAAAGATTCTACATCTTTCTTTCGATTTGTTATGGGGTAGGAGAGTTACACCTCGACTACACAGATGAATAACGCCTAATTCTCTTATGAGGAGAATAGAGGATTGGATTTATTGATAAGTCATCTAAGTTGAAATCTTAAGGGCATTTATCTTAAAGATAATGGGAGACCTAAGCTGATCAACTTGAAAACTCAAGGATCGAGCGGGGGAAAAGTTGCAAATGAAAATGCAATGTATACAACTTATGAGGCCATATACAGGTTCTGCCCTTGGACCTAGCATATGCAAATATAAAGATTTAAGGACCAATAAATAATTATCAAAATAAAAAGGCAATTGACATAGGTGGTTAGGCAAAAAAAAAGATCACAAGGTCGAGATCGCAAAGAGGAATTTCTAGCCTAGTGTTATCATGGGATAATTAATCTGAGAACTAACTTGGTTCAGGTTATCGAAACTAAGAGTGAATCACAAATTCTTGTAAATCAAAGGGCAAACGAGCATATAAAGATTTTGAAAACTCATGTTAATCACAATTACTCACGAAAATCACATCTTTTCTTTAGACGGAGGAAAACACTCATGATTCTAACTTTTAGACAACAATCTAAAACGAACAAGTAATTTCTACAAAATGACATTAATAATAAAAAAAATCCAATTAAAAACACTTAGTATTCTAAAAAAAACCTGATTCAATAGAAATTTTAATTAGAAAGTAATCAATATCCTAAAAAATAAAATTTAATTAAAATCTAATTAATTAAAATAAAAAACATAATCAACTTCTAGCAATGGACAATTAACATACCAACAAATTATAATTTAACATAAATTGAAGCAGGGGGGTGTGGTTTGTCTTTCTTTTCAACAAAACTTATGGGCTTAAAGAACAACCCGATTGGGATCATCAGGAACATAAAACCAAAAATATCACATATTAAGAAAAGAGGATACCTCAAATCTGTTTAAAGTCCGATAAAATGGAAGTGACGACACCGAGAGGTTCGATCGAAGCGGTCCTAGGTGACTTACGACGGTGAGGTGCTGAATGCAGTTTTGTAGAGACGATTGAGATTTACGTCAAGGAGGCTGCTACTGGTTCGATTTCTTCTCGTTTTAAAGGTTTGATTTTCCTCAATCCCTCATGATCATTGCTATCGTTATTGTGCGTGGGCTGTGAGAAATTGTGTTTTGGTATGATTTATTCCTCTGCTATACGTGTGGATGCATTTGTTTCTAAAGATCTTTTTTCTCTGAAATCCCCCCCCCCCTAATTCCTTTTGTGTAATTGTGGTTTTATAGGGACTCATACGGATCCTAAATTAAATGCGAGAAATTTCTTGTCAATTCTTGTCTTAAGAGGATATTGATGTTGTCTAGAACTTGTTCTGGGAATGGTATATGTCACTTTATAAATCTGATTTGGTTATCTATGTACTTCCTTTTTGGTAATGACAAACTTGCAGACAAATTGAAAACTTTCCCTCTTTATTTCGACCTGTTCTTTGGACTGCTTTGGAAAGAAACTAATTAATTTTTTTTATGAATCATGAATCAACGTATCTCTTTTTGTTCATCATGGCTCAGGTTTGCATTTCTACTATATTCGTCATTCATCTTCAATGCCCCGGGCCAAAGTGGTTTGAATGGTGGGGCCTGTTTCAAGGTTAGCGTGGCGGTTCATGCATGTATGCAGTTGCGAGTGTGTTTTAGGGGAAATAAGCTCTTCATTTCTTGCATATTTCTTCTTGTTATTGGTGATTAGACCTCTTGTCTTTGATCTGAATACTATATATCAATGCTAGTTTGTATTGTTCATATGGTAAAAACTTCATTTCCATACGACATGTTCGAACATCTCTTGATGTCTTTCCTCTTTAGTTTGGTAGGTTTGCAGGTGATGTTGGGAAGAAAACAGGCTGATGTAGATTAGAGGAGTTTTCTTTTGTAGATTCTTATGGTTGAATTAATATGTCGAATTGGTAGTTTCTGCCCTGCCAATGCTTTTAGTGTGATAAAATTGAATGATATATATTGACTGTGTTTTCTTGGTTGTCTGTGAAGCTGAACGTCGACTTCCAGGAGCTGCTCCAAGTAGAAGGTGGAAAAAAGAGTCATTAGATCAAGATGTGGTGATGGTAGTGCCATTTTTACCGGGTAGAGAGGTAACAAACAAGAATGGAAATTTTTAGTGTCACATGGTGTAATATCATGCGGGTATTCGAGGGCCAAGGACAAAGTCGTCTTCGGTGGCCAATTTCTCAAATTCTGTGTGACTAGAAATCGTTGTTTGTTTTTTATTTTTGTGAATCTCTTATTATGGTGTGAGTGGTATATTGGGGATTATTACCACTGTTATAGGTAGATACCATCATTAATCTCCTCTTTGCTAGTCATGCTGATATGCGTTCGTGTTGATCTCTATCTTTGCAGGAAAAGATTAGGACGTGCTCAACGTTGTTCAAGAAAGATTTGGAATCATGAACTTCTTGAAGATGTGCTAACGATGGTGAAAGCCACGGTTAGGAGTGGAGTGGTGTGAAAAATAACAAGACTTGTAATTTTAAACCTTGTTGTTGTAACAATATCTTGCCATTGGAATCTTTAAATTTGCGTAGGTGAACCCACAATTTTATCTTTTGAACCATTACTCGTGCCTTTCATCTCAGGAAAATCTATGGTCATAACAAGCCCTTTCTTGTTTTGCCGAAGAAATGGCTTAGAAAAAAACAAAGCCTAATTCCAAGTATTCTCAGTTGAAGTAATGACAAAGCATTAACCACACGTTCTAACGTCTTTACCCTAAGGTGACCTTGATCCATAAACTATCGAAGCTCGATCTTGATTTTGGTGAGGTATAGCCAGAAAGTCTATTCAAAACAATCTCAAAACAATGATCTAAGAGTGGCCTAAGAAGAAAGAGTTCCTGGAAGTGGACTCCATATTAAGAAGAAACCTCATGATGGCCTTAGGTCAGGATCAACTAGTCATGCCTTGAAATGCTTGACTGTGAGAATGAGTATTGTCTCTACTTGAAATCAAAATACCTGCACACACTTGTTAGTCGTGAAAAAACACACACACAAAATCTTATGTCCTGAAGATGTTATGCGAGATGATGTACAAAGAGGTGGGATCTTGGGTTCAAAAATCAAGGTGCGATAGATGCCCCTATTTAAGTTTCTTATATCCAGAGACAGGAGAGACTTAAATACAAACATGCACAATTTTTGGCCCAAGATGCCACGAAATGCTTATGATATGATATGCTACGAAAAGAATGCAAGACAGGGGTCCTGCGGGGCATGACGTCACAGGAGATAGCTGCATATGGGAAATGACGAGGAACAGATTCGATAAAGCCAAAACTCCATAGGAAAAGATCTAACTCCACTGGGTAATAACAAAAGGTAATAACAAAAATGATCTAGTTTGTCTTACTAGATGACTCATTTAGAAATGGTAACCCCCCCCCCCACCCCCCACCCCCACGCTTCAAGGTTATATGCCATGAACGGGTCTCAGTTTCTTCTTTAATCAAGTCTTCTACTTAAAAAGGGTAAAAATAAACCTCCCCACGCTTCAAGGTTGTATGCCATGAACGGGTCTCAGTTTCTTCTTTAATCAAGTCTTCTACTTGAAAAGGGTAAAAATAAACATCCCCACGCTTCAAGGTTGTATGCCATGAACGGGTCTCGGGTTTTTCCTAGAAAGCTGAATACTTATGGGAGAGTATCCTCATAGGGGGTTGGAATTTTACTGGAGATCATGACTTTAGTATGGTGTCCATGACTTTCTTGAGATTAGCAGATGTCACTGGGGATCTTCATAGGAGATGCAGGCCGGTTGATTTGATGTATGTCAATAATCTTCACCAAACTTCTCGGAGAGACGCCATTTGATTGAATTAACTTTGTATAATGGACTCATTGGGGAATACACCCCTCAGGAGCATCTTTGTTGTAGTTTGAGAATGTATGACATCTTTGTAGTAAGAATTCTCAAATAAAGAGAAACACTTGTAAAGTCTTCAACAAACTTCTTTGGCGGGCTTCCGAAGATATGCCATTTGATGAAGGACGAATTCATAACTTTTGAGAATTTGTTGGGGATAGACAAACTGTCTTGAGGAGATTGCCATTTTTCATCCAAATAGAAATCCTGAGAATAAAATAAAACTGCTTAAATAAAGAGCTACCACTTGTTGTTTGGGTATAACTTGCTGATAATCAATATCCCACTGTTGGAGAAAACTTGTCTTCCTGGGTGATCTTCGAACAGATTCTTCTCGGAGAGATAGAGTGCAAAATAAATGCATGCACGATCTAGTTTGAATAGCCTAGAGACATCTGATATATGATTGTTCAGGAACGAAGTTCAATTCAGTGAGTAACTAAAGCAAAACGGTCAAGCAAGACTCAATCCAGTGAGGAGTGAACTCTACTGGAGTTTTTCTTTATCCAATAATGGAAAAGAAAACTAAAACAACCATCTTCCATGAGGTTCAAACTCAATGGGGAAATAAGAATGTTGTGCTTTTTCTGCTTAGGGTTGACGACTCTACTTGGAGGGAGAGGACAAACCCAGTCACTTGGGGATAAGCACCGCCAAAGTGAACAAACAAACCAACACACAAATGAAAAATGCATAGATGCCATGTATCTATATGCTATGATTATGCTAACAAAACAACGAGAAGAAGGAAATAGAGATGAAATAAACATCTCAGACGAGGATACCCAGCCAAATCTTCACAGACCGAAACATCATCAGGATGGATGTAATCTTGCTTCAACACTTTCTCTGAGGATTTAATACTTTGACTTCTTTGCAAAATTGTCCAGATGAATCTAGTTGCTTCATGGGTATTAGAATTCACGGATAAAATAAATACCCACTTCATTGAAGAAGTCTTTATTGGTGAAGATAAAATAAATATCCTCTTCAGAGGGAAACTCGTATGAGTATCAGAGCTTGAGACTTTTCAGGGATGAAATAAACATCCATGAGTGTCAGTTTTATTATTCATATATCAAGTAATACCCATAAAAAGATTTTTGAAAAGATATAATTTTGTTCAAAATTGTTATCAACATAAAAAAACATTTATTTGTAAAGATAAAAGAAAAACAAAGATCGCCTAAAAATGCAATTTCAATTTGTTGAATGGTAGTCAGCAAAAGGGTGTGACTCCAAAAGGTTATTACAATGATGGAAAATGATAATAATAATAATAATATTAACAGTTACATCAAAAAATAACAATCCATATCTTCCTAAACCAACTTGAACTTTCCTATGTTCTAAACCCTATAACTCTGGTGGATGAATCTTGGATAGTAGTGGTCTTTAATAATTACACTATAGACTATCTTCTTTAGACATAGTATTTCTTGACTGCATCTATGTTCATCGGGTGAGTGATTTCTTCTCCGTCCATAATTTCCAACATCATAACACCTCATGAGAAGACTTTCTTCAAAACATACGGACCGTCATAGTTTGAAGTCCATTTTCCTCGAGTATCAGTAAGGAATGATTGAATCTTCATGAGTACAAGGTCATCTTCTTTGAACTCGCGGGGTCGAACCTTCTTGTCGAATGCCTTCTTCATTTTTTGCTGGTATAGTTGAGCATGTCATAAAGTTTTCATTCTTTTTTCTTCAATCAAATTTAGTTGGTCGTACCTGCTCTGGCACCATTCAGCCTCTGAGAGTTTTTCTTCCATTAAAACTCGTATATAAGGAATCTCAACTTCTACTGGGAGTATAACTTTCATACCGTAAACAAGTGAAAAAGGGGTTACCCCTATCGACGTGCGTACCGAAGTACGATACCCATGTAAAGCGAATGGGAGCATTTCATGCCAGTCTTTGTATGTAACAATCATCTTCTGGATGGTCTTTATTATATTCTTATTAGCAGCTTCAACGGTCCCATTCATCTTGGGTCTGTAAGGAGAAGAGTTATGATGTTCAATCTGGAATTCTTCGCACAATTATTTCATCATCCTATTGTTCAGGTTGGACCCGTTATCTGTAATTATTTTTCTCAGCACACCATGTCTATATATAAGCTGATTCTTGATGAACTTGACAACCACATGTTTGGTAACATTAGCATAGGAAGCGACTTCGACCCATTTGGTGAAGTAGTCGATTTATACCAAAATAAGATGGTGTCCATTAGACGCTTTTGGTTCTATCATACCAATCATATCAATGTCCCACATGGAAAACAACCATGAAGACGAGATAACATTAAGTAGAGTTGGAGGCACATGAATTTTGTCTGCATAAATCTGACATTTGTGACATTTCTTAGCAAAATTATAACAGTCTGATTCCATTGTAATCTAATAATATCCTTCTCTTGAGTGTTTCTTAGCCATAGCATGCCCATTGGGTGAGTGCCAAAAGATCCTTCGTGAATCTCCGTCATTAACATGTTTGCTTCCCGCTTGTCAATACATCTTAGCAAGACCATGTCAAAATTTCGATTGTATAGTACATCATTACTCAGGAGAAAATTACCAGCCAATCTTCTCAATGTCTTCTTATCCTTGTTTGATGCCCCATACGAGTACTCTTGCTTCCGAAGGAATAATTCAATGTCATAATACCAAGGCTTATCATCCTCACATCTTCTATCGCAAATATATAAGCAGGTCTATCTAGACAGTTCACATCAATCTTGGGACAATCGTTCCACCAGTTCACTATAATCATAGAGGCCAATGTTGCCAGAGCATCCACCATTCTATTCTCCCACTCTCCTTTGATTTGGTAGACTACCACAGCGGAATCACCGTACACGTCCAAATTTTTTATTCTTAAGTTTATTGCCTCTTCAAGGCCCATTATGCATGCTTCATATTCGGCTTCGTTGTTAGTACACTTAAATGTTAATCTAGAAGTAAACGGGATGTGATATCCATGAGGAGTCACAATGATTGCTCCTATTCCCTTCCCATGAGCGTTGACAGCTCCATCAAAAATTAAACCCCATTGAGAATCTAGTTCATGTCCTTCGTCTGATAGAGGTTTTTCACAATCCTTCATTTTCTAATACATTACATCTTCCTCAGGGAAATCATCATTAGTGGACTGGTGGTCTTCCATAGGTTGATGTGCCAAATGATCATCCATTACACTTCCTTTAATAGCATTTTGTGTATGATACTCGATGTCATATTCTCATAATAGCATCTGCCATCTAGAAATTCTTTCTATTAAAGCAGGTTTCTCGAAGATATATTTGATCAGATCCATCTTGGAAATGAGCCAAGTAGTGTGACTTAGCATATATTATCGTAAACGCCTGGGTGGCCCATGCTAAAGTACAACAAGTCTTCTCAAGCATGGTGTATCTGGATTTACAGCCGGTGAACTTCTTGCTCAGATAATAAGTAACATGCTCTTGTTTCCCTGTTTCATCTTGTTGACCGAGTACACAGCCCATAAAGTCCTCCAACATGGTCAAATACATGATTAAAGGTTGTCCTTCAACTAGAGGGATCAAAATAAAAGGCTCTAGTAAATATTCCTTGATACTATCGAAAGCCTTCTGACAATCTTCAGTCCAAACATAACCTTATTCTTTCCTCAAAAGCTTGAAGATAGGTCCACAAGTAGCAGTCATGTTAGATATAAATCGGGAAATATAGTTTAAGCGTCCCAAGAATCCTCTGACCTATTTCTTTTGTAGTAGGGGCTGGCATTTCTTGAATGGCTTTAACCTTGTCAGAATCTATTTCAATACCTTTCTGGCTAATGATGAAACCTAAGAGTTTTCCTGACCGCACCCCAAATGTACACTTGTTGGGATTCACACGGATTTTGTATTCTCTTAGTCGACGAAACAACTTCAACAAGTGCTTAACATGACCATCCTCAGTTTTAGACTTGGCTATCATATCATCCACATACACTTCGATCTCTTTATGCATCATGTCATGAAAAATAATGGTCATAGCTCTCTGATATGTTGCCCCGACATTCTTCAGACCAAATGGCATGACTCTATAACAAAAAGTGCCCCAAGGTGTAATGAAGGATGTCTTTTCTCTGTCTTCGGGAGCCATCCTGATTTGATTGTAACCTGAAAATATATCAATAAAAGAGAAAATCTCGTACCCCGCAGTGTTATCTACCAGTATATCAATATGAGGCAACGAGAAATCATCTTTTGGACTGGCTTTGTTCAAATCTTTGTAATCAACACACATACAGACTTTTCCATCCTTCTTCGAAATGGGCACAATGTTAGCTAACCAATATGGGTATTCAGTAGTGACGAGAAAACCTGCATCGATTTGTTTCTATACTTCTTCTTTGATCTTCAAAGCCATGTCGGGCCGAGTTCTTCTAAGTTTCTGTTTGACCAGAGGGCATTCTGGTTTCAAAGGTAAGTGATGCTCCACTATAGTAGTGTCTATACCAGACATGTCTTGATATGACCAGGCAAACACGTCGACATACTTCTTGAGTAACTCAATCAACTTCTCTTTTACATCAGACTTGAGCAGAGCTCCAATTTTCACCTCTTTACGGATTTCTTCTGTACCTAGATTAACCACTTACACAGGCTCTTTATGGGGCTAAATGGGTTTATCTTCGTTTTTGAGTAGTCTGGAAATATATTTCGAAATCTCTTCCTCAGCTTCAAACATAGGAAATTCAAAGTTCGGCGAAGGTAATGGATTATTATTTCCGATATTTTGTTCGTGCAACGATATGCACATGTGATATGGTTTTATTTAGTTTTATGAAGTGAAAGTGTGTGTATACGCAAAATGATTATTGCTTATTATTATCATTTTCCAGAAAAACGAAGAAAAAAAAAGAGATAAAAGAACATATATAAAACAAAATAATGGTTTTATTAATGATAGCAAAGCTGAATAACATGCCATAACAAATCACCTTTGCCTTGGGCATAGCAAAGGGAATGATTTAAAATAAGCCCACACAAAAAATTTCCACCTTGGGTAGAGCGAAAAACTAAAAACAAATGATTACTTTGATATATGAATAATGGTAGGGACGTCAACTGTACTCCAATTTCGGGCTATTAATCTTAGAGTCACAAAGTTAGGTAGGTCTTGGTCATAGTCTTCTCTGGTGACAACATTGACTTCAGAATTGTAATCTCGACGCCTTGATCTGGGAAAATAGAAAGGCACATATACGTCTTCAGTCTCTGAATCATAACCCGAATCTTCCATGCAAGGTTCATAGTCTTCGTATGGAATGAAGAGACTTATGGAACCGTCTGATATATAACCCTCAGACTCATCTTTAGATACCATATTAATATGAGGAGGATGAACAATCCCTCTGTTGCGGAATAATTCTTCAATAGGTGGAACAAATGGACCTCTATTGATCTGTTTGTTAGAGCCGGCAGCGAAACCAAGACCTTCCCTATTCTTGTTCTCGGGTAGAGATAACACCTTGCCCTATCCTTCCTAGGAACCACTGTTCATAACCCGTTGTACGTCTTTGAAAGATGACATAGAAATTTCGGGCTTCTGAGTATTATCATCAACGATCGAGAGTGCCTGGAATTGGGTCTCAACTTCTCTTCTCCCTCAACATAAGAAAATAAAGAAAAGTGGCTTACCACTAAGGCTCTCTCACCACACACTATAACTATTTTCCTTCGAAGGTGTATTTCAGTTTTTGGTGCAGTGTAGAGGTAATTGCCCTGGCCTCATGTATCCAAAGCCTTCCTAATAAGCATCTATAGGCGACGTGAATGTCCATGACCTGAAATGTAATCATAAAAACTTGCAATCCAATAGTCACCGGGAGATCCACTTCACCAATTAATGTCTTCCTAGATTCGTCAAAAGCTTTAATAAGGACATGGCTCGGCCTCATCGGTGGTCCTTGATATGATAATTTTGATAGAGTAGTCCTAGGCATCACATTCAACGAAGACCCGGTGTCAACAAGTACACTAGATAACACATTATTCCCACAATTCACTGAGATGTGTAATGCCATATTATGTTTCCTTCCTTCTTCTAAGAGATCTTCCTCATAGAAGTCGAGATTATTGCTAGAAGTAATGTTACCCATGATGCCATCGAATTGATCAACAATCACATGATGTTCAACGTAAGCTTATTCTAACACCTTTTGTAACGCTTCTCTATGAGCTTCTGAGCTCATCAATAATTGTAATACAGAAATCTTGGACGGTGTCTGTAATAACTGATCCATGACCTTGTACTTGCTTCTTTTGATCAACCTTAGAAATTGATCAGATTGAGAAGAATCAGCTCCACTAGGCTGCCATGTGGTTGTATCCTTTATGATAGGTTGTTCGAACGAAATCTCTTTATTTTTTGGAAGCATTGAAGGATAAACTCGACCGCTTCTAGTTACTTTGATAACGTCCGCGATATTAATAACTGAGGGTAAAGTAGGTAAAGGTACGTCCTTTCTGTTTTCTGTTATCGTGGCATTATATCTGTAAGGAATTGCCCTATTGGAAGTATAAGGAATTGATCTAGGTACATTAATTACCAAAGGAGTTACGAAAGGTCTTCTACTGACGTATGTAATTTCAATGCACTCCACTTCCTTGAAGTGGGGCACTATAACAAATGCTTCTTCATTTTTTTCTACCGGAGACGGAACTTTGTCACATACAACTGAAATAATTCTTTTGTTCAGTAGGTCCTGTGTAACGCCCCGATTCTGAATTCCCATTTTTATTGAGTCCTTATTTAATTTATCTAAGTGATTATTTTATTTATGTGGAATTTGTGTGATAATATGTTATGTTTACATATTGAGCTATTTTTGCCGACTTTGAGAGTTTCGGGTAAAAATAGGTTGGAGGGTATTTTGGGCATTAGTGATAAATTAAGTGGATATTTTGTGAGAATTAATTGATAAGTGTGTGGAAAGAATTTGGGAGGAAAGAAATAGAATATGTGATATAGAGAGAAAAGAGAAAGATAGAAACATTAAGAAGAAAAACAAGAGAAAGAAAGGAGGAGGAGAGAAAAGAAGAGAAAGTGGAGCAAAACCTAGAATCATCAAGGATCGACCTTAGCTTGCGATTAATCAGGTAAGGGTGAGAAGTTTTATCATCTTCATAATGTGTATGATCATGTATGTGCTAGATTGGATTTGTTGGATTGTTTTCTATGTTTCCATTTCTAGGTCGGAAGTTGATTTAATCGGTAGAAACTGAGTTTTATCAGTTAGAATTTGGAATAGACGGTGTAGTATAGTCGGGTGATGAGTGGGTTGTGCTACTGGAACTGATTTGGATTAAATTGGTCGGTTTGTGAGGTTTTGGCTTTTGGACAGCCATGGGAGTTCTGAGTTCGCAGGTTCGCCAGGCGAATGGCAGCGAAGCTTCGCCGGGCGAAGCCCAGCGAGCAACAGCGAACCAAGTCAGAAGCATCCACCCCATCTTCGCTGGCAAGTTCGCTAGGCGAATGAGAGTGGCGAAGGTTCGCCAGGAGTGTATGCTGGCGAGTGCTAGCGAGTAATTCTAGAATAAATCCCAGTGGTCTTCGCTGGCAAGTTCGCCAGGCGAACGGGTAGCGAAGGTTTGCCAGGGGCTTCGCCTGGCGAAGGTTAGCGAACGCAGCAGCATATTTTCTTTTCTTGTGTTTTCCATTCGTGGATCGGTTGTGTGGTTTGGTTGCGATCATTCCTTGTCTGAGATGGCCGACTATATGTTGTTATGTGTGTTGTGGGTAGCTGTATGGTGTGAATCCTAGTTGGTGATTCGTAAAGTGTGAAATATGGCTGTTTGGCAATTTTGTGCATTATTTGAATTAAATAGAGATGCATGGCTAGATTGATTGTGAATGTGAACCATGTATGAAAATTGGTGTGAATGGATGATGAATATATATATATGTATATTCTTTGTGATACATATATTTGAATGCATAATGAATGTATGCGCCAAATGTGATGAATGCATGAGTGTGTTTGTAAACATGTATGCATTTCAAGAGTGTCATGAGTCATGTAGCATGTGAAGCATCATGGTATGCATTCTTGTGTCGATTGATCCCTCGGTGGATTTGCAGAACCTCGTGTACCCTTGTGGGGTGTGAGCGATGGTTATTTATTGATCCTTCGGTGGATTTGCAGAACCTCGTGTGCCCTTGTGGGGTGTTGTCGCTTCCGCAAAAATAAGGTGCCGGCAAAACAGAAGAGTCGCCACCTTTCGTTATTTATCCCTCAGAACGGGAAAGGAAACGATCGGAAAAACCTGACGAAAAGGGTATAAGACAAGGTCATCGCAACCAATGTTTGGGTTCGGGAGTCGGTTACGCAAGGGGAAGGTATTAGCACCCCTCACGTCCATCTTACTCGATGGGATCCACGCTTGTTGTGTTTACTGGACGAGTTGGTTTTATCTATCTACCTATCAAGGCTGGCTTAAAAGGAAAAGAAAATGACTCGGCAAAGCGTCGCACTTTATGCCTACGTATTCTCATCAGAGAATGAGAAATCAGAGTCTGCGTAGTTCGAATAACTACTGGTTACGGGGAAGGTAGCTCGCCAATACATCAGTATTGTGCCTACGTACTCTCAACAGATATGAGAGATCAGAGCTTACGTAGTTCGGGATAATACGGATTACGGGAATTCAGATTCATCTGTTTTATCGAGTAGGGTTAAACAGCAGTTCCAGCAGTTAGGGACAAAGCCTGTTTGCGTTGGCGCTGAAGTTTAACGACACTCTTTTCTTCAGAAAAGCTTCCTTTGAATTACGGGCCCACGGGGCAAAAAGGTTTGAAGTTTGTTTTCTGTCTTTTACGAAAGAAGTGTTTTTTATTGTGTTTGCAATTTCAATTGCACTAGAGACTATGACCTGAGAGTGAATGCGTCGCATGTCACCCAAAGGGTACCATACTAAGCATTCAGACTGTTGAAAAGAAACTCTCCAACAATCCTTTCTCAGATAGCTTAAGGCTCGTAACGTACGAAAGAAATCATTCATGATTACTGTATCTTAAGCTGTTTTGAGATGAGAAGAGAACAAGCTCAACTACGGGAGACTATCCTACTGTTGTCATGCCAAGGATTCATCCTATAGTTGAAGTTTGAAACAGGGAACTCCTAGAATTTATCATGCATAGGTTTCAACCTAAAGTTCTATCATCACTTCCTTATCAAAGGATGTGAGACTCCTAAGGGATCATGTCAATGATAAACAGAAACAGATAAAGCATCAGCTTAAACAATAAACAGTAAACGACTGTAAAATGCATGCAATGCAAGTGAGGGAGGAAATGTGTGTGGGGCAGCAGCCTCCACAAGCTCATCTCAACCTCAAGCCAGATATGAATAACAGTAATCATACAGAGGAAATAACAACATGCTATCAAGAAGAATATAAGAGACTGCAATCATACAGAAGAAAATGAAATGCTGTCAAGCAAAATAAACCACATGGGCAAGGGAGCTGGGCTCTACCGAATACCCGCAAGCAAAGCCATACAGTAAAAATACAAGCAGAGGGAGCAACTCAACCTCTAGTGCAATCATGCTCCTAGCTTAAAGTCAGTCTAGATATGGACTTATTCTAATTCATCAAGCAAATCAAACAAGGCACATCAACACAGAAAAGAAAACAGACAAGAAAGCAGATCAACCCCTCTCTTCCTTTTAATTCCAAGCTTCAGCTCTTCTAACAGCAATCTAGTCTTCAGACTTCAATCACTCTTCATGCCAAGTATCAACTTGCTTCTCCAGGTTTCAACCCATCAACATAAGTTTCAACTTATCCTTCTTCTCCAAGCTTCAGCTCCTTAGTCAATTCCACCTTCAGGCTTCACTCTTAAGTATCAACTTGATTCCTTCAGGCTCTCAATGCATCAATGTAAGTGTCAACTTATCCTTTATTCCTCAAGCCTCAACTCCACACTCAATCTCAATTGAATCTTCTTCATAAGTATCAACTCAGTCTTCAAGCTTCAGCTCTCTTTGCTTTACCAGTCTCAACTAGGTCTTCTTCTCCTACAAGCTTCAGCTTCTCATAGCAATCTTTAATCACTTAGAAGTGTCAACTTCAGCCTTCAATTCTTTCTCAAGCCTCAGCTCTTCACTCAATCTCTATTGGGTCTTCAAGTATCAACTTGTTATTCTTGCTCTTCAAGCTTCAGCTGCAATGGCAATGCTCAAGGAATCATCCTCTTCTACACTCTTCAGTGAAGTTCTCATCTTCAAACTCAAGCCCAACATCTTTCAAGATACTCAAACCAGAGGGCAATTGATTTAACAGGATGAGGGGAAATGATAAACAGCTTACTGACAACCAAAGGAAGCCTGTAAGGGTTCATCATTATGAGAGACTGGTTCCCTCAAAGTTCTACTCCCCAGATAAAGCCACTCATCCCTCCAAAGGAGGGATGGGAATATCTGAGAAGGACTTTTAGTCATTGGGAGGAATGGAAGCACAAGATGCTTTCCACATTTGTGAAAGAAATCATTCTAGTTCTAAGGCTCTCCATAGGTCTCCTATCTCCTAAACCTTCATCAGACACCTTCAGGCACAAGCAAATCCTAGCTCCAAGCAACTTCAAGCATCCTCCTCTTGTCTTCAACTTGTCTTCAATCTCAACCAAAGGCAAACCAATCACAAACCCTAATCTAAGGGAACTAAGGAAGTTAAACTAGTTGAATTAGTAAGTTAGGATCACCTAAAACCTAGTACTAAAGTTAGTCCTAACTAAAATACTAGAACCAATTGTAAAATCCTACAAAAATATCTATGGGAACCTAGGTCAATCATGACTCTACCACATTAATTTCAGAGATCAAATCATCAAATTAGACCTAGAACTAAATCCTACATTACAAGGTATCAAACCTAAACCCTAAAAGGAAGCACCTAAATATCAATCTAGAAAGCACACCTATTTTCATCACAAAAATGTGAGAAAAATTCTATGGGATCATACATGTCTAACATAATCACACACAAAAAATTAGCCCAAGAATCATCACCAATTAATCACACAAAATTCCACAAAATTATGCATCAAACATAACCATTTTAATATCAATTAAAATGTAAAATTCCCATTAAATCAGAAAATACATGAAATGAAAATATTTTTTCTCTAAAAAATACTAGACTCAATCATGAGTAAAATGCAAAAAGAATGGGTTTAATTGGATTAATTTTCAATTTTATATGAATTTTTCAAGAACCATGCATAAAATGAAAATTAAAAGAAAATCAAATTAAAATAATAACACGCGCGGTGTGGATAGCAACAAAACACAGTTCAAATCCTGGGTTGGGCCATCAGGGGGGTGTGGATAGCACTTATTTCACTAAGCCCAAAACACTGAATAAATGAAACGGTGCATCCATTGCATTAAAACATGGCCATTGGATTGCTTCCTCAGTCAAAGTCTTTATCTTGATCCAACGGTATCCTCATCATCTTCTACCTTTTGAACATCTGAGCTTCGCGCCCAGCTCCGGCCACCACCGGTGGAGCTCCGGTCATCACCCTCAACCCTAGTTCTCTCTAGGAGCCTCCATTGCAAATGGTCAAAACATGAATCTTGTCCCAAATCTTGCCACGAATTCAACCATACCCTTTATTCAACCTAAATCCTTAAGATTCACCATATCCAAATCTCAACCGAAAATGGTAATTCACCTATTTTGTCACTAATTCTCAAATTAGCTATCTGAAATCTATCCTACACCATTCTACAATGAATCTAACACCTTAATTCACCTTAATTCTACCTAAATCATGCTAGAGGAAGAAAGTTACCAACCTGAAAATCTTGGATGAACAGATGCACGAAACCTCCACTTCAAGCTCTCAAACCTTCCAAAATCATTCAGTGTATCACGTTCTTGCTTCTGTATGCAATAATCTTGATGGAAAATTCCTGGAACTCCAAATTCGATGATGACTTGCAGGTGCTGAAAATTAGTTGCTCATACACGATTCAGCCATGGATTTGCTTGGGATTTGCTATGGAAACACTCACACACATCCAAGAAAGTTGTTAGGATCAAAAGAAATGATCAAAGTGGTGTAGAATGCAGAAATCGATTCCAACTTGCAATGAACAAAGTGCAATTGCAAAACCTCTTCTCTCAATCAATTCTCACCAACCTTTCTCTCAAACCCCTTCTAATCAATATATAGAACATGTTGGACCTCTCTAGATCCTTCTGGAATCATCCAAGGAGAAGTTGAGTTTCTCATGTCATCCAAAATCTCATCTCATGCCATACTCACCCCAATTCTGTTTCCCTTGGTGCAGCAGCTTGTTCTCATCCCAAAATCACCCCAAGTGAGATATTAGAGGTGTTTAGCTTGCAAAAAGCCTTGCTCATGCCTTGATTTTGAGTTTTGCAAATGTTGCTTAATATGCAAGTAATCACTTTTCAAAGCAAGTCCCCAAATTGAATCTCAACTCAAAAATGTGGCTAAACCAATGTTCTTAAAATGTTTTCTAGAGTCAAAATGATATATTACATGCCATGTTTTGGATGTGTAGGTTGAAAATATCAATTTCCAACTTTGGTTTATTTAACTTATGCCCTTATTTTAGGTCATTTTTACAACTTTGAGCTACAAGCCTTTACATCATCTCATGACCTCCTTAATAGCCTTAAAACATCATTTTGAACAAGTTTGATGTTGAAGATTTTTCCATTTGAAGCTTGGAAATAGGAGTTATGGCCTTATACTTGAAATGACCTGTAATCTCCAAATGACCAAAATGCCCTTGACTTGTCAAAGCCATAACTTGAGTTCTACAAATCCTATCAAGGACTTCTAGTACTCTATAGAAAGCTAAGAAGATAAGGAACAACATTCATGTTGACCAAAAGTTCATAGGAATCATCCTTCTTAGGCAAAAGTTTGATGCAAGTTGGGTAACTTTCAAGGCCCCAGATTCACATACCTCAGATGACCTGTAACTTGTCAAAGTCATAACTTGAGCTCTACAAATCCTATCAAGGACTTCTAGTACTCAAATTAAATCTAAGAACAAGCTCTACAACATTCATGTTAGGTTCAAGATGAGATGACCATCACACCTTGAGCTAAACTGCCTTGAAGATAGGGGTCAAATTAGGGGATTTTACACTATCAAGCCTTAGAAACCCTAACTTGAAACTTCTCAAACTCTTCAATCATGATGAGTTGACCTTGGAGTCATCCTTATAACATTTCAATGCATCAATCCATGATCACATGGCTCTTGGATTAGGTCACAACCCTCTCCCAATCATCAGTTGACCTAGGGTTGACCCAGTCAAACCCTAATTACACCACTCATGGCTGGGTCTTCTTAATCTTGCACAATAACCTGTCTAGGCTTCATGATGGCTTTCAAGACTTCTCATAATCTCTCTCAGGGCTTCAAGTCTACATTCATGGCTTCAGAATCATCTGAGATCTTTCCACAACTCTCAAGTTAGGAGGCACACACTCTTGGTTTCAACCATTTTCTCTGAGGATCTTCTGACCTCTCTGACAAAGATATCAACCCTTGAACACTTGAATAGCCTTCTTAGCTGGCTTCAAACTCTTGTGTAGCCCTTGATTGGTACTCATACCTCTTGATCTCCAGCATACATGTCAATGAAATGCAAATGATAATGCTAATGTGAATGAAATGAAACACAAGCTAGGTAAAGAAATGTTGGTCAAATTTTGGGGTGCAACAGCTGCCCCTATTCAAACGGCTTGAACCTGACTGGGTGAGGAGCGAACGGCTCTCAACCAATCAAGGTGCGAGACGGTTGAATACCGACAAACCCGGAAATTTGCCAACTGCACAAGTACACGATACTCTGATGGGAACAAATCTTCGAAAACTGAAATATTAGCTGCACGGCAACTAGTTGGGGAATTGGTCACACGGTAACCGGTAATGCATAGTCGATCATGCCGTCAGGCATCACGACTCCTCGGGACTCATCAGGCCAACCATCAAGTTAACCACGCCATCGAGCATTCAAAGTGAACTTTCGGGCATCAGTCGGACTTCATCAGTAAGTCGGGAATAGAATTCTCGGTCAGTCATGAACCAGTTGGGGATATCCAACTCCTACCATCAGGCACTCCGCGTCAGCTGAGAGAACTGCTTTGTTAACACAGTTGGACTTCGATCATCAAGTCTTCGAGGGAAGTTTCAACTTCGCTGTTCAGAAACCTGTTGGGGATGACACATCTCCGCTGGGGATTCTGGAGAACTATCAAGTAACTCTGCTTCGGGGATCCAGAAATCATTCTGGGTGAATCATCTCTGCGGAGGACATCAAGACTCATCTTGGACAAACAACTTCGCGGGGATTTCAAGAAACATCTTGAACCCATAACTCTGCTGGAGATTTAGGGAATCATCTTGAGCAAACATTCCGTCGGGGACTCTGAGCATCAACTTGAGCAACCCACTCTGGAGGCTGCACTGGGGATTTTAAGAATCATCTTAAGCAAAAGACCTTGCTGGGGAATTCAAGAATCATCTTGAGCAAACGACTCTGTGGAGGAACACCTGCAAAAGGAGAACGGTAACGACCTAGCTCATGTTTAGTATGCATATGCCGCAATGCTCCGCACGGTGGAAATGCTACGCGTTTATGATAAATGCTATGCAATCATGCAAAATGCTGCGATCCCGTCAGCAAAATAAATGCCGAAGGGAGAATCCTCCTGTCAAGGAGAAAAAAACACTCTGGTGGGGGAAATACAGCATAAGCTATTCAACACTCTACTGGGGAAAACCAATCATGGCCCGAACGGCTTCCAAGGACTCGGCTCTCTTGGGGATCTGCAAACTCGGATGGAGAAGAAGAAATCATCCTGCTTCGGGAGAGAGTACGACTCTGTGGGGAATCTCACTTTCGCTGGGGACTTCAGTCTGGAACTATCTGTTGCTGCACACTTCAGCGTATGACTCAGCTGGGGAGACGACATTCCTTCAGGATGTATCTGATTGGGGAGAGAATCTTCTCTGCTTGGGGAAAACATATCAATGCTTACGATTTCATGTTCGGACTCTGCGGGGAGAGGCCGCTGAACTTTGCTGGAGAAGGAGGAATCATCCTGCTTGGGACGCGTACGGCGTACTGCCTGGAATATGCTACACCTGTAACAGCACAAACAAACAGACAAGATACCCTTCTCAAAGGGACCTATCAAGGTTATCATCTTGTGACAATGTTTAAGTAATTCATTGTTTCAACAATCAGTGGCCTAGGCCAGTAAGTTTATGTATGCACATTTTGTCAAAAACATCGGCGTTCTTTTTCGCAAACAAAACAGATAAATGCTAAACAAACAAACAGAATTGCTGAATAGTATACATTTTATTGATAACGAACCCCTGAATGGGTAAAAAATGTTTTACAACAGATGCAAACTCCTGGAATAAGGAAGTTGCGCAAATATAAACATAAATATACATCAGTATATACAAATGTCGGCAACGAGGCGTAGACGAACACCATGAGTTGATCCCTCTATGACCCACTCGACTTCGATACTTCTCCGAGGCTTCCGCTTCAGAAGAGATTGATTCAGATAAACGGCCCTCAGGTCTTCCAAACCACTAAACAAATACAGTCCACACGTGGAACGCAGTCGTTTGCTTTTTCAAATCCCTAACTTTTGCCTGAATCGCCCTTCCGGGTTTTCGATTCACCGGGATACCCCTTTTTGCCAAAGTCGCCCATCCGGGTTTTCGACTTTGCGGGTGTACATTCTTTTCAATTTATATCCCTAATTTTTGCCCGAACCTTTTTCCTTTTTTATGGTTCGCCGGGATGCCCCATTTTTGCCTGGATATTCTTTTTCTTTCTAGCGGGTCGTTATTTAAGCAAAGTATCTTTTAACTGCGTCCGTGTTCACCGGGGATGCAAAATCTTCACCATCCATCGCGGATAACAACAAAGCTCCTCCCGAGAAAACCTTGCTGACGACGTACGGACCTTCGTAATTGGGAGTCCACTTGCCCTGGTAATCGGAGTGTGGAAGAAGAATCTTCTTCAGGACGAGATCACCCGTCTGAAAGCTCCTAGGACGCACCTTCTTATCATAAGCTTTCTTCATTCGGCTTTGGTACAGACGACCATACGCAATCGATGCTAATCTCTTCTCGTCCATCAGGCTGAGTTGGTTTAGTCGGTTCTTAATCCATTCTGCCTCGTCGAGTTTCACGTCAACCAAAACTCGCAAAGAAGGGATCTCCACTTCTAACAGTAGGACTGCTTCCATACCGTACACTAAGGAGAAAGGAGTTGCCCCGGTTGACGTACGTACCGTTGTACGATAACCGTGCAATGCAAACGGCAGCATCTCGTGCCAATCTTTATAGGTCATAACCATCTTCTGAACAATCTTCTTGATGTTCTTATTGGGCGCTTCAACGGCGCCATTCATCTTCGGTCGATAAGGAGATGAGTTATGGTGTTCAATCTTGAAACTCTGGCACAACTCCTTCATCATCTTGTTATTCAGATTCGAACCATTATCAGTAATGATCCGCTCGGGAATTCCGTAACGACAGATGATATCCCTCTTTATGAATTTAGCCACCACCTGCTTGGTCACATTAGCATATGAGGCTGCCTCCACCCACTTGGTGAAGTAGTCGATAGCTACTAGAATGAAGTGATGACCATTAGATGCAGTGGGCTTGATCTTGCCTATCATGTCGATGCCCCACATGGAGAACGGCCACGGGGAGGACATGACATTTAACGGGCACGGCGGCACATGAACTTTATCAGCATAAATATGGCATTTATGACATCTCTTCGCGAATTTAAAGCAATCCGACTCCATCGTCAGCCAGTAATATCCTGCTCTCAGGATCTTCCTCGTCATAGCATGCCCTCCGGCGTGCGTACCAAATGTGCCTTCATGGACTTCTTCCATGAGCATACTCGCCTCTTTCTCATCTACACATCTGAGTAGCACGAGATCGTGGTTTCTTTTATACAAAACTCCATCAGGATTGAGATAAAAATTTCCAGACAGCCTCCTCAGAGTCTTCTTATCCTGGGTTGACGCTCCCGCAGGATACTCCTTAGTCATAAGGAAAGTCTGGATATCATGGAACCATGGCTTGCCATCGGAGGCTTCCTCGATCGCAAAGACGAAGGCAGGTCTATCAAGACGAGAAAGGACAATTCTTGGAGCTTCATTCCAAAAATTGACTTTATACATCGAAGCCAACGTGGCTAAGGCATCAGCCATCTGGTTCTCGGCCCTGGGCACATGATGGAGTTCCACTCGATCAAAGAACGGAAGTAGCCTTCTGGCATAATTTATGTACGGCACCAAATTCGATTGACGAGTCTCCCACTCCCCTTTAATCTAGTTGATCACAAGCGCCGAGTCACCATATACGTCTAGGTTCTTGATTCTCAAATCAATTGCTTCTTCTAGACCCATGATGCATGCTTCGTACTCCGCTTCGTTATTGGTGACTGGAAACGTCAGTCTCGCTGTGAACAGGATATGGGATCCGTGGGGAGTCGTGATGATCGCTCCAATGCCACTGCCATAGGAATTAACCGCCCCGTCGAATATCAATTTCCACTGGGATTTCCTATCTGGCCCCTCGTCGGGCAACGGTTCATCGCAATCTTTCGCTTTGAGAAACATGATATCCTCGTCAGGAATTCAAATTTCATCGGCTGATAATCCTCGATCAGCTGTTCGGCAAGGTATTCAGACAATACGCTTCCCTTGATGGCCTTAACGTACTGAATGTCATATTCCGTCAACACCATTTGCCATCTGGCAATCCTGCCCAAAAGCGCTTGCTTCTCGAAGACGTACTTGATCGGATCCATCTTCGAAATTAGCATGGTGGTGTGATTGAGCATGTACTGTCGTAAACGTTTGGCAGCCCATGCTAGTGCACAAAACGTCTTCTCCAGCATCGAGTAACGAGATTCACAATCTGTGAACTTTTTACTCAAATAGTAAATGGCATGCTCCTTTCTGCCCGTCTCGTCGTGCTGACCGAGAACACACCCCATACTATTCTCAAGAACTGTCAAGTACATGATTAATGGCCGTCCAGCCACTGGGGGTATCAAGATCGGAGGTTCCTGCAGATACTGTTTTATCTTGTCAAATGCCTTCTGGCAATCCTTGTTCCAGGTGATCGCCTGATCTTTCTTTAGTAGTTTGAACCTCGGTTCACACGTGGCCGTGAGCTGAGAAATAAACCTTGCAATGTAGTTTATTCTGCCCAGGAAACCACGAACTTCTTTTTCTGTTTTTGGCACTGGCATTTCTTGTATCGCTTTAATCTTCGCAGGATCAACCTCGATGCCTCTTTCACTCACGATAAACCCCAGCAGCTTTCCGGACCGTACTCCAAAAGTACACTTGTTAGGATTCAACCTCAACCTGAACTTCCTAAGCCTTTCAAAAAGCTTCAGCAAATTGACCAGATGTCCCTAATCCGTTTGGGACTTCGCAATCATGTCATCAACATAGACTTCAATCTCATGATGAATCATGTCATGAAACAAAGTTACCATAGCTCGTTGGTAAGTGGCCCCTGCGTTCTTCAGACTGAAAGGCATTACCTTGTAGCAGAATGTTCCTCAAGGAGTAATAAACGTAGTTTTCTCCATGTCCTCTGGCGCCATCTTGATCTGATTGTAACCGGAGAAGCCATCCATGAACGAAAACACGGAGAACTGGGCTGTATTGTCGACCAACACATCAATATGAGGCAGCGGGAAATCATCTTTAGGGCTCGCCCTATTCAAATCCCGATAATCGACGCACATGCGTACCTTACCGTCCTTCTTCGGTACAGGCACTATGTTGGCGACCCACGGAGGGTAAGTAGTGACCGCTAAGAAGCCAGCATCAAGCTGTTTCTGCACTTCTTCTTTGATCTTAACGTCCATATCTGGTCTCGTCCTGCTAAGCTTCTTCTTAACGGGAGGACAATCTTCTCGCAGCGGCAAGTGGTGGACCATGATGTCAGTGTCAAGTCCGGGCATATCTTCGTATGACCAAGCAAAGACGTCACTATACTCTCTTAGCATCTCGACCAATCTCTGCTTGACATCACTCTGCAGTGCAGCCCCTATCCTGACGTTCCTGACGAGTTCTTCAGAACCCAGATTCACAATCTCGATCTCCTTTTCATGAGGCAGAACAACTTTCTCTTCTTGTTTCAACAAGCGGGCCAACTCTTCAGGAAGGTCTTTGTCTTCCTCAATCTCTTCTTCGGCTTGATAGATCGGGCAATCGAAGTCGAAGTGAGTCGTAGAAGGTCCAGAGTCGATGTCATTTGTTATGTGGATCCTGCAATAACAAGGGTTAAGCTTAAAACAAGGATATGTAGGTTAGCACAAACCCCATTGCCATTTTATTGTTTTTCAAAACAAATATAGAACAGGAATAACAGAGATCACAATATTTGAATACGAAGAAAAACGCCTTTTGATTTATTGATAAAATGCATGTACATAATCAAACGAGGCCCTGTCAATAAAACCACTACGCCCCGGGTAGGACATAGGGTTGTACAATGATTGGAAAAAGTAAATCGTTACTCTTCGCTTGTCATCTGGATGATATCCTTGACGGACCAGTTGGTAAGGCCCTCGCCTGGCTTGCTTGGCTGGATCCAAGAGTCGAGGTCACAGTCGCTATCTCCGCTGTCTTCAGACACCGCGTTGACGCTTTCAAATATCACCCCGCCACTGGTAAGCTGGATCGGCCCTTTACCTCGCAACGCACTGCTAGAAGAAGAAGCTTCAGCTCCAGGAGAATATCCCAACCCAAACTTGTCTTGCTTGTTAGGTATCTCCAAAATTCTCCCCCAGCCTGGGGTAGATCCGGCTTGAACAACGACCTGGGCTTCCTTGAATGAAGAGAGAGTCATCTCTGGCTTTTCAGTGACAACAGGAGCTACGTCCTTGACTTTAACGGCTTCGAAAGCTTGGCATAGGGTTTCGTGGATTTCCCCATCCATCTTAACATACTTGAAGGACGACAAATGGCTCACCATTATGTCTTCCTCGCCACAAACAGTCACGATGCTACCTCCGACAGCATACTTGAGTTTCTGGTGCAACGTGGAGGTCGCGGCACCCGCCGAATGGATCCACGGCCGGCCTAAGAGACAACTGTAGGCAGGCATGATGTCCATAATGTAAAAGATTGCGTCGAACGTTTCCGGCCCGACTTGGATTGGCAGGGTCACCTCCCCGAAAACATGGCATTTGGTTCCATCGAACGCCTTCACCACCAGATCACTGGGTGTGCAAATCACTCCGCGAGTATCCAACTTCATCAATGCTTTCTTCGGAAGAACATTGAGCGATGACCCTGTGTCCACCAACACATGAGACATAATCGTTCCCCTACACTCTATCGAGATGTGCAGGGCGCTATTGTGATTCCTCCCTTTCGGCGTCAGCTCTAAGTCCGTGAACCCTAACCCATTTCCAGCATTCACGTGGGCTACGACCTCTTCTAGCTGGTTTACTGATATTTCCTGCGGTACATATACGGCGTTCAACACCTTCAGCAGCGCGTTGCGGTGTGCTTCAGAACACAGCAACAGATTCAGGATGGAAATTTTCGAGGGCGTCTGATGGAGATGATCCACAATCTTGTAGTCGCTCTTTTTAATCAACCTCATAAATTCCTCGGCGTCTTTAACAAGTAAGTCTTTGTCTACCCCCCGCGGGATCTCTTCAACGACCTTACTTTTACCTTTATCAGTTGCATCAACTTTGTCCGCTTTGTCTGCCACGACCTCTGGTGGTGCAAACACTCTTCCGCTGCGAGTGATTCCGCTAACGCCCGCTAGGTTCTCCACAGACAACCCAAATGGTTCTAGCTCCAACTTCTGGCCGTTGCAGTAGACTTCAGCCCCATAATGCCATGGGACAGCATTAGTGCTTTCGAACGGTATCGGCCCAGCTTTGGTGATGGTAATCGTAGGCGGTCTGGGTGCATAAATAGTTATCGTCTGGCGAGGGATGGTGATGGTGGTTACCTCATCATCTTGCTTCAGCATTACCTCTCCTGATCCGCTTTCGGCCCTTCGGCTAAATTGCAGGATTCCTTCGGTCATCAGACTTTGAATTCCCTCTATCAGCTGTTCACATCCATCAGGATTAGTAGCACAGCCCATACACAGCTCTCCACAACCTGGAAAGAAACCTCTTTTCATCAACTTAGCTTTAACGAAGCTAAGCGGCGTCTTCAGATCTCTGACGTCAGTCAACACATCCAAGTTCTCGTCTTCAATAATGGCGTTTACTCCACCTCCCCTATGATTCGGCATAGGGTTCTTCGTGACGTTTGGCACATTATCCGAGAAGTTGATGATCTTAGCGTCCACCATGTCCTGCACCTTATGCTTGAAGGCTTTGTAGTTTTCTATTGTGTGGCCTGGTGCCCCTGAGTGAAACTCATAAGTTGCATTAGCGTCATAACCTGGCGGAGGTGCCCCTGTCAAGGGAGCTAAAGTTCTCTTCTGGATCAACTGTAGCTGAAGCAAAGTCTGCAATAGTTGCACGTACGACATGGGCGGTGTCTCGAGGTGACGGCTCGACAGAGGTGCCCGATTCTGATACTTTCTGTACCCTTGTTGATTCGGTTGCTGCTGCTGCTGTGGCTGTTGAACTGCCGGGATAGTTATGCTGGCCACCTGTTGGTGAGGGCCTTTACCCTTCCTTCGAGCGTTGAACACAACGCTCGTTTCTCCTTCCCGTCTTTTGCCACTATAAGGTTTCTTTCCTCCTCCTCCGGCTGAGGACGAATCACCTTGAATTTTCCCGAGCTTGATCCTATTTTCAATGTGCTCACCCGTGATAATGAGATCTGAGAAGGTTCCAGACATACCGCTGACCAATTTCTCATAGTAAACCCCTGGGAGGGTAGCTACGAACATCTGCACAAGCTCGCGCTCAACCTTCGGCAACTGAACCCTGGCTGCCAACTCACGCCACCGCTGGGCGTATTCCTTGAACCCTTCATTGTTCCTTTGCGACAGATTCTGCAGTTGGACTCGGTTCGGGGCCAAGTCGCTGTTGTATTGGTAGTGGTGCACAAATGCTTCAGCAAGGTCCTTCCACGTGCGCACACTGGTAGGCTCCAGACTCATGTACCATTCGAGGGAGGGCCCAGATAGACTGTCCTGAAAGAAGTGCATCAACAACTTCTCGTCATCAGAATGAGCTGACATTTTCCTGTAATACGATCTCAGGTGGACACGAGGGCAAGTGGTGCCCTTATACTTTTCAAAGTCGGGTACCTTGAACTTGGGAGGCACCTTGAAATCAGCAATCAGTCCCAACTTGGACATGTCAACACCCAGGGTGTTTTGGTTCTCGATATTTCTCATCTTATCCTCGAGTGCCTTGAACCTAAGTCGTGCTTCAGCAGTCAGCTCCCCTTCAGCACCTCTCTGAGAGAACACATCGTCTTGACGATCTTCTAACCACGGTTGAGGCCCAAACAGATTCCCAACACCTGCATTGCCGTTGCCCAGCCCAACATTGACATTAGCTTTCAGACTCCCATTACCGACGCCCGTCATATTGCCGTTGAGTCCCATGTTATCTATCACATTGTTGTTGGCACTGCCATTCCCCCCGGTCACGGGGACGCCATTCTGCGGAGTTTCAACTGGTGGAGGGGTTGGAACAGTCCCACCATGGAGTACGCCATTACTATCGACCCTTGAAATCAGAGGTTGGACCAAGGTTCTGAGCTGATCCTGGCCATTGGAGACCGCTTGCATGAGCTCCATGAAGCGATCCATTCTTTCGCGGAGTTCCTGAACATCAGTTTGCACTTGCTCCATGATTCTAGTTTGATTTGCTCTAATCGGATAGCGATGGATAGGTCTCTGATCAATCCTGGAACAACCTGAAACAACCTGAAAACACAAAAGGGTTAGGAAAAACGACAAAGTGCTCGTTATGCGAATGTTTCATGCAAATGCAAACGTGTGTCTGTGCGTTAGGGAGATCTCCCCCGATCCTAGTGCCTGAGTGCCAGTGCTGATAATAAGAAGTCCAAGTCCATTCATGGAAATAACATCTCATATATAAAGAAAGCCCATCAAGGCAGTACACAACATCAGTGGGTATACGCAGAATCAATAGCATGACCTCGACCAACAAGCCTGGTGATGGTCAGCATACAACAATGATCAAACAAAAGGAATACAAATAGTCAAGTATGGCCACGGGCGCGAAACTCTTCTAACAACCCCTTCGTTTCTGGATGATCAGGACGAGTGAGTAACCCTTCGACGAGTAGCTCCCTCTGCATAATGGTGTATTGAAGACCTTCGACCGAATCTTCCCATGCTCCTTCGCCGAAACAATCTTCTAGCTTCCGCTTCTTGGACTCAAACGTCAGTTTGCGCTCCTTCAGGTTAGCGAGAGCTTTGTTGAGCTGGCCTTCGGCGGCATACCTGCGAGCGGTTTCTTCATCAAACCTCTTCTCACTAGCCTTCACCTGGGCTTTCAGCTTGGAGATTTGTTGCATCAGCTTATCCTCCCGCTCTTTCCTGTTGGCTAGGGAGGCCTTCCAGTGCTGGTTGAACTTGGATATCCTCCGATATGCTTCGTCCAAGTGCTGCTTCTTCGTGGCCAGTACATCGTTGACAGATTTGAAGTCTCGACCCATGCGCTCACGATCAGCTACCTGCTTAGTCAAATCTGTCCCTAACTGGTTCACCAGCTCTGTTTGCCTCTTGAAGGAATGAACGACTTCATTTCTCTCGCTTCTGAGCTGCGCCAATTCTTTCTCCAGGTCTTCATTTGCCCTCTTCAATTCATCTCTCTCAGCTAACACCTGATTATGCTGCTGAATGGGCACGGTGGTAGGCTCTTCAATCACTGGAGGGCTTTCTGGCTTGGCAGGAAGAAACGGCATCCCTATAGCATCGGCTCTGGCTCTGATCCAAGTCATATACGGAGGGTAGGCTTGGCTATTGCTTCTCCCCAACAATGGTTTTCCCCGCTTACTGATGCCATTCCAAGCGCGCTGAAGCTTGGATAACAGATCCCCCTCTAGAAGACCAGTGAGGTACAGAGATTCCTGCACCTCTTCATCCTTCGGCGGAGCTCTCAAAGCATACGCGAACTATCGGACCAGCAAAGACGGATTGTAGTTTATACAGCCCTTCCTGCCTATCAAAGGCGCGTTCGGAAACCCGCTGCAGCTGAAAATGATCTCGGTACCCAACCTATCTCTATCAAATCAGTCAATATCCTCTGCAAATAGACTCACCAAACGCTCAGACCACTCAGCTGTGGCTGCAGACGAAACAAAGGGACCCCTCTTGGGTAGATGACTATCAAGCCATCTATAGAGCAAGGGCACACAGCACGAGACATTCTTGCCCCTTCTGTTCTCGTTTTTGTAGTGGATAGAATGGTAGACATCTCCTATCAAGGTAGGGACTGGATTCCCTGAAGCCAAGATGCGGAAGGCGTCGAAGTCTACAAAATCGGGCATATTGGGGAACAGAATGATGCCATATATGCACAGAGCGAGGATGGCGTTGAATACGACCCAACATCCATCTTTGGCGCACTGCTGAGCCTTTCCCACTAAGAACTGCAAGGAGAAACCAGGAACCTTGTTCCAACTAGACAATACCAACTCGGAGGCATCCAGATGAAGTGAAGGAGCTAGACTGGCCAGATCAGGCTCAGCATCCATATGAACAAAGGGCATCTGCCTCTTGATTGGCACACCTAACAAATCAGCATATTCCTCTAGCGTGGGTGCGAGAACAAAATCCTGGAAAGTGAAGCATCTCAACGGAGGGTCGTAGAACTGCAGCAGAGCGTGCAACCCATTCAACTCGACCGCAGAAGGTTTACGAGGCAAACTGAGCAATTTGCCGTAAGATTTTCTGAACTCATCCCTCATAGAATCATCTGCTAAAGCAATCAAACCAGTCAACTGAACCACATCAGGGGCAGGGAGCTTGTAAGCCACGATCTTCCTCAAAGAACCCATAACAATACAATAGGAGGCAAGAAATCCTGGATCGGGGGAAACGGTACCTGCAACACAGACACACGTTAATGAAATGCAAATGAGTATGCAAAGCGATGTAAAATGCAATCATGCAGTAGGAGATCAAGACAAATGCGCTGTGGAGATTCTGCATCAACAAAACCATAATCCTGCTCTATCAAGAACAACCACTTTCTCAGATAAGAAGAAAACCCTGGTATCGGACCACAAATCTGCTCTGTCAAGAACACACACATATAGGACCATAAATCTGCTCTGTCAAGAACAGACATCTGATAATAAGGACCTCTGATACAGGACCAAAAAATCTGCTCTGTCAAGAACACACATCTGATGACCAAAACTCTGCTCTGTCAAGAACAACCATACATCTGCTGATGAGATCCTCAGACCCCAATCATAAATCTGCTCTGTCAAGATCACACATATATAGAACCATAAGTCTGCTCTGTCAAGAACAGACATCTGATAATAAGGACCTCTGCTACAGGACCATAAATCTGCTTTGTCAAGAACAAACATCTGATAATAAGATCCTCTGATCCCAATCAAAAACCTGCTCTGTCAAGAACAAATACCCATCTCTGAATATAAGGTCCTCTGATACAGGACCAAAGCTCTGCTCTGTCAAGAACAATCATATATCCGATGATGAGAACCTCTGGTACCAACAAAACTGATTCACTATCAAGAAAACCAGGTAGTCTGAAGGTCAAAGTTTCCTGCAACAAACCCAACCCTGCTCACAGGTATGGACCTAAACTGACACAAGTTCGGCATCCTATGTGTTCATCAGCGTCACAGACATTCAAGAGGGGTGATACGATACCCAGAAGGTGTGGCATCACCAGCTCATGAAGCGGCCTCACTCGGCTGAATCACAAATGATCGGTCCCCAGAGTCGACAATCCTCAAAACCAACAACCCCCTCAACCCAAAGGGTTGAAAAAGAAGCCAACCGGGAGAACCTCGTCTGAGCGTGGATTTCATGAGACACTAGTGCCTGCCAAGCAAGCACGCGCCCACTAATTTCCACAACTAATGCTATGTTCACTCAAGCCTGGGTCTGGCTTCTCACTCATCAGAATGCCCTTCCCACAACAGCACAGATAATCATATCATACTGAAAATAAAGTGCGGGAAATAAAATGCGATAAATAAACACAACCCAACAAGTAATCATACAAGCGCTAGGATTGACTCTCGCAGGGGACTTCGGATCCCCAAACTGACTCGCATACGGGACGTTGGATCCCAGGAAACTATCAAGTCCCCAGCAGAGTCGCCAACTGTCGCTTCCGCGAAAATAAGGTGCCGACAAAACAGAAGAGTCGCCACCTTTCGTTATTTATCCCTCAGAACGGGAAAGGAAACGATCGGAAAAACCTGACGAAAAGGGTATAAGACAAGGTCATCGCAACCAATGTATGGGTTCGGGAGTCGGTTACGCAAGAGGAAGGTATTAGCACCCCTCACGTCCATCGTACTCGATGGGATCCACGCTTGTTGTGTACTGGACGAGTTGGTTTTATCTATCTACCTATCAAGGCTGACTTAAAAGGAAAAGAAAATGACTCGGCAAAGCGTCGCACTTTATGCCTACGTATTCTCATCAGAGAATGAGAAATCAGAGTCTGCGTAGTTCGACTAACTACTGGTTACGGGGAAGGTAGCTCGCCAATACATCAGTATTGTGCCTACGTACTCTCAACAGATATGAGAGATCAAATCTTACGTAGTTCGGGATAATACGGATTACGGGAATTCAGATTCATCTGTTTTATCGAGTAGGTTTAAACAGCAGTTCCAGCAGTTAGGGACAAAGCCTGTTTGCGTTGGCGCTGAAGTTTAACGACACTCTTTTCTTCAGAAAAGCTTCCTTTGAATTACGGGCCCACGGGGCAAAAAGGTTTGAAGTTTGTTTTCTGTCTTTTACGAAAGAAGTGTTTTTTATTGTGTTTGCAATTTCAATTGCACTAGAGACTATGACCTGAGAGTGAATGCGTCGCATGTCACCCAGAGGGTACCATACTAAGCATTCAGACTGTTGAAAAGAAACTCTCCAACAATCCTTTCTCAGATAGCTTAAGGCTCGTAACGTACGAAAGAAATCATTCATGATTACTGTATCTTAAGCTGTTTTGAGATGAGAAGAGAACAGGCTCAACTATGGGAGACTATCAAGTCCTACTGTTGTCATGCCAAGGATTCATCCTATAGTTGAAGTTTGAAACAGGGAACTCCTAGAATTTATCATGCATAGGTTTCAACCTAAAGTTCTATCATCACTTCCTTATCAAAGGATGTGAGACTCCTAAGGGATCATGTCAATGATAAACAGAAACAGATAAAGCATCAGCTTAAACAATAAACAGTAAACGACTGTAAAATGCATGCAATGCAAGTGAGGGAGGAAATGTGTGTGAGGCAGCAGCCTCCACAAGCTCATCTCAACCTCAAGCCAGATATGAATAACAGTAATCATACAGAGGAAATAACAACATGCTATCAAGCAGAATATAAGAGACTGCAATCATACATAAGAAAATGAAATGCTGTCAAGCAAAATAAACCACACGGGCAAGGGAGCTGGGCTCTACCGAATACCCGCAAGCAAAGCCATACAGTAAAAATACAAGCAGGGGGAGCAAATCAACCTCTAGTGCAATCATGCTCCTAGCTTAAAGTCAGTCTAGATATGGACTTATTCTAATGCATCAAGCAAATCAAACAAGGCACATCAACACAGAAAAGAAAACAGACAAGAAAGCAGATCAACCCCTCTCTTCCTTTTAATTCCAAGCTTCAGCTCTTCTAACAGCAATCTAGTCTTCAGACTTCAATGACTCTTCATGCCAAGTATCAACTTGCTTCTCCAGGTTTCAACCCATCAACATAAGTTTCAACTTATCCTTCTTCTCCAAGCTTCAGCTCCTTAGTCAATTCCACCTTCAGGCTTCACTCTTAAGTATCAACTTGATTCCTTCAGGCTCTCAATGCATCAATGTAAGTGTCAACTTATCCTTTATTCCTCAAGCCTCAGCTCCACACTCAATCTCAATTGAATCTTCTTCATAAGTATCAACTCAGTCTTCAAGCTTCAGCTCTCTTTGCTTTACGAGTCTCAACTAGGTCTTCTTCTCCTACAAGCTTCAGCTTCTCATAGCAATCTTTAATCACTTAGAAGTGTCAACTTCATCCTTCAATTCTTTCTCAAGCCTCAGCTCTTCACTCAATCTCTATTGGGTCTTCAAGTATCAACTTGTTATTCTTGCTCTTCAAGCTTCAGCTGCAACGGCAATGCTCAAGGAATCATCCTCTTCTACACTCTTCAGTGAAGTCCTCATCTTGAAACTCAATCCCAACATCTTTCAAGATACTCAAACCAGAGGGCAATTGATTTAACAGGATGAGGGGAAATGATAAACAGCTTACTGACAACCAAAGGAAGCCTGTAAGGGTTCATCATTATGAGAGACTGGTTCCCTCAAAGTTCTACTCCCCAGATAAAGCCACTCATCCCTCCAAAGGAGGGATGGGAATATCTGAGAAGGACTTTTAGTCATTGGGAGGAATGGAAGCACAAGATGCTTTCCACATTTGTGAAAGAAATCATTCTAGTTCTAAGGCTCTCCATAGGTCTCCTATCTCCTAAACCTTCATCAGACACCTTCAGGCACAAGCAAATCCTAGCTCCAAGCAACTTCAAGCATCCTCCTCTTGTCTTCAACTTGTCTTCAATCTCAACCAAAGGCAAACCAAGCACAAACCCTAATCTAAGGGAACTAAGGAAGTTAAACTAGTTGAATTAGTAAGTTAGGATCACCTAAAACCTAGTACTAAAGTTAGTCCTAACTAAAATACTAGAACCAATTGTAAAATCCTACAAAAATATCTATGGGAACCTAGGTCAATCATGACTCTACCACATTAATTTCAGAGATCAAATCATCAAATTAGACCTAGAACTAAATCCTACATTACAAGGTATCAAACCTAAACCCTAAAAGGAAGCACCTAAATATCAATCTAGAAAGCACACCTATTTTCATCACAAAAATGTGAGAAAACTTCTATGGGATCATACATGTCTAACCTAATCACACACAAAAAATTAGCCCAAGAATCATCACCAATTAATCACACAAAATTCCACAAAATTATGCATCAAACATAACCATTTTAATATCAATTAAAATGTAAAATTCCCATTAAATCAGAAAATACATGAAATAAAAATATTTTTTCTATAAAAAATACTAGACTCAATCATGAGTAAAATGCAAAAAGAATGGGTTTAATTGGATTAATTTTCAATTTTATATGAATTTTTCAAGAACCATGCATAAAATGAAAATTAAAAGAAAATCAATTTAAAATAATAACACGCGCGGTGTGGATAGCAACAAAACACAGTTCAAATCCTGGGTTGGGCCATCAGGGGGGTGTGGATAGCACTTATTGCACTAAGCCCAAAACACTGAATAAATGAAACGGTGCGTTTCATTATCAGAATTCCTTCACAAGTTCAAATTAAAACATGGCCATTGGATTGCTTCCTCAGTCAAAGTCTTTATCTTGATCTAACGGTATCCTCATCATCTTCTACCTTTTGAACATCTGAGCTTCGCGCCCAGCTCCGGCCACCACCGGTGGAGCTCCGGTCATCACCCTCAACCCTAGTTCTCTCTAGGAGCCTCCATTGCAAATGGTCAAAACATGAATCTTGTCCCAAATCTTGCCACGAATTCAACCATACCCTTTATTCAACCTAAATCCTCAAGATTCACCATATCCAAATCTCAACCGAAAATGGTAATTCACCTATTTTGTCACTAATTCTCAAATTAGCTATCTGAAATCCATCCTACACCATTCTACAATGAATCTAACACCTTAATTCACCTTAATTCTACCTAAATCATGCTAGAGGAAGAAAGTTACCAACCTGAAAATCTTGGATGAACAGATGCACGAAACCTCCACTTCAAACTCTCAAACCTTCCAAAATCATTCAGTGTATCACGTTCTTGCTTCTGTATGCAATAATCTTGATGGAAAATGCCTGGAACTCCAAATTCGATGATGACTTGCAGGTGCTGAAAATTAGTTGCTCATACACGATTCAGCCATGGATTTGCTTGGGATTTGCTATGGAAACACTCACACACATCCAAGAAAGTTGTTAGGATCAAAAGAAATGATCAAAGTGGTGTAGAATGCAGAAATCGATTCCAACTTGCAATGAACAAAGTGCAATTGCAAAACCTCTTCTCTCAATCAATTCTCACCAACCTTTCTCTCAAACCCCTTCTAATCAATATATAGAACATGTTGGACCTCTCTAGATCCTTCTGGAATCATCCAAGGAGAAGTTGAGTTTCTCATGTCATCCAAAATCTCATCTCATGCCATACTCACCCCAATTCTGTTTCCCTTGGTGCAGCAGCTTGTTCTCATCCCAAAATCTCCCCAAGTGAGATATTAGAGGTGTTTAGCTTGCAAAAAGCCTTGCTCATGCCTTGATTTTGAGTTTTGCAAATGTTGCTTAATATGCAAGTAATCACTTTTCAAAGCAAGTCCCCAAATTGAATCTCAACTCAAAAATGTGGCTAAACCAATGTTCTTAAAATGTTTTCTAGAGTCAAAATGATGTATTACATGCCATGGTTTGGATGTGTAGGTTGAAAATATCAATTTCCAACTTTGGTTTATTTAACTTATGCCCTTATTTTAGGTCATTTTTGCAACTTTGAGCTACAAGCCTTTACATCATCTCATGACCTCCTTTCTAGCCTTAAAACATCATTTTGAACAAGTTTGATGTTGAAGATTTTTCCATTTGAAGCTTGGAAATAGGAGTTATGGCCTTATACTTGAAATGACCTGTAATCTCCAAATGACCAAAATGCCCTTGACTTGTCAAAGCCATAACTTGAGTTCTACAAATCCTATCAAGGACTTCTAGTACTATCTAGAAAGCTAAGAAGATAAGGAACAACATTCATGTTGACCAAAAGTTCAAAGGAATCATCCTTCTTGGGCAAAAGTTTGATGCAAGTTGGGTAACTTTCAAGGCCCCAGATTCACATACCTCAGATGACCTGTAACTTGTCAAAGTCATAACTTGAGCTCTACAAATCCTATCAAGGACTTATAGTACTCAAATTAAAGCTAAGAACAAGATATAAAACATTCATGTTGGGGGAAAGATGATATGACCATCACACCTTGAGCTAAACTGCCTTGAAGATAGGGGTCAAATTAGGGGATTTTACACTGTCAAGCCTTAGAAACCCTAACTTGAAACTTCTCAAACTCTTCAATCATGATGAGTTGACCTTGGAGTCATCCTTATAACATTTCAATGCATCAATCCATGATCACATAGCTCTTGGATTAGGTCACAACCCTCTCCCAATCATCAGTTGACCTAGGGTTGACCCAGTCAAACCCTAATTACACCACTCATGGCTGGGTCTTCTTAATCTTGCACAATAACCTGTCTAGGCTTCATGATGGCTTTCAAGACTTCTCATAATCTCTCTCAGGGCTTCAAGTCTACATTCATGGCTTCAGAATCATCTGAGATCTTTCCACAACTCTCAAGTTAGGAGGCACACACTCTTGGTTTCAACCATTTTCTCTGAGGATCTTCTGACCTCTCTGACAAAGATATCAACCCTTGAACACTTGAATAGCCTTATTAGCTGGCTTCAAACTTTTGTGTAGCCCTTGATTGGTACTCATACCTCTTGATCTCCTGCATACATGTCAATGAAATGCAAATGATAACGCTAATGTGAATGAAATGAAACACAAGCTAGGTAAAGAAATGTTGGTCAAATTTTAGGGTGCAACAGGTGTGAGCGATGGTTATATTTGATTCCTCGGTGAATCTGCAAAACCTCGTATGTTGCGATGGTTATATTTGATTCCTCGGTGAATCTGCAGAACCTTGTGTGCCCATGTGGGGTGTGAGTGATGGTTATTTGGTTCTTCAATTGAACCTGCTGAAATGAGTCGGTACCGCATTTGCATCTGCATAGAGTCATGTGTCGGTCTCTGTGAGTTGCATGTAGACATCTGTGCATGATGTATGGTGAATAAACATGAATGTAGATGTTTATGTAGATTGTTGATAATTGGCATGAATGGAAGGTTTGGATATACATGTATGTGTGAATATGTGTGTATATGTATGCATGTTTATGAATTGATATAAACATTGTTGATGCACATTGTATAGGCTTGGTGCTCTATTTGTAAATAGTTAATTGTGAATACATTGCGGTGTACGGTGTAGTGAGATGAGTTGTGGTGAGAATGTGGAAGACGTTTTTGGGACGTTATGTGTGTGTGTGTGTGTATATATATATATATATATATATATATATATATATATATATATATATATATATATATATATATATATATATATATATATATATATATATATATATATATATATATATATATATATATATATATATATATATATATATATATATATATATATATATATATATATATATATATATATATATATATATATATATATATATATATATATATATATATATATATATATATATATATATATATATATATATATATATATATATATATATATGTTTATGTGCATTATGTATTATGATATTGTTTCTCACCCTTCTGCTGTTTTATAATGCTCTATGAGGCATTGCAGATTAGATTGCTGGAGTCTTTGTGAAGCGAGTCTTCACTTCTTTTGGTCATATGGCTCTGATATGTAACACTGGGTAGTTAGGAATTATTTTGATTCTTTTGTGATACATCTGTGTATGTATCTGCTGATGAACGTTTTGTAAACTCAACCGATGAATTGAATTAATCTGAACGATGTATATGATGCTTATATTAATGAAGTGATTTCAATGTTTAGATGTTTCCGCTTTATTCTAAATGTGTATGTGTGGGTTTTAAGCGCTATGCTTTGTTTTTATTTGAGATTTACCCCTTTTATTACATATCTTCGTGAGCTGGTATTATTTATGTTTCGTTTCGTTGATAATGTGATGCGCCTCTTTTATACCATGTTATAGTTATACTCTGATGGAATTTTTATTAGTGCCTAAATGATTTAATTGTTTATTTAGGGTATAGAAAGGGGGTGTTACATTAAGTGGTATCAGAGCCAGTGTTGAGTCAGTTGTGTCTATCTCGTCGTTTTGTTGGTTGGACGGTTGTTTAACCTTGTTGTTATTTTTGGGAATAATCAGAATATGGCTGGTCGTAATGACAATGCAATGGCTGCTGCATTGGAGGCAATGGCTAGGGCGGTGCAGGGTGCGCCAAATGTGAACGCTAATGATGAGTTTAGAAAGAATCAACCGCCGATATTCAAGGGAAGGTTTGATCCGGACGGTGCTCAGATTTGGTTAAAGGAGATCGAGAGGATCTTTAGAGTTATGAATTGTGCTGAAGGGAACAAGGTGAGAATTGGGACTCACATGCTGAGAGAAGAAGCCGATGACTGGTGGGTCGGTATGAGACAAGTTCTTGAAGTAGACGATGAGAAAATCACTTGGGATTTATTTTGCACCGAACTTTTGAGAAAGTATTATCCTGAGAATGTGAAGGGAAAGAAGGAGATGGAGTTCCTGGAATTGAAACAAGGCAATATGTCCGTGATAGACTACACGGCTAAGTTCACAGAGTTAGTGAAGTTTCATCCTTACTATGATGTGGTGACGGCGGAATTTTCCAAATGTGTTAAGTATGAGAACGGCTTGCGCCCTGAGATCAAGCAAGCGGTGGGTTGTCAGAGGATTAGGAGATTTTCGGACTTGACCGAATGCTGTAGAATCTTTGAAGAAGATAGTAAAGCTCGTTCCACTCACTATAAGAGTTTGAATGAGAAGAGAGGGAAGCAACCGGTAAGGAGTGGACCTTATGTGACGCCTGCTGATAAAGGCAAGTATAGGGAAAACTTTGTTAAGAGGTCCGAAGGTGGAAGTTCTGGTCTCATTAAGTGCTTTAGGTGCGGTGAACTAGGGCATAAATCTTTTGAGTGTAAGAAGGATGGAGCGAAGTGTGCTAACTGTGGAGGTATTGGCCATGCTACAACTGATTGTAGAAGGAACGTGGTGAAGTGTTACAACTGTGGGGAAGTTGGTCATATTAGTATAAAGTGTACTAAGCCAAAGCAAGCTCCAACGAGTGGGAAGGTATTTGCGTTAGCCGGTGCAGACACTACTAATGCAGATCGGTTGATTAAAGGTACATGCTTTATTAGTAATATGCCTTTAGTTGCTATTATTGATACCGGAGCGACTCATTCATTCATTTCTTTTGAGTGCGCTAAGCGTTTGGATTTGTGTTTGTCTTCTTGTGGTGGTGATATGGTTATTGAGACACCCGCTTCGGGGTCGGTAACTACATCTTTGGTATGTTTAAGATGTCCTTTGACCATATATGGTAAAGACTTCATTATGGACTTGGTGTGTTTGCCGTTAGAAGGATTAGATGTGATCTTAGGTATGAATTGGTTGTAGTATAATAGAGTCCGTATTGATTGTTATCACAAGTTAGTAAGGTTTCCTTCCTTGGAAGAGGATGAGGAAGAGAGTTCTCTATCTACTAAAGAGTTGAAGAAACTTTTGGCGGATGAGGCTCAAGTGTTCTGTTTGTTTGCATCATTGTCGGAAGAGAGTAAGGTTGAACTAGATATGGTTCCAGTGGTGTGCGACTTTCCAGAAGTATTTCTGGAGGACATTGCGGACGTACCGCCGGAAAGAGAAGTCGAGTTTTCGATTGATCTAGTTTCGGGTACTAGACCGATTTCGATGGTGCCGTATCGCATGTCGGCATCAGAGTTGATAGAATTGAAGAAACAATTGAATGACTTATTGGAAAAGAGGTTTGTCAGGCCGAGTGTTTCTCCTTGGGGTGCACCGGTATTGTTAGTAAAGAAGAAAGATGGGAGTATGCGGTTGTGTATTGATTATCGACAATTGAACAAGGTAACTATTAAGAACAAGTATCTGCTTCCTAGAATTGATGATTTGATGGACCAATTGGTTGATGCCCGTGTTTTTAGTAAGATTGATTTGAAGTCGGGTTATCACTAGATTCGTGTTAAAGATGAGGATATTCAAAAGACGGCTTTTAGGACACGGTATGGTCATTATGAATTTTCAGTGATGCCATTCGGAGTTTCTAATGCGCCAGGTGTGTTTATGGAATACATGAATCATATTTTTCATGATCAGTTGGATCGTTTTGTGGTTGTGTTCATCGACGACATTTTGATTTACTCTAAGTCCCAAGAAGAGCATGTAGAGCATTTGGGAGTTGTGTTGCAGATCTTAAAAGAGAAGCAATTATATGCTAAGTTGTCGAAGTGTGAGTTTTGGTTATCGGAAGTGAGTTTTCTTGGACATGTTATTTCTGGTAATGGTATTAGTGTTGATCCGTCCAAGATTGATGCGGTAATACAGTGGGAAGCTCCTAAGTCAGTTACGGAGATTCGAAGCTTTTTGGGATTAGCCGGTTATTATCGGAGGTTTATTAAAGGATTTTCGAAGTTAGCACTTCCGTTGACTCAATTGACTTGTAAGTGAAAGGCCTTTGTTTGGGATATTGAGTGTGAGAAGAGTTTTGTTGAGCTTAAGAGAAGGTTGACAACGGCGCCAATTTTGATTTTGCCGAATCCGACGGAGTCGTTTGTGGTTTATTGTGATGCTTCTTTATCCGGTTTAGGTGGTGTTTTAATGCAAGATGGGAAAGTTGTGGCTTATGCTTCGAGACAATTGAGAGTGCATGAGAAGAACTACCCTACGCATGATTTGGAGTTAGCGGCCGTGGTGTTTGTTTTGAAAATTTGGAGGCATTATCTGTATGGTGCGAGATTTGAAGTTTTTAGTGATCACAAGAGTTTGAAATATTTGTTTAATCAGAAGGAATTGAACATGAGGCAGAGGAGATGGTTAGAGTTTTTGAAGGATTATGATTTTGGTTTGAATTACCATTCGGGTAAGGCAAACGTAGTAGCCGATGCTTTAAGTCGAAAATTGGTTCATATGTCAACATTGATGGTAAGAGAATGGGAATTGTTGGAGAGTTTTAGAGATTTGAGTTTGGTTTGTGAGATAACGCCGAGTAGTGTGAAACTTGGTATGTTGTATGTTACGAATGATTTTCTTGCTACCGTGTGCGAAAAGCAAAAGTTGGATTTAAAGTTTGTTGATTTGATGATGAATGAGAATGAGGACTTCAAGGTTGATAATTTTAGAGTTTTGAGATTTCGTGGTCGTATTTGTATTCCCGATGATGTAGAGTTGAAAAAGATGATATTGGAGGAAGGACACCGGAGTAACTTAAGTATTCACCCGGGAGCGAATAAGATGTATCAAGATTTGAAGAAAATCTTTTGGTGGTCCGGATTGAAGAGGGATGTAGCTTAGTTTGTGTATTCGTGCTTGACTTGTCAGAAGTCTAAAGTGGAACATCAGAAGCCTAGTGGTTTGATGCAACCGTTGGACATTCCAGAGTGGAAATGGGATAGTATATCGATGGATTTTGTTACGGGATTGCCTAATATGCAAAGAGGTCACAATGCTATTTGGGTGATTGTTGATAGGCTTACTAAATCTGCTCACTTTATTCCGATAGATATTAGTTATCCTTTGGAGAAGTTAGCCTAGATTTATGTTGGTGAGATTGTGAAGTTGCATGGGATTCCTAAGAGTATTGTGTCGGATAGGGATCCTAGATTTACTTCGAGATTTTGGGAAAGTTTGCAAAGGGCTTTGGGTTCTAAGTTGAGATTGAGTTCGGCTTATCATCCACAGACGGATGGTCAAACCGAAAGGACGATTCAATCATTGGAAGATTTGTTGCGTGCTTGTGTGCTCGAGCAAGGTAGTGCTTGGGATGGTTATTTGGCATTGATTGAGTTCACCTACAACAATAGTTTTCACTCAAGTATTGGTATGGCACCATTTGAGGCTTTGTATGGTCGGAGATGTCGAACACCTTTGTGTTGGCATGAAACCGGAGAGAATTCGGTAGTTAGACCGGAGATGGTACAACAAATGACGTAGAAGGTGAAGTTCATTCGGGAAAAGATGAGAGTTTTTCAGAGTAGGCAAAAGAGTTATCATGATAAGAGAAGAAAGAATCTTGAGTTTCAAGAAGGCGACCATGTGTTTTTGAGGGTTACACCGGTTACGGGTGTGGGTCGTGCTTTGAAGTCGAAAAAGTTGACTTCTCGTTTCATTGGTCCATATCAAATTACTGCACGGGTTGGTGATGTAGCTTATCGTGTGGCGTTGCCTCCGAAACTTTCGAATTTGCACGATGTGTTTCATGTTTCGCAACTTCGGAAGTATGTTCCGGATCCGTCGCATGTGATTCTGATGGATGATGTGGAAGTGAGGGATAATCTTACAGTTGAGGTTTTACCGGTTAAAATTTTGGACCGTGAAGTTAAGAGGCTCAGAGGTAAGGATATCGCACTTGTGAAGGTGGCATGGGGAGGTGCCGCGGAAGGCAATATGACTTGGTAATTGGAGAATAAGATGCGTGAGTCGCATCCAAAGCTGTTTGAATCAGGTAATATTTTCGAGGACGAAAATTCCTAAAAGTGGGGGAGAGTTGTAACGCCCTGATTCTGAATTCCCATTTTTATTGATTCCTTATTAATTTATCTAAGTGATTATTTTATTTATGTGGAATTTGTGTGATAATATGTTATGTTTACATATTGAGCTATTTTTGCCGACTTTGAGAGTTTCGGGTAAAAAATAGGTTGGAGGGTATTTTGGGCATTAGTGATAAATTAAGTGGATATTTTGTGAGAATTAATTGATAAGTGTGTGGAAAGAATTTGGGAGGAAAGAAATAGAATATGTGATATAGAGAGAAAAGAGAAAGATAGAAACATTAAGAAGAAAAACAAGAGAAAGAAAGGAGGAGGAGAGAAAAGAAGAGAAAGTGGAGCAAAACCTAGAATCATCAAGAATCGACCTTAGCTTGCGATTAATCAGGTAAGGGTGAGAAGTTTTATCATCTTCATAACATGTATGATCATGTATGTGCTAGATTGGATTTGTTGGATTGTTTTCTATGTTTCCATTTCTAGGTCGGAAGTTGATTTAATCGGTAGAAACTGAGTTTTATCAGTTAGAATTTGGAATAGATGATGTAGTATAGTCGGGTGATGAGTGAGTTGTGCTACTGGAACTGATTTATATTAAATCGGTCGGTTTGTGAGTTTGGGCTTTTGGACAGCCATGGGAGTTCTGAGTTCGCAGGTTCGCCAGACGAATGGCAGTGAAGCTTCGCTGGGAGAAGCCCAGCGAGCAACAGCGAACCAAGTCAGAAGCATCCACCTTGTCTTCGCTGGCAAGTTCGCCAGGTGAATGAGAGTGGCGAAGGTTCGCCAGGCGAGTATGCTGGCGAGTGCTAGCGAGTAATTCCAGAATAAATCCCACTGGTCTTCGCTGGCAAGTTCGCCAGGCGAACGGGTAGCGAAGGTTCGCCAGGGGCTTCGCCAGGCGAAGGTTAGCGAACGCAGCAACATATTTTCTTTTCTTGTGTTTTCCATTCATGGATCGGTTGTGTGGTTTGGTTGCGATCATTCCTTGTTTGAGATGGCCGACTATATGTTGTTATGTGTATTGTGGGTAGCCGTATGGTGTGAATCCTAGTTGGTGATTCGTAAAGTGTGAAATGTGGCTATTTGGCAATTTTGTGCATTATTTGAATTAAATAGAGATGCATGGCTAGATTGATTGTGAATGTGAACCATGTATAAAAATTGGTGTGAATGGATGATGAATATATATATATATATATATATATATATATATATATATATATATATATATATATATATATATATATATATATATATATATATATATATATATATATATATATATATATATATATATATATATATATATATATATATATATATATATATATATATATATATATATATATATATATATATATATATATATGTATGTATGTATATATATCCTTTGTGATACATATATTTGAATGCATAATGAATGTATGCGCCAAATGTGATGAATCCATGAGTATGTTTGTAAACATGTATGCATTTCAAGAGTGTCATGAGTCATGTTGCATGTGAAGCATCATGGTATGCATTCTTGTGTCGATTGATCCCTCGGTGGATTTGCAGAACCTCGTGTGTCCTTGTGGGGTGTGAGCGATGGTTATTTATTGATCCCTCGGTGGATTTGCAGAACCTCGTGTGCCCTTGTGGGGTGTGAGCGATGGTTATATTTGATTCCTCGGTGAATCTGCAGAACCTCATATGTTGCGATGGTTATATTTGATTCCTCGGTGAATCTGCAGAACCTCGTGTGCCCATGTGGGGTGTGAGCGATGGTTATTTGGTTCTTCAATTGAACCTGCTGAAATGAGTCGGTACCGCATTTGCATCTGCATAGAGTCGTGTGTCGGTCTCTGTGAGTTGCATGTAGACATATGTGCATGATGTATGGTGAATAAACATGAATGTAGATGTTTATGTAAATTGTTGATAATTGGCATGAATGGAAGGTTTGGATATACATGTATGTGTGAATATGTGTGTATATGTATGCATGTTTATGAATTGATATAAACATTGTTGATGCACATTGTATATGCTTGGTGCTCTATTTGTAAATAGTTAATTGTGAATACATTGCGGTGTACGGTGTAGTGAGATGAGTTGTGGTGAGAATGTGGAAAACGTTTTTGGGACGTTATGTGTGTGTATATATATATATATATATATATATATATATATATATATATATATATATATATATATATATATATATATATATATATATATATATATATATATATATATATATATATATATATATATATATATATATATATATATATATATATATATATATATATATATATATATATATATATATATATATATATATATATATATATATATATATATATATATATATATATATATATATATATATATATATATATATATATATATATATATATATATATATATATATATATATATATATATATATATATATATATATATGTTTATGTGCATTATGTATTATGATATTGTTTCTCACCCTTCTGCTGTTTTATAATGCTCTATGAGGCATTGCAGATTAGATTGCTGGAGTCTTTGTGAAGCGAGTCTTCACTTCTTTTGGTCATATGGCTCTGATATGTAACACTGGGTAGTTAGGAATTATTTTGATTCTTTTGTGATACATCTGTGTATGTATCTGCTGATGAACGTTTTGTAAACTCAATCGATGAATTGAATTAATCTGAACGATGTATATGATGCTTATGTTAATGAAGTGATTTCAATGTTTAGATGTTTCCGCTTTATTCTAAATGTTGATGTGTGGGTTTTAAGCGCTATGCTTTGTTTTTAGTTGAGATTTATCCCTTTTGTTACATATCTTCGTGAGCTGGTATTATTTATGTTTCGTTTCGTTGATAATGTGATGCGCCTCTTTTATACCATGTTATAATTATACTCTGATGGAATTTTTATTAGTGCCTAAATGATTTAATTGTTTACTTGGGGTATAGAAAGGGGGTGTTACATCCTGGATATCTTCTCTCCCAAGGCGGCATCCTCGAGAGTTTACAGAACAAATGGAACAGTCAGTATAGTTGTGTTGCTCATGATTGAAAAACATCATCTTCGTTAGATCATTGTGCATCTTCACTAAAGATTCCTGAATATTCTCCAAATCAAATACATCATATTTTCCTGAGCAGCCTTGAACCATGTTTACAGTGGATGAATCATGCTGAGGCAAGGGATTATCTTGTACGTTAGGATTGGAATCTTTAAAGGATAAGATCTCGCACTTAACCAGCCTCTGAACATCTGCTTTCAAACCGTAGCAATCTCAATGTCATGACCCGGAGCACCTAGGTGGTATGGACAAAATTTATCTGCTCTGTACCAGTATGGGATATTTTGGGGTACCTCTGGTAGAGCTTTCGTCTGGATGTGTCCCTTATGTATCAAAACCGGGAATAATTCAGTGTATGTCATAGGAATAGGATCAAAGTCTAATCTTCTATTCACACGACCCTGGTTGTTAAACTGTAGTCGATTTTGTTGAGGAGATTACCAATTTTGTTGGCGATGTGGTTGTGGCTGTGGAGCTCAGGGAGCTTGAGGTTGTTGATATGGTTGAGCAAACTGCGGCTGATAGGTTGGAGTGTTGAGTACTGGTGTTAAAACAGCAACTTGCTGAGGTTGTTAATACCTCCTCCTTGGTCGTCCTTGGTGCACGACGCTTACATCTTGTTCTTTCTTCTTTATAAAATTACTTCCATACTATTTTGCCCTACTAGGGGTACTTCCTTTCCTAGCTAACCTTCCTTCACGAACTCCTTCCTCTAGACGCATACCCATATTCACCATCTCAATAAAGTCACTAGGTGTGCTGGCCATCATCCTCTCATAGAAAAATGAATCGAGTGTTTTCAAAAAGATCTTAGTCGTTTCTTTCTCTTCTAATGGTGGTGTAACTTGAGTGGCTAACTCGCACTAATGCTGAGCATACTCTTTGAAGTTTTATTTTTCCCTCTAAGTCATGGCCCTTAATTGATCCTGATCAAGTGCCATGTCGACATTATACTTATACTGTTTAATGAAGGCTTCACAGAGATCGTTGAAAGTTTGAATCTTCATGCCGTCTAACCCCATGTACCGCTTAAGAGCTACACCAGTCTGACTGTCTTGAAAATAATGGACAAGTAGCTGATCATTGTCTGTCTGTGCTGACATCTTCCGAACATACGTGAAGAAATGACTTTGCAGACAGGTGTTTCCTTTATATTTTTTAAATTCTAGAACCTTGAACTTTGTAGGGACTTTGACATTCGGAATCAAACAGAGACCGGAAGCACTCTTCCCTAACAGTTCTTTTCCACGGAGAGCTTTCAGTTCTTTTTGAATTTTTAAGAATTTATCCTGAAATTCGTTCATCCTTTACCCTATAGTTTTGCTTGGAGCACCAAGATACACTGGCTCTTCCAAGACATACAGAGTGGTATTCATATTTGGTGGTGGCATAGTCATCACATCGGTGGTGGCAGGAATTGCAGTTACAACAGGAATAGTGGTTACAGCAGGAACTTCAGAGATAGGCGGACGGTAACCGGCTGGCATGAAAAAGGGAGGCATCCCCTATGGGAAACCTAGTGGCATGATGTACGGAGGTTCAGGAGTAGCATACACCACTGGGATCAGTGCTGATACAATTTCAGAAATGACAATTCTTTGAGTGTTTTCTTTGAGTGTTGTGTGCTGATTGATTTAACAGTGCTTCAACCAACCCATTAAGTCGTTCTAAAGTTTCCTTTAGAATAGTGAATTCATCACGGAGCATTCAGTTCTCTTGTTCAAGTTGATCTATTCTTCGATGCTGATTGGCTCGAGTATTATATCGGTGATTCAGCTTGTCTGTGAAGATGAAGCAAGAGTAAGAACCTGGAATACAAAGGATGCTATGCTGATGCATATACACATGCACAAATGTAAATGAAACTTCAAGAAACTCAAAAGTATATTTGAAAATGTTGTAACAACAGGACTTTAGGATAACTAAAAAAACTCATTTTATTACTCAAATTGAAGAAATATTACAAAGTGAAAGTACTCCTTAAAGAGTTTGATACATCAAAAGAACTGAAAATAAAACCAAAGGAAACTTAGAATTCTAATCCCTTGATTACGACCCTTTTTTTCCCGTGAAGCTCCTCCATAACTCACTTATCTGTTCCTACAAATTCACCTTTTCGAGGATTAACTTGTCCACATACTATTTCCAAGCTACAGAGGTTGGAGGAAGATCAGCGCTAGTAGTTAACCCTGATGAGGTGTGAGGGGAAAATAAATCCTCTCGCATCTTCCTTTTCTTCGAAGGTTCTTCTTCCTTCTGCTGTTGTTGCAGTTCCTGAAGCTTCTCATTCTCTAGTTTGAGGATGTAATACTTATTCCTCCAAGCATTCTTTAACTTTTCAGCTTTGTCCAAAGCATTTTTCAGTTTTCCTTCTTCATTTGTAAAAATCCAGGCAGAATTCCAGAGAGTTAACACCATAGGTTCATAAAAAGGAAAAGTCAACTTTAGCTCAAAGGCCCTTTTTCACACCCATCGCAGATACGTCTCCGAAACGGTACAATCAGGATACTATTGCAGTCATACCCTTATTGTGAATGTGGCACCATGCTTATAATATCCTAGCTTTGAGCTCCAAATTTTCTCCTTCCTTGAGGAAAATTCCTTCCAGCAAAGTTTGATCTGGTCTCTCCTTCATTGGATGTCCAAGTTGTCTACATGCCAGAACATGATTATAATTGATACATCCTTTTGTCCCGACGAGAGGTACATTTGGAAAATCTCCGCAACTCTCAATCATTCTAACTCTACCATACATAATGTCATGCCATACGACATCCGAGTGAGTAAGAGACATGACTATCTTTGGCCAACAAGGCGCCTCTTTTAACTCCCAAATACTTGGAATCCTTGTCAAATGAGAAATGAACCACGAGTAAAGAAGAGCAGTACAACAAACTATCTGCCCCCCCCCCCCCCTTCAGAATTCATTAGATGGATATAGTGGTAGGTATCAGTCAATAAAGTGGGAACAAGGTTCCTGAGAATGAAGATTTTGATGGTGTCCATGTCAACAAAGTCGTCGAATTTTGGAAACAAGAAGATCCCATAAGTTAGTAGTGCGAAAGTAGCTTCAATTATTTCAACGTCCTTCTTATCAGCATGATAGTGAATCTTCTCTACCAAGAGTTCAAATGGAAATCCAAGGACTCCTTCCTTGGTGGTCAGTCACACTCAGGCATGTAGCATTTGCAATTTCTTGATCACTAGGTGTGTCCTCCAATCCAGAGAACAGAGGTCGAGGTGTGACGGTCATTCCCATCAATACAGAGTACTCTTCCAAAGTTGGCATCAACTGATAATCAGGAAAAGTGAAACAGTGGTAAAGAGGATCGTAAAACTGGATAAGCGTGTCTAGCAGCCATCAATCATCTTGAGTCTGAAAAATAGAAAGATTCTTCTATATTCATCTTAGAACGTTAGACGGTTGTTGATTAGACTTCCTAGTTCCCTTAAGCTCTCAATTTTTGGGCTCTTTAAGGTGTACTTCAATGTTTCTCTTCTTCCAAAATCCATTTCACAATATCTGAAAACAATTTGGGTTTCTTGAAGGGTTAGAGAAATCAAAATGCAGAAATGAAAATATAGAAGGTTTCATGGAATTCAAGTATTTATAAATGTCATGGAATACCAAAAGAAATTTATTTATTATTTGGTAACGGATTACAAATAAATATTCTTAAAAGAGTCTTAAAATAACAGCTAAATAAAAGCAAATAAAGCCCTAAGGAAGTCTTGTATTCTGCTCCTTGATCTGCTCTTCCAGCTGGGCCTTCTCGAAGATGAGCTTGTGTATAATTCGCTTCCAAGGATTAGTCTGAGGGTTAGAGGAAAATAAATCTTCATGTGCTTTTCTCTTCTTGCATGAAAGTGATTCTTCATTCTTCAGCTGAAGTTGTTTCTGAAGTTCAGCATTCTCTTCTATGACCAACGTCCTTTATTGAGATCCCAAAAGGAGCAAGACTTAGGCAAATGTGAAATAAACCACTTATATAATAAAGGTATGCAACAGGTAATCATTCCTCCACCATGAAAACTTCGGAGATGAACTGAATGGTAAGCATCAGCAAGCAAAGTTGGTACTGGATTGTTCTTCATGAAAGCTTTAATGGCATTAGGGTCAACGAATCCTTCAAAGTTTGGGAACAGGAATGCTCCATAGATAAGTAAGGCGAGGATTGCTTCAAATGTGTTCATGCTTATGTGATCGGCGTAATATTGGGATTTCTTGATCAGGAAGTCTGTTGTTAATCTAAAAGTTCCACCTTTAGTAATCATATTGCCTTTGATATCTTATAGCTTTGGATATATAGCTTTGGCAATGTCTTGTTCTTTAGGGTCCTTCTCCAAGAAAGGGAAATGAGACTCCACCAAAATGGGCAAACCAACTAACTGGGAAGACTCTTCTAAGGTTAAGCTGATAATCTGGGAAAGTAAAGCAGTGATAATCTGGATCATAGAATTGTAGTAGGGCAGAAAGAAGTCCACTATCCACCTTAACCTTCAATAATGATAAAAGCTTCCCTTACTTATTTATGAACTTCTCTTGATCGTCAATCAGAGCTCCTAACTTCCTTAGGTCATCCAATTTAAGACTCTTGAAAGAATATTTTAAAGTGTTTTTCCTTTTGCAATCCATAACGGTCCTTAGATGTTTATAAATAAAATTTTGAATTCCATGAAACCAATGCAATATGATGCTTATGAATGTAGGGATGCACAAACACAGGCAAGCAAAGATGCACAAAGATACATATATACAAACAAATAAGAAAACCTAGGTTTGTAAGCAACGAGCATGGAGTAAAGGGTCTACCCATCCCCAAATGGTATGGACTAAGGGTTGAATGTACCTGCAGAACAAGGGTTCTAAAAGGTTCCCAAAATCATCAGCCCATCTTTCGGATATTATCAATTTCCCAAATACTTGGTAGTTAATAATATTCTCAAGAGAACCTCTTTTAAGTGTAGCATCGCGTATCAACTACTTTGGGACTACTCCCTTATAGTTATCGCACTACGTCTTGAGAAAGGCCAAGTTGAGTTAAGGGTAACTAATGGTTCCTAGTATCACAGGCTCCTAGGTCGAAAATAGTAAGTGTTTCACAAATACTCGTTCAACAGTACCATTCTCAAGAGGGCCTCAACTGAGCGGCGATTCACGAGTCAGCTTGGTCAGGAATCAACTCCCTATAAGCCTTCTCAAATATATCACCTTCCTATCATAGGTTCACTCAAGTCCAGGTGTAGGACCTTTCTCACCACACAAGGATAATGACCCAAAGCATAAACACATAAGTTCACTCAAGTCTGGGTGTAGGACCTTTCTCACCACACAAAGATAATGACCCAAAGCATAAACACATATATAGATAAACTCAAGTGGTTCCCCAGTGAAGTCGCCATTTCTGTCACGGTGAGAATTGGATATCAAGCTATTAATTAACTTGAATCGTAAATCATTATTTACCACCAGTCTCTAATTTATCCAAGGGAAGGGAAAAAGATCGAATAACCCATGAGTATGCAATGCAATGCAAAGCTAGGGAATCTAAGGTTCGGGGGTTGGTTATACATAGGGAAGGTGCTAGCATCCTAGGCATCTGTAGTACTCTACATGAAACTCTTGTTTTATTGTGTCATTGTTGCTTTCTAAGGGTAAAAGACTTATGGGGTTTATTTCTAAGTATACTCGCCAAGAAATGAATCTTGTGCCTACGTATCCTGACGGGAATGAAATCAGAGTATTCATAGTTCCCCTAAAGGGATTGAGGAACCATTGGCTATGGCCAAAGTTCCAGGGGGAAAGGTTTGTTGATGATACTAGGAGAAGAGACGAGTCGTCATCTTAGGGAGAAAACTCGACTTAACCACCACAAGCGTATGGAAGATGGTCTTTGCGTCACATTGAGAGAAGAGCTCCAATTCGAATTTTTATCGACGAATGCGCCACATACTTCTCTCAAGCGAAAAATATTCTACATCTTTCTTTCAATTTATTATGGGGTAAGAGAGTTACACGTCGACTACATAGATGAATCACGTCTAATTCTCTTGTGGGGAGAATAAAGGATTGAATTTATTGATAAGTCGTCTAAGTTGAAATCTTAAGGGCATCTATCTTAAAGATAAAGGGAGACCTAAGCTGATCAACCTGAAAAGTCAGGGATCGAGTGGGGAAAAAGGTGCAAATGAAAATGCAATATATACAACTTATGAGACCATATACAAGTTCTGCCATTGGACCTAGCATATGCAAATATAAATATTTAATGACCAATAAATAATTATCAAAATAAAAAGGCAATCAACATAGGTGGTTAGGCTAAAAAAAAGATCACAAGGTCGAGATCGCAAAGAGGAATTTCTAGCCTAGTGTTATAATGGGATAATTAATTTGAGAACTAACTTGGTTCAGGCTATCGAAACTAAGAGTGGATCATGAATTCTTGTAAATCAAAGGGCAAACGAGCATATAAAGATTTTGAAAACTCATGTTAATCACAATTCCTCACGAAAATGACATCTTTTCTTTAGACGGAGGAAAAAACTCATGATTCTAACTTTTAGACAACAATCTAAAATGAACAAGTAATTTCTGCAAAATGACATTAATAATAAAAAAATCCAATTAAAAACACTTAGCATTCTAAAAAAATCATGATTCAATAGAAATCTTAATCACAAAGTAATCAATATCCTACAAAATAAAATTTAGTTAGAATCTAATTAATTAAAATAAAAAACATAATCAACTTCTATCAATGGACACTTAACATACCAACAAATTATAATTTAACATAAATTGAAGCAGGCGGTGTGGTTTGTCTTTCTTTTCAACAAAACTGATGGGATTAAAGAACAACTCAATTGGGATCATCAGGAACAAAATAAATAAATAAATAAATAATGGCAAGTGGGCCAAGTTGCCTTCATAACCGACCCAATAAGGTCCTTCAAAAGGAGGGAGTAATGGTCAACTTCAACCCCCAACCTTTCTCCTCCCTCGACTATCCTTCTCTCTGCTAAATCCCTAATTCTTCCAATGAAACGAAATTTCAAAACCCCGGACGATATAGTCAATAGAAAACCAACGATATCACAAATTAAGGAAAGAGGATACCTCAAATCTGTTTAAAGTCCGGTGAAATGGAAGTGACGACGCGGAGAGGTTCGAGCAATGTGATCCTAGGTGAGCTTACAAAGGTGAGGTGCTGAATGTGGTTTTGTAGAGACGATTGAGATTAACGTCAAGGAGGCTGCTACCCGTTCGATTTCTTCTCGTTTCAAAGGTTTGCTTTTCCTCAATCCCTCATGATCATTGTTATTGTTATTGTGTGTGGGCTGTGAGAAATTGTGTTCTGGTATGATTTATCCCTCTGTTATATGTGTGGATGTATTTGTTTCTAAAGATCTTTTTTCTCTAAAATCCCCCCTCTAATGCCTTATGTGTAATTGTGGTTTTATAGGGACTCATGCAGATCCTAAATTAATTGCGAGAAATTTCTTGTCGATTCTTGTCTTAGGAGGATATTGATGTTGTCTAAAACCTGTTTGGGAATGGTATATGTCGCTTTAAAAATATGATTTGGTTATGAATGTACTTCCGTTTTCGTATCGACATACTTGCGGACAGATTGAAAACTTTCCCTCTTTATTTCAACCAGTTCTTTGGACTGCTTTGTAAAGAAACTAATTGATTTTTTATGAATCATGAATCAACGTATCTCTTTTTGTTCATCATGGCTCAGGTTTGCATTTCTTCTATATTCTTCATCCATCTCCAATGCCTTGGGCCAAAGTGGGTTGAATGGTGGGGCCTGTTTCAAGGTTAGCGTGGCGGTTCATGCGTGTATGCGGCTGCAAGTGTGTTTTAGAGGCAGTAATCTCTTCATTTCTTGCATATCTCTTCTTCTTAAGGGTGATCTTAGACCTCTTTTCTTTGATGTAAATACTAGATATCAATGATAGTTTGTATTGTTCGTGTGGTAAAAATTCATTTCCATACGACATGTTCGAACATGTCTTGATGTGTTTCCTCTTTGGTTTGGCAGGTTTGCGGGTGTTGTTGGGAAGCAAACAGGCTGATATAGATTAGAGGAGTTTTCTTTTGTAGATGCTTAAGGTTGAATTAATATGTCGAATTGGTAGTTTCTGCCCTGCCAATTCTTTTAGTGTGATAAGGTTGAATGATATATATTATGTGTTTCTTGGTTGTCTGTGAAGCTGAACGTCGACTTCCAGGAGGTGCTCCGAGTAGAAGGTGGTGAAAAAGAGTCCTTAGATCAAGCTGTGGTGATGGGAGTGGAATGTTAACCGGGTACAGGGGTAGCAAAAAAGAATGGAAAATTTTAGTGTCATATGGTGTAATATCATGCGGGTATTCGAGGGCCAAGGACAAAGTCATCTCCGGTGGCCAATTTCTCAAATTCTGCATGTGACTGACAATCATTGTTTATTTTTTCTTTTTATGAATCTCTTGTTATGGTGTGAGCGGTATATTGGGGATTATTAGCACTGTTATAGGTAGCTACCATCATTAATCTCCTCTTTGCTAGTCATGTTGATATGCCTTCGTGTTGATTTTAGTCTTCGCAAGAAAAGACTAGGACATGCTCAACGCTCTTCAATAAAGATTTGGAATCATAACTTCTTGAAGATGTGCTGACAATGGTGAAAGCCACGGTTAGGAGTGGAATGGCGTGAAAAATAACAAGACTTGTAATTCTAAACCTTGTTGTTGTAACAATAACTTGCCATTGGCATCTTTAAATTTGCATAGGTGAATCGAGAGTTTTATGAGATTTTGTGGGTTTTTGCAAATACCTTGCTGGTTTTGAACGGGTTTAAATTGAGCTTGACTTGTATCACCTTGTATTGAGATCTTGTTCTTTAAATTTAGAATTAAAACAATGATGCGAACCGCAAAAAAAAAACTCCTTAAATGATGATTTTTCTCATGAATCAACTCTTGGCAAAATTAAATGGATTAAAAAATGAGACATATTGTAACTTGGGTGAGTTCCAACATAACTTTTTAAATGAATCAAACTTGATGCCATAAACAAAATTACTACTTGGTCACCTTCTAAATATTGAACTTGACTCACACTTGAATGGGTATCTTAATCCCAAATCCAAATCATCTTACACTTAGGGAACAAGTGTTTGAGAAAGCGATGAAACCTTACTCTTAATGAACCCACAATTTTATCTTTTGAACCATCACCCATGCCTTTCATCTCAGGCAAATCTATGGTCATAACAAGCCCTTTCTTGTTTTGCCAAAGAAATGACTTGAAAAAAAACAAAGCCTAATTCCAAGTATTCTCAGTTGAAGTAATGACGAAGCTTTAACCACACGTTCTAACATCTTTACCCTAAGGTTCCCTTGATCCATAAACTACCGAAGCCCGATCTTGATTTTGGTGAGGTATAGCTAGAAAGTCTATTCAAAACAATCTCAAAGCAATGATCTAAGAGTGGCCTAAGAAGAAAGAGTTCTCGAAAGTGGAGTCCACATTAAGAAGAAACCTCAGGATGACCTTAGGTCAGGATCAACTAGTCATGCCTTGAAATGTTTGACTGTGAGAATGAGTATTGTCTCTACTTGAAATCAAAATACCTGCACACACTTGTTAGTCGTGAAAAACACGCAATCTTTGGTTCAAAAATCATGGTGCGACAGAGGCATTACTCGATGAACATTGGTTCCTATCAATGTAAGAGGAACTTAATCAGTTTAAAAGAAATGAGGTTTGAGACCTTGTCCATCCTCCGCGAGACCATCGAGTAATTGGCAGCCGATGGGTGTTTTGGAATAAACTAGACGAAAACAAAGTTATTACTCAAAATTAGGTGCATTTGGTCACGCAGGGGTATAACCAAGAGGAAGGAATCGACTATGAGGAAACTTATGCTCCAGTTGCCCGACTCGAGGCTATACGCCTTCTGCTTGCTTTCGCTTGTGCGAAAGATTTCAAATTATTTCAAATGGATGTACAAAGTGTGTTTCTCAATGGATATATAAATGAAGAGGTTTATGTAGTCCAACCTCCTGGGTTTGAATCCCATGAGTATCCCGATCATGTCTACAAATTAAAACGAGCTTTGTATGGACTTAAACATGCCCCTAGGGCTTGGTATGACTGTCTCAACAAATTTCTTCTTGATCAAGGGTACTCAAGAGGAAAGGTCGACACAACCCTTTTCATTAAACGTCAAGGAAAACACTTAATCTTGATACAAATATATGTTGATGATATTATTTTTGGATCAACTAACATGAATATGGTAAGGGAGTTTTCTAGATTAATGCAGGGAGAGTTCGAGATGAGCATGATGGGGGAGCTCAACTATTTCCTCGGATTCCAAATCAAACAACTGAAAGAGTGTACATTTGTGAGCCAAACAAAATATTGTCTTGAGCTTCTCAAGCGTTTTGACATGGCAAATTCCAAGGCTATTGATACGCCGATGCCTACGTGTGCAAATCTCAACCGAGACGAAAATGGTAAGGATGTAGAGGTGAAAAAGTATAGAGGTATGATTGGATCTCTCCTCTATCTTACCGCTTCTCGACCTGACATTATGTTTAGTGTCTGCATGTGTTTGAGGTGTCAATCATGTTCTAAAGAATCTCACTTAAAAGTTGTGAAGCGCATACTTAGATACCTCTCTGGTACTCCAAAGTATGGGCTTTGGTATTCTAAGGGTAATGATTTCTCCTTGGTTGGCTTTTCTGATTCCAACTTTTCTGGTTGTAAATCGGATAGGAAAATCACAAGTGGCGCGTGTCATCTGTTTTTAAATTCTTTGGTGAGTTGGCATAGCAAAAAGCAAGTTTTCGTTGCTTTGTCAACAGCCAAAGCGGAATACGTTGCAGACGATAGTTGTTGCGCTCAAATCTTATGGCTTCAGCAACAATTGCACAACTTTAATCTAAAACTTGATCGTGTTCCGATCTTTTGTGATAACACTAGTGCCATTAACCTAACCAAGAACCCTGTGTTACATTCACATACCAAGCATATCGAAATACGCCACCACTTCCTTAGGGATCATGTGGAGAAGGGTGATGTGGTATTTGAGCACGTTGATACTAAAAATCAACTTGCGGATATCTTTACAAAACCACTCGCTACAGAGCCTTTCTTTCATATCTGTAGGGAACTCGGTGTTTTCGACATCTCGGATCGTGTTTAGGAAATCATTATCACATGCTTTATATATATATATATATGTATGTGTGTGTGTGTGTGTGTGTGTGTGTGTGTGTGTGTGTGTGTGTGTGTGTGTGTGTGTGTGTGTGTGTGTGTGTGTGTGTGTGTGTGTGTGTGTGTGTGTGTGTGTGTGTGTGTGTGTGTGTGTGTGTGTGTGTGTGTGTGTGTGTGTGTGTGTGTGTGTGTGTGTGTGTGTGTGTGTGTGTGTGTGTGTGTGTGTGTGTGTGTGTGTGTGTGTGTGTGTGTGTGTGTGTGTGTGTGTGTGTGTGTGTGTGTGTGTGTGTGTGTGTGTGTGTGTGTGTGTGTGTGTGTGTGTGTGTGTGTGTGTGTGTGTGTGTGTGTGTGTGTGTGTGTGTGTGTGTGTGTGTGTGTGTGTGTGTGTGTGTGTGTGTGTGTGTGTGTGTGTGTGTGTGTGTGTGTGTGTGTGTGTGTGTGTGTGTGTGTGTGTGTGTGTGTGTGTGTGTGTGTGTGTGTGTGTGTGTGTGTGTGTGTGTGTGTGTGTGTGTGTGTGTGTGTGTGTGTGTGTGTGTGTGTGTGTGTGTGTGTGTGTGTGTGTGTGTGTGTGTGTGTGTGTGTGTGTGTGTGTGTGTGTGTGTGTGTGTGTGTGTGTGTGTGTGTGTGTGTGTGTGTGTGTGTGTGTGTGTGTGTGTGTGTGTGTGTGTGTGTGTGTGTGTGTGTGTGTGTGTGTGTGTGTGTGTGTGTGTGTGTGTGTGTGTGTGTGTGTGTGTGTGTGTGTGTGTGTGTGTGTGTGTGTGTGTGTGTGTGTGTGTGTGTGTGTGTGTGTGTGTGTGTGTGTGTGTGTGTGTGTGTGTGTGTGTGTGTGTGTGTGTGTGTGTGTGTGTGTGTGTGTGTGTGTGTGTGTGTGTGTGTGTGTGTGTGTGTGTGTGTGTGTGTGTGTGTGTGTGTGTGTGTGTGTGTGTGTGTGTGTGTGTGTGTGTGTGTGTGTGTGTGTGTGTGTGTGTGTGTGTGTGTGTGTGTGTGTGTGTGTGTGTGTGTGTGTGTGTGTGTGTGTGTGTGTGTGTGTGTGTGTGTGTGTGTGTGTGTGTGTGTGTGTGTGTGTGTGTGTGTGTGTGTGTGTGTGTGTGTGTGTGTGTGTGTGTGTGTGTGTGTGTGTGTGTGTGTGTGTGTGTGTGTGTGTGTGTGTGTGTGTGTGTGTGTGTGTGTGCGGGTGCGTGCGTGCGGGCGTGCGTGCGTGCGTGCGTGCGTGCGTGCGCGCGTGCGTGCGTGTGCGTGTGTGTGTGTGGGGGGGGTGTGAGTGTGTGTGTGTGTGCGTGCGTGTGTGTGTGTGTGTGTGTGGGGGGGGGGGGTGTGTGTGTGCGTGTGCGTGTGTGCGTGTGCGTGTGCGCTTTGTTCTTCCGTTTATCTAACAAATGGAGAAGTATAGAGCCATATGTGAGGGAATTAGCTATCAATTAGAGTTGAGGTACTATCTTTCCTTATTTGCAAACTCTCGCACTCACCTCGTTCATGTAAATTAATGTATCAAGCAATGTGTTGTTATTGATGTGTATTCCATGATTAAGTATGTTTCATCCCTTTGCATGTTCGAAAAAATGTGTATGCTATTTATTTATGTCTTCTTGGATGCTTGTTGAACCAAATTAATGATTTTTTCTATTTTTAACTGTATGAGTCGACCTACATAGGATTCTGGTCGACTCACAAAACTGCAACTTTTCATGTTTGTAAAGCCGACCCGTATAGAGCAACTTTACCGATAACTTCTATCTCTCTATTACCTCCTGAATATTCATAAATTTATGAGAAAAACTTTAGCAAACAATCTATAGTTAAGAAACATGTTTACTATAGAAAAGTTGATGAGAGAATGCATATCTAAGAGGTGATTGATCTTTTGGATGCACAAGATTTTAACAATTTTTTTGGAATGTGACGTCAAATACAATGAAGACTTAGTTAGAGTCTTCTACACAGGATTGTGTCGCACATATTATGTCCCAAGAAAGGTGGCTACTCACGGGTGGATCAAGCTGAGGTTCACTCGGTCTACATCTTTAAGAAAAAGATCAAGATCAACTGGCCTCATTACATTGCTAGTCGAATCTATTCGCTAAAGGATTCTGGTAGAGGAACCACTCTGTCATATGGGTCCTTTATACAATCGGTTCTCAATAATGCAAACATCACTATTCTAGGTATTCCCTATACATCCTTGACCACTGATCAAGAGTTCTGTCAAAAGATTCTGACTATGATTGGCTATATCTGGGATCCAAAAGATAGTCGCTATCGATTCATTATTAAGGCCACTAGTTCTCGGTTGGAAGAGTCTGACGAGAGTGATGAACACATAGAAGAAGCAGAAGAAGATGAAGAAGAAGAAGGTAGACATCCCATGGAAACCGATGACCGCTATGACATTGGTTGGCTAGACCAATCACCCTACTTGGTGCATGATAATAACCAAGGGTGGGGTGCCTGGCAACACACTGGTTGGACATCATTAGGTGCCAATTACATGCCACAAGCGTCAAATTGGGATCATCAAGACACCCTAGACTGGATTTATGTGCCTCCATATCCTCCGCGTCCCCAACAAAACACTGATGAACTCCTTGATATTATGAGGAGCATGCAGCTTGAACAACGTACCTTCATGTCTGCCCAAGATGAGTGGTTCTCACAATTGCATAACCAATTTCAAGCTCACACAGAAAACTTCAATTTCTTTACATCAGTTGTGATGGGTAGGATAGATGGCATAGTTGAAACTATAGCAGGACAACATCAGGCTCTTACTAACAGCTTCAACACTCTCAATCGAGCTGTTTTGGAGTATATGGAACGTGCTGATGCACAACTACCTCCACTTCCAGAATATCCCTTTCGAGGACGAGGCCATCACTTTAGGGGGAGGAGACCTTGAGGCTATCTTGAATATTTCAGTGTGCATCTAATTTTATCTTGTGTTCATTAACCTCTATTGTAGAATTCTTCTTGTAATTACTTGCTTTATGAAGACATGGTTACTGGTTGTTATGAAATAGTGAAAAATTTTGTTCTTTTGAGTGTCTTTCTATTTATCCATTTATATGTTTTCATTGACTTCATTATATGTGAATGTGTGTTGATGTCTAACCTGTTGCAAATGGCTTGAATTTGATTATCTCTCTTATAATATGCAATACATTAACCTCGATCTTCTTTCTTTTTGATGTTGTCAAAAGGGGAGAAGAATATCAAGCAGAAACATCACTTGTAAGACTTATTGAACATGCAAATTATATGCAGACAAATGCATCGAGTAATGGGGAGGAAGACACAATGCATTCTACACCAAGTTATATTGTTTTGCCATCATCAAAAAGGGGGAGTATGTGAGGGCATAGTTTCTCATAGTTAGCTATACTTGTTTTAATGATGTCAAAACTTACATAGGTAGGAAAATGTACTTTGGATGGTATCATTGTGTCGCATATGCATAAGTTATTCCTCTTGCGTCAAACATCGGTCAAAAACATTTTTAGATACATATAGAAAAAGTACAATATAGGTTTGATCATGTTGGTCTTGCTTGCAATATGGTGGAGTATCTCAAAAGTAGCTAAATACATGAAAATATGCATTTTTACATATTCTGTGTCTTTGAGTCGACTCAAAGGATGTTCTGATCGACTCATAAAGGTATTTTGCATGGTCTACTCTCAGGAGTGCCCGCGTCGATCCTCTGGTCGACTCATACTGTGTTCATTTCTGTCTGTCTAAATTTATATCCTTTGCATCGATGCATGACCTGTTCCAGTCGATGCAAAGTGTTGTGTTCTACACAATCTAAAATTCAGGAGAGCTCAGGTTGACCCTTCCCTTTCTATAGGTTGACCGCTCGCGCATTTTTCAGCAAATTTCTGTTATATGAAACTGTCAAAGTGTTTGTTAAGTTGGTTAATTGTTTTTGACTTGCATATATATATTGAGTTGGCTCATTCTTCATAAAAAAACAACAAGAAAAGTGAAAATAGACATTGATTTTGTTCTCACTATCTTCATCCTCTTCCTTGCATTTTATCAAAACTACACATAATCATTTTTGTTGTGCATTCTGCATTATTGAGGTGATAAAGTCCAAACATAGGATTGGGGTAATCAGGTTTGGGTTGAGAAATCAGTGGGTTTTTCTTGAATAAAACAGTTAGGGTTTTGTCCTCTAAGAATCTTGGATTTTGGGGGATTTTTTGCACGAATCGGTCCATCATAGATTCAACCGAGCGCAGGTAATCAAAGAACGAGAGGTTCTGTCGGTTTAGTAGCAGTAACTAGAGGATTGTGAGAGGAAAATTCGAGTTCGAAGCATTTGTGATTGAAATCAGCCGGGCAGGATTTGAAGACCACAGGATTGTTCAAAAGGTGTGTTGTAACCGGAGGTTTATTCATCGCGTTCGACGGACTTGATTCAGCTTGAATCAAGGGAAGAGAAGGAATAGGCTCTGCATTAACAATTGGGTTTGATTGTTTGAATTCTATTGCTTCTCTATAAACATTTGCAAACAGGTTATATATATATACAAGTCTCAATTCTATTTTTAGAATTGAGGGCAGATGTACCTCGAGCGAGGATGACGGGGGAACTGCCTTAACAAATTGGTAGTCTCTCTTTATTTTTCAATTGCTTAATTTATGAGTTTTTGTGCAATCAATTTAGTTGATCAAAATTCTGATGTGTGTAGTGCTGGACCATTTTTAGAAACCTTATTACAATCCTTGATTGTAATTGAATACTTTAGCAATTCACTCACATATTGAAATTCACTTGTGGTGCCTTGCACACCAAGTGTTTGACTAATTGCGTAAACAAAAACACTTGTGTTGTCTTTTAAATTGGGTTATATTTTTCATGCATTGGAAACAGTCCAACCTCATAGTGAATAAATTCTAATTGATGTGTGTTCAAATTAGTGATTCTGAAATCTCATTTTTACCGGATTCCATAGGCTTTGCGTATATCCGGCCTTTTCGGTAAAGGTTCATTTTAGACGAATCTAGTTCCTCGACGACTTCCGCCTAAAAACTTTTTAAAACCAAATATTGGTGAATGCCGACTCTGTTTTTAACAAGTGATCTATTCAACCCCCCCTTCTAGATCTGCGTTGTCGTCTAACACACAATACATCATCTAACTTTATTATTATGAAATTCTAGTATGCAGATCTCAGATGTCCTAAGAGATGCAAAGAACATTGATCTCTACTAAAACAGAACAAGGACAAAACATGACCATTTTAAATTCCTTTAAAAATTAACAATGTTATAACATCAGTTGCAACATCAGCAGACTGACAGAACTATTTATCTAACTATTTAAATTGTGCAGAATTGTAAATGCTGAAAGATAAATAACGCAATGAATTTTTAACCCAGCTCGGTGCAACATCACCTACATCTGGGGGCTACCAAGCCAGGAAGGAAATCCACTATTAGAATAATTAATTCAGAGCTAAACTCCCAGTTTACAACTCCTCACTTAATCTCTACCTAATGCAATTTCTGCATAGAACCCACTAGACAAGAGACACCTCTCACTCCTCACAGTCACAACAGTGATAACAATCCAATACAAAAAGAAAGACTTTAGAAGACTCTCTTCAAAGTCACAATACTTGATTTTTCTTAACAGCTTCAATCAAGAACAATACACTCTTGTTTAAAAGCTTCGAGTGAACAATTGACAATTAACATATAACAGCCTAAACTTGTCTACCACTATGCATCTAAAGATGCAAAGGGTGACTTACACAGTTACACACAAGATACTCTCAAAACCCTAAAACACAAAAACACACGTGAAGATTAAGTTACACCAACAGAACTCTTCACGACACATCTCTAAGTCAGTGACGAATCAGGATTGCCACTTCTGTATTTATAGGCAGCGTAACAGATAAAGATGTCACGACATCTGTCTTGACATCTTGATTAAAACACATGACAACAGTTCTGTCACCATAGCAGATAGATGTCACGACATCTGTCTTGACATCATGGTTAAAACACATGACATCAGTTCTGTCACCACAACAGATGGAGATGTTATAACATCTTGCTTAACATCAGTGCAAAATCATGTTTTACCAAAATTTAGCCAATCATAGAACCATGGACTATCATAGAATCATGGAACTAACAATCTCCCCCTTTGGCAAATTTTGGCTAAGACAACCAAACAAACTTATTAGGGCAGCAACAACAGTAGTTTTCTCACATGCATCCAGCCTCACAAACTATCATGCTCCCCCTTAATAGTTACATCCAGCAAGCAACACCAACACACTACTCTTCCCTTAGCAGTAGCAAAGTGCTATCACAATGTTGGTCATCATGTCAATACATGTGACATAACATCAGGACAACAGATAACATCAATACTTTACTCCCCCTTTTTAGTTAAAAATTGATAACAAATGGAGTAAGTGTGCATACATAAACTCAGATGCACACAAATAACAGAGCCAAACCCAAAAACTGAATCAAAACCACAACCTCCCAGGAGATAAACACAGACTAAATCAGATACATAAGCTGTTTGATCCCTAATCAATATAAGGACTGCACCACAGTAACAACAATCCATGTGCAATGACTTAACCACAGCTGAACTCTAGCTTTCAAATCACCCCCTGCTGAACTCACTCAAACACAGTAAAATCAATCCTGATTCCAGCCCATCATATATGACATTAACTCCAAGGCTTATTATTTCCATAGTAGTCCATATATAGGATACACATGAAGTTCTCAGTAGGACACAACAACAACAGCTTAACAGATCATCACAAACACCAGAACATCATAGAGAGAAAAAACTCTTATGTAGCTTCCTCAGAGACATAATGTAAATACAATAAAGAATCTTATGCACCAAGTCATTGAATCTTGAGTTCTTGCCTTGTCTGAAGCTGCACCTTCAGGAGTGACATTTTTGACATCACCAATTAAAGGATAATCAATTAAATACTTGCCATGTAGCAATTGATTTTAAATCCCCAATTTAAGACACAAATATATTCTGCAGAGAAAAATAAATTCTCCCAGACACAAACCAATGTTGGTTTGAACAGCGATGTAGCTACACATCATACATGTACACATCTCCCCTGTAAGGCATAATCAGCACTCCCCCTAAAAGAGAGAACCCAAACACATGAAGAACCACTTCATCACACACAACAACTTTACACTCCTTGCTTCACAACCCATACTAGACCAATTAGCAGAAGCAGTTGAAGGATAAAAATAACTGTCTGTAAGATTACTCAGATTCAGCTTTGAAGGACTAGAAACATCTCCAAGATGACAGGGTGAAAGTCCTTCCTTATGCACAAACTCAGAGCTAATGATGTCTTGATCTTCATCTTCACTAGTTGTCGCTACTGCGAAAAAAGGTGCCGGCAAAGATAGAAGAGTTGCCACCTATCGTTATTTATCCCAAACGAGGGAAAGGAAACGATCAGGGAAAAACCTAGCGAAAAGGGATAAGATCGGTCATCGCAACCAAATCTCGAGTTCGGGACTCGGTTACGCAAGGGGAAGGTATTAGCACCCCTCATGTCCGTCGTACTCGACGGGATCCACGCTTGGGTTGTCTAGTCTATGGGTGAAAAAACAAGATATCTACGACTTCTAAATCTAAACGGAAAGAAGTGACTTGATAGAGCATCACACTCTATGCCTACGTATTCCCTCGTGCAATGGGAAAGTCAGAGTCAACGTAGTTCGGGAAACTACGGGGGGATTTGCTCGCCAAGACATCGTGTCTTGTGCATACATATTCTCATATAGCATAAGAAATAAGAGCAAAAACATAGTTCATTCTAACTACGGGACAAAAGGGTGTTCTTGATCACACGGGGGTGAGAGAAAGGATTGACGATACTAGCTTACACATTCTAGCAGTTAGGTGTATGCTGATCGACCATTGGAGCCTTAGGCGTTACCTGTTTGCGGTAGAATGAACGTAGTATGTCATTGGTTTAAGGGTACGGGGACCTACGGGAACTAGAACTACGGTCTGGTCTCAATCACGCTAGGGTAAGAGAAAGGGAAAGATTAGTCGTCAGCGGGGAAGTCTCGATCGCACAGCAGTGAGAGAACAGAGAAGTTAGTTGTTAGTGTGCTTACCAAGACGCCGCGTCTTGTGCTTACGTATTCTCGTCTGGTACGAGAAATCATAGCAGCTGTAGTTCAGCTAACTACAGGAAATGGGAAGAGTGCTCGCTAGGATTATCGCAATCCTATGCCTACGTACTCTCAACATGTATGAGAGATCAGAACGAACGTAGTCCGGCCTAACTACGGAAAGACTGTCTCGATTGCACGGGGCCAAGAGAAGAGATCTCAATCTCCAGGATGCGAGAGAAAAGGGTTTCAATCGCACGGGGGCTAGAACAAAGAGGAAGCAGGCCTAACACACCCAAACGGGAAGGAACTCGGGACACACACGCAAGAACCTAAGGCGTAGGAGCGAGTGCGTCGCATATCGTCCTAAGGACATACGCTAAACACTCTAGACAAGTGAGAGGCAGCCACCCACTCATCATTTCCCACGTATCTAACGCTCTCACAACACTCGACGGTTCCATAAAGACTCGAATAAGAAAGATGTTATCGAACAGAGCGGTTCTGTTGGCCCTTGATATTATGCGCAAGTTCCATTCGAATCTTCTCCTCTTTTGGTCCTTGATGATGATGTTTCGAATCAGAACCAATGTAACGCTAAACCGTCATAATTTGACTTATAAATGAAGTCAAACTCAAAGAGGTAGCGTATTGATATCCGTGTCAAAGACAAGATAGATAAATGATATTGAGAATCATTCTCCAATTGAATCGTGTCACACGGAACAAACCAGTCAAAAAAATAAAATCAGAAGGAGGAGAGAAAAAAGTGGTCTCGGATCCTACATTATCCATCAACAATTCGATTAATAACGGTTTACGGAAGTCTCGTCATTGACCTACAAAACAAAAATGAGAAAAATCCAATGAAATCAACTTCTAAAACTGGCAATAAACTCCTAATAGAAAACTCTAAAGAAATATTAAAAGAAATTGCATATAGAAAATAGAATACAAAATTCTATATAAAACTTTATATACCCTAAAAGAAAATAGAATATAAAACTAGAAGATAAAATATATATACAATATATGCATCATGTTCTAAAAGAAAATAATATCTAAAATATAGAACATAAATTCTATGTAAAAATATATGCAATATTCTAAAAATAAAATAGCAAGAAAATACAATACAAAATATTAAAGTATTTACAAAAGAAAATATAGCAGGGGGGAGATAAGGAAAATAAAGGTGTAGTCCAGTGAAAGCCACACGGTTGGGCTTAAGGGCCCACGATCTTAACACACAAAAAACAGCAAGGGTGTGCATGTGGGAAGAATGGGTTGTAGGCTGAAACTGAAGCAATTGGGCTTCACGACCCACTAACCAAGCCTGAGTCTAAGGCTTCCTTTCATCTTCCTTCTCGTTTTGCCTACGTCTGAAACCCTAACCCTAAACCTCCGCCGCTGTCTTCATATCTTCAACATCTCTCCACCTCAAATCTCTGCTTCTTCCCATACACTTTCCTCCATTCAACACGAGAACTTTGTCTTTCTTAGCTCAATCTTGAGCTCATCTCCTTCTTCAAGTTAAACAAACACAAACCTGTTAAAGATCCATGAATCTGAAAGTGTTACTTCGTAATCTGGAGATTGTGAAATGAATCGTTGCTAGCATGTTTGAAGATGCCATTACTGATTAATCTTCAGATGATATTAATGGAAGATCTTAAATGTTCCTTGATGAGTGTTGCATGTTAATGGATCATGATTTGCATGTCGAAGAATCATAGCTCTGAAGGCGTTGGTTCGTGACGTTGATGAATTCATGATTGCTGAGTTCAGATCTGCGTTTTGCGTTTGAATCTGAGGATGACGAAGTTTGTTGGAGAAAATCTGGAGGAAGATATGATGAAGGTTCGTAATCTGAAGAAGATACGAAAACAATGATGATTCGAAGGTTTGTTCATGCACTTGATGAAGTTTGTATGATCTTCTGTAAGACTGTATGTGAAGAAGATGAAGTTCATATGGATCTTGATGAAGATTCCGGAAAAAAGATGAAGTTTCGAGATCTGAACAATAACTCATGACGAAGTTTCGAGATGTGAATTCGTCTGGAAAAAACGATGCAGATCCATGAGTTCGAAGGTGATGATCCACGAGAACGGTGAAGAGTCTTGGAAGTTTGTTAATGGCGAGTTTGAAGAGGTAGATCTAATGATTTGCGCGTTGACGGTGATGGACTGCGTTTTTTTAGTTAGATCTGTGAAGTTTCGATGGAGGCGTGAGGTGAGGAAGGATTTTCAGAAGTTTTGTGGAGGTGTTTGGATTTTGAGAATCTTCACGAAGTAGATGAAGGCTTGATGAGTTCTTGAATAAAATGGAGAACACCATGACTTTCTGGAAAAAACTTGTAAACAGATGATGAATGCTTGATGAAGGTGGTTAAAGATTCATGAATGCGCTTGAATATTTTTGGGGAAAGATCATGATGATTGATGGCGAAATCTGGCGAATTGCATGAAGAAACGATGAAGATCATGGAGGATCTTGATGAACAAGTTGAAGATCTTGAAGAAAATCTGGAAAATGATGGATGAAGGTTTGAACATTGATGAGAAGATCTGGAAAATATGAAGAAGATCTTGTATGAATCTGGCAAAATCCGAAAGAAACGGTTATGAACGGATGAACATTGTTGCTGAATCTTGAAAATTGGCGAAGATCGTCCGTAGATCTGGAAAATTGTATGAACATTGATGAAGAAGATGAAGATTTCGGTGGAGGTTGAATTTTCCGGCGATGGTTACGGTTGCGAGCGGTGGCGCATGATTTCTCCGGTGAATGGTGGTTTGTGTTTGCATGGATGAGGTGAGGTGGCAGCATGGAAGGAGAGAGGAAGCGTGATGTGTCACACATGCAAGGTGAGTGGGGTTAGTGGGACATGTGGCAGCCAGAGAAGAGAGAGAATGCTGAGTGATTTATATAATGACAAGTGGCGCTGAGATGGATCATGGGCCTGCGAAACTGGACTTATGGACCCAAATTAAAGACTAATTAACTGACTAAAATGATGATTAACATGCTAACGAAAATTGATTAAATGCTGGTTAATTAAAACCTATATTAAACTAATTAACTAATTAACTAATGTCAATTAACCAAATAATATCCTAATCAAAATTCTAACCAAATACAATCTAGATTAATAAAATCTAAAGAAAGAATCTAAATTCCTCTAAAATATTAAGGGACCTAATATTCCACTAAGCAATTAATGTTCTAAAGATACTATTTAAAATCTATCTAAAAAACAATTAATTCTATAAGCTCTAAAAAATAGAAAATGCTATTAACATTTATTAAAATTCTAAAAATTTATTTAAAATTTAAAAATAGCTAAAAAATCTATTAATATTATAGAAAAAAACAATTAACCTCTAGAAACTATTTTAAAATCTAATAAAATCTAAAAAGCTATTTAAAAATCTAATTTCTACACCAAAATTAGGAAATAAAATCGGCGAATATAAAATGCGAGAATGCACTAAGATAACAATATAGACTGAATCACCGGGAAAAACATACTTCCAAAATAATCCTCCTTATTCGAACTGGTTTGAATCACCTGAAGCGTGAGAAGAGGGTTGTAATCCCGATAAAATCAATCCGGCTAAAAAATGCACTGTATGCGGTATGCATATGCAAATGCAAAATAAATCGAAACATAAGTCAAATTGCGAGAAACGGTCGGTCAAATTTTGGGGTGCAACAACTGCCCCTATTCAAACGGCTTGGACCTGAAGGGTTGAAAAGTGAACGACTTTCAAACATTCAACGGTAAAAGACGGTTGAATACCAAAGAAACCGGAAATTTGCCAACCGCTGAAATAAACTGCAACTCTGATTAGGGAGAAAATATCCGGAAAAACTGAATCCAGTTGCAACGGCAACAAGCTGACTGATCATCTGATAAAGAATACCTGACTTCACCGTCAGTCATCTGTGTAACACCACAGGCATCGAATCCGAAGGCCAGATCAACACGCAGTTGATAACTTCACATCATCTAATAGTAGACAGGAAGAAAAATCATACTGACATCGTGTAAAGGAAGACGGAAAGACACCAAAACATTCACATCGTCTAAGGATAGACAGAAAGAACAACCAATACTCACATCATCTAAGGATAGATAGAAAGACACCAAAACGTTCACATCGTCTAGGGATAGACAGAAAGAACAACCAATACTCACATCGTCTAAGGATAGACGGAAAGACACCAAAACGTTCACATCGTCTAGGGATAGACAGAAAGAAGTTTGTTCGAAGAACCACATCGTCAATAGGAATCGACGACAAGAAAAATCCAACCCATAGATCACGTCAATGAACTTCAAAACCACTCAGCAACTTTCAGAATTCTTTCGTCAATAGAAATTGATGGAAAGAAAAATATCTTCAAAGGGCCACATTGTCAATAGGAATTGACAGAAACAAAAACCATCTTCAAAGAGCCATATCGTCATTAGGAAATGACAACAAGGAAATCCAAACATTCTTCAAAGAGCCACAATGTCAATAGGAATCGACAACAGGAAACCCTCTTAAGACATCATCTCATCCAATAAACAGAAAGAAAACCATGTCCGAAACTCACATCGTCTAAGGATAGACGGAGAGAAAACCATATCCAAATCTCGCATCGTCTAAGGATAGACGGAGAGAAAACCTGCTGGGGGAACACATCGTCAATAGGAATTGACGAAAAGAAAATTTGTTGTCATCAGAGGACTGATGGACACAACATAACCGACGTATGATCTGGAACCCGAGTAAACTGATGAGCTGTCTAAATAAAGTTGTTGGATAAATTCCCCTGTATTGATTGAAGAGTGATTCAAGTTGCCACGGAAAGCTGACAGAAATCCGGCTTATGCTTCGTATGCATATATTTTAATTTTCTATGGCGTAATGCTCCATACGAAATGGAAATGCTACGCATTTGAGGATGAAATGAAAAGATGATGCAAATATGATGACTATATGCAAAAATGTAGATGCAGGCTTGGGCTGCCAGGGAAAGCTGGATACAACAGAACCGTTCTAGCAAAATAAATGCTGAAGACGAAGTCAACTCCGTTGGGGATAACCAGGTTTGCCAAGTATGATTGGACTTTGCTGGAGAAAACAGACGAAGTCTTCCTGCGTACCAATTGGAATTGGATTTTGGAAGGATGCGCCAATATGGATTGGGCTTCCTGAGGTTTGCCAATAGGAATTGGACTTTAGGAATGATCTGCAAAGGGTCAGGTACGACTGACGCTGGTATCCTGTCTGAATTCAAAGCTTTTTGGTTGAAGGGTCAAGGGATAGTAGCACGACTTCCCGACATTTGTCTTGAACTTGAAGGTTTGATTGAACCTGCTAGAATAGCTTTGAGTAGCTCTGATGATGCGGAGAGGAACGATTCCTTTGTTTCCCTATATGCCCCAGCCTGTGGGATTTCTGTAGAACATATTCCTTACAAGGAAACCTGAAATTTTTGTACCCTGATGGCTTGAAAAGAAGTGCTTCAGCACTTTGAACCTCAAGGAGGTGCTTCACATTAATTGCCTTCTGGTTGAGGATAGCTTTTTGGGGTGACTTGCCCCAGCCTCGGAACGACTTTGCCCCTGATTAGCTGATATGTGGAGCAGTACCCTTTGGCTGCGAGAGATTTACTGAATCTCGACCCGACTGCCTCAGATTAACTGGCTTTTGAATGGCTGACTCCCATGCTTTGATCATTTGATATAGCTTGCCCTGGTTCGGCGGAATATTCAGGCATTCTGCATTCTATCTTGATCAAACTTTCCACTATGGAAACTTTCCTGCTGTCAAGCGCTTACTCGCAAGTAAAATAAATTGTTCTGCATAAAAGATATATTAAATGCAATGCATATGTCAGTTCTGAAATCCAAGTCTGTTCACTGGAAAAAATTGTGACATATAATGAACGAATCATTTGTCAGAATGTCAACATTAATACAACGCTGTAAGAGGAATCCTTTTGGAAGTCAGTTTCGACGCGATCTTTACCGAAGTATGCTCTCGAAACAATCCTGCTTCAATTAGGACTTTTTCAAGTTGTAACTTGGCCAGGTTCACGGTTTGAAAGAAAGGATATAAGGCTCAAAATTCATTTTAACCCACCCAATCTCCGTGATGTTCTCCAATCCTATAATCAGCTAATTTGACACTAGCGCTCACCTTTTAAAGATTGGATGACAGGAGTGGTGGTTCGGGAAACCACAAGTTTTTGGGAGTGACAGTCACTCGTTGTTCGTCTTTTGGTGCCTAGAGTCACACGACTTATTTTTCAAGGATTTTTCTTTTATAATCCTTTTCGCTTTTCCCTAATTTTTTCCTGGACTAACTCCATTGAGATTCTTTTGATTTTGAAGTCCAGCGGGATGCCCTAATTTTTGCCTAAGTCGCTTGTTTTCAAGTTCGACTTAGCAGGCTTCTTCTTTTTCCTTTTTTTCTTTTTTCTGAACAAATCGCGTGACACCGGCTTGTTTGACCTGTTAAAGGGATTGTGACTGTTTCACCCCTTGGTCGGCGATGAATAACCATTGCGGTTTTTTAGGTACGACCTATATAGGTGTGATTTATCCTCGAACAGAAACACTCCTTGTGCGATTTGGACGCTCGGTCAAATTAGCTAACACCTACCCTGCCCCGGGTTATGATTGAGGGTTTTTTCGTTTTCAGAAAGAAACTCCTACTACTAGGCTCAAAGGGGTTGACAAGGGATTATCCTCCTTATATCTCTGGTGTTTAGGAATTTGAAACAATGCATGTACATCATCAACAGGTTTTATTCAAAAGCATACATTCAGAAGCTTGTGCGTCTTTCGATTTTGTCATCCTCCCTCGGATTCCGCTTAAACAAGTGTTTGACATCAGTTAAAACATTGAGTGAACACGAATGGATTAAATCAAAACATGCATATTCATTTCATTATCAATATCCATTGAAAACAATATAAGTTTTACAAATGCAATTTGCGCTTTAACAGAAAAGAAACTACAAATACAAAGAAATGACATGATAAAACACAGATTACCGGCTTCTTGGAACCGGGCTTTTCGAACTTGATTTTTTGCTGAGCCAGCCATCATTAGAATTGCTCATCGAAGTCAGCCTGATACTCCTATGAACATCTGCTCTTGGTGAATTCTTCCATAACATGAACTGATACACCCACCTGGCTGGATGAAGGAAGGTCGTTAATATGAATACCCTGAGGTGTGATTAAGATCTTGTTGGAATCCAGCAGAGTCTGAACTTGGCTTCTAAGCACCTTACAGTCTTCAGTTGAATGCCCCTGTGCCCCAGCATGGTACTCACAGTGGGCGTTGACATCGAAAACTGGCGGATACAGAGGAATCTCCGGATTAATCTTCTTTGGCACTATTAATCCACCCTTGATCAAATCCAGCAACAACTGACTATACAATATCAGTAACTGAGTAAAATGCCTCTCAGGATTCCTTGGTCTCCGTCGGGCATGCTGACGCGGTTGACGATGGTATGACAGCTGACTCTGGAGGGGAACAAATATCTGACACACAGACCCAACAGGTTGCTGACTTTGAATACTCGAAGTGCCTGAAAACTGAACCTGAGGTGTATCATGTTCTGGGATAGCATCACTTCCTTTCTCCCATTCTTCTTGCGAACTGACAACTGATTCGTTTTCATCAACTGAGATAAAGGGGACGTCTCGAATCTTTCTGTTCTTGAGTCCGCTCTCAACACGTTCCCCCGTTATCATTAAGTCAGTAAAGTTCGAAGTTCTACCACTGATCATCTTGTCAATGTAATGGCCTTTCAAAGTACCCAAGAATATGTCAACCAACTCTCTGTCCAGAAGTGGGGGTTGAACACGAGCAGCTAATTCTCTCCATCTCTGCACATATCCTTTGAAGAATTCGTTGTCCGCCTGAGATAATTCTTGCAACTGCGTGCGGCTGGGAGTCATGTCAAGGTTGTAGTTGTATTGCTTCACGAAGGTATTGGCTAAATCTGACCATGATCTGATGCAATCACTCTTCAACTGCATATACCAATTCAACGATGCTCCACTCAGACTGTCTTGGAAACAGTGAATCATAAGCTGATCATTATGGACATGTGAGGTCATTTTCCTGCAGATCATCACCAAATGCTACTTCAGACAACTATCCCCTTTGTACTTCTCAAAATTTGGCATCTTGAATTTTGGAGGCATCACAAGGCCTGCCACCATACACATGTTCGAAGCATTCAGATCAAGAGTATTCTGACTCATCAGGGTGTTAAATCCAACAGCCGATATCTTCTCATAAACTCAACTGTCTGTGGGTCCTTAGCATTAGTCTTCGGAACAGCCCTCTGAGAATCTGACACAGGGAAAGTGAAATTCTGATAGTCTGTGTCATGGAGAGAAGATGCATCTTTATCTCTGATAGGGATCTGCACAGGCTGAGCTTGAGCAACATTATTCACTGGAGTTCTATGAATATTAGCCTTTCCTCTAGTCATAGCTGTCATGGCTTCCATGAGTTGTCCCAACTGATTCTTCATCAATTCAAACTCTGCCCTTGTAACAACCAAGTTCTGCTCTCCTGAGTTCATGATTCTTCCAGAAGTTAGTTCAAGTCCAATGCGAATGTCGGGAAATCAACTGCGGGTTGGACAAAAGACGGGTAAGCTCTCTGTTCTGGATGAGGATGGATATGCAACCATGAGATGCACGTGAAATGCAATGCAAGATGCAACAAACACGGGATCACAGCCCCCACAAAGCTCTGAATACTGATGCGCTGCTGACTGGAAAAGTTTGCTCTGAAGAGAGAAACCAAAATACCGGGTTGGCTGGAAGTCAAGTTTCCTGTAAAACCCTTCCCATTCTCAGGTATGGACCTAATCACTGACAAGGTACGACATCCTATGTGTTCATCAGCGTCACAGACTTTCAAGAAACGATGATACGTTCACCATTTTTGGTTTGGCATCATAATCTCCCGAAGAGGCCTCACTTAGCTGAATCACAAGTGATCGGTCCCCAGAGTCGACAACCCTCAGATCTGAAATCCTCTCAACTTCCCACTGGGCTGGAAAGAAAGTCATCAAAGAGAATCTCGTCTGAGCGCGAATTTCAAGGGAACTAGTGCATGCCTAACATATAGGTTCACCACTACTTTCCACTACTAATGCTATGTTTGTACTCAAGCCTGGGTTTTGGCTTATCTCTCAAAGGAACAACCACCCAACAACACAACTGCAATAGATAATAATATAGTGCGGAAAATGTAAATACAACAATATAGAAAATACAACACACACTATAAACACCCAAAGACAAGCAAACAAGCGCTAGGATTGACTCGCATAGGGGACCGTTGGAATCCCCAACAGAGTCGCCAGCTGTCGCTACTGTGAAAAAAGGTGCCGGTAAAGACAAAAGAGTCGTCAGCTATCGTTATTTATCCCAAACGAGGGAAAGGAAATGATCAGGGAAAAACCTAGTGAAAAGGGATAAGATCGGTCATCGCAACCAAATCTCGGGTACAGGAGTCGGTTACGCAAGGGGAAGATATTAGCACCCCTCATGTCCGTCGTACTCGACGGGATCCACGCTTGGGTTGTCTAGTCCATGGGTGAAAAAACAAGCTATCTACGGCTTCTAAATCTAAACGGAAAGAATTGACTCGATAGAGCATCACGCTCTATGCCTATATATTCCCTCGTGCAATGGGAAAGTCAGAGTCAACGTAGTTCGAGAAACTACGGGGGGATTTTCTCACCAAGACATCGCGTCTTGTGCCTACGTATTATCATCTAGCATAAGAAATCAGAGCAAAAACGTAGTTCAGGCTAACTACGGGATGAAAGGGTGTTCTCGATCACACGGGGATGAGAGAAAGGATTGACGATACTAGCGTACGCATTCTAGCAGTTAGTTGTATGCTGCTCGACCATTGGAGCCTTAGGTGTTACCTGTTTGTGGTAGAACAGACGTATTATGTCATTGGTTTAAGGGTACGGGGACCTACGGGAACTAGAACTACGGTCTGGTCTCAATTGTGCCAGGGCAAGAGAAAGGGAAAGATTAGTCATCAGCGGGGAAGTCTCGATCGCACGACAGCGAGAGAACTGAGAAGTTAGTTGTTAGTGTGCTCGCCAAGACGTCGCGTCTTGTGCCTACATATTCTCGTCTGGTACGAGAAATCTGAGCAGCTGTAGTTTAGCTAACTACAGGAAAGGGGAAAAGTGCTCGCTAGGATTATCTTAATCCTATGCCTACGTACTCTCAACAGGTATGAGAGATCAGAGCGAACGTAGTTCGACCTAACTACAGAAAGACTGTCTTGATTGCACAGGGGCAAGAGAAGAGATCTCAATCTCCAGGATGCGAGAGAAAAGGGTTTCGATCGCACGGAGGCGAGAACAAAGAGGAAGCATTCCTAACACGCCTAAACGGGAAGGAACTCGGGACACACACACAAGAACCTAAGGCGTAGAAGCGAGTGCGTCGCATATCATCCTAAGGACATATGCTAAACACTCTAGACAAGTGAGAGGAAGCCACCCACTCATCATTTCCCAAGTATCTAACGCTCTCACAACACTCGACGGTTGCATAAAGACTCGAATAAGAAAGATGTTATCGAACGGAGCGGTTTCGTTGGCCCTTGACATTATGCGCAAGCTCCATTCCAATCTTCTCCTCTTTTGGTCCTTGATGATGACGTTTCGAATCAGAACCAATGTAACGCTAAACCGTTATAATTTGACTTATAAATGAAGTCAAACTCAAAGAGGTAGCGTATTAATATCCATGTCAAAGACAAGATAGAGAAATGATATTGAGAATCATTCTCCAATTGAATCGTGTCACACGGAACAAACCAGTCAAAAAAATAAAATCAGAAGGAGGAGAGAAAAAAGTGGTCTCGGATCCTACATTCTCCATCAACAATTCGATTAATAATGGTTTACGGAAGTCTTGTCATCGACCTACAAAAAAAAGAAGAGAAAAATCCAATGAATTCAACTTCTAAAATTGACAATAAACTCCTAATAGAAAACTCTAAAGAAATATTAAAAGAAATTGCATATAGAAAATAGAATACAAAATTCTATATAAAACTCTATATACCCTAAAAGAAAATAGAATATAAAACTAGAAGATAAAATCTATATACAATATATGCACCATGTTCTAAAAGAAAATAATATCTAAAATATTGAACATAAGTTCTATGTAAAAATATATGCAATATTCTAAAAAGAAAATAGCAAGAAAATACAATACAAAATATTAAAGTATTTACAAAAGAAAATACAGCAGGGGGGAGATAAGGAAAACGGAGGTTTAGTCCAGTGAAAGCCACACGGTTGGGTTTAAGGGCCCACAATCTTAACACAAAAAAAACAGAAAGGGTGTGCATGTGGGAAGAATGGGGTGTAGGATGAAACTAAAGCAATTGGGCTTCACGGCCCACTAACCAAACCCGAGTCTAAGGCTTCCTCTCATCTTCCTTCTCGTTTTGCCTACGTCTGAAACCCTAACCCTAAACCTCTACCGTCGTATTCGTATCTTCAACATCTCTCCGCCTCAAATCTCTGCTTCTTCCCCTACACTTTCCTCCATTCAACATGAGAACTTCGTCTTTCTTAGCTCAATCTTGAGCTCATCTCCTTCTTCAAGTTAAACAAACACAAACCTGTTAAAGATCCATGCATATGAAAGAGTTACTTCGTAATTTGGAGATTGTAAAATGAATATTTGCTAGCATGTTTGAAGATGCCGTTGCTGATAAATCTTCAGATGATATTAATGGAAGATCTTGAATATTCCTTGATGAGTGTTTCATGTTAATGGATCATGATTTGCATGTCGAAGAATCATAGCTCTGAAGGCGTTGGTTCGTGACGTTGATGAATTCATGATTGCTGAGTTCAAATCTGCATTTTGCGTTTGGATCTGAGGATGACGAAGTTTGTTGGAGAAAATCTAGAGGAATATATGATGAAGGTTCGTAGATCTGAAGAAGATACGAAAATGATGAAGATTCGAAGGTTTGTTCATGCATTTGATGAAGTTTGTAGATCTTCTGGAAGACTATATGAGAAGAGGATGAAGTTCATACGGATCTTGATAAAGATTCCGGAAAAAAGATGAAGTTTCGAGATCTAAACAATTACTCATGTTCTTCAGATTCGAATGATAACTCATGACGAAGTTTCGAGATGTGAATTCGTCTGGAAAAAACGATGCAGATCCATGAGTTCGAAGGTGATGATCCACGAGAACGGCGAAGAGTCTTGGAAGTTTGTTAATGGCGAGTTTGAAGAGGTAGATCTAATGATTTACGCAATGACAGTGATGGATTGTGGTTTTTTTAGTTATATCTATGAAGTTTCGATGGAGGCGTGAGGTGAGGAAGGATTTTCAGAAGTTTTGTGGAGGTGTTTGGATTTTGAGAATTTTCACGAAGCAGATGAAGGCTTGATGAGTTCTTGAATAAAATGGAGAACACCATGACTTTCTGGAAAAAACTGGTAAATAGATGATGAACGCTTGATAAAGGTGGTTAAAGGTTCATGAATGTGCTTGAATATTTCTGGGGAAAGATCATGATGATTGATGGCGAATTCTGGAGATTTGCATGAAGAAACTAGGAAGATCATGGAGGATCTTGATGAACAAGTTGAAGATCTTGAAGAAAATCTGGAAAATGATGGATGAAGGTTTGAACATTGATGAGTAGATCTGGAAAATATGAAGAAGATCTTGTATGAATCTGGCAAAATCCGGAAGAAACAGTTATGAACAGATGAACATTGTTGCTGAATCTTGAAGATTGGCGAAGATCATCCGTAGATCTGGAAAATTGTATGAACATTGATGAAGAAGATGAAGATTTCGGTGGAGGTTGAATTTTCCGGCGATGGTTACGGTGGCGAGCGGTGGCGCATGATTTCTCTAGTGAATGGTGGTTTGTGTTTGCATGGATGAGGTGAGGTGGCAGCATGGAAGGAGAGAGGAAGCGTGATGTGTCACGCATGCAAGGTGAGTGGGGTCAGTGGTACATGTGGCAGCCAGAGAAGAGAGAGAATGCTGAGTGATTTATATAATGACAAGTGGCGCGGAGATGGATCATGGGCCTGCGAAACTGGACTTATGGATCCAAATTAAAGACTAATTAACTGACTAAAATGATGATTAACACGCTAACGAAAATTGATTAAATGCTGGTTAATTAAAACCTATATTAAACTAACTAACTAATTAACTAATGTCAATTAACCACATAATATCCTAATCAAAATTCTAACCAAATACAATCTAGATTAATAAAATCTAAAGAAAGAATCTAAATTCCTCTAAAATATTAAGGGACCTAATATTCCACTAAGCAATTAATGTTCTAAATAAACTATTTAAAATCTATCTAAAAAACAATTAATTCTATAAGCTCTAAAAAATAGAAAATGATATTGACATCTATTAAAATTCTAAAATTCTAAAAACTTATATAAAATCTAAAAATAGCTAAAAAATCTATTAATATTCTAGAAAAAAACAATTAACCTCTAGAAACTATTTCAAAATCTAATAAAATCTAAAAAGCTATTTAAAAATCTAATTTCTACACCAAAATTAGGAAATAAAATCTAGGAAATTAAATCGGCGAATATAAAATGCGAGAATGCACTAAGATAACAGTATAGACTGAATCAACGGGAAAAGCACCACTTCCAAAATAATCCTCCTTATTCGAACTGGTTTGAATCACCTGAAACGTGAGAAGAGGGTTGTAATCCCGATAAAATCAATCCGGCTGAAAAATGCACTGTATGCGGTATGCAGATGCGAATGCAAAATGAATTGAAACATAAGCCAAATTGCGAGAAACGGTTGGTCAAATTTTGGGGTGCAACACCAGCCATACAAGACAAAACACTTGGATAGAGGCCCAAAAATTTGATTTGATCCATTGATATCCAATGACAGAACCAAAAAAATACACTGTCAGGTTCACCATGAGCTAGAGCAGTCACATAATGTCACAACATCTTGTTTGACATTCCATCCTCATAGAGGCATACAATCACAAACTGCTTAAAACCACAAACAATCTTGAAACATACTATTGCAACAACAGATCCTAGAAGTATAACTCCCTATATCAAGGATAACTAGTGCTCTTTTCTAAAAGCACGTGACTGGAAAACATAAGATTCATCTTCATGTCTTCAAGAGCTCACTTTTTGTTCAACATCCCTGCTGAACTCATTCACTTACTGCTTGAACCACAAGCCACTAGTACACCCATCAGATAGAAGCTCTCCCATATCTTCTATAAAAGCTTCTCCTTACAACAAGAAATACCCAAGATCACCACATTGTCTCTCATGACCAACTCCATGCTCATACAGTGAGAAGGCACCAAACTGCTCCATTTCTTTCTAGAGTTACCCCTTCTCCACAAGAATTCTAGCCGGAGTCAGAGAACAAGATAGACACCCCATAATCCAAGACATTCTTTCCTCATCATTCTCCCCTATGATAAGTTAGAACACTTCTGGTTTAACTGGTGAATATTCACTTCCATTAACACATCATAATCTAGACTTTCATGCAGTCAACCAATGATCCACTCCAGTCTTGTACAATACCTTCACATCATACTCCAAGACATCCTTTTTACCTCATCATTCTCCCGTATGACAAGATAGAGTACTTAGTCAAGATGTGAACCACAAGTTCCACAACAGATCTTCAAGTCCTTCTCCAAGGCAAAACAAACCAGATGATACATATCATAGACACAACATCCAATGGTTCTTTATATGCCCACAACTGGACTTACTACTGCCTAGTAATCCAACTGAAGATCTTCAGAGAACACAGCTGCACCAGCTTGATCAAATACATCTCCAAAAGAAGGTAATCTTCCATAAGAAAATTAGGGCTTCTACCACAAGCACCAATATATGAACAGAACCAGAACCTTCTTTGATCTTCAACCAACTACCCTTCTGCACAAGAGTAATTAGTTCCAAGCTCTCTACTTGGAATCACATTAGAGACCAACCAAATGCCACTGTTTGGTTAACTCAGCTTCTTTCAGAGCTCTAGAACATCTAAGAAAACTTGATCTTCATATCCTACATGCTCCAAGGAAACTTAGATACACCAAGACTTGGACCTGTAACATCTACTTCTTCTTATAGCTCCTGCAAACTGAAGTTTCTGCTTGATGTCACAACATCTGATCAGACATCCTGATGGAGAGTTCAGGATTTCATTCTGCCACTTAGAATAACCTTCTCCATATAACAGAAAAAGAGTTCCATGTTCTCATAGACTTGATTAATGATATCAGGTTTGAGTAGACAACCTCTATTCTGCAATAACTACCTTTGAAATGCATTTGCTCCAGAAAACTCCTCTTTAGAGAAACCAAACATGCCAAAGATTGATTCTTCAGAGAAGATTAGTCACAAGAAATCTTTACAGAAGGAATCCTGCTTTCCTTAAGTAGAGACTTCTTCAGAACGTCATAGATAAATGCCACTTATCATTGACCTCCAAGATGAGCAAGGTCACATGCTCCTATGTACTTAGATCAGAAATAAACTGACCCAAGCAGTGCTATCACCAGCACCATGTTCTAGACAAGTTTCTTGCTAGGAAACTTTCTAGATAAATATCAGATGCTTCTAGTAGAGACTAGAACACACATGCTGCACTATAATAAACTGATCCAAGAAGGAATGTCTTCATCTTCACTTCCATCAGCACTACCTTCTAGCCTTAGTTTCTTGCCAAGAACCTTACTAGAGTAATGACAGATCCTACCACACATGTGTATGGTACCAAGATCATCAGCTATATCTCCTTTGATCTAGTGATTCACTCCTCGAATCAACATAATTCTGCACAATCTCTGCTGATGGAATGTCTCAACATCTGGTTGAACATCAGATCCTCAAACAGATCAAGGGCCTGATACTTGTGCTACAACTAATGAGACAACTTGATCATCAACTAAGGATAATCCATTAAATATTTGAGAATATCTCAAATAAAAATGAATCTTAAATCCTTATAATAAATCCTTCTCTGAACTTCATGGATAACCAATTAAATACGTGTGTAGTCCACAAAATAGCAACTGATCTTAGATCCACACAACTTGTTGAGAAGACCATCTGATAGATATTTACACTTCACTAATACCAGAAGTATTCTTTAGTATAAGTATCTTCAATGTTGAAACAACAAGGCTGCCACCTTTGACTCAACCTGCATATGACTTCCTCTTGCTAATAGGGCTCTGGAAAAACATGAATGGTGAAAATAAATCACCTCCCATTATATCATTTATCAGCACTAGAGACCTTCAGAAATCCTTTTTCAGCATGAGAACCAGATTATCTCCCTGAGAGAGCTCTTCTCTTCAAATTGACTTCAAGGTACAAGAAAAAGACCAATCTTCCAAGTATGAAGTTAGTAATAACATATATCAACAAACAACTCTCTTCATTCCATTGCTCCCGACGTTGGAATGACTAGAGCTTTCAGAAACATTGATATCAGAGTTCTTCCATCAAAAAAATATGCAGCGGAACCACCAAAAGAACCTCCTCAACATGCCCTGAACAAGATGTCAAAACATCTTATAAGACACCATACAGAGGAAGAAGCCACTCCTCCTTGAGTGTATGATCTGATCTATCCAAGAAGAACATTCAACAAATCACAGAGGCTCCTATATCAGAGAGCACAGTGTCGCATCGCTGCGAAGAGGGGCTGGCAATGACATAAGAGTCGCCACTGTTCGTTATTTATCCCAAAAGAGGGAAAGGAAACAATCAGATAAAACCTAATGAAAACGGGAAAAGACGAGTCATCGCAACCATGTCTAGGGTTCGGGAGTCGGTTACACAAGGGGAAGGTATGAGCACCCCTCACGTCCGTCGTACTCGACGGGATCCATGCTTTGTTGTCTATCTAAAAGGGTGTTGACTATCTAAGCTACAGCTCAGGGACAAAAGAAAAGAAAAGAGACTCGATAGAGCATCACCGCTCTATGCCTACGTATTCCCTCGTGCAATGGGAAAGTCAGAGTCAACGTAGTTCGGCTAACTACGGGTGAAAGTGGGGAAGGTTGCTCGCCAAGCATCGCTGTCTTGTGCCTACGTATTCTCGTCTGGTACGAGAAATCAGAGCAAACATAGTTCGGGCTAACAAGAACACCGGTTGGTTCAAATGTTTTACCTGAGTAGGGTTAAACCTTAGTTCTAGCAGTTAGGTGTATGTTGCTCGACCATTGGAGACTTAGGCGTTACCTGTTTGCGGTAGAACTAAGAGTTAACAAAACTCTCTTTATGAAAAAGTTTTCCAAATTAAGATCCCGAAGGATAAAAATGTTTGAAGTTTGTCTTTTGTGTTTTTTATAGAAGAAGTGCATTGATTATTGTTTGTAATTCATGTTGCACTAAAGACTATGACTTAGGAGCGAATGCGTCGCATATCGTCCAAAGGACATAAGCTAAACACTCTAGATGATTGAGAGGAGGCCCCCCAATCACCATTTCCCAAGTACTTAAGGCTCGTAACGTACAACAATCCTTAACCTTTATTAGATGTTTTGAGAAAGTTTGAAGACGAGAAGAGAGAGACACTCTAAAGGGAGACTAAGACTCAACCTAAAGTTATCATACAAAGTGCACCTATGATTGAGATGAAAAGGGAATGCTACCTAATGTCATCATGCATGGGTTCAAGCCTAAGGTCTATCATAATCAACCTTGAACAAGGAAGATTAGAGGTCCTAAGGAACATGGCAAAGAAGAAAGAAGAAGAAGAGGGAAGCATGAAATAAGAAAGATGCAAGTATGCAAACATGTAATGCACAATTAGAATGAAAGTGAGGGAGGAACGAAGTGTGGGGCAGTAGCCTCCACAAGCACATCTCAACCTCAAGCATGCATATAAGATATGAAAGAAGAAGGAAGAAAGAAGGCAAGCAAACATGAACATGCAAGCACATCAACACCTTGAACAACAACTACGAAAGCGTGTATTCAAGTGGAAAACGGACATACGTGTCGATAAAATCATGATTAAACGATCAAGAACAGTGACATATATCCAAAACATCTCACTCCTAATGCATCATATTGATCTATGAAGATTCAAAGTGAAACGATATCAAACCAAGCATGAAAAACAGCAAAACATGCCTGCTGGCACAATGTTAATCGATTAACACCGGGGGTTAATCGATTAACCATTGAAAAATGCCTGAAAATTTAAATATTTGTACTGGTTAATCGATTAACAATTGGTTAATCGATTAACACTGTGCCAGAAGCAGAAAAACAGCAGCAGAACAACATTTTCAGCACATAAGCACTTATCCAATGATCCGTATTATCAAATAATCAATTGTGCACGAATTTAAACCAGAAAACAGTGATCCAATCAACATGTAAACACATTAAACCAGCAAGATCACAAATCATATGAATCAAATTAGCAAAATTAATCGAAAATGAAGATCCACATGATAATTATGCAAATAAGCTCAAAAACAGAATCGGATCGAGAATTGTCAACCTACGAAGCGGAGGATTGCTTCGGTTAGTGTTGATTCGCTGGAAATGAGTAGATCGAAGTAAGAAACCCGGAGATTCTTCAAGATCCAAGTGTGTTCTTGTTGTAGGAATGAAGATCCACCACAATTAAGCTAAAATAGTCCAAATAAGCTCCTTCAAGGCAACTTCAAAATTCAGATCCAAACTCGCACGAAAATTGGATGAAGAAAATGATTCAATGAGTATGATGGATGAAGGTTTAGCTCTTAGAAATCAATGATTCCAATGGAGAATCAATGAATTCAAACAAAGAAGAGCTTTGGTGATGTTTTGGGAATGAAGAAGTTGAGAGAAAACTGAGAGAGTGAGAATGAATTCTGAAATGAAATGGAAATTATGAGGATTGTTTTTGTGAGGTTTAGAGTAGATCATTTAAATACCCCTTAGGTTAGGATCCAAATGAGGTTTGGAATGTGGTTTGTGAAAAATGGCATGGAATTAGGAATGGGAATTTGGAGGGAACTTGAAATGATTTGAAAGTTAACCAAAATTTGAAGTGGTTCTAGATCCTTCCTAAGTGTTAAATTAACTTCTCATGTGATCAAAATTGGACCCCAAAGTGAATTCACTTGAAAGTTCACGTGCAGAGCAGAAATTTGCACTGGTTAATCGGTTAACCATATGGTTAATCGATTAAAACCCTTGAATATTTGAATTTGGCCTGATTTTGCATTGGTTAATTGGTTAACCATATGGTTAATCGATTAACACTCTGAAAATTTGAATTTTGGCGCCTTTTGGAGGGAAATCTGCACGTTTGTCTGTTTTCAATCGTTTTGAGCTCTGTTAAGCTTCTGAAACTTGTTCTTGGATATTGCAACCATGAGAATGCTCAATATAGCCTGAATGCTTCCTCCTGATCTGATAATGTCCTGCAAAATAAAAGAAAATCGACCGCTCGATTGTTGGGAAAAATAAATGCCAGAGGCTCCGACGCTCGCTGTTCAGTCTTTTGCAATGAAAAGGAACTTTGTGCCATGAGAAAACCTTGATCCCCTGCCTCAAGAGCAAATGCTATGCAATGCATATATGCGAAAATGTAAATGAAAACATAAGCCAAGCAAAGAAAGAGGTTGGGCAAATTTTGGGGTACAACAGTTGCCCCTATTCAAGCGACTTGGACCTGAATGAGTAAAAAACGAACGGATTTCAAACAATCAAGGTAAAAGATAGTTGAATACCAACAAACTCGGAAATTTTCCAACCGCAGAAATAGAACTGCAAACTCTGATGGGAACAAAAACCTCCGGAAATAGTTGACCTGATAGGTGCAATAGCAACACGCTGACTGATTAACATTCCACAAACATCCACACGCAGTCGAAAGAAATATCTGCTAACGCGCAGGCATTCGCTAAATAAAAGCGAGCATTGAACCCTAAGGCCGAAGCTGATAACATCACAAGAATACTCCGCTAGGGAAGGGAAACTCACCAAGCCATTCTGCTGGGGAAACACATAATAAGATGAACGCATCCATCAAAGGTTGCGCTATGGTCTGGATACCATATGGGCTGAAGGGTAACATTTCAAATTGTTGGAGTCTGGACACTACACGAACAAAATGAATCAACGAAATTTTCTAGAGTCTGGATACTCAATGAAATAGTCGGAGCCTAGATGCTCAACGAAATTGATCGGAGTCTGAACACTCAACGTAATTGACCGGAGTCTGAACACTCAACGAAATAACCGGAGCCTGGATGCTCAACGAAATAACTGGAGCCTGGATGCTCAATGAAATAGCCGGAGTCTGAACACTCAACGAAATAGCCGGAGTCTGAATACTCGACGAAATAACCGGAGTCTGAATACTCAACGTAATAACCGGAGCCTGGATGCTCAACGAAATAACCGGAGCCTGGATGCTCAACGAAATAATCGGAGCTTGGATGCTCAATGAAATAGTCGGAGTCTGATTACTCAACGTAATAACCGGAGTCTGAACACTCCACGAAATAGCCAGAGCCTGGATGCTGAACGAAATAGTCGGATCCTGGATGCTCAACGAAATTGCCGGAGTCTGATTACTCAACGAAATAGCCGGAGTCTGAATGCTTAACGAAATTGACCGGAGTCTAAACACTCAATGAAATAACCAGAGCCTGGATGCTCAACGAAATAACCAGAGCCTGAATACTCAATGTAATAAGCAGAGCCTAGATGCTCAACGAAATAACCGGAGCCTGGATGCTCAATGAAATAGCCGGAGTCTGAACACTCAATGAAATAGCCGGAGCCTGGATGCTCAACAAAATAATCGGAGTCTGAATACTCTACGAAATAGCTGGTGTCTGAACACTCAACGAAATAGCCGGGGTCTGAATATTCAACGAAATAGTCGGAGCTTGGATGCTCAATGAAATAGCCGGAGTCTGGTTGCTCAACGAAATTGCCGGAGCCTAGATGCTCAACGAAATAGCCGGAGACTGAATACTCAACGTAATAATCGGAGTCTGAACATTCAGCGAAATAGCTTGAGCCTGGATGCTCAATGAAATAGCCGGAGCCTGGATGCTCAACGAAATTGACCGGAGTCTGAACACTCAAAGAAATAACCGGAGCCTGGATGCTCAACAAAATTGACTGGAGTCTGAACAATCAACAAAATAACCGGAGCCTGGATGCTCACCGAAATAACCGGAGCCTGAATGCTCAACGTAAAAAGGAATACACCACAAATATACTCATCAGGGTCTGGATACTGTAACGCCCATTTTAATTATTTGAGAAGTTGTGGCCTTTAATATTAATATATTATAAATGATAATGATAATAATTTAATAATTAATAATAATGTTAATATTATTGTTATTATTATTATTATTATTATTATTATGATGGTTATTAATATTATGAGGATTATTAGTTTGGAATTGTTTTGGAATAAAAGAAAATGAGAATTGTTTATTTGAGATTAATGGCATAAGTGGTCATTTGGAAATAGGAAAAGATGGAACACGATAGAAGTGGGAAAGAGAAGAACACGATCAAGAGTGAGCACGGTGAAGGAGAGCAAAGCTTGAGCAAGAGGAAGAAGAAGATCAAAGTCATCAGATTTTGGGAGTTCTTGGGCAATCAAAGCTGCTTATTGAGGTAAGGGGGGAGAAAATAGATGGGAAATTGGTAATGCATGAATAAGGGTAGTTGGGGAGTCGTTAACCCCATAGGTTTTGATGATGATGAATTGCATGATGATGATTGCACGTGGTTGAGTAAGTTTCTGATTTTTGTCGTCATGGTGGAACCATTGCATGTAGGGTTTGATGATTGTTTGGGTGAATTGGGTATTTCGGAGCAGATTAAGGTTTTAAGTCGAAAGTGGATTAATCGGCAGAAGTTGATGTTTTATCGGATGATTTCAGACTTAGTTAGGTATAATTTATGTAGAATACTGAGTTGAAGTTGTTGGTACTAATCTGGAGAGAATTGTTGGGTTTTGAGTTGATATTGAGATTCTACACAGTGGGATTTTTCTGAAATTGTAGACACTCGCTAGCAGATTCGCTAGGTGAGTGAGTAGCAAGCATTCACTAGGTGCTCACTAGGCGAGCTGGGTCGCGAGCCATTCCAGTGGCCATTTTTCTGTACTCGCTAGCAGGTTCGCTAGGCGAGTGGTCTAGCGAAGTCCCAGCGAGGTGGTAGCGAACACTTCCAGTAGCTCAGAAGTGTGACTCGCGAGCAGGCTCTCTAGGCGAACGTGTAACGAGTGTTCGCTAGGAGCTCGCGTAGCGATCAAGGTAGCGAACATAGCAGGATTTTGTTCTATTTGAACTGTGTTCATCTGATGTTGATGATTGTGATCTATTTGATGTACATAGATAGTGCAAGGATGCTGGGTGTATGTTGAGTGTTATAGGGCTATTTTGCCGATGTCTAATGTGATTAATTCGATTGATTGATTGTGTGATATATATATATATATATATATATATATATATATATATATATATATATATATATATATATATATATATATATATATATATATATATATATATATATATATATATATATATATATATATATATATATATATATATATATATATATATATATATATATATATATATATATGCGATGTACGATGATTGATCAATAGGATCGTGTGCAGTTTATGTGCTTGATGATTGTGTGTTGTATGATGATAGATTAGTAGGATCATGTGCACTTTATGTGCTTGATGATTGTGTGTTGTATGATGATGGATCAGTAGGATCCTGTGCACTTCATGTGCTTGATGATTGTGTGTTGTATGATGATGGATCAGTAGGATCGTGTGCACCTATTGTGCTTGACATTGGTGTGTGCATAACATGATGCATGATGGGATCAGTAGGATCGTGTTGCTCATGGAGGAGGATTGATAGCTAAGTGTCCATCGGCGATTACGGAGTTGAATCGTTGCTCGGACGGAGTGTATTCGATTCACCCGTAATCGTGGTAGGGATGCATCATTGCTCGGATGGAGTGTATGCGATATATCCTAAGATTTGATTATATGTGCTCAGGAGGAGCGTGGTAGGGATAATTCGTTGCTCGGATGGAGTGTATACGATCTATCCTGAGTTTATGTCGATACCGCATGCATGTGTTGAGTTGCATTTGTGCATTATTGTATGCTGTGATTGATGATTGGACAGTAAGTCGTGTATGATGATTTGTGGGGTGATGATGTATTTATTTACTGCCTTTATTTCATGTAAATATTTACCATTATATTTCGATCATGTTTTCTCACCCTTTTGCTGTTATTGTGGTCTGTGCTTCTTCGGAAGTACAGATAATCTAGGTGTTTAGCTAGTTGGATAGCGGTGTGCTGATCGAGTCTAGGATGCTCTGATACGTAACACGGGGCTTTGGGGAGTTTATTGCCTATCTGATGATTTTGTTTATACTCCGTGTCGTATCATGTTTTGATGATGTTTTGTATATTTTAGGTAGATGGTCGAACATAATGTATGAGATGATGTACATATATGTATATATGTTGTGACAAACTTCTTTTCCGCTGCTTATTTTGAAAACCTTTTAATGAAATGTTTTGTGGAAATTTTTGTGAAAAGTAATATCCCACTTTTGGAAGAGAAACTCTGATAATTTAATTGATTTATTTGCATTTTATTTAATTTGGGAAGTGGGGTGTTACAAGTTGGTATCAGAGCAGGTCAGTCCGTCCGGCCAGTGTAGTGTTTTGAGTCTTTCCTTAGGATAGAGGTTGTGTGTCTTTTAACCCTGTGTTGTTTTGGTTGAGCAGTATGGCAGGAAGGAATGATGCTGCTCTGGCTGCAGCTATGCAAGCGATGGCGCAGGTGGTTGCCAATCAGAATCTGGCTGCGGGTGCGCAATTCAGAGATTTGACGCAGTTCCAGAGTAATAAGCCACCAAAGTTTGAAGGAGGAATTTTGGATCTGGAAGCTGCACAGAAATGGGTGAAAGCGATTGAGAAGTTTTTCAGGACCATGAGGTGTAGTGATGAGCAGAATGTGAGGTTTGGTACCCACATGTTGGAGGGTGAAGCCGAGGCTTGGTGGGACAACAGTCGCCAGAGATTGGAGGCTGTGGGAACTGCCATTACTTGGGAGGTGGTTCAGACGATTTTTCTGGAGAAGTATTTTCCGGAGGATATCAGAAGTGCTAAGGAGATTGAGTTTCTGGAGCTGAAGCAGGGTAACCTGTCTGTAGCAGAGTATGCTGCTAGATTTGAAGAGCTGGCTCAGTATTGTCTCCATTACAATACTGATGAGGCAATGACTTATAAGTGTTTGAAGTTTGAGAATGGGTTGCGTCCAAAGATCAAGATGGGGATAGCTTGTCAGAAGATCAGGAGATATCCTGAGTTGGTGAGTAGAAGCCGAATTTATGATAATGACAACCGGGAAAGGATTGCACACTATAAGGCTGCGAATGATCGTAACGGTAAGCAGAGGTTTGGAGGTACTCCTTACAGCGTGCCAGATGATAAGGGAAAGTAGAAGGATGATGCTGATAAGAATTTCAGAGGGCGGAGAGCATCAATGGATTTGAAATGTTTTCGGTGCGGTGCCACGGGGCATCGTGTTAGTGATTGTCCTCATGAGATGAAGAAGTGCTTCAAGTGTGGGAAGTCGGGCCACGTGATGGCAGAGTGCAAGACTAATATGCCTACTTGTTATAACTGCGGTGAGAAAGGTCATATTAGTACTCATTGTGAGAAGCCGAGGAGGACTCAGGCGCCTCAGGTCAGTGGTAAAATGTTTGCTGTGGTAGGAACTTAATCGATGGATGAGGAGCATGCTATCAAAGGTACTTGTTTTATCAATAATGTTCCTTTGACTGCTATGATTGATGCGGGTGTAACCCACTCGTTCATTTCTGTTGAGTGTGTGAAGAGGTTAGGTTTAGTACCGTCCACTCTTGAGCGGCGGATGACTATTGAAACTCCCTCTATTGGTTCAGTGACTACTTCTTTGGTGTGCTTGAAGTGTCCACTGACTATTTTCGGTAGAGATTTTGGAGTAGATCTGATTTATCTACCACTTGGTGGTTTGGATGTTATTCTGGGTATGAACTGGTTGGAGTTCAACCGAGTCTACATCGATTATTTTCGGAAGGTGATGTTGTTTCTTACTCCAGAAGAGGAAGCAGTGGCAGATTCCTTGTCTAATAAGGAATTGAGGGTCTTGTTGGAAGATGAAGCTAAGGTGTTTGCTTTGTTTGCGTCGTTATCTGTTGACAGCAAGACGTTATTGGGTGAGTTGGTGGTGGTGAATGAATTTCCGGAAGTGTTCCCTGATGATATTATGGAATTACCTCCGAAGAGAGAAGTTGAGTTTAACATTGATTTTGTTCCTGGTACGAGGCCTATTTCTATGGCGCTGTACAGGATGTCAGCAGTGGAATTGGCAGAGCTGAAGTCTCAGATTGGAGAGTTGTTAGATAGAAAGTTTATCAGACCGAGTGTGTCGCTGTGGGGAGCTCCAGTGTTGTTGGTGAAAAAGAAGGATGGTAGAATGCGTTTGTGCATCGATTACCGTCAGTTGAATAAAGTGACCATCAAGAACAAATATCCCCTTCCAAGGATTGATGATTTAATGGATCAGTTAGTAGGAGCTCGTGTGTTCAGTAAGATTGATTTGAGGTCGGGTTATCATCAGATCAGAGTGAAAGAAGGTGATATTCAGAAGACGGTGTTTAGAACTCGATATGGAAATTATGAGTATACGGTGATGTCTTTTGGAGGGTCTAATGCGCCAGGAGTTTTTGTGGAATATACGAATCAGATCTTCCATTCTTATTTGGATCAGTTTGTTTTTGTGTTCATTGATGATATACTGATTTATTCTAAGTCGGAAGAAGAGCATGCAGAACATTTGAGGATCGCTTTGCAGGTGTTGAAAGATAACAAGTTGTTTGCCAAGTTGTCGAAGTGTGAGTTCTGGATAAAGACTGTGAGTTTCTTGGGGCATGTGATTTCTGGTAAAGGTGTGGCAGTAGACCCATCGAAGGTGAGTGCGGTGTTACAGCGGGAACCGCCGAAGACGGTAACGGAAGTTAGAAGCTTTCTGGGTTTGGCAGGGTATTACCGAAGGTTTATTGAAGGATTTTCCAGATTGGCGTTGCCATTGACTCAGTTAACATGAAAGGATCAAGTTTTTGTGTGGGATGCGGCTTGTGAGGAAAGTTTTGAGGAACTGAAGAAGAGATTGACTTCAGCACCAGTGTTGGTTTTGCCAAATCCGAGTGAGCATTTTGTGGTGTATTGTGATGCATCTAAGATGGGATTAGGCGGAGTTCTTATGCAGAATAGGAAGGTGGTAGCTTATGCTTCACGACAATTGAGGGTGCATGAAAGGAATTATCCTACTCATGACCTTGAATTGGCTGCGGTGGTTTTTGTGTTGAAGATCTGGAGGCACTATTTGTATGGTTCGAGATTTGACGTATTCAGCGATCATAAGAGCTTGAAGTATTTGTTTGATCAAAAAGAGCTGAATATGCGGCAGAGAAGATGGTTGGAATTCTTGAAGGATTACGATTTCAGTCTAAGCTATCATCCAGGAAAAGCGAATGTGGTTGCAGATGCTTTGAGCAGGAAGACAATTCATATGTCAGCTTTGATGGTGAAAGAGATGGAGCTAATTGAGCAGTTCAGAGATTTGAGCATGGTGTGTGAGGTTACGATAGATGGTGTGATGTTGGGCAAGTTGCAAGTGAGGAATGATTTCTTGGATATGATTAGAGAAAATCAAAAGTTGGATGTGAAATTTGTGGATTTGATGCGAGAAGCAAGAAGTGACTCCGATAGTGAATTCAAGTTGGATAGTGCAGGTGTGTTGAGATTTCGGGGCAGAATTTGTGTGCCGGATAACAACGAGCTGAAGAAATCAATTTTGGACGAAGGATATCGTAGTAGCCTGAGTATCCATCCGGGAGCTACGAAGATGTATCAGGATTTGAAAAAGTTGTTTTGGTGGTCAGGTATGAAAAGAGACATCACTCGTTTTGTTTATGCTTGTTTGACATGTCAGAAATCGAAAGTGGAACATTAGAAACCGTCTGGTTTGATGCAACCGTTGGAAATTCTAGTTTGGAAATGGGATTGTGTAACCATGGATTTCATTACGGGTTTACCGAACACGGCAAGAGGATTTGATGCTATTTGGGTGATTGTGGATCGGCTTATGAAGTCTGCACATTTTGTGCCGATTAATATCAGTTTTTCGTTGGAGAAGCTAGCAGAGATTTATGTTCGGGTGATTGTGAAGTTGCATGGCGTGCCGTCGAGTATTGTGTCGGATAGAGATCCGAGGTTCACTTCAGAATTTTGGAAGAGTTTGCAGGAAGCTTTGGGTACTGAGTTGAAGCTGAGTTCAGCATATCATCCTCAAATTGATGGACAGTCAGAGAGGACTATTCAGTCGTTGGAGGACTTGTTAAGAGCTTGTGTATTAGAAAAAGGCAGTGCGTGGGATACTCGTTTACCGTTCGTAGAGTTCACGTACAACAACAGCTACCATTCTAGTATCAGAATGGCACCGTTTGAGGCTCTTTGTGGTAGGAGGTGCAGAACTCCTCTGTGTTGGTATGAGATGGGTGAGAGTGTAGTTTTGGGACCAGAAATTGTGCAGTAGACTACTGAGACCGTTCGGATGATTCGTGAGAAGATGAAAGCGTCTCAAAGCAGGCAGAAGAGTTATTATGATAACCGAAGGAAAGAGTTGGAATTCAGTGAAGGTGATCATGTGTTCTTGAGGGTCAACCCAGTGACTGGTGTGGGTCGTGCATTAAAGTCCAAGAAGCTAGATCCGAAGTTTATTGGGTCGTATCAGATTTTGTAGAGGATTGGTGCTGTGGCTTATAGGGTGGCGTTGCCACCGGAGCTTTCGAACTTGCATGACGTGTTTCATGTGTGGCAACTTCAGAAGTATGTATCGGATCCATCTCATGTGATTTAGAGAGATGATGTTCAAGTAAGAGAGAATCTTACTGTTGAGACGATGCCATTGAGGATTGAGGATCGTAAGATGAAGCGACTCCGAGGGAAGGAGATACCTTTGGTGAGTGTAGCTTGGGGAGGTGCTGCAGGAGGCAGTGTGACTTGGGAATTGGAAAGCAGGATGCGGGAAGCGTATCCAGAATTGTTTCTATCAGGTAATTTTCGAGGACGAAAATAATTAAAGTGGGGGAGAGTTGTAATGCCCATTTTAATTATTTGAGAAGTTGTGGCCTTTAATATTAATATATTATAAATGATAATGATAATAATTTAATAATTAATAATAATGTTAATATTATTATTATTATTATGATGGTTATTAATATTATGAGGATTATTAGTTTGGAATTGTTTTGGAATAAAAGAAAAATGAGAATTGTTTATTTGGGATTAAAGCCATAAGTGGTAATTTGGAAATAGGAAAAGATGGAATACGATAGAAGTGGGAAAAAGAAGAACACGATCAAGAGTGAGCACGGTGAAGGAGAGCAAATCTTGAGCAAGAGGAAGAAGAAGATTAAAGTCATCAAATTTGGAAGTTCTTGGGCAATCAAAGCTGCTTATTGAGGTAAGGGGGGAGAAAATAGATGGGAAATTGGTAATGCATGAATAAGGGTAGTTGGGGAGTCCTTAATCCCATAGGTTTTGATGATGATGAATTGCATGATGATGATTGCATGTGGTTGAGTAAGTTTCTGATTTTTGTTGTCATGGTGGAACCATTGCATGTAATGTTTGATGATTGTTTGGGTGAATTGGTTATTTCGGAGTAGATTAAGGTTTTAAGCCGAAAGTGGATTAATCGACAGAAGTTGATGTTTTATCAGATGATTTAAGACTTAGTTGGGTAGAATTTATGTAGAATACTGAGTTGAAGTTGTTGGTACTGATCTGGAGAGAATTTTTGGGTTTTGAGTTGCTATTGAGATTCTGCACAGTGGGATTTTTCTAAAATCGCAGACACTCGCTAGTAGGTTCGCTAGGCGAGTGAGTAGCGAGCATTCGCTAGGTGCTCGCTAGGCGAGCTGGGTCGCGAGCCATTCCAAGGGCCATTTTTCTGTACTTGCTAGCAGGTTCGCTAGGCAAGTGGTGTAGCGAAGTATTCGCGAGGCGAAGTCCCAGCGAGGTGGTAGCGAACAGTTCCAGTAGCTCAGAAGTGTGACTCGCGAGCAGGTTCGCTAGGCGAACGTGTAGTGAGTGTTCGCTAGGAGCTCGCATAGCGAGAAAGGTAGCGAACGTAGCAGGATTTTGTTCTATTTGAGCTGTTTCATCTGATGTTGATGATTGTGATCTATTTGATGTACATAGATAGTGCAAGGATACTGGGTGTATGTTGAGTGTTATAGGGCTGTTTTACCGATGTCTAATGTGATTAATTCGATTGATTGATTGTGTGATATATATATATATATATATATATATATATATATATATATATATATATATATATATATATATGCGATGTATGATGATGGATCAGTAGGATCGTGTGCACTTTATGTGCTTGATGATTGTGTGTTGTATGATGATGGATCAGTAGGATCGTGTGCACTTTATGTGCTTGATGATTGAGTGTTGTATGATGATGGATTAGTAGGATTGTGTGCACTTTATGTGCTTGATGATTGTGTGTTGTATGATGATGGATCAGTAGGATCGTGTGCACTTTATATGCTTGATGATTGTGTGTTGTACGATGATGCATCAGTAGGATTGTGTGCACCTATTATGCTTGATGTTGGTGTGTGCATAGCATGATGCATGATGGGATCAGTAGGATCGTGTTGCTCCTGAAGGAGGGTTGATGGCCAAGTGTCCATCGGCGATTGTGGAGTTGAATCGTTGCTCGGATGGAGTGTATGTGATTCACCCATAATCGTGGTAGGGATAGATCGTTGCTCGGATGGAGTGTATGCGATCTATCCTAAGATTTGATTATATATGCTCAGGAGAAGCATGGTAGGGATAGATCATTGCTCGGATGGAGTGTATGCGATCTATCTTGAGTTTAAGTCGGTACCGCATGCATGTGTTGAGTTGCATTTATGCATATTGTATGCTGTGATTGATGATTGGACAGTAGGTCGTTGTTGTACCCCAAAATTTGACCAACCTCTTTGGCTTATGTTTTATTGCATCATTAGCATTAGCATTGCATAACATTTTGCATTCCAGAGGGGATCGAGGTATTTGTGTCTGACAAGAAGAATTATCAAGGTTTTTAACCTGATCAAGGTGGTTATGTTCAAGTCGTCAAGCAAAGTGATCAGGTCAAGATGAAAATATGAATCGATTCAGTGCTCTATTTAAGTGAAAATCCAAGAATGATGTTTGTGAGAATCATAGATCAAGTTTTGGAATTCTAATCATGAATTAAAGATTCAGTTTGGATTGAATATAGATAACAGAGAAACAAAGATCTATTTCAAGTGTCTCAATTTGTTTTATGGTGCAAACAGCAAGTTATGGTGCAAAAGGGCCCAACGAGGTTCATTCACCCCAAAATAAATTGATATACTACAAGTATCATCCACATTCATTATCAAGTCCATCCAGAATTTCAAAAAAAAACTCACTGTTAATAGCAGAATATAATTTGTTTACAATTTACAACAAACAGAAAATTAAAAAAGGGGGGGACATGCCCAATTTCAACCCAACAGCAACCTTTCATAGGCGGAGTTTCTAGAGTTTGCAAATCAATCCCGCTGTCACCTTCAGTTAGTCGTGAAGAGAGACACGGGTCTTCTCTCAAAGACATCCATGTGGATGTGGTGTGTATCCCCAATGGGAGGCCTGTGTGGATTATAGTGTCTGATAGGAATCCAAAGTACATTTCATGGAATAGTTGTCATAAAAGTAAGGGTTTGAAGCTGCGCATTGAACAAATACTTGCTGCTGCCAAATCTAACTTAACTTTAAGACCTTCATCAGTTATGATTTTCTTTGCCAACGGGATTACAACCCATGTTTATGACAAGCTACGCAATGAATTCGGGGCATCTGAAATCCATTTGGAGTTTTCGGTTTTCAGTTCTAACATGCTGGAAGAAACTAAAGATGACTGGATAAATGTTATCTCTAGATCATATAGAGATGCACTTGCCCTTGAAGTCAACCTTACCGATGACAAAGGTGCTGGTCCAAATTTGGGATGTAATGTTGAGAATTCGACCATGGATTCTTCTCAAGTAGAGGTTTCAGTAGGAAAGGCTGAAACACAACCGCATCTTTCGGAAGAAAATGCCATTAATGGGGCTTCTTCTCAACTTGTGTGTTCAGTAGATAAAGCTTCCACTAGCACCAGCGCTGCATCAACAACCTGGAGATGCACAAATCACAAACAAACACAGCAACAGAATCATGAAAATAAAAAGTAAAACGAAGGAAGGCGGAGTCTTTTGTTGCGTTCCTCCACCATCGTCAACGCTGCCGGAGTGATGAGTTCCGCCGATACATTCAATGGGGGTTCTGTACAATCTGTCAAAGAATCTGTTCCTGGGGCAAGCATTGAAGCAAAACAGGAAGTTACTGAGGTGAAAGCTCAAGTCGATGCTATGTGGGAACAAATGAATAAAGGAGTATCGAATAAAGTTATTAGCAGTTTTACAAGAAGCACGCCTAAATCTACATCAAAAAGCAATCCGAAGAAGAGATCTTCTAACTGGATGTCTTATTTGGGGTTGGCACCAAAGGCGAGTGAATCTATTGTGCAAGGTGCTTCGCAGAACGAACCTCGTGTGCTGCAAAACAGTGCAAGTGATGAAGCCAAGAAGGTTGCTGCCGCTGCTCTTGCTGCGGTGAAAGTTGATGCTGCCGCTTCTGCGTCAAGCAGGGGGAAACTTGTGATTACCGAGGTTCGAGACTTTGCTGGTCAAGAAATTGAATATAAAAAGCTCGTAGATTCGGATTCAAAGGAGGCAATCGAAAGAGCCAAAGCCCCTGCACCTTCCGCTGTGGATGCTGTCCTTGAACAAATCAAGAAGAAATCAAGCTCAGTGTACTTGATAAGACCACATAACAGACCGAGATATAGATGGCTCCAACCAAATTTTCACGGATAACAATTATCGAGCAATAACCATTCATAACCAGTACCAACACGAGCAAAAATGCAATCACGAACTGATATGCTGGCTTTGTCACATGGAACAAAGCAACCAACTTGCGCCGTCAAAATATTCACGCCCACCTGCCGGATGAATGTTGATTTCCCACCCATGTTTGGACCTGTTATTATTTGAAACCAACTTTTTCCTCTGATAAGATTACGATCATTTGGTATAAAATTCACCCAGTCTTGTGCCTCCACACAAGGGTGTCTGCAACCTTCTAAAGTGATATCTCCTTCATCCGATGAGGTGATTTCAGGCCTTGTATAGGGAGTAGGACAACTAGAAGCCAGATCAGCAAAGCTTAGTAACACGTCCAATTCGGAAATTAATGCAGCTAAAGATTCGAACACCTCAGAGAAGATCAAGATCATCAGCAGTTTGTTATGCAAGTTATGTATTTGACTCTCTAGTAATTCTTGCTTCTCCTTAAGTTCAGATAGTGCAGTGTCATAACTTGAAGAAATCATGTATTCCCCGTTCTCCAGATGATCAAGGTCAACAGCAGTTTCTATAAGCTCAATAAATTTATTTAGGCGATCAACACTAGTCCATAACTCCAAATCTTTCAAATACCTGCTCTTCATCATTGAAGAAAACTGTCCATCATACCTATCCAGGGCACTTTTAATATGCTGCCTCAGATCTTGGCGTAGCACAGTGTCCTCTACAAATGCTTCTGTACAGGTTCTATTCATGAGACCAAACAAACTGAAAATTTTATTTGCATCTGTTTTCATGGACTTGTATTCACAATGTCAGAAATATGATGATGCGCGTAAGCTGTTTGATAAATTGCCTATGAGAGATACTGTGGCTTGGAATGTGATGATCTCTCGTTGTGTTCGAAATAATCGGACCCGGATGCTTTGAGCTTGTTTGATGTTATGCAGAGTGAAAATTATAAATGTGAACCTTATCGGGTGGTATTTGCTGTTAGTTCTAGAACTCCAGAGTTTTCATTTCAGGTGCGGAGCTCGAGACCTTGTAACCGTGGCACGCTAGGGAAAGGTGTATCTGTTGGGACTTTTCTCTGCACTAGCGGTTTGAGCAATGGAGAGGAGGACCATGTTGCATGCTTGAAGAATCTGAATCCTGCGCTACCATCAATGCCCCCTTTGTCTTTCTCGCCAGCCATAGTGTCTCAACCTCCTCCTGTACGAGTTGCTCCTCCGATCAATATTTGACAAGCAGTTCCAGTATATGCCGCTCCATGAGTTCGAAAAGACGAACCTCTTCCAATCAGCAAACTCAGACCAATGTGAAATCGCATCAGCTTAGATATGAACTTCGATGCAGCAAGAAAGGCAATCACACTATTATGCAATATCTAGGTTGGAGTACCAAGCTCTAACTCATTCAGTATCATGAGTTAATTGTTGCAGAAACTATGCTATTGTCACCTGAGGCACGTCTAGAGAGAGCACCTCGCACGTCATCTCAAGAGTCCCTCTCTGTTAATCTCACTCAAGGTTCTGTTACGCACTCTACTCTATCAGTAGCTTCTGACACACCATGACACGTGTCTGATCAAGAAACTCAAACAATGGTCACACTGTTGGGCTCAGTGGTATCTTGACTCTGGAGCAACACATCATGTTGCTCACACTGCTCATAATTTCCTGGACAATATATCCTCATCTGGCTTTGACCAAGGTACGAGCAAGCTTTGTGTAACGTGATCCAGTTGGCGTAAACACGATGGTTTAAAGAAACCTGCGGTGATATGTTACTATTTCGATTCGTGTCAACTTTCCGGAGGGCAAAAACAACAAATAGCGATAGCAAGGGCAATGTTAAAGAATCCAGCAATTCTTCTCCTTGACGAAGCAACAAGTGCGTTGGATTCTGAATCGGAAAAGCTGGTGCAAGAAGCTTCAACCCAGTCCCCTGCAACAGCTTCTGGGGCTGCCCAGTTGACAGCAGGAACTGCTGGAATAGGTTGTGGAGTAGCATCAGACCATGACTGATCGATTGCAGCAGGCCACTGACCATCAATGGGGTTAGCAGCTGCATTGAAATCAGCAATAGCATACTCTGGAGCAGGAACTTCATCCTCCTCTTCCTGCTTAGCCCCCTCTGGTTCTCTATAGAAGAATAGATCAACCATGACATCCCATTTAAGACCGGGGCGAATTGTACCACGCATCTGCAACACCATCCTAGCCAAAAGCCAAAAGAGACAACCTATGCTATGCTTCCCTTTGTTGTTGGCAGGAATTCCAATGTCAACATATCGCATAGGAGAATCAGTGTCACAGAAAGCAATTGTGGGAATATTCCCAAGAGCTGCTTCTTTAATTGGCTCAATCGGTTCAATTGTTTGTGGATCACTTAGTGCGTTTTTTGCTTATGTTCTTAGTGCTGTTCTCAGTATCTATTATAATCCGGACCACAAATACATGATCCGAGAAATAAATAAGTACTGCTACTCGTTGATTGGCCTTTCATCAACTGCTCTTATCTTCAATACATTGCAACACTTCTTCTGGAATATTGTTGATGAAAATCTTATGAAACGTGTGAGGGAGAAATGCTGATGAACCTGCAAAGAAATTGAATGTATCAGTAAAAATTGTTGTGTTACCACAGTGAAAGGCATGAGTAAAAACAGGAAAGTTCAAAAGCTACAAACAGACAAAGAACATGCTGTTTTCAATCCCACAACTTCAGCCCTTGCTCCCATTGCAAAAAAGGTATCTCATTTTCTTTCCCAAAGAGGAAGAGACCCAAAGTTCCCACAACTTCTCTAATTCAAACCCTAATCTCACATCATATATATACTGGCTACTGCTCATCCAAAGAAAAAAAAAACCCCTAACAGAAAAACAGCTGCTTTTTTTTCCACAACTCATCTCTATCACAAAGAACTGGAAAAAGGAGATTGAAGAAGGAGCTCACCTGTGCTCTGTATCAGCAATCTAGTGGTATTGCTCCTACACTGTAAGTACTCTGTTACTCTTCCTGTCTTTATAGTTTTGGTCTGCATTGTTTGGACTGTTCTGTTTCCTGTCTTCGTAGTTTTCACAATCTTGCTAGAAAACCCACAACCATTCACCATCATCAAACACAACCTTCCACCCTCTTTCTCCAAGCTCAGATTCCCATATGAAGCCCCTTTTCGCGAAACCGTTTCACTGACTTCAAACTCGTTCAAACCTACTTCCAATCTCCACCGAAACAGATTCGAAAACTCCCCCGAAACCCAGCAAACATCTTTCACAACTTCTTCAACCATCAAGAACAACTCAAAACCCAGCAACCTTCGTTTTCCCCATTTTTTACGGCCAACCTCTTCTTTTCCAACATAAACATTTGAAACCACCTTACCCATTTTCGGTGAATCCGACACACACAAACACCCACCATTTCCGATCCACAACAACCATTCTCCTTCAAACTTTCGTCCGCCACTTACCCACGATTTGTTTCCGACTCAGAACCTCATACGCAAGCTGAAACAAAACGTAAATGGAGGAGTTGAGTTGGATATGGAGTTTTGTTTTAGAGTTGATAATCTGTGAAACTGATTTTGATTTTGAGCTGGAGATGAGTATTTTGTTTTTTTTAGGAGAGAAGAGTGTTGTTTTTGTGTTAGGCCAAGCCCGTACGGTTATGTGGTGGATCCTCACCCACTGTGTTCCTCTGTACACCCCCCCTGTTCTTCTTTATTTTAGAAAATATTGTACATTTTAATTTTATGTTTTGTTAATATTATTATTATCTTTTGTTTGTTTTATATATATATACATATTATATTTTTGTAAACTTATATTAAATTAGTTTTTCAGTGTGTTCTTATTTTAATATTAGAGTTTTAGATTGTTTATCTTTTAGAAGTTTTATATATTTAGAATTACGATTCATATTTTCTTTTAGAAGTTGGATTTTATTTCTCATTTGTTATTGGGCATTTTGTCCCATTTTTGCCTTTTAGGTCGATGACGACATTTCCGTAATCCATTACCAGTCAAATTATTGATGAGTAATGTTGGATCTGAGACCACCTCTTTTTTCTCTTCATTACTTGTCCCGACTCGATTCAAAAACTTTGTCAAACAACTTTCAAAATCAAATTTTCTTTGTATTGAATTAAAAAGAGGGGATTAAGTGTAGACTTTCTTCCTCTCCGAGTGTTGGGATGCCCACTGTAGTGAGGGTGGTTCCGACACTCGTCTTTCAATACAAAGACGTTTCCCATCCATTTTCAAATCTCATCTCCTTAAAATCGATTCTTTGTGTTGAGCTAAAGAGAGGATTGGGTGTAGACCTCTTCTTCTTCGAGCATAGGGATGCCCACTGTAGTGAGGGTGGTCTCGATGTTTGTCTGTCAATACAAAGACGCTTCCAACATTTCCTCATAAAACCTCGGTCTCGTACTGAGTATACTTTCAGTAATAATTTGATTTCTCTTTGTATCGAATTAAAGAGAGAAGATTAGGTGTAGACCTCTTCTTCTCCGAGTGTTGGAACGCCCACTGTAGTGAGGGTGGTCTCGACACTCGTCTTTCAATACGAAAACGCTTCTAAACCATCTCTCCTAAAACCTCGGTCCCGTACCGAGCACGCTTTTAATGATAAATTGATTTCTCTTTGTATCGGATTAAAGGAGGGGATTAAGTGTAGACTTTCTTCCTCTCCGAGTGTTGGGATGCCCACTGTAGTGAGGGTGGTCTCGACACTCGTCTTTCGATACGAAGACGCGACTTCTTCCACCACCTCTCCTTTCACAACTTCCTTCCACAATTTTCACACCTAAAACCTCGGTCACGTACCGAGTGCATTTTCAAATCTTTTCACAACCAAAACTCGAATGGTCGTGGAGTGGTTAGGCGTAGGCCTTCTCCTATCCCGAGTGTTGACGTTTACCGTAGGGTTCTCTGTCGCAAAGCACTTACCATTCAAAACCAAAATCACCATTAATAAGAGAACGAAGTTCTCTTTGCATTGAATTAAAGAGAGAGGATTAAGTGTAGTCTTTCTTCCTCTCCGAGTTTTGGGATGCCCACTGTAGTGAGGGTGGTTTCGACACTCGTCTTTCAATACGAAGACGCCTCGTTCGCCACACTCTTTTATAACAAAAGCTTTGAGATAACGAATTGGGTATTACCCGTAGGGGTTACTATCCGAGGACCTGTCTCGCCCCCTAAAAAACAATCCAATCAATCAAACGTGACTTCTTGCCCCGCGCGGCGAAAACTAATCAATTTTTCAAAAGGATATGTTACGTCCGTTCTACCGCAAACAGGTAATGCCTAAGTCTCCAACGAGCGAGCAGCAATACACCTAACTGCTAGAATGCGCACGATAGCATCATCCATAAAAAAAAACATCAACACACCGTAGGCCGAACTACGGCTGCTCTGATTTCTCATGCCAGATGAGAATACGTAGGCACAAGACGGCGATGTCTTGGCGAGCACTTTTCCCCCCAATATCTGTAGTTCCCCGAACTACGTCGACTCTGACTTTCTCACATCTATTGAGAATACGTAGGCATAGGACTGCGAAGTCCTACCGAGTCTGTTCTTTCTCTTTTCTTCCCCGTTCTCTCTTTCCTCCTAACTTTCTTGTTTCTAACCCTTCTTTTACCCAGTGGAACACTTCTTATAGCATAATATTTAAGCAAATAAAATCACACATCGACAAACAAAAGGTTCCCATCGAGTACGATGGATGCGAGGGGTGCTAATACCTTCCCTTCGCATAACCGGCTTCCGAACCCATTCTTGGTTGCGAGGCCATCTTATCCATTTCTTTCTTAAGGTTTTCTCGATATTTTCCTTTCCCCTCACGGGATAAATAAAGTTCGGTGGCGACTCTTCTGTCCTTTTTTTCGCCTCCCCGTCGTTGCACGATGCTATTTTTCGAGTAGCGACAGCTGGCGACTCTGCTGGGGAAATGATCTGGCAAGCCACGCCTATTTTGTTTGTCGCATTTGTGCTTTATTTTGTTCTGCTATCTGTTTTATGTTTTTAACTTGTGGGGTTCATTTGGTTCGGGTTGTGAGGATAAAGCTTTCTACCCGAGCTTTCAAGTACACACTAAGATAGGAGGTGGGTTCTTTCTGATTTGCGAGACTTAGGACTCGTTGAGTTGGACCGAATTCCACCGCTCAGATGAGACCCCGTTGGAATGGTTATGTCTTACGTGTAGTCGTAATGACGTCTTTATTTCCGACGTGGGAGTCCGCGACTCTGAGGACCTTTGTAGAACCTTATTCCAAAGGTTGCTGAGACATGACTCTGTGTTCATCCTTTGAAGGGATTACCGTCTTACGAGTAGTCGTTATGATGGGAAACTTTTGAGGGTTAGTGCATAGGACTTTGTTTGAAAAGCCTTTTGGAACGCCCTCTCGAACCAGTAGATTGCTCACCCGATGGAAAGATACCTTGTGTTCTTGTCTTGCAGGATTTGTGACGTTGATCTTGTTGTTGTTCCATTGTCATATGCATTCATAAAACATTGCATTACATATCATTTTGCATATCAAGAGACTTAAGAAGCTATGATTATCTCAGGTATTGGTGAACTCAATGGCTGATATAAGAAAGAGAAGCACAAATTCCATAAAGTTTAGGGAACCAAAATTGGAATCAATTCAAGACCTTCTGATCGACGTGCCGAAAGTTATCAAGATCAACTTTCAAGGGGAATATGGGAAATTGCTTGATCTTCTCCACTCCAGAGTTGATACCTGGGCCCTGTATGCTATGGCTCAATTTTATGATGCGCCTCTCCGGTGCTTCACTTTTCAAGACTACCAGCTGGCTCCCACCTTGGAAGAATATTCTCACATTTTGAACATTAAAATTAAGGATCAACCTGTCTATACTGGTTTGGAAGAAGAACCAAAACCTGTTGTCATTGCTCTGCTCTTCATATGACCAAAGAAGAAGTCAAGAAGGGTCTAACCAGTAAAGGGGGTGTTCAGGGTTTTCCATTGAAGTTTTTGCTAGAAAAGGCCGCTCAGTACAAGGTTGATGAAGATTGGGAAAAGTTCGGTATAAGTGTCGCTCTGATGATCTATGGGATTGTCCTCTTTCCAAATGTGGACAATTTCATAGACATCACTGCCATTGTTCTCTTTATGCAGAAGAATCCCATCCCTACACTCCTCGCCGATGTTTATCACTCTATTCATTGGAGGAGTGAAAAGAAGGCGGGAACGATCCAATGTTGCTCTCACCTACTATACAAATGGTATGCGTCTCATTTGCCCAAGAAAGGACCGTTCGTGGAAAACAAGAAGGAATTGAAATGGTCTCAGCGCATCATGTCTCTGGAAGCTAGTGATATTGCTTGGTACTCTCATGAGTACTATGATGTGGAAATCATCTTCAGTTGTGGAGAATTCAGTAATGTACCTTTGATCGGTAGGGCCGGTTGTATTAACTATAACCCAGTCATGGCATTACGTCAGTTGGGCTATGCTATGGAGGGCGAGCCCGAAGCAGAGAAGGTTCAGAGTTTCTTTTTGCTAGCCACATCAGAGAACCCTGCGTTTGTCAGGAAGATTGCTAAGGCTTGGGGCAAGATTCATACAAAGGGAAGGAAGGAGTTAAAAGCAAAGAATTGTGTGGCAAAGGAGCCATACAACCGGTGGTTACTAGCCAGAGTAGCTGAAAGGTCGTTGCCATTTCCCTTAGAGCCCTCTATGCGAGAAGCACCTCCCGCTCCCACTCATGTACCCCTAGAAGAATATGAAAAACTGAAGCTAATAGTGGAGAGATTGACTAAGGAGAACCAGGACCTTCAGAATGAAGTCCACCAAGCAAATGTGGAGAACGGTCAGTACAAAAGAAAGGTGGAGTTCGAACAGGATCAAGCGGCTGAGAGTAGCAAGAAGCTAAAATTAGAAACGGATCTGAGAGTCAGGTACCAACAGGGTTACGAAGGGGCTGACGCATCATTAACGACTCTCCGGCAGCGCCTGAAGGACACCAAGGCTTCTTGTGATAGGGCATGGCACTTCTTTGAGATTGCCTCTGCCGAAAAAAAGGAAGTACGAGAGAATCTTGAAGCTGATATTGGGAATCTTGAGGAACAACTAAGAAGTGCCTTGACCCTAGCGGAAAGTGAACGAAGACTCAAAGAGGAGGCCTTGAGGGGTTCATATGTCACATCTGACATGTGGAATAACAAGTGTCAAGAATTGGAGACCGCCCAAGAGACAACCCTTCTGTGGAGGAATCGTTTTGAGGCTTTGCAAAGAGATGGTGCGCAGTGGCTCGAGAAAGAGGCTCAGCTCAATGAGTTGCTGGACACCCATGTGGATTCTATTTGTTATTACCAGTCGACTCTGGATGCGTGCCGTGCTATGTACAACAATTTGGTGGAGCATTGCAACCTTATGATCCGTGATATCCCATGGAGGTTAGAGAGCGCCATTCAAGATTTGGAAGGAAATGATATTCCCCCTTCTGTTCACCACTTTATCCAGCTCTGCGACCAAATGGTTAGGAGGTTCATGTTCGAGACGAAAAAGCTTGAAGAGCGTCTCCAAAAGGAGAAATTCTAGTTTTTAGTACTCTTGATTTTTAGTCATTTAGTGTTTTCCTTGTAATGAGAATTGTTATTCGGCATATTCAGCAAATGTTTGTATTGAATCTCCCCGAATTAATGAGAATTTGCTTTTGGTCTAATTGTGTTTTCTTTATTATTTGCTCATTCACAATTCTATAATACCGGTTATAATCATAAGTTTTGAAAGTCTCTTGAACATTTGCATGGACTTGTGCATCATTCTGCATCCCCTGAAACTCGACCTCACACCGCTTGCCACTTCAGAGAGAAAGAGAGGGATAGAGGAAGAGCAAGCTGACTTCTCAACACTCCTACAACACGCGGGGAAATCAGCAGAGAATTATGGATCAGGTTCAAGCCGAGCTTTTGGAATTTCGTGAGAAGATGGCGCAATTCATGGAGATGATGCAGGGGGTGGCCAATGGACAGGACCAGTTAAGGACATTGGTTCAACCTTTAATAGCTCAAGTGGATGGAAGTGGCGTTTTGCATGGTGGGGCTGCTGCTGTTCCCCCTCCTGCTAATGGTGGAACCTCGCAAGTCAACGGTGGCCCGACTGTAGTTAACCTTCCGGGCGGAAGAGAACAAACTGGAATCCCCATCCCGGTTGTGGCAGGCGCCATACCTACTAGCGTGAATCCTCAATGGGACCAAGATGAACAGGATGACATCTTCTCCATGAGAGACCTTGGGGGAGGGCTACGATCCGACACCAATAGAAGGTTTGACGAAATAGAAGAAAAGATGAAGAGCATTCTGGAAAGCCAGAACACTATGGGACTTGACATGTCCAATCTGGGACTAATTCCGGGACTTAGGATTCCTCCAAAGTTCAAGGTGCCAGATTTCGATAAATACAAAGGAACGACATGTCCAAAGGTGCATATCCGCTCCTATTTTCGAAGGATGTCGGCATACTCTGATGACGAGAAGTTGCTTATGCACTTCTTCCAAGATAGTCTGTCAGGGCCTTCTCTGGAGTGGTACATGGGTTTGGAACCTGCCAATATTCGGAGTTGGAAGAATTTAGCAGAGGCCTTTGTCCAGCATTACCAGTATAATAGTGACCTGGCACCAAATCGCGTGCAGTTGCAGAATCTATCCCAAAGAAGCAATGAGTGTTTTAAAGAATACGCCCAAAGGTGGCGAGAGCTTGCCGCTAGGGTTCAACCTCCCATGGTGGAAAGAGAACTGATCGATCTATTCGTGGCCACGTTGCCCGGAATCTACTACGAGAAGTTGGTGAGTAACATGTCAGGAAGCTTCTCGGACTTAATTATCACGGGCGAAAGAGTTGAAAACGGTATAAAATTGGGGAAAATTCAAGCAGCGGAAGGGACTTCATCTGGAGGTGGGAGAAAGTTTTTTGGTGCGAAGAAAAAGGATAATGAAACAAATGCAGTGTACGGCTTTAACAACCGAAAGAGATACTTGGATCAGCGTCAGCAGCGACCGTATTACCAGCAACCGTCACAAGTAGCGAGTATTGCCATCCTGGCGACACAGCCTCCACAGCAACAGCCGCGTCAACAACAGGAGCAGCGACCTCAACAACAGAATTATGCACCAAGACAGTTCCAGGACAGGAGAAGGGTGGCGGATAGACACTTTGACACACCGCCAATGCCATACGCTCAGTTGCTACAACACTTAATTCAACTGCAGTTGGTCCAGAAAAGGACAATGGCACCTCTAACTGGCCAACCACCTCCTGGATATGACGCCAACGCTAGGTGTGAATTCCACTCTGGCGCCCCCGGCCACAGTATTGACAACTGTAAAGCCTTCAAACATAAGGTACAAGACCTTATCGATAGTAAAGCTATCAATTTCAATCAGGATGCGCCAAGCGTGGATCGAAATCCCATGCCTAACCATGGTAAGGGTGGCGGTGTGAATGCTATTGACAGTGAGGAAGGCCTGAACTTGGTGTCCAGAGTAGAGGATTTGAAGACGCCGTTAAGTTTCGTGAAGAGCAAGTTGTTAGAAGGAGGGGTATTCCCAGGCTGCGGAAAGGATTGCGAAGACTGTATGATCTGTCCGGTAGGATGTCGGAACCTAAGGAACCATATACAGCACATGATGGATGACGGTTTGTTACAATTTGATAGAATCTGTGAGAAAAATGCTGAAGAGGTAGTCATCGAAGATAAGGATGAGGTGGCCACCATATCCATCCCATACAAAACAATTACAATTTCTGCGCCTCCGGCGAGGCCCACTATTATATTCACAAAGGCAGGGCCCGTACCCTATGAAAGTTCTAAAGCAATTCCTTGGAACTATGGGGCCGAGGTCTACTGCAATGGTCAAAAGCAGGAACTAAGAGGTTCACCGTTGGATTCTGTTGATAATTTGGTAGGAACTGGAGGAATGACTCGGAGCGGGAGAGTATTTGCACCTCCCGAAGTAAGCACAGAAAGGGCTGATAAAGGTAAGGGTAAGGTCATAGCGGAAGAGAATTCTCAGGCCAGAGAAAAGGAAACTTTGCTGAAGGATGCGGAGGAATTCATGCGCTTGATAAGAAGGAGTGACTACAAAATTGTGGATCATTTACAACAAACTCCTTCAAAGATTTCTATCTTGTCACTGCTGTTATGTTCTGAGGCTCACCGGAATGCTTTGCTCAGAGTTTTGAATAATGCTTATGTACCTCAAGAGATATCCGTGAATCAGTTGGAAGGCGTGGTGGCCCATGTCAATGCAGGTAACGGGTTGGGGTTCACAGGCCGTGACTTGACACCAAAAGGGAGGAACCACAACTTGGCTCTGCACATTTCACTTGAATGCCGAGGAACAATGATGTCACATGTACTTGTTGATACAGGGTCGTCTTTGAATGTGTTGCCAAAAAAGGCATTGATGAAGATCGATCACCAGGGTCTATATTGTACGCCCAGTGATTTGGTTGTGCGGGCTTTCGATGGAACCCGAAGATCTGTCTTTGGGGAAATAACTCTGCCTATCCAAGTAGGCCCAGAGGTGTTTGAAACAGTTTTCTACATCATGGATATCCAGCCTGCTTATAGTTGTCTTTTGGGTCGGCCTTGGATACACCTAGCAGGCGCTGTAACATCGACTTTACACCAGAAATTGAAATATATGGTGGATGGGAATATTGTGACCGTTTGCGGGGAAGAAGACATCATGGTGAGCCATCTGTCTTCATTCAAATATGTGGAAGTCGACGGCGAAATTCAAGAAACGCTGTGCCAGGCTTTTGAGACTGTCCAAATCAAGGAGAAAGCGCCGGTTGAGGTCAAGGCTCCAGAAGTTGCCATGTCGTCATACAAGGAAGCACGGGCCGTAGTGGAATCCGGATCAACACAAGGATGGGGACAGGTGGTAAGCGTCCCAAACAAGCAAGATAAGTTCGGATTGGGATATAGCCCACATGGATCATCTTCACAAAGCACTCCACGTTACAAAGGTCCTGTCCAATTTACTAGCAGTGGAGTCATTTTCGATCAAATCAATGCCATATCAGATGAGGAAGGGGACAGCGACTGCGATATGGATGCGTGGATCCAGCCATGCATCCCCGGCCAGGGCTTGAAGAATTGGAGCATAGAGGAAGTTATCACAGTGACTTATGAAGAGTAATTGATTTGTCTTGATTAATGTATTTCCATATGCTCTGCCCAAGGCATAATGGACTTTATTTGTAGGGCCCTATCTTTATGCATGTGAACAATCTTTTTATCATCAATTAAAAGGCGTCTTTTCATTCAGAATTTTGTGATCCTTGTTGTTCTTGTTTTTATCTTTAACAATAAAATGGCAATGTGGTTTGTGTTTTTGCTTGCATATCATTTAAAAGCATAAAATCATCATCATCGCAGGTTACACATTTCAGATGCCACCGACTCAGACTCGTCTATGACTCGGTATGACTTTGACAATCCGATCTTTCAAGCCGAAGAAGAGATCGAAGAAGACGAAGACCTGCCTGAGGAGCTTGCCAGATTGTTAAGACAAGAGGAGAAGGTCATCCTGCCTCATCAGGAGGAAGTTGAAGTTATCAACCTGGGAACAGAAGAAGACAAGAAGGAGGTCAGAATAGGGGCTACACTGCAAAGTAATGTCAAGCAATGTTTGGTAGAGTTACTCCAAAAGTACAAGGATGTTTTTGCTTGGTCATATGAGGATATGCCAGGACTCGACACGGACATCGTGGTTCATCGTCTGCCTCTTCGTGAGGAATGTCCTCCTGTCAAACAGAAATTGAGAAGAACAAGGCCAGATATGGCAGTGAAGATCAAGGAAGAAGTTCAGAAACAGTTAGATGCCGGATTTCTTGCTGTGGCCAACTACCCTCCTTGGGTCGCTAACATCGTGCCCGTGCCTAAAAAGGACGGCAAAGTTAGGATGTGTGTTGATTATAGGGACTTGAATAGAGCAAGCCCAAAGGATGATTTCCCGCTTCCCCATATTGACGTGCTTGTTGATAACACCGCGCAATTCTCGGTGTTTTCCTTCATGGACGGTTTTTCCGGATACAATCAAATTAAGATGGCGCCGGAAGATATGGAGAAAACGACTTTTATCACACCTTGGGGGACCTTTTGCTATAAAGTAATGCCTTTCGGGTTGAAGAACGCAGGGGCAACTTATCAACGAGCAATGGTCACACTCTTTCACGACATGATGCATCACGAAATCGAAGTTTATGTCGACGATATGATTGCAAAGTCCCAAACGGAAGAGGGGCACTTGGTGAATCTTCTGAAGTTGTTTGAGAGGTTGAGGAAGTTCAAATTGAGGTTGAATCCAAGCAAATGTACTTTCGGCGTACGGTCAGGAAAGCTGTTGGGGTTCATCGTTAGTGAGAAAGGTATTGAGGTTGATCCCGCGAAGATCAGGGCGATTCAAGAAATGCCAGCACCAAAGACTGAGAAGCAGGTTCGTGGTTTCTTAGGTAGGTTGAACTATATTGCAAGGTTCATATCTCACCTCACCGCCACTTGTGAGCCATTGTTTAAACTTCTAAAGAAGGATCAGGCGGTCGTTTGGAACGAGAATTGCCAGAAGGCGTTTGAGAAAATAAAAGAATACCTACAAGAACCCCCAATACTGATGCCCCCGGTGGCTGGGAGACCGTTGATAATGTACTTAACAGTTCTTGAAAATTCTATGGGTTGTGTTCTCGGTCAGCACGACGAGACTGGAAGAAAGGAGCACGCAATTTATTACTTGAGTAAAAAGTTCACAGACTGTGAATCCAGATATTCAATGTTAGAAAAGACATGTTGCGCGCTTGCTTGGGCCGCCAAGCGCCTAAGGCAGTATATGCTAAACCACACAACCATGTTGATTTCAAAGATGGACCCAATTAAGTACGTGTTCGAAAAGCAGGCGCTATCAGGAAGGATCGCTAGGTGGCAGATGATTCTGACAGAATATGATATTCAATATGTATCTCAAAAAGCTATTAAAGGTAGTGTTCTGTCAGAATACCTTGCAGAGCAGCCAGTCGATGATTATCAGCCAATGAAGTTTGACTTCCCTGACGAAGACATTATGTACTTGAAAATGAAAGATTGCGATGAACCATTGCCGGGCGAGGGACCGGAATTGGGTTCCCAGTGGAAGTTAATCTTTGACGGCGCTGTTAACTCATACGGTAGTGGGATTGGGGCAATCATTACAACTCCCCATGGGTCCCATATACCATTCACCGCAAGGTTAACATTCCCATGCACCAATAACGAGGCCGAGTACGAAGCGTGTATCATGGGTATTGAAGAAGCAATCGACTTAAGAATCAAGAACCTTGATATCTATGGAGATTCAGCCTTAGTGGTCAACCAAATCAAGGGGGAGTGGGAAACGCGCCAGCCAAATTTGATCCCATACATGAACTACGCAAGGAGGTTGCTACCTTTTTTCGATCGAGTAGAGCTTCACCATGTGCCGAGGGCAGAGAATCAGATGGCCGATGCTTTGGCTACTCTATCCTCGATGTACAAAGTTAACTTCTGGAACGATGCTCCAATAATTGTCATTTCGCGGCTCGATAGACCAGCATTTGTGTTCGCAATAGATGAAGCTCCTGACGGTAACCCATGGTTTTATGACATCCGGAACTTTCTTAAAAACCAAGAGTACCCGCCTGGGGCATCTACCCAAGATAAGAAGACTTTGAGGAGATTGTCCGGCAATTTCTATCTGAATCCAGACGGTGCGCTCTATCGTAGAAACCATGACTTAGTGCTACTAAGATGCGTGGACGAAAAAGAGGCAAATTTGCTTATGGAAGAGGTCCACGAAGGTGCTTTCGGAACACATGCAGGTGGGCATGCCATGTCTCGGAAATTGTTGAGGGCAGGATATTATTGGTTAACTATGGAGTCAGATTGCTTCAAGTACGCCAAGAAATGCCACAAATGTCAAATTTATGCCGACAAGATTCATGTACCGCCGTGTCCTTTGAACGTCATGTCGTCGCCGTGGCCTTTTTCCATGTGGGGCATTGATATGATTGGAAAAATCGAGCCGACCGCGTCCAATGGACACCGTTTCATCTTAGTGGCTATTGATTATTTCACCAAATGGGTCGAAGCGGCCTCTTATGCCAATGTCACAAAGCAGGTAGTGGCCCGATTCATCAAAAGAGATATCATCTGTCGATATGGGATACCCGAAAGGATCATTACTGACAATGGTTCTAATTTGAATAACAAGATGATGAAGGAACTATGCCAGAGTTTCAAAATTGAGCATCACAATTCTTCTCCCTATCGCCCGAAAATGAATGGCGCCGTGGAAGCAGCCAACAAGAACATTAAGAAGATAGTACAGAAGATGGTGATAACTTATAAGGATTGGCACGAGATGTTGCCCTTTGCCTTACATGGATATCGCACTTCGGTGCGTACTTCAACTGGGGCAACTCCCTTCTCGTTGGTGTATGGCATGGAAGCTGTTCTGCCATTAGAGGTCGAGATCCCTTCTCTAAGAGTACTGGCAGATGTCAAACTAGATGAAGCAGAATGGGTAAAGAACAGGTTGAATCAACTCAGTTTGATGGATGAGAAAAGATTGGCGTCTCTCGCGTACGGTCGTTTGTATCAGAAGAGGATGAAGAGCGCCTATGATAAAAAGATACGTCCTCGGAACTTTCAGGCAGGCGACTTGGTGTTGAAGCGAATTCTCCCACCGCAGAACGATCACAGAGGCAAATGGACTCCCAACTACGAGGGTCCTTATGTTGTAAGAAAGGTTTTCTCAGGAGGAGCCTTGCTGCTTTCAACTATGGATGGTGAAGATTTTACATCCCCGGTGAACGCAGACGCGGTCAAAAAATATTTCGCTTAAGAAAGCTCGCTGGAAAGAAAAAGAGTATCCAGGCAAGAATGAGGCATCCCGGCGAACCATAAAAAGATAGGTTCGGGCAAAAATTAGGGATATAAGAAAAATGTGAACCCGCGAAGTTGAAAACCTGAAAGGGTAACTTTGGCAAAAATGGGTATCCTGGTGAATCGAAAACCCGCGAGGGCGATTCAGGCAAAAATTAGGGATTTTAAAGCAAATGACTGCGGCCTGCGCATTGGTTATCACAAGCCTAATGGATTCTAGGGAGAACTCGAAGATCGACCATTCAAATCAATCTCTTCGGAAGTTAAAGTGTCGGAAAGCGTCAAAGCCACGCGAGTCATGGATGAGTCGTCACATGGTGTTTGTCTGTACCACGTTGCCGACATTTTTGTATATTTTCCTTGTGTTTGTCTCTTTGCGCGACTTTCTCTTTTAAGGAGTCGCATCCAATGTAAAGTTGCCTATTTTCAGGCCTTTTATCAATAAAATATACTATTCGGAAAAAGCTTTTGTTTTGGTTTTAAATTTTTACCATTTTGTTTGCAAAAGACGCTTGATTTTTGTTGATGGAAAACTTTGCATACATGAACTTATGAGCTTTGCTAACTGTTAATCAGGACATTTGTTTTAAATAAAGTCATAATTGATAACTTGGTGCCAGCTGTACAACATACTTGTCTAGTGGTTGTTACTTTCCCTAAGCACAGAGTGGACTTGACTCAGAGATTGTTTATCTCCATCCCCCGGCAGGGATAGTTTGGGATAAGCTCCCAGTAAGTCTTATTCAAAATCCCTAGCAGATAGCGGATTCAATCTCCGACAGATTGGAGCTATTCCTCAGCAATCTGCTGTGTTTCCCCAGTAGAGTTATTCTGGCTAATCATTCATAGCCGATTTCCCCGGTAGAGTGGAGTTGTTGCCTCCAGCCAAGTTGCTTGATCCCCAGAAGAGTTGTAGGCTGATAGGCCATCCGGGACGTTCTCCGCAGCAGAGTTTGATTTGGATCCCCAGCGAAGTGGATTCATTCTCAGCAGAGCAGTTTTACACAGAAGTTTTTCTCGGAGGCCATCCACGACTTGCATTCCTCAGCACGAGTTTGTTTGCGCTAAGCGTATTTAGCTCTGACCCAACGGAGCTAGCTCTTTCTCTTTAGCATTTATTGTGCTAAAGTGGTTCATTTGCATCTACATGCATGCATAGCATCTACCCAAACGCAAAGCATTTCCATTTCACATGGAGCATTTCGTCATATTCAAACATATGCATGTGAAACATAAGCCAGGTCGTTACCCCTTTTGTTTCAAGTGAATCTCGCAGACAATCAGCATCTTTGCCCGTTGTGTTGTTTATACCTCAGCCCGTACTGTTTCCCCAACGGAATTCTTTTGTGATCGTCACCAATGGATGGTCTTAATTTCGTTTGAATCTTGTTGCTCATATATTCAGTGAATCCTTGGCGGCGATGTCAAGTGATTTAGTTTTTCAGCGGCGATGTTGAAAATTTGTTTTGACGGCGATGTCAGATGATTTAGTTCTTCAACGGCGAGGTTGAGAGTTTGTTCTGACGGCGATGTCAGATGATTTAGTTCTTCAGCGGCGATGTTGAATATTTGTTTTGACGGCAATGTCAAATGATTTGATGCTTCAACGGCGAGGTTGAGAGTTTGTTTCTGACGGCGATGTTAGATAATTTAGTTTTTTTCAGCGGTGATGCTGAATATTTGTTTTGACGGCGATGTCAAGTATTGGGTTCCCCAACGGCGATGTTGAGAAATTTGTTTTGACGGCGATGTCAGATGATTTAATTCTTCAATGGCGATGTCGGAGTAGTTTATTTATTCAGCGGCGAGGTTGGATGTTTGTTTCTGGCGGCGATGTCGGAGTAGTTTGTTTATTCAGCGGCAAGGTTGGGTGTTTATTTTCGGCGGCGAAGTCGAGCGGTTTGATTCTTTAGCAGCGATGCTAGATGTTTGTTCTTGGCGACGACGTCAGGTAACTTGGTTCTTCCAACGGCGATGTTGGATTTTGTTTTGACAGCAATATCGGAGGATCGTATCTTTGGATTCAATATCTGTGTGTATTTCACAGAGGACTGACGGCGAGGTTAGATCTTTTTACCAACTTAATGTCGAGGCCTGACCGTGAGGTCAGATGCTTTACCGATTATTTTAAGAGTTGACGGCGAAGTCAAAACCGTTGGAAATGACGGCGAAGTCAGAAGATTGTTTTGAGAATTGACGGCGAAGTCAGAAAATATTGAAGACCGACGATAAAATCAGTTGATTTATAATTTTGACGTTGAGATTTGACGGCAAGGTTAGATGCTATTAAAAGAGCTGACGGCGAGGTCAGACGTTCTACTTAATATGGGTTCCTGGCGGCGATGTCAGAGGTTCGTTTTGCGGTTGTCAAATTTCCGGGTTCTTGGGTATTCAACCGTCTTTTACCTTGATTGTATGAAAGTTGTTCACCTTTCATCCTTTCAGGTCCAAGCCGTTTGAATAGGGGCAACTGTTGTACCCCAAAATTTGACCAACCTCTTTGGCTTATGTTTTATTGCATCATTAGCATTAGCATTGCATAACATTTTGCATTCCAGAGGGGATCGAGGTATTTGTGTCTGACAAGAAGAATTATCAAGGTTTTTAACCTGATCAAGGTGGTTTTGTTCAAGTCGTCAAGCAAAGTGATCAGGTCAAGATGAAAATATGAATCGATTCAGTGCTCTATTTAAGTGAAAATCCAAGAATGATGTTTGTGAGAATCATAGATCAAGTTTTGGAATTCTAATCATGAATTAAAGATTCAGTTTGGATTGAATATAGATAACAGAGAAACAAAGATCTATTTCAAGTGTCTCAATTTGTTTTATGGTGCAAACAACAAGTTATGGTGCAAAAGGGCCCAACGAGGTTCATTCACCCCAAAATAAATTGATATACTACAAGTATCATCCACATTCATTATCAAGTCCATCCAGAATTTCAAAAAAAAACTCACTGTTAATAGCAGAATATAATTTGTTTACAATTTACAACAAACAGAAAATTAAAAAAGGGGGGGACATGCCCAATTTCAACCCAACAGCAACCTTTCATAGGCGGAGTTTCTAGAGTTTGCAAATCAATCCCGCTGTCACCTTCAGTTAGTCGTGAAGAGAGACACGGGTCTTCTCTCAAAGACATCCATGTGGATGTGGTGTGTATCCCCAATGGGAGGCCTGTGTGGATTATAGTGTCTGATAGGAATCCAAAGTACATTTCATGGAATAGTTGTCATAAAAGTAAGGGTTTGAAGCTGCGCATTGAACAAATACTTGCTGCTGCCAAATCTAACTTAACTTTAAGACCTTCATCAGTTATGATTTTCTTTGCCAACGGGATTACAACCCATGTTTATGACAAGCTACGCAATGAATTCGGGGCATCTGAAATCCATTTGGAGTTTTCGGTTTTCAGTTCTAACATGCTGGAAGAAACTAAAGATGACTGGATAAATGTTATCTCTAGATCATATAGAGATGCACTTGCCCTTGAAGTCAACCTTACCGATGACAAAGGTGCTGGTCCAAATTTGGGATGTAATGTTGAGAATTCGACCATGGATTCTTCTCAAGTAGAGGTTTCAGTAGGAAAGGCTGAAACACAACCACATCTTTCGGAAGAAAATGCCATTAATGGTGCTTCTTCTCAACTTGAGTGTTAAGTAGATAAAGCTTCCACTAGCACCAGCGCTGCATCAACAACCTGGAGATGCACAAATCACAAACAAACACAGCAACAGAATCATGAAAATAAAAAGTAAAACGAAGGAAGGCGGAGTCTTTTGTTGCGTTCCTCCACCATCGTCAACGCTGCCGGAGTGATGAGTTCCGCCGATACATTCAATGGGGGTTCTGTACAATCTGTCAAAGAATCTGTTCCTGGGGCAAGCATTGAAGCAAAACAGGAAGTTACTGAGGTGAAAGCTCAAGTCGATGCTATGTGGGAACAAATGAATAAAGGAGTATCGAATAAAGTTATTAGCAGTTTTACAAGAAGCACGCCTAAATCTACATCAAAAAGCAATCCGAAGAAGAGATCTTCTAACTGGATGTCTTATTTGGGGTTGGCACCAAAGGCGAGTGAATCTATTGTGCAAGGTGCTTCGCAGAACGAACCTCGTGTGCTGCAAAACAGTGCAAGTGATGAAGCCAAGAAGGTTGCTGCCGCTGCTCTTGCTGCGGTGAAAGTTGATGCTGCCGCTTCTGCGTCAAGCAGGGGGAAACTTGTGATTACCGAGGTTCGAGACTTTACTGGTCAAGAAATTGAATATAAAAAGCTCGTAGATTCGGATTCAAAGGAGGCAATCGAAAGAGCCAAAGCCCCTGCACCTTCCGCTGTGGATGCTGTCCTTGAACAAATCAAGAAGAAATCAAGCTCAGTGTACTTGATAAGACCACATAACAGACCGAGATATAGATGGCTCCAACCAAATTTTCACGGATAACAATTATCGAGCAATAACCATTCATAACCAGTACCAACACGAGCAAAAATGCAATCACGAACTGATATGCTGGCTTTGTCACATGGAACAAAGCAACCAACTTGCGCCGTCAAAATATTCACGCCCACCTGCCGGATGAATGTTGATTTCCCACCCATGTTTGGACCTGTTATTATTTGAAACCAACTTTTTCCTCTGATAAGATTACGATCATTTGGTATAAAATTCACCCAGTCTTGTGCCTCCACACAAGGGTGTCTGCAACCTTCTAAAGTGATATCTCCTTCATCCGATGAGGTGATTTCAGGCCTTGTATAGGGAGTAGGACAACTAGAAGCCAGATCAGCAAAGCTTAGTAACACGTCCAATTCGGAAATTAATGCAGCTAAAGATTCGAACACCTCAGAGAAGATCAAGATCATCAGCAGTTTGTTATGCAAGTTATGTATTTGACTCTCTAGTAATTCTTGCTTCTCCTTAAGTTCAGATAGTGCAGTGTCATAACTTGAAGAAATCATGTATTCCCCGTTCTCCAGATGATCAAGGTCAACAGCAGTTTCTATAAGCTCAATAAATTTATTTAGGCGATCAACACCAGTCCATAACTCCAAATCTTTCAAATACCTGCTCTTCATCATTGAAGAAAACTGTCCATCATACCTATCCAGGGCACTTTTAATATGCTGCCTCAGATCTTGGCGTAGCACAGTGTCCTCTACAAATGCTTCTGTACAGGTTCTATTCATGAGACCAAACAAACTGAAAATTTTATTTGCATCTGTTTTCATGGACTTGTATTCACAATGTCAGAAATATGATGATGCGCGTAAGCTGTTTGATAAATTGCCTATGAGAGATACTGTGGCTTGGAATGTGATGATCTCTCGTTGTGTTCGAAATAATCGGACCCGGATGCTTTGAGCTTGTTTGATGTTATGCAGAGTGAAAATTATAAATGTGAACCTTATCGGGTGGTATTTGCTGTTAGTTCTAGAACTCCAGAGTTTTCATTTCAGGTGCGGAGCTCGAGACCTTGTAACCGTGGCACGCTAGGGAAAGGTGTATCTGTTGGGACTTTTCTCTGCACTAGCGGTTTGAGCAATGGAGAGGAGGACCATGTTGCATGCTTGAAGAATCTGAATCCTGCGCTACCATCAATGCCCCCTTTGTCTTTCTCGCCAGCCGTAGTGTCTCAACCTCCTCCTGTACGAGTTGCTCCTCCGATCAATATTTGACAAGCAGTTCCAGCATATGCCGCTCCATGAGTTCAAAAAGACGAACCTCTTCCAATCAGCAAACTCAGACCAATGTGAAATCGCATCAGCTTAGATATGAACTTCGATGCAGCAAGAAAGGCAATCACACTATTATGCAATATCTAGGTTGGAGTACCAAGCTCTAACTCATTCAGTATCATGAGTTAATTGTTGCAGAAACTATGCTATTGTCACCTGAGGCATGTCTAGAGAGAGCACCTCGCACGTCATCTCAAGAGTCCTTCTCTGTTAATCTCACTCAAGGTTCTGTTACGCACTCTACTCTATCAGTAGCTTCTGACACACCATGACACGTGTCTGATCAAGAAACTCAAACAATGGTCACACTGTTGGGCTCAGTGGTATCTTGACTCTGGAGCAACACATCATGTTGCTCACACTGCTCATAATTTCCTGGACAATATATCCACATCTGGCTTTGACCAAGGTACGAGCAAGCTTTGTGTAACGTGATCCAGTTGGCGTAAACACGATGGTTTAAAGAAACCTGCGGTGATATGTTACTGTTTCGATTCGTGTCAACTTTCCGGAGGGCAAAAACAACAAATAGCGATAGCAAGGGCAATGTTAAAGAATCCAGCAATTCTTCTCCTTGACGAAGCAACAAGTGCGTTGGATTCTGAATCGGAAAAGCTGGTGCAAGAAGCTTCAACCCAGTCCCCTGCAACAGCTTCTGGGGCTGCCCAGTTGACAGCAGGAACTGCTGGAATAGGTTGTGGAGTAGCATCAGACCATGACTGATCGATTGCAGCAGGCCACTGACCATCAATGGGGTTAGCAGCTGCATTGAAATCAGCAATAGCATACTCTGGAGCAGGAACTTCATCCTCCTCTTCCTGCTTAGCCCCCTCTGGTTCTCTATAGAAGAATAGATCAACCATGACATCCCATTTAAGACCGGGGCGAATTGTACCACGCATCTGCAACACCATCCTAGCCAAAAGCCAAAAGAGACAACCTATGCTATGCTTCCCTTTGTTGTTGGCAGGAATTCCAATGTCAACATATCGCATAGGAGAATCAGTGTCACAGAAAGCAATTGTGGGAATATTCCCAAGAGCTGCTTCTTTAATTGGCTCAATCGGTTCAATTGTTTGTGGATCACTTAGTGCGTTTTTTGCTTATGTTCTTAGTGCTGTTCTCAGTATCTATTATAATCCGAACCACAAATACATGATCCGAGAAATAAATAAGTACTGCTACTCGTTGATTGGCCTTTCATCAACTGCTCTTATCTTCAATACATTGCAACACTTCTTCTGGAATATTGTTGATGAAAATCTTATGAAACGTGTGAGGGAGAAATGCTGATGAACCTGCAAAGAAATTGAATGTATCAGTAAAAATTGTTGTGTTACCACAGTGAAAGGCATGAGTAAAAACAGGAAAGTTCAAAAGCTACAAACAGACAAAGAACATGCTGTTTTCAATCCCACAACTTCAGCCCTTGCTCCCATTGAAAAAAAGGTATCTCATTTTCTTTCCCAAAGAGGAAGAGACCCAAAGTTCCCACAACTTCTCTAATTCAAACCCTAATCTCACATCATATATATACTGGCTACTGCTCATCCAAAGAAAAAAAAAACCCCTAACAGAAAAACAGCTGCTTTTTTTTCCACAACTCATCTCTATCACAAAGAACTGGAAAAAGGAGATTGAAGAAGGAGCTCACCTGTGCTCTGTATCAGCAATCTAGTGGTATTGCTCCTACACTGTAAGTACTCTGTTACTCTTCCTGTCTTTATAGTTTTGGTCTGCATTGTTTGGACTGTTCTGTTTCCTGTCTTCGTAGTTTTCACAATCTTGCTAGAAAACCCACAACCATTCACCATCATCAAACACAACCTTCCACCCTCTTTCTCCAAGCTCAGATTCCCATATGAAGCCCCTTTTCGCGAAACCGTTTCACTGACTTCAAACTCGTTCAAACCTACTTCCAATCTCCACCGAAACAGATTCGAAAACTCCCCCGAAACCCAGCAAACATCTTTCACAACTTCTTCAACCATCAAGAACAACTCAAAACCCAGCAACCTTCGTTTTCCCCATTTTTTACGGCCAACCTCTTCTTTTCCAACATAAACATTTGAAACCACCTTACCCATTTTCGGTGAATCCGACACACACAAACACCCACCATTTCCGATCCACAACAACCATTCTCCTTCAAACTTTCGTCCGCCACTTACCCACGATTTGTTTCCGACTCAGAACCTCATACGCAAGCTGAAACAAAACGTAAATGGAGGAGTTGAGTTGGATATGGAGTTTTGTTTTAGAGTTGATAATCTGTGAAACTGATTTTGATTTTGAGCTGGAGATGAGTATTTTGTTTTTTTTAGGAGAGAAGAGTGTTGTTTTTGTGTTAGGCCAAGCCCGTACGGTTATGTGGTGGATCCTCACCCACTGTGTTCCTCTGTACACCCCCCCTGTTCTTCTTTATTTTAGGAAATATTGTACATTTTAATTTTATGTTTTGTTAATATTATTATTATCTTTTGTTTGTTTTATATATATATATATATATATATATATATATATATATATATATATATATATATATATATATATATATATATATATATATTATATTTTTGTAAACTTATATTAAATTAGTTTTTCAGTGTGTTCTTATTTTAATATTAGAGTTTTAGATTGTTTATCTTTTAGAAGTTTTATATATTTAGAATTCCGATTCATATTTTCTTTTAGAAGTTGGATTTTATTTCTCATTTGTTATTGGGCATTTTGTCCCATTTTTGCCTTTTAGGTCGATGACGACATTTCCGTAATCCATTACCAGTCAAATTATTGATGAGTAATGTTGGATCTGAGACCACCTCTTTTTTCTCTTCATTACTTGTCCCGACTCGATTCAAAAACTTTGTCAAACAACTTTCAAAATCAAATTTTCTTTGTATTGAATTAAAAAGAGGGGATTAAGTGTAGACTTTCTTCCTCTCCGAGTGTTGGGATGCCCACTGTAGTGAGGGTGGTTCCGACACTCGTCTTTCAATACAAAGACGTTTCCCATCCATTTTCAAATCTCATCTCCTTAAAATCGATTCTTTGTGTTGAGCTAAAGAGAGGATTGGGTGTAGGCCTCTTCTTCTTCGAGCATAGGGATGCCCACTGTAGTGAGGGTGGTCTCGATGTTTGTCTGTCAATACAAAGACGCTTCCAACATTTCCTCATAAAACCTCGGTCTCGTACTGAGTATACTTTCAGTAATAATTTGATTTCTCTTTGTATCGAATTAAAGAGAGAAGATTAGGTGTAGACCTCTTCTTCTCCGAGTGTTGGAACGCCCACTGTAGTGAGGGTGGTCTCGACACTCGTCTTTCAATACGAAAACGCTTCTAAACCATCTCTCCTAAAACCTCGGTCCCGTACCGAGCACGCTTTTAATGATAAATTGATTTCTCTTTGTATCGGATTAAAGGAGGGGATTAAGTGTAGACTTTCTTCCTCTCCGAGTGTTGGGATGCCCACTGTAGTGAGGGTGGTCTCGACACTCGTCTTTCGATACGAAGACGCGACTTCTTCCACCACCTCTCCTTTCACAACTTCCTTCCACAATTTTCACACCTAAAACCTCGGTCACGTACCGAGTGCATTTTCAAATCTTTTCACAACCAAAACTCGAATGGTCGTGGAGTGGTTAGGCGTAGGCCTTCTCCTATCCCGAGTGTTGACGTTTACCGTAGGGTTCTCTGTCGCAAAGCACTTACCATTCAAAACCAAAATCACCATTAATAAGAGAACGAAGTTCTCTTTGCATTGAATTAAAGAGAGAGGATTAAGTGTAGTCTTTCTTCCTCTCCGAGTTTTGGGATGCCCACTGTAGTGAGGGTGGTTTCGACACTCGTCTTTCAATACGAAGACGCCTCGTTCGCCACACTCTTTTATAACAAAAGCTTTGAGATAACGAATTGGGTATTACCCGTAGGGGTTACTATCCGAGGACCTGTCTCGCCCCCTAAAAAACAATCCAATCAATCAAACGTGACTTCTTGCCCCGCGCGGCGAAAACTAATCAATTTTTCAAAAGGATATGTTACGTCCGTTCTACCGCAAACAGGTAATGCCTAAGTCTCCAACGAGCGAGCAGCAATACACCTAACTGCTAGAATGCGCACGATAGCATCATCCATAAAAAAAAACATCAACACACCGTAGGCCGAACTACGGCTGCTCTGATTTCTCATGCCAGATGAGAATACGTAGGCACAAGACGGCGATGTCTTGGCGAGCACTTTTCCCCCCAATATCTGTAGTTCCCCGAACTACGTCGACTCTGACTTTCTCACATCTATTGAGAATACGTAGGCATAGGACTGCGAAGTCCTACCGAGTCTGTTCTTTCTCTTTTCTTCCCCGTTCTCTCTTTCCTCCTAACTTTCTTGTTTCTAACCCTTCTTTTACCCAGTGGAACACTTCTTATAGCATAATATTTAAGCAAATAAAATCACACATCGACAAACAAAAGGTTCCCATCGAGTACGATGGATGCGAGGGGTGCTAATACCTTCCCTTCGCATAACCGGCTTCCGAACCCATTCTTGGTTGCGAGGCCATCTTATCCATTTCTTTCTTAAGGTTTTCTCGATATTTTCCTTTCCCCTCACGGGATAAATAAAGTTCGGTGGCGACTCTTCTGTCCTTTTTTTCGCCTCCCCGTCGTTGCACGATGCTATTTTTCGAGTAGCGACAGTCGTGTAGGATGATTTGTGGGGTGATGAGGTATTTATTTACCGCCTTTATTTCATGTAAATATTTACCATTATATTTCGATCATGTTTTCTCACCCCTTTGCTGTTGTTGTGGTCTATTCTTCTTCGGAAGTACAAATAATTCAGGTGTTTAGCTAGTTGGATAGCGATGTGCTGATAGAGTCTAGGATGCTCTGATACGTAACACGGGGCTTTGGGGAGTTTATTGCCTATCTGATGATTTTGTTTATACTCTGGTCGTATCATGTTTTGATGATGTTTTGTATATTTTAGGCAGATGGCTGAACATAATGTATGAGATGATGTACATATATGTATATATGTTGTGACAAACTTCTTTTCCGCTGCTTATTTTGAAAATCTTTTAATGAAATGTTTTGTGGAAATTTTTGTGAAAAGTAATATCCCGCTTTTGGAAGAGAAACTTTGATAATTTAATTGATTTATTTGCATTTTATTTAATTTGGGAAGTGGGGTGTTACAGATACCACATGAGTTTACAACGACATGACCAGCTGAAGTCCGGTGACACCACTGGGGAATAACATAAGCCGGGGTTTGGATACCACCCGAGCTCAAAGAAATCATTAGTTGCCAAGGTTTGGATACCACACGAGCAACGAAACCAATTAACTTGCCATGGTCTGGATACCTTACGGGTAGGCGGATAACCTTTCATATTGTCGGAGTCTGAATGCTCAACGACATTGATAGGAGTCTGAATACTCAACGACATTGACCAGAGTCTGAATACTCAACGGACAAAAGTAATCTAAAATTACCATGGTCTGGATACCATTTCGGCAGAGATATCAGTCATTTTCCAGAGACACACCTGCAAAAAAAGACATAACCACCTGGCTTATGTTTCACATGCGTATGTTTGAAAGTGGCGTAATGCTCCATACGAAATGGAAATGCTACGCGTTTGGAATATGCTATGCACAGGATGCTAAATGCAACAGAACCAAACCAACAAAATAAATGCTGAGGAGAAAACCACCCTGTTGGGGATAAGGTCAACGCATGCCAATCGTAATTGAACTTAAGCTGGGAAACGAGCCTTGGCTGGCTTCTTTACTGGGGAACAAAGTTCTTAAGAGAACCATAAATCCAAACTCAGCTGGGGATTTACATCAAAACCTACTGAGGAGAATGCCTTGAATGGATTTCCAGAATACAACTTGTAATACCCCAAATTTTACCCTTACATTTAGTCAGTCATTTCGCATAACATCTCATCTGTGCATCTGCTAACCACTATCAAGTCATGGAGGTGTTTGTTTTGCAGGAATTACCCCAGGGGCATTTTGGTCATTCTTCGTGGAGTCCGCAATTTTTGAGACAAATGAGACATTATTCCTTAGGCATTGATTTATCACATGGATTGATTATATCAAGGTGTCGACATGTTTTGATTGGTACCGAGAAACTCTTGTCAGAAAAATGAGTGGACTCGGGGCCGTTTCATTGATAAAGGTTTGGACTGAAAAGAAGGGGGATATTGTTAAGGTTATGATCGGCGGGAGTTTAGTTTGAATTTGCTCGGGTGTAATCATGTTGCGGTATCTCGTTTATAAAATTGGTCAAGGCCAAGGAGGAGTAAGTTTTAAATATTTTTGAACTTTTATTCATAAGTATTCATAAGTTACAACTCAAGGGTGAATTTAAATGATTTTTGAACTATTATTCATAAACATTTCAAATTTACAATTGATAAGTAAATATAAATATTTTTGGAATTTAGTTCATAAATATTTAAGGTACAATTGAAAGGGATAAATGACTTTTGAATTTCATTCATGAATATTTGTTTACAAGAGGTTTCATTTACACTGAGCATCTATTCTAAAAAAAGTCCTAAAGGATCCTAAGTGTTCTTCATGATGCTCCTTTGGTTTTCTCTGCAAACCTCCGATCAACCTGCACAACAAAGACAAAACAAACAGAAGCAAGAAAGGGTTAGAAGTTATTTTTGACACTCTCAGAACATCGTCATCATCGAGTGCTGGGAGTGGCACGACCGAAGCCGCATCCTACCCCCGTTACCAATCCGTGCCATTGGCGTCAGATCAGGTAACATCTGTTCTTATCTAAGGGGCAACCGAGAGATGAAGAGTAAAATGAAGTAGGGACTGAATAGTTTGCCGAAAGGGATCATATGCCGAAATTGGATTCGTTTTCAAAACCAAACAGAATGCCGTTCATCAAGTAAAACATGGTGACATTATCAAGTAAATTTCAAGATTGCTTCCAAACTGATACAAGGGTAAAACAACACAGCCAATTCGGACTCAGACCCGGATGCCGGCAGGTCTGAATCGCTTTGTTTTCAAAGATTTCCAACACCTGAAATTCACCACAGCAACATCAGTACAAAGTCATAACAGGATTTAAGACCAAAGCTGTTCAGCTGCACAAAGCTTGAGCAGACAATTCAATCCATAAACATGAAACAGCTCAGGTGCATAAAAAGGAAGAGACAAGATCAGGAGGTCAAACCCATATCATAACTACATCTATTCAAAGAACCAGTTCAGCAGAAACAAAAAACCAGAAACAGGGCACGGTTCAGATTCAAAAGTTCAGATCATACCAGTCACAACCAAACCCGTAAAGCACAACAGAAAGAGTCAAAGAAGATAGAGTCAAATGGCATCAGAAAGAGAATAAACCCATACCATAAGAAGCATATCAGTTCACCAGGACAATTCATGCCCTCAAATATCCAAAGCATGAAGGGCTCAGTCTGAACATCATTGCCCCAAGCTATAATGGAATCAATTGAGACAAACCATCTGCAAACAGAAGAGATACCAGAAAACTGAGTCCAATGGCGAGTTAGACACCATAACAAGAACTCATGAAACATCAGCACACAAAGGCTCCAACGCAGGTTCAGACAAGTATCATCACTACCAACGACCTCCCTCGGCAACATTCGATCCGACCGGGCCTGTAGCACCTGTTCTGAAAGAAAAAGAGGAAAATAAGTGAATCCCAATCAATGGTTAAACTAAATGAAGCAAGTTCGCGAAGAACCATAATGCGAGTAAATTCACAAACTATTCAAATAGATATAGATTCATCAAGTCTCGACAAGTGGATATCCACATTGGAAACTAATTCAGTCAATCCAAAGGAATCAAAAATAAGGGCCAGCCAAATTGAATGTGAACACGGATAACCAAATCAGAAAGGAATCAATCAATCTCACAAAGCCCCTTCGAGCAGACCTGGAAAAGGAAAGAAAAGATCTAAGTAAATCTGAAAATAAAAACAAATCAACCGAATCCAATCATCGCAAATCACATCATATCAGTAACGTAAACTCAAAGATCCAAGGCCCAAAAAGAGAAATTATAAAAGGGAACAATATCACCTCGTGTGAAACCCTAGACGAAAACAGTGAAGAACACTAAAAAGCGGCGAGAAGAACGAATCACGAAACCCTAGCGGCCGCGAGAGAGAAAGAAGAGAAGAGTTTCGTCAAAGATAACCATCAGAGCGCAAATCGAGAGACTGAGGAGGGTCCACCGACGCCGCCTCCATCCACGACGGGCAAACCTTCCCCGGAGGCTCAGTTCACAATCATCGCCTCCTCAATACATTCATCACCGAGCGAGAACAAACCATAAGCCGTCATCAACATATTAACATGTTTTTCTGTTTTTTTTTTAGCGTGGAGAAGGCGATATGAAGGAAAAGAGGCGAAACATGGCGGAGGCGAGAAAGACGAGAAACGAAATGAGAGAGAGACGGCCGCGGGGATGATAGGGTTCTGAAACCCTAATTTTGGCTTTTGTTACTCACCAACCGGGTTGGGTCCGGGAGTGATGACCGGCCCAACCCCTTTTATTTTTCATTTTTCTTCATTTTTGTTTTTTATATAATTAATATTATGTTAAAAATGTTTTTTTAAAAATAAATAAAAGTAAAAATCCTTTTTTATAATAATAAACAAAAAAAACTTTTTCTAAATAACTTAAAATCTTTTTAAAAAATAAATAAATAAAATTTAAAACCTTGTAAGCTCAAATTTTTTATAATTAAACCAAGCTGTGTTTTAACCTTTATATATTAAAACTTTTTCCTTAAATTTAAAAATTGAAAACCTTTTCTTATGTCAAAAATAAACAATAAAAATCTCAAAACTTCGCGCTTTCGTTTCACAATCTTTCTGACTATTGTTCGTTTTCGCCCACTAACGTTGTTTGTTCGTTTTGCAGTTTATTGTGTTTACCATTATTTATTTTATTACTGTTCAATTCAAATGTCATTACCATATTGTAACTGCTCCTCTCATGTAACCTCGCGAACCCTAACAATCGCGCTTTAATTTCTGTCTTTAAGTTTCTGCTTGTGTGGCTTACCGTCTGCATTTTTATTTCTGTTTGCATGATTCAATTATCTCACCCTTCCACCAATATTTTGTCACCTTGCACACCTCCGAAGGAATTAGATCTAGCCGTTTGACCGCCGTGTCAATAGTCCTCAACTTCAAACCCTTACATCCTTACAAACCCTAATTTTCCATAAATGCCTCGCCACAGGCAAAATTACCATTTTACCCCTAGCTTTAAGTCAAAGAGTCGCCGCACTCATTTTAGGGTTTCCCGCCGTGGAATCCCTAACCTAATTTAACCCTAATTCAACTTAACAATTCATAACGTAGATATTGGAGTTCCTACACTCCACGTAAGCGTGTCCTTAAGATGCGTTTATTCCCCTTGAGACCTTGACCACAGTCAAGAAGTCTCTAACCTCCCTTTTGAGGGGAACTACGATTACTCTGATTCCACTCCCGTAAGGATACGTAGGCACAAGATGCGATGTCTTGCCGAGTAAACATAGAATTAACCCCTTAGGTCTCTTTTCTCACTTTTAATCTTTTGTACATATACTTTAAGCAAATAAATAAAGCAAATAGTAAACATTTGAACAAAAGGTTCCTGTAGAATACTACAGAAGTTTAGGGTGCTAATACCTTCCCTAAATTTAATCAACCCCCGAACCCTAGATCTTTCCCCGCATTGTGTTTACGATGCAAAAATAGGTTTTCCCTCTTTTGACCTTTTCCTTCGGATAAATCAAAGAGCGGTTGTAAATGAATTAAGATTCAAGTTAATCAATAGCTTGACATCCAAATCTCACCGCAACAGAAAATGGCGACTTCATTGGGGATCTTCAAACTTTTGAGGGTTACCCCTAATTTGTTCATGTTTGTTATTATTTGTTTTACTATTCATTTGCATGTATGTACTGCACTTTGATTTTGGGACTGTTCCTTGTGTTGTGAGATAAGTCCTACGCCCGGACTAGTGACATTATTATAGGATGGGGATATATTCGATGAGGCTTATAGGGAGTTGAATCCCGACCAAGCCGATTCGAGAATCACCGCTCAGTTGAGACCTTTTCGAAAATGGTTCGGTTGAACGAGTAATCGTGAAAACTTTTTCCATGGTCGATTGGAGTCTGTGATATTGGGAACCATAGTACCTTAACACCACTTTGGCCTTATTTAGGACGTAGTGCGGGAACTATGTGGGAGTAATCCTACAATGGTTGCTATGCGATACTACACTCAAAAGAGGTTCTCTTGAGAATAATATTAACCCCCGAGTCAATCGGAAGGTTGATAATATCCGAAAGATGGGCGATGACTTTGGGCACTTTTTAGAACCTTGTTCTGCAGGTACAACTAACCTATAGCACACTCCTTTTGGGGATGGGTAGACCTTAACTCCATTCAGGTCCTTTAACCTAGAGCTTTGTGTATTCATGTGCATTGCATCCATGAAGCATCCCATTGCATTGTATGGAATTCAAACATCATTTATATCGCGGGATACCGTAAATAAAAAAATAAAAATGAAAAAACAAGAAAAAGATTTCCTTGGTACCCTACGACATTCGTAAATGTTTGAATTCCATGAAATCTCCATTTGCATTCGCATTATAGCATCCTATGTTTTCTTGCATTACATGTGTCTTCCGTTTTCTCATGTTCGGCTCTCTCGCCTTCCAGTTTCGTCACCCTGAGTCCTCGGCACCAGTACAACACTAGAGCTCAAACTCGTAAAAGAATGGAGGATCAGACAAAAGAGATTGATCGCCTTAGCAACGAACTTGAAGACCTGCGAGGGGGTATGGGGCGTATGATGGAATTGTTACATGTCATGAATGCTAAGATGGATACCCAGCCCACTGTTGTTTCCGAGATGACCGGCGTTACTGTGGACCCTCCACCAAATGTGACCGTAGCAAGGGACCCACCTTATGGTCTTGCTCCAGGTTTTGTGCCTCCTCAAGCCACTGTTCCGATTAATCAGCCTGTTCAACAAGCCGTTCCTTTATTTTCTGAAGTTTCTAGAGGGGCTCCTATTTTTGCACCACCTGTTGTGGACACCCGTGTACAACCGTATTTCAATGAGACAGTCTTTGATAATCTTGATGAGAATGTTGAAGGTTATGAGAAACATGACAAGCTTCGTGAGGAAGTAGACACTATCGTCCAGAGATTGAGAAAAGTAGAGGGCGATCAAATTTTTGGGGCTGCTGCAAGGGACGTCTGTTTGGTCTCAGGTTTGGTTATTCCCCCGAAGTTCAAAACTCCGAGCTTCGATCGCTATGAAGGTGCCACTTGTCCTAAGAGTCATCTGATCATGTACTATCGCAAAATGGCTGCCCATGTTGAGAATGATAAATTGATGATTCATTGCTTCCAAGACAGTTTGAAGGGTGCTTCTTCCAAATGGTACTTAACTTTGGACCAATCTCGCATTAAGAACTTCCAGGATTTATCTGACGCTTTCATCAAGCATTATAAGTACAATATGGATCTGGCTCCTGACAGAAGACAGTTGTTGAGTATGTCACAAAAGAATTCTGAATCATTCAAAGAGTACGCTCAAAGGTGGAGAGAGATTGCTTCGCAAGTAGAACCTCCTTTGACCGAGAAAGAGTTAGCTGATTGGTTTGTCGACACGGTTCGTCCAGAATTTTACGAAAGGATGGTGGGTAGTGTGACTTCAAATTTCTCTGACATCGTTGCTGTGGGTATTAAGATTGAATTGGGTATGAAAAGCGGTAAAATGACAAATACTCATGGTGTTTCAAAGGATCAGCCGAAGAAACCTTCGTTCAGCTCTCAGAAGAAGAAAGAAGGTGAAACTAATGCTATATCCTCCAGTAGACGAAGAGACCAATTTTATCAATATCCGCAAGGTTATGCTCATCCTCAGGGGTACCCGATTCAATATGCTCAACAACCCTATGTGGCAGCTGTTGCACCTTCTTTCAATCAACAGGTTCCTATGTATCAACCTATGCAACAATCTCCCGTTTATCCGCCTCCTAACTATCAACAAGCGCCCAACGCTCCTGCCCATCAACAGCCAAAGAATCCAGCCCCTCGCCAGAATGTTCCAAACAAGAGACAATACAAACCTTGTCCGCCGATTCCAATGACTTTCACCGAGTTGTATCCCTCATTAGTCAAGCAAGGTCTAATCACTACTCGAGCTTTGGGCCCGCCTCCTAATCCGCTGCCCGCCAATTACAACGCCGCCGCTCATTGTTTATTTCATGAGGGTGCGCCTGGTCACGATCTAGAGAACTGTTATGCTCTCAAAAGTCTTGTCAGGGATCTGTTAGAAAAGAAGATTTTGTCGTTTGAAGATCCTCAACCAAATGTTAAGAAGAACCCTTTTCCTAACCATGAGAGTGTTAATGCCGTTAGTGCTGATTCTGAGGAAGGATATGTCCTTGATGTTGTTCAGATTAAGACTCCCCTTAAGATATTCCATTCGAAACTGTTTGAAGCCGGTCTAGTAGATACTTCCCACGTCGCATGCGCAAGTTGTGAGGCCAGTATTAAGGGTTGTGTGTTGGTTCAGAATGATATTCAGAGGTTGATTGATGAGGGTATCTTACAAGTGACAAGCCAAGCCAAGAAGGATGAAGTCGCTGTGGTTGAGCCTGTCTTCCACCAGCCTGAATCAAAGGGTAAGGTACCAGTGTTTAATCTGTCAGGGGCAAGTTTTGCCAACCCCGTGTTCGATATACCAAAGTCGTTTATCCCTGAGACGAAGCAGCCTAAGTCTATAATTATTCGAAAACCCAGTCCGTTTCCGTTTAATGATCCTAAAGCTGTACCTTGGAAATATGACGTGACGATGATTGACAAGGAATCTGGGAAGGTTATTCCAAATAAAGAGGTTAAGGACACTGTGACCAATATCGCAGAGGCAAGCAGGATGACTCGCAGTGGCCGTGTGTATACTCCCCGTTTCAATGAGGTTCCACCTAAGGAAACAACTAGTATCCCAGTGCCCGCCAAAGACAAAGGTAAGGGAGCCGTTACGAATGATGAAGATGCTGAGTTTTTGAGGATCATCAAGAAAAGTGACTATAAAGTTATCGATCAACTTCATCAAACTCCTTCCAAGATTTCGATCTTATCTCTGTTGATGAGTTCACCCGCTCATAGGACGGCCTTGCAGAAAGTTTTGACTCAAGCATATGTGGATCAAGATATCAGCACCAGTCGGTTTGATAGTGTGATTGCCAACCTGACCACATGCAACACCCTTAGTTTCAGCAACGAAGAGTTACCAAAGGAGGGCCCGAATCATAATCGTGCTTTGCATATATCAGTGAAATGTCAGGAGGACAATTTAGCGAGAGTGCTAGTGGACACCGGCTCTTCTCTGAATGTTCTACCCAAGAGGATTCTTGATAAGTTGGTTTTCAAAGAGACTGTGTTGAAACCTACTCCCTTGATCGTCAAAGCTTTTGATGGTTCTCGCCGGTCGGTAATGGGGGAGGTCGAACTTCCTATCCTGATTGGTCCGCAAGTTTTTAATATCACGTTTCAAGTCATGGACATCAATCCCAATTACAGCTGCTTACTTGGAAGGCCATGGATCCATGCCGCTGGGGCAGTAACCTCAACGTTACATCAAAAGATGAAGTTTGTGATCGATGAAAAGTTAGTTATTATACACGGTGAGGAGGATCTGATGGTCAGTAACCTGTCTTCTTTCTGTTACATCGAGGCCGATGAGAATGCTTTGGAAATCTCCTTTCAAGCACTCGAGATCGCCAATGCTGTTCTATTAGAAGTCGAAGAGACAGTGGGCCAGGGTAATCCATCTTTTGCATCTCTGAAGAGTACCAAATCAACAATTGACAGGGGCATTCCGGAAGGTTGGGGAGAGGTAATTGATGTCAAGACCAAGACTGATCGCTTTGGGTTGGGTTACAAACCAACTCAGAATGGAGCTGCCACAACTGTCGAAGGGCGTCCGAAGGTTATCCAAGAGGTATTTGTCAGCAGAGGTTTCCAAGTCAATGCCGTCAGCGACTGTGGGGAAGATGAAGATCTGAGCAACCTGGTGTTTAAGGGGGATGCAGCTTTGAACAACTGGGAGGCCGTAGAGATCCCTGTTATTTTTCCATTGTCAAAGTAATTTTAACATTTTCATTTATGTTTTCAAGTAAAAAAAATCCGTAGTTCTGCCCAAGGCTATAGGAACGTTTTTGTTGGGCCACCTTTCACTTTCAAAAGGATATTAATAAAGGCATTTTGTTCAATTCCACTTTGGTTCATTTGCGTTTTTTGTTTCCACCTTTTAAAAATGAAGTTGGCAATCTTTTTTCAAAAAATAAAACAAAAATAGCATTTCATTTCTTATCTTACATATCTTCGAGCATTTTAATTAAGTAAGCCTTTCATCATGCAGAGACATTGCAAACCTTGTTGGATCCAATGACTTTATTGACACTCCTGACTGGGATGCACCCATCAATCAAGCTGAAGACGAGGGTGAAGAAGATTTTGAAGTACCCACTGAACTGACAAAATTGATTGAGTACGAGTACACAGAGCTTCAACCGCATAAAGAGCAGGTGGACTTAATTAATCTTAGTACAGATGAAAACAAGAAAGAGGTCAAGATTGGTGCAATGCTGGGGACAGAGGTTAAGCAGAGGTTGATTGAGTTGTTAAAAGAATATATTGATGTGTTTGCATGGTCGTATCAAGATATGCCGGGTCTAGACACAAATATTGTTGTTCACAAGTTGCCACTCAAGCCGGATTGTTCACCTATCAAACAAAAGCTTCGAAGAACGAGACCCGACATGGCTTTGAAAATTCGAGATGAGGTTAAAAAACAGTTGGATGCAGGTTTCTTGGCAGTTGCAAAATATCCAGATTGGGTTGCCAACATTGTGCCAGTGCCCAATAAAGACGGTAAAGTTAGGATGTGTGTGGATTACAGGGATCTGAACAAAGCAAGTCCGAAAGATGACTTCCCTCTGCCACATATTGATACACTTGTAGACAATACAACCAGCTTTGCGTTGTTCTCGTTTATGGATGGTTTCTCTGGCTATAATCAGATCAAAATGGATCCCGATGATCGAGAGAAGACTACTTTCATTACTCCTTGGGGGACCTTTTGCTACAAAGTCATGCCCTTCGGTTTGAAGAACGCAGGGGCAACTTACCAACGCGCTATGACAACTCTTTTTCATGATATGATGCACAAAGAGATCGAGGTGTATGTGGACGATATGATAGCCAAATCTCAGAGTGAAGAGGAACATCTAGACCACCTGGTGAAGTTGTTTGAACAACTCAGGAAGTACCAGTTGAAGTTAAATCCTGCTAAATGTACCTTCGGTGTCAGATCTGGAAAATTGCTTGGTTTTATTGTTAGTCAATGAGGGATTGAGGTAGATCCTGACAAAGTCCGAGCCATTCAAGATATGCCAGCTCCGCAAACCGAGACACAAGTTAGAGGTTTCCTGGGGCGTTTGAATTATATTTCCAGGTTTATCTCTAACATGACCGCTACTTGTGAGCCGATATTCAAGTTGCTTTGTAAGGGGCAGACGGTTGAATGGAATCCTGATTGCCAGAAAGCGTTTGAGAAAATTAAGAATTATTTGCAAGACCCCCTATTCTGATTCCTCCCGTGCCCGGAAGACCGTTGTTTATGTACCTTACTGTTCTTGATAAGTCTATGGGTTGTGTGCTCGGGCAACATGATGAGACTGGAAGAAAGGAACATGCGATTTATTATCTGAGCAAGAAGTTTACCGATTGTGAAAACAGATACTCACCATTGGAGAAAACTTGTTGTGCATTGGCATGGGCCGCTAGGCGCCTTCGGCAATATATGGTCTGTCATACCACATTGTTGATTTCTAAAATGGATCCGATCAAGTATATTCTTGAAAAACCTGCTCAAACCGGGAGGCTAGCCCGTTGGCACATGTTGCTATCCGAATATGACATCCAGTATGTACCCCAGAAGGCAATTAAAGGTAGTATCTTATCGGATTATCTTGCAGATCAGCCAGTTGAAGATTATGAACCTCTTAAGTTTGACTTTCCTGATGAGGATATTTTGTTGATCAAGAGAGATTGTGAAGAGCCAAATCCTAGCGAAGGTCCAGAACCAGGTCTTTGATGGAGGATGATGTTTGATGGTTCCTCGAATTTCAATGGGCATGGTATAGGCGCCGTTTTGATGAACCCAAAAGGTGGATTCACTCCGTTTACAGCCAGGCTAGACTTTGAGTGTACTAATAATGTCGCAGAGTATGAAGCATGTATTCTAGGCCTCGAAGCAGCAATTCATCTCCGAATCAAACTTCTCAAAGTAAGTGGTGACTCAGCCTTGGTTATTTACCAGGTACAAGGAAAATGGGAAACGAAGAATGAGAAGTTAATCCCTTACAAGGACTACATTGTCGAACTGATTAAGTATTTCGACGAGATAGAGTTCGAGCATGTTCCTAGATCTGAGAATCACGTTGCTGATGCTTTAGCCATGTTAGCATCCATGTGGAAAGTTAAATTCGTTAATGAAGCACCCCTTATCCATATTGAACGCAAAGTTGAGCCCACGTATTGTCAAATGGTCGAAGAGGTTGAGGTGGATGAAAAGCCTTGGTTTCACGACATCAGGAACTATCTAGCTAAGCAAGAGTATCCTGATGGCGCTACCGGTCTGGACAAGAAAACGTTGAGAAGACTGGCTTCAAAATTCTTTATCAGTAATGGTGTGTTATACAAAAGAAATTACGACATGGTTTTGCTCAGATGTGTTGATAAACGGGAAGCGGACATGTTACTGCAAGAGATTCACGAGGGGACCTTCGGAACTCATGCCAACGGCTATGCTATGTCTAAGAAGATGTTAAGGGCTGGATATTATTGGTTGACTATGGAAGATGACTGTATCCAATACGCTAGAAAATGCCATAAGTGCCAGATTTACGCTGATAAAATGCATGTGCCTCCATCGCCGTTGAATGTTTTGTCTTCACCATGGCCGTTCTCAATGTGGGGCATTGACATGATTGGGGCAATCGTGCCGAAGGCTTCTAATGGTCATCGTTTTATCCTTGTTGCTATTGATTATTTCACCAAGTGGGTAGAGGCTGTCTCCTACACCAACGTGACTAAGCAAGTGGTTGCCCGCTTCATCAGGAAAGAAATTATCTGCCGTTATGGAATTCCAAGTCGGATAATAACTGACAATGGCACCAATATGAATAACAAGACTATGAAAGAGTTATGTGACAGTTTCAAGATCACGCATCACAATTCTTCTCCATACCGTCCTAAAATGAATGGGGCCGTTGAAGCTGCAAATAAGAATATCAAGAAAATCCTGCAAAAGATGGTCGTGACTTACAAAGATTGGCATGAGATGTTACCGTTTGCTTTGCATGGATACAGGACCTCAGTGCGAACTTCGACAGGGGCAACACCTTTCTCATTGGTGTATGGAATGGACGCCGTACTCCCCATCGAAGTAGAGATACCTTCTTTAAGGGTGTTGATGGAAGCTGAACTTGAGGAAGCTGAGTGGGTTCAAGACAGACTGGATCAGTTGAATCTCATTGACGAGAAACGCATGACAGCTATGTGCCATGGGCAATTATATCAAAAATGGATGAAAAGAGCATTTGATAAGAAGATTCGTATCCGTGAGTTCCGTCAAGGAGAGCTCGTACTCAAAAAGATCTTGCCAGTGCATAAAGATATGCGTGGAAAGTGGATGCCCAATTATGAAGGCCCATTTGTTGTAAAGACCGTTTTCTCCGGAGGGTCTCTGATACTTACAACAATGGATGGTGAAGAGCTTGCACATCCCGTGAATTCTGATGCAGTCCGAAAATATTATGCCTAAAAAAAAAAACCCGCTAAGTCGAAAACCTGCAAAAGGCGACTTAGGCAAAAGTAAGGGTTAGAAAAAATAATAATAATAAAAAGCTCGCTAAGTTGAAAACCCGAAATGGCGACTTAGGCAAAAAAGAGCGTCCTGGTGGATTGAAAACCCGAAAGGGCGGTCCAGGCAAAAGTTAGGGACGAAGGCATTTCATTGCATCAGAAAACACCGATCATCGCGGACACACTTTCCACATGAGATCCATTTTCCAGTTCGTTCATCCTCGTCCAAAGCAAGATTCTGGATTAGTCTTAGTTATTAGTGTCAGTAAGTGTCGTTGGATTCAATGTAACCTTTTCCCATATTGCCAATTCCAAAGCATAATCATCTGTGGAGCTATGCCTTCAGCAAGCTGCCACCCTTTAATAAAAGATACCATTTCGTTACTTAAATTCCTTGGTGCATTACTCTTGTTTCTATTGTTATGCAAAATGCCCTTTATTCTTAAATTTTGAAAATGAAAGGTGCTTTGAAAACTTTTTAAAACTGTTCTTCGAAAATGCAATCGAAAAATATAAGAAATTACTTTGACTAGTGGAAATTTCGGAAGGATCTCTTCACTCCTCGAAAAATCTCATTGTTGCAGAAACACTTTTAAACCATTGCTCTGACACAGTCCCCAGAGAGACTATAAGCTGACAACTTTTTCTTGGTTAACTCGAAAATGTCCCTCAAGTTTTCTTCTCCCCATGTGAAGACATGATACTGTGCACCCAAGCAGATTACCTTCTCCCCAGAGAATTCAAAACTTTGAAACCAGATTTGGTTCCACCATTGTTTTTTCCTTACCCATGATTGACGTATTGATTGCCGAGAACGCAGGGTATCTCCGTCGAGATGTTTATTTCATCTCTCGTCCTGTCTATAGTCAGTTTCGTCAGCATACGCAGGGGCATAAGCCTCACATGCCTATTTCATATATTCATTTCACATGCTCGTTACATACTCATTTCATAACATCTTGCATATTTAACTATGTCCACATTAACATACATTCACATTAACATATGCATTAGCATTCACAGGTTCATTGTGTTTCACCATCATTGGTTGTTACCACCGAGTAATTGGGTTTGTCCATTCCCTTCAAATAGATTGTCAGCCTTAAGCATAAAATACCTACTTGTTTCCAGCTTCCCCACAGAGCTCGATCCTCGTGGATGACGGTTACTTCCGCTATCTTTCCTCGCCGGGATAAGATATCTGTCCTTCGAGATCATTCCCTCGATGGAGTCTTGATTACCAATTTTCTTTCTAGCTCGATCCTAGATTGAATTTCAGTCTTGTCGGTCGTCGAGCCCAACCGGACGTGCATTTATTTTGCACCGTGAAATTTTTCACCATGCCTTGGCAGATACGCGACTGTTCTCGCCCGAGAAGCTTATCACTGTACCCGGATGTGCATTTATTTTGCACTATCTTTCAGTCAATCAATCCTTTACAGATACACGCCAGTTCACGCCTGAAAAAAAACTATCAGTACATCTTACAGCATCGGTATGCAACTGTTCTCGCCTGAGAAGCCTATCGATATAACAACCTTATACAACCAGATCAGCACCTGTTCTCACCTGAGAAGCTTATCATCGATCAGCACCTGTTCTCACCTGAGAAGCTTATCATCGATCAGCACCTGTCCTCACCTGAGAAGCTTATCATCGATCAGCACCTGTTCTCGCCAAGAGAAGCTTATCACAAAATATCGTCGATCAGCACCTGTTCTCACCTGAGAAGCTTATCATCAATCAGCACCTGTTCTCACCAGAGAAGCTTATCACAACCTTACACAACAGGATACGCAACAGTTCTCGCCAAGAGAAGCTTATCACAACATTTTACAGTCGATCAGCAACAGTTCTCGGTTAAGAAGCTTATCGTGACATTCTTATGCAACGGTATGCAACAGTTCTCCGCCGAGAAGCTTATCATCATTATTACTTGTTATCACCTCTACAAACAGTTCTTACCTGAGAAGCTTATTATTGCCACTCTTGCAAATAAGCGACATTTCTCGCAGAGAAGCTGATCCTATCTTCGTTATGACTCGCAGCAAATGGCCATCTCCATCGAGCAGTTGGGCTTCCATTTTCCTTGTCGTCTTGAAGTATGGGGAGGTTTGAACCGAATCATATTCAGGAGAGCATGAATCTTGAAGTATGAGAAAGTTCAGTTTACCCTTTAGCAAAAGAAGAAGCGGAATCATACCCGACGCGCTGTCCTCGGAAGTATGAAGAAGTTTATTTTATCCTTTAGTAAAAGAAGAATCTGAAACGTATTCCAGACACCAACCTTAAATATGAGAAGATTTATATATCGGATAAGCAGCAGCCTCTTTATTTGAGTGCTTATCCGTTTTGGCATATAAGTCCCTTCCAACGATAAGTGACAGTTCTCCCTCGAGAAGCTTATCAGGGCATTTCCACTTAAAGTCCATTTATTTTGGCATACAGCCGGTTTTTACCCTGTATATCTGATATGGATTTCTGAAAAGTCCATTCGATCCCATCACGAAGGATAGTTTATAGAAGCTTGGATGTTATTCTTTGCTCAATGCTCCAGCATTCTGTAATCGATCTTGCAGTCGTGTAGATCCAGTCTTATTGTTAGACATTCCCAAGTGGAGGTCATCTCATAGGTGTCATCTCCATTTAAGGATCTTATTCTTAAAGTCCATTTATTTTGGCATACAGCCGGTTTTTTACCATGTATATTTGCTACGGATTCCCGAAAAGTCCGTTTGACCCCGTCACGAGGGATAGGTTACAGAAGCGTGGATGTTATTCTTTGCTCAATGCTCCATGCATTCTGTGATCGATCTTGCAATCGTACGTGATCCAGTTTTATTTTTAGATTCCCTAGTGGAGGCCGTCTCATAGGTTCCATCTCCATTTGAGAATCTCGTCCCCGTTCTAAAAATGACAATTGGTCGTGTTCGCACCAGTTGACCATCATTTTAGAATTCCCCAGTGTTGTATTGTGTCCCAGCGCGTCGTTTTCCCCAGTGTGTTCTCCTCGTAGCGTCTGTCCCTGTGTCGTCGTATTCGTCAGCATTTGCATCCATCATTCCATACATACGCATCACATCATATTCATGGCATCGTCTACATTAGTCTGTTCTCGCTTGGTCCATAGCATTGCATATCGCCACATATAAGGGCAAAATTTTCGGTTATCTATATTTAAATCCCTCCACCATGATCCCTCGAGTCTCCGTCACTCAAATCATCTGGTGTAGCTATTTAAATAGGGGCAACTGTAATACCCCAAATTTTACCCTTACATTTAGTCAGTCATTTCGCATAACATCTCATCTGTGCATCTGCTAACCACTATCAAGTCATGGAGGTGTTTGTTTTGCAGGAATTACCCCAGGGGCATTTTGGTCATTCTTCGTGGAGTCCGCAATTTTTGAGACAAATGAGACATTATTCCTTAGGCATTGATTTATCACATGGATTGATTATATCAAGGTGTCAACATGTTTTGATTGGTACCGAGAAACTCTTGTCAGAAAAATGAGTGGACTCGGGGCCGTTTCATTGATAAAGGTTTGGACTGAAAAGAAGGGGGATATTGTTAAGGTTATGATCGGCGGGAGTTTAGTTTGAATTTGCTCGGGTGTAATCATGTTGCGGTATCTCGTTTATAAAATTGGTCAAGGCCAAGGAGGAGTAAGTTTTAAATATTTTTGAACTTTTATTCATAAGTATTCATAAGTTACAACTCAAGGGTGAATTTAAATGATTTTTGAACTATTATTCATAAACATTTCAAATTTACAATTGATAAGTAAATATAAATATTTTTGGAATTTAGTTCATAAATATTTAAGGTACAATTGAAAGGGATAAATGACTTTTGAATTTCATTCATGAATATTTGTTTACAAGAGGTTTCATTTACACTGAGCATCTATTCTAAAAAAAGTCCTAAAGGATCCTAAGTGTTCTTCATGATGCTCCTTTGGTTTTCTCCGCAAACCTCCGATCAACCTGCACAACAAAGACAAAACAAACAGAAGCAAGAAAGGGTTAGAAGTTATTTTTGACACTCTCAGAACATCGTCATCATCGAGTGCCGGGAGTGGCACGACCGAAGCCGCATCCTACCCCCGTTACCGATCCGTGCCATTGGCGTCAGATCAGGTAACATCTGTTCTTATCTAAGGGGCAACCTAGAGATGAAGAGTAAAATGAAGTAGGGACTGAATAGTTTGCCGAAAGGGATCATATGCCGAAATTGGATTCGTTTTCAAAACCAAACAGAATGTCGTTCATCAAGTAAAACATGGTGACATTATCAAGTAAATTTCAAGATTGCTTCCAAACTGATACAAGGGTAAAACAACACAGCCAATTCGGACTCAGACCCGGATGCCGACAGGTCTGAATCGCTTTGTTTTCAAAGATTTCCAACACCTGAAATTCACCACAGTAGCATCAGTACAAAGTCATAACAGGATTTAAGACCAAAGCTGTTCAGCTGCACAAAGCTTGAGCAGACAATTCAATCCATAAACATGAAACAGCTCAGGTGCATAAATAGGAAGAGACAAGATCAGGAGTTCAAACCCATATCATAACTACATCTATTCAAAGAACCAGTTCAGCAGAAACAAAAAACCAGAAACAGGGCACGGTTCAGATTCAAAAGTTCAGATCATACCAGTCACAACCAAACCCGTAAAGCACAACAGAAAGAGTCAAAGAAGATAGAGTCAAATGGCATCAGAAAGAGAATAAACCCATACCATAAGAAGCATATCAGTTCACCAGGACAATTCATGCCCTCAAATATCCAAAGCATGAAGGGCTCAGTCTGAACATCATTGCCCCAAGCTATAATGGAATCAATTGAGACAAACCATCTGCAAACAGAAGAGATACCAGAAAACTGAGTCCAATGGCGAGTTAGACACCATAACAAGAACTCATGAAACATCAACACACAAAGGCTCCAACACAGGTTCAGACAAGTATCATCACTACCAACGACCTCCCTCGGCAACATTCGATCCGACCGAGACTGTAGCACCTGTTCTGAAAGAAAAAGAGGAAAATAAGTGAATCCCAATCAATGGTTAAACTAAATGAAGCAAGTTCGCGAAGAACCATAATGCGAGTAAATTCACAAACTATTCAAATAGATATAGATTCATCAAGTCTCGACAAGTGGATATCCACATTGGAAACTAATTCAGTCAATCCAAAGGAATCAAAAATAAGGGCCAGCCAAATTGAATGTGAACACGGATAACCAAATTAGAAAGGAATCAATCAATCTCACAAAGCCCCTTCGAGCAGACCTGGAAAAGGAAAGAAAAGATCTAAGTAAATCTGAAAATAAAAACAAATCAACCGAATCCAATCATCGCAAATCACATCATATCAGTAACGTAAACTCAAAGATCCAAGGCCCAAAAAGAGAAATTATAAAAGGGAACAATATCACCTCGTGTGAAACCCTAGACGAAAACAGTGAAGAACACTAAAAAGCGGCGAGAAGAACGAATCATGAAACCCTAGCGGCCGCGAGAGAGAAAGAAGAGAAGAGTTTCGTCAAAGATAACCATCAGAGCACAAACCGAGAGACTGAGGAGGGTCCACCGACGCCGCCTCCATCCACGACGGGAAAACCTTCCCCGGAGGCTCAGTTCGCCATCATCGCCTCCTCAATACATTCATCACCGAGCGAGAACAAACCGTAAGCCGTCATCAGCATATTAACATGTTTTTCTGTTTTTTTTTTTAGCGTGGAGAAGGCGATATGAAGGAAAAGAGGCGAAACATGGCGGAGGCGAGAAAGACGAGAAACGAAATGAGAGAGAGACGGCCGCGGGGATGATAGGGTTCTGAAACCCTAATTTTGGCTTTTGTTACTCACCAACCGGGTTGGGTCCGGGAGTGATGACCGGCCCAACCCCTTTTATTTTTCATTTTTCTTCATTTTTGTTTTTTATATAATTAATATTATGTTAAAAATGTTTTTTTAAAAATAAATAAAAGTAAAAATCCTTTTTTATAATAATAAACAAAAAAAACTTTTTCTAAATAACTTAAAATCTTTTTAAAAAATAAATAAATAAAATTTAAAACCTTGTAAGATTAAATTTTTTATAATTAAACCAAGCTGTGTTTTAACCTTTATATATTAAAACTTTTTCCTTAAATTTAAAAAATTGAAAACCTTTTCTTATGTCAAAAATAAACAATAAAAATCTCAAAACTTCGCGCTTTCGTTTCACAATCTTTCTGACTATTGTTCGTTTTCGCCCACTAACGTTGTTTGTTCGTTTTGCAGTTTATTGTGTTTACCGTTATTTATTTTATTATTGTTCAATTCAAATGTCATTACCATATTGTAACTGCTCCTCTCATGTAACCTCGCGAACCCTAACAATCGCGCTTTAATTTCTGTCTTTAAGTTTCTGCTTGTGTGGCTTACCGTCTGCATTTTTATTTCTGTTTGCATGATTCAATTATGTCACCCTTCCACCAATATTTTGTCACCTTGCACACCTCCGAAGGAATTAGATCTAGCCGTTTGACCGCCGTGTCAATAGTCCTCAACTTCAAACCCTTACATCCTTACAAACCCTAATTTTCCATAAATGCCTCGCCACAGGCAAAATTACCATTTTACCCCTAGCTTTAAGTCAAAGAGTCGCCACACTCATTTTAGGGTTTCCCGCCGTGGAATCCCTAACCTAATTTAACCCTAATTCAACTTAACAATTCATAACGTAGATATTGGAGTTCCTACACTCCACGTAAGCGTGTCCTTAAGATGCGTTTATTCCCCTTGAGACCTTGACCACAGTCAAGAAGTCTCTAACCTCCCTTTTGAGGGGAACTACGATTACTCTGATTCCACTCCCGTAAGGATACGTAGGCACAAAATGCGATGTCTTGCCGGGTAAACTTAGAATTAACCCCTTAGGTCTCTTTTCTCACTTTTAATCTTTTGTACATATACTTTAAGCAAATAAATAAAGCAAATAGTAAACATTTGAACAAAAGGTTCCTGTAGAATACTACAGAAGTTTAGGGTGCTAATACCTTCCCTAAATTTAATCAACCCCCGAACCCTAGATCTTTCCCTGCATTGTGTTTACGATGCAAAAATAGGTTTTCCCTCTTTTGACCTTTTCCTTCGGATAAATCAAAGAGCGGTTGTAAATGAATTAAGATTCAAGTTAATCAATAGCTTGACATCCAAATCTCACCGCAACACAACTCTTCTAGGGAAAAGATAGCTCTACCGGGGATACACAACCAGACATTTGAAAACAAATCCAATCTACAAGGGAGTTAACAACTCTGCGGGGGTGTTGCACCCCAAAATTTGACCAACATTTATTTGTTCATTGAGTATTTGGAAGTTGATACCTTCATCAGAAAGTTCAAGAGATCTTCAGAGGAAGTGTTTTGAAACCAGGGTTGTGTGCTTCGCAGTTTGAAAGTTGTGGGTGCTCCTCAGATGATTCTGAGACTTGGAGAATGAACTTGATGTTTTGAGAAAGCCTATGAGATGTCTTGATAGCCATCATGAAGCCCAGAGAGGTCATTGAGCAAGAATTCAGAAGATTCAACCATGAATGGTAGAATTAGGGTTTTGACTGGGTCAACCCTAGATCAGCTGAAGATTTGGAGAAGGTTGAGACTCAATCCAAGGGCCATGAGATCATGGAATGATGCATAGAGATGTTATAAAGATGATTCCTAGACCAACTCATCATGATTGAGGAGTTTGAGAAGTTTCAAGTTAGGGTTTCTGAGGATTGTCAGTGGAAAAACCCTAATTTGATCCCTATCTTCCAGGCAGTTTTAGCACTAGATGTGTTTGATATCTCATTTTCCCCACAACATGAATGTTGTATAGCTTGTTCTAAGCTTTAATTTGAGTGGTGGAAGTCCTTGATAGGAGTTACAGAGCTCAAGTTATGGTTTTGACAAATTGCAGGTCAGCAGAGGTATGTGAATCTGGGTCCTTGAAAGTCACCCAACTTGCAGACAACTTTTGCCCTAGTAGGATGATTCCTATGATCTCTTGGTCAACATGAATGTTGAAGAGGATCTTCTTAGCTTTAATTTGAGTGGTAGAAGTCCTTGATTGGATTTGTGGAACTCAAGTTATGGTTTGAACAAGACAGGGGTATTTTGGTCATTTGTCAGTTATAGGTCATTTTAACCAATGCCTAAAACTCCTATTTCCAAGCCTCAAATGGAAAAACTCAAAACATGAAAGTTGCTCAAAATGTGATTTTAAGTCTAGAAAGAAGGTCACAAATTGTTGAAAAAGCTCATAGCACAAGATTCCATGATTGGTCAAAAATGAACTAAATATGCCTTATAAGTTAATTCAAGTGGATTTGAAAAGTGGTTTGGAAGATCTAGAAATCCAAATGGGGTCATCCAATAGTCCATTTTCATTGAAAAGCACATTTTGAGAAGAATGGTTTTAATAGAATTTTGATTTGGGCCTTAAAAAATGAAGTTTGTTTGAAAAAAGATTACTTGAAAAGGAAGGTACCATTGGAAAATCTTACACAGGCCCATTTTCCTTCACATTTTGGTTCAAGGAGTGTTAATATGTCACATAATGGATGCATGGCACGAAAATAAGGAGATATGCATGGGTTATGGCATGTAGAAACATGTTCATGCATGGAACTTTCCATGAGTTTCTAGGAAGTTCTAAAGAGCTCTAGAACATCCCATGAATTGTTATAAAAAGAGTATTCTTCATGGAAGAGAAGGTTGGTGATAGTGATTGAAGTCAGAGGAAAGAGAGAGGGAGAGATAGCCATTGAAGCCATTTCTTCAATTTCAAGCAAGTTCAAGTTTCTTCCACATCAAGCATTCTCCTTCACAAGCATTGCAAACAGAGATCATAGCACCACAAGAGGATCATCTACAAGCCATTGCAAGCCCTGAATCGTGCTCAACACAACCTCATCTCCTCTTCTTGACAGGTTCTTTCTCCATCCATTTTCTCTTAAATTATGAGGCATTAGTTAGCATTAGATACATAGAATCATTGTACTAGGATAGATGACCAAACCCTGGTAGTTACAGCCCATTCCATTGAGTTCCATGACAGGGCATACAATCTTTAATTCTCAAGAAATGATTGGATATGGAGTTTTAGTGATCAAGACTTGGTTTAGAATCTTTAGGGTAACATGTAGAGCATCTGTCAATCATTAATTCGAAGCTTGGTGAAGGTTGGTTACAACTGGTATGGGGGGATTTTCATTTGGACCACGACATTGTAGGGCTCTGTTAGAACAATCTAGGTTGGATCAAGAAATTTGGCACGTGTGATCTTGTTCTCCATGATGAGAGGATCATTTTTCATCTTTGGATCGTGGAAAGGTATTGAGAAACGAGGGAGATACGATGGGTGGAAGGTCTGTGCATGGAGGCTGTTATGAAACCCTAGGGTTTGGTCCAAGGTTGAAGACGGGTTCGTGGCCGTTAGATGGAAGTCAAGGGATTGACTGGAGGGAACGATCCAATGGTCCACGTTTGAATCAGAATTGGAGGGAAGAGAGCTAAATGAAACGCATCGTTTCATTTAGCTGAGTGACATTGGGCTCAGCTTCCGCTTGCTAGACACACCCCCGTGACTGAGGCCCACAACCATAACACGTGAAACCTTTCCTTTTCCCACCTCCCTGCGTTTTTTTATTTTTGATGGTTTCTGAATTGGATGGGCCTTGCGCCAATTGTTAAATGCACCCCACCTTTGAGCCCATCATTAAAACTGAACTGAGCGAAGTTACTAACCTCACCCCTCTCCCGTTTCATGTTATTTTAATTCTTTTAATTTCTTTTTAATATTTCTCTGTTTTGTATAATTCATTAAAAATAGTTAAAAAATGATTTTTCAATTCTTCTTTTTTCTGTGAATAGGTTAAAATGAGTAGAAAATTATAAAAATAAAATTGAGATTTTATTTTTAGGTTTCATATTTTTAGTAGATTTTTCAATTAAATAGCTTTTTAATTGTTTCATTTTGATATTTGATTTTGTAGGAATTGTTTTAGTACTTTCCACTAATCTTTTTTACCCATTCTTTTTGGTACAATTAGATGTTTAGTCATACTTCCCCATAGGATTTTTTCTAGATTTTTTAGAATTAATCTTGATTAGTTTAATTAGGGTTGACTTGGGATAGTCTAATTAGGGTTTAGAATTGTGCATAGGTGATGATTCATTTTCTTTGAGCAAGTTTTATCTTGATTTTTAGGAAGAAACCTTTATAGATGTTATGAGAAGGTGTTGAGGACCCTTGTGATTATTTGTTAATTTTTCCCCGTTAGCTTAGTTTTTTTAGGTATTGTCTGAAGTTGCCTGATGATTTGGTTTGTTCAGTGGGTTATCTGTTCATCTGTGGGGTTCATTCTGAGGAATTTGATGAAGGGCTTGGGTTGCCTTGAGGATATTGATGGAGAGCATCATGAAGGGAAGCTTGTAGACCAAGATGCAGAGACCCAGAGCTTGGCTGATGCCTTGTCTGTGAGGTTTGAGAGCCTGAAGTTTGAAGGAGGTTCATGGTACTTTCCTGAGGAAGGCACTATGAATGACTTTCATCCTTCCTTCTCACCTCTTTCTTAAGTATCCAATGATGTTGGAGCCAACTTGTGAGTTTAATTTCTCCTGAGGAGGAATGTAAACTGATCACTTGTTGTTGAGCCACATGGGATACAACTCCTAAGTGGAAGCCTCCTAGTACTTTCCTGAGGAAGGTCCTATGGGTCTATTCACTTAGTTCCACTAGTTGATCTAGGATTTCTCAAGTATCCAATGATGTTGGAGCCAACTTGTGAGTTTAATTTCTCCTGAGGAGGAATGTAAACTGATCACATGTTGTTGAGCCACATGGGATACAACTCCTAAGTGGAAGCCTCCTAGTACTTTCCTGAGGAAAGTCCTATGGGTCTATTCACTTAGCTCCACTAGCTTAAATAGGATTTCTTAAATATCCAGTGATGTTGGAGCCTGCTTGTGAGTTTAATCTCTCCTGAGGAGGGATGTAAACTGATCACAGTGGTTGAGCCACATAGGGTATGACTCCTGAGTATACACCTCCTAGTGTTCTCCTGAGGAAGACATTATGAGTATGATTGCTTAGCTCCCTTTCTTTGGTAAGCTTATTCTGAAGCTTGAAGACTGGGAATGATTTCTCCTGCCTAGGGTTCTGCTTGAGAGTTTTTGCTTAGGTTTGTTTAGATCCTGTGATTAGGGTTAGGGTTAGAGAATAGATGATTCTTTCTCATGTGAGATTTGTTTGCCTGATGGTACTTCATTTCCTTTATCTGTATGATTGCAGTTTACTGTTTTGCTTGATAGCATGTTGTTGATCTTCAGTACGATTACTGTTATTTCATGACTGGCTTGAGGTTGAGATGAGCTTGTGGAGGCTGAAACCCCACACACATTTCCTCCCTCACTTGCATTGCATGCATTTTACTGTTAAAGCTGATGTTTTTGTCTGTTTCTGTGTATCATTGACATGATCCCGTAGGACTCTCATTTCTTCTGACGAGGATTTGATGATAGACTTTTAGGTTGAAACCTATGCATGACAACATCTAGGAGTTCCCTGTTCAAACCTCAACCATAGGATGAATCCATGGCATGATAACAGTAGGACTTGATAGTCTCCCTCCTAGTAGAGCCATTTTTTCCCGTAGTTTCCCGAACTACGTTTGCTCTGATCTTTCATACCAGATGAAAGTACGTAGGCATAGGATGCGATATCCTAGCGAGCAACCTTCCCCCCATAACCCGTAGTTAGCCGAACTACGTTGACTCTGATTTCTCATTCTCTGATGAGAATACGTAGGCATAAAGTGCGACGCTTTGCCGAGTCATTTTTCTTTTCTTTTTCAGCCAGCCTTGATAGGCAGATAGATTATAACCAACCCGTCCAAGTAAACAAACAAGCGAGGATCCCGTCGAGTACGACGGACGTGAGGGGTGCTAATACCTTCCCCTTGCGTAACCGACTCCCGAACCCAGACAATGGTTGCGACGACCTTGTCTTACCTTTATTCGTTAGGTTTCTCCGATCGTTTCCTTTCCCGCTCTGAGGGATAAATAACGAAAGGTGGCGACTCTTCTGTCATGCCGGCACCTTATTTTCGCGCAAGCGACAGCTGGCGACTCTGCTGGGGACTGCCATGGTTCCCTATTCGAGTCTCGCCTCGGGTTTTTTCCTGGCTGTTTGGGGCAATCCCCAGCAGCTGGCGACTCTGCTGGGGATTACACCGAACCCAGAATCTCTGGTTCTCCGGTTCCCTATGAGAGTCAATCCTATCGTTTGTGTGTTTGCTTGTTGGGTTGCGTTTATTTATCGCATCTTTACTTCCCGCACTTTACTTCCCGCATTTTATTTCCCGCATTTTATTTCCAGTTCGATATGATTATCTGTGCTGCTGTGGGAGAGGGATGTTACTGTGAGTGAAAAGCCGGACCTGGGCTTGAGTACACACCTAGATATAGTTGTGGAGAAGTAGTAGACGAACCTGTCTGTTGAACAGGCACAGTTCCCTACGAAAATCTGCGCTCAGACGAGATTCTTGCAGAGGTGCTCCTTTCCGGTCCTGAGGATCTGAGGGGAGTCCAGACGTGAGGATTGTCGACTCTGGGGACCGATCATTTGGAAGTCAGCTAAGAGAGGCCTCTTCATGACTTGATGATGCCACTCCTTCTGGGAATCGTATTGTCACTCATGAATGTCTGTGACGCTGACAACCGCATAGGATGCCGTACCTTTGTCCGTGGATTAGGTCCATCATACCTGTGAGTGGGTTGGGATATTGCAGGAAACTTTGACCTCCAGACTACCTGGTTTTCTTGACAGTGAATCAGTTATGTTGGGTTCTCAGTTGCAGAGATGTTCTTGATAGAGCAAGGGTTTGATCAGAGGATCTTATCATCGGGTGTTTGTTTGTTCTTGATAGAGCAAGTTCCGATCAGAGTATTGTTATCAGAGGTTTGTTCTGGATGGAGCAGATTTTTGAGTGGGGTCTGAGGATCTCATTGGCAGTTGTTGTTTGTTCTTGATAGGGCAGATTTTGAGTGGGGTTTGAAGATCTCATCAGCAGCTGTGTATTTGTTCTTGAGAGGGCAGAGTTGTGATTTGGGGTCCGAAGACTTCATCAACAGATATTCCTTGATCTTGCATCCCGGGTCTTTATTATCAGGCCTTCGTTCTTGTCAGAGCAGAATTTTGATCTCGATCCTACCAGATGGTTATTCACAACAGATCAGATCAGTGGGTTTACACCGGGGTTTCCTTCTCGGCAGTGACTGTTGACATCGAATCTCCACAGCAGCCACCTGGATATATTGTTGCATGCCTGCATTTTGCATTAGCTTGCATAATCATTCCATTAGCGTGTGTCTGTGAGGTTACTGTCTCCATGATTGGGCCTGGATTCCTCTCCTTATTATTGCCAACAGATGCCAGGACCGGAGAAATCTCTCAAGCACACGGACACACACATGCATTTGCATGAAGCATTCTTGCATGACATACATTCTGTTGCTTTTCCTAACCTTTAATCTTGACAGGTTTTTCAGGTACTCAGGTTCCGAGCGGCTTTCAGGATTGATCAAAGATTCATCCACCGTTACTCGACTCGCGCCAATCAAACGAGAATCATGGACCAGGTACAATCAGATGTTCAGGAGCTTCGTGAAAGGATGGATCGTTTTATGGAGTTGATGCAAGTAGTTGCGAACGGGCAAGAGCAACTTCGTACTTTGGTTCAACCTCTCATCTCCAGGGTTGACAGCAATGGAATTCTTCACGGCGGGGCCGTACCCACTCCTCCTCCTCAAGTGGATACTCCTCAGAACGTTGTTCCTGCTGCCGGGGGCAACGGTAGTGCTAACGGCAATCTTATGAATAATCTCGGACTTAACACGGCGGGCGCCGTCAATGGTGGTTTGGGAGCCAATGTTAATGTTGGTGCAGGAAATATGGTGGTGCCTCAACCGTGGCTGGAGGACCATCAGGACGACATTTTCTCTCAGAGAGGTGTAGAGGCTGAGTTAACTGCTGAAGCTAGACTCAGGTTCAAGGCACTGGAAGATAAAATGAGAGATATAGAAAATCAGAATACATTGGGCGTTGACATGTCCAAACTTGGGCTGATTGCTGACTTTAAAGTACCTCACAAGTTTAAGGTGCCTATCTTTGAGAAGTATAGAGGCACTACTTGTCCCCGTGTTCATCTCCGATCGTATTACAGGAAGATGTCTGCTTACTCTGATGATGAGAAGTTGCTGATGCACTTCTTTCAGGATAGTCTTTCTGGCCCATCGCTTGAATGGTATATGGGTTTGGAACCCGCTGCTGTGCGAACGTGGAAAGATCTCGCTGAAGCATTTGTTCTCCACTATCAGTATAATAGCGACTTGGCTCCCAACCGAGTTCAGCTTCAGAATCTCTCGCAGCGGAGCAATGAAAGCTTCAAGGAGTACGCCCAGCGGTGGCGTGAATTGGCTGCTCGGGTTCAACCGCCGATGGTTGAGCGTGAGTTGGTACAGATGTTCGTGGCTACTCTTCCCGGAGTCTATTATGAGAAGTTGGTTAGTGGCATGTCCGGGACATTCTCGGCCCTCATCACTTTGGGCGAGCATGTTGAAAATGGAATAAAGATCGGCAAGATTCAAGGCGAATCATCCTCATCTGGAGGAGCCAGCAAGAAACCTTATACTGGCAAGCGTCGGGAGGGCGATGCCAGTGTAGTCTCTAATGCTAGGAGAAAGGGCAAGGGCCCTCAGTCTCAGATCGCTAGCATAAACATCCCAGCTGCTCCCCCGCAGCCGCAGCAGCAGCCTCAGCAACAGAATAATCCGGGATATAAGAAATATCAGCCTCGGGGTCCCCTGGCAAACCGTCATTTGGAAACTCCTCCTATGTCGTATGCCCAGCTTCTGCAGACGTTGCTTCAGCTCCAACTGGTTCAGAAAAGGACGCTAGCTCCCTTGACAGGGGCACCACCACCCGGGTACGATGCTAATGCTACATGTGAATTTCATTCTGGGGCACCTGGCCATACAGTTGAGAACTGCAAAGCTTTTAAGCATAAGGTCCAGGACATGATTGACGCCAAGATAATAAATTTTTCTGACAACGTGCCCAACGTCACCAAGAATCCGATGCCTCATCATAGGGGGGGCGGAGTAAATGCTATTATCTCTGAAGAGAATTCAGACCTGCTGACTGATGTCAGAGAGTTGAAGACGCCGTTGGTTTTTGTTAAAGCTAAGCTGCTGAAGAAAGGTTTCTTTCCCGGATGTGGGGAATTTTGTATGGAATGTGCTGCACTTCCTGACGGGTGTGAGCAGTTGAGTGAAGGTATCCAGAGTCTGATGACCGAGGGTATTTTGCAGTTTAGTCGAAGCGTTGAGAATGCGTCGGGAGAAGTCGTGCTGAAGCAGGCGGACGAAGTTGCTACTATCACCATTCCTCGCCACCCTATCACCATTTCTGCACCTCGTCCTCCTACTATTACCATCACCAGGGCTGGACCAATCCCATTTGAGAGTACCAATGCCGTTCCATGGCATTATGGTGCTGAAGTGTATTGTAATGGCCAGAAGGTAGAGATTGAGCCGCCCAGATCGATTGCGCAGAATCTTGCTGAGGCCAGTGGTATCACCAGAAGTGGCAGAGTGTTCGCGCCGGCGGAGGGTGCGGCAGAGAAGGTAGTCAGGGCTGATGCTGCTGATAAGGGCAAAGGTAAAGCCGTTGAAGAGGTTCCTGCGGGGGCAGAAAAAGACTTGTTGGTTAAAGACGCCGAAGAGTTCATGCGGCTGATCAGGAAAAGTGACTACAAGATTGTAGATCATCTTCACCAGACTCCGTCAAAGATCTCAATTCTCAACCTGTTGCTGTGTTCTGAAGCACACCGCAACGCATTGCTGAAAGTATTGAATGCTGCATACGTGCCGCAGGAGATATCAGTTAACCAACTTGAGGAAGTAGTAGCCCATGTCAACGCTGGTAATGGGCTGGGTTTTACAGATTTGGAGCTGACGCCCAAGGGAAGAGATCACAACCATGCCTTGCACATCTCGATAGAGTGCAGGGGCACGATTATGTCGCATGTTCTAGTAGATACGGGCTCCTCGCTGAATGTGCTTCCGAAGAAAGCACTAATGAAGTTGGATACCCGGGGACTGCTGTGCACGCCCAGTGATCTGGTCGTAAAGGCTTTTGACGGAACCAAACGCCACGTCTTTGGAGAATTGACCCTGCCAATTCAGGTTGGACCAGAGACGTTTAATGCAGTGTTCTATATTATGGATATCATGCCCGCCTACAGTTGCCTCTTAGGTCGGCCGTGGATTCATTCTGCTGGTGCCGTAACGTCTACGTTGCATCAGAAACTTAAATATGCTGTTGGGGGCAGCATAGTGACAGTTTGCGGAGAGGAGGACATCATGGTAAGCCACCTGTCGTCCTTCAAGTATGTCGAAATGGATGGCGAGATCCATGAGACTCTTTGCCAGGCGTTTGAGACCGTCAAGGTGAAGGAAGTAGCTCCCATTGTTGCAGAGAAGCAGGAGGTGAACCTCTCTTCGTTTAAGGAAGCTAGAGCAGTTGTCGAAGCTGGTTCTACCCCAGGCTGGGGGCACGTCTTGGATATACCGTTCAAACAGGATAAGTTTGGATTGGGATATTCTCCGGAAGCTGAAGCTTCAACTTCTTCTGGTAGCTCATCTCGTGGAAAGGGGCCGATCCTATTCACCAAGGGAGGGGTAATATTCGAAAGTGTCAACGCAGCGTCGGAGGACAGCGGAGACAGTGACTGTGATCTCGATGCCTGGATTCAACCGAGCAAGCCAGGCGAGCGCCTTCACAACTGGACCATCAAGGAGACTATCGAGCTGACAAGTGAAGAGTAATGATTTGCTTTTTACAATCTTTTGTACAACCCTATGTCCTGCCCGGGGCATAGTGGTTTTACTGTCAGGGCCTTGTTGGATTATGTGTATACATTTTATCAATAAATAAAAAGGCGTTTTCTTCGTAATCAAATGTTGTGTTCTCTGTTATTCATATTTTATGCTTGTTTTGAAAAACAGCAAAATGGCAACGAGGTTCGTGCAAACCTGCATATTCCTGCTTTAAACTTAACCCTTGTTATTGCAGGATCCACGTAACAGACGACATCGACTCTGGACCCTCTACGGCTCACTACGACTTTGATTGCCCGATCTATCAAGCCGAGGATGAGATTGATGAAGACGAAGACCTTCCGGAGGAATTGGCCCGCTTGTTGAAACAAGAGGAGAAGGTTATTTTGCCTCATGAAGAGGAGATTGAGATCATAAATCTGGGTTCTGAGGAGCTTATCAGGAATGTCAGAGTCGGGGCTGCGCTGCAGAACGATGTCAAGCATAGACTGGTCGAGATGCTTCGAGAGTATAGTGACGTCTTTGCTTGGTCATATGAGGATATGCCTGGACTTGACACTGATATCGTGGTTCATCGCTTGCCGTTGCGAGAAGATTGCCCTCCGGTCAAGCAGAAGCTCAGGAGGACGAGACCAGACATGGCTGTAAAAATCAAAGAAGAGGTCCAGAAGCAGTTGGACGCAGGATTTTTAGCCGTCACCACCTACCCTCCGTGGGTCGCCAACATAGTGCCTGTACCGAAGAAGGACGGCAAGGTACGTATGTGCGTCGATTATCGGGACTTGAATAGGGCGAGCCCTAAGGATGATTTCCCGTTGCCTCATATCGATGTGTTGGTCGACAATACAGCCCAGTTTTCCGTGTTTTCGTTCATGGATGGCTTCTCCGGTTACAATCAGATTAAGATGGCGCCGGAGGACATGGAGAAAACAACGTTTATTACCCCCTGGGGCACGTTTTGCTACAAGGTAATGCCCTTCGGTCTGAAGAACGCAGGGGCCACTTACCAGCGAGCAATGGTAACTTTGTTTCATGATATGATTCATCACGAGATTGAAGTCTATGTTGATGACATGATTGCAAAGTCCCAAACGGAGGAGGAGCATCTGGTCAATTTGCTGAAGCTGTTTGAAAGGCTTAGGAAGTTCAAGCTGAGGCTGAATCCTAACAAGTGCACTTTCGGGGTGCGGTCCGGAAAGTTATTGGGGTTTATCGTTAGCGAACGAGGTATCGAAGTTGATCCTGCGAAAATAAAAGCTATCCAAGAAATGCCAGCGCCGAGAACAGAAAAAGAAGTTCGTGGTTTCTTGGGCCGAATAAACTACATTGCAAGGTTTATCTCCCAGCTCACGGCCACTTGTGAACCGATGTTCAAGTTGTTAAAGAAAAATCAGGCGATTACTTGGAATGAAGATTGCCAGAAGGCATTCGATAAGATAAAGCAGTATCTTCAAGAACCTCCGATCTTGATACCCCCAGTGGCTGGACGGCCATTAATCATGTACTTGACAGTTCTTGAGAATAGTATGGGGTGTGTTCTCGGTCAGCACGACGAGACGGGCAGAAAGGAGCATGCCATTTATTATTTGAGTAAAAAGTTCACTGAGTGTGAATCTCGATACTCGATGCTGGAGAAGACGTGTTGTGCACTAGCTTGGGCTGCCAAACGTCTACGACAGTATATGCTCAACCACACCACTATGCTAATTTCGAAGATGGATCCGATCAAGTACGTCTTCGAGAAGCAGGCTCTTTCGGGTAGGATTGCCAGATGGCAAATGGTGTTAACAGAATATGATATTCAGTACGTCTCTCAGAAGGCCATCAAAGGGAGCGTATTGTCTGATTACCTTGCCGAATAGCCAATCGAAGACTATCAGCCGATGAAGTTCGAGTTCCCTGATGAGGACATCATGTTTCTCAAAGCAAAGGATTGCGAAGAGCCATTGCCCGACGAGGGGCCGGATAGGAAGTCTCAGTGGAAGTTGATATTCGACGGAGCGGTTAATTCCTATGGAAGTGGTATCGGGGCTATCATCACGACTCCTCACGGATCCCACATCCCGTTTACTGCGAGACTGACGTTTCCAGTTACCAACAACGAAGCCGAGTACGAAGCATGTATTATGGGTCTAGAAGAGGCAATTGATTTGAGAATCAAGAATCTAGACATATATGGTGACTCAGCGCTTGTAATCAATCAGATTAAAGGGGAGTGGGAAACTCGTCAACCGAATCTAGTGCCGTACATGAATTACGCCAGAAGGCTGCTTCCGTTCTTCGACCGAGTAGAACTTCATCATGTACCCCGGGCTGAAAATCAAATGGCTGATGCTTTAGCCACGTTGGCTTCTATGTATAAGGTCAATCTTTGGAATGAGGCTCCAAGCATTGTTCTTTCGCGTCTTGACAGACCAGCATATGTGTTCGCAATCGAGGATGCCACTGACGGCAAGCCATGGTTCCACGACATCCAGACCTTCCTTATGACTAAGGAATATCCGGCGGGTGCGTCAACCCAGGATAAGAAGACTCTGAGGAGGCTATCTGGAAACTTTTATCTCAACCCTGATGGAGTGCTGTATAGAAGAAACCACGATCTCGTGCTACTCAGATGTGTAGATGAGAAAGAGGCCAGTATGCTCATGGAGGAAGTCCATGAGGGCACATTTGGTACGCACGCCGGCGGGCATGCCATGACGAGGAAGATCCTGAGAGCAGGATATTACTGGTTGACTATGGAGTCGGATTGCTTCAGATTCGCGAAGAAATGTCATAAATGCCAGATTTATGCCGATAGAGTTCATGTGCCGCCGTGCCCATTGAATGTCATGTCCTCCCCTTGGCCGTTCTCCATGTGGGGCATTGACATGATAGGCAAGATCGAGCCCACCGCGTCCAATGGTCATCGTTTTATTCTGGTAGCTATCGACTACTTCACCAAGTGGGTGGAGGCAGCCTCGTACGCTAATGTGACCAAGCAGGTGGTTGCTAAATTCATTAAGAGGGACATCATCTGTCGCTATGGAATTCCCGAGCGGATCATTACTGATAATGGTTCGAATTTGAATAACAAGATGATGAAGGAGCTGTGCCAGAGCTTCAAGATTGAACACCACAACTCATCCCCTTATCGGCCGAAGATGAATGGCGCTGTTGAAGCGGCCAACAAGAACATCAAGAAGATTGTTCAGAAGATGGTTGTGACGTATAAAGATTGGCACGAGATGCTGCCGTTTGCCTTACACGGTTATCGTACGACGGTGCGTACGTCGACCGGGGCAACTCCTTTCTCCTTGGTGTACGGTATGGAAGCTGTCCTACCGCTAGAAGTGGAGATTCCCTCTTTGCGAGTTTTGGTTGATGTGAAGCTTGATGAGGCAGAATGGGTGACGAATCGCCTGAACCAGCTCAGCCTGATGGACGAGAAGAGGTTAGCATCGATTGCATTTGGTCGCCTGTACCAAAGCCGAATGAAGAAAGCTTACGACAAGAAGGTGCGTCCTCGAAGCTTTCAGACGGGTGATCTCGTCCTGAAGAAGATTCTTCCGCCACACTCCGATCACCGGGGCAAGTGGACTCCGAATTACGAAGGGCCGTATGTCGTCAGCAAGGTCTTCTCGGGAGGAGCTTTGCTGTTATCCACGATGGATGGTGAAGATTTTGCATCCCCGGTGAACGCGGACGCAGTTAAAAAATACTTTGCTTGAAAGCGACCCGCTGGACAAAAAAAGAAAGAGTCCAGGCAAAAAAGGGGCATCCCGGCGAACCAAAAACAGAATAAAAGGTTCGGGCAAAAATTAGGGATATATTGAAAAGATGTACACCCGCGAAGTCGAAAACCTACACTGGGCGGCTTCGGCAAAAAAGGGTATCCCGGTGAACTGAAAACCCGAAAGGGCGGTTCACGCAAAAGTTAGGGATTTAAATAAGCAAATGACTGCGTTCCGCGTATGGACTCTCGTTGTTTAGTGGTTCGGAAGACCTGAGGGCCGTTTATCTGAATCAATCTCTTCCAAAGCTGAAGCGTCGGAGAAGTATCGAAGTCGAGTGGGTCTTAGAGGGATCAACTCATGGTGTTCGTCTACGCCTCGATTGCCGACATTTGTATATACTGATGTATATTTATGTTTTCTCTTTTGCGCGGCTTCCTCATTTCAGGAGCTTGCCTCTGTTGTAAAACATTTTTGCCCATTCAGGGGTTCACCATCAATAAAATGCACATTATTCAGCAATTCTACTTGTCTGTTTTGCATTTATCTGTTTTGTTTGCGAATGATAACGCCGACGTGTTTTTTGATAAAATGCGCGTACATAAACCTGCGGGCCTAAGCCCATTGATTGTTGAAACAATTAATTAATTGAACGTTGTCGCGAGATAATAACCCTGATAGGCCCCTTTGAGGAGGGTATCTTGTCTGTTTGTTTGTGTCGTTGCAGGCATGGCACCCGTCAGAAGATGTGTCGTGCGTATCCCCGAGGCGGAGCGAGTCCTCCTTCTCCGGCAGAGTTCAGTAATCTCTCCTCCGCGGAATCAGAATCAGATAGTGAGCATTGATATGTCTTCCCCAGGTAGAGGTGATTCTCTTCCCCCAAGCAGACGCATCCTGAAGGAACGTCACCTCATCAGCTGAATCAAGCACCGAAGAATGATGTCGTCTTTCCCCAGCACCGGGTCACAAGTGCAGAGTTCATAGAAATGTTCGGGAGCCGAAGCTCGTGTTTTCCCCAGTAAAGTCGCTGAAGCAGAATTTTCCCCCAGCACCGGGTCACAAGTGCAGGATTCGCAAGAAGCTAGCCGTATACCGAAGTATGCAGTAACTGATAGTGCCAGACTGAAGTCTCCAGTAGAATTGAGATTCCTCACCAGAATCAGGCTCTCTCCTGAAGATGGACGATTCCTTCTTCCCCAGTAGAGTGTTGGGACAGCTGATGTTGTATTCCCCGGCAGAGTTGTACCCTCCCCGAAGTCAGGTGATCCTTTCCTCCCCAGCGGAATTGAAATTCCCCATCAGAGTCGTACTCTTCAGTGAAGTAGAATGATTTCTCTCCCCGGCTGAGTCCGCAGAAAAGCAGAATCCTTGGAAGTTGATCAGATCATGATCAATTTTCCTCAGCAGAGCATGGAGCAGCCGATGCTGTATTTCCCCAGAGTCGTACTCTCTCCAGTGAAGCAGAATGACTTCTCCTTCCTCAGCCGAGTCTGCAGATGTCCAAGGGATCCGAATCCTTGGAAGTGGATCAGATCATGATTGGTTTTTCCCCAGTGGAGTGTTGAACAGCTGAAGTTGGTTCCCCACGGAATGGTTATCCCCAGAAGAGTAGCCGAGACGGCCACGCAGTTCATTCTAGCGATTGATATCAGCAGATCCAAGTTCACGTAGAGCTTCATCCCCTGCAGCAGTCAGCTGAAGTTGTTCCCCTGCAGCAGTTAGCGGAAGATTGATTCCCCAGACAGAGCCTAATTGATATTGGCGTGTTCACATTCTCCTCAGCAGGATGATTCCTCTACCTGAGTGGTTCTTTCTCCTTGACAGGAGGATTCCCCCCTCGGCATTTATTTTGCTGACGGGATCGTATCATTGTGCATGACTGCATAGCATTCAACACTGCATAGCATTGTGCATGATTGCATGGCATTTAGCATAAATACATGTCATTCCCACTGTATGGGGCGTAGTGCAGAAGCATACGCATCATAAGCATGACCTAGGTCATTATCATCCTTATGGTACAGGAGTACTACCGAAAGACCGGTTGCTTAGGACGATTTTTGATGTTCTCCCCAGCAAGGTTGTTTTCTTAGATGATTCTGAAGACCCCGGTGATCCCCGCAGTCGCTCGCTCAAGATGATTTTTGAGATCCCCAGCAAAGACTTCGGTTCGAGATGATTCTCAAACCCCTCAGCAGGGTCATTTGCTTAAGACGATTCTTAAGACCTCAGTACAGCTTCCCGAGTTGTTTGCCTAGTATGATACTTGAGCTCCCCAATAGCGCCTCCAGCAAGAGTTGCCCAGGAAGATTCCTGGAATTCCCAACAGAATGTTTGCTCCAGAAAGGTTATTAGTTCAGGACGATTCTTGAAGATGCCCGACGGATCTGTTTGTTCAAGATGATTCTTGAAGTCCAGAGTAGCATGATATGTATGCTCCAACAACGATGTCTAATCCGAAGGTGGATTTCGTAAGCGCCAGAGGGCGATACCAGAAGGTTCCTGTGAAGCCAGATTTCCGTGTGGATGAAGCAACGGGTGGCTGAAGACAAGGTTCCAGGGTTGTAGATACAACAGAGTGATTCGTGTGAGTCTGAAGACCAAGTCAGTTATCCTGAGGTGATGATTGATTGCGATCAAGTGGATAGTTTCTTCTGACTGAAGTCAAAGATGTTTCTCCAGCTGAAGCGGAGTTTTGCCTGTAGGCAAAGTGTTTGAATCCCCGTGGAGTCATGAATGGCTCAGGATACCATTTCTCTGACTAAAGTCACAGATTTCTTATGCTGAAGCAAAGGTGCCTGAAGGCAAGGTTATCCCCCAAGGTCGTGAAGGACCTAGGATTCATTATTCGGGCTGAAGGCCGAAGTATATCCCTGACTGAAGTCTCGGATGCTCTATAGCAGAGGCGGAGTTGCCTGAAGGCAGATCCATGTATCCTTGAAGGCCAAGGATCATTTTCTTCCGACTGAAGTCGAAGATACCTCCTGCAGAGTTGCCATCCTTGGAGGCCAAGGATGCTTATCTTCAGAAGTACTTGAAGATCTTTGCTAGCTGAAGCTGGAAGCGGCCAGGGGCCAGGGTTTCATCTATCTTCATAAGTGCTTGAAGATCTTTTCTAGCTGAAGCTGGAAGTGGCCAGGGGCCAGGGTTTCATATATCTTTAATGTTGAAGTTCTACGGCGGGCAGTGTGCAGCAGTATTCCGATATTCGTCATGGTTCTGAGGGTGAACCCCAGATCAGAGTGTGCTCGGTTAAGTCTCTCCTTCCCAGCGGAGTAGCTTCAGGTATGTAAGTGTACTTTTTTGTTCCATTCACCAGGGGTGAACCCCAGGTCAGATTATGTTTGTTTCAGGCAGCGAGGTTGGATGTTTGTTTGACGGCAATGTCAGATTCCTTAAATCCCCAGCAGAATGATGTTTGTTTCCGGCGGCGACGTCAGATCAGTATCTCTCCAGCTAGTTGTTGAGCAGCTAGTATTGCAGCGTTCAAAGGTTTGTTCCCCGCAGAGTACCGTGTGCTCGTGCAGTTGGCAAATTTTCGGGTTTACCGATATTCAACCGTCTCGTACCTTGATTGGTTGAGAGCCGTTCGCTTCTCACCCAGTCAGGTTCAAGCCGTTTGAATAGGGGCAGCTGTTGCACCCCAAAATTTGACCAACATTTATTTGTTCATTGAGTATTTGGAAGTTGATACCTTCATCAGAAAGTTCAAGAGATCTTCAGAGGAAGTGTTTTGAAACCAGGGTTGTGTGCTTCGCAGTTTGAAAGTTGTGGGTGCTCCTCAGATGATTCTGAGACTTGGAGAATGAACTTGATGTTTTGAGAAAGCCTATGAGATGTCTTGATAGCCATCATGAAGCCCAGAGAGGTCATTGAGCAAGAATTCAGAAGATTCAACCATGAATGGTAGAATTAGGGTTTTGACTGGGTCAACCCTAGATCAGCTGAAGATTTGGAGAAGGTTGAGACTCAATCCAAGGGCCATGAGATCATGGAATGATGCATAGAGATGTTATAAAGATGATTCCTAGACCAACTCATCATGATTGAGGAGTTTGAGAAGTTTCAAGTTAGGGTTTCTGAGGATTGTCAGTGGAAAAACCCTAATTTGATCCCTATCTTCCAGGCAGTTTTAGCACTAGATGTGTTTGATATCTCATTTTCCCCACAACATGAATGTTGTATAGCTTGTTCTAAGCTTTAATTTGAGTGGTGGAAGTCCTTGATAGGAGTTACAGAGCTCAAGTTATGGTTTTGACAAATTGCAGGTCAGCAGAGGTATGTGAATCTGGGTCCTTGAAAGTCACCCAACTTGCAGACAACTTTTGCCCTAGTAGGATGATTCCTATGATCTCTTGGTCAACATGAATGTTGAAGAGGATCTTCTTAGCTTTAATTTGAGTGGTAGAAGTCCTTGATTGGATTTGTGGAACTCAAGTTATGGTTTGAACAAGACAGGGGTATTTTGGTCATTTGTCAGTTATAGGTCATTTTAACCAATGCCTAAAACTCCTATTTCCAAGCCTCAAATGGAAAAACTCAAAACATGAAAGTTGCTCAAAATGTGATTTTAAGTCTAGAAAGAAGGTCACAAATTGTTGAAAAAGCTCATAGCACAAGATTCCATGATTGGTCAAAAATGAACTAAATATGCCTTATAAGTTAATTCAAGTGGATTTGAAAAGTGGTTTGGAAGATCTAGAAATCCAAATGGGGTCATCCAATAGTCCATTTTCATTGAAAAGCACATTTTGAGAAGAATGGTTTTAATAGAATTTTGATTTGGGCCTTAAAAAATGAAGTTTGTTTGAAAAAAGATTACTTGAAAAGGAAGGTACCATTGGAAAATCTTACACAGGCCCATTTTCCTTCACATTTTGGTTCAAGGAGTGTTAATATGTCACATAATGGATGCATGGCACGAAAATAAGGAGATATGCATGGGTTATGGCATGTAGAAACATGTTCATGCATGGAACTTTCCATGAGTTTCTAGGAAGTTCTAAAGAGCTCTAGAACATCCCATGAATTGTTATAAAAAGAGTATTCTTCATGGAAGAGAAGGTTGGTGATAGTGATTGAAGTCAGAGGAAAGAGAGAGGGAGAGATAGCCATTGAAGCCATTTCTTCAATTTCAAGCAAGTTCAAGTTTCTTCCACATCAAGCATTCTCCTTCACAAGCATTGCAAACAGAGATCATAGCACCACAAGAGGATCATCTACAAGCCATTGCAAGCCCTGAATCGTGCTCAACACAACCTCATCTCCTCTTCTTGACAGGTTCTTTCTCCATCCATTTTCTCTTAAATTATGAGGCATTAGTTAGCATTAGATACATAGAATCATTGTACTAGGATAGATGACCAAACCCTGGTAGTTACAGCCCATTCCATTGAGTTCCATGACAGGGCATACAATCTTTAATTCTCAAGAAATGATTGGATATGGAGTTTTAGTGATCAAGACTTGGTTTAGAATCTTTAGGGTAACATGTAGAGCATCTGTCAATCATTAATTCGAAGCTTGGTGAAGGTTGGTTACAACTGGTATGGGGGGATTTTCATTTGGACCACGACATTGTAGGGCTCTGTTAGAACAATCTAGGTTGGATCAAGAAATTTGGCACGTGTGATCTTGTTCTCCATGATGAGAGGATCATTTTTCATCTTTGGATCGTGGAAAGGTATTGAGAAACGAGGGAGATACGATGGGTGGAAGGTCTGTGCATGGAGGCTGTTATGAAACCCTAGGGTTTGGTCCAAGGTTGAAGACGGGTTCGTGGCCGTTAGATGGAAGTCAAGGGATTGACTGGAGGGAACGATCCAATGGTCCACGTTTGAATCAGAATTGGAGGGAAGAGAGCTAAATGAAACGCATCGTTTCATTTAGCTGAGTGACATTGGGCTCAGCTTCCGCTTGCTAGACACACCCCCGTGACTGAGGCCCACAACCATAACACGTGAAACCTTTCCTTTTCCCACCTCCCTGCGTTTTTTTATTTTTGATGGTTTCTGAATTGGATGGGCCTTGCGCCAATTGTTAAATGCACCCCACCTTTGAGCCCATCATTAAAACTGAACTGAGCGAAGTTACTAACCTCACCCCTCTCCCGTTTCATGTTATTTTAATTCTTTTAATTTCTTTTTAATATTTCTCTGTTTTGTATAATTCATTAAAAATAGTTAAAAAATGATTTTTCAATTCTTCTTTTTTCTGTGAATAGGTTAAAATGAGTAGAAAATTATAAAAATAAAATTGAGATTTTATTTTTAGGTTTCATATTTTTAGTAGATTTTTCAATTAAATAGCTTTTTAATTGTTTCATTTTGATATTTGATTTTGTAGGAATTGTTTTAGTACTTTCCACTAATCTTTTTTACCCATTCTTTTTGGTACAATTAGATGTTTAGTCATACTTCCCCATAGGATTTTTTCTAGATTTTTTAGAATTAATCTTGATTAGTTTAATTAGGGTTGACTTGGGATAGTCTAATTAGGGTTTAGAATTGTGCATAGGTGATGATTCATTTTCTTTGAGCAAGTTTTATCTTGATTTTTAGGAAGAAACCTTTATAGATGTTATGAGAAGGTGTTGAGGACCCTTGTGATTATTTGTTAATTTTTCCCCGTTAGCTTAGTTTTTTTAGGTATTGTCTGAAGTTGCCTGATGATTTGGTTTGTTCAGTGGGTTATCTGTTCATCTGTGGGGTTCATTCTGAGGAATTTGATGAAGGGCTTGGGTTGCCTTGAGGATATTGATGGAGAGCATCATGAAGGGAAGCTTGTAGACCAAGATGCAGAGACCCAGAGCTTGGCTGATGCCTTGTCTGTGAGGTTTGAGAGCCTGAAGTTTGAAGGAGGTTCATGGTACTTTCCTGAGGAAGGCACTATGAATGACTTTCATCCTTCCTTCTCACCTCTTTCTTAAGTATCCAATGATGTTGGAGCCAACTTGTGAGTTTAATTTCTCCTGAGGAGGAATGTAAACTGATCACTTGTTGTTGAGCCACATGGGATACAACTCCTAAGTGGAAGCCTCCTAGTACTTTCCTGAGGAAGGTCCTATGGGTCTATTCACTTAGTTCCACTAGTTGATCTAGGATTTCTCAAGTATCCAATGATGTTGGAGCCAACTTGTGAGTTTAATTTCTCCTGAGGAGGAATGTAAACTGATCACATGTTGTTGAGCCACATGGGATACAACTCCTAAGTGGAAGCCTCCTAGTACTTTCCTGAGGAAAGTCCTATGGGTCTATTCACTTAGCTCCACTAGCTTAAATAGGATTTCTTAAATATCCAGTGATGTTGGAGCCTGCTTGTGAGTTTAATCTCTCCTGAGGAGGGATGTAAACTGATCACAGTGGTTGAGCCACATAGGGTATGACTCCTGAGTATACACCTCCTAGTGTTCTCCTGAGGAAGACATTATGAGTATGATTGCTTAGCTCCCTTTCTTTGGTAAGCTTATTCTGAAGCTTGAAGACTGGGAATGATTTCTCCTGCCTAGGGTTCTGCTTGAGAGTTTTTGCTTAGGTTTGTTTAGATCCTGTGATTAGGGTTAGGGTTAGAGAATAGATGATTCTTTCTCATGTGAGATTTGTTTGCCTGATGGTACTTCATTTCCTTTATCTGTATGATTGCAGTTTACTGTTTTGCTTGATAGCATGTTGTTGATCTTCAGTACGATTACTGTTATTTCATGACTGGCTTGAGGTTGAGATGAGCTTGTGGAGGCTGAAACCCCACACACATTTCCTCCCTCACTTGCATTGCATGCATTTTACTGTTAAAGCTGATGTTTTTGTCTGTTTCTGTGTATCATTGACATGATCCCGTAGGACTCTCATTTCTTCTGACGAGGATTTGATGATAGACTTTTAGGTTGAAACCTATGCATGACAACATCTAGGAGTTCCCTGTTCAAACCTCAACCATAGGATGAATCCATGGCATGATAACAGTAGGACTTGATAGTCTCCCTCCTAGTAGAGCCATTTTTTCCCGTAGTTTCCCGAACTACGTTTGCTCTGATCTTTCATACCAGATGAAAGTACGTAGGCATAGGATGCGATATCCTAGCGAGCAACCTTCCCCCCATAACCCGTAGTTAGCCGAACTACGTTGACTCTGATTTCTCATTCTCTGATGAGAATACGTAGGCATAAAGTGCGACGCTTTGCCGAGTCATTTTTCTTTTCTTTTTCAGCCAGCCTTGATAGGCAGATAGATTATAACCAACCCGTCCAAGTAAACAAACAAGCGAGGATCCCGTCGAGTACGACGGACGTGAGGGGTGCTAATACCTTCCCCTTGCGTAACCGACTCCCGAACCCAGACAATGGTTGCGACGACCTTGTCTTACCTTTATTCGTTAGGTTTCTCCGATCGTTTCCTTTCCCGCTCTGAGGGATAAATAACGAAAGGTGGCGACTCTTCTGTCATGCCGGCACCTTATTTTCGCGCAAGCGACAGGGGGATATGGAATCAGCCACCGAGATTCACAACACGCTCTGAGGAACAATCTATCTCTACTATAGATCTAGTCGGCCGGGGAACAACAAACTTACCGAATTTGCTGGGAAATAGTCTATCTCTGTGGGGAAATAGAATTACTTCATGTTGACTTTGCTGAGGACAGAGACAACTCTACTAATCTGCTCGGGAGAACAAGCCAACTCTACTGGTGATCGCCCAATGAGGGGATAAAATTGACCTCTGCTTGGGGATGAGTCAACAATTTGAACTCTGAGGGGATACAAAGTTATACGTTCAAAATCTATGGGGAGGCAACAACTACAATCTGCCCCTGTTACTGGGAAAAGTTCCACACCTGCACGATGGAAAGATATCCAAACTCGACTCGCTGGGAGAGTAGGCACATACTTGCAATCTGCGGGGATTAATTGTGCACGGACAAACTGCTGGGAATAAGCATACACACTTAATCTGCTTGCCTTACCTGCATACCACTCTGTCGGGGACTTCGGCCTAAATTGTCGAGGAATGAGTGTATACAAACTGCTGGGGGTAAGTGTACACACTCCACTCGTGTATCCTTTCCTGTAGAAACAGACCCTTGCTGGGGATGGAGATATACAGACTCCACTTGCTGGGGAAAATGGTGACCATACCGAAGATACACCTCTCTGATAAACCGCCCTAAGGGTAACGACCCTGCAAAAATGAAAAAACAGACAAGATATCTTATACAAAGGACCTATCTCAGTCATCATCCGTGACGTTGTTCAAATAACTCAATGTTTTACCGATTATTGGCAAATCCTGCAAGTTTACGTATACAAAGTTTATCAAAAACATCGGGAGTTTTTCGCAAACAAAACAGTAAGGCTAAAGCAAAACAAACAATTACTGAATAGTATATATTTTATTGACAGATGGCCAGTAAATAGGCAGATTTTATAACAGATGCAACCCCTAAAAAGAGGAAGCTGCGCAAAAATATACAGAAATGCACAGGAGTATACAGAATGTCGGCAATGTGGCACAAACGCACACCATAAGTTGATCCATCTATAACTCGCATAACTCCGATGATTCACCAATGCCTCGTCTTCAGAAGAGATTGATTCAGATAAACAACCCTCAGGTCCTCCCTTAATCCACTAAGCTCTGAAGATCACACACAGACCGTAGTCATTTTCTTTTCAAATCCCTAACTTTTGCGTGAATCGCCATTGCGGGTTTTCAATTCACCGGGATACCCATTTTTGCCAAAGTCGCCTTTTTAGGTTTTCGAATTTGCGGGTTTACATTTTTTCTTTTTATCCCTAACTTTTTCCTGAACCCATTCGTTTTACGGCTCGCCGAGATGCCCCATTTTTGCTTGGATATTCTTTTCTTTCCAGCGGGTCTCTTTAAGCAAAGCATTTTTTAACTGTGTCTACGTTCACAAGGGATGTGAAATCCTCACCATCCATGGTAGATAATAGCAAGACTCCTCTGGAGAAAACCTTTCGCACGACATATGGACCTTCATAGTTGGGAGTCCATTTGCCCCTGTGATCTGTTTATGGAGGGAGAATCTTTTTCAGCACAAGATCGCCCGTCTGAAAGCTTTGAGGGTGTACCTTCTTGTCGAAATCTTTCTTCATCCGGCTCTGATACAACCGACCATATGCAATAGACGCTAGCCTTTTCTCATCCATCAGGCTAAGCTGATTCAATCTGTTCTTTACCCATTCTGCCTCATCGAGCTTGACGTCGACCAGAACTCTCAGGGAAGGAATCTCGACTTCTAATGGTAGGACAGTTTCCATACCATACACCAGCGAGAAAGGAGTTTCCCCAGTTGAAGTGCGTACCGTAGTACGATAACCATGCAAAGCAAAGGGCAACATCTCATGCCAATCCTTATAGGTTACAACCATCTTCTGCACTATCTTCTTGATGTTCTTGTTGGCCGCTTCGACAATGCCATTCATCTTCGAATGATAGGGGGATGAGTTGTGATGCTCCATTTTGAAACTCTAGCATAGTTCCTTCATCATCTTGTTGTTCAGGTTCGAACCATTATCAATAATGATTCTTTCAGGCACTTTGTAACGATAGATGATGTCCTTCTTGATAAACCGGGCTACCACTTGCTTCATGACATTCGCATAAGAGGCTTCTTCCACCCACTTGGTAAAGTAGTGAATCGCGACCAGGATGAAGCGATGTACATTGGATGCGGTTGGCTTGATCTTGCCAATCATGTCAATGCCCCACATGGAAAAGGGCCAAGGAGACGCCATGACGTTTAGAAGACACGGCGGCACATGAATCTTGTCACCATAAATCTGGTATTTATGGCATTTCTTCACAAATTTGAAACAATTATGTTCCATCGTCAACCAATAGTACCCTGCTCGTAATAGCTTTCGAGACATGGCATGCCCGCCGACATGCGTACCAAGGGAACCTTCGTGGACTTCTTCCATAAGCAGCCTTGCTTCTTTTTCGTCCACGCATCTCAATAACACCAAATCATAGTTTCTCCTGTAGAGTACACCATTCTGGTTCAGATGAAAATTGCCAGACAACCTTCTCAGAGTCTTCTTATCCCGGGTCGACGCCCCTGGCGGATACTCTTGCTTCTTAAGAAAGTTCTGGATGTCGTAAAACCACTTCTATCCCTCAGAGCTTCCTCAATCGCAAATACAAATGTCGGACAATCGAGGCGCGAGATGACTATTCTTGGAGCATCATTCTAATAGTTCATCTTATACATCGAGGATAACATTGCTAGAGCGTCTGTCATCTGGTTCTCCGCTCTCGGCACATGATGGAACTCTACACGATCAAAGAATGGCAACAGCCTCCTTGCGTAATTCATGTAAGAAATCAGATTGGGTTTCCTGGTCTCCCATTCTCCTTTGATTTGATTTACAACTAGTGCTGAATCACCGTACACATCTAGGTTCTTGATCCTCAGATCAATAGCTTCTTCTAACCCCATGATGCACGCTTCATACCCTGCTTCGTTGTTGGTGCAAGGAAATGTCAACCTGACAGTGAATGGTATATGAGAACCATGGGGAGTCGTAATGATTGCCCCAATTCCACTTCAATACGAGTTAACAGCACCATCAAATATCATTTTCCATTGGGAGCCACGCTGAGGACCTTCGTTAGGCAACGATTTATCACAATATTTCGTCTTCAGATACATGATGTCTTCATCAGGAAAATCAAATTTCATCGGTTGATAGTATTTGATTGGCTGTTCGGCGAGATTCTCTGACAGAACACTCCCCTTGATAGCTTTCTAGGAAACATATTGAATATCGTACTCTGTTAGTACCATCTTCCACCTGGCAATTCTTCCGAAAAGTGCTTTCTTTTTGAAGACATATTTAATCGGATCCATCTTCGAAATCATCATGTTTGTATGATTCAGCATATACTGTCTCAAACGTTTCGCAGCCCAAGCGAGTGCGCAACACGTTTTCTCCAACATCGAGTTCCGAGACTCACAATCTGTGAATTTTTTACTCAGATAGTATATTGCATGCTCTTTTCTTCCAGTCTCGTCATGCTGACTGAGAACACAACCCATACTGTTCTCAAGAACCGTTAGATACATTATCAAAGGTCTTCCAGCGACTAAGGGTATCAGTATCGGAGGTTCCTGCAAATATTCTTTTATCTTATCAAATGCGCTTTGGCGATTTTCATTCCAGATAACTGCCTGATCTTTCTTTAGCAATTTGAACACTGGTTCGCACGTGGCTGTGAGATGAGATATGAACCGAGCAATGTAATTCAATCTACCTAAGAAACCACAAACCTCCTTTTCCATTTTCGGCGCTGGCATATCTCGTGTAGCTTTTATTTTTTCAGGATCGACCTCGATTCCTTTTTCACTGACAATGAACCCCAGTAGCTTTCCTGACCTGACCTTGAAAGTACACTTGTTAGGGTTCAACCTCAATCTGAATTTCCTGAGCCTCTCAAACAACTTCAATAGGTTGACCAGATGTTCTTTCTCCGTTTGCGACTTTGCTATCATGTCATCAACATAGACCTCGATCTCATGATGAATCATATTATGAAACAAAGTGACCATAGCCTGCTGATAGGTTGCCCCTGCATTTTTCAACCCAAAAGGCATTACCTTATAACAGAAAGTCCCCCATGGTGTGATAAATGTCGTTTTCTCCATATCCTCCGGTGGCATCTTGATCTGGTTATAACCAGAAAAACCATCCATGAAGGAAAACACGGAATATTGAGCAGTATTATCAACTAATACGTCAATGTGGGGGAGCGGTAAATCGTCCTTCGGGCTCGCCTTGTTTAGATCTCTGTAATTAACACATCCGTACCTTGCCATCCTTCTTAGGCACAGGCACGATGTTGGCGACCCACGGAGGGTAAGTTGTAACAGCTAAAAATCCTGTGTCCAACTGCTTCTGGACTTCTTCCTTGATTTTCACAACCATATCTAGTCTCGTACGCCTGAGCTTCTGCTTGACTGGCAGACACTCTTTACGCAACGGCAAGCGATGAACTACAATGTCTGTGTCAAGCCCGGGCATGTCTTCGTATGACCAAGCAAAGATATTACTATACTCACGGAGCATCTCAACCAATCTTTGCTTGATGTCACTCTGCAAAGCAGCCCCTATCCAAACATTCCTCACAACTTCCTCAGAACCCAAGTTAATAACCTCGATTTCCTCCTGATGAGGCAGAATAACCTTTTCTTCTTGTCTCAAAAGTATAGCTAGCTCTTCTGGTAAGTCTTCATCTTCATCAATCTCTTCTTCGGCTTGAAATATCGGATTATCAAAGTCGAAGCGAGTCATAGATGTCTCTGGTGCGGTGTCATCTGCAATGTGAATCCTGCAATGATAATGGTTAAATGCTTAAAATGATATGCAAAACAAGCACAAAGCCACATTTCCATTTTATTTTTAAACATAAAACATGAAAAACAAGGATCACAATATTTGAATGCAGAAAAATGCCTTTTGATTAATTGAAAAAAATTGTGCAAGCATAAACAATAAGGCCCTGAAGACAAAACCACTATGCTTCGGATAGAACATAGGGTTGTACAATAATCAGAAAAACAAAGTATTACTCTTCTGTTGTCACTTGAATGAGTTCCTCGATAGACCAGTTGTTGAGGCTTTGTCCTAGAATGCACGACTGAATCCACGAGTCCATATCGCAGTCGCTATCCCCGTCTTCATCTGAAACAACATTGACCCTCTCGAAGATAACCCCGCCTTTGGTAAACTATACCGGCCCTTTGTAGCGCGGCACACTCTGTGAGGATAATGAAGAAGATGGGCGGTATCCCAGACCAAACTTATTCTGCTTATGGGGTATATCCAAAACTTGACCCCAACCTGGTGCTGCCCTACCCTGCACTGCTGCTTGGGTCTCCTTGAAGGATGACATGGCCACTTCGGGCACTTTGCTTACAACAGACACTTTGTCTTTAATCTGTACCGTCTCAAAAGCTTGACAAAGAGTCTCATGGATTTCACCATCCACCTCAACATATTTAAACAAAGACAAATGACTGATCATTATATCTTCCTCTCCATATACAGTGACAACGCTGCCACCCACCATGTACTTGAGCTTCTGGTGCAGCATGGAAGTTACGGCTCCCGCCGAGTGAATCCATGGACGGCCCAACAAACAGCTATAGGCAGGCTGAATGTCCATAATATAGAATACCGCATCAAATACTTTGGGACCCACCTGAATAGGCAATGTCAGCTCTCCAAATACAAATCTTCTGGTACCATCAAATGCACGTACTACCAAGTCACTTGGCGTACACGTTATACCACGAGTATCCAGTTTCATCAGTGCCTTCTTCAAAAGCACATTCAAAGATGATCATGTATCTACCAACACATGAGACAGGACGGCTCCACGACATTCAATTGAAATGTGCAATGCACAATTATGATTCCTGCCCCTTGGGGTCAAGTCCAAATCCGTGAAACCTAAACTATTTCCTGCGTTGACGTGCGCTACAACCCCTTAAAGTTGGTTAACTGATATCTCCTGCGGCACGTAAGCAGTATTCAATAACCTCAACAACGCATTTCTGTGCGCTTCTGAACATAGCAACAGCGACAGAATATAGATTTTTGAGGGAGTCAGTTGCAAGTGATCAACTATCTTATAGTCACTTTTTCTTATCAATCTCATGAACTCCTCCGCTTCCTTCTCCAAAGAACTCTTCTCACCAGCTTGAGAAGTTTCTTCCACTAGAACTTTCTTCCCCTTATCGACTGTGTCAGCAACCGCTTTAGGCGATGAGAACACTCTCCCGCTTCGAGTAATTCCTGTGAAATAAAGATTCTCAGAGATCAACATTTGTTTTGATGAAGACAAATCACTCAAGAAGGCAAAGATGATCAACCATCAAGCATCAAGACAAAGATACAACTTTGAAGATGTTCTCATCTGAAGGTATAATGAGAATATTCATTAAGAATTTAAGTCCTAATTGCTAAAAACTTTTAAAACATTTCTCATGACTTGTTACACTCTCACAAGCTTTTGAAAACATAATTTTTCTAAGTTTTTCAAAGTGCAATCGATTGCACTCTTAGAGCAATCGATTGCATGATCAAAATTTTTAACTATTTTTGATTCTGTTTTGAAGAGCAATCGACTGGTGCCTTAGTACAATCGATTGCATGCTTAAAAAATTCTCATTTTTCACTTCTGTTTTGAAGTGCAATCGATTGCTGCCTTTGTGCAATCGATTGCTCACTGAACGTTTTTGAAAAATCCTTTTGAAAAATTGCATCTCTTCATTCAAATGTCTGTTAAATGTTTCCTTTGAAACATAACAACTGTTCATCAATTTTTCTGAAGATTTGCATGATTTCATCAAGTGATAATTACGTAATATAAATACCTAGCTTTTCAAGTTCAAATCATCTCTAACTTTTACATCAATTTTTTACAATCTCTTTCAATAAAAAAACTCTTGAAATTTTTCTTTAAACAATTTTCACAAAGAATTTTCTGCATCAATTTCATATCTTTTGAAAAGAAAATTCTTGAGCAATAAGTCTTAGATACTTGTGGAAATTCCATTGAAAGAGAAGATTCAATCTCAGTATTGATTATCAATTATACATTGTTACAAATCTTACAAACTCAGAATTGTATTTTAGTTTCCTCTTGCTGTTCAGGATTGTTGAAAGCAAGTGTGTGCATTGGAGAGTGAAGGTGAGAAAAATACTTAGAAGGGGGGGGGGGGGGTTGAATAAGTATGACAAATAATCAGAGGTTCAAACACAGTTATTTTTATCCTGGTTCGTTGAACTCAACTACTCCAGTCCACCCTCTCAAGAGTGATTTGCCTTTCTCAGTCAAGGACTTAATCCACTATTTAATCAAACAGATTACAATAGTAACACCTAAGAAAAACTGTTCTTAGTCTTCTCAAGAGCTACTGATCCCAACTGGATCCTCTTAAGGAAACCTTTTACAATCAATGTAAAACTATTACAAGAGTAATAATGCTTCTAAAAAGCTATTATCACAACTGTGATATTTCTCTTAAGTTTAAGAACAATGTTACAGCAAATAGAATATAAGAGCTTTTGAGAGATTTTCTTTGATGAGTGATTTTTGCAAGTAGATCGTTACTGAAGAAGATGGAGTGGACTTCTTTATATAGGCACTTAGATCCATGAAGTCTTCTCAACGTTGGAGGCTGTGCTGAAAAGCCTGGTGCCTTTTGTCTTTACATTGGAGGCTGTGCTGAAAAAGCCTGGTGCCTTTTGTCTTTTATATTGCAGAAACTTTCCTTAGAATGGAATGCACAGATAAAACCTTTTTGTCTGTTTTCTTGTGTCTAACATAAAAGAGGAAAGAGCTGTTGAGATATGCCAACGTACATATTCAAATCTTCTTCACTAAGTAAGTTCAGCTATCAACATCAGAGTCTGGATCTTCAGAATCTCCAGAGTAGAGATCTTCTGGATCTTCAGAGTCTTGGGATGTTCTTCAGATTATGCTGAATCAGAGTATATGCAGCTTGTGTGCTTTGAGCGTGTAGTTCTATCAGAGCAGAGTCTTCTATATCAGATTCTCAATACTATGCAACGCAGTATCTTTAGAGTCTTTTGATGACTAAGCTTCTGAACTCTCAGAGTCTTCTATTCTTTAGAGGCTTCTGCTTCAGAATCTTTAGTAAGCAGCACTCAGATTCTTCTGGAGGCAGCGTTCAGATCTTCCTTTAAGATGCTCTTGAACCTTTGAAGCCTTTCATATTATCATTGTTCAGATCCAAATTTGCTCTTTAAGAATATTTTCTTTAGTACCTGTAGCAAACAGTCTAGAACAAATTTAGAGTATATAATTCTTGAATACAAAATTCATAAGTGTTATCATCAAAACATAGAGATATTACTAAGAAACAATCTGTGTTCTTACAATCTCGCCCTTTTTGATGATGATAAAACATGAGAAATTTTGTTCAATAAAAAGTATGAATTATAACTCCCCCTGAGATTAACAATCTCCCCCTGAAATGAATACTCTAACAGAAGAAAACACTTCCCTTTTTGATTGAGTATATTTCAGATTCAGAGCCTGATGCAAGAGGTTTGACTTTCAGAATCAAATTTTGATACTAGATAATTATGACTTCCTTCAGTCAGAGCGCCTGGTTATCATCTTGCTTGAATTATCTTTCAGAGTAAAGGTATCCGAGTAAGATATCAGAGTTGATTGAATACTCAGATTTGCTTTGGAAGATCAGGTTCTGGTTGGAAAAGTCTCAGGGTAACTTCAATGAATTATGTCAGATATATCAATGTAATCTGAAAGACTTAAATTCAAAGTAAGTTAATAAAATGTCTGAATTTCAGTTTTAGTAATTGCTTATAGGTTGAACAATCAGATTCTCTTTTTCTCCCCCTTTTTGTCATAATCAAAAAGATTTTTAAAGACATAAAGATACAGAAGAAAAGAAGCATATAGAAGCAAAAACATCAACTATCATTTAAACAGATCAGAGTTCACAATCACAGAGTCACAAAAAAAATAGATGCCAAAAAGCATAACACAACAATAAGAAAACAACAGAAGCAATAACATGTGCAAAAACACATCAAATAAAACTAAGTCTGGCGTGAGGTAATAAGGGTCAGAAGCTCTGTCATTTTGGCAGTTGACTCTTCTTGCTTAGACATCCAGGTCTTGATCTCATCAGTTGTCTTCTCTTGCTTTACCATCCAATCTTTTATTTCCTTGACATCATTCACAAGCTCTGTGACCACAGATGAAGAAGAAGCAGATGCAGTAGCAGCAATGTTCTTATCAGACTGGTTCTCTTCAGAAGCTTGTTCAACCAATTCAGATTCAGGAGCCTCTGGAGGAGCAGCTTCCAGAAGCAACACTGGAGGAGGAGGAGGAATGTTCATCAGAGTTATCTTGATTAACTCTGCAAACTGAGTCTTTGCAAGCTTAGAACATTAGCTCTAACTTTTAAAGCAGCTTTGTTGAACATCCAGATGAAACGTTTCCAAGAAGCATTTGAAACAGCCGGATCCAAACTTGACAAGCACACTTCCTTAACACGAGCATACTCAGAATCTATCTCCTTCTTGAATATTTCAAACATAGTATTAACACATGATCCTAGATCTGACTGTTCAGAGGGTTTTGGATTAGGAGTGTTAACAGGAGTAGGTTCAGATGGTGTAGGTTCAGATGGTTGCTATTGAGGTGGTGTTGGTTGAGATGTTTGGGTGTCTGACTGAGGGAGTTCAGTTGGTTGAGGAATGGTTTGTGTTTCAGATGGTTGAGGGATGGTTTTCTGAGGTGGGGAGTTGGGTGGAGTATGAAACATAGAAATGTTAACATGTTCCTTCATAGCAATGTCAGAACGAGGTTGTTTGAGAGACTCTGGTTCAAAATCAGATGATTCACAATCAGAAGATTCTTCTGAGTGAACAGATGTTGAAGAAATGTTAATGGATTGATTCAGGGGTTGGATATCCAGAATATCTTCAGAAAGATTTGAATCTTCTGGAAGATCTGGTTGTGCAGAGTGTTCAGATTGAACAGTCTCTGGTTGGTTTGGTTCTGATATGATTATATCTGGTTGGGGAATTTCTGGTTGTGGAATATTTGGTTGTGGAATTTTTGGTTGTGGAATTTTTGGTTGTGGAATTTCTGGTGAAGTAGGTTGAGGGGGTTCAGATGTAGTATGAGGTTGGGGTTCAGAGGTAATTGGTACAGAAGATGGTTGTGAATGTACTGGGGGAGATGAAAGTGGTTCAGATGAAAGGTTTGCAGATGGTTGGGGTTTAGAAGTTCTATGTCTAAGTTGAGGTGATGGAAGGGGTGAATGAACAACAGGTGTATGATCAGATGTTAATACTTGATGAATAGTGTCTCTTATCTCTTCCAGAGTAGCATCTCTAGGATTGATTCTGACTTTCTTTACTCCTTTCTTCTTCTTCCTTGGAACTTCAGATTCTTTCCTTTTCTTCTGAACAGAGCCTTCTTCAGCTTTTCTTTTACTACGCCTTTCCTTCATCAGATTGGGCAGTTCTTCTCCTTGTTTCTGAACAAGGTTAGCAGGTAGAGGAATTCCATTCTTCAGACAATCTGCAATGTAAGCCCAGACAATACCTTTTGGTTCATCTGCGCTGAACATTGGAAAATCTTCGATTGGTATCCTTCTACCATTGACCTCCTCAGAGTTTATCTTCCTTAGTTTACCATTCAGCTCTGAAATGATCTTCATTCTTTTCAGAGTAAGTCCATTTATTTCAAATCCAATGATGTAGGACAGATCCTCTGTTATTTTTGCATCTGTCAGATGCTTCACCAACTGATTCTCTATAAGGATGTCTGAAATAAGTCTTCCCAGAGGTATCCAAGTTCTAACTTTCCCAGCTTTAGCTCTGACCTCTTCTCTAGTCTCTTTGACATGAGTCAGAAGATGACTGAAAATCAGATAGGGCAGATCCACCTTAATATTCTTGCTGATGCAGTACATGAAGTACAGATGCTCTGAACTCACATAGTCTGGTGTGTTGGTTGACTTTCTGTGATAGATTGTACTCATAAATATCTTCGCCCAGATCCTATAGATAGGTTTCAGATCTTTAACCTTGCTTGTTGGTGTTCCAAATACAGTAATCTCTTCATACACCTTAGCCATATCAATATGTGAAGAGGCTAGGTTTGTAACACCATCAGATTCTTTATAACTAAACAGTTGCCTGATCAGTTTCTCAGTGATCACTATCTCCTTCCCAAGGACAGATGAGTGAATGAACTTAGGACCAACACTAGCGTGAATCCAGAACTCCTTCAGAAGAGTTGGATACACAGGACCCATCAGTCTTTCAAAATACTTCTCCCAACCTTGAGCTTTAATAGAAGTTGTTAGGTCAAACCCATTTTCTTCTATTGATTCAAGATCTATGAAACTTTCACACAGAACCTCAAGATCCACAACTGGAGTAAATAGAGTGCATTCTGGTTTCTTGTACATGATATTTTTGTTGGAGATTTCAGCAGCATTTGATGAAGAAGCCATTGATGAAGATGAAGATTTAGGTTTAGGGTTTTGGTAGAGGTTAAAGAGTAGGCAAAAATGCATAAGTGTAGTGAGTGTGAAAAGTGTGAAAATAGTGTGATAAGTGGTATTTATAGAAAACCAAAAAATCAAACATTGGGCACATCAATAGACACATACGCACGTTTACACATAGCATTTAATGAAAATAATCATTTCAATTTAAAGATATGACAAATAGGGGGAAATCCAAGAAAAATGAGATTTTCAAAGTAGTACCTCAAACGTCAAATCAGTAGTGCACTCCATCTTTTCAGATTTTGAGTGACACGTGTTTGCTTTTATGTGCATCTGATGTCTCTCAAGAAATGAAACGTTTCCAATGTTCAGATCTTCTGAGTTTGTTAGTTCAGAGTTTCACACAAATAAATCAATCAAAGATAAATGAACAAATAATCAGATGAAATACTTCAGATCTTTAAACATTTTGCATCTGATAAGTTGACTCTGATAAATATTACTCTGGACAAAAATCCATACAAATATTTTTCAGAATGAACTTAAATCTATCTTCAGCAAGGGGTTTTGTGAAAATATCAGCCCATTGATGATTTGTATCAACAAAAGCTAGATTTATTACACCCTTCTGAACATAGTCTCTGATGAAGTGATGTTTGATTTCTATATGTTTATCCTTAGAGTGTAAGATTGGATTTTTTGACAAACATATAGCAGAAGTATTATCACAGAAGATAGAAAGATTACTCTCATAGATCTGATAATCTTCTAGCTGACTCTTCATCCAGAGCATCTGCGTACAACATCCAGCAACAATAATGTATTCTGCCTCTGTAGTTGATAGTGCAATAGTGGGTTGCTTCTTGCTGTACCATGAGATCAGATGACTTCCAAGAAACTGACAGCTTCCAGAAGTGCTTTTACGTTCAACTCTGTCTCCAGCATAATCAGCATCACAAAATCCAACTAATGAAAATTCATCAGATCTTCTGTAACACAGACCCATGTTAGTAGTACCTTTCAGATACCTTAGAATCCTCCTAACAGCTGTTAAGTGTGATTCTCTAGGATCTGATTGGAATCTTGCACATAAGCAGACACTAAATAGAATATCAGGTCTAGAAGCAGTCAAGTATAGAAGAGATCCTATCATACCTCTGTAGAGTTTCTGATCTACCTTCTTACTTACCTCTTCCTTACCTAGAGTGCTTGTAGGGTGCATTGGAGTCTTTGCCATCTTACTATCAACCATGTTGAACTTCTTCAGAAGCTCTTTAACATATTTGGTCTGATGTATGTAGGTGCACTCTGGAGTCTGGTTGACTTGGATTCCCATAAAGAATCTCAATTCTCCCATCATGCTCATCTCAAACTCTGCCTGCATACATTTAGCAAACTCCTTTCCAAGCATAATATTTGTTGATCCAAAAATAATATCATCTACATATATTTGACAAATCAACAGATCTTTCTTAGGAGTTTTACAGAATAAAGTTGTATCCACTTTTCCTCTGATAAAATTTTTCTTCAGAAGGAAATTGCTCAACCTCTCATACCAAGCTCTGGGAGCTTGTTTTAAACCATAAAGAGATTTCTTTAGTTTAAAAACATGATCTGGAAAGTTTTCACTTTCAAAACCAGGAGGTTGGTGGACATATACTTCCTCTTCTATAATACCATTAAGAAAGGCACTTTTAACATCCATCTAATATAGAGTGATGTTATTCTGTGCAGCAAATGAAATAAGAAGGCGTATAGATTCTAACCTTGCCACTGGAGCATAAGTTTCAGTGTAATCAATACCTTCTTGTTGAGTGTAACCTTGAGCAACCAGCCTTGCCTTATTCCTTTCAACTTCTCCCTTTTCATTCAACTTATTCCTAAAGACCCATTTTGTTCCAATAATGTTAAATCCTTTAGGTCTAGGAACCAAATCCCAAACTTCATTTCTGGTGAATTGATTTAGCTCTTCTTGCATGGCAATAATCCATTCATTATCTTTCAGAGCCTCATCCACAGATGTTGGTTCAATTATTGACACTAAGCCAAACAATGAAGATTCAGATGTTCTGAGATAGGATCTTGTCTTGATTGGATCATCTTTCTTTCCAATAATCACATCTTCTGGGTGAGATGCCTTGATTCTGGAAGAAGATCCTCTGACATTTGATCTTTCAGAAATGTGTAAGTTGTCCAATTGAGAAGATAAGGGAATAGCATCTGGAGTTGCTTCAGATTCCTTCTCTTTAGCCTTGTCTGCCTCTGAGCCTTCAGAGTCTGTGAGAATCACTTTTCTATCTGCAGAACTTTCAAACTGCTTTGGCTTTTCAGAGCCAAGCTTATCATCAAATCTTACATGAATAGATTCTTCCACAATCTGTGTTTCAGTATTGAATACTCTGTAGCCTTTAGAGCGTTCAGAATAACCAAGCATGAAACACTTCTGTGCTTTGGAATCAAACCTGTTAAGATTTTCTTTAGTGTTGAGCATATAACAAGTACATCCAAAAGGATGAAAATATGAAATGTTAGGCTTTCTGTTCTTCCACAGTTCATATGGAGTCTTCTTCCGAAGAGGTCTTACAGATACTCTGTTCTGAATGTAACAAGCTGTGTTAATTGCTTCTGCCCAAAAATGTTTTGCCAGATTTGTCTCATTGATCATGGTTCTGGCCATTTCTTGCAGAGTTCTATTTTTCCTCTCTACAACCCCATTTTGTTGTGGAGTTCTAGGACAGGAAAAATCATGAGCAATGCCATTTTCAGATAAATATTTTTCAAAATGTTTATTTTCAAATTCACCACCATGATCACTTCTGACTTTTATAATTTTGAAATCTTTTTCATTCTGGACTTGCTTGCAGAAGTCAAAGAACACAAAATGTGACTCATCCTTGTGTTTTAAGAACTTTACCCATGTCCATCTACTATAGTCATCAACAATGACTAAGCCATACTTCTTGCCTCTGATGGATGCAGTTTTCACTGGTCCAAACAGGTCAATATGAAGTAGTTCTAATGGCTTGGAGGTAGAAACAACATTTTTTGATTTAAAAGATGATTTTGAAAACTTCCCTTTTTGGCATGCTTCACAAAGAGCATCTGAGGTGAACTTCAGATCAGGAAGTCCTCTGACAAGATTAAGTTTATTAATCTGAGATATACGTCTCATATTAATATGGCCCAATCTTCTGTGCCAGACCCATTGCTCTTCATTAACAGACAAGAGGCATTTAACATTCTGAACTTTAAGTTCTGAAAGATTTATTTTATAAATGTTGTTTTTCCTCTTACCACTAAATAGGATAGAGCCATCCTTTTGACTAATAGCTTTACAACATTTTTGATTAAAGGTAATATCATAACCATTGTCACTTAATTGACTTATGGACAATAAGTTGTGTTTTAAGCCTTCAACAAGTAAAACATTAGTTATAGAGGGAAGTTTACCATTTCCAATAGTGCCAGATCCAATGATCTTGCGTTTCTGGTTCCCTCCAAACTTCACGTCACCTCCAGATCTAAGTTCCAGGATTTGGAACATAGACTTTTCTCCTGTCATGTGTCGTGAGCATCCAGAGTCCAGGTACCATGACTGGCGTCCTGACCTTGCTGCTAAGAACATCTGCAACAGGGATTATTTTGCTCTTAGGTACCCAGATCTTCTTGGGTCCTTTAGGGTTAGTTGGTTTGTAGGTTTGTCTAAACTTCTATTTTTCAACATAATGTTTATTCTGACTTGCCTTGGGTTTAAACACATAAGTATTCTTCTCAGAGCTTGTGTGTTTAATGTCATTTAAGTGACCAAACTTAAATTGAGAGTACAGAGGTGTCTTCTTGATGAAGAGTTTGTCAACAGATTTTGGATAACTTCCAGAGGAAGATTCATATCCAATACCTCTTCTGTTGTTCCCACTAACACCATAGATCATAGAAGCCATCTTGCTTCTGTCTATGCTCTTAGTAAGGAATCTATGAAAGCTAGAGTCATATTTTTCTAAAATGTTTTCACATGACTTAGTCTCAGATTCAGATTCTTGTTGAGCTATTTCAAAGTCATTTTTGATTTTCAGATTAATTTCTTTTTGCTCAACAAGTTCTGTCTTCAGAAGATCAATCTCAGATTCAAGACTACTTTTCAGCTTCTTGTATTTGAGTTTGATATTGTTATAGCTTTTCAGAACTTTTGATAACACTTTGATAAGTTCTTCTTTAGTAAGTTTAGCCATTACCTCTTCAGCGTCAGAGTCAGATTCTGAATCAGATTCAGATCCTGAAGTTCCCTCTTCCTGATCATCTGTGCTGGCCATCAGTGCAACATTGGCACATTCTTCTTCTGACTCAGAAGATGATTCAGATTCATCTGAGTCATCCCATGTTGCCATCAGAACCTTCTTCTTTTTGTCAAACTTCTTCTTGGGTTTTTCTCTTTGAAGTTTGGGGCAATCATTCTTGTAATGCCCAGGTTCTTTGCACTCATAGCATACAACTTCTTTCTTGCCAGATCTTCTGTGCCCAGAAGATTCCTTTCTACGATCAGATTTTCTGAAGTTGTTGAACTTCTTTCCTTTGTGCTTCCAGAGTTTGTTGATCCTTCTGGACAACATGGATAATTCATCTTCTTCAGAAGAAGAAGATCCTTCAGAGCTTTCTTCAATAACCTACAAAGCTTTAGCAGATTTATTAGATTTTAAAGCAATAGTTTTACCTTTCTCTTTCTTTTGAGGTTCATCTTCCTCAAGCTCAATCTCATGGCTCCTCAGTGAGCTGATGAGTTCTTCTAAAGAGATCTTGTTCAGATCTTTAGCCATCTTCAAGGCAGTCACCATTGGTCTCCATCTGGTAGGTAGACTTCTGATGATTTTCTTTACATGATCTGATGTGGAGTATCCCTTGTCCAGAACTTTTAGACCAGCTATGAGGATCTGAAATCTAAAAAACATAGTTTCTATATTTTCAGATTCTTCCATTTTGAACGATTCATACTTCTGTATAAGCGCCAGAGCCTTGGTCTCCTTCACTTGAGAATTTCCCTCATGAGTCATTTTAAGAGACTCAAACATTCCATGAGCTGTTTCTCTGTTAGTAATCTTTTCATACTCAGTATGAGAGATTGCATTAAGTAATATTGTCCTAGCCTTATGATGATTTTTGAAATCCTTCTTCTGGGCTTCTGTCATTGATTTTCTATCAATTTTATTGCCATCCTCATTTGTAGGATGTTCATAGCCATCAATGACCAAGTCCCACAAATCAGCATCATAACCAAGGAAGAAACTTTCTATCCTGTCCTTCCAGTAATCAAATTTCTCTCCATCAAACATAGGAGGCTTTGTGTTGATTCTATCCCCTTCATATTTGTTACAGTTGGATGTATTGGATGTAGAAACATCACCCATAATGACAAACAAATATATATCAAAGTAACTTTTCTCACTGGATCTTTACTCACACGGTTAAGTGGTAGCACACGCAGAACCGGAGCTCTGATACCAACTGAAGGTGAGAAAAATACTTAGAAGGGGGGGGGGGTTGAATAAGTATGACAAATAATTAGAGATTCAAACACATTTATTTTTATCCTGGTTCGTTGAACTCAACTACTCCAGTCCACCCTCTCAAGAGTGATTTGCCTTTCTCAGTCAAGGACTTAATCCACTATTTAATCAAACAGATTACAATAGTAACACCTAAGAACAACTGTTCTTAGTCTTCTCAAGAGCTACTGATCCCAACTGGATCCTCTTAAGGAAAACTTTTACAATCAATGTAAAACTATTACAAGAGTAAGAATGCTTCTAAAAAGCTATTATCACAACTGTGATATTTCTCTTAAGTTTAAGAACAATGTTACAGCAAATAGAATATAAGATCTTTTGAGAGATTTTCTTTGATGAGTGATTTTTGCAAGTAGAACGTTACTGAAGAAGATGGAGTGGACTTCTTTATATAGGCACTTAGATCCATGAAGTCTTCTAAACGTTGGAGGCTGTGCTGAAAAGCCTGATGCCTTTTGTCTTTACATTGGAGGCTGTGCTGAAAAAGCCTGGTGCCTTTTGTCTTTTATATTGCAGAAACTTTCCTTAGAATGGAATGCACAGATAAAACCTTTTTGTCTGTTTTCTTGTGTCTAACATAAAAGAGGAAAGAGCTGTTGAGATATGCCAACGTGCATATTCAAATCTTCTTCACTAAGTAAGTTCAGCTATCAACATCAGAGTCTGGATCTTCAGAATCTCCAGAGTAGAGATCTTCTGGATCTTCAGAGTCTTGGGATGTTCTTCAGATTATGCTGAATCAGAGTATATGCAGCTTGTGTGCTTTGAGTGTGTAGTTCTATCAGAGCAGAGTCTTCTATATCAGATTCTCAATACTATGCAGCGCAGTATCTTCAGAATCTTCTGATGACTAAGCTTCTGAACTCTCAGAGTCTTCTATTCTTTAGAGGCTTCTGCTTCAGAATCTTTAGTAAGCATCACTCAGATTCTTCTGGAGGCAGCGTTCAGATCTTCCTTTAAGATGCTCTTGAACCTTTGAAGCCTTTCATATTATCATTGTTCAGATCCAAATTTGCTCTTTAAGAATATTTTCTTTAGTACCTGTAGCAAACAGTCTAGAACAAATTTAGAGTATATAATTCTTGAATACAAAATTCATAAGTGTTATCATCAAAACATAGAGATATTACTAAGAAACAATTTGTGTTCTTACAGAGAGGATTGTTCTCATTGCACTTAGTGTTTAGATATTAAAGGTGTTTTAAGAATCTTTGATCTCCTATAGGTTAGAACAAATTGTACATTGATCCTAACTATAGTGAAATCTCTTTCGTGTTGAAAGGGGAGTGGAGTACCCTCGGGGTGTGAGGGGAACCACTATAACTCTCTGTGTCTCTTTTACTTTCTGCCTTTACAAGCTTTCAAATCATCACTTCATTAAAAATAAAGTAACATAGCCCTCTTAAAACTAGAAAATTTAAAAGAACCTAATTCATCCCCCCTCTTAGGCGCATTACATACTCACAATTGGTATCAGAGCAGGTTTGGGTAACCTGTTCCTATTTGATCCAGTATGGCTTCCGCAAATAACGTGGTAGCAACAACAAGCCAACACTGTTTTGTGGTGAATACTTTGATTTCTGGAGAATCCGTATGAAGGAGACGAAATCTGGGATGCTGTTCAAAATGGTCCTTTCACTCCTACGACGGTCGTTAACGATGATAAGAAAAAGGTTCTCTATGACAAGAAGGCAATCAATCTTCTACAAAGTGCATTAAGCATGGATGAATTCTTTCGCATCTCAATATGTACAACAACAAAGGAAATCTGGGATACTTTAGTGGAAACACATGAAGGAACCATCGAAGTTAAAAGATCAAGGTTGAACACGTTGAATCAGGAATACGAGATGTTCAAAATGCAGCCAGGAGAATTAATTTTTGACTTGCAGAAGAGATTCGTGCAATTGACAAATCATCTTATAGCACTCGATAAGACACTAACTAACGATGAATTAAATCTTAAAGTGCTTAGATCCTTGTCCAGAGAATGGCAGCCCAAGGTGACAACAATTTCTGAAAAGAAGAGCCTAGCCATGATGACATGCGCCACTTTGTTCGACAAACTTCAAGAATATGAAACAGAACTCGGGCGATTGGAGAAACATGAAAATCAAGAGAAGAAATCTAAAAACATCGCGTTAAAGACTGATTCCAAAGAAGTAGAGAAAGAAGACGATCCGGTTGAAGATGAAAACTTCATGCTTCTTGTAAAGAGGTTAGGGAAATACTTTGGCTCTAAAAATAATATTGGAAATTCTGGCTACATGAAAAGGAAGAAGTTTTCAAAAAGCAAAGAGAAAGAGGCGTCAACATCCACACAAGATGTCAAATGCTATGAATGTGGAAAATTAGGACACATCAAACCAAATTGTCCTAAACTCTCCAAGAACGAGGTTTCTAAGAGCAAAAAGGGATTCAAGAAAAATAAAGCATATGTGGCATGGGAAGACAACGAGATAAGTTCCTCATTAGAATCAGATAGTGATCAAAGCGCAAATTTAGCACTAATGGCCTCACACCATTCTGATGATGAAGATGACAAGGTTAGTAATAATTTTCTAATTTATGATGATGATTCTCAAGGGGCCATTGATGAACTTCTGAGTGAATGTAAAATTCTGTACAAAACTACTTCCTCATAGAAAAATCAAATTTCAATTCTAGAGGAAAAAATTGAAACAATGGAAAATAATTTCAAAAATGAAAAACAGAATTTTGCATGCACAAAGTGTGAGTCACTTTCTTTTCAAATTGTACAATTGAAAAGAGTTCTTGAAAGATATGAAAAAGGACAAATTGGATTAGAGGCTGTTCTTAGCCAACAAATATTTTCAAATGATAAAAGTGGACTTGGTTATTCAAAGTTCTCAAAACCAAGTCCCAACAAAACCATCTTTGTTAAAGCTAGTGAACAACCTCCAAAAGAGAAAGTGGTAAAACCTAAAGTGGTTCATCCTTGTCCTTCTAGATATAAGAGTAATTTTGAGCCCACTTGTTTTTATTATGGTATCAAAGGCCATACACCTAATGCCTGTTATGTGAGAAACTTTAGTGTTGCAAAGGGGCATTATGTGTGGGTCAAGAAAGGCACTGACTATGAAGGACCCAAAGCAAGTTGGGTACCTAATGAAACTTAATCTTGTTTTATAGGTATACTTGAAGACCTCCTCATATCAGTGGTATCTTGATAGTGGGTGTTCAAGGCATAAGACGAGTGACATTACCAAATTTTCACATCTAACGCTTAAGGCCAAAGGATTCGTAACCTATGGTGATAACAACAAAGGGAAGATCCTTGGCGTAGGAAGCATTGGTGCACCACCTTTTACAACCATAGAAGATGTCCTTTATGTAGAAGGCCTAAAGCATAACCTACTTAGCATTAGTCATCTTTGTGACAAAGGTTTCAGAATCAACTTTACTAAAGATGAATGTTTGATAGAAAACGAAGTCACTTCTGAGGTAATGTTAAAAGGTAATAGATTTAACAACATTTTTATGATTTCCCTTGATAACTTATCTTTGAAGGTTAAATGTGTTATGGCAAACAACAACGAATCTTGGTTATGCCACAAAAGATTTGCTCACATTCATATGGAGCATTTGAACAAATTGATAAAACATGACTTAGTTGTTGGTCTGCCAAAGATCAAATTAATCAAAGATAGATTGTGTGGCGCATGCCAAAAGGGAAAATAGACCAAATCAACTTTCACATCAAATAATATGGTGTCCACAACTAGGCCATTGCAGTTGTTACACATGGATCTCTTCGGACCATCAAGAACGAAAAGTTTTGGAGGTAATGTTTATGCATTAGTAATTGTTGATGACTTCTCTAGATATACATGGACGTTCTTCTTAGTGCAAAAAAGTGAAGCTTTCAAGGCATTCAAGAAGTACGCAAAACAGATTCAGAATGAGAAGTCACTTTCAATTGTCTCCATTAGAAGTGACCATGGTGGAGAATTCCAGAACGCTCTATTTGAAGAATTCTGCGAGGAAAATGGAATCTCTCACAATTTCTCTGTGTAGCGGTAAAAATCGTGAGTGTAAGTTATTGATTAACTTAACTCAAAGATAACAAGAGTCGCCACCGCACTTTTATTTTATCCCAAAAAGGAAAGGAAAAAGAGCGAACAAAACCAAAGAGTTCTAAAATAAGAACAAGAGACAGAGATCGGGGTAAGGGGGTTGGTTACGCAATGGGAAGGTGTTAGCACCCAAAACGTCTATAGTACTCTATAGGAGCCCTTTGAAATATTTACGTTTTTTGGTTTGAAAATGGTTTGTTTGAAAAGAGATTGGGGAGATGAGAAGAGAATTATTTTTTTAGATTTTTGTGTTTGGAGAGACTTATCGTCTCATGCCTACGTACCCACAAAGTGCAATATGGGATCAAAACCCCGTAGTTCGTGGTACAAATGACAAAAATTTGTTGGTTTTGATTGATTTTAGATGTAAAGACAAGTCGTCATTTCAAGGAGAAAACTGCGACTATCCACCCACGAGTATTAAGACAACATCTGCGTCACATAAAGATGGAGGATTTGCTTGGATTATCAACAAGACTATCACTCAACATCAACGTGGAAAATGTCAAAGTCTTAATAATATGGGGAATAGGAGATTTACATCTCAACTATAGAAATGAATCATGTCTAAACTTTATGAAAAGTTTTAAAGTGAAAAAGTGCATAAAGGCACAAAAAGAGTTGATGAGTTTTTGTATTTTTTTATGTCTTTTGAAATTGTTCAAAGCATGATTAACATTGATTTACTTTTATTAAGAAAAAAAAACAAAGTTTAAAAATCACTTGACGAAAGTCAAGGTTTTATTGCGAAAGCGGTTTTGAAGTTTGAAACCAAGAAGGTTTTGAAAGAGGGAGAAAGTTTTGAAAATTTAAGAAGGGGAGGAGATGAAGTGACTATCCTAAAAACCAAAATAAGAGCTAGAGGTAAGAAAGATCTAACCGACTTGTAGCACACTCCATAGCAAGCAAAAAAGAATTCCATCCGATTTAAAGCATAAGCTAATGAGCGAGCCAAATAAAGGCTAAGATCCACAATACTCCAAGCATAGGAATGAGAGCCCTAATTCTAAGTCCAAAGGTCCATAAAGTCCAAGGTCTAAGAGTGGTCCAAGAGCATAACCACAAAGTTAATAGCACCAAATTTTTTTAGATGTTTTATCCTTTATTAGTGTTTTGAACAAAGTATGGTCCAAGTGGACAAAAGAGAAATGACATAAACATAAACAAAGATATGATATGAAATGAAAAAATGGAAGCATAAAAGTAAGAAATAAGGAGTAAGAAGAGAATATAAACAAAATTAAACAAGGACAATGTTAATGAATTAGTAATTAGTGGTTAGAACATATGATCAATGATGATTAATTCTTGCACTTAGACCAAGGTTAATGAAAGCTCATTAGAGGATTGATAGAATCAAATCCTCCTAACAATGATTTTCATAGGTATTGGACTTAAGACAAGCAACTAAACATACTTGGACTTTTAAACGTAAGTTTGAGCCACGAATGATCATTTTCCGATTAAGGGACACTTTAGCGCTATGTTAAGCAATCGTAATCGGGTTTATGTAGAAACCACGACTATCTGAGGCCGGTCAATAAAATGTTAGTGTTAATACATGTTAGAGAAGTGATATGTAAATCACTCTCCTAAAACATGCCACACAAAAAGAAAAGAGGTAGTGATCTCATCATAATCAAGATTTTTAATCAATTAATCAAAGGTAATCTATCACTATTCCAAAGTACGGAGAATTATCTCAATGATTATTCACCCATAGATTTGAAATAATGAAGATTAAACAACCTTGATAATCAACAATCTATGATCCATAGATTTCATCGATCAAAAATAAAAAGAAGAAGAATAAGAACTAAAATGAAAGAAACCTCAATTTGAATCTTAAATTGATTAGATCATCATCAATATCAATCACCTCTCTTGGTGGATAAAATCGACACCCAAAGTCCATTGATATTGATGAGATCTTATCAAAATTCAAGGTCCAAATCTATTTTAAGAAACTATTAAAAAAAAAAATCTTAGAGAAAAGAAAAATTTAAAAAAAATTAAAGAAAAAGGGAGGTTTAAAAACAAAATAAGGTGATGGTAGTGGTAAAAGGCCACACGGCCCAAATCCAAAGATAAATTAATATAAAAAGGTAAAATAAAAAAAATTAAGAAGAAAAAAATAAAAAGGAAAATAAAAATCAGAAAAGAAAATCATCTTCTTCTTCTTTCATCCGACGCGGCACTGCTCACGGCCATGGGAGCTTCAACGCTTACTCAAATCGAAGCGGCGGGATGCGAAATTAGCACAGTTGTGATCGGAATCAAGAGCTCTTAACAACAGTACCAACAATTCAAAGAAACACAACAAAGAGTAACGGATCGGAAATGACGGTGAAGCTCAAACTACCTTCAAATTCAGGTAAATGATGAAACAGGAACTCTCTTCTTCTTCTTCTTCTTTGAATCTCTGGTTGAATTGCTGTTGTTGAAGACAATTATGGAATCAAGTTATGAATCCTATTGAAGCTTATTTTTGAGGAAACCGTAATGAGGAAAATGGAAGTTTGTGATAAATTTGGCAGAGCTTCAATGGCTCTCTGAGCTTGAAGAAAAGAGTGAACAAGGCTCTCTATTTATAGAATTTGAGGAGTGAAATCTAAGAAATGAAGTTGAGTTGCCGTTTTGCAATTTTCATTGCGTTTTGTGATGCAAGTTGTGCGTGACTCTTTGTAATATTTTTTTCATGTCGTTTTGAATTTTCACTTGTAGCTGACATGTTATTCTTTTTTTTTATTTGCCCTTTTTGTCTTACATGTGACCTGGATTATTTTTCATTACGTGACTTGAAGGTACAATCGACTTGGAAATACGGCCCAGTGCAAGCCCAGTCACTTCACATAACCAACAACAACATTATCAACTGATTTCAAGGCCCTGTTATTGACAAAGTTGTCATAGCACCAAGATGCATCCTCATACAATTGTGCTTCTACAGCCAGCTCAATAAGTTGCAGATGGTAGTAGAAAAACAGAAAGATCACCATAGCTTCATTTTGTCAGGATGGTCAAGTCCAAAATATCTCAAGCAACAGAAACACGCCCTTGAATAAATGTTACTGTTGATCAAGCCGGTGTAGACATGTTCAGTACAACCGTCTCCGAAGTCCCACTCTTGTTGCAAAGCTACATCTTTGGGAAAATGTTGTTCCTGCTCATGTTGCTGCAGATGATGCTGTTACTGTGACCTGAAATTATGTGCATGAGAAAGCAAGTGGACATACTCTAGATGATTTAAATAAGGTGGGGTGGTGGAATTTCCATTCTGGATTGGTGCAATTCAAATGGTTGTTGAGGGTAAGTAACCGGTGCTGGCTTTTCTAACTTAACCTCATTCTGTGTATATGGAGTGTTTGTTTGATCAGTCTTAAATGAAATACCAGAAGAAACACCTGAGCAAACTAGTGTGCTGGACTCAGAAGCTGTTAAATTCACACTAGTGTCTGGAGAAGCAGTTACCTACCCTCTAGATAATAACTCGCAGGATGCTGAATCTCCTTGACCGGCAACTGAGCTATCAATAATAGTCTCTATTGAGATTGCTTCTGCAGACAAAACTGGAGTCCTCTGATAATTTGTATCGCTTGAATAATCCTCATAGTTAGCTGAACAACCTAAATGATCAGATCCTTGGTAATTCCTCTTCATATATCTTCTCATCCGAGAAGAACTTTCCATAAAGTCTAGCTTCCAGAAAACACGGAGCGGGCTGTATAAGTGATCTGCAAAAGGCCCAAAAAGACTTCTCATCTCAATTAACTGGTGAATAAGTTTGCACCATGCACGAATTCCAGCACTGATTCGACGCCGAGTTAATAAATCTACATGAGCACGCCTGTCAACCTCGGACCGTTGTATATTCCTTGCTGAGGCGAAACTTCATTTCTTTCTGAATGTCATTTGCAAGGCCACTATTATCGCCTCGTAGTACCTGAGCATCCAGCATTTCCCTTGTCCATTATGGATGGCACTCACAAATGCGGTATAGTCCCAATTCTTGATCACGTTATACGGACCATCATGAATCTCAACTTCAATTGTATAACCTCCATTGTTAATCAGAAAGATGATGCTTCTTTGCCCACAACGGATCATTGTTGAAATATCTTGTGCTGTCACCTGAAAACTTCCATCGCCGATGCAGGCAATGACACGCTTATCTGTTGCAGCTTGTGCATATCCAAGAGTAGCACCTACTGACCAACCAATTGATCCATATTGCATCTGGAATTCATAACCGCAATTCTCAGGAAGACGAAGCTTCTGACAGTTAAACCATGAATCTCCAGTTTCAGCTATTACAGCAGTATCTCCACTAATTAGCGCCTGAATGTGCTTGAATAGAACATTAACTCTAAGAGGTTCATCCTTTTCTCGCTTAAGAGGAATGCCTGGAGGAACATAGATACGACGGTAATTCTCCATAGCTGTAGTGTTAGTCTTTACCTTTTTAGCCAATGCAGTTAAGAAATCAGCCATGAAAACCCATCCCAATGAAAGACCATTGCCAATGGTCACCCGATTAGGCTGTACTATTAAGGATTTCTCCTTCTTGATCAACAATGAGTATCCAACAGAGCTATAGTCATTGAATATGGGACCGACGAAAACATATGCATCAGCAGACTCCACTATCTCTCCGTTCATGTTTCGGAATCCTCTGTCCTCTTTTCTGGCGGGTCTCTGAATTTTCTGAAGGAACACGAGCAGCAGCATGTGACCATCCACGATATTCCCTCACTAAGAACCTTAGGATTCTTGTGCTCCTTCATGATCTTGTAGGCTCTTTCAAAAATGAACCCTGGACCAACTGCTTCACAAAAAGTAGTGAGGCATTTCATAGCATATGCCCGCGTCTTAATATCTGCTACACGTTCACTCAGTCCTGAAAGACAAAGTACTACACACTTGTTTGGGAACTTAGTTGCAGTTGAAGCTATATGAGTGACAACCTCAATAACCTGAACATTTTTCTCGCCCCAACCAGGCAAGGTGCACAGTAATCTAACCAATATTTCTACGGATTGGTCAAGGTTCTGTAAGCCTTCAACTTGCTGTTTCAGCGAAGAAATGGCTTCAAGACGCTCCTTCCATACAACACTTTTTAATAGAGTGATGGTATCTGACTGTATAAGAGAACCTATTTGACTTTCAATCTCTTCAAGACCCATCTCAGTGGGCTCAACATCTTCGGGAGCTTCAATTGGTTTTGAAGCCTTTTGTGAAACTCCTTCTACTTTTTTGTTTGTACCAGACTTTACGGCCCCCCCTTTCTTGGTGACGGGCGCTGCCTGAACAGGTCTCTTTCCACTGAGCATACTTGCAGCTGACCTTTTAACAAATGCACTTTCAGATGTCTCTGCAGAAGCACTTGCACGTGTATTTTGCACAGAAACTGTGGAAGTACCACCAGGCACAGCATCGTCAGAACCTGAAATCATTTCTGAAAGCTTTTTCCTTCTAACACCATCAAGTTTCTCAAGTGACCTTTCAAGAGGTCGCATGCCAACTGACTTTGCTATTGCTGCCAATGCTGAAAAAGCAGCGTCCCTCACATCAGGAGTGCCATCATTTAGACACTCCATACAAATTAGCACACAATCCTTATGCACCTTTGTAATAATACCCTTGTTACTTGTTTCGATGCAAAATGTGACCCAGGTCATTGTTAATGATCGCACGAGAGGAACTTTATTTTTTGTGGATGTCCTAACATCTTCAACAACATCAACAAGGCTAATGCATCCAGCTCTGTGTATCGCTTGAAGAGTCTGGGACAACGCCTCAGTCATGGTAGGTTTTTTTCTCTTTCAATTTTTCAAGTAAAACAGGCAATAAGAAACGAGAGCTTGCAGAAAAATGAGTTCTTAATCCACGAGCAAGGCAGCCTCCAACGATGGGTCCAATGAGTAGGAACATATACCATCTAGATCATGAAGGAGTTTCTCAAAATATTCGAAAGCCTTTTCTAAAAAAAATATTTTGATTGCCCGCGGCGGTGTTGAATCTGATAATCTAGAATTTAAACTAGCATCAAAGCCAATTGGTTGACAACCAGATGCAGTTGTATTTTCTACATTTCGTTCAGACATTTCCGGAGCATTGGCTCTAAGAGAGTCTGAAGATTTTCGAATGTGACCAATCTCTGAAATGCATGATGTTATGTGTTCTCTTGCCAACTTTGAATGAATACCTTAAATTTTCAAGTAACTTGTATTCCAAGCAAACCATATGCATGTTTCTTCCAAACTTAACTTGAATCAAATTCTTGAATAAAACAAATTCTTTAACAATTGATGCCATGGTGAGCCTAAAGATCAATACCCTCAATCATGATTTAGAATCATTTGGAAATGACACACTTGAATGAACGCTTTGTAATTGCATCCCAAAACAAACATCCACCAATCTTGACTTGCACAGACAAACCTTTGAATCTTCGGTTAAAACTGAATCTCTTTGAGTTTATCTGAATTAATATAGAGGAAAATAAATCCATAGATGAACACAACCTGTACTGATGAATCTTGACCATAATAGTCTGGACCAAACTTCTCACTGCTTGATAAACCACTGGATTTCAACACCAGACAATTTGATCTTGAACAATCACATTTCCTGAGAAAATAGCCCACTACCACGGGTAATTTATAATTGAAGCAAACTTTTGATAGTTTGACCAAGATGAGGTCAAACTTCCATCTGATTTAGACTTGAATGAATATCCTTGCCATTAATCTCCTTGCAAAACCCTAAACACACAGAGAAGAAGAAGAAATAAACAAATTGAAAAATATTTTTGGTATTTTGGTTAGATGTTAGTAAACATAAACAACAAAAAGAAAGTAAGAAACCCATAAGGGTGCGAAAGCCAAAAGTATGACCTTGTTTGTGGAATGATATGCAAATGAAATGTGGGATCTTAGGGGTAAAAATTAGGGTATTACAGCTGCCCCTATTTAAGATTCTTCTATCCGGAGATATGAAGATTGACATCTTTGTCTCGACCAGATAGAAGAGACTTAAATATAACAATTAACCCAATTTTTTGGCCCTAAGAGACCACAAAATGATATGGTTATGCTAATGGTATGCAAACACAAGACCTCTATGGGAAGAAAATGCCACAGGAGAAAAACAAAAGTTCGGGAGCAAAAGAAGAAAAGAGACTCCACAAGGGAAAACAAAAGAGCAAGATCCTATTCCAATAAAGGAAAGGAAACGACTCAACAGGGAAAGAGATACCAACTGCCAGTTACTGGGCGAATATAGTCGATCCAAAGAGAACATGTAAAATGCTTCTACTGGTTACTGAGTAGAAAATAAGCGTAATAAACCAAAGGGGGTGAGAAATATTACCGACTATCAGTCAATAGATAGCACAATAAGGGCAATATACTCGAAAGGTGAAGAAACATTACCGGATACCCGGTACTAGGTAGAAAAATTTGGGTAATGAACTCACAAGGAAAGATTACCGACTACCGATTACTGGGTAGAAAAATATGTCGATAACTGACCAAAAAGGATGAGCAAAGTACTCAAAAGGGTGAAGAAACATTACCGGATACCCAGTACTAGGTAGAAAATTTTGGGTAATGAACTCACAAGGAAAGATTACCGACTACCGATTACTGGGTAGTAATATATGTCGATAACTGACCAAAAGGAGGAGACAAATGCTACCTACTACCTATCGCTAGGTAGAAAATAAAGGCAACAAGCTCGAGAGGAAGGATTACCTTTTACCGGCCAAATGGGTAAAGCATAACCAACCGGAAGGGGTGAGAAATATTACCAGTCAATAGAGGTAACATACTCGAAAGGTGAAGAAACATTACCGGATACCCAGTACTAGGTAGAAAAATTTAGGTAATGAACTCACAAGAAATACCTGCTACCAGTCAATGGGCAGCTCAAATCATACAACAAACTTCTCAAATAAAGAGACAACCATTTGTTGGGGTGAGTTTTATCTTGTTGGAGACATACAAGTTTCTCAAATAAAGAGACTGTCACATGAAGTCGCACAAGCAATCACCAAGAGAGTGTTATCAAAACACCGTTGGGGAAATCAAATCTTCATCTTCTGATGGGAATCAATAACAGATTCCTTCAGAGGAAAATAAATCCTCAAAAATACCTTCTCATCATCCAGGTTTCACAGCCCAGGGAAATCCAAAATAACCGCTGCAAGAGACCAAAGTTCAATCCAGGAACAAACTGAAGAGAAACGGTCAAACAAGACTCGACCCAATGAGGAAATAACTCAATTGGGGAACAATTCCATCCAGATAAAAGCTGGGGCGGAAAGCTAAACAAACATCTTCCACGAGGCAGAAACTCAGTGGGGAATTAAAAATGATAGGTATTTTCTGCTTAAGGGTGGACACTCTAATGGAGAGAGGACACATGCACTCCGCGGGGATAACAACACCGGGAAAAGGGAAACACCAACAAAAAAATGCAGGATGCACAATGCAACAAAAACATGCTATGCTCAACCAAAATGAATGCGCATGCAATGCATATGAGTATGAATATGCTGACAAAACAGACAAAAAGGGCAAACAGAGGGTGAACAAAACATCACAACACCACTGAAATACTCGGCTTATCTCAGCAAATTAGAGATATCATTGGAGATCGTGCTGGGGATCAGCAACAGAAACCCTACAAGAGATACACAAGAGCCATCAAAGGAAAATAAATCCTACTACAAGGCTCAAACCTCGCTAAGGAAATGGAGATACCGCTTGGGGAGGAGACCCCAAAGATCAATCTTCAACCATCAATAATTCAACAATATGAACTCCGCTTTGAGAAAAAAACTGTTGGAGAAAACAAAGCAACACTAATCTTCCAACTCTGCCTGGGGAATAAGAAGTTAACATCATAGCAAAAACGTCCAACTGTAGGGGATTTTAAATCAACACCCAATCACAAGGTGAGAGAAAACCCGACAGGTGACTGCTATGTCAACACTTCTTAGAAGTAAGCAACATTGTTCTCTACTTGTGGAATAATCCAAAGTAAATATGCATAACCTCTGCTAGGAATTATTAAAGACAAGTCTCCGCATGGGCAATAACATCAAGGAGAGGTGGTCCTCAAACTACTCAACTGTATGATCATAACCTGGCTGGATGAAGGAAACATACTCATCTGGAGAAGATTTGAATCACGACTTAGCTGGGAAAACCGAATAATATCCATCTGGTTATCCATAGGAACAAAACTCTGCTAAGGGAATATCAGCAAACCCTATTGGAGAAACCTTAACACAACTCTACTGGGGAACTGCCAATAAATTCTACCAGAGGAGCAAGAAATAACTCTGCTGAGGAGAACATCAACAAACTCTACTGAGGAGAATAAGAATCTGATGAAGGTCATATCCTATCTTTCACAACCAGTAGTGATAAATGCGTATCCTCTGCACATGATCAACAAGGATGATACTCTGGGTACTAACAACCTTGAGAGAAAAACTTGGAATTGCAAAGTTAACATCATAGCAAAAAGTCAACCTGCAGGGGATTTTAAAACTCAACACAGGGTGAGAGAAAACCCAACAGTTGACTGCTACATCAACACTTCTTAGAAAGGAAATGTGATTCAGATTGGCCATAAGAGAAACAAACCATAACGGAGGAGGTAGAAAACTGCCAGGGATTCCTCATCATGTTTTATCACAGAACATGATGGGATCCAACAATCACATTCACACTTAAATATGCTTGATCATAAACAGGTTAGGGAAGGAGAACCATGCTCAAATTGAAGAAATCTGAATCAAGACTTTGCAGGGGGAATCCAAGTTAAAAATGCTTGAACTAGTGCCCAACTGAAAAATGCATCAATAAGACCAAACTTTGCTTGAGAGATTGTCAACAGACTGTATCGAGGAGAGCATCAACAAGGACAAACTCTAATTGGGAGAATATCGAGTTCATAATACCTTGAAATAATCTGGACCAATATCTTCAAACTCTGAGAGATTCGTCGAATCTCGACGTAACTTCCCCAGATTAACTGTAGTCGGCATATTCTTTTACTGATGGAGTATTCAAGCTTTTCCCCTGCGAAAGCATCAACTGGGAAAACAAACTTGCTCAAACTCAACCAAGTCTTCAAGAAACATGCCCCTGGATATGATCATTCCTTGAAACGATTTGCCAATTACTCATCAGATTTTCAGGCTTCAAGAGATTATGTTCATCACTTATACGCTTATGTAAGCTTCCATGATGTCAAATAAATGTATGCAAGCAAAAAAGCTTAATTATGAGAATGATAATTCTAATGCAATTATATATGTTTGTCTTGAAGTTTTTTTTACTAAAAACATGTCGCAAAAAACTTGTGAACGAATCACTAGTTAAGATGAGACATTGATTTTGAATGCACATGCAATACCAACAAAGGTCTTTTAGCACAACTCATGGGAGTCAGGAACGCTATCTCGTTAAAGTATGCTTTCAAAATAAACCCTGCTTCAATTAGGTCTTTCGAGGGTTATAGTGTGGTCTAGTTCACGGTTTTCAGAAAAAAAGATATTTAGGCTCAAAGTTTATCTGCACCCACCCATTCTCCGTGATGTTCTTCAATCCTATATTCAGCTAATTAGACACAACTGTTCATCCCCCAAAGGATTTTGATGGTTGAGGAACTGATAAAAATGATGGTTTAAGAGCCAATAAGGCTTTTCAAGGAATAACAGTCACCCCCCTTTTTTCTTTTGTAGTCAGATAGATTTGTTCAGGATTTTTCTTTGTAATCCTTTCTTTTCGCTTTTCGCGTTTTTTCTCTAATTTTTGCCTGGACCAATTCTTTTGAATTTTTGATGTCCAGCGGGATGCCCTTATTTTTTCCTAAGTCACTTGTCTTCAAGTTGTACGACTTAGCGGGCTTTTTATTTTTTCTTTTGAACAAATCACGTGACATTGGCTTATCTGACTTGTTAAAAGGGTTGTGATTGTCTTTTTCCTTTGGAATGAAGGATAACCATCATGGTTGGTCCTTAAATACACACTCTTTTCGGAAATTTGAACACTTGGTCAATTTAACTGAAGACTACCCTGCCCCAGGTTAAAATGTAAGGGTTTCTTCATTTAGAAAGGAAAACTCCTACTTCGAGGCTCAAAAGGGTTAACAAGGGATTATCTTCCTTATATCTTCGGTGTTTGGAAATTTGAAACAATGCCTTACATCATCAGCAGGGTTTTATTCAAAAGCATATAACCAGAAATTTTGCGTTTTCACCTCATCATCCTCCCTCCAAGAGTTCAAACAAGAAGTTGGTATTGCAAATGCAGAAAAACAATTTATGAGCGAATGCGAATGGATTTCTTCAAGACAAACATACTCATTGCATTATGATTAATATTCAAAATCAAACAAGTTTCTACAAGCAACAAAGTATTAGCAAACATGAGAGATTACAAATAAAATTGCAGTAAATGAACTAATGATCTGAGGAGACTATCTCAATCCGAGCTTGAAAGAATATCCTCAACTTTCTTTGGAGAAACAGAAGCAAATGCACGACCGCTACAGGTCACTCCACTAACACCAGCAATATGAATTTCCTCGAGTTTTATATTTTATCAACATAAAGGCGTTCCATTCAAAAATGGGCTTCCTCCTTCGAAAGTCAACACCCCATCGTCAATCATTTCTTGAACCATTTCTTGGAAAACCTTGCACTCCTCAATCGGATGCCACATTACCCCATCATGAAACTCACAACTGATATTTGGATTGTACCAATGATGATGAGACTTCATGACTATGGTTTTTCTGGGCGTCACTACCGAGTTTCAAGAAAAATAAGACCATAATTGACTGTAAGTCATTGGGATTGAATCAAATTGGCGAGTCTCTCCTTTTGGTTCATTCAAGACTGGATTTTGCAGAGTCTGAGAAGAATTCTGAATTGCATCAACCTCAACATTTTCTCCCACTTGAGAATCACTAACAAAATTTTCTCCACTAGTTTGGCCATTCGAACCATCTTGGATTTTGAAAAATTCTTTCTCAAAAAGTGGCAGACGAACTTGAGTTTCTTTGAAATGATTCAGAGTTGCAGTATGCATCTCAACTACAGCGACATTACCATGTTCGTGTAGCAGATTAACTTGGACGTTTGTGCCTTTGAGAAACAAAATTCCTTTTTGCACTAGTCTTTGCACTTCATGTTTCAAAGGAAAACAATCTTCAAGACCATGCCCCGGTGCACCCTGATGGAAAGCACAACGAGCCTCTGGTCTATACCACCATGGAATATCTTTTGGAACAGCAGGAGGAGACCTGGTCTTCACAAGATTCTTCTGTATCAAGATAGGAAATAATTCTGCATACGACATCGAAATCGGATTAAATTGCATTTACTTTTGAACACAACTTTGCTGATCAATCTTTTGTTGTGTCTGTTGTTGCTTACTTTTTTTATGAGATCTTCTACGCTTTCCTTGCAAAATAGCATTAGCAACATATTCTTTCTCTTTGGAAAAACCATTTCCATACTTCTTAGAATTGTTAGAAGAACCATTTCCTTTGGTCAACCATCCTTTCTGGACACCTTCTTCGAGACACATCTCGGTAACATGACTGGAAGCGCTAATGGGAGCCACAGAAATGAGTGTTGAAATGATTTCAGAAATCACAGTCTTTTGAAGTGGAGTCTGAGAAATATGAGAATGTTGATTCTGAGCAACAACCAGAGTTTCAACCAAAGTAGAGATCCTTTCCATACCATCCCTCAAAGTAGCCAATTCCTCGCGAAGCTCGCGGTTCTCTCGTTGCAACTGATCCATCTTTAGCTCGAGTATTGTAGTGATGCGACAACTTGTCTGAACAAAGACCAAGAACGGGAAGTAAATAAGACACCCGGGAAAGGCAAGATACAATGCAAAATGATGCTTGATGTGCAAATGCAAATGCAAGTTTTCAAGGAACTATAAAGCAGTTTGCAAACATTACATTAAGATAACACACTGGATATACCAAAAATCTCATTTCATTAATATTGAAAGAATTATAGCTTTGAAGTACAGTTTCATCAATCTTACAACACAAGAGAGAATGAAATCTAGTTCTAAGGAATCGTGTCTGAAAACGACCCAACTCTGAGCTGATACTGCTTGCGAAGCCTCTTGATTTATCTTACATAGCTGATCTCCATGGTGTCTTTCTCTTTCACGAGTCGATTCACAATACCCTTCCAAGAACCGGAGGTAGGAAGATGAGCAGATGATGATATGCTAGAGGAAAATAAATCCTCTGGATCCCTTGATCTCTTCATGACACGTTGCTCAAGAAACTCAATGAAGACTTGTACACCTATAAGATAGGCATACTCCTCTAAAGTTGGCAATAGTTGATAATCTGGGAAAGTAAATCAACGATGCAACAGATCATAGAACTGGACCAAGGTATTAAGAATCCCTTCTTCAACATCAGTCCTCAGAGTAATCAACAGTTTCCTAAACAGCATTTCTCAACTCTTGTAAGTCAAAACTCGTGAAAGTGTACTTCTTAGTGTTACTTCTTTCAATATCCATGATTCTAAAATTTTTTTTTGCGATATTTGCAAAAAGAAATCTTTGAGTTCCTTGAAAACTGAGAAAAAATGCTCATGAATGAATAGATGCAAGATACAACACCCACAAACAAGACATACAAAGCACACAGGTTCAAAGGTTCGGCGCGAGCATGGAGCCAAAGGTAAGAACCAACCGCAATGGTATGTACTAAGGTTATATCATCACCTGTAGAACAAGGTTCTAAAAAGTTCCCAGAGTCATAATTCCATCTTTTGGATATTATCGGCTTAAACGACTACTCGTCGGCCAACAATATTCTCAAGAGAAACTCGTCTGAGTGTGGTATCGCGTAACGACTAATTCAAGTCTACACCTGAACAGCCACCGCACCACGTCCTAATAAGGCCAATATGGGTTAAAGGGTTCTAAGGCCCTCAGCTTCTCAGGCTCCCAGTCGGAAAAAGTAATATCAATTACGACTACTCGTAAGACATCAGTAATTTCCAAAGGGGCCTCCACCGAGCGGGGGATCTCAAGTCAGCTTAGTAAGGACTACTCCACGTAAGCCAACAAGACTATACCACCCTCCTATCATAAGTGCACTCAAGTCCGGGTTAGGACTTATCTCACCACACAAATTACCGGGCACCAAAACAGAACAATCAATAACAAACAAGTCAAACAGAAAGCAATAAATAAATCAAAGTAGGCGAAACCCACTAGGAACCGTTGGAATCCCCAGCAGAGTCTCCACTTTTCTGTAGCGGTAAAAATCGTGAGTGTAAGTTATTGATTAACTTAACTCAAAGAAAACAAGAGTCGCCACCGCACTTTTATTTTATCCCAAAAAGGAAAGTAAAAAGAGCGAACAAAACCAAAGAGTTCTAAAATAAGAACAAGAGACAGAGATCGGGGTAAGGGGGTTGGTTACGCAATGGGAAGGTGTTAGCACCCAAAACGTCTATAGTACTCTATAGGAGCCCTTTGAAATATTTACGTTTTTTGGTTTGAAAATGGTTTGTTTGAAAAGAGATTGGGGAGATGAGAAGAGAATTATTTTTTTAGATTTTTGTGTTTGGAGAGACTTATCGTCTCATGCCTACGTACCCACAAAGTGCAATATGGGATCAAAACCCCGTAGTTCGTGGTACAAATGACAAAAATTTGTTGGTTTTGATTGATTTTAGATGTAAAGACAAGTCGTCATTTCAAGGAGAAAACTGCGACTATCCACCCACGAGTATTAAGACAACATCTGCGTCACATAAAGATGGAGGATTTGCTTGGATTATCAACAAGACTATCACTCAACATCAACGTGGAAAATGTCAAAGTCTTAATAATATGGGGAATAGGAGATTTACATCTCAACTATAGAAATGAATCATGTCTAAACTTTATGAAAAGTTTTAAAGTGAAAAAGTGCATAAAGGCACAAAAAGAGTTGATGAGTTTTTGTATTTTTTTATATCTTTTGAAATTGGTCAAAGCATGATTAACATTGATTGACTTTTATTAAGAAAAAAAAACAGTTTAAAAATCACTTGACGAAAGTCAAGGTTTTATTGCGAAAGCGGTTTTGAAGTTTGAAACCAAGAAGGTTTTGAAAGAGGGAGAAAGTTTTGAAAATTTAAGAAGGGGAGGAGATGAAGTGACTATCCTAAAAACCAAAATAAGAGCTAGAGGTAAGAAAGATCTAACCGACTTGTAGCACACTCCATAGCAAGCAAAAAAGAATTCCATCCGATTTAAAGCATAAGCTAATGAGCGAGCCAAATAAAGGCTAAGATCCACAATACTCCAAGCATAGGAATGAGAGCCCTAATTCTAAGTCCAAAGGTCCATAAAGTCCAAGGTCTAAGAGTGGTCCAAGAGCATAACCACAAAGTTAATAGCACCAAATTTTTTTAGATGTTTTATCCTTTATTAGTGTTTTGAACAAAGTATGGTCCAAGTGGACAAAAGAAAAATGACATAAACATAAACAAAGATATGATATGAAATGATAAAATGGAAGCATAAAAGTAAGAAATAATGAGTAAGAAGAGAATATAAACAAAATTAAACAAGGACAATGTTAGTGAATTAGTAATTAGTGGTTAGAACATATGATCAATGATGATTAATTCTTGCACTTAGACCAAGGTTAATGAAAGCTCATTAGAGGATTGATAGAATCAAAGCCTCCTAACAATGATTTTAATAGGTATTGGACTTAAGACAAGCAACTAAACATACTTGGACTTTTAAACGTAAGTTTGAGCCACGAATGATCATTTTCCGATTAAGGGACACTTTAGCGCTATGTTAAGCAATCGTAATCGGGTTTATGTAGAAACCACGACTATCTGAGGCCGGTCAATAAAATATTAGTGTTAATACATGTTAGAGAAGTGATATGTTAATCACTCTCCTAAAACATGCCACACAAAAAGAAAAGAGGTAGTGATCTCATCATAATCAAGATTTTTAATCAGTTAATCAAAGGTAATCTATCACTATTCCAAAGTACGGAGAATTATCTCAATGATTATTCACCCATAGATTTGAAATAATGAAGATTAAACAACCTTGATAATCAACAATCTATGATCCATAGATTTCATCGATCAAAAATAAAAAGAAGAAGAATAAGAACTAAAATGAAAAGAAACCTCAATTTGAATCTTAAATCGATTAGATCATCATCAATATCAATCACCTCTCTTGGTGGATAAAATCGACACCCAAAGTCCATTGATATTGATGAGATCTTATCAAAATTCAAGGTCCAAATCTATTTTAAGAAACTATTAAAAAAAATATTAGAGAAAAGAAAAATTTAAAAAAAATTAAAGAAAAAGGGAGGTTTAAAAACAAAATAAGGTGATGGTAGTGGTAAAAGGCCACACGGCCCAAATCCAAAGATAAATTAATATAAAAAGGTAAAATAAAAAAAATTAAGAAGAAAAAAATAAAAAGGAAAATATAAATCAGAAAAGAAAATCATCTTCTTCTTCTTTCATCCGACGCGGCACTGCTCACGGCCATGGGAGCTTCAACGCTTACTCAAATCGAAGCGGCGGGATGCGAAATCAGCACGGTTGTGATCGGAATCAAGAGCTCTTAACAACAGTACCAACAATTCAAAGAAACACAACAAAGAGTAACAGATCGGAAATGACGGTGAAGCTCAAACTACCTTCAAATTCAGGTAAATGATGAAACAGGAACTCTCTTCTTCTTCTTCTTCTTCTTCTTTGAATCTCTGGTTGAATTGCTGTTGTTGAAGACAATTATGGAATCAAGTTATGAATCCTATTGAAGCTTATTTTTGAGGAAACCGTAATGAGGAAAATGGAAGTTTGTGATAAATTTGGCAGAGCTTCAATGGCTCTCTGAGCTTGAAGAAAAGAGTGAACAAGGCTCTCTATTTATAGAATTTGAGGAGTGAAATCTGAGAAATGAAGTTGAGTTGCCGTTTTGCAATTTTCATTGCGTTTTGTGATGCAAGTTGTGCGTGACTCTTTGTAATATTTTTTTCATGTCGTTTTGAATTTTCACTTGTAGCTGACATGTTATTCTTTTTTTTTTAATTTGCTCTTTTTGTCTTACATGTGACCTGGATTATTTTTCATTACGTGACTTGAAGGTACAATCGACTTGGAAATACAGCCCAGTGCAAGCCCAGTCACTTCACATAACCAACAACAACATTATCAACTGATTTCAAGGCCCTGTTATTGACAAAGTTGTCATAGCACCAAGATGCATCCTCATACAATTGTGCTTCTACAGCCAGCTCAATAAGTTGCAGATGGTAGTAGAAAAACAGAAAGATCACCATAGCTTCATTTTGTCAGGATGGTCAAGTCCAAAATATCTCAAGCAACAGAAACACGCCCTTGAATAAATGTTACTGTTGATCAAGCCGGTGTAGACATGTTCAGTACAACCGTCTCCGAAGTCCCACTCTTGTTGCAAAGCTACATCTTTGGGAAAATGTTGTTCCTGCTCATGTTGCTGCAGATGATGCTGTTACTGTGACCTGAAATTATGTGCATGAGAAAGCAAGTGGACATACTCTAGATGATTTAAATAAGGTGGGGTGGTGGAATTTCCATTCTGGATTGGTGCAATTCAAATGGTTGTTGAGGGTAAGTAACCGGTGCTGGCTTTTCTAACTTAACCTCATTCTGTGTATATGGAGTGTTTGTTTGATCAGTCTTAAATGAAATACCAGAAGAAACACCTGAGCAAACTAGTGTGCTGGACTCAGAAGCTGTTAAATTCACACTAGTGTCTGGAGAAGCAGTTACCTACCCTCTAGATAATAACTCGCAGGATGCTGAATCTCCTTGACCGGCAACTGAGCTATCAATAATAGTCTCTATTGAGATTGCTTCTGCACACAAAACTGGAGTCCTCTGATAATTTGTATCGCTTGAATAATCCTCATAGTTAGCTGCACAACCTAAATGATCAGATCCTTGGTAATTCCTCTTCATATATCTTCTCATCCGAGAAGAACTTTCCATAAAGTCTAGCTTCCAGAAAACACGGAGCGGGCTGTATAAGTGATCTGCAAAAGGCCCAAAAAGACTTCTCATCTCAATTAACTGGTGAATAAGTTTGCACCATGCACGAATTCCAGCACTGATTCGACGCCGAGTTAATAAATCTACATGAGCACGCCTGTCAACCTCGAACCGTTGTATATTCCTTGCTGAGGCGAAACTTCATTTCTTTCTGAATGTCATTTGCAAGGCCACTATTATCGCCTCGTAGTACCTGAGCATCCAGCATTTCCCTTGTCCATTATGGATGGCACTCACAAATGCGGTATAGTCCCAATTCTTGATCACGTTATACGGACCATCATGAATCTCAACTTCAATTGTATAACCTCCATTGTTAATCAGAAAGATGATGCTTCTTTGCCCACAACGGATCATTGTTGAAATATCTTGTGCTGTCACCTGAAAACTTCCATCGCCGATGCAGGCAATGACACGCTTATCTGTTGCAGCTTGTGCATATCCAAGAGTAGCACCTACTGACCAACCAATTGATCCATATTGCATCTGGAATTCATAACCGCAATTCTCAGGAAGACGAAGCTTCTGACAGTTAAACCATGAATCTCCAGTTTCAGCTATTACAGCAGTATCTCCACTAATTAGCGCCTGAATGTGCTTGAATAGAACATTAACTCTAAGAGGTTCATCCTTTTCTCGCTTAAGAGGAATGCCTGGAGGAACATAGATACGACGGTAATTCTCCATAGCTGTAGTGTTAGTCTTTACCTTTTTAGCCAATGCAGTTAAGAAATCAGCCATGAAAACCCATCCCAATGAAAGACCATTGCCAATGGTCACCCGATTAGGCTGTACTATTAAGGATTTCTCCTTCTTGATCAACAATGAGTATCCAACAGAGCTATAGTCATTGAATATGGGACCGACGAAAACATATGCATCAGCAGACTCCACTATCTCTCCGTTCATGTTTCGGAATCCTCTGTCCTCTTTTCTGGCGGGTCTCTGAATTTTCTGAAGGAACACGAGCAGCAGCATGTGACCATCCATGATATTCCCTCACTAAGAACCTTAGGATTCTTGTGCTCCTTCATGATCTTGTAGGCTCTTTCAAAAATGAACCCTGGACCAACTGCTTCACAAAAAGTAGTGAGGCATTTCATAGCATATGCCCGCGTCTTAATATCTGCTACACGTTCACTCAGTCCTGAAAGACAAAGTACTACACACTTCTTTGGGAACTTAGTTGCAGTTGAAGCTATATGAGTGACAACCTCAATAACCTGAACATTTTTCTCGCCCCAACCAGGCAAGGTGCACAGTAATCTAACCAATATTTCTACGGATTGGTCAAGGTTCTGTAAGCCTTCAACTTGCTGTTTCAGCGAAGAAATGGCTTCAAGACGCTCCTTCCATACAACACTTTTTAATAGAGTGATGGTATCTGACTGTATAAGAGAACCTATTCGACTTTCAATCTCTTCAAGACCCATCTCAGTGGGCTCAACATCTTCGGGAGCTTCAATTGGTTTTGAAGCCTTTTGTGAAACTCCTTCTACTTTTTTGTTTGTACCAGACTTTACGGCCCCCCCTTTCTTGGTGACGGGCGCTGCCTGAACAGGTCTCTTTCCACTGAGCATACTTGCAGCTGACCTTTTAACAAATGCACTTTCAGATGTCTCTGCAGAAGCACTTGCACGTGTATTTTGCACAGAAACTGTGGACGTACCACCAGGCACAGCATCGTCAGAACCTGAAATCATTTCTGAAAGCTTTTTCCTTCTAACATCATCAAGTTTCTCAAGTGACCTTTCAAGAGGTCGCATGCCAACTGACTTTGCTATTGCTGCCAATGCTGAAAAAGCAGCGTCCCTCACATCAGGAGTGCCATCATTTAGACACTCCATACAAATTGGCACATAATCCTTATGCACCTTTGTAATAATACCCTTGTTACTTGTTTCAATGCAAAATGTGACCCAGGTCATTGTTAATGATCGCACGAGAGGAACTTTATTTTTTGTGGTTGTCCTAACATCTTCAACAACATCAGCAAGGCTAATGCATCCAGCTCTGTGTATCGCTTGAAGAGTCTGGGACAACGCCTCAGTCATGGTAGGTTTTTTTCTCTTTCAATTTTTCAAGTAAAACAGGCAATAAGAAACGAGAGCTTGCAGAAAAATGAGTTCTTAATCCACGAGCAAGGCAACCTCCAACGATGGGTCCAATAAGTAGGAACATATAACATCTAGATCATGAAGGAGTTTCTCAAAATATTCGAAAGCCTTTTCTAAACAAAATATTTTGATTGCCCGCGGCGGTGTTGAAGCTGATAATCTAGAATTTAAACTAGCATCAAAGCCAATTGGTTGACAACCAGATGCAGTTGTATTTTCTACATTTCGTTCAGACATTTCCGGAGCATTGGCTCTAAGAGAGTCTGAAGATTTTCGAATGTGACCAATCTCTGAAATGCATGATGTTATGTGTTCTCTTGCCAACTTTGAATGAATACCTTACATTTTCAAGTAACTTGTATTCCAAGCAAACCATATGCATGTTTCTTCCAAACTTAACTTGAATCAAATTCTTCAATAAAACAAATTCTTTAACAATTGATGCCATGGTGAGCCTAAAGATCAATACCCTCAATCATGCTTTAGAATCACTTGGAAATGACACACTTGAATGAACGCTTTGTAATTGCATCCCAAAACAAACATCCACCAATCTTGACTTGCACAGACAAACCTTTGAATCTTCGGTTAAAACTGAATCTCTTTGAGTTTATCTGAATTAATATCGAGGAAAATAAATCCATAGATGAACACAACCTGTACTGATGAATCTTGACCATAATAGTCTGGACCAAACTTCTCACTGCTTGATAAACCACTGGATTTCAACACCAGACAATTTGACCTTGAACAATCACATTTCCTGAGAAAATAGCCCACTACAACGGGTAATTTATAATTGAAGCAAACTCTTGATAGTTTGACCAAGATGAGGTCAAACTTCCATCTTATTTAGACTTGAATGAATATCCTTGCCATTAATCTCCTTGCAAAACCCTAAACACACAGAGAAGAAGAAGAAACAAACAAATTGAAAAATATTTTTGGTATTTTGGTTAGATGTTAGTAAACATAAACAACAAAAAGAAAGTAAGAAACCCATAAGGGTGCGAAAGCCAAAAGTATGACCTTGTTTGTGGAATGATATGCAAATGAAATGTGGGATCTTAGGGGTAAAAATTAGGGTATTACACTCTGCACCAAGAACTCCATAGCAAAATGGTGTCGTAGAAAGAAAGAATCGATCGTTGGTAAAACTTGCAAGAACAATGCTTAGTGATTCAAACCTTCCTAAATATTTTTGGGCAGATGCAGTAAGCATAACATGCTTTGTAAGTAATCGTGTGAACATCAGACCAATTCTCAAGAAAACCCCTTATGAACTGTTCAAAGGAAGAAAACCAAACATATCCTTCTTCCACATATTCAGGTGTAAATGTTTTGTCTTAAACAATGACAAAGACAATCTCGGTAAGTTTGACGAGAAATCCGATGAAGTTATTTTTCTCGGCTATTCTCTCTCAAATAAGGCTTTCAGAATTTTTAACAAAAGAACTTTAACTATTGAAGAATCTATGCATGTCTCTTTTGATGAATCTAACCCCTCCAAGGAGGATGATATTATTGTTAATGATGATGATGATGTAGTAGAAACCTCTCAAGAAAACACTCTCAAAGATATTGCAAGTGATCAACCAAATCAGCAGCAAGAGGATTCACAACAAAACAAAGTACACAATGATCTACCGAAGGAATGGAGAACTCATAGAGATCACCCGATCGATAAAGTCATTGGTGATATCAGTCAAGGTGTTTCAACAAGATTAAATCTCAAGGATGCTTGTCTTAACATGGCATTTGTTTCGCAAATTGAACCAGCCAAAATCGACGAAGCCTTAGGCGATGATCAATGGATTATAGCTATGCAAGAAGAAATGAACCGGCTTGAAAGAAATCAAGTTAGGAATCTTGTCCCTAGGCCTAATAACAAGCATATCATTGGAACAAGATGGGTCTTCAAGAACAAACTTGATGAAAATGGTATTATAGTTCAGAACAAAGCAAGATTGGTCGCCCAAGGATACAACCAAGAAGAAGGAATCGATTTTGACGAAACATTCGCTCCAGTTGCAAGACTAGAAGCAATTAGATTATTATTAGCTTATGCATGTTCCATGAATTTTCATCTTTTCCAAATGGACGTGAAGAGCGCATTCTTGAATGGATTCATAAATGAAGAAGTGTATGTCAAGCAACCCCCTGGTTTTGAAGATTACAAATATCCATCTCATGTATTCAAACTAAAGAAAGCTCTCTATGGATTGAAACAAGCACCAAGAGCATGGTACGATCGACTCAGCAATTTCTTATGTGACAAAGGCTTTGTAAAGGGAAAGGTAGACAAAACTTTGTTCATCAAGAAAATAAAAGAAGATACTCTCTTGGTACAAGTGTACGTTGACGAAATAATCTTCGGTTCAACCAACACCAAGCTATGCGAAGAATTCTCATCCATGATAAAAGGAGAATTCAAAATGTCTATGATGGGAAAAATGAACTACTTTCTTGGACTTTAGATCAAGCAACTTGAGAATGGGATCTTTATCAATCAATCGAAGTATTGCAAAGAATTATTGAAGAAGTTTGATATGGACAATTGCAAGACTTTATCTACACCTATGGGATCTTGTACATATGTAGATCAAGATGAATCCAATATATCGGTTGATATCATAAAATATAGAGGTATGATTGGTTCCCTACTATACTTGACAGCAAGCCGCCCTGACATTATGTTTAGCGTCTGTCTTTGCGCTCGCTTTCAAGCAAATCCAAAGGAGTCTGACCTGATGGCAGTCAAGCGGATCATGAAGTATCTCAAAGGAACAACAAATGTCGGCTTATGGTATCCTAAAGGTAGTATATGCAATATAGTTGGATATTCTGACGCGGATTATGCAGGCTGTAAAACTGATAGAAAGAGCACAAGTGGAACTTGTCACATCTTGGGAAATGCACTAGTCTCATGGGCATGAAAGAAACAAGCATGTGTAGCACTTAGTACTGCTGAAGCTGAGTACATAGCAGCAGGAAGTTGTTGCGCGCAGATACTTTGGCTCAAGCAACAACTTCGTGACTACGGACTCGACTTGGGCAGCATTCCTCTTTGCTGTGACAACACCAGTGCAATCAACATAACGAAAAATCCAGTCATGCACTCAAGGACCAAGCACATTGACATACGACATCACTTTCTACGAGATCATGTACTTCAAGGAGATGTCGAGATAACATTCGTAGATACTCATAATCAACTTATCGATATCTTCACAAAACCTTTGGCAAAAGAGTCTTTCTACAAAATACGAAGGGAACTTGGAATATTGGATGAGACTGACGTGGAAACATAAAAGAACTTCATCTGCTGTGTTTTCTCAAAATTTCACTGCAAGCAATCGATTGCACCCCTGCAGCAATCAATTGCTCACTGTAAGTTTTACAATTTTATTTAATTTTTTAAAGCAAGCAATCGATTGCACCCCTACAGCAATCGATTGCACTCTTTAGCTTTTGCCAAAATTCATTTCTGTTTGGTGGAGCAATCGATTGCACCTCTGTGTCAATCGATTGCACCTACTGAAAAACTGTTTTTTCTGTTTCTATTTAATAGATCTATGAATCCTTAAACCTTCCAACTACCCTCATTAAACTTTTTGACCTACCTATGATTAGCCATTACTTCTTAGCCCTAGTCTCAAGATTTGACCATAAATTCTCATATTCCCAAAATCTTAAATACCTTCAACCACTCATTTCCACATTTAATTCTATATCTTCTATCAACCATTATAAAAATCATCTCTCATAACCTACTTCTACCATCTCTCTCAATTACCAAAACTCCCCACAAAAATCTCTCATAAACCCTAGCTCTCATTCTTTCATCTTTTTCAATGGCTTCACGATCAAAGAGGAAGATTTCAGCACAAGACAAAGGCAAAGGTCCAACCTCCTCATCTTCCGAAACTCCACTTGTTCTTCAACACTTGGATAATGACCAACGGGAAAAATTCATCAAGTATTTCCAAAAGAAGGTTGTGCAGACCCCCAAGTACGGTATCCTTTCATCCTCCCCTAAAGAATGTTTCTCTTTCCAAGAAACCTTGATTGCATGTGGGTTGGAACCAATGATTTCCTCATCCGGGCCATATTATCCGGATTTGGTAAGACTGTTCTATTGCAACCTACATAAAGAAGAAGGCAAGCTAGTGACATATGTTCAAGGTAAAAGGATCCTGCTCTTCTCAAAGACACTTGGTAGGATTCTCAACATTCCAATGCCTGCTGCAAGTACTCCGGAAGAACACGAAGAAGTCTGGAACGCATATGACAAAAGACAGTTCTATTGGAGCCTCAGTAGAATGTCTGAAGCCGAATTCCATGCAAAAAGGGTCCGATCCTTAGGCGGCTTAGAACCATCTCGTAACTCATGGTCGACAGGTATATTCAACATTGATGACCGATTATTTCATTATTTCATGGCTTACATAATGTTTCCAGGGGTGGAAATCATTGCCTCGTGACTGATCTAGAAATGCAGATGCTATATACTATTAAGAATAATATTCAGATAAATTGGGCAAATATGATTTTAACTCACATGCGCGGAATCAATGAAAAATCCAAGTTTCTGCCATATGCATGGTTCATTACAAATATCTTGGAACATTATCAAGTAGACTTTGAAGGATTTGATAAGTATATCATGGATTCAAATATCAAAAAGATCTCAATCAAGAATGTGGACTCTCGGATGGGTGTCAAATAGAACCCAGATACTAAGACAATCATTTACCTTGGCAAAGGTGTGGCTGATAATGATGAACAAGAGGATGAAGATGATGATGATGTTCCTGTTCCATCTGGAAATGGTCCGAGTAATCAACAGTTAATGGACTACATGACTCAACAATTTGAGAATCTGAACAATTCCATTAATGCTCAATACAATGCTATTCAAGAGTCAACCAACACTCAGATCAACAACTTTCAAGAGAACGTGAACCAACAATTCTCCTAACTGTACTTTCACCTATACATCCCGCCGTACGATCCTTCAAACCCGGTTGTTCCCCTTACTCGTCCATCACCTCTCCAGACAACTTTTTCCAACCAACCAAGCTTTGACCCAAACATGGATCTATCTTAGAAATGTCTGTTTTTTTTTTTGTTTTTATTGTTGTTATTTATTTCTGTTATTTTTTTGAAGTCTGTACTTTCCAGCCTTATTGTACTTTTTTAATTTGACTTATGATCAAGCTTGTCTGTTATTTTCATATATTATTGCCTTAATCCATCTTTCCCTTCTTTTTGATAATGTCAAAAGGGGGAGAAGGATGTTACTCTTTTCTTGTTTATTATCTTTCCTTAAAGGTACAATTTTTCCAAATTCAAGACTATCTCGAACCTCAATACAAATTCAGAAAGTCTCAACATGTCATACATTGAGGAGGGAGAAAAACGTACCGGAAAGAAATCATCACAACAAAGGAAGAATGCTTTGTCATCATCAAAAAGGGGGAGAATGTGAAATCAAGATTCTCAGAGATCAACATTTGTTTTGATGAAGACAAATCACTCAAGAAGACAAAGATGATCAACCATCAAGCATCGGGACAAAGATACAACTTTGAAGATGTTCTCATCTGAAGGTATAATGAGAATATTCATTAAGCATTTAAGTCCTAATTGCTCAAAACTTTTAAAACATTTCTCATGACTTGTTACACTCTCACAAGCTTTTGAAAACACAATTTTTCTAAGTTTTTCAAAGTGCAATCGATTGCACTCTTAGAGCAATCGATTGCATGATCAAATTTTTTAACTATTTTTGATTCTGTTTTGAAGAGCAATCAATTGTTGCCTTAGTACAATCGATTGCATGCTTAAAAAATTCTCAGTTTTCACTTCTGTTTTGAAGTGCAATCGATTGCTCACTGAACGTTTTTGAAAAATCCTTCTGAAAAATTGCATCTCTTCATTCAAATGTCTGTTAAATGTTTCTTTTGAAACATAACAACTGTTCATCAATTTTTCTGAAGATTTGCATGATTTCATCAAGTGATAATTATGTAATATAAATACCTAGCTTTTCAAATTCAAAACAACTCTAACTTTTACATCAATTCTTTACAATCTCTTTCAATAAAAAACTCTTGAACTTTTTCTTTAAACAATTTTCACAAAGAATTTTCTGCATCAATTTCATATCTTTTGAAAAGAAAATTCTTGAGCAATAATTCTTAGATACTTGTGGAAATTCCATTGAAAGAGAAGATTCAATCTCATCATTGATTATCAATTATACATTGTTACAAATCTTACAAACTCAGAATTGTATTTTAGTTTCCCCTTGCTGTTCAGGATTGTTGAAAGCAAGTGTGTGCATTAGAGAGGATTGTTCTCATTGCACTTAGTGTTTAGATCTTAAAGGTGTTTTAAGAACCTTTGATCTCCTATAGGTTAGAACAAATTGTACATTGATCCTAATTATAATGAAATCTCTTTCGTGTTGAAAGGGGAATGGAGTACCCTCAGGGTGAGAGGGGAACCACTATAACTCTCTGTGTCTCTTTTACTTTATTCCTTTACAAGCTTTCAAATCATAACTTCATTAAAAATAAAGTAACATATACCTCTTAAAATCAGAAAATTTCAAAGAACCTAATTCACCCCTTCCTCTTAGGCGCATTACTTACTCACAATTCCTCCCGCTCCAACAAGATTATCCACTAAATCAACATGTAAGCTCTTTGTTGTACCCAAAATTTTGGCCCCTTAGATTCTCATTATCATTTTAGGAGCATACTCATGAATTATCTAACCCTAACCCAGTGCAAGTTTGTCTTTGTCAAATTACAGATGAATCAGGGTTTTGTACAGTCAAATCAAAGCTTCAGGGTTTGCGATCAATCAAAATTTTAGGCTAATTCAATCATGAAACAAGATCAAGGGTATCATATAATGACAATTGAGAATCCAATTTGAGGTTGTTACCCCAGAATCCAAAGCAGTGTATTTCAGGGCACCCGATTAGGGTTTTTGACGAGTAAAAGTCAACTATAGTTTGACTTTGATGTTGGAAGGTATTTTAATGGTGAGATTATGATCCATGAAGTTCATATAGCTTAATAAAGTTCATTCAAGAAGTTTCAAAGTCTCAGGAGGTCCAGAATGTCAACAGGCGACTCGGTAGTCACTGATCGGTCGTACGGTTGACCAAAAAGTCAACTCTTCAATTTTTAGGAATTGGACTTCAAGTTGTGAAACAAAATTGTTCCTTATGTCATATTGGACCTGCATATCAATTTTCATGACCATTGGATAAAGGATGAAGGAGCAATCGAAAAATCGGGAAATTAGGATTTTGAAAGGGGCTAAACCATAACTCCTTATCATTTCCTTTGCAACTTTATCATTTCCTTTATTTTCTTTTTTATGCAAAATGTTGTTCTTTAATCAAAGATAGTTTTGAAAGCATTAGGGTCAAATTATTTGAATAAAACTTGGAAAGATTAACAAACGTAAAAACTACAACTCATGGAAAGTCGAGGAAAATCATACTTCCCCGAAACCTCAGGGTAGCGGAAGCTTTGATATGCAATCCAATTACATTCCCAAATGTAGTGTAAGCAAGTCGAGCTGCTGATTTTCCTTTGATCATGTGTAGGGTATCAAACTTTGAAGACTGTTTTCTCAGGGAACTTCTTATGATGATGTGAAGACTCATCCTAGTAGAAGATGTCTGGGCACTTGAATTTACTTTGTCATCTCTGAATAGCTCGTTTAAAGCTTCGTTCCCCTATTGAAAATGGATCTATTTTTCAAAACTACATACACCTTTCAGCCTGGGTTCAGTGTGATTCATTTTGTCTCTCGAGTTCGGTGTGCTCTGTCGATCCCCCGTGAATGACCGATCACTGCTAGTGAACTTCCGCCTAAAAGTCCAGTCGTAACCGGCATTGTTTTAGAAGCCAATCATTATTGGTAGTTCTTTGGTCGTCACCATATTTCTTGTTAAGACCAGTCGCAAATGGCATTTCCTTAAAATCCATTCGTTGGTATCTTTTGATTCGGTCGTCACCACTTTCTCCATTGAAGTCCAGTCGTAACTAGCAGCGTTCGAAATCCAATCGTTATTGGTTTTGTTGTGGTCATCATCATGCTTTCCTTTGAGGTCCAGTCGTAACTGGCCTTGTCTTAACTCCACTCGTTATTACCTTTTGTTTCGGTTGTTACCAACCTTTTCCCTCTGAAGTCTAGTCGTCACTAGCAAATCCCCTATGAAGTCTGGTCGTTACTAGTTGATTTTCCGTTTAAACCCAGTCGTAACTGGCAGATGTTCAAAATCCAATTGTCATTGGTGTCTTGTTGGGCGTTACCAACTAACTCCATGGAAGTCCAGTCGTAACTGGCGTCATTTGAAATCCAATCGTTATTGGTATCTTTTGGTTTGGTCGTTACCAACCTCCCCAGCTAAAGCCAAGTATCATGTTAACATTCTCGTAACCACAAATGTTGGTATACCATGATTTGGTCGTCACCATGTTTTCTTTCAAAGTCCAGTCGTAACTGGCATCACTTGAAACCCAATCGTCATTGGTACCCGGACTTGGTCGTTATTAATCCCTTTAAAGTCCAGTAGTTACTAGCACTGCTTGAAATTTGGGCATCACCAATTTCCCCAGTCGAAATCTTACGTGTTATCGAATGGATTTGAGAAATATCATTTGTTATTACCCCTGGTTGGTCGTCACCATTACCTACGGAAAGTCTAGTGGTTATTAGCACTGTTTGAGCCACTTGTTAAAACTGGGTGACATTATTTTCCCCAGCGAGACCTTTTTTCCAGACAGGTCTCGGAGATCTAGTCGTCACTAGTATCCCCAATATGTTTTGTCTTTGTTTCTAGTCCATTCCTGAAGATCCCATTTGAAATCTTCACTATAGGAAGCTCCTCATCTAATCATCCCCAGTGAGGTTCGTGTTTTAATTTCCCCAGTAAAAAGTCGCTCTTGTCCCCGGTGGAAATCTACCTCTTTCCCCGGTGAAGTGTTTGCTTTTCCCCAGTAAGATTTTCATCTTCATTAGACTTTGCGCATCCTCATGTGAAAGTTTTCCTCTCAGTTACCATCAGTCATGTTTGAACTACTGATTGTTATATCGCAGTTTCCCCAGTGTCGGATCCACAATGCCAGGTCCCCGCGAGCAGTTACTCGTTGCTTTGTTTTTCTATCTTTTGCATATGTCTTGCATCCAAGCATCATGAAGCATCATTTAGAATTCATGGCATACCATGACCTGTCCTTTTGCATATCATCGGATCTAAGGGACAAAATTTTCGGTTTTCTATATTTAAATACCTTTCACTGCGATTCTACGAGGATCATCATCTCTCGGTTCCATCTAGTGAAGATATTTAAATAGGGGCAACTGTTGCACCCCAAATTTTTGCCCCTTAGATTCTCATTATCATTTTAGGAGCATACTCATGAATTATCTAACCCTAACCCAGTGCAAGTTTGTCTTTGTCAAATTACAAATGAATCAGGGTTTTGTACAGTCAAATCAAAGCTTCAGGGTTTGAGATCAATCAAAATTTTAGGCTAATTAAATCATGAAACAAGATCAAGGGTATCATATAATGACAATTGAGAATCCAATTTGAGGTTGTTACCCCAGAATCCAAAGCAGTGTATTTCAGGGCACCCGATTAGGGTTTTTGACGAGTAAAAGTCAACTATAGTTTGACTTTGATGTTGGAAGGTATTTTAATGGTGAGATTATGATCCATGAAGTTCATATAGCTTAATAAAGTTCATTCAAGAAGTTTCAAAGTCTCAGGAGGTCCAGAATGTCAACAGGCGACTCGGTAGTCACTGATCGGTCGTACGGTTGACCAAAAAGTCAACTCTTCAATTTTTAGGAATTGGACTTCAAGTTGTGAAACAAAATTGTTCCTTATGTCATATTGGACCTGCATATCAATTTTCATGACCATTGGATAAAGGATGAAGGAGCAATCGAAAAATCGGGAAATTAGGATTTTGAAAGGGGCTAAACCATAACTCCTTATCATTTCCTTTGCAACTTTATCATTTCCTTTATTTTCTTTTTTATGCAAAATGTTGTTCTTTAATCAAAGATAGTTTTGAAAGCATTAGGGTCAAATTATTTGAATAAAACTTGGAAAGATTAACAAACGTAAAAACTACAACTCATGGAAAGTCGAGGAAAATCATACTTCCTCGAAACCTCAGGGTAGCGGAAGCTTTGATATGCAATCCAATTACATTCCCAAATGTAGTGTAAGCAAGTCGAGCTGCTGATTTTCCTTTGATCATGTGTAGGGTATCAAACTTTGAAGACTGTTTTCTCAGGGAACTTCTTATGATGATGTGAAGACTCATCCCAGTAGAAGATGTCTGGGCACTTGAATTTACTTTGTCATCTCTGAATAGCTCGTTTAAAGCTTCGTTCCCCTATTGAAAATGGATCTATTTTTCAAAACTACATACACCTTTCAGCCTGGGTTCAGTGTGATTCATTTTGTCTCTCGAGTTCGGTGTGCTCTGTCGATCCCCCGTGAATGACCGATCACTGCTAGTGAACTTCCGCCTAAAAGTCCAGTCGTAACCGGCATTGTTTTAGAAGCCAATCATTATTGGTAGTTCTTTGGTCGTCACCATATTTCTTATTAAGACCAGTCGCGAATGGCATTTCCTTAAAATCCACTCGTTGGTATCTTTTGATTCGGTCGTCACCACTTTCTCCATTGAAGTCCAGTCGTAACTAGCAGCGTTCGAAATCCAATCGTTATTGGTTTTGTTGTGGTCATCATCATGCTTTCCTTTGAGGTCCAGTCGTAACTGGCCTTGTCTTAACTCCACTCGTTATTACCTTTTGTTTCGGTTGTTACCAACCTTTTCCCTCTGAAGTCTAGTCGTCACTAGCAAATCCCCTATGAAGTCTGGTCGTTACTAGTTGATTTTCCGTTTAAACCCAGTCGTAACTGGCAGATGTTCAAAATCCAATTGTCATTGGTGTCTTGTTGGACGTTACCAACTAACTCCATGGAAGTCCAGTCGTAACTGGCGTCATTTGAAATCCAATCGTTATTGGTATCTTTTGGTTTGGTCGTTACCAACCTCCCCAGCTAAAGCCAAGTATCATGTTAACATTCTCGTAACCACAAATGTTGGTATACCATGATTTGGTCGTCACCATGTTTTCTTTCAAAGTCCAGTCGTAACTGGCATCACTTGAAACCCAATCGTCATTGGTACCCGGACTTGGTCGTTATTAATCCCTTTAAAGTCCAGTAGTTACTAGCACTGCTTGAAATTTGGGCATCACCAATTTCCCCAGTCGAAATCTTACGTGTTATCGAATGGATTTGAGAAATATCATTTGTTATTACCCCCGTTTGGTCGTCACCATTACCTACGGAAAGTCTAGTGGTTATTAGCACTGTTTGAGCCACTTGTTAAAACTGGGTGACATCATTTTCCCCAGCGAGACCTTTTTTCCAGACAGGTCTCGGAGATCTAGTCGTCACTAGTATCCCCAATATGTTTTGTCTTTGTTTCTAGTCCATTCCTGAAGATCCCATTTGAAATCTTCACTATAGGAAGCTCCTCATCTAATCATCCCTAGTGAGGTTCGTGTTTTAATTTCCCCAGTAAAAAGTCGCTCTTGTCCCCGGTGGAAATCTACCTCTTTCCCCGGTGAAGTGTTTGCTTTTCCCCAGTAAGATTTTCATCTTCATTAGACTTTGCGCATCCTCATGTGAAAGTTTTCCTCTCAGTTACCATCAGTCATGTTTGAACTACTGATTGTTATATCGCAGTTTCCCCAGTGTCGGATCCACAATGCCAGGTCCCCGCGAGCAGTTACTCGTTGCTTTGTTTTTCTATCTTTTGCATATGTCTTGCATCCAAGCATCATGAAGCATCATTTAGAATTCATGGCATACCATGACCTGTCCTTTTGCATATCATCGGATCTAAGGGACAAAATTTTTGGTTTTCTATATTTAAATACCTTTCGCTGCGATTCTACGAGGATCATCATCTCTCGGTTCCATCTAGTGAAGATATTTAAATAGGGGCAACTGTTGTACCCCAAATTTTTGCCCCTTAGATTCTCATTATCATTTTAGGAGCATACTCATGAATTATCTAACCCTAACCCAGTGCAAGTTTGTCTTTGTCAAATTACAAATGAATCAGGGTTTTGTACAGTCAAATCAAAGCTTCAGGGTTTGAGATCAATCAAAATTTTAGGCTAATTAAATCATGAAACAAGATCAAGGGTATCATATAATGACAATTGAGAATCCAATTTGAGGTTGTTACCCCAGAATCCAAAGCAGTGTATTTCAGGGCACCCGATTAGGGTTTTTGACCTGTAAAAGTCAACTATAGTTTGACTTTGATGTTGGAAGGTATTTTAATGGTGAGATTATGATCCATGAAGTTTATATAGCTTAATAAAGTTCATTCAAGAAGTTTCAAAGTCTCAGGAGGTCCAGAATGTCAACAGGCCACTCGGTAGTCACCGATCGGTCGTACGGTTGACCGAAAAGTCAACTCTTCAATTTTTAGGAATTGGACTTCACGTTGTGAAACAAAATTGTTCCTTATGTCATATTAGACTTGCATATCAATTTTCATGACCATTGGATCAAGGATGAAGGAGTAATAGAAAAATCGGGAAATTAGGGTTTTGAAAGGGGCTAAACCATAACTCCTTAACCACACATCCAATTGAGTTGGTTCAAAGCTCATTTGGAAGCTCTTGACAAGTCCTACAAAAGTCCCTCATTGGTGCATGATCAGGAAATGCATAGATTTGGAGTTATGATCAAATTCATTTCTAGAAGGGAAAAAGACTTAGAGAAATTTCACTTTTAAGTTCATTTTTTAGCAACTTTGGGAGACTTTTTGGCCAAGTTCCTTTGGGAAATTGAAACTCATGAAAACATGAATTTTTTAGAGCTATTTGAGGGCTTTCTAAAAAGTACTAGCACATCTCAAAAGGATTTGTGAGCTGAAAGTTATGGTCATGGCAAGTTGGTGGTTTTCCACTTTAGTCCCACATTGTCAAAATTCAAGAATTCATTCTTTCATCAAAATTGACCAAACTCAGCTGGTGAATCATGTTGTATCTGATATGTAGAGAGTTTGTAGCATGAAAAAAAAAGGAGTTATGCAGAAGAGAAGAAAAGCCAAGCTTACAAGTTGCCTTGCAAGTGGCTTTGCAACTTGCATCCAAAAGTGAAAAAGTAAGCATGAGGTGTAAAGCAATTCTGCCACAGCCATCAAGCTACACCCTATAGACTGCATTTAGCCCCTTCAAAACCATCATGAAGCTTGACTTTGAGCTTGCCTTGCAGCCAAGGAAACCCTCTTGTGTAGGTTTGATCTAAAAAGTGAAAAACCTTTCTTTAAAGTGAAGAAATCTTCAAATCTGCCCCAAGCCACTTCCTTGCCTATAAATAGAGCCCTTACCACTTCATTTCCTACACGATATCAATCCTAAAAACCATAGAAATTGAAAGCTTTCACTATTTCCACTCCTTGCTTCAAAAATCACAAAGTCACTTTTTCACTAAAACACCAAAAATCTGTCTTGCTACCAAGGCTGCCAAACTCAGTTCTCTACATTCCAACACCCCAACAATCATCCACACAATATCTAAATATGATATAGAAGGTGTTACAACCTTTTCATCACTCAAAAACATCACCATTCAAAAAGTCAACTTCATCACCAAGTTACTTTGACCAAAAACCACAAAATCAGCCATATCTTGTTCCATACATTTCCTTGGTGTTCTAATCATCCTAACACCTCTCATATACCATTCCTCAACTGTCTAAAGTGTTAAAGATCATTGGTGGAGTTTATTTCTCCAACTGTCACAAGGATTGGATTCTTGCTTCAAAAAGAAGAAAGTTTCAAAGCTAGTGTTATTTGGAAGTTCCTCTGGGTTTCTTGGTGTCCTAATCTACTCAATACAGTCTACTAGAGGTATGTAAACAATTCATTTTTGCTTTACATCATAGTTTCATGATTTTACATTTTGAGTTCATTATGTGAAAACTATGTCATGTGTATGTTTCATGCCAAAATTCTGTCATGACTGAACAACAGCCCTTTGTTGATTTGAATCATATTTGAAATCATAATCATGATATGTGTGTATGGTTGTTTGGAACTAACTGCATCTGTTTTGCTTCATCATTCATAAAGTGCCACACTTTGCATTTTAGTGCCATAGATATGTCATCTTTGGTTAAAAGGATAAAGTTGGTTTAAGTTTGAGTTTAGAATCATCTATTTGTGCATATATGACTTGTGTGTGCAACTGTTTTGGTTTAAACATGATCAGACGATGGTTTGAATATTTCCATGAATGTACAAGGCATAACACCACAGCTTGCATATCATTTTATCATAACAGATTGTTTTGCTTCATTTTTGTTGCTTGAATACACTTACTACATGTATATGACTGATGTGTGCATGTAGTTTGGTCCAAACATGCTTGGAATCTGATTTGAGTTTTTCATGTATGCATAAAACACAATACCACAACTTACATGCTATTATTCAAAACAGACTGTTTCAAATTGGCTCTTGTGCAGGAACACACCTATTTTTATATATGAAGTGTGTATGTATAATTAATTTGATGGATTATGTCTCAAAACATGAACTGCCCAATTCTGTTGCACTTCACACACACACAATTGCACATTGAGTACCATTTTCCATGACAGCTTGTGTTTAACTTCAAAATGTGTTTTGTGCCACTCAATATCATGATTATGAGGTGTGTGTGTGTGATTAAACTGACCTGGAATCATTTTGAATTGAAAATAAGCATGTTCATGCATTTCACAAACACTAAAATGCATTTTGAAAACCATATCTTTCCATAGTCTCTTTTTGATCTCAAATTGTTTTCAAACTCACTCAAAATCATGTACATATGCTGTGTGTGTGATTAATTGGATCATAATATGCATAGAACTAGAACTTCATCTCATCATGCCTCATGTCTTGACAATTTGCATTTTGGGAGTCATTTTTCATATCAGCTTTCTGCCAACTCATTTTGATGTTCAAATTCACTTAATGTCATGTATATGTGATGTGTGTGTACTTGGTTTGATCTACAAATACCTTGAACTGAAATTGAACATTTTCATACACTTTCACCAACACAATTGCACATGAAACATCATATTTCACAACAGCTAGTTTTAAGCTATAAATTGTGTTCAATCTCATTTATATCTTATATACAATGTGTGTGTGATTAAAATGACTTGAAACTGTCTTAAACTGAATTGGCACATGATCATGCATCTCACAAAACACAAGCCTACACTTGACATGTCATTTTTCATAACAGTTTGCCTTGAGTTTGTTTTAGGTGTTAGGATGGCTCATAAGCATTTATATGAGATGTGTGTATGTTTAGTTTGATGAAAAACCAACTGTAACATGAATTGCCCATTTCCATGCATTTCACACATACACACTTGCATATTGATCACCACTTTTCACACCAGTCCATTTTGAACCTTATCTTTTGATTGAAATCATCCAATACCATATGTGGGAGCTGTGTGTGTGATTTATTTGAGTTGAAATGCATTAAAACATAAACTAGACTTCATCATGCCTCTTACTTGCTAATATTGCAACTTACATGTCATTTTAGATCACAACCTGTTTAGGATCTATCTTTTTGCCCACAACCATTCATCAGTGCATTTGTAATAAGTGTATATGGTTTGTTGAATTTGAAACTGGCTGGTATGAGAGATTTACATCAAATTGCATTTTTAAACAATCAAAAGCAACTGCTATCGGGTTTTTAATTGGAGGATGAATTTTGAAAAACTGAAACCACCATCATATTCCTCATGAAAAATCCTTCAAGTTACACTAAAATTTTGTCAAAAAAGATGAAGATTTGAGAAAGTTATGCCCAAAATGCAAATCATGATTCTTGCCTTGTTTTTATGCCCAACTGGTTTTGAAACACGCCCTATGTATTTATGGGATGGCTTCCATCAATGGATGTATAGCCACCCCAGTGGTAAGACCATATGCCTAAAACACGCCTTGCAAGCCTTGAACCTGGGTTCGACCCCTGAGGAGGGCAACCCTTTTGATTAATTTTGTCATTTTTTTACCAATCTTTGAAAAATCATATCTCTCTCAATTTTAATCATTTTTCACCCATTCTTTTTGCATTGTGTTCATATTGATGTCTAATTTCATGTCATATTTTTTATTTTCATGTGTGCATATCTTTTCATCACTTTTGACTATGTGCAAGTTGTGTACTTTCTGTGATCGTTTTGACAGATGCAGATGAATTTTTCTCTTGATGTACTTGTGATTTTTTGTAATACTTGCTTGTATTCATATCCTTAAATTTTAGTTAACATGCTAGGATTTTATTTTTGGTTGTTACCATGTTTATTTTGTCCCCTCTGTTAAATTTAATTGAACTCGACCTGTCGTCACAGTTCTTGTTAATTCATATGCTTTGATTGTCATTAATGCACCTTCATCCTTATCATTCCACATGTTTATTTAATGGTTGTCACCATCAATGCATCTTTATTATGTTGTTAATTTTCTTGTTGTTTTCTTTCCCCAAGTGATGAAGCTTGTTAGCTCTCATCCAGTTGCCTCTCCTGTCTACCTCCAAAGGAAAAGTCTGTCCATTTGACCCTCATGTCATGGATACATCCCTCATCCCTCTCTTTAATTTTTATTTTAAGTCACTTTAACCCTAGTTTAGAAGCCATTAGACTTTGCTTGAAGTCTAAAAAACCCACCTGTACTAGGAGTGCTCTTCAACTAGAACTCTAGGAAAGAGTTTGTCAACTCTGTGTAAGAATCATTGTCATGATTTCCTACTTCCCCTTTTAAATATTACAACTTAGATTAGGGAGTTTTGTCAAACTCCACACAAACATTGCCATGTTTGTTCCCCCTTGAACCTTGATCATAATCAAGTGTTCTTCTTCCCTTGAGAGGCGAACTACGATTGCTCTGATTCTATCCTAGTTAGGATACGTAGGCAGAAGATGCGACGTCTTTGCGAGCAAACTTAGAAAACCAATTAGGTCTTTACTTATCTTTGCACTCAACTTATTTTCCCAATCCATAATACATTTTCACAAACTTAGCAAACAATCAAACAAAAGGTTCGTGTAGAGTACTACAGATGCTTAGGGTGCTAACACCTTCCCTAGGTATAACCAACCCCCGATCCACGAATCTCTTAAGCGTTGTCGTTACATCGCGAAAAAATGTTTTTCTTTCTTTAGACCTTTCCTTTGGATAAAATAAAGTTTGGTTGTAAAAGAATTAAGATTCAAGTTAATTTAATAGCTTGATATCCAATTTTCACTGCAACAGAAATGGCGACTTCACTGGGGAATTTGCTTTGAGGGTTTAGCCTATCTTGTTTGATTACTTGCTTATTTGTGAATGCTTGTAAATATGTACATATGTGCTCTGTTGGATCTTGGGAACTTTGAGTGGTGAGACAACATTATACCCGTGTTTGAGCGTACTTATGATAGGATGGTGGTATATTCAAGGAAACTTATAGGGAGTTGATTCCCGACCAGGTTGACTTAAGAAAACCTCCGCTCAATAGAGGCCCTTCTGAGAGTTAGTATTGTTGATCGAGTATTCGTGAAAACAATGCTACTTTCTACATGGGAGCCTGTGATGCTGAGGACCTTTAGATTACCTTTTCCCTACTATGGCTTTATTAGGATGTAGTGCGGTGACTATAAGGAAGTAATTCCAAAGTAGTTGATACGCGATACTACACTTGGACGAGACTCTCTTGAGAATATTATCGACCACCAAGTATTTGGGAAATTGATAATATCTGAAAGATGGGTCAAGGACTCTGGGAACCATTTTTAGAACCTTGCTCTACAGTTTTGAAGGCCTTAGTACATACCTTTGGGGTGGGTAGACCTTGACTCCTTACTCATGTTCTCCAAACCAAAACCTTTATCTGTTTATCCATGTGTATATGTGAATCGGTGCTTACCTGTGTTTGTGCATTCATGCATTCATGAACATCATATCATAAAAGTTTCATGGAACTCAGATCTCTTGTTTGTAAACATTAGGATCATCATGGATAATGGAAAAAAGAAAACTATGAAGTACACTTACAAAAGTCCTAACTTGGATGCCATAGAAAGGTTGAGCACTTTGATAACAGATCTAGAAGGATTCAAGAGCAAGTATGGGAACTTATTGTCATTGTTAAAGGTAAAAAATAAGATGGATCTGGGACTTCTCTCCACACTTCTCCAGTTTTATGATCAACTCTATCATTGTTTCACTTTTCCTGATTACCAGCTGGTACCTACACTTGAGGAATATTTTTGCTTGATTGGTTTACCTATTCTTGAAAACTCTCCTTTTCCAATCATGGAGAAGGACCTTAAGGAAGAAGAAATTGCTAAAGCTACGTGTTTGGGATTGGTGGATATTCAGAAAAATATGGTTACTAAAGGAGGATTATTTGGTTTGACTGCCGAGTTCTTGGTTGGGAAAGCACAATACTATGCTGATCATTTGAGTATGGATGCATTCGAAGCTATCTTTTCCTTGCTCATTTATGGGATTTTATTGTTTCTAAGTTTTGATAATTTTGTGGATCTCAACGCCATTAAGATCTTCTTGAAAAAAAAACCCTGTGCCTACTTTACTAGCTAACGCCTATCATTCTGTTCATCTGAGAAATTTGCATAAAGGAGGAATGATTACCTGTTGCGTCCCTTTGTTATATAAGTGGTTTATTTCTCACTTACCTAAAGCTCATGCTTTTTGGAATGAGGGTTGGTGGTCTCAGAAGGTTATGGCCCTTACTCATTCTGATATTGACTGGTACAGCCGTAGTTACGATGGGATAAAAATCATTGACAGTTGTGGAAGCTTTGGTAACGTACCTCTCCTGGGTACAAGTGGAGGAATCAGCTATAGCCCTGTTCTCATTCGCCGTCAGCTTGGATATCCTTTGAAGGACAAACCAAACAGCGCTCATGTGGAGAATATTTTCTTTAAAGGAAGTTCAGAATTGCAGGGAGAAATTCTAAAAGCTTGGGGACATGTACACAAGAAAGGAAAGGAAGACTTAGGAAAACCTAATTGCGTCTCTCTTGAGCCTTATCTCCAATGGGTCCGAAAGAGAGCTATTCAGCTGAAGATGCCTTATTCTCAGCAGAAACCCATGGTTTTAGAGGAGGAACACACAATGATCTTTATGTCTGAAGAAGAGAAGTTAAAGATTGCTTTGAAGAAATCACAACAAACTGAAGTAGCCTGGAAATACAAGTACCAAGTAGCCATGGAAGAGAATGATGAACTCCGTAGACAACTCCGGGCAAAGGATGAAGAAATGATTTCTTATAAGAAGAGGAAGACACAGGAAGGTTTATCTTCCTCTAGCTCTCAGACAACTCCATGGAAGCTAGTCGTGGACAAACTTATTCTTGAGAAGACTCAGATGGAAGAAGAAATCAAGAAACTCAAAGCAAAAGAAGACTTTTATTTAGAATATTGTCAGCCTTAGGACTTTTGTAAAATGTACTAGATATTTTATAATTCAAATCTTGAAAATCAATGAAATGAAATGATGTTTTGATCTGAGTTCCATGAAACCTTTGCATTTGCATTTTCATTAATTAAACATTCAAGGAACTAAAGATTGTTTTGCAGATATTATAGGATAGATTCTGGAAAGAAAGCAGAGGTTGTGTTCCAAAGACCAAAATTGGAGAACTTGAAGAAACTGGTAAGTTTAGTAGAAGACCCCGAGGCATTCAGAGAGAGGCATGTGAATATGCTGTCTTTGCTAGAAGTTCAAGTATATGAAGAGATGTTATCCGCACTCGTGCAGTTCTATGATTCAACCTATCACTGTTTCACCTTTCCAGACTATCAGTTGCTACCAACCTTGGAAGAATATTCCGCCCTGATGGGAGTAAACGTCACTCCTAGACCATTTTCTGGAAGAGAAGGGACTCCTAATGAAAGAGCAGTTGCAGAGGCCGCGTATTTGGAGGTGAACGAAGTACGATCTTATATGATTGCTAAGGGAGGGTTGTATGGATTTCCAACTATGTTCCTGTATGAAAAAGCTCAGAGCTATGCCTTGTCAAAGAATATTGAAGCATTTGAGGCCATCCTGGTTTTACTAATCTACGCACTGTTCCTATTCCCAATTGCTAATGATTTTGTGGACGCAAATGCAATAAACCTTTTCTTAATCAAAAATCCTGTACCTACCTTGCTGGCTGATACGTACTTTACCATCCACCGAAGGAGCCGTTATGGAGTTGGACGGATTGAGTATTGCACCGTTCTCCTGCACAAGTGGTTTATTTCGCACTTGCCAAAAATTACAGCCCTCTGGGATAAGCAAAATGGGCTCTCATGGACAGAAAAGCTGCTATTGCTCAAACACTCGGATATTAATTGGTATGACCCTATGTATGGAAGGATTGCCATGATCCAAAGCTGTGGAGATTTCCCGAATGTACCGCTTATCAGCGTTAATGGTTGCATCAGCTATAATCCTATTCTGGCTCGTCGGTAGTTGGGGCACCCAATGGAGGATGAACCGGACCCAGACTCTTTGAGAAGATTTTACATTGAAGAAGGGAAGAATCCCGCTTACAGGGCTCGAATTGTGTATGCTTGGCGTTATGTCCACACGAGGGGAGTAACTGCCCTAAGTTACCATGACTCTACTGTTTCAGAATCTTACTTATCATGGGTAAAAGAAGCAGCGTTGAAGATGTTCTATACTCGCTTTGAGCCCGACTCACCCAAACCTACTCTCGTAGAAGAATTGAAAGCTGCTTTGGCCAAAGCTGAAAAAGAAGGAAATACTTGGAGAGATAAGTATTTCAAGGCTATGCAAGAGAAGGAAGAACTTCAAGAGTTGATCTGTCAAGGTGGAAAGAGAAGTCAGCCAGAAGACGAAGGGCCATCCAACCAGAAGATCTAAAACCTTTTGTTTTCTGTTTTATTTCATTATGTATCTGTATTGAAGACTTGTATTTCAGTTTCATAATCGTTATTGTAAAAACTCTCAGTTATTAATCTATGAAGACTTTTGAATTTGCTTATTTCCCCATTGTTATAATTTATGCAAATATTTCTTTGGGTTCCTTGAATGATTAATTTTGCATTTGTTGCACTTTGCATTCATAAGCATCGCATGTGCATGTTCTTGTGTTGTGTCTCATCTCGCTGTCTTGTCTCCAGAGAGAATCACACTGAATCCTCAACACCGATACAACACCCGAGCCCAAGCTCGCCTAAGAATGGAAGGACAGAATTTGGATGTGGACAGGATTGATAATGAACTCGGAGAGCTACGAGGAGGCATGGGGCAGATCATGGAAGCCCTACAAGTCATTCGTGCAAAGTTGGACACTCAAGCCACTGTTGTTTCTGAGATCACTGGCATAGCTGTAGAGCCGATCCCAACGGCAGTCACTGTTGCAAATGTTCCACCATATGGGTTATCGCCTGGTTTTGTACCTCCACCAGTAGTCAATCAACAAACAGTTCCTTTAGGGCCATAAGTTCCTCAAGCTATTCCTACTTACACTCAGCCTTCTGTTCAGGTTCAAGCGCGCCCTGTTTTTCATAATCCTCCACCAGTATAAGAAGGTCTTGATAGGTATGAAGAAGAGAGCGGACAACATGATAAGTTGAAAGAAAGTGTACCCCCAAATGTACCCCCAAATGTCAAAAGTAATCCATTGTCGAACCATGGAGGGGTCAATATGGTAGAAGAAGTGTCAGATGAAAGGATGGTCCGAGATGTGTCAGAGATTAGAACCCTGTTGAGGTTACTTCACGAGAAACTACTGAAAGCAGGATTGATAGAGGATACCCATAATGATTGTGGAAAATGTTCTAGTGATTCTAGAGGGTGTGATGAGGTACGAAGAGGTATACAAAGATTGATCGATGAAGGAATATTACAAGTGTGTAGTAAGGCGAGGAAAGAAGAAGTTTCAGTAATTGAGTCTATTTTTAATTTACCAAAGAAAAGTGAGAAAGTTCCGGTGTTCAAAATGACCAACAAAGGTATGAAGCCTGTTTTCAACAAGTCAGCTATCAATCCACCTCAACTGGTTATTATTCAGAAACCAAGATCGTTTCCTTTTGAAAGCACAAAGGCCGTTCTATGGAAGTATGACATGACTGTGATAGACCGAGGATCAAGGAAGGTTAGTCAGAAAGAGACGGGAAGAGACGACCAAGTGGACGTGACAAACATTGCAGGTACAAGCAAAATGACCCGTAGTGGCCGCATCTATCAACCAAAAATGACAGTAGCTGCTCCAAAAGAGGTTACCCCTGCTGCGACAAAAGAACAAGAGGTACCAGGTACTGAAGGAAACGACGAAGAATTCTTAAGGATTATTCGGAAAAGTGATTACAGGATCATTGATCAGCTTCACCAAACCCCATCAAAGATATCGATCTTGTCTCTCTTGATGAACTCCCCAGCTCACAGAGAGGCTCTGCAGAAGGTATTGAAATAAGCACATGTGACAAAAGACATAACTCTCGGACAATTCGATTCAGTAATAGCCAACATTACAGCCTGTAACACCCTGAGTTTTAGTGATGCTGAGTTGCCGAACGAAGGACGCAATCACAATCATGCATTGCACATATCTGTCAGGTGCCAGGAAGACACAATGGCACGAGTTTTAGTCGATACTGGATCCTCATTGAATGTATTGCCCGCAAGGTCGCTCGCAAGGTTAGCATATGCAGGGGCAGAAATGAAACCAGCATCATTAATTGTGAAAGCTTTTGATGGTTCAAGAAGAACGGTTGTTGGAGAGATAGAATTGCCAATCATGATCGGACCTCATGTGTTCAATATTACATTCCAAGTCATGGACATTAACCCGGCTTATAGTTGTTTGTTGGGACGACCATGGATTCACGCCGCTGGGGCAGTAACTTCCACCTTACATCAGAGAATGAAATTTGTTGTGAATGATAAATTAGTGATTGTACACGGTGAAGAAGACCTAATGGTGAGCAATCTGTCATCGTTCAAGTATATCGAAGCAGATGAGGGCGCGTTAGAAACTTCCTTTCAGGAACTCGAGAGAGCTAATGTAACACCCCACTTCCCAAAACAATTAAAATATTAAACATTATAAATAAACATCAGAGTTTTAACTCCCCAAGTGGGATATCACATTATAAAAATCCAACCATACACTTCCTTAGAAGCTTTTTCATCAAAATGCAGCGGAAAATATTCATTAATAAAATATATCAAGTTATGATACGTTCACAGGAAAACTAAAACAAGTGCAACAGAAATTAACAAAACACCCAAGTCCCGTGCTACGTATCAGAACGCCCTAGACTCGACTGGCACAACATAATCCAAGCTAGCTAAACACCTGGATTGTCTGTACTTCCGAAGAAGCACAGACCACAACAACAACAAAAGGGTGAGAATCACAGTCAATTAATAATGGTATAATAGTACATGAAATAAAAAGCAGAATCTATATAAAGTATGCACATCATCTGGACTCACTGTCCCACCATCAATCACGACATATCATCACGCAACACATGCGCGCACACACACCCCAAGAACGTACGATATCGACTCATTCGTCCGTCAGATTCTCCTAGGAACTCACTCCTTTCGCACTTATAGAGTTACACTACAACTCATCAGACTTTCCTACGAATCTATCACTTATCAGATTCTCCGAGGAATCAAATATAACCAGAATCAAATATAACCATCGCATCAAGCGAGGTTCTGCAGATCCTACACGGGATCAAATATAACCATCGCATCAAGCGAGGTTCTGCAGATCCTACACGGGATCAAATATAACCATCGCATCAAGCGAGGTTCTGCAGATCCTACACGGGATCAAATATAACCATCGCGTCAAGCGAGGTTCTGCAGATCCTACACGGGATCAAATATAACCATCGCATCAAGCGAGGTTCTGCAGATCCTACACGGGATCAAATATAACCATCGCATCAAGCGAGGTTCTGCAGATCCTCCACGGGATCAAATATAACCATCGCATCAAGCGAGGTTCTGCAGATCCTACACGGGATCAAATATAACCATCGCATCAAGCAAGGTTCTGCAGATCTTACACGGGATCTAATATAACCATCACATCAAGCGAGGTTCTGCAGATCCTACACGGGATCAAATATAACCATCGCATCAAGCGAGGTTCTGCAGATCCTACACGGGATCAAATATAACCATCGCATCAAGCGAGGTTCTGCAGATCCTACACGGGATCAAATATAACCATCGCATCAAGCGAGGTTCTGCAGATCCTACACGGGATCAAATATAACCATCGCATCAAGCGAGGTTCTGCAGATCCTACACGGGATCAAATATAACCGTACATCAAGATGCCTTTAATGCAAAATGACTCACAACCTTCCTCTACATGCATATATAACACTATAGTAATAACGTCTAGCCATCCTACCCTAATGAACCCGCCACTAGGAATGATATTACATCATTCTACCCTAGTGCACCCATCAATCACACTTCATTAGGGATAACCGAAATGCACTACAATATTATTTATGCCTCATTAGGAACGATATTACATCATCCTACCCTAATGAGCTCCCAACTAGGAATGATATTACGTCATTCTACCCCAGTGTAATCCACTCCGACACCACTCTCACTACTCAATGCACACATAATCCTATTATCTTCTCATGCATTCATATTATCGTACCGACGAAAACGAACTCAATCATCTCATCATGCAATTGTAGTTAATTAAACAATGCATACATAATCTCCATACGGACACAATCCATAATTCATTGCACAATCTAGGATTCACGCCATTCAGCTACCCACAACACCTCACGAACCAGCATACAAGCTATTAAATCAGAGAAGGGTCGATTGCGACCGGAACCCCAAGCCACAACAACACTCAACAGCAGGGAAAACTCATCCTGCTACGTTCGCTACACGCTCGCCTAGCGAGCTGCTAGCGAGCATTCGCTACCTCCTCGCCTAGCGAACTGTTAGCGAGCACAAATAGAACCTCCAGACATTGCTCGCTACCTCGTTCGCCACGACGAACCCTCAGCGAGCTCTTCGCTACTCCCTTCGCTGTCAGTGAAGGGCACCAAAACCTTACTGTCCCAAGTCTGGGGCCATTCGCTACACGCTCGCCTAGCGAGCTGCTAGCGAGCGTTCGATGTGCCCTCGCCTAGCGAGTTGCTAGCGAGTCGCCTGTGAACAACAACATTCAGTTCTGTCCCGGCACTCCCAAACTCACCGAATCCAACCGATTTAATTCCTACTTGTTCTAATAACCTTAGCCTAACATTCCTCGACTAAACTTAACCACTCATTCTCATTTTCAACCGTTAAAACTCGGTTTCTACCGATTAAACCAACTTCCGCCCTAAAAGGCAAGTTGTAGAAAATCTACCAATCGATCCGAAATAATCCAAAAAAATCATACATGATTATACACAAGGATAGAATAATAAAGTTTCACACCCTTATCTTGATTAATCGGAGCTAGAAGCGGATCTTGAGCTTTCCAAGCTTTTTCCTCTTCTCCTCCTCTTTTCTCCTTTTCCTCTTTCTTTCTCTTCTATTTCTCTCCTCTTTTCTTTCCATCCCCCCTTTTCTTTTCTCTTCCACTTTCCCTATATATTTCTTTCCATTGAATTCCTCTCTCAAATCATCTATCAATCCATTTAAACAATCATCAAATAATTAGAATAATCCCAATAAATCAATTATTTAACACAAATAATTAGTCATTGAAAATTGGGTCATTACAGCTAATGCGGTGATGTTGGAAGAAACAGCGGCTAAGAGTGGTCCGTCTTTTGCATCCACTCGGAGCATCAAGTCTACACTGGAAGAAGGCACTCCTGCAGGTTGGGGAGAGATTATCGAAGTAAAACCAAAGATGGATTGCCGAGGGTTGGGTTACAAACCGACTCATGATGAAGCACCAACACATGACAAGGGACATCCAAAGAGTATGCAAGAAGTATTCATCAGTGGAGGTTTCCAAGTCAGTGCTGTGGAAGAAGATTTTAAAGATGAAGACCTGGAACAACTAGTGTATCATTGCAACACTGCCTTGAGCAACTGGGAAGCTATTGAGATTCCTTTGGTTTTCCCTGAGTCAAAGTAATTTGTTTATCTTTCTTTTCTTGTTGTTGTTTTGAATCTCCATAGCCATGCCTAAGGCTATAGGAATGTTTTGTAAGGGCCCCGAGCTTTCAAGAAAATCAATGAAAATGAATTATTTTGTTAGTTTCCTTGTGTTATTTCCTTTACTGCTTTTGCTTTCATTTAAAAAAAATGAAAAATGGCAATCTTAAAAAACCAAAACAAATTTCTCTTTTGTGTGCTGCATTTGTCTTTGTGTGTTTTAATAAATTAAGCCATTCCAACGTGCAGTGATGTCCTAAAACCCATTGAATCCCACGACTTTCCATTCCCTCCTGACTTTGATTCATCAATATACCAAGCTGAAGATGAGGATGAAGATTTCGAAATCCCTGATGAACTGGTAAAATTGGCACACCATGAGTATGCAGAGCTTCAACCCTACAAAGAACAGATAGAAGTCATTAATCTTGGCACCGAAGAAGACAAGAAAGAAGTCAAGATTGGGGCAGCTCTAAGGGCAGAAGTCAAACAGCAACTAGAAGAACTTTTGAAAGAATATGTGGATGTATTTGCTTGGTCATACCAGGATATGCCAGGTCTAGACACTAACATAGTGGTTCACAAGTTACCGCTTCGACCAGAATGCCCACCGGTTAAACAAAAGCTCCGAAGAACAAGACCTGACATGGCTCTCAAGATTCGAGATGAGGTGAAAAAATAGATTGACGTCGGGTTCTTAGCAGTGTCCAAATACCCTGAATGGGTAGCCAATATTGTACCTGTGCCGAAAAAGGATGGGAAAGTCAGAATGTGTGTGGATTACAGGAACCTAAACAAGGCCAGTTCGAAGGATGATTTCCCTTTACCACATATCGACACGTTGGTGGATAATACTGCTCATTTTGCAGTTTTCTCATTTATGGATGGGTTCTCCGGTTACAATCAGATTAAGATGGATCCCGATGACATGGAAAAAACTACTTTCATTACTTCGTGGGGAACTTACTGTTACAAAGTTATGCCTTTCGGTCTGAAGAACGCAGGTGCTACTTATCAAAGGGCCATGGTAACTTTATTTCATGATATGATGCACAAGGAGATAGAGGTATATGTTGATGACATGATAGCCAAATCTCAAAGCGAGGAGGACCATTTGGAACATCTTGTGAAACTATTTAAGAGACTCAAAAAATATCAGTTGAGACTGAATCAAGCCAAGTGTACCTTTGGAGTAAGATCTGGGAAGTTACTCGGTTTCATTGTCAGTCACCGAGGGATTGAGGTAGATCCAGATAAAGTCCGAGCCATTCAAGACATGCCAGCTCCACAAACAGAAAAGCAAGTCAGAGGTTTTCTTGGAAGACTGAACTACATATCCAAATTTATTTCCAATATGACTCCTACTTACGAGCCCATCTTTAAATTATTACGCAAAGACCAGACGGTTGTTTGGAATGCAGACTGTCAGCAGGCATTTGATAAGATCAAGGGCTATCTTCAAGAGCCTCCAATATTAATACCACCGGTTCCGGGAAGACCTCTCTTCATGTATTTGACAGTGCTTGAGAATTCAATGGGTTGTGCGTTAGGTCAGCAGGATGAGTCTGGACGAAAAGAACATGCTATCTATTATTTGAGTAAGAAGTTTACTGATTGTGAAAGCTGATACTCGCTTCTGGAGAAAACTTATTGTGCTTTGGCATGGGTGACCAAACGTTTGAGGCAGTACATGATTTGTCATACCACTTTGTTGATTTCAAAAATGGATCCAATAAAGTATATTTTTGAGAAGCCTGCTCAGACTGGAAGACTCGCCCGTTGGCATATGTTATTATCAGAATACGACATCCAGTACGTAGCTCAGAAGTCTATCAAAGGTAGTGTTTTGTCAGAATATCTTGCAGATCAACCAGTGGAAGATTATGAGCCTCTCAAATTTGATTTCCCAGATGAAGACATTGTGTTAGTAAAAGATTGTGAAGAATCAAGTCTTGATGAGGGTCTACCGGAAGGTGTTTGGTGGAAAATGATGTTCGATGGTTCCTCCAACTACAGTGGGCATGGCGTAGGCGCCGTTTTAATGAATCCGGAAGGTGGTTACACTCCATTCACAGCCAGGTTGGATTTTGACTGCACAAACAATATCGCCGAATATGAAGCCTGCATTCTCAGCCTCGAGGCAGCTATTGACCTCAAAATCAAACTTCTTGAAGTCAGTAGGGATTCAGCTTTGGTTATTTATCAGGTTACTGGAGAATGGGAAACTAGACATGAGAATTTGATCCCTTATAGAGCCTATATTGTCAAGATGATGGAGTGTTTCGATGAAATCACTTTCAAGCATGTTCCGAGATCTGAGAATCACATCGCCGATGCCCTAGCCATGTTAGCCTCAATGTGGAAATTCAGGGATGTCAATGATGCCACTCTCATCCGAATCGAACGCAAGACTGAGCCCGCCTACTGTCAGATGGTTGAAGAAGAAACTGATGATAAGCCATGGTTCTATGACATAAAGAATTACCTGTCCAAACAAGAGTATCCAGTAGATGCTACGTCACTTGACAAGAAAACTCTGAGACGATTAGCATCAAAGTTCTTCCTCAGTAATGATGTGCTCTACAAAAGGAATCATGATATGGTCCTGCTTAGATATGTCGACAAACGAGAAGCAGAGTTGTTAATGCAAGATGTTCACGAAGGAATGTTCGGTACTCATGCAAATGGATATGCTATGTCCAAAAAGATTTTGAGGGCTGGTTATTATTGGTTGACCTTAGAAACTGACTGTATTCAATATGCCAGAAAATGTCACAAGTGTCAGATTTATGCGGACAAGATGCGTGTACCTCCGACATTGCTAAATGTGTTGTCATCACCTTGGCCTTTCTCTATGTGGGGCATCGATATGATTGGGGAAATTGAACCAAAAGCTTCTAACGGACACCGATTTATTCTGGTTGCTATTGACTATTTCACAAAGTGGGTTGAAGCCGTATCCTACACTAATGTTACTCGGCAGGTGGTGGCTTGTTTCATAAAAAAGGAGATTATCTGTCGTTACGGAATTCCGAGCCGAATCATAACGGACAATGGTACTAATTTGAACAACAAAGTCATGAAAGAGTTGTGCGATGACTTCAAAATTGAACATCACAATTCTTCTCCTTATCGTCCCAAGATGAATGGGGCTGTAGAAGCTGCAAATAAAAACATAAAAAAGATTTCGCAAAAGATGGTGAAAACATACAAAGATTGGAATGAGATGCTGCCATTCGCCTTGCATGGATACAGAACGTCCGTCTGCACTTCAACAGGGGCAACCCCTTTTTATTTGGTATATGGAATGGATGCAGTACTTCCTATTGAGGTAGAGATACTTTCTTTGAGAGTCATAATGGAAACCAAGCTTGAAGAAGCAGAATGGGTGAGAGAAGGGTTTGATCAGTTGAATCTTATCGATGAAAAGCGCATGTCTGCAATGTCTCATGGTCAGTTATATCAGAGGAGGATCAAGAGAACTTTTGACAAGAAAGTTCGTGTCTTAGAATTCCGAGAAGGGGAACTTGTACTCAAAAAGATTTTACCAGTTCATAAAGATGCACGGGGAAAATGGATGCCTAACTATGACGGCCCGTTTATTGTGAAAACCGTCTTCTCAGGAGGCTCACTAATTCTCACCACCATGGATGGAGAGCAACTTACTCATCCAGTGAATTCTGATGCAGTACGAAAATATTACGCCTAAAAAGAACCCGATAAGTTAAAAACTCAAAAGAGCGACTTATGCAAAAGTTAGGGTTGAAGAAAAAGAAAAGAAAAGAGAAAAAAAGGAGAAAAAGAAAAATAAGAGCTCGCTAAGTTGAAAACCCGAAAGGGTGGCTTAGGCAAAAATGAGCGTCCCGGTGGATTGAAAACCCGAAAGGGCGGTCCAGGCAAAAGTTAGGGACAAAGGCGTTTCACTACGTTAGATGAGTTGTCACTAACGTAGAAGATCCTACAAGAATTCACTCCAACCGCTCTCGTCAGAAGCAAGGATTTTGGGGATTTTAGTCTTTAGGGATAGTTAGGTCATGGGATTCAATGTAACCTGGTCCACTTTGCCATTTTTCACTTGTAAAATTTCTATGGAATTTTGTCATTTGCAAGATTTCATCCTTGAATAAAATCAGTTTTGAGCCATTCTTTCCTTTGCAACTTTATCATTTCCTTTATTTTCTTTGTTATTCAAAATGTTGTTCGTTGATCAACGATAGTTTTGAAAGCATTAAGGTCAAATTATTTGAATAAAACTTGGAAATATTAACAAACGTAAAAACTACAACTCATGGAAAGTCGAGGAAAATCATACTTCCCTGAAACCTCAGGGTAGCGGAAGCTTTGATATGCAATGCAATTACATTCCCAAATGAAGTGTAAGCAAGTCGAGCTGCTGAGTTTCCTTTGATCATGTGTAGGGTATCAAACTTTGAAGACTGTTTTCTCAGGGAACTTCTTATGATGATGTGAAGACTCATCCCAGTAGAAGATGTCTGGGCACTTGAATTTACTTTGTCATCTCTGAATAGCTTGTTTAAAGCTCTGTTCCCCTATTTAGAATGGATCTATTTTTCAAAACTACATACACCTTTCAGCCTGGGTTCAGTGTGATTCATTTTGTCTCTCGAGTTCGGTGTGCTATCTGTCGATCCCCCGTGAATGACCGATCACTGATAGTGAACTTCCGCCTAAAAGTCCAGTCGTAACCGGCATTGTTTTAGAAGCCAATCGTTATTGGTAGTTCTTTAGTCATCACCATATTTCTTGTTAAGACCATTCGCAAATGGCATTTCCTTAAAATCCACTCGTTGGTATCTTTTGATTCGGTCGTCAGCACTTTCTCCATTGAAGTCCAGTCATAACTAGTAGCGTTTGAAATCCAATCGTTATTGGTTTTGTTGTGGTCATCACCATGCTTTCCTTTGAGGTCCAGTCGTAACTGGCCTTGTCTTAACTCCACTCGTTAATACCTTTTGTTTCGGTTGTTACCAACCTTTTCCCTCTAAAGTCTAGTCGTCACTAGCAAATCCCCTATGAAGTCTGGTTGTTACTAGTTTATTTTCTGTTTAAACCTAGTCGTAACTGGCAGATGTTCGAAATCCAATTGTCATTGGTGTCTTGTTGGACGTTACCAACTAACTCCATGGAAGTCCAGTCGTAACTGGCGTCATTTGAAATCCAATCGTTATTGGTATCTTTTGGTTTGGTCATTACCAACCTCCCCAGCTAAAGCCAAGTAGCATGTTAATATTCTCGTAACCACATATGTTGGTATACCCTGATTTGGTCGTCACCATGTTTTTTTTCAAAGTCCAGTCGTAACTGGCATCACTTGAAACCCAATCGTCATTGGTACCCGGACTTGGTCGTTATTAATCCCTTTAAAGTCCAGTAGTTACTGGCACTGCTTGAAATTTGGTCATCACCAATTTCCCCAGTCGAAATCTTACGTGTTATCGAATGGATTTGAGAAATATCATTTGTTATTACCCCCGGTTGGTCGTCACCATTACCTACGGAAAGTCTAGTGGTTACTAGCACTGTTTGAGCCACTTGTTAAAACTGGGTGACATCATTTTCCCCAGCGAGACCTTTTTTCCAGACAAGTCTCGGAGATCTAGTCGTCACTAGTATCCCCAATATGTTTTGTCTTTGTTTCTAGTCCATTCCTGAAGATCCCGTTTGAACTCTTCACTATAGGAAGCTCCTCATCTAATCATCCCCAGTGAGGTTCGTGTTTTAAGTTCCCCAGTAAAAAGTCGCTCTTGTCCCTGGTGGAAATCTACCTTTTTCCCCGGTGAAGTGTTTGCTTTTCCCCAGTAAGATTTTCATCTTCATTAGACTTTGCGTATCCTCATGTGAAAGTTTTCCTCTCAGTTACCATTAGTCATGTTTGAAGTATTGATTGTTATATCGCAGTTTCCCCAGTGTCGGATCCACAATGCCAGGTCCCCGCGAGTAGTTACTCGTTGTTTTGTTTTTCTATCTTCTGCATATGTCTTGCATCCAAGCATCATGAAGCATCATTTAGAATTCATGGCATACCATGACCTGTCCTTTTGCATATCATCGGATTTAAGGGACACAATTTTCGGTTTTCTATATTTAAATACCTTTCACTACGATTCTACGAGGATCATCATCTCTCGGTTCCATCTAGTGAAGATATTTAAATAGGGGCAACTGTTGCAGCCAAAAATTTTGCCCCTTAGATTCTCATTATCATTTTAGGAGCATACTCATGAATTATCTAACCCTAACCCAGTGCAAGTTTGTCTTTGTCAAATTACAGATGAATCAGAGTTTTGTACAATCAAATCAAAGCTTCAGGGTTTGAGATCAATCAAAATTTTAGGCTAATTCAATCATGAAACAAGATCAAGGGTATCATATAATGACAATTGAGAATCCAATTTGAGGTTGTTACCCCAGAATCCAAAGTAGTGTATTTCAGGGCACCCGATTAGGGTTTTTGACCTGTAAAAGTCAACTATAGTTTGACTTTGATGTTGGAAGGTATTTTAATGGTGAGATTATGATCCATGAAGTTTATATAGCTTAATAAAGTTCATTCAAGAAGTTTCAAAGTCTCAGGAGGTCCAGAATGTCAACAAGCCACTCGGTAGTCACCGATCGGTCGTACGGTTGACCGAGAAGTCAACTCTTCAATTTTTAAGAATTGGACTTCAAGTTGTGAAAGAAAATTGTTCCTTATGTCATATTAGACTTTCATATCAATTTTCATGACCATTGGATCAAGGATGAAGGAGTAATCGAAAAATCGGGAAATTAGGGTTTTGAAAGGGGCTAAACCATAACTCCTTAACCACACATCCAATTGAGTTGGTTCAAATCTCATTTGGAAGCTCTTGACAAGTTCTACAAAAGTCCCTCATTGGTGCATGATCAGAAAATGCATAGATTTGGAGTTATGATCAAATTCATTTCTAGAAGGGAAAAAGACTTAGAGAAATTTCACTTTTAAGTTCATTTTTTAGCAACTTTGGGAGACTTTTTGGCCAAGTTCATTTGGGAAATTGAAACTCATGAAAACATGAATTTTTTAGAGCTATTTGAGGGCTTTCTAAAAAGTACTAGCACATCTCAAAAGGATTTGTGAGCTGAAAGTTATGGTCATGGCAAGTTGGTGGTTTTCCACTTTAGTCCCACATTGTCAAAATTCAAGAATTCATTCTTTCATCAAAATTGACCAAACTGAGCTGGTGAATCATGTTGTATCTGATATGTAGGGAATTTGTAGCATGAAAAACAAAGGAATTATGCAGAAGAGAAGAAAAGCCAAGCTTACAAGTTGCCTTGTAAGTGGCTTTGCAACTTGCATCCAAAAGTGAAAAAGTAAGCATGAGGTGTAAAGCAATTATGCCACAGCCATCAAGCTACACCCTATAAACTGCATTTAACCCCTTCAAAACCATCATGAAGCTTGACTTTGAGCTTGCCTTGCAGCCAAGGAAACCCTCTTGTGTAGGTTTGATCTAAAAAGTGAAAAACCTTTCTTCAAAGTGAAGAAATCTTCAAATCTGCCCCAAGCCACTTCCTTGCCTATAAATAGAGCCCTCACCACTTCATTTCCTACACGATATCAATCCTAAAAACCAGAGAAATTGAAAGCTTTCACTATTTCCACTCCTTGCTTCAAAAATCACAAAGTCACTTTTTCACTAAAACACCAAAAATCTGTCTTGCTACCAAGGCTGCCAAACTCAATTCTCTACATTCCAACACCCCAACAATCATCCACACAATCTCTAAATATGATATAGAAGGTGTTCCAACCTTTGCATCACTCAAAAACATCACCATTCAAAAAGTCAACTTCATCACCAAGTTACTTTGACCAAAAGCCACAAAATCAGCCATATCTTGTTCCATACATTTCCTTGGTGTTCTAATCATCCTAACACCTCTCATATACCATTCCTCAACTGCCTAAAGTGTTAAATATCATTGGTGGAGTTTATTTCTCCAACTGTCACAAGGATTGGATTCTTGCTTCAAAAAGAAAAAAGTTTCAAAGCTAGTGTTATTTGGAAGTTCCTCTGGGTTTCTTGGTGTCCTAATCTACTCAATATAGTCTACTAGAGGTATGTAAACAATTCATTTTTGCTTTACATCATAGTTTCATGATTTTACATTTTGAGTTCATTATGTGAAAACTATGTCATGTGTATGTTTCATGCCAAAATTCTGTCATGACTGAACAACAGCCCTTTGTTGATTTGAATCATATTTGAAATCATAATCATGATATGTGTGTATGGTTGTTTGGAACTAACTGCATCTGTTTTGCTTCATCATTCATAAAGTGCCACACTTTGCATTTTAGTGCCATAGATATGTCATCTTTGGTTAAAAGGATAAAGTTGGTTTAAGTTTGAGTTTAGAATCATCTATTTGTGCATATATGACTTGTGTGTGCAACTGTTTTGGTTTAAACATGATCAGACGATGGTTTGAATATTTCCATGAATGTACAAGGCATAACACCATAGCTTGCATATCATTTTATCATAACAGATTGTTTTGCTTCATTTTTGTTGCTTGAATACACTTACCTACATGTATATGACTGATGTGTGCATGTAGTTTGGTCCAAACATGCTTGGAATCTGATTTGAGTTTTTCATGTATGCATAAAACACAATACAACAACTTACATGCTATTATTCAAAACAGACTGTTTCAAATTGGCTCTTGTGCAGGAACACACCTATTTTTATATGTGAAGTGTGTATGTAAGATTAATTTGATGGATTATGTCTCAAAACATGAACTGCCCAATTCTGTTGCACTTCACACACACACAATTGCACATTGAGTACCATTTTCCATGACAGCTTGTGTTTAACTTCAAAATGTGTTTTGTGCCACTAAATATCATGATTATGAGGTGTGTGTGTGATTAAACTGACTTGAAATCATTTTTAATTGAAAATAAGCATGTTCATGCATTTCACAAACACTAAAATGCATTTTGAAAACCATATCTTACCATAGGCTCTTTTTGATCTCAAATTGTTTTCAAACTCACTCAAAATCATGTACATATGCTGTGTGTGTGATTAATTGGATCATATTATGCATAGAACTAGAACTTCATCTCATCATGCCTCATGTCTTGACAATTTGCATTTTGGGAGTCATTTTTCATATCAGCCTTCTGCCAACTCATTTTGATGTTCAAATTCACTTAATGTCATGTATATGTGATGTGTGTATACTTGGTTTGATCTACAAATACCTTGAACTGAAATTGAACATTTTCATACACTTTCACCAACACAATTGCACATGAAACATCATATTTCACAACAGCTAGTTTTAAGCTATAAATTGTGTTCAATCTCATCTTATATCTTATATACAATGTGTGTGTGTGATTAAAATGACTTGAAACTGTCTTAAACTGAATTGGCACATGATCATGCATCTCACAAAACACAAGCCTACACTTGACATGTCATTTTTCATAACAGTTTGCCTTGAGTTTGTTTTAGGTGTTAGGATGCCTCATAAGCATTTATATGAGATGTGTGTATGTTTAGTTTGATGAAAAACCAACTGTAACATGAATTGCCCATTTCCATGCATTTCACACATACACACTTGCATATTGGTCACCACTTTTCACACTAGTCCATTTTGAACCTTATCTTTTGATTGAAATCATCCAATACCATATGTGGGAGCTATGTGTGTGATTTATTTGTGTTGAAATGCATTAAAACATAAACTGGACTTCATCATGCCTCTTACTTGCTAATATTGCAACCCATATGTAATTTTAGATCACAACCTGTTTAGGATCTATCTTTTTGCCCACAACCATTCATCAGTGCATTTGTAATAAGTGTATATGGTTTGTTGAATTTGAAACTGGCTGGTATGAGAGATTTACATCAAATTGCATTTTCAAACAATCAAAAGCAACTTCTATCGGGTTTTTAATTGGAGGATGAATTTTTAAAAACTGAAACCACCATCATATTCCTCATGAAAAATCCTTCAAGTTACACTAAAATTTTGTCAAAAAAGATGAAGATTTGAGAAAGTTATGCCCAAAATGCAAATCATGATTCTTGCCTTGTTTTTATGCCCAACTGGTTTTGAAACACGCCCTATGTATTTATGGGATGGCTTCCATCAATGGATGTATAGCCACCCTAGTGGTAAGACCATATGCCTAAAACACGCCTTGCAAGCCTTGAACCTGGGTTCGACCCCTGAGGAGGGCAACCCTTTTGATTAATTTTGTCATTTTTTTACCAATCTTTGAAAAATCATATCTCTCTCAATTTTAATCATTTTTCACCCATTCTTTTTGCATTGTGTTCATCTTGATGTCTACTTTCATGTCATATTTTTTATTTTCATGTGTGCATATGTTTTCATCACTTTTGACTATGTGCAAGTTGTGTACTTTCTGTGATCGTTTTGACAGATGCAGATGAATTTTTCTCTTGATGTACTTGTGATTTTTTGTAATACTTGCTTGTATTCATATCCTTAAATGTTAGTTAACATGCTAGGATTTTATTTTTGGTTGTTACCATGTTTATTTTGTCCCCTATGTTAAATTTAATTGAACTCGACCTGTCGTCACAGTTCCTGTTAATTCATCTGCTTTGATTGTCATTAATGCACCTTCATCCTTATCATTCCACATGTTTATTTAATGGTTGTCACCATGAATGCATCTTTATTATGTTGTTAATTTTCTTGTTGTTTTCTTTCCCCAAGTGATGAAGCTTGTTAGCTCTCATCCAGTTGCCTCTCCTGTCTACCTCCAAAGGAAAAGTCTGTCCATTTGACCCTCATGTCATGGATACATCCCTCATCCCTCTCTTGACTTTTTCTTTTAAGTCAATTTAACCCTAGTTTAGAAGCCATTAGACTTTGCTTGAAGTCTAAAAAACCCACCTGTACTAGGAGTGCTCTTCAACTAGAACTCTAGGAAAGAGTTTGTCAACTCTGTGTATGAATCATTGTCATGATTTCTTACTTCCCCTTTTGAATATTACAACTTAGATTAGGGAGTTTTGTCAAACTCCACACAAACATTGTCATGTTTGTTTCCCCTTGAACCTTGATCATAATCAAGTGTTCTTCTTCCCTTGAGAGGCGAACTACGATTGCTCTGATTCTATCCTAGTTAGGATACGTAGGCAGAAGATGCGACGTCTTTGCGAGCAAACTTAGAAAACCAATTAGGTCTTACTTATCTTTACACTCAACTTCTTTTCCCAATCCATAATACATTTTTACAAACTTAGCAAACAATCAAACAAAAGGTTCCTGTAGAGTACTACAGATGCTTAGGGTGCTAACACCTTCCCTAGGTATAACCAACCCCCGATCCCCGAATCTCTTAAGCGTTGTCGTTACATCGCGAAAAAATGTTTTTCTTTCTTTAGACTTTTCCTTTGGATAAAATAAAGTTTGGTTGTAAAAGAATTAAGATTCAAGTTAATTTAATAGCTTGATATCCAATTTTCACTGCAACAGAAATGGCGACTTCACTAGGGAATTTGCTTTGAGGGTTTAGCCTATCTTGTTTGATTACTTGCTTATTTGTGAATGCTTGTAAATATGTACATATGTGCTCTGTTGGATCTTGGGAACTTTGAGTGGTGAGACAACATTATACCCGTGTTTGAGCGTACTTATGATAGGATGGTGGTATATTCAAGGAAACTTATAGGGAGTTGATTCCCGACCAGGTTGACTTGAGAAAACCTCCGCTCAGTAGAGGCCTTTCTGAGAGTTAGTATTGTTGATCGAGTATTCGTGAAAACAATGCTACTTTCTACATGGGAGCATGTGATGCTGAGGACCTTTAGATTACCTTTTCCCCACTATGGCTTTATTAGGATGTAGTGCGGTGACTATAAGGAAGTAATTCCAAAGTAGTTGATACGCGATACTACACTTGGACGAGACTATCTTGAGAATATTATCGACCACCAAGTATTTGGGAAATTGATAATATCTGAAAGATGGGTCGAGGACTCTGGAAACCATTTTTAGAACCTTGCTCTACAGTTTTGAAGGCCTTAGTACATACCTTTGGGGTGGGTAGACCTTGACTCCTTACTCATGTTCTCCAAACGAAAACCTTTATCTGTTTATCCATGTGTATATGTGAATCTATGCTTACCTGTGTTTGTGCATTCATGCATTCATGAACATCATATCATAAAAGTTTCATGGAACTCATATCTCTTGTTTGTAAACATTAGGATCATCATGGATAATGGAAAAAAGAAAACTATGAAGTACACTTACAAAAGTCCTAACTTGGATGACATAGAAAGGTTGAACACTTTGATAACAGATCTAGAAGGATTCAAGAGCAAGTATGGGAACTTATTGTCATTGTTAAAGGTAAAAAAGAAGATGGATCTGGGACTTCTCTCCACACTTCTCCAGTTTTATGATCCACTCTATCATTGTTTCACTTTTCCTGATTACCAGCTGGTACCTACACTTGAGGAATATTCTTGCTTGATTGGTTTACCTATTCTTGAAGACTCTCCTTTTCCAGTCATGGAGAAGGACCCTAAGGAAGAAGAAATTACTAAAGCTACGTGTTTGGGATTGGTGGATATTCAGAAAAATATGGTTACTAAAGGAGGAGTATTTGGTTTGACTGCCGAGTTCTTGGTTGGGAAAGCACAATACTATGCTGATCATTTGAGTATGGATGCATTTGAAGCTATCTTTGCCTTTCTCATTTATGGGATTTTATTGTTTCCAAGTTTTGATAATTTTGTGGATCTCAACGCCATTAAGATCTTCTTGAAAAAAAAACCCGTGCCTACTTTACTAGCTAACGCCTATCATTCTGTTCATCTGAGAAATTTGCATAAAGGAGGAATGATTACCTGTTGCGTACCTTTGTTATGTAAGTGGTTTATTTCTCACTTACCTAAAGCTCATGCTTTTTGGAAGGAGGGTTGATGGTCTCAGAAGGTTATGGCCCATACTCATTCGATATTGACTGGTACAGCCGTAGTTACGATGGGATAAAAATGATTGACAGTTGTGGAAGCTTTGGTAACGTACCTCTCCTGGGTACAAGTGGAGGAATCAGCTATAGCCCTATTCTCGCTCGCCGTCAGCTTGGATATCCTTTGAAGGACAAACCAAACAGCGCTCATGTGGAGAATATTTTCTTTAAAGGAAGTTCATAATTGAAGGGAGAAATTCTAAAAGCTTGGGGACATGTACACAAGAAAGGAAAGGAAGACTTAGGGAAACCTAATTGCGTCTCTCTTGAGCCTTATCTCCAATGGGTCCGAAAGAGAGCTATTCAGCTAAAGATGCCTTATTCTCAGCAGAAACCCATGGTTTTAGAGGAGGAACACACAATGATCTTTATGTCTGAAGAAGAGAAGTTAAAGATTGCTTTGAGGAAATCACAACAAACTGAAGTAGCCTGGAAATACAAGTACCAAGTAGCCATGGAAGAGAATGATGAACTCCGTAGACAACTCCGGGCAAAGGATGAAGAAATGATTGCTTATAAGAAGAGGAAGACACATGAAGGTTTATCTTCCTCCAACTCTCAGACAACTCCATGGAAACTAGTCGTGGACAAACTTATTCTTGAGAAGACTTAGATGGAAGAAGAAATCAAGAAACTCAAAGCAAAAGAAGACTTTTATTTAGAATACTGTCAGCCTTAGGACTTTTGTAAAATGTACTAGATATTTTGTAATTCAAATCTTGAAAATCAATGAAATGAAATGATGTTTTGATCTGAGTTCCATGAAACCTTTGCATTTGCATTTTCATTAATTAAACATTCAAGGAACTAAAGATTGTTTTGCAGATATTATAGGATAGATTCTGGAAAGAAAGTAGAGGTTGTGTTCCAAAGACCAAAATTGGAGAACTTGAAGAAACTGGTAAGTTTAGTAGAAGACCCCGAGGCATTCAGAGAGAGGCATGGGAATATGCTGTCTTTGCTAGAAGTTCAAGTATATGAAGAGATGTTATCCACACTCGTGCGGTTCTATGATTCAACCTATCACTGTTTCACCTTTCCAGACTATCAGTTGCTACCAACCTTGGAAGAATATTCCGCCCTGATGGGAGTAAACGTCACTCCTAGACCATTTTCTGGAAGAGAAGGGACTCCTAATAAAAGAGCAGTTGCAGAGGCCGCGTATTTGGAGGTGGACGAGGTACGATCTTATATGATTGCTAAGGGAGGGTTGTATGGATTTCCATCTATGTTCCTGTATGAAAAAGCTCAGAGCTATGCCTTGTCAAAGAATATTGAAGCATTTGAGGCCATCTTGGTTTTACTAATCTACGCACTGTTCCTATTCCCAATTGCTAATGATTTTGTGGACGCAAATGCAATCAACCTTTTCTTAATCAAAAATCCTGTACCTACCTTGCTGGCTGATACGTACTTTACCATCCACCGAAGGAGCCGTTATGGAGTTGGACGGATTGAGTGTTGCACCGTTCTCCTGCACAAGTGGTTTATTTCGCACTTGCCAAAAATTCCAGCCCTCTGGGATAAGCAAAATGGGCTCTCATGGACAGAAAAGCTGCTATTGCTCAAACACTCGGATATTAATTGGTATGACCCTATGTATGGAGGGATTGCCATGATCCAAAGCTGTGGAGATTTCCCGAATGTACCGCTTATCAGCGTTAATGGTTGCATCAACTATAATCCTATTCTGGCTCGTCGGCAGTTGGGGCACCCAATGGAGGATGAACCGGACCCAGACTTTTTGAGAAGATTTTACATTGAAGAAGGGGAGAATCCCGCTTACAGGGCTCGAATTGTGTATGCTTGGCGTTATGTCCACACGAGGGGAGTAACTGCCCTAAGTTACCACGACTCTACTATTTCGGAATCTTACTTATCATGGGTAAAAGAAGCAGCGTTGGAGATGTTTTATACTCGCTTTGAGCCCGACTCACCCAAAGCTACTCTCGTAGAAGAATTGAAAGCTGCTTTGGCAAAAGCTGAAAAAGAAGGAAATACTTGGAGAGATAAGTATTTCAAGGCTATGCAAGAGAAGGAAGAACTTCAAGAGTTGATCCATCAAGGTGGAAAGAGAAGTCAGCCAGAAGACGAAGGGCCATCCAACCAGAAGATCTAAAATCCTTTTGTTTTCTGTTTTATTTCATTATGTATCTGTATTGAAGACTTATATTTCAGTTTCAGAATCGTTATTGTAAAAACTCTCAGTTATTAATCTATGAGGACTTTTGAATTTGCTTATTTCCCCATTGTTATAATTTATGCAAATATTTCTTTGGGTTCCTTGAATGATTAATTTTGTATTTGTTGCACTTTGCATTCATAAGCATCGCATGTGCATGTTCTTGTGTTGTGTCTCATCTCGCTGTCTTGTGTCCAGAGAGAATCACACTGAATCCTCAACACCGATACAACACCCGAGCCCAAGCTCGCCTAAGAATGGAAGGACAAAATTTGGATGTGGACAGGATTGATAATGAACTCGGAGAGCTACGAGGAGGCATGGGGCAGATCATGGAAGCCCTACAAGTCATTCGTGCAAAGTTGGACACTCAAGCCACTGTTGTTTCTGAGATCACTGGCATAGTTGTAGAGCCGATCCCAACGGCAGTCACTGTTGCAAATGTTCCACCATATGGGTTATCGCCTGGTTTTGTACCTCCACCAGTAGTCAATCAACAAACAGTTCCTTTAGGGCCATAAGTTCCTCAAGCTATTCCTACTTACACTCAGCCTTCTGTTCAGGTTCAAGCGCGCCCTGTTTTTCATAATCCTCCACCAGTATAAGAAGGTCTTGATGGGTATGAAGAAGAGAGCGGACAACATGATAAGTTGAAAGAAAGTGTAGAGACTATCGGAAGGAAAGTCAGAGCAATGGAAGGGAATGACATCTTTGGTACTGATGCCAGAGATATGTGCTTAGTGTCTGGATTGGTAATTCCGCCGAAATTCAAAGTTCCCAATTTTGATCAGTATTCTGGGGCTACTTGTCCTCGAACGCATCTAATTATGTATTACCGAAGAATGGCCGCTCACGTGGAAGATGACAAGTTAATGATTCACTGTTTCCAAGATAGTCTGAAAGGAGCTCCTGCTAAATGGTATTTGGGCTTGGATCAGTCTCGTATTCATAGTTTCCAAGACTTGGTTGATGCTTTTGTAAAACATTACAAGTATAACATGGATTTAGCCCCTGATATAAGATAGTTACTGAGTATGTCACAGAAGAGTTCGGAATCTTTCAAAGAGTATGCACAAAGGTGGAGGGAAACTGCCACTCAGGTAGAACCTCCTTTGAGTGAAAAAGAGTTAACAGATTGGTTCGTCGACACGGTGAGACCGGAGTTTTATGAGAAGATGATCAGTAGTGTAACCGCAAGTTTTTCTGATATAGTAGCAGTGGGGGTGAGAGTGGAGTTAGGAATGAAGAATGGGAAGGTGGCTAGCAGTTCCAGCAGTTCTGGTAACAACAATGTCAAGAAGCTCAGCAGTAACTTCCATAAAAAGAAGGAAGGGGAGACAAATGCAGTAACTGTGGGAAGAAAGAGTCACACCTGGAGACCACCTTACCAACAATATCAACAGAGTTATGTTCAACAACCTCAGCAAGGCTTTGTTCAGCAACCTCAAGCGAGTTATGTTCAGCAATCCTAGGAGCAACGACCAATGTATCCGTTGCAGTATGCCCAACAACCTTATGTGACAGTTGTAACTCTGGCTTTCAGTCATCCTGTTCCCAGTTATCAGACAGTGCATCCAGCACCTGTATATCAGCCAATTCAATAAGGGTATCAACGAGCGCCCAACGCTCCACACTATCAACAACATCATCAGCCTAGAGCTCAGGCACCCAGACAAAACTACCAGAATCGGAGACCGACAATAAAACCTCCACTTCCTCAGATACCGATGACTTATATAGAGTTGTACCCCTCCTTAGTGCAGCAGGGATTGGTAACAACACGACCATTAAATCCAGACACTACATCTCCTCACTATAATCCAAATTCTCATTGTGCCTTTCACGAAGGTGCTGCTGGTCATGATTTAGAAGGTTGTCTTGCTTTAAAACATCTTGTCAGGGAGTTGATGGAAAAGAAGATCTTGTCTTTTGATGATGTACCCCCAAATGTCAAAAGTAATCCATTGTCGAACGATGGAGGGGTCAATATGGTAGAAGAAGTGTCAGATGAAAGGATGGTCCGAGATGTGTCCGAGATTAGAACCCCGTTGAGGTTACTTCATGAGAAACTATTGAAAGCAGGATTGATAGAGGATACCCATAATGATTGTGGAAAATGTTCTAGTGATTCTAGAGGGTGTGATGAGGTACGAAGAGGTATACAAAGATTGATCGATGAAGGAATATTACAAGTGTGTAGTAAGGCGAGGAAAGAAGAAGTTTCAGTAATTGAGTATGTTTTTAATTTACCAAAGAAAAGTGAGAAAGTTCCGGTGTTCAAAATGACCAACAAAGGTATGAAGCCTGTTTTCAACAAGTCAGCTATCAATCCACCTCAACTGGTTATTATTCAGAAACCAAGATCGTTTCCTTTTGAAAGCACAAAGGTCGTTCCATGGAAGTATGACATGACTGTGATAGACCGAGGATCAAGGGAGGTTAGTCAGAAAGAGACGGGAAGAGAAGACCAAGTGGACGTGACAAACATTGCAGGTACAAGCAAAATGACCCGTAGTGGTCGCATCTATCAACAAAAAATGACAGTAGCTGCTCCAAAAGAGGTTACCCCTGCTGCGACAAAAGAACAAGAGGTACCAGGTACTGAAGGAAACGACGAAGAATTCTTAAGGATTATTCGGAAAAGTGATTACAGGATCATTGATCAGCTTCACCAAACCCCATAAAAGATATCAATCTTGTCTCTCTTGATGAACTCCCCAGCTCACAGAGAGGCTCTGCAGAAGGTATTGAAACATGCACATGTGACAAAAGACATAACTCTCGGACAATTCGATTCAGTAATAGCCAACATTACAGCCTGTAACACCCTGAGCTTTAGTGATGCTGAGTTGCCGAACGAAGGACGCAATCACAACCATGCATTGCACATATCTGTCAGGTGCCAGGAAGACACAATGACACGAGTTTTAGTCGATACTGGATCCTCATTGAATGTATTGCCCGCAAGGTCGCTCGCAAGGTTAGCATATGCAGGGGCAGAAATGAAACCAACATCATTAATTGTGAAAGCTTTTGATGGTTCAAGAAGAACGGTTGTTGGAGAGATAGAATTGCCAATCATGATCGGACCTCATGTGTTCAATATTACATTCCAAGTCATGGACATTAACTCGGCTTATAGTTGTTTGTTGGGACGACCATGGATTCACGCCGCTGGGGCAGTAACTTCCACCTTACATCAGAGGATGAAATTTGTTGTGAATGATAAATTAGTGATTGTACACGGTGAAGAAGACCTAATGGTGAGCAATCTGTCATCGTTCAAGTATATTGAAGCAGATGAGGGCGCGTTAGAAACTTCCTTTCAGGAACTCGAGATAGCTAATGCGGTGATGTTGGAAGAAACAGCGGCTAAGAGTGGTCCGTCTTTTGCATCCACTCGGAGCATCAAGTCTACACTGGAAGAAGGCACTCCTGCAGGTTGGGGAGAGATTATCGAAGTAAAACCAAAGATGGATTGCCGAGGGTTGGGTTACAAACCGACTCATGATGAAGCACCAACACATGACAAGGGACATTTAAAGAGTATGCAAGAAGTATTCATCAGTGGAGGTTTCCAAGTCAGTGTCGTGGAAGAAGATTTTAAAGATGAAGACCTGGAGCAGCTAGTGTATCATTGCAACACTGCCTTGAGCAACTGGGAAGCTATTGAGATTCCTTTGGTTTTCCCTGAGTCAAAGTAATTTGTTTGTCTTTCTTTTCTTGTTGTTGTTTTGAATCTCCATAGCCATGCCTAAGGCTATAGGAATGTTTTGTAAGGGCCTCGAGCTTTCAAGAAAATCAATGAAAATGAATTATTTTGTTAGTTTCCTTGTGTTATTTCCTTTACTGCTTTTGCTTTCATTTAAAAAAAATGAAAAATGGCAATCTTAAAAAACCAAAACAAATTTCTCTTTTGTGTGCTGCATTTGTCTTTGTGTGTTTTAATAAATTAAGCCATTCCATCATGCAGTGATGTCCTAAAACCCATTGAATCCCACGACTTTGCATTCCCTCCTGACTTTGATTCATCAATATACCAAGCTGAAGATGAGGATGAAGATTTCAAAATCCCTGATGAACTGGTAAAATTGGCACACCATGAGTATGCAGAGCTTCAACCCTACAAAGAACAGATAGAAGTCATTAATCTTGGCACCGAAGAAGACAAGAAAGAAGTCAAGATTGGGGCAGCTCTAAGGGCAGAAGTCAAACAGCAACTAGAAGAACTTTTGAAAGAATATGTGGATGTATTTGCTTGGTCATACCAGGATATGCCAGGTCTAGACACTAACATAGTGGTTCACAAGTTACCGCTTCGACCAGAATGCCCACCGGTTAAACAAAAGCTCCGAAGAACAAGACCTGACATGGCTCTCAAGATTCGAGATGAGGTGAAAAAACAGATTGACGCCGGGTTCTTAGCAGTGTCCAAATACCCTGAATGGGTAGCCAATATTGTACTTGTGCCGAAAAAGGATGGGAAAGTCAGAATGTGTGTGGATTACAGGGACCTAAACAAGGCCAGTCCGAAGGATGATTTCCCTTTACCGCATATCGACACGTTGGTGGATAATACGGCTCATTTTGCAGTTTTCTCATTTATGGATGGGTTCTTCGGTTACAATAAGATTAAGATGGATCCCGATGACATGGAAAAAACTACTTTCATTACTCCGTGGGGAACTTACTGTTACAAAGTTATGCCTTTCGGTCTGAAGAACGCAGGTGCTACTTATCAAAGGGCCATGGTAACTTTATTTCATGATATAATGCACAAGGAGATAGAGGTATATGTTGATGACATGATAGCCAAATCTCAAAGCGAGGAGGACCATTTGGAACATCTTGTGAAACTATTTAAGAGACTCAGAAAATATCAGTTGAGACTGAATCCAGCCAAGTGTACCTTTGGAGTAAGATCTGGGAAGTTACTCGGTTTCATTGTCAGTCACCGAGGGATTGAGGTAGATCCAGATAAAGTCCGAGCCATTCAAGACATGCTACCTCCACAAACAGAAAAGCAAGTCAGAGGTTTTCTTGGAAGACTGAACTACATATCCAAATTTATTTCCAATATGACTCCTACTTGCGAGCCCATCTTTAAATTATTACGCAAAGACCAGACGGTTGTTTGGAATGCAGACTGTCAGCAGGCATTTGATAAGATCAAGGGCTATCTTCAAGAGCCTCCAATCTTAATACCACCGGTTCGGGAAGACCTCTCTTCATGTATTTGACAGTGCTTGAGAATTCAATGGGTTGTGCGTTAGGTCAGCAGGATGAGTCTGGACGAAAAGAACATGCTATCTATTATTTGAGTAAGAAGTTTACTGATTGTGAAAGTTGATACTCGCTTCTGGAGAAAACTTGTTGTGCTTTGGCATGGGCGACCAAACGTTTGAGGCAGTACATGATTTGTCATACCACTTTGTTGATTTCAAAAATGGATCCAATAAAGTATATTTTTGAGAAGCCTGCTCAGACTGGAAGACTCGCCCGTTGGCATATGTTATTATCAGAATACGACATCCAGTACGTAGCTCAAAAGTCTATCAAAGGTAGTGTTTTGTCAGAATATCTTGCAGATCAACCAGTGGAAGATTATGAGCCTCTCAAATTTGATTTCCCAGATGAAGACATTGTGTTAGTAAAAGATTGTGAAGAATCAAGTCTTGATGAGGGTCTACCGGAAGGTCTTTGGTGGAAAATGATGTTCGATGGTTCCTCCAACTACAGTGGGCATGGCGTAGGCGCCGTTTTAATGAATCTGGAAGGTGGTTACACTCCATTCACAGCCAGGTTGGATTTTGACTGCACAAACAATATCGCAGAATATGAAGCCTGCATTCTCAGCCTCGAGGCAGCTATTGACCTCAAAATCAAACTTCTTGAAGTCAGTAGGGATTCAGCTTTGGTTATTTATCAGGTTACTGGAGAACGGGAAACTAGACATGAGAATTTGATCCCTTATAGAGCCTATATTGTCAAGATGATGGAGTGTTTCGATGAAATCACTTTCAAGCATGTTCCGAGATCTGAGAATCACATCGCTGATGCCCTAGCCATGTTAGCCTCAATGTGGAAAGTCAGGGATGTCAATGATGCCACTCTCATCCGAATCGAACGCAAGACTGAGCCCGCCTACTGTCAGATGGTTGAAGAAGAAACTGATGATAAGCCATGGTTCTATGACATAAAGAATTACCTGTCCAAACAAGAGTATCCAGTAGATGCTACGTCACTTGACAAGAAAACTCTGAGACGATTAGCATCCAAGTTCTTCCTCAGTAATGATGTGCTCTACATAAGGAATCATGATATGGTCCTGCTTAGATGTGTCGACAAACGAGAAGCAGAGTTGTTAATGCAAGATGTTCACGAAGGAATGTTCGGTACTCATGCAAATGGATATGCTATGTCCAAAATGATTTTGAGGGCTGGTTATTACTAGTTGACCTTAGAAACTGACTGTATTCAATATGCCAGGAAATGTCACAAGTGTCAGATTTATGCGGACAAGATGCATGTACCTCCGACGTTGCTAAATGTGTTGTCATCACCTTGGCCTTTCTCTATGTGGGGCATCAATATGATTGGGGAAATTGAACCAAAAGCTTCTAACGGACACCGATTTATTCTGGTTGCTATTGACTATTTCACAAAGTGGGTTGAAGCCGTATCCTACACTAATGTTACTCGGCAGGTGGTGGCTTGTTTCATAAAAAAGAAGATTATCCGTCGTTACAAAATTTCGAGCCGAATCATAACGGACAATGGTACTAATTTGAATAACAATGTCATGAAAGAGTTGTGCGATGACTTCAAAATTGAACATCACAATTTTTCTCCTTATCGTCCCAAGATGAATGGGGCTGTAGAAGCTGCAAATAAAAACATCAAAAAGATTTTGCAAAAGATGGTGAAAACTTACAAAGATTGGCATGAGATGCTGCCATTCGCCTTGCATGGATACAGAACGTCCGCTGCACTTCAACAGGGGCAACCCCTTTTTATTTGGTATATGGAATGGATGCGGTACTTCCTATTGAGGTCGAGATACCTTCTTTGAGAGTCATAATGGAAACCAAGCTTGAAGAAGCAGAATGGGTGAGAAAAGGGTTTGATCAATTGAATCTTATCGATGAAAAGCGCATGTCTGCAATGTGTCATGGTCAGTTATATCAGAGGATGATCAAGAGAGCTTTTGACAAGGAAGTTCGTTTCTTAGAATTCCGAGAAGGGGAACTTGTACTCAAAAAGATTTTACCAGTTCATAAAGATGCACGGGGAAAATGGATGCCTAACTATGACGGCCCGTTTATTGTGAAAACCGTCTTCTCAGGAGGCTCACTAATTGTCACCACCATGGATGGAGAGCAACTTACTCATCCAGTGAATTCTGATGCAGTACGAAAATATTACGCCTAAAAAGAACCCAATACGTTAAAAACTCAAAAGAGCGACTTATGCAAAAGTTAGGGTTGAAGAAAAAGAAAAGAAAAGAGAAAAAGGAGAAAAATAAAAATAAGAGCTCGCTAAGTTGAAAACCCGAAAGGGTGGCTTAGGCAAAAATGAGCGTCCCAGTGGATTAAAAACCCGAAAGGGCGGTCCAGGCAAAAGTTAGGGACAAAGGCGTTTCACTACGTCAGATGAGTTGTCACTAACGTAGAAGATCCTACAAGAATTCACTCCAACCGCTCTCGTCAGAAGCAAGGATTTTGGGGAGTTTTAGTCTTTAGGGATAGTTTGGTCATGGGATTCAATGTAACCTTGTCCACTTTTCCATTTTTCACTTGTAAAATTTCTATGGAATTTTGTCATTTGCAAGATTTCATCCTTGAATAAAATCAGTTTTGAGCCATTCTTTCCTTTGCAACTTTATCATTTCCTTTATTTTCTGTGTTATGCAAAATGTTGTTCGTTGATCAACGATAGTTTTGAAAGCATTAGGGTCAAATTATTTGAATAAAACTTGGAAATATTAACAAACGTAAAAACTACAACTCATGGAAAGTCGAGGAAAATCATACTTCCCTGAAACCTCAGGGTAGCGGAAGCTTTGATATGCAATCCAATTACATTCCCAAATGAAGTGTAAGCAAGTCGAGCTGCTGATTTTCCTTTGATCATGTGTAGGGTATCAAACTTTGAAGACTGTTTTCTCAGGGAACTTCTTATGATGATGTGAAGACTCATCCCAGTAGAAGATGTCTGGGCACTTGAATTTACTTTGTCATCTCTGAATAGCTTGTTTAAAGCTCCGTTCCCCTATTGAGAATGGATCTATTTTTCAAAACTACATACACCTTTCAGCCTGGGTTCAGTGTGATTTATTTTGTCTCTCGAGTTCGGTGTGCTATCTGTCGATCCCCCGTGAATGACCGATCACTGCTAGTGAACTTCCGCCTAAAAGTCCATTCGTAACCGGCATTGTTTTAGAAGCCAATCGTTATTGGTAGTTCTTTGGTCGTCACCATATTTCTTGTTAAGACCAGTCGCAAATGGCATTTCCTTAAAATCCACTCGTTGGTATCTTTTTGTCGCTACTGCGAAAATCGGCGCCGGCTGACAGAAGAGTCGCCACCGTGCGTTATTTATCCCTCAGAGCGGGAAAGGAAACGCTCGAAGTAAACCTCGCAAAAACGGGGAAAAGGTATGGTCATTGCAACCATAGCCTGGGTTCGGGAGTCGGTTACGCAAGGGGAAGGTATTAGCACCCCTCACGTCCGTCGTACTCGACGGGATCCACGCTTGCTTGGTTGTCTACTGGATGCAAAACAATCTTATCTACGGCTGCTAAATCTAAAGGGAAGGGAATTGACTCGATAGAGCGTCGCACTCTATGCCTACGTATTCTCAAGAGAGAAAGTCAGAGTCAACGTAGTTCGGGACTACAAGAAAATTGGCTCGCCAAGACCTCGCGTCTTGTGCCTACGTACTTCCACTGGATGGAAGATCAGAGCCTTGCGTAGTTCAGACTAACTACGGCTAAACAAATATTCTCACACAGCAGTGAGAAAAACAACTGGTTTCACAGGGTCGGGAACCTATGGGCAAAACTATGGCTGAGTCTCAAATGCACTTGGGCAAGAGAGAAAAAGGGTATCAATTAGTCGTCAGCGGGAAAGTCTCGATCGCACAGCCGCGACAGAACAAAAGTTAGTCGTTAGTGTGCTCGCTAGGATATCGCATCCTATGCCTACATATCTTCGTCTGGTACGAAGAATCAGAGCAGCTGTAGTTCGGCTACTACGGGACCACAGCTCAAATCTCGTTTTATTGATATTCTGAAAAATGGTTACAATGAGTGGATACTGAAATAAATCTCCTAGGAAACGCTATCCTATTCTATCCTGAAAAATTGAATGGAACACGGCCCCCTAACAAATGGGCTTCTAAGCTATCCTAAAAGTCGGAAAATAAAGTCTATGAAAATATCCCTAAAAGAAAATGCTTTAAAAAATATTAAACCTACTTTAATATTTTTTTTCTCTTTTTTCTCCTTTTCTCTTTCAATATTTTCTCACTATTTTTCTCAACATTTCTTTTCACTTCTTTTTCTATTTTCTTTTCTTTCATTGTTTTTTCTATTTCTTTTCAAATCTATTTTCTTTTTTTTCAATCTTTTTCTATATTCTTTTTTTCATAATGTTTTCTTTTCATTTCTTTTTTCCCATTTTTTCTATTATTCTTTAAAAGAATAAAAATAACAAAATACAAGAAAGAGGGCTGGGGGGTACACTGCTACAAGGGGTGTGCAGAAAATAAAACAAAAAACAAAACTGTATTGATTGGGCCCAGCCCAAATCTCATCAAAAAACGCAGAGGGTATGTGAGTAATTCTGGGGGGTGCTGGCAAAAACAATAGGGCCCCAGGCCCAGAACTTGTTCCAAAAACGGAGGGAAGTGTAACACCAAAAAAACTATTGGGCCTGGCCCAATCTCAACCTGATCTCTGTCTCCCTCTCTTCACTCTCAGGGTCTGAAAACCCTAGAAGCCTTCTTTCTCCCTCTCCTTCAGCGCCGCCGCCATCTCCGTTTCCACCTTACTCGTTTTGTTTTTGATCTTCCCCTCAAATCCTCTCTCAGTCTCAAAAGCTCTCCCTCACAGTATTCTTGCTATCAAATAATCCCAAACCAAACACACCATGAATCTGATCCTCAACAAACTTGAAGCTCTATTCCTGACGAAGGTTCACAGATGAGGATGCTTAAAACTGGAAAATGGAAAGGATGATGAATGTTGAGGGAAGCTTGCTGAAGTTCGTTGGAGAATCTGGATCGTGATGAAGGTCGTCTGGAGAAAAATGTGATGAATGTTCTTCCTGATGAATTTCTGGTGACGCTCGTTTGATGAGGATCTTGCATGTTTGTTGATGATGACGAACTTTCTGGGAATCGCGATGAACAAGGAGGCGTTCTTGAGTCCCTTTGGAGGTTCTTGAGGATTTCGACGAAGATCTATGAAGATCTGGGAACGCGTGAGGCAGATCGTTGAGTTTCTGTTGTCGATCTGAAGCGTGATTGGTGATTTTCTGGAAACAGATGAGGATCGGAGGAGGATCGGGGGTTTCTTGATGAACGGTTGAAGGTTCATCCTGGAAATTTCTTGGGAAGATCATGAGGATTGATGAACAATTCGCTGAAGACGATGAATCTTCATCGTTCTGGGTTTTTTCTGAGTTTTTAGGGTTGATGATGGAGGTTGGTGGAGGTCACGAAGATGAAGGGTTCTGGTAGGATTAATGGAGGTTTCTGGGCGTTTTTCTGGGTTTGATTGATGAAGGAGGAGGTTGACGATGAATGTTCATCGTGGCTTGATGAATTTCTGGAGTTTGTTGGTGGAGACGAGGGGAAGAAGATGAAGATGGTTGGATGTGGCCGGATTCTGGAGTTGTAGGGGGCTCCGGCGACGGCACGGTGGCCGCCGGCCATGCAGGCCGGCCGGAGTGGTTTCACGATGAGGCGAGCTGTGAAGACGCGTGGTGGAGGGACGGTGGAGTGGCTCTCTGCATGTGGGACGCGTGTCCCACGCGTGGCTGAGAGAGAGAGAAGGTTGAGGGCTACGTGGCGGTGTGGTGTGTGAAACTCGTGGGACCCCCTCTTTTCAACACGTGTCTGGCTATTTAAAGCTGAGAAGTTCGCTGGAGGCTTCTGGAATCTTCTGGTGCTTGCTGGAATTAGCTGGAATATTTTCTGGACTTTCCTGGACTAATGCTGGACCAAACTGAACCTTTTTTGGACAAAAACTGCATTAATGGGCCTGCGAATTGATGAATGAAGCCCAATCGAAAATGAATGAAAAAAACTGTAAAAACTGAAAAACAATATTAAAAAAGCTAATCAACACTTAATCCTATTTAACTAAACTAATAATACCCTAACAAAAAAAATCCCTAATATCTACTAATCTGAAAATTATTCTAATAATATTCTATATTAAAATCTAAAAGACTATTATTTATTTAAATTCTATTAACCCTAATTAAAAGAAAATCTATTACTCTAATAAAATCTATAATATCTCTATATTAAAAGAAAAACTATATATTCCTATCAAAACCATTTAATATCTAATATATTCTAAAAAGGTAAAAAATATATTTTCCTATTAATATCCTATTAAAATCTATATTATCTTAAAAAAACCATTAAATCCTAAAAATCTATTTAATCTAATATATTCTAAAAATGAATTAAATCTATCAATATTCTATAAAATGCTAAAAAATTGATTTAAAAAGAATTAAAAATATCAAAAGTTCTACTAAATCCTAAAAAATGATTTAAAAGCTATTTAAACCCTAAAAAAATGCTAATAAAAATCCAGAAAAACACCATAATTCCCAGAGGGACAAAATGAGCACCGAACGACACAAAAATAATCGGTAAAAATAAACGGGCACCGAAAAATCCCAAAAATCGATTCTACTGATCAAAAACACCTGAAACACGAGACGAGAGCTGTGATCCCTGATCAATATCAAATGAAAAATGCACTGTATGCAATATGCAGATGCGAATGCGGTTATGCGTCGAAACATCGAGCCAAATGCGAGACCCGGTTGGTCAAATTTTGGGGTGCAACACTTTTGATTCGGTCGTCACCACTTTCTCCATTGAAGTCCAGTCGTAACTAGTAGCGTTCGAAATACAATCTTTATTGGTTTTCTTGTGGTCATCACCATGCTTTCCGTTGAGGTCCAGTCGTAACTGGCCTTGTCTTAACTCCACTCGTTATTACCTTTTCGTTCGGTTGTTACCAACCTTTTCCCTCTGAAGTCTAGTCATCACTAGCAAATCCCATATGAAGTCTGGTCGTTACTAGTTGATTTTCCATTTAAACCAAGTCGTAACTGGCAGATGTTCGAAATCCAATTGTCATTGGTGTCTTGTTGGACGTTACCAACTAACTCCATGGAAGTCCAGTCGTAACTGGCGTCATTTGAAATCCAATCGTTATTGGTATCTTTTGGTTTGGTTGTTACTAACCTCCCCAGCTAAAGCCAAGTAGCATGTTAACATTCTCGTAACCACATATGTTGGTATACCCTGATTTGGTCGTCACCATGTTTTCTTTCAAAGTCCAGTCGTAACTGGCATCACTTGAAACCCAATCGTCATTGGTACCCGAACTTGGTCGTTATTAATCCCTTTAAAGTCCAGTAGTTACTGGCACTGCTTGAAATTTGGTCATCACCAATTTCCCCAGTCGAAATCTTACGTGTTATCGACTGGATTTGAGAAATATCATTTGTTATTACCCCCGGTTGGTCGTCACCATTACCTACGGAAAGTCTAGTGGTTACTAGCACTGTTTGAGCCACTTTTTAAAACTGGGTGAAATCATTTTCCCCAGCGAGACCTTTTTTCCAGACAGGTCTCGAAGATCTATTCATCACTAGTATCCCCAATATGTTTTGTCTTTGTTTCTAGTCCATTCCTGAATATCCCGTTTGGACTCTCCACTATAGGAAGCTCCTCATCTGATCATCCCCAGTGAGGTTCGTGTTTTAATTTCCCCAGTAAAAAGTCGCTCTTGTCCCTGGTGAAGTGTTTGCTTTTCCCCAGTAAGATTGTCATCTTCATTAGACTTTGTGCATCCTCATGTGAAAGTTTTCCTCTCAGTTACCATCAGTCATGTTTGAACGATTGATTGTTATATCGCAGTTTCCCCAGTGTCGGATCCACAATGCCAGGTCCCCGCGAGTAGTTACTCGTTGTTTTGTTTTTCTATCTTCTGCATATGTCTTGCATCCAAGCATCATGAAGCATCATTTAGAATTCATGGCATACCATGACCTGTCCTTTTGCATATCATCGGATCTAAGGGACAAAATTTTCGGTTTTCTATATTTAAATACCTTTCACTGTGATTCTACGAGGATCATCATCTCTCGGTTCCATCTAGTGAAGATATTTAAATAGGGGAAACTGTTGCACCCCAAATTTTTGCCCCTTAGATTCTCATTATCATTTTAGGAGCATACTCATGAATTATCTAACCCTAACCCAGTGCAAGTTTGTCTTTGTCAAATTACAGATGAATCAGGGTTTTGTACAGTCAAATCAAAGGTTCAGGGTTTCCGATCAATCAAAATTTTAGGCTAATTCAATCATGAAACAAGATCAAGGGTATCATATAATGACAATTGAGAATCCAATTTGAGGTTGTTACCCCAGAATCCAAAGCAGTGTATTTCAGGGCACCCGATTAGGGTTTTTGACTAATAAAAGTCAACTATAGTTTGACTTTGATGTTGGAAGGTATTTTAATGGTGAGATTATGATCCATGAAGTTTATATAGCTTAATAAAGTTCATTCAAGAAGTTTCAAAGTCTCAGGAGGTCCAGAATGTCAACAGGCCACTCGGTAGTCACCAATCGGTCGTACGGTTGACCGAAAAGTCAACTCTTCAATTTTTAGGAATTGGACTTCAATTTGTGTAACAAAATTGTTCCTTATGTCATATTAGACTTGCATATCAATTTTCATGACCATTGGATCAAGGATGAAGGAGTAATCAAAAAATCGGGAAATTAGGGTTTTGAAAGGGGCTAAACCATAACTCCTTAACCACACATCCAATTGAGTTGGTTCAAAGCTCATTTGGAAGCTGTTCACAATTCCTACAAAAGTCCCTCAGTGGTCCATGATCAGAAAATGCATAGATTTGGAGTTATGATCAAATTCATTTCTAGAAGGGAAAAAGACTTAGAGAAATTTCACTTTTAAGTTCATTTTTTAGCAACTTTGGGAGACTTTTTGGCCAAGTTCCTTTGGAAAATTGAAACTCATGAGAACATGAATGTTTTAGAGATATTTGAGGGCTTTCTAAAAAGTACTAGCACATCTCAAAAGGATTTGTGAGCTGAAAGTTATGGTCATGGCAAGTTGGTGGTTTTCCACTTTAGTCCCACATTGTCAAAATTCAAGAATTCATTCTTTCATCAAAATTGACCAAACTCAGCTGGTGAATCATGTTGTATCTGGTATGTAGGGAGTTTGTAGCATGAAAAACAAAGGAATTATGCAGAAGAGAAGAAAAGCCAAGCTTACAAGTTGCCTTGCAAGTGGCTTTGCAACTTGCATCCAAAAGTGAAAAAGTAAGCATGAGGTGTAAAGCAATTATGCCACAGCCATCAAGCTACACCCTATAAACTGCATTTAACCCCTTCAAAACCATCATGAAGCTTGACTTTGAGCTTGCCTTGCAGCCAAGGAAACCCTCTTGTGTAGGTTTGATCTAAAAAGTGAAAAACCTTTCTTCAAAGTGAAGAAATCTTCAAATCTGCCCCAAGCCACTTCCTTGCCTATAAATAGAGCCCTCACCACTTCATTTCCTACACGATATCAATCCTAAAAACTAGAGAAATTGAAAGCTTTCACTATTTCCACTCCTTGCTTCAAAAATCACAAAGTCACTTTTTCACTAAAACACCAAAAATCTGTCTTGCTACCAAGGCTGCCAAACTCAGTTCTCTACATTCCAACACCCCAACAATCATCCACACAATCTCTAAATATGATATAGAAGGTGTTCCAACCTTTGCATCACTCAAAAACATCACCATTCAAAAAGTCAACTTCATCACCAAGTTACTTTGACCAAAAGCCACAAAATCAGCCATATCTTGTTCCATACATTTCCTTGGTGTTCTAATCATCCTAACACCTCTCATATACCATTCCTCAACTGTCTAAAGTGTTAAAGATCATTGGTGGAGTTTATTTCTCCAACTGTCACAAGGATTGGATTCTTGCTTCAAAAAGAAGAAAGTTTCAAAGCTAGTGTTATTTGGAAGTTCCTCTGGGTTTCTTGGTGTACTAATCTACTCAATACAGTCTACTAGAGGTATGTAAACACTTCATTTTTGCTTTACATCATAGTTTCATGATTTTTCATTTTGAGTTCATTATGTGAAAACTATGTCATGTGTATGTTTCATGCCAAAATTATGTCATGACTGAAGAACAACCCTTTGTTGATTTGAATCATATTTGAAATCATAATCATGATATGTGTGTATGGTTGTTTGGAACTAACTGCATCTGTTTTGCTTCATCATTCATAAAGTGCCACACTTTGCATTTTAGTGCCATAGATATGTCATCTTTGGTTAAAAGGATAAAGTTGGTTTAAGTTTGAGTTTAGAATCATCTATTTGTGCATATATGACTTGTGTGTGCAACTGTTTTGGTTTAAACATGATCAGAGGATGGTTTGAATATTTCCATGAATGTACAAGGCATAACACCACAGCTTGCATATCATTTTATCATAACAGATTGTTTTGCTTCATTTTTGTTGCTTGAATACACTTACCTACATGTATATGACTGATGTGTGCATGTAGTTTGGTCCAAACATGCTTGGAATCTGATTTGAGTTTTTCATGTATGCATACAACACAATACCACAACTTACATGCTTTTATTCAAAATAGACTGTTTCAAATTGGCTCTTGTGCAGGAACACACCTATTTTTATATGTGAAGTGTGTATGTATGATTAATTTGATGAATTATGTCTCAAAACATGAACTGCCCAATTCTGTTGCACTTCACACACACACAATTGCACATTGAGTACCATTTTCCATGACAGCTTGTGTTTAACTTCAAAATGTGTTTTGTGCCACTCAATATCATGATTATGAGGTGTGTGTGTGATTAAACTGACCTGAAATCATTTTGAATTGAAAATAAGCATGTTCATGCATTTCACAAACACTAAAATGCATTTTGAAAACCATATCTTACCATAGTCTCTTTTTGATCTCAAATTGTTTTCAAACTCACTCAAAATCATGTACATATGCTGTGTGTGTGATTAATTGGATCATATTATGCATAGAACTAGAACTTCATCTCATCATGCCTCATGTCTTGACAATTTGCATTTTGGGAGTCATTTTTCATATCAGCCTTCTGCCAACTCATTTTGATGTTCAAATTCACTTAATGTCATGTATATGTGATGTGTGTATACTTGGTTTGATCTACAAATACCTTGAACTGAAATTGAACATTTTCATACACTTTCACCAACACAATTGCACATGAAACATCATATTTCACAACAGCTAGTTTTAAGCTATAAATTGTGTTCAATCTCATCTTATATCTTATATACAATGTGTGTGTGTGATTAAAATAACTTGAAACTGTCTTAAACTGAATTGGCACATGATCATGCATCTCACAAAACACAAGCCTACACTTGACATGTCATTTTTCATAACAGTTTGCCTTGAGTTTGTTTTAGGTGTTAGGATGCCTCATAAGCATTTATATGAGATGTGTGTATGTTTAGTTTGATGAAAAACCAACTGTAACATGAATTGCCCATTTCCATGCATTTCACACATACACACTTGCATATTGATCACCACTTTTCACACCAGTCCATTTTGAACCTTATCTTTTGATTGAAATCATCCAATACCATATGTGGGAGCTGTGCGTGTGATTTACTTGAGTTGAAATGCATTAAAACATAAACTAGACTTCATCATGCCTCTTACTTGCTAATCTTGCAAGTCACATGTCATTTTAGATCATAGCCTGTTTAGGATCTATCTTTTTGCCCACAACCATTCATCAGTGCATTTGTAATAAGTGTATATGGTTTGTTGAATTTGAAACTGGCTGGTATGAGAGATTCACATCAAATTGAATTTTCAAACAATAAAAAGCAACTGCTATCGGGTTTTTAATTGGAGGATGAATTTTGAAAAACTGAAACCACCATCATATTCCTCATGAAAAATCCTTCAAGTTACACTAAAATTTTGTCAAAAAAGATGAAGATTTGAGAAAGTTATGCCCAAAATGCAAATCATGATTCTTGCCTTGTTTTTATGCCCAACTGGTTTTGAAACACGCCCTATGTATTTATGGGGTGGCTTCTATCAATGGATGTATAGCCACCCCAGTGGTAAGACCATATGCCTAAAACACGCCTTGCAAGCCTTGAACCTGGGTTCGACCCCTGAGGAGGGCAACCCTTTTGATTAATTTTGTCATTTTTTTACCAATCTTTGAAAAATCATATCTCTCTCAATTTTAATCATTTTTCACCAATTCTTTTTGCATTGTGTTCATCTTGATGTCTACTTTCATGTCATATTTTTTATTTTCATGTGTGCATATTTTTTCATCACTTTTGACTATGTGCAAGTTGTGTACTTTCTGTGATCGTTTTGACAGATGCAGATGAATTTTTCTCTTGATGTACTTGTGATTTTTTGTAATACTTGCTTGTATTCATATCCTTAAATGTTAGTTAACATGCTAGGATTTTATTTTTGGTTGTTACCATGTTTATTTTGTCCCCTCTGTTAAATTTAATTGAACTCGACCTGTCGTCACAGTTCCTGTTAATTCATCTGCTTTGATTGTCATTAATGCACCTTCATCCTTATCATTCCACATGTTTATTTAATGGTTGCCACCATGAATGCATCTTTATTATGTTGTTAATTTTCTTGTTGTTTTCTTTCCCCAAGGGATGAAGCTTGTTAGCTCTCATCCAGTTGCCTCTCCTGTCTACCTCCAAAGGAAAAGTATGTCCATTTGACCCTCATGTCATGGATACATCCCTCATCCCTCTCTTGACTTTTTCTTTTAAGTCACTTTAACCCTAGTTTAGAAGCCATTAGACTTTGCTTGAAGTCTAAAAAAACCACCTGTACTAGGAGTGCTCTTCAACTAGAACTCTAGGAAAGAGTTTGTCAACTCTGTGTAAGAATCATTGTCATGATTTCTTACTTCCCCTTTTGAATATTACAACTTAGATTAGGGAGTTTTGTCAAACTCCACACAAACATTGCCATGTTTGTTCCCCCTTGAACCTTGATCATAATCAAGTGTTCTTCTTCCCTTGAGAGGCGAACTACGATTGCTCTGATTATATCCTAGTTAGGATACGTAGGCAGAAGATGCGACGTCTTTGCGAGTAAACTTAGAAAACCAATTAGATCTTAACTTATCTTTGCACTCAACTTCTTTTCCCAATCCATAATACATTTTCACAAACTTAGCAAACAATCAAACAAAAGGTTCCTGTAGAGTACTACAGATGCTTAGGGTGCTAACACCTTCCCTAGGTATAACCAACCCCCGATCCCCGAATCTCTTAAGCGTTGTCGTTACATCGCGAAAAAAGGTTTTTCTTTCTTTAGACCTTTCCTTTGGATAAAATAAAGTTCGGTTGTAAAAGAATTAAGATTCAAGTTAATTTAATAGCTTGATATCCAATTTTCACCGCAACACTCTTCAACTCCTGTTTCTGCCCATTGCAATACACTTCCGCTCCGTAGTTCCACATAATTGCTTTGGTACTCTCATACGGCACAGGACCAGCTTTAGTGATTAATAATTGTTGGCGGCTTCGGAGGCGCTGAGATGGTAATAGTCTGGTATGGAATTGAGATCGTTGAAATCTTATTCCTTTCCTCAGCCACTATCTCTTCATTCTTTATTTCAACAACCTGGTCAAATTGCAATACTCCATCATTAATCATCCCCTGAACACAGCTCTTTAGCTTTGCACATCCCTCAAGATGACTCAAACATTCAGCACACGATTCATTACAGCCTGGGAATATCCCCCCTTCAATAACTTCTCCTTCACAAAGCACAATGGCATTTTCAAATCATTGACATCAGTTATCAGATCTAAACTCTCGTCTTCAATGATTGCACTGACTCCGGCTGCCCTATGGTTGGGAATGGGGTTCTGCACAACATTAGGAGTGTCGTGAGAAAAGTTTATTGCCTTGCTATCCACCAAATCCTGAACTTTGTGTTTAAAGGCCATGCAATTATCGATATTGTGCCTAGGTGCCCCAGAATGGAACTCACAACGAGCATTGACATCATAACCGGGTGGAGGCGCACCTGTCACAGGAGCTAAAGTCCTCTTCTAGATTAACTGCAGTTGTAGCAGATGCTGAAGCAGCTGGGAATAAGGCATCGGAGGTGCATCAAATTGTCTATTTGTTGTCCGACCCCGATCTTGAAATCTTCTATAACCCTTTTGATTCTACTGTTGCTGTTGTGGTGGTTGTTGATGTTGAGGAACAGCTAGAATTGTGATACTAGCAACCTGCTGCTGCTGACGATAAGATGGATGCTGATTTCTACCTCTACCACGAGAGCCAGACACTACATTAGTCTCACCTTCCCGCTTCTTATTTCCAAACACCTTTTTACCTCCTCCTCCAGCTGAGGGCACCTCACCAGATTGAATCTTTCCCAGCTTTATACTGTTTTCTACTCTCTCCCCAGTGATGATCAAATCGGAAAAGCTACCAGACATGCTACTGATAAGCTTATCATAATAGACACTAGCAAACGTAGCCACAAACATATCAATCAATTCACGCTCCACCATCCGAGGCTGCACTCTCGTTGCAAGTTCGCGCCACCTTTGGGCGTGTTCCTTAAAGCATTCACCAGTTTTTTGAGACAAATTCTGGAGTTGGACCCTGTTAGGATCAAGGTCACTATTATACTGATAGTGCTTCACGAAGGCTTCAACTAAGTCTCTCCAACTACGGATATTAATAGGTTCCAATCCCATATACCACTCAAGTGAGAGTCCAGACAAGCTATCTTGAAAAAAAGTGCATGAGCAATTTCTCGTCATCCGAGTAAGCAGACATTTTGCGATAATAAGAACGTAAATGGACCCTTGGGAAAGTAGTTCCTTTATACTTGTCAAAGTCAGGGACTTTGAACTTCAACGGAACTTTCAGATCTGGGATCAGCCCCAGATTGGCCATGTCTAGCCCCATGGAATTTTTGTTCTCATAGCTCTTCATTTTATCCTCCAGCAACTTGAACCTCCTATCAGTCTCAACTGGAAGCTCAACACCAATATCCCTCATTGAAAAAGCATCCTCCTGTTGATCTTCATCCCATTGAGGAGAATTCCCATGAACAACAAAGGAATAGGAATAGGAATAGCAGCTTGATTTCCTCCGCCCGGAGGTACAACTGTTGAGGGAACAACGTTGGCACGGGGTGTACCAATCTCACTGTGAGGAGGGTTAGCAACAACCCCTCCATGAAGCACACCATTATTGTCAACACGAGCAATCAATGGCTGGACCAGAGTCCTCAGCTGCTCCTGGCCATTTGCCACACCCTGCATGAGCTCCATAAACTGAGCCATCATGTCTCTCATCTCCTGCATCTCAGCTTGAACTTGTTCCATAACTCTACGCTAATTCCCTCTGGTGGCGTAATGGTGAACTGTCTGATTGTCTATCCTGAAACAAGCTAACAAACCAACAGGAATAAGGTCAATGGTTCCGCTGCACCTGCTATGCAAAAATGTTATGTAAGATGCAGACATGTATATATGCAACAGGGAAATTTTCCCCCGATTCTAGTTCTTGTGCGAACAACAAGACATTGGGAACCCATAGCCAAGGATAGAGCTAAACACCTCATACATACAAGAAAAGGCCCAACATGCCAGGTACAAGCATACAACTGAGTATAAAGAATCAACAGAAGGACCTCAGCCAACAGGTCTGGTGATGGTCAATACAAACAGGCTACAATGAAAAAGAAAGACATCAGGTACGACAACGAGCACGAAACTCCTCCAACAGATCTTGTGTCTCAGGATGGTTTGGTCTGACGAGTAACCCTTGAATAAGCGACTCTCGCTGATAGTGGTCTGTAACCCCTCAGCATAATCTTCCCAGGCTCCCTCACCAAAGACTTCCTCTAGCTTGCACCTCTTCGAATCAGCCCTCAGCTTGTAATCCTCCAAGGTTGCCAAAGCTTCGTTCAATCTGCAATCACTGTCACATCTAAGTGAAGCTTCATCTGCAATCCTCTCATCCATCGCCCTGAGCTGAGTCTTTAGTCTAGCAATCTGCTGCTTCGACTTATCCTCACACTCCTTGTTGTTGGTAAGAGTAGCATTCCACTTATCATTGAACATGGAAATCTCCAGATAAGCCCTATCCAATTCCTTCTTCTTAGAAGCGAGAACGTCACTGACAACTTTCAGATCCAAACTCAAGCGTTCACGGGAACGAGTCTCCTTTGTCAAATATGTACCCAACCTGTTCACAAGCTCAGTCTGCCTCTTGAAAGAGTGCACAACCTCAATCTTTTCACCCCGGAGCTGAATGATCTCTTTCTCTAACTCTTCAATAGCCTTCTGAAGCTCCTCTTTCTCAGACCTCAACTGGTTGTACTTCTGGATATCCATAGTGGTAGGTTCCTCAATCATCAGAGGATACAGAGGCTCTACAGACGGAAAAGGCATCAGAAACTTGGTAGCTCTCTCACGAACCCAAGTCAGATAAGGGTCGTAGGCTCTACTGTTACTCTTCCCCATAAAAGCTTTTCATTTCCTATTAATACTACTCCAAGCATTCTCAACTCTAGCCAGTACATCACCCTCCAACACTCCTGTGAGATACAGAGATTCTTGTATCTCCTCTTCACTAGGAGGTGCTCTCAAGGCATACCCAAACTGTCTGACTAACAATGTTGGGTTATAGTTGATGCATCCTTTCCTTCCGACCAAAGGGACACTAGGAAATCTACCGCAACTATAAACAATCTCTGTACCAAGCATATCCCTGTCAAACTAGATGATGTTATCAGCAGTCAATCCCATCAGTCTATCTGGCCATTCTGATGTACCTGCCATAGTAACAAATGGACCGGTCTTGGGGAAATGACTAGCAAACCACCTGTACAACAAAGGAACACAGCAAGATACGCTCTTCCCTCGCTGGTTCTCATTCTTGTAGTGAACAGAATGATAAACGTCACCCAGAAGCGTAGGTACCGGATTCCCTGAAGCGAAAATGTAGAAAGCATCTATGTCTACAAAATCTGGAAGGTTGTGAAACAATATGATACCATAGATACAAAGAGCTAAGATGGCGCTAAACATGACCCAACAACCATCTTTGGCAAACTGCTGAGCTTTGTCAACCAGAAAAGGCAATGGAAATCCATACACCCCAGTCCTCTTAACCACCTTCCCTGAAATCTCAGAAACATTAAGATGAAGAGTAGCAGTAAGCTTAGCCAGATCAGGATCAACATCAATGTGATAGAATGGCATCTGGTCTAAGATAGAAACACCCAGCAACACAGAATACTCCTCTAATGTAGGTGCCAGAACATAATCCGAAAAAGCAAAGCACCTCAGCCGTGGGTCATAAAACTGCAGAAGAGCATAAAGACCATCCAATTCAAACTTAGAAGCTTTACAGATGAAACTCAAGATTCTCCCATATTCTTTCCTGAAATCCTCCGTCACACCACGATCAGCCAAAGAGATGAGCTTTAGCAGGGGTCCTATCTCCGGATTCGGGAACTTGTATAACACATTTTTCTTCAAACAAGGTTCCATGCTGACAATGGGTTAGCAGACTAGAATCAAGGAGAAAAGATACACCTGCAACATAAATACATGTCAATGAAAATGCACAATGCAAATGCGAGAGGGGATCAAAATTACTGTGTTGTTGATTAAGAAGAACCATCGCTTCGCTTCGGCATAGCACTGATACTAGGAGCCACTGTATCAAGAACACATATTCATACTGTCAAGAAAACCGGGTAGGTTGACAGTCAAGGTTTCCTACATAACCCAATCCCTCTCACAGGTATGGACCTATCACTGACAAGGTTTGGCATCCTATGCGGTCATCAGCGTCACAGTCTTTCGAGAAACGATGATACGTTCACCATTTCTGGTTTGGTATCATAGTATGACGAAGAGGCCTCACTTAGCTGATTCCCAAATGATTGGTCTCCAGAGTCGACAGTTCCCTGATCCAATACCCCCTCCCGACTAATGTACATGATAGGATACCTTCACAGAAAACCTCGTCTGAACGCGAATTTCGTGGGGACTAATGCATGCTGAAACATACAGGTCTGTCATTACTTTCCACTCTAATGCTAGGTGTATACTCAAGTCTGAGTTTGGCTTCTCACTCAGTAGAACATTCCCCCTCCAACAGCACAGTGATAATGATATATACAATGCTGAAAATAAAGCATGAATGCAATAAAGCACAACACATATATACACCCAAAAGATAAACAAACGAGTGCTAGGATTGACTCGCATAGGGGATGAGAAGAGGTCCCCAGCAAAGTCTCCAACTGTCGCATCGCTGCAAAGAGGGGCCGACAATGACAAAAGAGTCGCCACTATTCGTTATTTATCCAAAAAGAGGGAAAGGAAACGATCAGAGAAAACCTAACGAAAACGGGAAAAGATAGGCCATTGCAACCATGTCTAGGGTTCGGGAGTCGGTTACAGAAGGGGAAGGTGTGAGCACCCCTCACGTTCGTCGTACTCGACGGGATCCACGCTTTGTTGTCTATCTAAAAGGGTGTTGACTATCTAAGCTACGACTCAGGGACAAAAGAAAAGAAAAGAGACTCGATAGAGCATCGCCGCTTTATGCCTACGTATTCCCTCGTGCAATGGGAAAGTCAGAGTCAACATAGTTCGGCTAACTACGGGTGAAAGTGGGGAAGGTTGCTCGCCAAGACATCGCCGTCTTGTGCCTACGTATTCTCGTCTGGTACGAGAAATCAGAGCAAACGTAGTTTGGGCTAACAAGAAAACCAGTTGGTTCAAATGTTTTACCCGATTAAGGTTAAACCTTAGTTCTAGCAAGTAGGTGTATGCTGCTCGACCATTGGAGACTTAGGCATTACCTGTTTGCGGTAGAACCAAGAGTTAACAAAACTCTCTTTATGAAAAAGTTTTCCAAATTAAGATCCCGAAGGATAAAAAGGTTTGAAGTTTGTTTTTTGTGTTTTTTAGAGAAGAAATGCATTGATTATTGTTTGTAATTCATGTTGCACTAAAGACTATGACTTAGGAGCGAATGCGTCGCATATCGTCCAAAGGACATATGCTAAACACTCTAGATGATTGAGAGGAGGCCCCCAATCACCATTTCCCAATTATGCACGAATTTAAACCAAAAAAAGTGATCCAATCAACATGTAAACACATTAAACCAGTAAGATCACATATCATATGAATCAAATTAGAAAAATCAATCGAAAATGAAGATCCACATGATAATTATGTAAATAAGCTCAAAAACAGAATCGAATCGAGAATTTCCAACCTACGAAGCGGAGGATTGCTTCGGTTAGTGTTGATTCGCTGGAAATGAGTAGATCGAAGCAAGAAACCTGGAGATTCTTCAAGATCCAAGTGTGTTCTTGTTGTAGGAATGAAGATCCACCACAATTAAGCTAAAATAGTCCAAATAAGCTCCTTCAAGGCAACTTCAAAATTCAGATCTAAACTTGCACGCAAATTGGATGAAGAAAATGATTCAATGAGGATGATGGATGAAGGTTTAGCTCTTAGAAATTAATGATTCCAATGGAGAATCAATGAATTCAAACAAAGAAGATCATTTAAATACGCCTTAGTTTAGGATCCAAATGAGGTTTGGAATGTGGTTTGTGAAAAATGGCATGAAATTAGGAATGGGAATTTGGAGGGAACTTGAAATGATTTGAAAGTTAACCAAAATTTGAAGTGGTTCTAGATCCTTCCTAAGTGTAAAATCAACTTCTAATGTGATCAAAATTGGACCCCAAAGTGAATTCACTTGAAAATTCACGTGCAGAGTAGAAATTTGCACTGGTTAATCAGTTAAACATATGGTTAATTGATTAACACCCTTGAATATTTGAATTTGGCCTGATTTTGCATTGGTTAATCGGTTAACCATATGGTTAATCGATTAACACTCTGAAAATTTGAATTTTGGCGCCTTTTAGAGGGAAATCTGCACGTTTGTCTGTTTGCAATCGTTTTGAGCTCTGTTATGCTTCTGAAACTTGTTCTTGGATATTGCAACCATGAGAATGCTCGATATAGCCTGAATGCTGCCTCCTGATATAATGATGTCTTACAAAATAAAATAAAATCGACCGCTTGATCGTTGGGCAAAATAAATGTCGGAGGCTCCGACGCTCGTTGTTCAGTCTTTTGCAACGAAAAGGAACTCCGTGCCATGAGAAAACCTTGATCCCATGCCTCAAGAGAAAATGCTATGCGATGCAGAAATTCGAAAATGAAAATTAAAACATAAGCCAAGCAAAGAAAGAGGTTGGGCAAATTTTGGGGTACAACACACAGCAGCATATACACTGAATCTTTCAAAAACAAGAGTAAACACAAACTCCCCTTTAACTCCATAAGCAACAGCTCAGACATTTAGCAAGATCAGCAAATCAGCTACCACATCTCCTTGTTCAAAACACCAGAAAGTATGTCCCAGAATCTCATCCAGAACAAACAGGATGCCTGCTCTGATACCAATTGAAATTCTAGTATGCAGATCTCAGATGTCCTAAGAGATGCAAAGAACTTTGATCTCTGCTAAAACAGAACAAGGACAAAACATGACCATTTTAAATTCCTTTAAAAATTAACAATGTCATGACATCAGTTGTAACATCAGCAGACTGGCAGAACTATTTATCTAACCATTTAAATTGTGCAGAATTGTAAATGCTGAAAGATAAATAACACAATGAATTGTTAACCCAGTTCAGTGCAACATCACCTACATCTGGGGCTACCAAGCCAGGAAGGAAATCTACTATTAGCAGAATTAATTCAGAGCTAAAATCATAGTATACAACTCCTCACTTAATCTCTACCCAATGCAATTTCTACCTAGAACCCACTAGACAAGAGACACCTCTCACTCCCCACAATCACAGCAGTGATAACAATCCAATACAAAAAGAAAGACTTTAGAAGACTATCTTCAAAGTCACAATACTTGATTTTGCTTAACAACTTCAATCAAGAACAATACACTCTTGTTTAAAAGCTTCGAGTGAACAATTGACAATTAACATATAACAGCCTAAACTTGTCTACCACTATGCATCTAAAGATACAAAGGGTGACTTACAAAGTTACACACAAGAGACTCTCAAATCCCTAAAACACAAAAACACACGTGAAGATTAAGTTACACCAACAGAACTCTTCACGACACATCTTTAAGTCAGTGACGAATCAGGATTGCCACTTCTGTATTTGTAGGCAGCATAAGTTCCTTGGGCCTCAATGTAGCAATTAGGTTTAACCAAGTTAAACCTCTTTTTATAAATCAGGGTTCTATCAATTAGGTCATATGCGTTTCATGTTATGCTCAGCACTGCCTAGAATCTCGCCTGAGATAACTAACGAATCATATCTAGCCTGAGATAAATCAGGAACCATAACAGAAAAACAAACATTGCCCTTGCTAACAGCGCCCTTGCTGGCAGCTACCTGATGTCATAACATTCAGCATGACATCCAATACACTCTGTTATTAGCTAACCAAACTTACCCTGCAGTACACTCCTACAAAATCTTCTTCATAACAGTAGAAATAAATATATTATAGTTTCCTAAAAAGTCTCAAAAATCCTTTTTATGAACACCAATTAAATATGCACTTTGTTCCTAATAAATCTCTTTGACCTGCACACATTGATGAGATATATCCAACAGGATTTCATCAAACCAAACCATCTCTGTCAAAAGATATAAAATAGAAGCTCATGTTGTACCAGATAAAGATGTCACGACATCTGTCTTGACATCTTGATTAAAACACATGACAACAGTTTTGTCACCACAGTAGATAGATGTCACGACATCTGTCTTGACATCTTGGTTAAAACACATGACAACAGTTCTGTCACCATAACAGATGGAGATGTTATAACATCTTGCTTAACATCAGTGCAGAATCACGTTTTACCAAAATTTAGCCTATCATAGAACCATGGACAATCATAGAATCATGGAACTAACAATTGACCAGTCTTTTCAAGAAACTTAATAGTCTTTTCAAGAATCTGCTTTATCTGCCTATTCGACACTTCCACTTGCCCACTTGTCTGAGGGTTATAAGGAATGAAAATCTTGTGTTTCACATTGTACTTCTTCAGCAGGTTTTCCATCAGCTTGTTTAGGAAATGAGTGCCTTCTTCACTGATCAACCCTCTTGGTACCCCAAACCTCGTGAATATATAGCTTTTTAGAAGGTGCGCCACCACTTTAGCATCATTAGTGGGTAGTGCGACAACTTCCACCCACTTTGAGACACAGTCCACTGTAACCAGGATGTAGTTCTTTCCAAACACTGTGGAAATGAACCAATAAAATATATGCCCCATACATCAAATAGATTTACCTCCAGCATGGCATTTTGAGGCATTTGATTTCTCTTTGAAATGTTATCGGTTCTCTGACATGTGTCACATTCCTTAACTATGTATTGGGCATCTTTGAAAAGTGTGGGCCAATATAATCCAAATTGGAGAACTTTTTCTGATGTCCAATCCCCACTAAAATTTCCTCTATATTCTGAGTCATGGCATGCTTTTAGGACGTCCATCTGCTCTTCCTCCGGAACACATCTTCGAACTAGCCTGTTTATTCCTTTCTTGTACAAAAAAGGGTCATCCTACAAATAAAACATGCAATCATGCAAAACATTTTCTTTCTGTTATAGTCAAACTCATCAGGGATTACACCACCTACCAAATAGTTCGCATAGTCTGTGAACCATGGAACACCAGTAATAGCCAAAATGTGTTCATCAGCAAACTCATCCTTGATTGGACGCTTCTCCTCTATTTCTTCAATCGGGGACATTCGGGATAGGTGATCAGCAACGGTTTTTTCAAATCCTTTTTTGTCCTGAATTTCTAGATCAAACTTCTGAAGGAGTAAGATCCACCTCAATAGTCCCGACTTCGATTCCTGCTTAGCAAACAAATACTTTAAAGCAGCATGTCAGTATAAACAACTACTTTATATCCTAACAAATATGACCTGAACTTGTCAAAAGTATACACCACTGCTAGCAACTCCTTTTCTATGGTTGCATAGTTCATTTAAGCAGGATTTAAAACATGACTAGGATAAGAAATCACATGTAACAACTTATCTCTCTGCTATCCTAATACTGCCCCCACTGCAATATCAATGGCATCACACATGATCTCAAATGGGAGAGACCAATCGGGGACAATCACAACAGGTGCCGACACTAATTTACTCTTTAATATCTCAAATGCATCAGCGCAGTCTTTATCAAACACGAAAGGCGTATCCTTCACAAGAAAACTTGTTAGAGGTTTGACTATTTTTTAGAAGTCTCTTATAAACCTACAGTAAAAACTAGCCTGTCCCAAGAAACTTCTTATGCCTTTCTCATTCACAGGAGGTGGAAGCTTTGAAATCACCTCCACTTTTGCTTTGTCCACTTCGATGCCTTTTTGGGAATTTTGTGGCCTAAGACTATGCCTTCAAGCACCATGAAATGACATTTCTCCCAATTAATAATTAATTTGGTTTGTTGGCATCTTTCTAAAACAAGAGATAGGTTAGTCAACCAATTATCAAAAGAACAACCAAAAACAGAAAAATCATCCATAAACACTTCCATATGCTTTTCAAGCATGTTAGCGAAAATGGATGTCATACATCTCTGAAATGTGGCTGGTGCATTGCACAACCCAAATGACATTCTTCTGTAGGCAAAGATACCATAGGGGCATGTGAATTTCGTCTTCTCTTGATCTTCAAGAGCAACTGCAATCTGATTATACCGTGAGTACCCGTCAAGAAAACAATAATAATCATGACCAGCCAACCTCTCCAACATTTGATCAATGAATGGCAAAGGAAAGTGATATTTTCTTGTTGCAATGTTCAATCTTTTGTAGTCAATGCATACTCTCCAACCTGTAACCGTCCTTGTAGGAATCAACTCATTCTTCTCATTCATGATAACGGTGGTTCACCTTTTGTAACACCCTTTTCTACCCCACAATTAAATGGAAAAATATTCACATATATCAGAGTAAAATATTAAACTCAATAAAATCACCTCAAAAGGCATACATTTCCCAGTAAATCAAATATAAGTCAAAGCTCCGTAAACAACAAGTTTTCCCAAAAGATATAAAAAAAATCGCAGCGGAAATCAAAAGGCATAATCCAAAGTTTTCCTTATACAGGAACATAATCAAAATAACCAAATCAAATAAATAATGGTTTAACTCAAAGACCCCAACCCGATGTTACACTATCAGAGCAAGACCCTCTACGTTAACCAAAAGGCCAACAACTCAAAACTCCGAAAATATCCTCAACAACGTCCACGGCTAAACCTGGTCATCTGCACGTTACCCACGTAGAGGCATCATTCAAACAGGCAGGGTGAGTAAAACGATTCATAATAATCAAAGTAGGAAATCAACATATAAAATGGCGTCATTCTCATTTTAAACATCATCATATTCATCAAGGAACATCAAAGGCCACAACATCATAATTTACTCAAGATCATCTCATAAATGCAAATGCAACAAGACTCAATGCATGTGGTACCAATTATCACAACTTGATGGACACTGGGCCATCAAACCTTCATAGATCCTCATCAATAGGATCGATTCTACTCGAGAACTAGAGCACATCAAAATACCTCACATCCGCATAATAGGACTGAAGCCAAAGAAATCAAGGTCCTGAACCGAAGTTTGGATGCATATGAATGCATGACGCACACGTAAATATCATCCTCATAATAATCTCATTAGGTGCATCATCATTCATCAAAGTCATCATAATAATCATGTCATCATATAATCATAAAAAACTCAAGGAATCAACATCATAAATCATCACAATTACTCACGGGAATTCATTATACAATCATGTAATAATCACATAGGAATCACAACTATACTTATAGTAATTTATCATACATTCATTTAATCACAAAGAAACAACAGTTACCCTCATGGTAAATCATCAGGAAAATCACAGCATCAAAACATCAAGACATCACTGAACCAAAACATGATTCATTAATAGAACATATACACAATTAAATTCTCAAACATAATTAGATATAATAATATTGGGAAACCAATTCCCTTATCTATACTATGTTATTTCCCTATTCATTAGCTTTCCAACACTTCGAACGGTTCGTCATTTGGATTAACGGTTAAAAAGTTATGATCGAAACCATTTCTGGCATTTTTCTACCTATGAGTCGACTCAAAGGTCAACACACAGAGCTATGAGTCGATGCATATTGTTAAAATTTCCATAATTTTGCATTCGGGTGACCTCAAGTCGACCCAGGGGTTCTAGCGGTTGACTCACACTGTTCCGAACCCTAAAAATCACTTTTTTTAAGAGCACTTTCCCCCCAGATTATCACTCCAAATTCTATACCACTAACCCCCATCACCCTAGACCCGATTTTAGACCAAAATAACATCCTAAAACTCAATTATGCTATGTTTGACTCATGGAGTAACAAAAATTCATCATAGTTAGAACTACACCACGGTCATTAGAGTTCCTCATTATCAAATTTCCCTTTAGGGTTAGAAAAATATCAAATCATAGCTTTGGCCACGAAGGCCTAATTTCCTTTAACCCAAATAAATCCCTACGGTTAAAATCTCAATAATAGATTTAGGCCACGAAGGCCAAATTCCCTTTATCCCATAATCAGCCTCAAACCCTTTAAACCCTTAAATCGACCTTAAATACCTTAATTGCCAACTTTAAGCCTTCTCAAATCTTTCAAAAACTTCCTCCTCCTCCTCAGAGCTCTGGCCTCATCTCTTCTCACGGTCTAACAAAATGAATCCTAATCTCATCACAATTCCCTTTTTGTTAAACCTAACCTTGTGCCTATAATTTGTGATTTTCCAATATTACCCTCACTAACTCCTCCTCAATTGTCCAATTTGCCCTTAGTTAACTTATATTTATTTAAATTAATAATAATACTAATATATTTATATTATATACTATTATTTAGATAAATAACCCAAATTCCATAATTCTCAATATTCCACAACAACCACCGAAAATCACCGAAATGCGAATGTTCTTATTTAAATAATTTAAATAAATATTCCAATTAAAATTTGGGGTGTTACAACTCTCCCTCACTTAAGAGAATTTTCGCCCTTGAAAATTACCTGAAGGAAATAGAGTCGGATACGACTCCCTCATCTGATCTTCACGCTCTCAAGTCCAACTTTCTCCAGCTGGTCCTCCCCAAATTACCTTCACCAAGCCAATCTCTTTACCTCGCAACTGCTTCACTTCTCGTTCATCAATCCGAACTGGCAACACCTCAACAGTCAAGTCATCTCTCACTTGTACATCATCCATCTGAATCATATGCGATGAATCTGGAATGTACTTCCTCAACTGAGACACATGAAACACATCATGTAAATTCACAAGCGACGGTGGTAAAGCAATCCGATATGCTACTTCCCCCACCCTCTGCGAAATCTGATACGGACTAACAAAATGCGATGTGAGCTTTCAAGAATTCAATGTTTGGCCAACACCAGTTATCGGCGTAACTCTCAAAAACACGCGATCTCCCTCTTGGAATTCAAGTGATTTCCTCCTCTTATCATGGTAACTCTTTTGACGACTTTGCGACGCTTTCATCTTTTCTTGGATCATCTTGATCTTTTCAGTCGTCTCTTATACAATCTCAGGTCCGAGTACAAGACTCTCACCTGACTCATACCAACACAAAGGAGTCCTGCACCTCCTACCATACAAAGCCTCATATAGTGTCATTCCGATACAAGAATGATAACTATTATTGTAGGTAAACTCAATCAACGGCAAACGGCTATCCCATGATCCACCTTGATCCAACACAGAAGCTCTAAGAAAATCCTCTAAAGACTGCATAGTTCTCTCTGTCTCTCCATCTGTCTATGGATGATAGGCAGAACTCAACCTCAACTTAGTACCCAAAGTTGTCTGCAAACTTTCCCAGAACCTCGATTTAAATCTCGGATCTCTATCAGACACAATACTTGAAGGAATACCATGTAGTTTCACAATTTGATAAATATATAATTCGATAAGCTTCTGCAACGAATAATTGATCCTCATCGGTATAAAATGAGCTGATTTGGTCAATCTATCAACAATCACCCAAATCAAATCATATCCCTTCAAAGTCTTCGGTAAATCGGTTACAAAATCCATAAAAATGCTATCCCATTTCCATTCTGGAATATTCAACGGTTGCATCAGACCAGACGGTCTCTGATTTTCAATCTTCGACTTCTGACAAGTCAAACAAGCATACACAAACTCTGCAATTCCCTTCTTCATACCTGGCCACCAAAACAACTTTAAATCTTAATACATCTTTGTGGCACCAGGATGAATACTTAGCCCGCTTCTGTGACCTTTCTCAAGAATGCTCTTCTTGATTTCTGGCACATCAGGAACACACACTCTATCTCTGAACCTCATCACACCATTCTCATCAATCCGAAAATCACCCCCGTTACCTTGATTGATTAACGTGAGACGATCCATTAAACTCAAATCAGATTTTTGACCTTCTCTGATTTCATGGGGAATACCACCAGACAACTTCAACATACCCAACTTCACACTGTTAGGAGTCTCTTCACAAACCAAACTCATATCTCTGAATTGCTGAATCAGTCCTAACTCTCGAACCATAAGCATCGACATATGTAAGGACTTCCTACTTAACGCATCAGCCACAACATTATCCTTACCAGGATTGTAACACAATTCAAAATCGTAATCCTTCAGAAGTTCAAGCCATCTTCTCTGCCTCATGTTCAACTCTTTCTGATCAAACAAATACTTCAGGCTCTTGTGATTTCTGAATGCTTCGAACCTAGACCCAAAAATATAATGTCTCCAAATTTTCAACACAAACACCACTACGCCCAACTCTAAGTCATACGTAGGATAATTCCTTTCATAAACCTTCAGTTGTCTGGAAGCATAAGCAACGACCTGACCATTCTGCATCAGTACGCCTCCAAGACCCATCTTCGATTCATCACAATACACAACAAAAGACTCACTCGAATTTGGAAAAATCAACAATGGAGCAGTCGTCAACTTCTTCTTGAGTTCTACAAATCTCTTGTCACAAGCAGCATCCCACACATAAGCTTGACCCTTTTGAGTCAACAGAGTCAATGGAAGTTCCAACTTTGAAAAGCCTTCTATAAACCTGCGATAATAACTAGCCAATCCAAGGAAACTTCGAATCTCAGTAGCAGACTTTGGAGTCTCCCACTGCAACACATCATCAACTTTCGACGGATCAACAATAATTCCTCCACTAGAAATCACATGGCCAAGGAAACTCACTTCCTTCAACAAAAACTCACACTTGGACAACTTGGCATAAAGCTTCTTGTCTCTCAAAACCTGCAATACCACTCTTAGATGTTGCGCATGCTCTTCCTCGGACTTAGAATATATCAAGATATCGTCAATGAACACTACCATAAACTGATCCAAATAAGGATGAAAAATCCTATTCATATACTCCATGAATACACCAGGTGCATTAGATACACAAAACGGCATCACAATATATTCATAGTGTCCATACCTCGTCTTGAAAGCTGTCTTCGGAATATCACACTACTAAAAATAAGACATTTGGTTAAATGATTTTACATCAGATTTTTAGATATATGATGTGAAAAATATTTGTTAAAGGATTTTACATCAGATTTATTAACAATATGATGTGAGAAATATTTGATTTAAAGATTTTACATCAGACATATATTTCCACTGATGTAAAAAATAACGCGGTGGCATTGTCGTAAATAATAAGAAATTTTGTTATAAAGGATTTTACATCGGGCCATTTATCCCAACCGATGTAAAAAGTTCTCAATAAAAAATAAATAAAATGGGAGAAACATTTTACATCGGGCCATGTACCCCATCTGATGTAAAAAATAATGCGGTGGCAGTGTCGTAAATAATAACAAATTTTGTTATAAAGGATTTTACATCGGGTTGTTTATCCCAACCGATGTAAAAGTCCTCAATAAATAAATAAATAAAATAGATTAAGATTTTATATCAGGCCAATTTGCCCAACTGATGTAATAAGATTCTAAATAAAAATTTAAATAAAATTGATTAAAAATTTTACATCAGGCCTATTTGCCCATCCGATGTAAAATGTTTCTTAAAATCCCAAAACCCTATCTGAAAACTTAAGATTCTCCAACTCCCAAAAATCTCTTATCATTCTTCTTCTTCGCTTCCACCGTCTTCGTCTCCATTTTTCTTCTTCGCTTCCACCATCATTGTTATTCTTCTTCCTCCGCCGCCACCGTCTACCATTCTTCTTCCTCCGCCGCCACCATCCGTCATTCTTCTTTTTTTTTTCGCCGCCACCCATCCCTTCGCCGAAGATGAGGTGAATCTCTTTTCCGTAAGTTTCTCATCGTATTTTCTCTAATTAATTATTTTCTCTATAGTTTCTCTATATTTATTCAAAATAGGATTGATACTCGTACATGTATATCATAGGACGTTCTTAATTAAAATAATAAATAAAAAATAAAAGATACTGGTGATGCTACTCATAATAAAAAATTTTATTATAAAAGATTTTACATCAGGCCGTTTACCCCAATCGATGTAAAAGTCCTCAATAAATAAATAAATAAAATAGATTAAGTCATTTTAATTAAAAAAATTTTAAGTGATTTATATTTAACTGATAATAATTGCATGATATTTTTATTTTGTAATATAAAAGGATTAAAACAAAAATTTCAATTCTTTAGTATATATCATCTAGATTATATTTTTTTTTAAATTCATATAAAATGTGATCACATGCATTAACTATGAAATTGTATAAAAAATACAGATATTATGAGATGCTTCTTCATATTAATAAAAAATATAGATTAAGTCATTTTACATCGGGTTGTTTATCCCAACCGATGTAAAAAGTTTTTCAATAAAAAAATAAATGGATTAAACGTTTTACATCGGGTCATTTTGCCCAACGGATGTAAAAAGTTTTTCAATAAAAAAATAAATGGATTAAACGTTTTATATCGGGTCATTTTGCCCAACTGATGTAATAAGTTTCTCAATAAAAAATTAAATAAGATTTATTAAACCTTTTACATCAGGCCAATTAGCCCAACTGATGTAATAAGATTCTAAATAAAAATTTAAATAAAATTGATTAAACCTTTTACATCAGGCCTATTTGCCAACCGATAAAAAATGTTTCTTAAAATCCCAAAACCCTATCTGAAAACTTAAGATTCTCCAACTCTCAAAAATCTCTTATCGTTCTTCTTTTTCGCTTCCCCGTCTCTGTCTCCATTTTTCTTCTTTTACGCTTCCACCATCATTGTTTTTCTTCTTCCTCTGCCGCCACCGTCTACCATTCTTCTTCCTCCGCCGCCACCGTCCGTCATTCTTCTTCTTTTTTTCCCGCCGCCACCAATCCTTTTGCGGAAGATGAGGTAAATCCCTTTTACGTAAGTTTCTCATCATATTTTCTCTAATTAATTATTTTCTCTCATCATATTTACATAATGTTGATGAATTAGTTAGCCATATACTGACACAAGAATACAAAAACCAAATATGTTCATCGTGAATACAAAAACCAAATATGTTTATCATGTACTGCTACTTATTTTTAATCCCCAATTTATAAAATACAAAAAATAAATATGTTTATTCAAAATAGGATTGATACTCGTACTCGTACATGTATATCATAGGTTTGATACTGAGACTCACATAAAGACAAACCTATAATATACATACAAACTAGGATTGACACTGGGACTCACATAGAGACAAACGAACATTTCAACTAGATCTGGGAGGAATAACATTTCATGCAGTAAAATTATTTTGGATCTTTCACATGTACATTAGTTATGTATATACATACAACTAGATTGACAATTTGTATTCTCTATTTTATTTCTCAATTATCAGGCCCCAATTGGAGCTCTGATACCAATTTGTTAGAACAGAACTGTAACAATTAATTTGGAATGAAAACTTAAATAGCCTAAGTACAACTGAAAAAATCTTAACATTTAGGAATCCACTACTACTCAGTTCTCCTACAATATAGACCTGACTTATTCAACTAAAGACTTGGTAAACTAAATTATTCAACTACAGACCTTAAAAAAATGAAAAGTTTATAGTCTTCTATTTTATAGACTCAGACTTACCTGTATGTTATTTTTTCACAATTATTAGAACTTCACTTTATTATTTTGATAGTGAAATTCAGACTTGTAATGAAATATTTATTATTAGAACTTCACTTTATTATTTTGGTAATGAAATTCAGACTATTTATCAAAATAGGTTCAGACTTCACTTTATTATTTTGTCATTTCTTCACAATTACTAAAAGTCTTTATAACTTCATTATAACTTCACTCTTATTTTGTCTTTAACTAGTGTTATATAATTGGAGTAATATTATGTAATTTTCCATCCTATACTAACAAATTTTAATTTTTAGATATATTTAAGAATTTACGAATTTAATTTATACATAGACTAGATACATCAACTTAAAATGATTTGTTTCCAATGCAGAATTTATAATATATATGAAATTCTTTAATTTATTTTCTTTTATATATATATATATATATATATATATATATATATATATATATATATATATATATATATATATATATATATATATATATATATAAGACTATAAACTTCCAATAATAAATGAATATGATGCATGTTTATTTATTTAATTGAAGAAAAGTTGTTTGATGTAACAGGGTAGTAATAATAAAATGGAATTCTGGAATCTTTTTGTTGTTGCATTAATGCCTATTTTTAAGGTTCTGTTGATTACTGTTCTTGGTATTTTCCTTGCACTTGATCGTTTTCATATACTCAGTAACGAAACTTCAAGAAAAAACTTGAATACTGTAAGTTCATTGTTTTTTTATTTATAAAATATTTTATATTTCAAAAGCTCTATTAATATATGAAAAAAATTTCTTATATATATATATATATATATATATATATATATATATATATATATATATATATATATATATATATATATATATATATATATATAACACTTGGTAAAGTCAGATTGATTTGAAATAATTTTTTTAAATCATAAATAGTAGAACCAAACTCAGTAAGCTCTAATCCTTTTGGTAAATAACTAGAATTGTTAACTAATCGGTGTATTCAAAATAAAATTGTTTATTCAAAATAAAATAAAATTGTTAACTAACCATGCATTGCTTATTTTTATTATTTATGTTTGGTTTGTTGTTCATCTCATGTGTATTCTTCTAATAGGTTGTGTTTGCTTTCAGTTTGGTTGAATTTTAAGGTGCTAATAGGTTATGATATTAATAAAACTTCATTTTATACAAAGTCAAAGGATGACCGTAGTACCACGCAAAATAGTGGGGTTATGATTGTGGCAGAGTCCATGCACTTCTCTAGTTCTAAAGATAAAAACCCGGTTATGGCATCTGTACCCTACTTTGGGGTGATTGAAGAGATTTGGGAAGTTGATTATGTTGTTTTTAAAGTTCCTGTATTTAAATGCAAATGGATTGATATTAACAGTGGTGTAAGAATCGATGAATTTGGGTTTACACTGGTTGATCTTAGCAAGTTAGCTTATGCGAACGAACCTTTCATCATGGCATCTCAAGCAAAACAAGTGTTTTATGTCACAGATCCTTGTAATAAAAGATGGTCAGTGGTTATACAAGGAAAGGTGCATGGTAGTGATGAAAATCAAGATGCGAATCTTGATATTTCCGAAACTCCTCCTTTCTCAACAAATGTGCCTAGCTTCATTGAAGATAATGAAGAGGATGATGTGCATGCTATTCGCATAGATCATGAAGAAGGGATATGGGAGAACTAGTAAGGTTTTTTTATAAGTTAATTCGACATTACTTTGATTTCTAGTTGTTTTTATTTTGTGCTTGATTTGATTTCTAATCATCTTTATTTTGTGTAAACAGGTACATGGCTGATTCAACCGAAAACCCTTCTTCATCTAGTAATCCTAGTAAAAGAAGAGTTAGAGGTCCCACTATGATGGCACAAATTGACAAAGTTCATCAAACGGGTGAAAGGATAAAGGTTGAGTTTGATCCAAGAACTTATGAATGTATCGGTGTTGGTAAAAATGCTTCTACTTTTAAGAGTTATGTAGCATCTCTTGCTCGTAAGAGATGTAGTATTTTAATAGATGAGTGGAAAGACATAAGTAAAGATATAAAAGATGCTATTTGGGTTGATGTTCAGGTATTTTAAATTCAAAACTTTATTATATTTTATAATCACATACTAACAACATATGCCATATACTAACAACAAATTCTTTATGTATATGTGTAGGCTCATTTCACTATTCTAGAATGTGATGATCCAAAGAAGGATCCGTTGAAGGATGAATGGATTAAATATGCGGGAGAGCGATGGAGAGGTTTTAAGACACAACTCACAAAAGAATATATTAGAAATCCCAAAGAAGGTTGCACTCCTGCATATGTCAAGTATAATTATATTAAAGAAGAAACATGGAAGGAGTTTCTGAAGTCTCGAGATACCCCTGAATTTAAGGTTAATAAGCATTATATTAATTTTTTCATGCATAAATTTTTTATTATGTTTAGCGATTAATAACTTTTTAAGTTTATAATAGGAGAAAAGTCAAAAGGGTATGGAAAGTGTGGCTAGAAATGTATACCCACACGTATTATCTCGTGGAGGGTATCGCTTGCTTGAGGAAAAAATGAAAAATGAAAGGAGATCATCGAGAGATGATTCTACAGTAGATGATAATGGTAGTCCATCTCCACCGTCACGCCATGAAGTATGGAAGAGAGCACGACAAAAGAAAGGGGGAGAATACACATCACATTCTACACAAGTTGTTGCTGAGAAGATTGTAAGTAAAATTTGGAAAATACTTCAAGTATCATTATAGTTGTGATTGATAAAAACTATTGAAAATAGTTTTGATTTTTGAATTTTGTAGGATTTTCTAGTTGAGGAAGCTGAAAAGGGTGTCTTTGTTTCGGATGGACCTAACGATATCTTAACAGTAGCCATTGGAACATCTGAGCATGGAGGTCGTGTTCGTGGTGTTGGAAAACACCATAAAATTAGCACTTTTTTTGGAAGGTCGTCTTCACGTCAAAGACAACATATGGATGTACAAGAACAACTAGCGCAATTTTCTTTGGAATTGGAAGCAAAGCTTAGAGCTGATTTTGAGCAAAAGTTGGTCGAAGAGCGTAAGGTGTTGCAACAATCTTTTATGGAGACACTTAGGTCTATGGGTCTCTCGCAAAGCACCGAAAATAAAAAATGCATTGAACAAATGGAAGTTGTCGATGGAAGCGGAAGAGGAAGTTGTTCAGCTGCAAAAGGAAGCACAAAAGAAGTGGAAGACGATGTTCAGAGATTGTTACTCATGGTTCTGAAAATGGGCGACACACACTTGGAATTAAAATTAAGTCATTGTGCAAGTGTCATTAATTTTTATATGTCAGCTAAGTGTATCAGAGAGTTATTGGTGGGTTTTCAATGGCTTGACGTGTCTATTCTGCAAGTTTGGTCCACGTAAGTACATTTTCTTTTTTTTATTACTGTTAATACATATTAATATGTTATATCTCTCATCACTTTGACTCTAATATTTACTTTAAAATTATTCAGGTATATTCATCGTGTATGTATTGATAATTCCACATCGGAAGTATATGGATTTATGGACCCTGCTAGGTGTGTGTATGTTGATAATATGCAAAAAAATGAAGCAGAGGTTAAAAAATACATACAAGATAAGTTACGTGACGAAAACAGAGTGTGTCACTTACTACCATTTATTCATGGGTAAGTTTGTATGAAATTGTGTTTTTTATTTTTTTATTTTTGATAACATAGATATTTGATGTGTTTTTTGTGTTTCCACGCACACGTACAGAGACCATTGGAAATTAATAGTCATTTGTCCAAGAGACAATATTGTGGTCGTCTTTTGTTCACTTCATCGGGAACTTAATCCAACCATGAAGAAAATTGTTACAAAGTAAGTTTATATTTTATGTGAATTTTGTTATAGTATATGTTATATCTCATATACATAAAATTTTACAAAAGTAATTTCATATTTTATGTTGCTCTATATGAATTTTTTTCTGAATTAGTGCTTTCGGGGTTTATCAAATGGCAAATGGAAATAGAAAAAAGGCTACATGGCTCCAACCCAAAGTAAGCGTCATGTAAATTATAATTTTATATTTAATTTTATCATAAGTATTCACTAACTGTGTCATTTATTTTAGACAAGGCGACAACATAACTCTATTGACTGTGGATACTATGTTATGAAAAATATGTTGGATATTGTCTCTGCCAACATAACCGAGTCTTGGTTGCAGGTAAATAAAAATAACTTTACTTTGTTATTTACTTTGCATTTGCAACTTAAGGTGAATTTTCAAAGAATGACTTTATATTGCTATTTACATATTGTAGGTATTTGATGATCCAACAGAATTAACACAAGATGATTTGTATGATTTGCGACTCCGTTGGGCAAAATGTTTCTTTGAGTTATATAAAAATTAAACTTTATATGGTGAGTTATATAGAATTTTCTATGTATACCTAATTTGAGTTTCTTGACTTTGGTATTGTCTGCTGATGTTTATTGTTATTATTATTTATTGTCAGCAAATGTGATTTTGGTGTTCTCTACCGAAGCTAGCTACAACGGATTTCTTGTGGATTGCATGTTGGTATTCAAGTGTGGTAAAGGACTTATAAATGGTTGAATATTGAAGAAAGAATATGTGTACTAGATTAGTACTTTTGTTCCTCAATTAGTACTTTTGTAAATCAATTTCTTGTGGATTGAACAGTTGTATGTATACTAGATTAGTACTTTTGTAAATCAATTTGTTCATGTTGAAGAATATGTGTATCCTAGCTATTTGGTGCAATGAAACTAAAAGGTTAGTTGAAAAAATATAAAAAATTGCATACCAAATAGGGACTAAAATTTGGTATGTGTGATGTTGGAAAAATATGAAAAATTAAGTACCAAAAAAATTACAGGGATTCCATATCGATTCGGATAAAAATTAGTCTAAATATTTAAGAAAAACAACCTACATTTAACATCGGGTGGGTGTGCTTAAAAACCGATGTAAAAACATAAATTTTGAAGACACGTAGCACACCTTTTACATCGGGTCAAAAAGGAAACCGATGTAAAAAAACATACCTATGACACCTTTTACATCGGGTCAAGAAGGCAACCGATGTAAAAAAACACACCTATGACACCTTTTACATCAGTTCTACTGACCAACCGATGTAAAAAATCACCTATGACACATTTTACATCGGTTCCGAATAACGACCGATGTAAAAAGTGCTTTTTTTTATAAAAAAAAATTAATAATAATATATTTCACATCAGTCTTAACTGTCAACTGATGTAGTAGATGTATTTTTTACATCGGTCTATGACCCGATGTAAAATGTCTTTGATTTACTACATCGCTTGGCTTTACATCGCACCCAGACCCGATGTAAAATGTGTTTTTGGCCCGATGTAAAAAGTCATTTCTGCACTAGTGTCATCAGGCTTAATGTGAATTTAATGATAACCAAACCTCAAATCAATCTTGCTAAACACACAAGCACCCACTAATTGATCCATCAAATCATCAATCCTCGGAAGTGGATACTTATTCTTGATTGTTACTTTATTCAACTGCCGATAATCCACATACAATCTCATGCTACCATCTTTCTTCTTCACCAACAACACAGGAGCACCCCACGGAGAAACACTCGGTCGAATAAACTTCTTCTCAAGCAGGTCTTCCAACTGTTTCCTCAATTCCCCTAACTCAGATGTAAACATTCAATAAGGAGCCATCGACACATGACTAGTGCCCGATATCACATCAACAGTAAACTCCACCTCACACTCAGGAGGTAAGTCACTCACGTCGTCTGGAAACACTTCTAGAAATTCCCGAGCAACTGGTAGTTCCATGCCCACTATTTCATAATCAACTTGAAATGATGCAAGCAATGCAAACATCTGAGCCTCATGTTCCAAGAGTTCTTCTACTTTCTTGACAGATACGTACATCAGCTCTCCACCATCACCAAACTCTGGGAACCTTACAGTCTTGCTGTAGCAATCGATATGAACATAGTTGTACTCCAACCAGTTTATTCCAAGAATAACATCAATTTGATGCAAAGGTAGACAAACCAAGTCTATCACAAAATTATTATCATAAATGGTCAAAGGGCAGCTCAAACAAACTAATGCAGTAGTCACAGAACCATTAGCCGGAGTATCGATAACCATACTCCCAATCATAGAAGATAATTTTAAATTCAAACTCTTAGCACATTCAAGAGAAATAAACTAATGAGTAGCACCAGTATCAATCATAGCAATCAATTCAACATCATTAATAAAGCAAGTACCTCTGATCAAGTTATCTGTCCTGGGTTCTTCTGCACCGCTCAAAGCAAACACTCTGCCATTTGTCTGAGTAGCAGTAGCAGTCTTCTTTGGCAGCTGGCACTGGGTACTGATATGACCCTTCTCTCCACAGTTGAAGCAAGTCGGAGCTTCGTCTTTACAGTCAGTAGCTCTATGACCTCTCTTGCCACAACGATGACATCTCAGCTCCCTACAAACCTCAGCATGGTGACCTTGCTCGCCGCACTTATAACACTTGCCTGGAGCAGTAGTCGCTCCCCCACTTGACTTTTTCCCATCTGAAGCCTTCTGCTTCCCTTTATCACCAAAATTCACATACGGTTTCCCTCTATATTGACATTTCTCTTTCTTCTCACTCAACTGCTTGTAGTGAGTAGATCGAGCTCGGCTATCCTCATCATAAATTCTACTCTTGTCCACCAGTTCTGCAAACCGACGAATCTGCTGGTACCCAACTCCTTGCTTAATCCCTGGTCTCAATCCATTCTCGAACTTGAGACACTTTGACATCTCTGGTCAGCATAATTGTAACGCAGACAAAACTTTACTAAAGACTCAAACTTTGCCGCATACTCAGCCATAGTCATATTCCCTTGTTTCAGTTCAAGGAATTCCACCTCTTTCTTGCCCCGAAAATCTTCAGGAAAATACTTCCTCAAAAATTCTTCCTTATACACAACCCAAGTTATTGCAATGACAGCACCTCCCAATCTCTAACGAGTGTTATCCCACCAGTCCTCAGCTTCCTCTGCTAGCATATGTGTACCAAACTGCACCTGCTGAGCATCACTGCATGCCATAACTCGAAAAATATTCTCAATCACTTTCAGCCACTTCTGTGCACCATCAGGATCATGAGTGCCCACAAAAATCGGCGGATTGTTCCTCTGGAACCTTCCCAAAGCACGAAACTCTTCTAGAGGTCCACCATTCTAGGCCATCACTTGGGCAAGTGATTCGAGCGTATCAGCAATAACACGATCATTTCTTCCAGTCATCTGCAACCACCAACAGGGTTAGAAGAAAACAACTCATCCAATAGTGTTCTCACACTATTGACTGACAGGGGACTAACAACATAAAAACTTGGTCGGACGGACCAACCAGGCTCTGATACCACTAATGTAACACCCTTTTCTACCCCATAATTAAATGGCAAAATATTCACATATATCAGAGTAAAATATTAAACTCAATAAAATCACCTCAAAGGGCATACATTTTCCAATAAATCAAATACAAGTCAAAGCTCCATAAACAACGGGTTTTCCCAAAAGATATAAAAAAAATCGCAACGGATCTCAAAAGGCATAATCTAAAGTTTTCCTTATACGAGAACATAATAAAAATAACCAAATCAAATAAATCATCGTTTAACTCAAAGACCCTAACCCGATGTTACACTATCAGAGCAAGAGCCTCTACGTTAACGAAAAGGCCAACAACTCAAAACTCCGAAAATATCCTCGACGACGTCCACATGTAAACCTGGTCATCTGCACGTTACCCACGTAGAGGCAGCATTCAAACAGGTAGGGTGAGTAAAATGATTCATAATAATCAAGGTAGGAAATCAACATATAAAATGGCGTCATTCTCATATTAAACATCATCATATTCATCAAGGAACATCAAAGGCCACAACATCATAATTTACTCAAGATCATCTCATAAATGCAAATGCAACAAGACTCAATGCACGTGGTACCAATTATCACAGCTCAATGGACACTGGGCCATCAACCCTCCATAGATCCCCATCAATAGGATCGATTCTACTTGAGAACCAGAGCACATCAAAATACCTCACATCCGTATAATGGGACTGAAGCTAAAGAAATGAAGGTCCTGAACTGATGTCCGGATGCATATGAATGCATGATGCACACGTCAATGTCATCCTCATAATAAACTCATTAAGTGCATCATCATTCATCAAAGTCATCATAATAATCATGTCATCATATAATCATCAAAAACTCATGGAATCAACATCATAAATCATCACAATTACTCACAGGAATTCATTATACAATCATGTAATAATCACATAGGAATCACAACTATACTCATAGTAATTCATCATAAATTCATTTAATAACAAAGAAATCACAGTTACCCTCATGGTAATTCATCAGGAAAATCACAACATCAAAACATCAAGACATCACTGAATCAAAAAATGATTCATTAATATAACATATACACAATTAACTTCTCAAACATAATTAGATATAAAAATATTGGGAAACCAATTCGCTTATCTATACTATGTTATAGCCCTGTTCATTAGCTTTCCAACACTTCGAGTGGTTCTTCATTTGGATTAACGGTTAAAAAGTTATGATCGAAACCGTTTCTCGCGTTTTTCTACCTATGAGTCGACTGAAAGGTCGACGCACAGAGCTATGAGTCGACACATACTGTTAATATTTCCAAAATTTTGCATTCGGGTGACCTTAGGTCGACCCAGGGGTTCTATCGGCCGACTCACACTGTTTCGAACCCCAAAAATCACTTTTTTTAAGAGCACTTTCACCCCAGATTATCACTCTAAAGTCTATACCACTAATCCCCATCACCATAGACCCGATTTTATACCAAAATAACATCCTAAAACTCAATTAGGCTATGTTTGACTCATGGAGTAATAATAATTCATCATAATTACAACTACACCACGGTCACTAGAGTTCCTCATTATCAAACTTCCCTACAGGGTTAGACAAATATCAAATCAGAGCTTTGGCCATGAAGACCTAATTTCCTTTAGCCTAAATAAATCCCAACGGTTAAAATCTCAATAATAGATTTAGGCCACAAAGGCCAAATTCCCTTTATCCCATAATCAGCCTCAAACCCTTTAAACCCTTAAATCGACCTTAAATACCTTAATTGCCGACTCTAAGCCTTCTCAAATCTTTCAGAAAACCTTTCGAAGCTTTTGCCTCAAACCTCCTCCTCAGAGCTCTGGCCTCAATTCTTCTCACGGTCTAACAAAATGAATCTTAATCCCATCACAATTCCCTTTTTGTTAAACCTAACCTTGGACCTATAATTTGGACTTTTCCAATATTACCCTCACTAACCCCTCCTCAATTGTCCAATTTGCCCTTAGTTAACTTATATTTATTTAAATTAATAATAATACTAATATATTTATATTATATACTATTATTTAGATAAATAACCCAAATTCCATAATTCTCAATATTCCACAACAACCACCGAAAATCACCGAAATGCGAATATTCTTATTTAAATAATTTAAATAAATATTCTAATTAAAATTTAGGGTGTTACACCTTTCTTGGATACTACATGCACGAGGCTCACCCATGAGTTATTAGATATAGGGTTAATAGACATGCATCTAACAACTTCACGATTTCTTTTCGAACCACTTATTTCATGGCGGGATTAAGTCTCCTTTGTGGTTAAATGACCGTCTTATGATCATCCTCCATAAGTATCTTGTGCATGCAAACTGTCGGACTAATACCTTTTAAATCTTCAATGGCACATCCATTAGCACTCTTGTATTTTTTTAGTACTTGGATGAGTTTTTCCTCTTGAACACTTTTGAGACTAAAATTTATTATGGTCGGGCACTTCCCTTCTGTGTCGAGGAAAACATATTTGAGATTCTTAGGCAGCTGTTTCAACTCCGTCCCCTTTTTAGATTCTTTATTTTCTTTTGATGACTGAGTTTGCCTTAGATCTTCCCACCGGTGTGGTCAAGATCTAATCCATTGAGGTTGTGCTTCCATCATGGCTAACACTTCTGTCTCTTTCTCGTCCACCTCTTTATCACTTTCAAAAATCACCAGGCTCAAAACTCGTTCCAAAGGTAATTGTGGTATATTCAGCGGAGTACCCTGGGCAATCACTTGATCTATCACCTCTCCTGCATGTCTTGTACCAACATCATCTTTGTATTTCATGGTGTTTCGCACATTAATTTTCAACTCGTCATAATAGACTTTTATAGGCATAGTACATTCCTCTATTCCTATCATACACCTTCCAGTCTCCAAAAATGGTCTGCCTAAAATGAGAGGGATCTCTTCATCTTCGGGCATTTCAAGAATCACAAAATTAACTGGAAACATAAACTTGTCTATCTTTACTAGAACATCTTCCACTACCTCATAGGGTCTCTTTACTGAGTGATCTACAAACTGAAGTGTCATCCTGGTATGTTGCACGGTCCCTATTCTCAATTTCCTGTAGATGGATAAGGGCATAAGACTCACACTAGCTCCCAAATCAATAAGTGCCTTTTTTAATGACCCATCTTTAATGGTGTGTGAAATGATGACAGAACCTTTATCTTTTTTCTTGACTAGAATTTTCATACCCTGCAAAATAGCACTACAAGTTTCGGTTAGAATAATAGGTTCAGTGTTAATGGTGCGTTTCTTTGAGATGATGTCCTTCATAAACTTGGCATAAATGGACATTTGCTCAAGTGCCTCGAAGAATGGAATGTTAATTTCCAACTTCTTGAACATTTCTAAGAACTTCTTAAAGTTTTTCTCATGTTGCCCCTTTTTCTTGTTTCTTGTGGGGAAATGAAGCTTTATGATGGGTTTTGGCTTAATGGGTTTCTCTTTCACCACCTGTTTACGTCTAACCACTTCCTCATTGATGGTCTCATTTTCTTTGATTTCAAGATCCACTTTGAGCAATTGGTCTTCATTTTCAGATTTCTGCTCAGACACTTCAAAATATTTCCCACTTCTTATTGTCACAACACTCATATTATTATGATCTCACAGATTTGTCGCAGTTGCACTTGGTAGAGCACCTTTTACTTGAGAATTTTCTATTTGTTGTGCTATCTAATCCATCTGAACTTCCAAATTTTTTTATAGAAGTAGTGGTGTTCATATGATTATTTCTGGTCTCTTCTTGGAATTGAGAACTTTGAGCAGCCATCTTTTCAATGGCAATTTCCTAATCCGCCTTCTTGGGTGCTTGTTGTTAATATTGTTGTTGTGGTTGTTGGTACTGTTGCTGGTAAGACGGTTGTTATTGTTTTTGAGGTTGATACTGTTGTTGTTGGGGTTGATTCTGATACTGAGTAGGTCCTTGTTTTTGAACATTCCCTTGTTGATCTTTCCAGAATAAGTTTGGATGGTTCTTCCACCCTAGATCGTATGTGTTAGAATAGGGTTTGTTCTACTTCAGAAAATTAATTGCTTCAATTTGTTGCACAGTTGCAACATAATGCATGGAAAAATGAGAACCACCACAAATCTCACAACTACAGCTTGAACAGGTTAAACTTAGGCTAGCGTTTGAGTACCTACATTCATTTCCTTAAGTCTTGTTTCAACTTCAGCAAAAATTTGATCTTCCATCTTTACAACCTGATTCTCCAGTTTCAAGTCAATTACTCCCTCAGGTTTACTCACACTTCAGTCGTATAACTCCAGGTGTTCATTTGCAGCAATCGCTTCAATGATCTTCTTAATACCAGTGGCTGTTTTAAAGTTGGATGAGCCACCAACATCTATATCAATAAGTTGTTTTGTCTTCATTCTGAGGCCATTTACAAACATCTGCATCTCTTCAGTTTGATCCATATTGTGAGTAGGACATGCTACCAATCATCTCTTGAATCTCTTGTAAGCATCACCTAGTGATTCTCCTTCCTTCTGCTTAAAATTCACAATGTCATATCTTTTGCGAATGTAAACAGAGGCCGAAAAATATTCATTTAAAAAGTTATTTCTATCTGCTCCCAAGTAGTGATGCTTCCAGTAGGTAAGGAGTAAAACCACTCTTCAGCATCTTCTGCTAAAGTGAACATAAACATTCTTTATTTTTTATCTTCTTCAGTATGCCCATCAATCTTCAAAGTAGTGCTCAAAGTAAGAAACCTGTGAAAATGTTTATTTGCATCTTCATTTATCATTCTTGTAAAAGGTCTCTTCTCACGCTGTCGGATTGTTGTTGAGTACAATTGAAAATTGGCGATATTCACCGGTTGATTCACTATAGTCAACCGACCTGCAGGGATATTTGCTCGTCCATAATCCCTAAGAAGTCTGTCTTGAGGCTCACCCATAACTATTTCTCTATCTGACTCTGTATCTGAATGATCAGAAACTTGTATCTCCCTTTCTTTTTTTAGGTTCGAAGTTTCTACTTCTGAGGCTATCAGTCTTGCTTGTCCGAGCCTAGCGTGCAAAGATATTTCTGGTTTTGCGTTAATAGAAAAATCAACTCAGGGCTTTCCTCGCATACAAAGATTAGAAAAAGATCAGTAATAATAAAATATAAAAATAAACAGAAAATAAAATTTTAGTTGTAGAGCAACAAAATTTTAATTGAACTCAAATCAAGCTCTATATTTTGGCAGTCCCCGACAACGGCACAAAAAACATGATCAGAAAAATAGAAAGTGTACTATTTTTTTCCTTTGTAGTAATAATGAGGGAAGTCCCTCGAATGTCAATATCAAGGACTGTGGATAAATATCGAGTGCAAATCGTTGTTCAATCAAGAAAAAGCCTTTGGGGGTTTGGAATTATTTTGTGGAATTGTAAATGCAATTGCGAGAAAAGTAAATAAAGTGCTTTAACAGTTTAACAGATATGAATAAGATGCTAGGAATGGTGTGTGATTTATTCCTGTAACAACTCTTGAATAAATATTGGAACAACATGTTTCAAATGATTAATACACGTTCTTAATATTGTTTTCTCATAATACCTTAATGATAAAACCTTTAATCATTCACCCCTAATCGCTATGTCCATAGAAATCTAACGGTGAAATTAAGCTTTATTATATCAAGAATGATCTGGTCCATATAGGATAACCCTAGTCTTAGGAGTTGTTATACCCCAAATTTTACCCTTAGATTCCTTGATCATTTGCATATCATCTTAGGTCAACCATCCATGCATAGCTAACCAATTCTTTAGTTTTTGTTCGTTTTGTAAAGATAGGTTGCTAAAAAAGATTCAGAGGTCATGAAGGCGTTTTCTGTGCTCTTAGTCCTCTACAAGTTGTGTTAAATCCCTGTGGAGATAAAGGAAGGATATGCCCTCATTCTTATGGTCCCTTAGTCAATACAAGGTCATTTTCCTCAAGGTTTCTCAGAGGTTTTCCCAAGGAGGATTAGGTTTTCCTGTCCATTGATAGGAAGCATGCTTATTTAGGGCATAAGATATTGTATGGTGTTGACAAGCTTTCATACTTTGCTTTCAAAAGGAGATGTAAAAGAACCCTGTCTTCATTTTATGGATTAAGACCTCATCAGATGGAATGTGTTTTCTTATTGAGTTTGTGATTAAATCAAAGATAAAAAGTCATTAAACACGGTATGGAGGACTAGTGGATTCATTTATTCAAGCATGTTCAAATATGCATCAAGTTTCTTGGGCACTTATATTTGTTAAGGACGAGATTTAAGTTTATGTAGATTTCTTGGGATTCAAGTGAAAGGTGGATTATCCAAAAAAAAATTTCCCTTCACCACTTTCATATCCAAATCCAAATCTCTCTTATCCAATTATCCAAATTCACTATCCATTTTTCTATCAAACCAAAGCTCATTCCAAATTTCAAAACTAAAACCATTTTTTTTCACTATCCACTATCCTCACCTTTATTCACATCGCAAAATTCATTTTTTTTATATATCCATTTTAAACGCCTCGTTATCCATTTTGCATAACCATTTCCAATATCCATAACTACTTTTCCAATATCCAATATCCATGACCATTTCACATCCGAATATCCAATTTTAAATCTATTTCCTAAACTTATGTCCATTCCTAACCAAAGTCCTAAATCCATTTTCCAAAGGCCATAAACCATAAACCATTTATTGCAAAAAAATCCAAACTTTCTAAAAGCCCCGTGTTTTTTTAAATCCCATGATTATTCATTTTGTCAAAATTGCAAGGACTTCATTTTAATCCTCCCATTTGAAGTTCAAGAAGCAAAGTTCAAATTCAAAGTTATTATGGGTTTAAATTCTAAGAATGACAAGTTCAAAGTGGAATTCAAATGATCTTACAATGAAAGTTCACCAAATTCAATGTTTTTATTACAAGAGTCAAGATTGACATGTTCTTTAGAAGATAAGTAAAATAGTTTAATTACAAAATCTAAATTGTAAAAGAACTACATAAAAGAGGAAAGTAGAAGATTCAACATAATCAAAACATGTTCCCTACTTTCCAAGACAACATCAAACATGTTCCAACAAGTTTTAATTATTTCCAAAACAATCAACATACAAAATCAAGCAAAAGGTGAAGTTCATCAAACATGTCCAAAGCATATTCAATCCTTTCCAAAACAAATCAAAACATGCCTCAAAGATGAATAAAGTGGAAAGGAAAGTTCTTTCAATTCTTGCAGACATGTCTACATAAAAGAGGAAAGCATTTATAATCACCAGCAACATATTTTTCCATATTCAAATGGCTATAAAAAGGAGAGATATTCACAGAAGGAGGATAACCTTTCAAACCACAAACTCGGAGGCAGAACAGAACCACAATATCATAATTCATCAATTTGAATAGACTACGTCGTAAACAGAGGTGCATCAAGCACATACATAGAGTACGGCGGTACGCGGAACAGAAAAGTCGTAAGTCAAAAACTTTGAATCATGCCTCGAATTGATGTGTTATTGTTTTCTCTTTTTTTTTTCTTTCTGAATTTCACTTATGTTGTTATTGTTGTGGGTGTGGGTCGGTTGGGTTATAAAAGACCCGACCAATTTATTTTTTTTACTTTATCTTTTTTTTTTCTGAAAAAAATAGGTTTTGGTTTAAAAATCTCATGAATTTATTTCCTATAAAAAACAATTTCTTTTTTTTTATTTGGTTTTAGAATTTATATATATATATATATATATATATATATATATATATATATATATATATATATATATATATATATATATATATATATATATATATATATATATGTATATATATATATATATATATATATATATATATATATATATATATATATATATGTATATATATATATATATATATATATATATATATATATATATATATATATATATATATATATATATATATATATATATATATATGTATATATATATGTATATATATATATATATATATATATATATATATATATATATATATATATGTATATATATATATATATACATATATATATATATATATATATATACATATATATATATATATATATATATATATATATATATATATATATATATACATATATATATATATATATATATATATATATATATATACATATATATATATATACATATATATATATATATATATATATACATATATATGTATATATATATATATATACATATATATATATATATATATATATATATATATATATATATATATATATATATATATATATATATATATATATATACATATATATACATATATATATATGTATATATATATATATATATATGTATATATATATATATATATATATATATATATACATATATATATATATATGTATATATATATATATATATATATATATATATATATATATATATATATATATATATATATATATATATATATATATATATATATATATATATATATATATATATATATATATATATATATATATATATATATATATATATATATATATATATATATATATATATATATATATATATATATATATATATATATATAAAGAAAAATAATAATGGATATTAATATTAAGAAAAAACAAATTTTCCTTTTAGTTCAAATTATTATTTTTTTATTTTTAAGTTTTTATGTTTTTAAGGAATTAATTTAGTCGGTGGAAATTAGTTAAATGTGACACCCCGATTTACTTCGAATTCACGATTTGATTATAATTGATTTTTGAATGTGCGAATTTAATATTGATTTATCTTTGATTAGATTTTAATTGAGATTTCGAGTTTAATTCGCTTTAATTTAAGATTTTAGTTAATCAGTTATTTAGCTTTACCTAAATTGACATTTATTTAGTTTTATTTAAATTTAATGGATTCTAGATATTTGGTTTTGTTTAATTGATAATATTTGCGCGGGATACATATATGTTGTGATTCAATTACATGACTTGATATTTGCCTTGTACACATGTTGTTGTTCTTAATTCTTTTGTTTTCCTATTTATCAATTCTAAGGAAAAGGTTCCCTTACTCGTTGACTGCCATGTCACACGTAGAATCTTTTAGACTCTTACCCTTATCCTAGCCTTAGGATCGGGGTCTCGGTACACCACCTAAGTTCCCGCCGAGGATACTTATCTATCTTTCAACTCAACATAGATTTGAGATTCGCCGCACTCCACGTAAGTGTTTCGCTATGAACACTTACTTCCCCTTAGAACCTTAACGACAGTCAAGAGTTCCTTACCCTCTTTGAGGGAAACTACGAATACTCTGATTTCATTCCCATCAGGATACGTAGGCACAAGATGCGATTTCTTAGCGAGTATACTTAGGACTAACCTCTTAGGTCTCCTTCAACCCTTTAGCAGATAACAGATAGATTAACAAATAACGCAATACTAAATAAGAGGTTCCTATAGAGTACTATAGATGCTTAGGATGCTAACACCTTCCCTAGGTATAACCAACCGCCAAACCCTAGATCTCCCCGCATTGTGTTTACGATGCAAATTTAGGTTTTTATTTCTTTAACCTTTCCTTCGGATATATTAAAGACTGGTTGTGAATTCAAAATATTTGCGATTCAAGCTAACTCAATAGCTTGACATCCGATTCTCATCGCAACAGAAAATGGCGACTTCACTGGGGATGTCTAACTTTCATGGGTTACTCCTAACTTGTTTGATTTATGTTATTTGTTGAATATCTGTTTGTATATATATTTATATGACTGTATCTGCTTGGGTTACTATACTCGAACTTGAGCGTGCTTATGGTAGGAAGGTGATATATTCGATGAGGATTATAGGGAGTGATTCCCAACTAAGTTGCCTTGAGAATCACTGCTCAGTTGAGGCCCTCTCGAGAATATTGTTGTTGAACGAGTATTCGTGAAGACATCACTACTATCTGTAACACCCTTTTCTACCCCACGATTAAAAGGCACATTTTTCACGTAAGTCAGAGTAAAATATTTACCTCAATAAAAATCACCTCAAAAGGGAGCACATTTCTCAAATCCTCAAAAATAGGTTAAGGCTCCGTAAAAAACGGGTTTTCTCAAAATAATCAATTCGCACAAAGCAGCGGAACTCAAAGGCATAAATCAAGGTTTCCTCATCAGGGAAAAACAAGCAAAATAACTCAACAGTATATAGTTTAACTCAAAAGAACCCAACTCGATGTTACATATCAGAGCAAGACCCTCTAAGCTAACCAAAAGGCTAAAAACTCAAAACTTCAAAAATACTCCTCAACGGCGTCCACGGCTAAACCTGGTCATCTGCACATTACCCATGTGGAGGTAACATTCAAACAGGCAGGGTGAGTAAAACAATTCATAATAATCAATGTATAAAAATAAACATATAAATGACATTATAATAATATTCAACACATTCATATCCTTCAATATGCCTCAAAGGTCACAACGTCATAATTCATACAAAAGGACCCATAAATGCAAATGCAACAAGACTCAATGCATGTGGTACCAATCATCACAGCGTGATGGACACTGGGCCATCAACCCTCCATAGATCCCCATCAATAGGATCAATTCTACTTGAAAACTGGAGCACATCAAAACACTTCACATCCACACAATGGGATTGAAGTCAAAGTAATCGAGGTCCTGAACCGAAGTCCGGATGCACATGAATGCATGATGCACACATCACAAATCATTCTCATAATAACATCGTAGGTGCATCATCATTCATCATATTCATCATCATCAAACATCATAGCTCATCATCATAATCATCATCATACGTCATGCCATCATAACTCATCAAAATAATCCTCTTCATACATCATGTCATCATATCTCATCATAATAATCATCATACATCACGTCATTATAATTCATCATAATAATCATCATACATCATAGAAGATCATCATATAACCATGTACAAATCAAATAGCATTCACAATTATACTCATATCAATTCATCATATTATGACATCTTATCACACATTATCACATATTAATTCATAATTATACTCGCGGTAATTCTCATACTATCGCTTTAATCACATAAACTTCACAGTCCTACTCATATTAATTCATAATATTATCACAGTTACCCTCATGGTAATTCATCAGGAAAATTGCAGCATCAAAACATCAGGACATCACTGAACCAGAACATGATTCATTAATAGAACATATACACAATTGACTTCTCAAACATAATTAGATATAAAAATATTGGGAAATCAATTCCATTATCTATATTATGTTATAGTCCTATTAATTAGCTTTCCAACGCTTTGAACAGGGGCCAAAACGGACTTACGGATCAAAAGTTACGTCCAAAACGATTTCGACCGAAAACATGAACAGTCGTGACGGACAGCAAAACGCTGTTACGCTCCAGAACCTAAATCAACCCAAAAGTCCACACGATTCACTTCCCCAATGCTCCCAAAACATCTCTAAATCATCCCTATGGTCTTACGGCAATAAATGCACAAAACCTACGATTTACTAGGTCAATCCTGTAACATATTCACGCCCTAAATCACAATTTCCCTACAATTACCCTGCAGGCATCTGAGTTACTCACTATCAAATATTCCTATCCCTTCAGAGTCAGACAGGTTCAAATCATAGTTTTGGCCACAAAGACCTAAGGTTTCCTTTTTCCCCAAATGAATTCCACGGTTAGATTCACCATAATATATTTAGGCCAAGAAGGCCATAAATCACTTGTTCTCATATCCTTCTAATCTTCCTTAACCTAAATAAATCCCCACGGTCAAAATCTCAATAATAGATTTAGGCCACGAAGGCAAAAATACCTTTTTCCCATAATTCTCCTTAAAACCCTTAAACCCTTAAATCGACCTTAAATACCCTGAAATCCACACATGGAAAATCATGAAAGACTATACTCCTCATACCTTAGTCGATTAAAAGCCTTCACGATTATCGCCGAAAATCTTTTGTCTCCAATCTTCTCCTCCGAACTCTCTGGCCATAATACTTTTCATGGTTCACAAAATGAATCCTAATTCCCTTCGGAATTCTATTTTGTCAAACCTAGTCTTGGGCCTTAAAATTTGGGCTTTTCCCATAACATCCTCACTAACTCCTTTTAAATGTCCAATTTCCCTTCATTCCCTTATATTTATTTTAATTCATAATAATATTGATATCTTCATATTATATACTATTATTCAAAATAAATAACTCAATTATGCATAATTCTTCAAAATTCCACAAAACCACCGAAAATCACCGAAAATGAGTATTCTTAATTAAATAAATTAATTAAAATATTCCAATTAGATTTGGGGTGTTACAACTCTCCCCCACTTAAAAGAATTTTCGCCCTCGAAAATTACCTCAAGGAAACAGAGCCGGATACGACTCCCTCAATTGATCTCCATGCTCTCAAATCTAACTTTCCCCAGCTGGTCCTTTCCACCATACCTTTACCAAGGAAATCTATGTACCTCAGAGTTGCTTCTCGTTCATCAATCTGAACTAGCAATGCCTCAACAATCAAATCATCTATCACTTGTACATCACCCATCTGAATCACATGCGACGAATCTGGAATGTACTTCCTCAATTGCGACACATGAAACATCTCATGCAAATTCACAAGCGACGGCGGTAAAATAGTCTAACATGACACTTCTCCTACGCTTCTGCTTCGCCACTCTGATACAGACCACCAAAACACGGTGTGAGCTTTTGAGACTTCAAAGCTCGACCAACACCAGTTGCTGGCGTAACTCTCAAAACACATGATTTCCCCCATGAAATTTAAGTGCTTTCCTCTTCTTATCATGGTAACTCTTTTGACGACCCTGCGAAACATTCATCTTTTCCTTGGATCGTCTTGATCTTTTCAGTCGTCACTTACGCAACCTCAGGTCCGAGTATAACACTCTCGCCTGACTCATATCAACACAAAGGAGTCCTACACCTCCTACCATACAAATCCTCATACTGTGCCATTCCGATATTAGAATGGTAACTATCATCGTAGGTAAACTCAACCAACGACAAATAACTATCCCCCGATCCACCTTGATCCAACACACAAGCTCTCAACAAATCCTCTAAAGACTGGATAGTTCTCTCTGTCTGTCCATCCGTCCGTGGATGATAGGCAGAGTTCAACTTCGACATGGTACCCAAAGCGTTTTCAAACTCTCCCAAAATTTCGATGTAAATCTCAGATTTCCATCTGATACAATATTCAACGACATGTCATACAACTTCATAAATTCCTCAATATACATCTCAGCTAGCTTCAACATAGAATGATTAATCCTCATTGGTAAGAAATGAGTTGATCTAGTTAATCTACCCAAAATCACCCAAATTGAATCATATCCATCTCACAGTCTTCGGCAAATCCGACACAAAATCCATGGAAATGTTATCCCATTTTCACTCTGGAATATTCAACGGTTGCATCAGACCCAACGGTCTCTGATGTTCAATCTTCGACCTCTGGCAAGTCTAACCAGCAAATACAAACTCAACCATTACTTTCTTTATCCCTGGCCACCAAAACAATTCCCTCAAATCTGGGTACCTCTTCATAGCACCGGGATGGATACTCAATCCACTTAAACGTCCTTCCTCAAGAATACTCTTCTTCAACTCAACAATATATGGAACACAAACTCTATCACGACATCTCATGATACCATTTCCATTAATCAGAAAACCAGTCCTTCGACTTTGATTCATCAAATTCAACCGATCTACCAACCCAAATCAGATTTCTGACCTCATCGAATCTCATCAAGAATACCACTAGTAAGGTCCAACATACTAAGCTTAACTCCATAAGAAGTCTCTTTACAAACCAAGCTCATATCACGAAATTGCTCAATCAGTTCTAACTCTTTTACCATCGTCATCGGTATATGCAAGATTTCCAAATCAATGCATCAACTACCACGTTTGCTTTACCTGAATGGTAATTCAAACCAAACCACAATCCTTCAGAAGTCCCAATCATGTCTTCTGCCTTATGTTCAACTCCTTCTGATCAACCAAATACTTTAAGCTCTTATGATTACTAGACACCTCAAATCTCGAACCAAACAAATGAAGCCTCTAAAGCTTCGGCACAAACACAACAACAACCAACTCTAAATCATGCGTTAGATAATTCCTCTTATGTACTTTAAGTTTCCTTAAAGCATAGATAAAACTCGCTGATGTTGCACTAACATATTTTCAATTCCCATCAACAAAGCATCACCAAAACACAACAAATAGTTCTGCCGGATTCGGCAAATGCAAAACACGAGTTGTCGTCAGCCATCGTCAAAAGCTCTAGAAACTTTCTTCACACTTTGCATCCAAAACAAAATCTTGAACCTTCCTAGTCCACCGCGTCAATGGCAAGATAACTTGGAAAAATCCTTCAGTGAATCTCCGATAATAATCTGCCAACCCAAGAAAACTTCTAATCTCAAATACATGTTTGGAGCTTCCCATCGCGATATAGCTTCAACCTTCGATATATCAACCACAATAACTCCACTCGAGATCACATGACCAAGGAACTTACTTCCTCCAACCAAACTCACACTTTGACAGTTTTGCATACAATTGTTTCCCCTCCAACACTGATAACAAAATTTTCCGATGCCCAACATGATCCTCTTACTCTTCGAATATACCACAATATCATCGATTAAGACAACCATCAACTCGCTCAAATAAGTATGGAAAATCCCGTTCATATACTCCACACACCCACATGGTGCCTTAGTCACCCCAAATGGCACTACGAATACTCATAATATCCATACCTTGTTTTAAAAGCAGTCTCCTGAATACCTTTAGCCTTCACACGAATCTGATGATACCCAGATCTCAAATCTATCTTACTGAACACACTTGCAACAACCAACTGACCCATCAAATCATCAGTCTTTGGAAGTGAACACTTATCTTGCTAGTCACCTTGTTCACTCGTCTATAATCCACACAAAGCCCCACAAAACCTTCTTTCTTCTTTATCAACGGAACGGGTGCACCCCACGGTGATACACTCGAACGAATAGATCTCTTCTCAAGCAAATCTTCTAGTTGACTCTTCAACTCTTTCAATCCCAATGCAGACATACGATACAGATCCATCAATATCAGGCTAGTTCCAGGAACTAAGTCGATCACAAACTCCTTCAAGTTCCGGAAGTACATCACTTATCTCATTAGGAAAAACTTCTAGAACATCACAATTAATTGGCACACCACCAACTTCCCCACTTTCATTACCACTCAAGGTTTCCATCAAAATAAACGTCTCGACACCATCCTGTACCTACTTATCAAAACCATCTGTAAGCACTTAGCTTAACCCAAAGCAATTCACTGCTCACACCATCTAAGCTTGCAAGATACGTCTATCTCATTCAACATGACTCTGTCCACTATCAACAAGAGATTAAGGGTGATCAGTCCCTCAAGTTTTAAATAGACAACCGAAAATCATGATGGGTTATAAACCATCTTTACCAAACTATAAGAGCGTTCATCAACACATTGAGCCACCACTCCACACTTCCAGCATCTTGGAGAAGCACAACTTCTCCCCCACTTGTTTCATTCCCACTTCTACAGGCAAGGTTAGAAAACGAACACAAACAAATAACATTAGACAACTTGGCCGGACGGACCGACCTGCTCTGATACCACTAATGTAACACCCTTTTCTACCCCACGATTAAAACGCACATTTTTCACGTAAATCAGAGTAAAATATTTAACTCAATAAAAATCACCTCAAAAGGGAGTACATTTCTCAAATCCTCAAAAATAGGTCAAGGCTCCATAAACAACAGGCTTTCTCAAAATAATCAATTCGCACAAAGCAGCAGAACTCAAAGGCATAAATCAAGGTTTCCTCATCAGGGAAAAATAAGCAAAATAACTCAACAATATATAGTTTAACTCAAAAAAACCCAACCCAATGTAACATATATGAGCAAGACCTTCTAAGCTAACCAAAAGGCTAAAAACTCAAAACTTCAAAAATACTCATCGACGGCGTCCACGGCTAAACCTGGTCATCTGCACATTACCCACGTGGAGGTAACATTCAAACAGGTAGGGTGAGTAAAATAATTCATAATAATCAATGTATAAAAATCAACATATAAATGGCATCATAATCATATCCAACACATTCATATCCTTCAATATGCCTCAAAGGCCATAATGTCATAATTCATACAAAAGGACCCATAAATGCAAATGCAACAAGACTCAATGCATGTGGTACCAATCATCACAGCACGGTGGACACTGGGCCATCAACCCTCTATAGATCCCCATCAATAGGATCGATTCTACTTGAGAACTGGAGCACATCAAAACACTTCACATCCACACAATGGGATTGAAGCCAAAGTAATCGAGGTCCTGAACTGAAGTCCGGATGCACATGAATGCATGATGCACATGTCACAAATCATTCTCATAATAAAATCATAGGTGCATCATCATTCATCATATTCATCATCATCAAACGTCATAGCTCATCATCATAATCATTAATCTAAGTCATGTCATCATAACTCAGCATAATAATCCTCTTCATACATCATGTCATCATATCTCATCATAATAATCATCATACATCACGTCATTATAATTTATCATAATAATCATCATACATCATAGAAAATCATCATATAACCATGTACAAATCACATAGCGCTCACAGTTATACTCATATCAATTCATCATATTATCACATATTATCACACATTATCACATATTAATTCATGATTATACTCGCGGTAATTCTCATACTATCGCCTATTAATCACATAAATTTCATAGCCCTACTCATGTTAATTAATCATATTATCACATATTATCACAGTTACCCTCATGGTAATTCATCAGGAAAATTGCAGCATCAAAACATCAAGACATCACTAAACCAGAACCTGATTCATTAATAGAACATATACACAATTGACTTCTCAAACATAATTAGATATACAAATATTGGGAAACCAATTCCCTTATCTATACTATGTTATGTCCTTGTTCATTAGTTTTCTAACGCTTCAAACAGGGGCCAAAACAGACTTACAGATCAAAAGTTACGTCCAAAACGATTTCGACCGAAAACATGAACAGTCGTGACGGACAGCAAAACGTTGTTACGCTCCAGAACCTAAATCAACCCAAAAGTCCACACGATTCACTTCCCCAATGCCCCCAAAACATCTCTAAATCATCCCTAAGGTCTTACGGCGATAAATGCACAAAACCTACCATTTACTAGGCCAATCCCGTAAAATATTCACGCCCTAAATCACAATTTCCCTACAATTACCCTGCAGGCATCTGAGTTACTCACTATCAAATATTCCTATCCCTTCAGGGTCAGACAGGGTCAGACACTGGGCCATCAACCCTCTATAGATCCCCATCAATAGGATCGATTCTACTTGAGAACTGGAGCACATCAAAACACTTCACATCCACACAATGGGATTGAAGCCAAAGTAATCGAGGTCCTGAACTGAAGTCCGGATGCACATGAATGCATGATGCACATGTCACAAATCATTCTCATAATAAAATCATAGGTGCATCATCATTCATCATATTCATCATCATCAAACGTCATAGCTCATCATCATAATCATTAATCTAAGTCATGTCATCATAACTCAGCATAATAATCCTCTTCATACATCATGTCATCATATCTCATCATAATAATCATCATACATCACGTCATTATAATTTATCATAATAATCATCATACATCATAGAAAATCATCATATAACCATGTACAAATCACATAGCGCTCACAGTTATACTCATATCAATTCATCATATTATCACATATTATCACACATTATCACATATTAATTCATGATTATACTCGCGGTAATTCTCATACTATCGCCTATTAATCACATAAATTTCATAGCCCTACTCATGTTAATTAATCATATTATCACATATTATCACAGTTACCCTCATGGTAATTCATCAGGAAAATTGCAGCATCAAAACATCAAGACATCACTAAACCAGAACCTGATTCATTAATAGAACATATACACAATTGACTTCTCAAACATAATTAGATATACAAATATTGGGAAACCAATTCCCTTATCTATACTATGTTATGTCCTTGTTCATTAGTTTTCTAACGCTTCAAACAGGGGCCAAAACAGACTTACAGATCAAAAGTTACGTCCAAAACGATTTCGACCGAAAACATGAACAGTCGTGACGGACAGCAAAACGTTGTTACGCTCCAGAACCTAAATCAACCCAAAAGTCCACACGATTCACTTCCCCAATGCCCCCAAAACATCTCTAAATCATCCCTAAGGTCTTACGGCGATAAATGCACAAAACCTACCATTTACTAGGCCAATCCCGTAAAATATTCACGCCCTAAATCACAATTTCCCTACAATTACCCTGCAGGCATCTGAGTTACTCACTATCAAATATTCCTATCCCTTCAGGGTCAGACAGGGTCAGACACTGGGCCATCAACCCTCTATAGATCCCCATCAATAGGATCGATTCTACTTGAGAACTGGAGCACATCAAAACACTTCACATCCACACAATGGGATTGAAGCCAAAGTAATCGAGGTCCTGAACTGAAGTCCGGATGCACATGAATGCATGATGCACATGTCACAAATCATTCTCATAATAAAATCATAGGTGCATCATCATTCATCATATTCATCATCATCAAACGTCATAGCTCATCATCATAATCATTAATCTAAGTCATGTCATCATAACTCAGCATAATAATCCTCTTCATACATCATGTCATCATATCTCATCATAATAATCATCATACATCACGTCATTATAATTTATCATAATAATCATCATACATCATAGAAAATCATCATATAACTATGTACAAATCACATAGCGCTCACAGTTATACTCATATCAATTCATCATATTATCACATATTATCACACATTATCACATATTAATTCATGATTATACTCGCGGTAATTCTCATACTATCGCCTATTAATCACATAAATTTCATAGCCCTACTCATGTTAATTAATCATATTATCACATATTATCACAGTTACCCTCATGGTAATTCATCAGGAAAATTGCAGCATCAAAACATCAAGACATCACTAAACCAGAACCTGATTCATTAATAGAACATATACACAATTGACTTCTCAAACATAATTAGATATACAAATATTGGGAAACCAATTCCCTTATCTATACTATGTTATGTCCTTGTTCATTAGTTTTCTAACGCTTCAAACAGGGGCCAAAACAGACTTACAGATCAAAAGTTACGTCCAAAACGATTTCGACCGAAAACATGAACAGTCGTGACGGACAGCAAAACGTTGTTACGCTCCAGAACCTAAATCAACCCAAAAGTCCACACGATTCACTTCCCCAATGCCCCCAAAACATCTCTAAATCATCCCTAAGGTCTTACGGCGATAAATGCACAAAACCTACCATTTACTAGGCCAATCCCGTAAAATATTCACGCCCTAAATCACAATTTCCCTACAATTACCCTGCAGGCATCTGAGTTACTCACTATCAAATATTCCTATCCCTTCAGGGTCAGACAGGTTCAAATCATAGTTTTTGCCACAAAGGCCTAAGGTTTCCTTTTTCCCCAAATAAGTTCCACGGTTAGATTCACCATAATATAATTAGGCCACGAAGGACATAGATCACTTGTTCTCATATCCTTCTAATCTTCCTTAACCCAAATAAATCCCCACGGTCAAAATCTCAATAATAGATTTAGGCCACGAAGGCAAAAATACCTTTTTCCCATAATTCTCCTTAAAACTCTTAAACCCTTAAATCGACCTTAAATACATTGAAAATCACACATGGAAAATCATGAAAGGCTATACTTCCCATACCTTAGTCGATTCAAAGCCTTCACGATTATCGCCCGGATTCTTCTGACTCCAATCTTCTCCTCAGAGCTCTCTGGCCACAATACTTTTCACGGTTCACAAAATGAATCCTAATTCCCTTCAGAATTCTATTTTGTCAAATCTAGTCTTAGGCCTCACAATTTGGGCTTTTCCCATAACACCCTCATTAACTCCTCTTAAATGTCCAATTTGCCCTTCTTTCACTTATATTTATTTTAATTCATAATAATATTAATATATTCATATTATATACTATTATTCAAAATAAATAATCCAATTATGCATAATTCTTTAAAATTCCACAAAACCACCGAAAATCACCGAAAATGAATATTCTTAATTAAATAAATAAATTAAAATATTCCAATTAAATTTGGGGTGTTACACTATCGACCTAGGAGCCTGTGATATTGGGAAACTTTAGTTACCTTTTTACCCCACTTTGACCTTCTTAGGATGTACTACGATGACTATGAGGGAGTAGTCCCAAAATAGTTGATATGCGATACTACACTCAAAAAAGGTTCTCTTGAGAATATTGTTAACCATCGAGTATTCGGGAAATTAATAATATCTGAAAGATGGACTGATGACTTTGGGCATCTCTTAGAACCGCTGTTCTGCAGGTACAATATCCCTTAGTACATACCTTTCGGGATGGGTAGACCATGACTTCATGCTTATTACCCTCTAACCTAGGACTTTGTTTGCTTATCTGTATATGTGTGTTTATGCATCCATACATTCAACCATTCATAACACTTCAGTTTCAAGGAATTCAATTGCTCTTCCTTTGAAAATCCAATAAAAATCATGAGTTTAAAATAAACCCTTTTTCAGTTTTTCAAAAACCATTACAACTTGCTTTTGAATTCCTTGAAACCACTGCATTGCATTGCATTGCATTCATGTCTTTGCATATGCATTTTCCTTTCGTTTTTCTCATCCTGTTCTCTCGTCTTCAGTTCTTTCACCCTGAGTCCTCTGCGCCAGTACAACACCAGAGCTCAAGCTCGTAAAATGATGGCGGAACAAAATCAAGAACTTGAGCGTGTCAGCAATGAATTAGAAGACCTTCGGGGAAGTGTGGGGCAGATAATGGAGATGCTACAAGTTATACGTGTGAGGATGGATACTCAGCCCACTGTTGTTTCTGAGATTACCAATACAGTTGTGGATCCTCAACCATTTATTGTTACTACTGCAAGTGTACCTCCATATGGTCTTCCACCAGGTTTTGTGCCGACACCTACTGCAGTTGCTATTGCTCAACAAGTGCAACAAGTTGTTCCTTTGGTTACTGAAACTCCTCAGGTGATTCCAACTTTTACACCAACTACTGTTCATACCCATGTGTAACCCTACTTCAATGAGCATCAACCATTATACGATGTCCCTGATACGAAGGAAGATGAAGACGAATGTCATGAAAAACTCAGAGAAAATGTGGAAATTATTGATAAAAGGTTGAGAATGATGGAAGGAGATCAAGTCTTTGGTGCTGCTGCCAGAGAAGTGTGTCTTGTATCTGGTTTATTTATCCCTCCAAAGTTCAAAAATCCTAGCTTTGATCATTATGAAGAAGATACATATCCGAAAAGTCATATGATCATGTACTATCGAAAAATGGCTGCTCATGTTGATAATGATAAGCTGATGATTCATTGTTTCCAAGACAATTTAAAGGGTGCTTCATCGAAGTGGTATTTAAGTCTGAATCAGTCTCCCATTAAGAGTTTCCAAGATCTTTCTAATGCCTTTATTAAACATTACAAATACAACATGGATCTGGCTCCTGACCGAAGGCAATTACTGGGTATGTTCCAGAAAAGTTATGAATCGTTTAAGGAATATGCTCAGAGATGGAGAGAGATTGCTTCACAAGTGGAACCTCCTTTGCCGAAAAAAGAACTAGATGATTGGTTTTTCGACATTGTTCGTCCTGAGTTTTATGAAAAAATGGTTGGAAGTGTGACTGCAAAATTTTCTGATATTGTTGTTGTTGGTGTGAAGGTAGAATTGGGTTTGAAAAGTGGAAAAATGTCAAGTACTGCTGGTAGTTCAAGCTTCAATAAAAACCATACTAAGAGACCTTCGTTTAGCCACAAGAAGAAAGAGGGTGAAACTAATGCTATGATATCAAACAGAAGAAGAAATCAACCTTGGCAACATCAGCAAAACTATGTTCAACAACAAGGTTACCCTATATAGTTTGCTTAATGTCACACTCTTAAACCTTGGGTTTGTCAGCATCATCATCTTTGGATATATGAATTAGTTGGTTTGACGAAGATGGGTTTTGTTCTCTTAAAAGCACGTGGTTACTTGGAGGTCATCAGGAAATTAGGATTTGAGCTACTACAATTTACTAAGGAATCAAGAAACCTAAGACTCAGTTCTGTCTTACTTTTGGTCATTTGGGGTAACACCGGGTTCAAGGAGCTCTAAAATTATCCATGTCCTGTTTAGAATCCTCTTGTAGGATAAAGTTGAAGTTATTGAATGTTGGAGGAGTTCACCTTCTTTTTTAACTTAATAGAGATTCAGGATTATTAGGATTCGAGTTATATGCTTCACTTATCATGTCAAATTACAATTCGATGTCAACTTTCAAAGCTTCAACTTAGGATTTAAATTACAATTTCCATTCAGTTTTTTTTCAATTTCATTCAAAAAAAAATTAGAGTTACATGTCCCATTCATTTTAAGCTCCATTTCAATCAATTGATCTCAAATTCAAAGTATGAACTCCTAGTCATGAACTTATCAGTTCTAGTTTGAATCTAAGGACAAGGTTTGTTATTCTTTAAACTCCCAAAGTATATTGTTAAAGGGTCGATTTGCGAACGAGACCTGTAAAATTTCAAAGGATTTCCATAAGGATTCAATGTTCAAAAGTGAGGAGGATATGCAAGGAAAGCTACATAAATGTGCTAAGAGCACTATATTTGCATTACATCTGTGATCTCGTGAAACACCCAAGTTAAAGAAAATGTGCTACAAAGTAAGTCTCGCATTAGACGCGAGTTGCAAATTCAAATTGTTTTCGAAAAAAGGATACAAGATCAAGAATAAAACTTTTCATTGATGGAGTTCAAAAATCTCAAGACATTGTTAAATAGAAAAGTAAATTACAAGAATTGGTACATGAAATACAATATCTAAAGTCCTAATTTTACAAAGGTCTAAGTTAAAAAAAAAAAAGGAAGATCCAACTTTCATGCTTCACCAATCAGCTCCATGGCTAGCCACAGTTTTCTTTGTGCCAAATATCACACGAGAATTGTCCAGTTCTTTAAGTTAAACCACCGATTCCTCATCCTCATACATGGAAAGAGAAAATAGAAAGAAAAAGCATTAGAAAAAGATAGAGCGGCTAGCAGCAAAACACAAATAAGAAGGAGCATGCGAACAATTCATGATCAATTCATGATATGTCAGTTCACAAAGAATTTCAACATTAGTAACATAATTAGGGGTGAAGTCATAAGAAACCACAATGTCCAAAATCCATCACGTTCAAACATATTTGCAATACATCCCATTCAATTAATCAAACAGGGCCATAGGCGTCACTTAATATCAGGATTCATTCTTCTTATCACACATCAAGAACATTTACAATCGACTGTCATCATATCTCAAGCAACATAACAGAATTATTCAAATTCATTCAGAGCACACAAGCTTCATGTTTTTTCATTTAAACTTCAATTCAACCAAGCACACCCATCATAGAAGTTTAAGTTTAGGTTTGAGTCAATTTACCCTGAACAAAGAGGTTGGCTGGTGAAGATGGCATCACGGCCAAGGGATCTGTCACCTCGATTTCAGAATGGCAAGACGTTCAAAATTTATCCTTAAAATGTCAGGGTGGTAACGTTCCTCTGCAAAAAAAAAAATTAAAATTGAAATTTTTATTTGAAAATCAACAGGGACCACAGGTGCTCACTACAGACAAAACGTTTCCAGCTATGGGATAATACAATTCATGCTACACTCATTTGGTCCCTTCCCCAGCAGGTTTGCAACCGTACTATTTACAGCTCACCAATAAATCCTCAGCATAGGAAACCCTAATCAAGTTATATATATATATATATATATATATATATATATATATATATATATATATATATATATATATATATATATATATATATATATATATATATATATATATATATATATATATATATATATATATATATATATATATATATATATATATATATATATATATATATATATCATGTTACTGTTCATCATGAAAGAAGAGAAGGAAAAACCCTAATTCTTGAGGCAGCGGCTACCCAGAAAACCCTAAGACGGCTACAACAGAAAGGTCACTACAAGAAGAGGAGGGGAAGGAGGAACGAAGTAGAAAATACGCACCTGGATCTTGGGAGCTTCAGAGGTAAGCTTCTTCTTCCGCTTTGAATCACCTTCGTGTAGACTCTTGTTGTGGTGTTTGTTTCCTCTAATCCATTATTGTGCACATGTGTTTGTCGTGTTGAGGTTTTCCGTTTAGGGTTTAGAAAATGGCGAGTTTTGTGTTGTTTTTCTTCGATGAGGTTTCTGATGTAATATAGTTTAGATTCAAGCTGACGGTCAAATTTTTGGGTTAGGGTTTGTGTTTTGGAAAAGCTCTGATCTGTTTGTTTGATAGGGTTTTAAGAGAATTAATGGAGAGATTCGGAAAGAGGGGGAGCAATGAGGGGGGTTTGTGTGTTTGATCTTGTGTTTTGGCGAGTTTGTTGCTGGAGAAGACGGTGGCGGCCGCCGCGCGCTGCCGCTTCTCTGGTAATGGTTCAGTCAGGGAAGGTGAAGGATTTTCAAGGTTTAATTCGTTGAATGAGAAAGGTTTCTGGTTAATGCATGTTGAGTTTTGGTTTTGTCCACACGCTGATGGGTGGATCTCATTCGCCTGTGTGTTGGATTGGTGATTGTGACACGTGTCACCATCAGATATAATCATCAGCATCATCACCCGTATAGACTGCATGGCCATTGTTGCACCCCAAAATTTGCCCAACTTTTCTTCACCTAGCTTGTGTTTCATTTCATTGACATTATCATTATCATTTGCATTTCATTGACATATGTGCAGAAGATCAAGAGGTATGATTACCAATCAAGGGCTAAAAAAGAGTTTGAAGCTAGCTAAGAAGGTTGTTCAAGTGTTCAAGGGTTGATATCCTTGTCAGAGAAGTTAGAAGATCCTCAGAGAGAGTGGCTGAAGCCAAGGGTGTAGGTCTCCTAACTTGAGAGTTGTGGAAAGCCATCAGATGATTCTGAGGTCATGGAGATGGACTTAAAGGTCTTGAGAGAGCTCATGAGAAGTTTTGAAGATCACTTTGAGGCCTAGACAGGTCATTGTGCAAGATTAAGAAGACTCAGCCATGAGTGGTGCAACTAGGTTTGACTGGGTCAACCCTAAGTCAACTGATGATTTGGACAAGGTTGAGACCTAATCCAAGAGCCATGTGATCATGGATTGATGCATTTAGATGTTCTAAGGATGATTCCAAGGTTAACTCATCATGATTGAAGAGTTTGAGAAGTTTCAAGCTAGGGTTTCTAAGGCTTGACAGTGTAAAATCCTCTAGTTTGACCCCTATCTTCAAGGCAGTTTAGCTCAAGATGTGATTGTCATCTCATCTTGCCCCCAACATGATTGTTGTAGAGCATGGTCTTATATTTAATTTTAGTGCTAGAAGTACTTGATAGGATTTGTATAACTCAAGTTACGACTTTGACAAGTTACAGGTCATCTGAGGTATGTGAATTTGGGGGCTTGAAAGTTGTCCAACTTGCATGAAACGTTTGCCCTAGAAGGATGATTCCTATGAACTTTTGGTCAACATGAATGTTGTTCCTTATCCTCTTATATTTCTATAGAGTACTAGAAGTCCTTGATAGGATTTGTAGAACTCAAGTTATGGCTTTGACAAGTCAAGGGCATTTTGGTCATTTGGAGATTATAGGTCATTTCAACCATAAGGCCATAACTCCTGTTTCCAAGCTTCAAATGAGAAAATGTTCAACATCAAACTTGTTCAAAATGATGTTTTAAGGCTATTAAAGAGGTCATGATATGTTGGAATTGCTTGTAGCTCAATGTTGCAAAAATGACCTAAAATAAGGGTATAAGTTAAATGAACCAAAGTTGGAAATTGATACTTTTGATCTACACATCCAAACCAAGGCATGTAATAGGTCATTTTGACTCTAAAAAGCATTTTAAGAACATTGGTTTAGCCATATTTTTGAATTGAGGTCTAATTTATGGACTTGCTTTGAAAAGTAGTTACTTACATCTTAAGTAACATTTGCAAAACCAAAATGCAAGGCATAATCAAGGTCCCTTGCAAGCCAAACACTTCCAAAATGTCACTAGGGGAGAAATTGGAAGGGAATGGGATTGATTTCAAGCTGTTAACAGGATTATGCACACCATGGCATATAAGTGAACTTCTCATGTCATGAGAGATTGAATTTCTCCTTGGAAGGATCTAGAGGGTTCTAGGTCATCCCTACACACTCTATATATGGAATAGAAGTGGTTCAGATCATTTTTTGGTGATGATTGAGAGAGAAAACTGAGCTTGCACTTTGAACTTTCTCATTGCAAAACAAAATCGGTTACAAGGTTAGAGGCCATTTCAGTCCAAGAAATTGATCTCAATAGCTTGCTCTGAGGTTGGTGAAAGAATCGTGAAGTAGCCATTGGAGAGTGAAGCTTGCAACTCAGAATCGGATTTGATAATTCAAGAAGATTCAACTCTTTTCTTTGCATACAGAAGATTGATTGTGATTCAGTGAAGGATTCTGCAAGTTCTTGAAGGCTGATTTGAAGATTCAACCCTTCTGTTTGTTCAAACTTACCAGGTATGCAACTCTTGTGCTATGGCTTAAATTAGGTAGAATTAAGATGAATTGTTATGGTAGATGCATAGTAGGATTGTGTAGGAAGATTTCTGGATCATCAATTTGGATATTAGTGACCAATTAGGGTTCATGGAATTTTCGGTTGAGATTGTTATTCTTGGATTCTTGAACTGTTAGCATGATTAAATGGCATAGGAAGATTCCTTGTGAAAATTGGAGTGAGTTTCATGTAGAGACCTCTTAGAATGGAGGCCTGTGGAGAGAGCTAGGGTTGGGGACGATGACCGGAGCACCACCGGCGGTGGCCGTGGCTGCGCGCGAGGTTCAGAGATTCAAAAGGTTGAAGATGATCCCAGAGCCCTTGGATCAGGCTAGGACCTTTGACCAAATGAAGATCCAATGGCCACGAATGGATTTCAATTTGTGAAGAGTTCTGAGTGATGAAACGTTGCGTTTCATTTAATTGATGGTTTTGGGCCTAAGTCTCAGATTGATAACCACGCCCCCTTCTTGGCCCAGTCCCTGAATTGAACTGATTTTCATTACTATCTGCACCACGCGCTTGGTTATTTTATTTTGATTTTCTTTAATTTTTTCATTTTATTCATGGTTCTTGATAAAATCATAAAAAATGGAAAAATGATTCAATTGACCCCATTCTTTTTGCATTAGATTCATGATAGAGTCTAGTATTTTTTAGATAAAAGATATTTTTATTTCATGCATTTTCTGATTTTATGGGAATTTTCACATTTTAATTGATGTTAAAATAGTCATGCTTGATGCTTGATGTTGTGGAATTTTGTGTGATTAATTGGTGATGATTTTTGCCCTGATTTTTTGTATGTGGCTAGCTTAGATATGCATGCTCCCCATAGATTTTTCTCACATTTTTGTGATGAACATAGGTGGTAGTTTAGGTTAAAACCTTTAGAAGCTCCATTTTTAGGGTTTATGGTTGATACTTTTGGATTTAGGACTTAATTTTAGGACTTAATAGATGATTTAGTCCCTGGTTTTTGTATGAGGAATTCTTAATTGAATTAGGATCCCTTAGGAAGTTTTTTAGAAATTTATAATATAGTTTACTATTTTTGATTGATTTTAGTTTAGATGCTAGTTTTAGATGATTCTGGGGCACTAATTCAACTAGATTAACTTCTTTAGTTCCCTTAGATTAGGGTTTTGCTTTGCTTGTTCTTGGATGATGATGAAGGCAAGTTGAAGATGCAATGGATTGCTTGAAGAAGCTTGGATGTGAAGATCTCCCCTTCTTTTGGTGTAGTGTTGATTAGGTTAAGATTAGGGTGTGTAGGCAGAGCTTCTAGATAGATTCTCTTCCTTCATAAACATGGAAGATGTTGATCACTTACATTCTTCCCCATGATGTAAGGTCCCCTTGTAAAGGCCTCATCCCTCCTTTGGTAGGATGTGTGGCTCTTTGCAAGTTGGTAGAACCTTTGAGGGTCCCTTTCTCTGATGATAGGATGCTTAGTGGTGACCTTTGGTCTTCACTCTGCTGTCAGTCATCCAAACTTTGCTCTTGATAGATGAATCTTTCTCCCTTGTTAGAGGATGGAGTTCCTTGCTTGAAGAGTCTGAAGGATGGAGTTGATACTTCTTTGTGTTTAAAGATTACACTGAGGAGCTGAAGCTTGTAGGAGAAGAAGACCAAGTTGATACTGGTAAAGAAGAGAGAGCTGAAGCTTGAAGACCAAGTTGATACTTGTGAATAAGATCCAATTGAGATTGAGTGAAGAGCTGAGGCTTGAGGAATAAAGGACAAGTTGACACTTACATTGATGCAGGGAGAGCCTGAAGGAGTCAAGTTGATACTTGTAGTTAGGAGTGAAGCCTGAAGGTGGAATTAACTGAAGAGCTGAGGCTTGGAGAAAGAACAAGTGGATAATTATGTTTGATGGGTTGAAACCTTGGAGAAGCAAGTTGATACTTGTTATTGAGGATGATAGTCTTGAAGAGCAATTGAAGTCTGATGACTAGACTGCTGTCAAGTTGGTTTAGTTGTAGGAGCTGTTGATCTGTTTTCTTTTCTGTATTGATGTGCCTTGTTTGACTTGCTTGATGCATTAGAATAAGTCCATATCTAGACTGATGTAAGGTAGGAGCATGATTGCACTAGAGGTTGAGTTGCTCCCTCTGCTTGTATTTTTACGTTCTCTCTTCTTATCTTCAAACAAATCAAAATACAGTAATAAAGGTTAACTGACGTCGTACGTTATGAGCCCTAAGCTATCTGAGAAAGGATTGTTGGAGAGTTTCTTTTCAACAGTCTGGATGCTTAGTATGGCACCCTTTGGGTGACATGCGACGCATTCACTCTCAGGTCATAGTCTCTAGTGCGATACTAGTTGCAAACAACCATAAAAAACAGTTCTTCCGTAAAAGACAGAAAACAAACTTCAAACCTTTTTGCCCCGTGGGCCCATAATTCAAAGGAAGCTTTTCTGAAGAAAAGAGTGTCGTTAAACTTCAGCGCTACCGCAAACAGGCTTTGTCCCTAACTGCTGGAACTGCTGTTTAACCCTACTCGATAAAACAGATGAATCTGAATTCCCGTAATCCGTATTAGCCCGAACTACGTAAGCTCTGATCTCTCATACCTGTTGAGAGTACGTAGGCACAATACTGACGTATTGGCGAGCCACCTTCCCCGTAACACGTAGTTAGTCGAACTACGTTGACTCTGATTTCTCATTCTCTGATGAGAATACGTAGGCATAAAGCGCGACGCTTTGCCGAGTCATTTTCTTTTATTTTTAAGCCAACCTTGATAGGTAGATAGTAAAACCAACCCGTCAGATAAACACAACAAGCGTGGATCCCATCGGGTACGATGGACGTGAGGGGTGCTAATACCTTCCCCTTGCGTAATCGACTCCCGAACCCAGACAATGGTTGCGACGACCTTGTCTTATACCTTTTCGTCAAGTTTTTCCGATCGTTTCCTTTCCCGTTTCGAGGGATAAATAACGAAAGGTGGCGACTCTTCTGTTTTGCCGGCACCTTATTTTCGCGGAAGCGACAGCTGACGACTCTGTTGGGGACTTGATAGTTTCCTGGGATCCAACGTCCCTTATGTGAGTCAGTTTGGGGTTCCAACGTCCCCTACGAGAGTCAATCCTAGCGCTTGTATGATTACTTGTTGGGTTGTGTTTATTTATCGCATTTTATTTCCCGCACTTTACTTTCAGTATGATATGATTATCTGTGCTGTTGTGGGAAGGGCATTCTGATGAGTGAGAAGCCAGACCCAGGCTTGAGTGAACCTAGCATTAGTTGTGGAAATTAGTGGGCGCGTGCTTGCTTGGCAGGCACTAGTGTCTCATGAAATCCACGCTCAGACGAGGTTCTCCCGGTTGACTTCTTTTTCAACCCTTTGGGTTGAGGGGGTTGTTGGTTTGGAGGATTGTCGACTCTAGGGACCGATCATTTGGGATTCAGCCGAGTGAGGCCGCTTCATGAGCCGGTGATGCCACACCTTCTGGGTATCGTATCACCCCTCTTGAATGTCTGTGACGCTGATGACCGCATAGGATGCCGAACTTGTGTCAGTATAGGTCCATACCTGTGAGCAGGGTTGGGTTTGTTGCAGGAAACCTTAACCTTCCGACTTCCTGGTTTTCTTGATAGTGAATCAGTTTTGTTGGTATCAGAGGTTCTCATCATCAGATGATTGTTCTTGACATAGCAGAGTTATGGTCTTGTACCAGAGGACCTTATCTTCAGAGATGTATGTTTGTTCTTGACAGAGCAGGTTTTTGATTGGGATCATAGGATCTCGTCAGCAGATGTATGGTTGTTCTTGACAGAGCAGAGTTTTGGTCCTGTATCAGAGGTCCTTATTATCAGATGTTTGTTCTTGACAGAGCAGAGTTTTGGTCCTGTATCAGAGGTCCTTATCATCAGATGTGTGTTCTTGACAGAGCAGACTTGTGGTCCGATTCCAGGGTTTTCTTCTTATCAGATATAGTGGTTGTTCTTGACAGAGCAGCATTATGGTTTTGTTGATACAGAATCTTCACCTTCATCACTTCAACAGCACAGTCGTCTTGATCTCCTGCTGCATGATTGCATTTTACATTGCTTTGCATACCCATTTGCATTTCATTAACGTGTGTCTGTGTTGCAGGTACCGTTTCCCCCGATCCAGGATTTCTTGCTTCCTATTGTGTTATTATGGGTTCTCTGAGGAAGACAGTGGCTTACAAGCTCCCTACTCCTGATGTTGTTCAGCTGGCTGGTTTGATTGCTTTAGCAAATGATTCTGTGAGAGATGAGTTCAGAAAGTCTTACGGCAAACTGCTCATTTTGGTTCGTAAGCCTTCTGCGTTTGAGTTGAATGGGTTGCACGCCTTGCTGCAGTTCTACGACCCTCCGTTGAGATGCTTTACTTTCCAGGACTTCGTTCTCGCACCCACGCTAGAGGAGTATGTTGATTTGTTAGGTGTGCCTATCAAGAGTCAGATGCCCTTTATTCATATGGATGCTAAGCCTAATTTGTCTAGTCTAGCTCCGTCACTTCATCTGGATGCCTCCGAGTTGGTCTTGTCTAGTTGGAATAGGGTTCCCGGTTTCTCCTTGCAATTCTTAGTGGGAAAAGCTCAGCAGTACACCAAAGACGGATGTTGGGTCGTGTTCAATGCCATTCTCGCTCTGTGCATATATGCCATCACTCGGTTCCCCAATATGCCCGACTTTGTAGACTTCGACGCATTTCACGTCTTTGCTTCAGGGAATCCAGTCCCTACCTTGATAGGAGATGTCTACCATTCCGTCCACTACAAAAAAGAGAACAGAAGGGGTAAGAATGTCTCGTGCTGTGTGCCCCTACTCTATAGATGGTTTGATAGCCACCTATCCAAGAAGGGTCCCTTTGCTTTGTCTGCAGCCACAGCTGAGTGGCCTGAGCGTTTGATGAGTCTATCAGCGGAGGATATTGACTGGTTTGATAGAGATAGGTTGGGTACTGAGATCATCTTCAGCTGCAGCGGGTTTCCGAACGTGCCTTTGATAGGCATGAAGGGTTGTATAAACTATAATCCGTCTCTGCTGGTCCGACAGTTTGCTTATGCTTTGAGAGCTCCGCCGAAGGATGAAGAGGTGCAGGAATCTTTGTACCTCACTGGTCTTCTAGAGGGGGATATGTTATCTAAGCTTCAGCGCGCTTGGAATAGTATCAGTAAGAGGGGAAAACCATTGCTGGGGAAAAGTAATAGTCAAGCCTACGCTCCGCATGTGACGTGGATCAGAGCCAGAGCAGATGCTATAGGGATGCCGTTTCCTCCTGCCAAGCCAGAAAGCCCTCTAGTGATCGAAGAGCCCACCACCGTGCCTATTCAGCAGCGTAATCATGTGCTAGCTGAGCGAGATGAATTGAAGAGGGCAAATGAAGAATTGGAGAAAGAATTGGCTCAGCTCAGAAGCGAGAGAAGCGAAGCCGTCCATTCCTTCAAGAGGCAGTCAGAACTGGTGAACCAGTTAGGGACAGATTTGACTAAGCAGATAGCTGAGCACGAGCGCATGGGTCGAGACTTCAAAGTTGTCAACGATGTGCTGGCCATGAAGAAGCAGCACTTGGACGAAGCGTATCGGAGGATATCCAAGTTTAACCAACATTGGAAGGCCACCCTAGCCAACAGGAAAGAGCGGGAGGATAAGCTGATGCAACAGATCTCCAAGCTGAAAGCCCAGGTGAAGGCCAGTGAGAAGAGGTTTAATGAAGAAACCGCTCGCCGATATGCCGCCGAAGGCCAGCTCAACAAAGCTCTTGCTAACCTGAAGGAGCGCAAACTGAAGTTTGAATCCAAGAAGCGGAAGTTAGAAGATTGTTTCGGCGAAGGAGCATGGGAAGATTCAGTCGAAGGTCTTCAATACACCATTATGCAGAGGGAGTTACTCGTCGAAGGGTTACTCACTCGGCCTGGTCATCCAGAAACGAAGGGGTTGTTAGAAAAGTTTTGCGCTCGTGGCCGTGCTTGACTATTTGTATTCCTTTTGCTTGATCATTGTTGTATGTTGACCATCACCAGGCTTGTTGGTTGAGGTCATGCTATTGATTCATCTTGTACTCACTGACGTTTTGTAATGCCTTGATGGGCTTTCTGTATATGAGATGTTATTTCCATGACTGGACTCAAACTTCTTATTATCAGCACTGGCACTCAGGCACTAGGATCGGGGGAAATCTCCCTAACGCACAGACACACGTTTGCATTTGCATGAAGCATTTGCATAACGAGCACTTTGTCGTTTTTTCCTAACCCTTTTGTGTTTTTCAGGTTGTTTCAGGTTGTTCCAGGATTGATCAGAGACCTATCCACCGCTATCCGACCAGAGCAAATCAAACCAGAATCATGGAGCAAGTGCAAACTGATGTTCAAGAACTCCGCGAAAGAATGGACCGCTTCATGGAGCTCATGCAAGCGGTCGCCAATGGCCAGGATCAGCTCAGAACCTTGGTTCAGCCTCTGATTTCAAGGGTCGATAGCAATGGCGTACTCCATGGTGGGACTGTGCCTACCCCTCCACAAGTTGAGACTCCTCAGAATGGCGTCCCCGTGACCGGGGGGAATGGCAGTGCCAACGGCAATGTGATAGCTAACATGGGACTCAACGGTAATACGACGGGTGTCGGTAATGGGAATTTTGAAGCTAACGTCAATGTTGGGCTGGGCAATGGCAATGCGGGTGTTGGAAATCTGTTCGGGCCTCAGCCGTGGTTAGAAGACCGTCAAGACGATGTGTTCTCTCAGAGAGGTGCTGAAGGGGAGCTGACTGCTGAAGCACGGCTTAGGTTCAAGGCCCTCGAGGATAAGATGAGGAATATCGAGAACCAGAACACCATGGGTGTTGATATGTCCAAGTTGGGACTGATTGCTGATTTCAAGGTGCCTCCCAAGTTCAAGGTACCTGACTTTGAAAAGTACAAGGGCACCACTTGCCCTCGCGTCCATCTGAGATCATACTACCGGAAAATGTCCGCTCATTCTGAGGACGAGAAGTTGCTAATGCACTTCTTTCAGGACAGTCTATCCGGGCCCTCCCTCGAATGGTACATGAGTCTGGAACCTACCAGTGTGCGCACGTGGAAGGTACTTGCGGAAGCATTTGTGCACCACAACCAATATAACAGTGACTTGGCTCCGAACCGAGTCCAACTACAGAATCTGTTGCAAAGGAACAATGAAGGGTTCAAGGAATACGCCCAGCGATGGCGTGAATTGGCAGCCAGGGTTCAGCCGCCGATGGTTGAACGTGAGCTTGTGCAAATGTTCGTAGCCACCCTCCCAGGGGTTTATTATGAGAAATTGGTCAGCGGTATGTCTGGAACCTTCTCAGATCTCATTATCACGGGTGAGCACATTGAAAACGGGATCAAACTGGGAAAAATTCAAGGTGATTCATCCTCAGCTGGAGGAGGCGGAAAGAAACCTTATGGTGGAAAAAGACGGGAAGGAGAAACGGGCATCGTGACCAACGCTCGAAGGAAGGGTAAAGGCCCTCACTGGCAGGTGGCCAGTATAACTATCCCTGCTGTCCAACAACCCCAGCAACAGCAGCAGCAGCCGAATCAACAAGGGTACAGAAAGTATCAGAACAGGGCATATCTGTCGAGCCGTCACCTCGAGACGCCGCCCATGTCCTATGCTCAGCTATTACAGACTCTGCTCCAGTTACAGCTGATCCAGAAGAGAACCTTGGCTCCCTTGACAGGGGCACCTCCGCCAGGTTATGATGCGAATGCGACTTGCGAATTTCACTCAGGGGCACCAGGCCACACAATAGAGAATTGCAAAGCCTTCAAGCATAAGGTGCAGGACATGGTGGACGCTAAGATCATCAACTTCTCAGATAATGTGCCAAACGTCACGAAGAACCCTATGCCGAACCATAGGGGAGGTGGAGGAAACACCATTATTGAAGACGAGAGTCTAGATTTGTTGATTGACGTCAGAGATCTGAACACACCACTTAGCTTTGTTAAAGCTAAGCTGATGAAAAGAGGTTTCTTTCCAGGTTGCGGAGAACTGTGTATGGGCTGTGCGACAAGTCCTGATGGATGTGAACAGTTGATAGAGGGGATTCAAAGTCTGATGACCGAAGGAATCCTGTAGTTCAGCCGAAGGGCCGAAAGCGGATCGGGAGAGGTAATGCTGAAGCAAGGTGATGAGGTTGCCACCATCACCATCCCTCGTCGAACGATAACTATTTCTCCACCCAGGCCGCCCATAATCACTATCACCAAAGCTGGGCCGATACCGTTTGAAAGCACTAATGATGTCCCATGGCATTATGGGGCAGAGGTCTACTGCAACAGACATAAGTTAGAACTGGAACCATCAGGGTCATGTGCGGAGAACCTAGCGGGCGTTAGCGGAATTACTCGCAGCGGAAGAGTATTTGCACCACCTGAGGTCGTGGCAGACAAGGCGGATAGAGATGATGCAACCGATAAAGGTAAAAGTAAAGTCGTTGAAGAGATCCCTTGTGGGGTAGAAAAAGACTTACTTGTTAAAGACGCCGAGGAATTTATGAGGTTGATTAAAAAGAGTGACTACAAGATCGTGGATCATCTCCATCAAACACCCTCAAAAATCTCCATCCTGAACCTGTTGCTGTGTTCTGAGGCACATCGCAACGCGCTGCTGAAGGTGTTGAATGCCGCGTACGTGCCGCAGGAAATATCGGTAAACTAGTTGGAAGAGGTCGTAGCCCACGTGAATGCTGGAAATGGGTTAGGGTTCACTGACTTAGAGCTGACGCTGAAGGGGAGGAACCACAATAGTGCCCTGCACATTTCGATAGAGTGTAGGGGAACGATTATGTCTCATGTGTTGGTAGACACAGGGTCGTCGCTCAATGTTTTTCCGAAGAAGGCATTAATGAAGTTAGATACTCGCGGAGTGATTTGCACACCCAGTGATCTGGTTGTGAAAGCGTTCGATGGAACCAAACGCCATGTTTTCGGGGAGGTGACGTTGCCAATCCAAGTCGGGCCAGAAACATTCAACGCGGTCTTTTACATTATGGACATCATGCCTGCCTACAGCTGTCTCTTGGACCGGCCATGGATCCATTCTGCGGGTGCCGTGACCTCCATGTTGCACCAGAAGCTCAAGTATGCTGTCGGAGGTAGCATCGTGACTGTGTGTGGCGAGGAAGACATAATGGTGAGCCATTTGTCGTCCTTCAAGTATGTTGAGATGGATGGGGAAATCCACGAAACCCTATGCCAAGCGTTCGAAGCTGTTAAAGTCAAGGACATAGATCCTGTAGTCACTGAGAAGCCAGAGATGACTCTCTCTTCCTTCAAGGAAGCCCGGACCGTTGTCCAAGCCGGATCTACCCCAGGCTGGGGGCGAATTTTGGAGATACCCAACAAGCAAGACAAGTTTGGGTTGGGATATTCTCCTGGAGCTGAAGCCTCCTCTTCTGGCAGTGCGTCGCGAGGTAAAGGGCCGATCCAGTTTACTAGCGGCGGGGTGATATTTGAAAGCGTCAACGCGGTGTCTGAAGACAGCGGAGATAGCGATTGTGACTTAGACTCTTGGATCCAGCCAAGCAAGCCAGGCGAGAGCCTCAACAACTGGTCCGTCAAGGATATCATCCAGATGACAAGCAAAGAGTAATGATTTACTTTTTCCAATCATTGTACAACCCTATGTCCTACCCGGGGCATAATGGTTTTATTGTTAGGGCCTCGTTTGATTATGTACATGCATTTTATCAATAAATCAAAAGGCGTTTTTTTTCGTATTCAAATATTGTGATCTCTGTTATTCCTGTTTTATATTTGTTTTGAAAAACAATAAAATGGCAATAGGGTCTGTGCTAACCTGCATATCCTTGTTTTAAGCTTAACCCTTGTTATTGCAGGATCCACATAGCAGATGACATCGACTCTGGACCTTCTACGACTCACTTCGACTTCGATTGCCCGATCTATCAGGCCGAAGAAGAGATTGATGAAGACGAAGACCTTCCCAAAGAGTTAGCCCGCTTGTTGAAACAAGAAGAGAAAGTTATTCTGCCTCACGAGGAGGAAATTGAGATTGTGAATCTGGGTTCTGAAGAACTTGTCAGGAATGTCAGGATAGGGGCTGCATTGCAGAGCGATGTCAAGCAGAGATTGGTCGAGATGCTGAGAGAGTATAGTGACATCTTTGCTTGGTCATACGAGGATATGCCCGGACATGATACTGACATCGTGGTCCACCACTTGCCGCTACGAGAAGATTGTCCTCCCGTTAAGCAGAAGCTTATGAGGACGCGACCAGATATGGCCCTTAAGATCAAAGAAGAAGTGCAAAAGTAGCTTGATGCTGGCTTATTAGCGGTCACTACTTACCCTCCGTGGGTCGCCAACATAGTACCTGTACCGAAGAAGGACGGTAAGGTGCGAATGTGCGTCGATTATCGGGATTTGAATAGGGCGAGCCCTAAAGATGATTTCCCGTTGCCTCATATTGATGTGTTGGTCGACAATACAGCTCAGTTCTCCGTATTTTCGTTCATGGATGGTTTCTCCGGTTACAACCAGATCAAGATGGCGCCGGAGGACATGGAGAAAACTATGTTTATTACACCTTGGGGAACATTTTGCTACAAGGTAATGCCTTTCGGTCTGAAGAACGTAGGGGCCACTTACCAACGAGCAATGGTTACTTTGTTTCATGACATGATTCGTCATGAGATTGAAGTCTATGTTGATGACATGATTGCGAAGTCCCAAACGGAGGAGGGACATCTAGTCAATTTGCTAAAGCTTTTTGAGAGGCTTAGAAAGTTCAGGTTGAGGCTGAATCCTAACAAGTGTACTTTCGGAGTACGGTCTGGAAAACTACTGGGGTTTATCGTGAGTGAAAGAGCCATCGAGGTTGATCCTGCGAAGATAAAAGCAATACAAGAAATGCCTGCGCCAAAAACAGAAAAAGAAGTTCGTGGTTTCCTGGGCAGAATAAACTACATTGCAAGGTTTATTTCTCGGCTCACGGCCACGTGTGAACCGATGTTCAAACTGCTAAAGAAAGATCAGGCGATTATCTGGAACGAGGATTGCCAGAAGGCATTTGATAAGATAAAATAGTATCTGCAGGAACCTCCGATCTTGATACCCCCAGTGGCTGGACGGCCCTTAATCATGTACTTGACAGTTCTTGAGAATAGTATGGGGTGTGTTCTCGGTCAGCACGACGAGACGGGCAGAAAGGAGCATGCCATTTACTATTTGAGTAAGAAGTTCACGGACTGTGAATCTCGTTACTCGATGCTGGAGAAGACGTGTTGCGCACTAGCCTGGGCTGCCAAACGTTTACGACAGTACATGCTCAACCACACAACCATGCTAATTTCGAAGATGGATCCGATCAAGTACGTCTTCGAGAAGCAAGCGCTTTCGGGCAGGATTGCCAGATGGCAAATGGTGTTGACGGAATATGATATTCAGTACGTTTCCCAGAAGGCCATCAAGGGAAGCGTATTATCTGAATACCTGGCCGAACAGCCGATCGAGGATTATCAGCCGATGAAATTTGAATTCCCTGATGAGGATATCATGTTTCTCAACGCGAAGGATTGCGATGAACCGTTTCCCGACGAGGGTCCAGATAGGAAATCCCAGTGGAAATTGATATTCGACGGGGCGGTTAACTCTTACGGCAGTGGCATTGGGGCAATCATCACGACTCCCCATGGATCCCACATCCTGTTTACTGCGAGACTGACGTTTCCAGTCACCAATAATGAAGCGGAGTACGAAGCATGCATCATGGGTCTAGAAGAGGCAATTGATTTGAGAATCAAGAACCTAGATGTATATGGTGACTCGGCGCTTGTGATCAACCAGATTAAAGGGGAGTGGGAGACTCGTCAATCGAATTTGGTGCCGTACATGAACTATGCCAGAAGGCTGCTTCCATTCTTTGATCGAGTGGAACTCCATCATGTGCCCAGAGCAGAAAACCAGATGGCTGATGCCTTAGCCACGTTGGCTTCGATGTATAAAGTCAATTTTTGGAATGAAGCTCCAAGAATTGTCCTTTCTCGTCTTGATAGACATGCATTCGTCTTTGCGATCGAGGGAGCCTTCGATGGCAAACCATGGTTCCATGACATCCAGACCTTCCTTATGACTAAGGAGTATCCTGCGGGAGCGTCGACCCAGGATAAGAAGACTCTGAGGAGGCTGTCTGGAAATTTCTATCTCAATCCTGATGGAGTGTTGTATAAAAGAAACCACGATCTCGTGCTACTCAGATGTGTAGATGGGAAAGAAGCGAGTATGCTCATGGAAGAAGTCCATGAAGGCACATTTGGTACGCATGCCGGCGGGCATGCTATGACAAGAAAGATCCTGAGAGCAGGATACTACTGGCTGACGATGGAATCAGATTGCTTTAAATTCGCAAGGAGATGTCATAAATGCCAGATTTATGCTGATAAAATTCATGTGCCGCCGTGCCCGTTGAATGTCATGTCCTCCCCGTGGCCGTTCTCCATGTGGGGCATCGACATAATAGGCAAGATCGAGCCCACTGCGTCTAATGGTCATCGCTTCATTCTAGTAGCTATCGACTACTTCACCAAGTGGGTGGAGGCAGCCTCATATGCTAATGTGACCAAGCAGGTGGTGGCTAAATTCATAAAGAGGGACATCATCTGTCATTACGGAATTCCCGAGCGGATCATTACTGATAATAGTTCGAATCTGAATAACAAGATGATGAAGGAGCTGTGCCAGTGTTTCAAGATTGAACACCACAACTCATCTCTTTATCGGCCAAAGATGAATGGCGCCGTTGAAGCGGCCAATAAGAACATTAAGAAGATTGTACAGAAGATGGTTGTGACCTATAAGGACTGGCATGACATGCTGCCGTTTGCACTACACGGTTATCATACCACGGTACGTACGTCAACCGGGGCCACTCCTTTCTCCTTAGTGTATGGTATGGAAGTTGTCCTACCATTTGAAGTGGAGATCCCTTCTTTACGAGTTTTGGTTGATGCGAAACTCGACGAGGCAGAATGGATTAAGAACCGACTAAACCAACTCAGCCTGATGGATGAGAAGAGATTAGCATCGATTGCGCATGGTCGTCTGTACCAAAGTCGAATGAAGAAAGCTTATGATAAGAAGGTGCGTCCTAGAAGCTTTCAGACGGGTGATCTCGTCCTGAAGAAGATTCTTCCTCCATACTCCGATCACCGGGGCAAGTGGACTCCCAATTACGAAGGTCCGTACGTCGTCAGCAAGGTCTTCTCGGGAGGAGCCTTGTTGTTATCCACGATGGATGGTGAAGATTTTGCATCCCCGGTGAACGCGGACGCAGTTAAAAAACACTTTGCTTAGAAAGCGACCCGCTGGAAAGAAAAAGAATATCCAGGCAAAAATGGGGCATCCCGACGAACCATAAAAAAGGAAAAAGGTTCGGGCAAAAATTAGGGATATAAAGAAAAGAATGTACACCCTCAAAGTCGAAAACCCGGAAGGGCGACGTTGGCAAAAAAGGGTATCCCGGTGAATCGAAAACCCGAAAGGGCGATTCAGGCAAAAGTTTGGGATTTGAAAAAAGAAAATGACCGCGTTCCGCGTGTGGACTGTATTTGTTTAGTGGTTTGGAGGACCTGAGGGCCGTTTATCTGAGTCAATCTCTTCTGAAGCTGAAGCGTCGGAGAAGTATCGAAGTCGAGTGGGTCATAGAGGGATCAACTCATGGTGTTCGTCTACGCCTCGTTGCCGACATGTGTATATACTGATGTATATTTATGTTTTATATTTGCGCGGCTTCCTCATTCCAGGAGCTTGCCTCTGTTGTAAAACATTTTGGCCCATTCAGGGGTTCGTTATCAATAAAATGTATACCATTCAGCAATTATGTTTGTTTGTTTAGCATTTACCTGTTTTGTTTGCGAAAAAGAACGCCGATGTTTTTGATAAAATGCGCATACATAAACTTACTGGCCTAGGCCACTGATTGTTGAAACAATGAATTACTTGAACATTGTCACAAGATGATAACCTTGATAGGTCCCTTTGAGAGGGGTGTCTTGTCTGTTTGCTTGTGTTGTTGCAGGTGTAGCATATACCAGGTAATACGTCGTATGCGTCCCCAGGCCGGATGATTCCTTCTTCTCCAGCAAAGTTCAGCAGCCTCTCCCCATAGAGTCGGAACGTGAGATCGTAAAGCATTGATATGTCTCCCCAGGAAGAGAAGATTCTCTCCCCAATCAGATGTATCCTGAAGGAACGTCATCTCCCCAGCTGAGTCATATACTGAAGTGTGTAGCAATTGATAGTTCCAGACTGAAGTCTCCAGGAGAACTGAAATTCCCCACAGAGTTGTACTCTCCCCAGTAAGCAGGATGATTCCTTCTACCCCAGCCGAGCTGACGAATCCCCAAGAGAGTCGAGTCCTTGGAAAGCAGTTAGGACCATGATTGGTTTTCCCCAGTAAAATGTTGAATAATTGATGCTGTATTTCCCCGCCGGAGTCGTTACCTCCAGGAAGGTTTGGCTGCGAATGCCGTGCAGTTTATTTTTGTGATTGACATCGCTTTCCTCAGCAGGTCCAGGTTCTCGTAGAGCTTTATTCCCCTGCAGCAGTCGGCTGAAGTTCGTTTCCCCAGGCGGAGTCCGATTGAGATTGGTGTGACTTCTTCTCCTCGGCAGGATGATTCCTTCGTTCACCAGAGTGGTTCTTTCTCCTTGACAGGAGGTTTTTCCCTTCAGCATTTATTTTGCTGATGAGGTCGTAGCATCTTGCATGATTGCACAACATTTACCCTAAACGCGTAGCATTTCCACCGTGTGGAGCATTACGCCGTCATCAAAGCATATGCATACTAAACACGAGCTAGGTCGTTGCTGTGCTTGTTTTGCAGGTGTTCCTCCGCAGAGTCACTTGCTCAAGATGATTCATGAATCCCCCAGCAAATGTCGTTTGCCCAAGATGATTCTTGAATTCTCCAGCGAAGGCGCTCGTTTAAGATGATTCTTAAAATCCCCAGTGAAGTCGCAAGAGTTGGTTGCTCAAGTTGACGCTTGGAGTCTCCGGCAGAGCGTGCTCAGGATGATTCCTAAAATCTCCAGCCGAGTTATTGGTTCAAGATGATTCTCGAAGTTCCCGGCGGAGTTATGTGTCCAAGATGATTCTTGAAGTCTTCAACAGAGTTTATTCAGGATGATTCCTGAATCCCCGAAGCAGAGTTACTTGATAGTTCTCCAGAATCCCCAGCGGAGATGTGTCATCCCCAGCAGGTTTCCGAACAGCGAAGTTGAAACTTCCCTCGAAGACTTGATGATTGAAGTCCAACCATATTGACGAAACAGTTCTCTCAGCTGATGCGGAGTGCCTGATGGCAGAAGTTTGGATATCCCCAATTGGTTCATGATTGATTGGGAGTTCTATTCCCGACTTAGTGATGAAGTCCGGCTGACGCCCAAAAGTTTCTTTGAATGCCCGATGGCATGATTAACTTGATTGTTGACCTGATGAGTCCCGAGGAATCCTGAGGCCTGACGGCATGATCGACCATGTATCACCGGTTACCGTGTGACCAATTCCCCAGCTAGTTGCCGTGCAGCTAATATTTCAGTTTCCGAAGATTTGTCCCCATCGGAGTACCGTGTACTTGTGCAGTTGGCAAATTTCCGGGTTTGTTGGTATTCAACCGCCTTTTACCTTGATTGTTTGAGAGCTGTTCACTTCTCACCCAGTCAGGTTCAAGCCGTTTGAATAGGGGCAGCTGTTGCACCCCAAAATTTGCCCAACTTTTCTTCACCTAGCTTGTGTTTCATTTCATTGACATTAGCATTATCATTTGCATTTCATTGACATGTGTGCAGGAGATCAAGAGGTATGATTACCAATCAAGGGCTACACAAGAGTTTGAAGCTAGCTAAGAAGGTTGTTCAAGTGCTCAAGGGTCGATATCCTTGTCAGAGAAGTTAGAAGATCCTCAGAGAGAGTGGCTGAAGCCAAGGGTGTAGGTCTCCTAACTTGAGAGTTGTGGAAAGCCATCAGATGATTCTGAGGTCATGGAGATGGACTTAAGGTCTTGAGAGAGCTCATGAGAAGTGTTGAAGATCACTTTGAGGCCTAGACAGGTCATTGTGCAAGATTAAGAAGACTCAGCCATGAGTGGTGCAACTAGGGTTTGACTGGGTCAACCCTAAGTCAACTGATGATTTGGACAAGGTTGAGACATAATCCAAGAGCCATGTGATCATGGATTGATGCATTTAGATGTTCTAAGGATGATTCCAAGGTTAACTCATCATGATTGAAGAGTTTGAGAAGTTTCAAGCTAGGGTTTCTAAGGCTTGACAGTGTAAAATCCTCTAGTTTGACCCCTATCTTCAAGGCAGTTTAGCTCAAGATGTGATTGTCATCTCATCTTTCCCCCAACATGATTGTTGTAGAGCATGGTCTTATATTTAATTTTAGTGCTAGAAGTACTTGATAGGATTTGTAGAACTCAAGTTACGACTTTGACAAGTTACAGGTCATCTGAGGTATGTGAATTTGGGGGCTTGAAAGTTGTCCAACTTGCATGAAACGTTTTCCCTAGAAGGATGATTCCTATGAACTTTTGGTCAACATGAATGTTGTTCCTTATCCTCTTATCTTTCTATAGAGTACTAGAAGTCCTTGATAGGATTTGTAGAACTCAAGTTATGGCTTTGACAAGTCAAGGGTATTTTGGTCATTTGGAGATTATAGGTCATTTCAACCATAAGGCCATAACTCCTGTTTCCAAGATTCAAATGAGAAAATGTTCAACATCAAACTTAGGGGTGGCAAAATGGATGGATTGGATGGATATGGATTGGATTGCTAATGGATGGATTAAAACAATCCATTAGTCCATTAAAATCCACTAAAATTTTATTAAAATTATCCAATCCGATCCATCCATTAAGAATAAAATTCATCCAATCCATCCATTAACATATTTTTAATGGATGGATATCCATCCATCCAACTTTTTTTTTTTAATTTCGTAAAAATAAATATTTTTTTTAAAAAACAAATTAGTCTTTTATTCTGAAAAAAAAAACCGATTTTTTTCCAAAAAAAAAAGTCGGTTTTTTTTCGAGAAAAAATTTTATTTTTTTTCGAAAAACAAATCAGTTTTTTATTCTTAAAAAAACGATTTTTCAGAAAAAAAAAAGTCGGTTTTTTTTTGAAAAACAAATCAATTTTTTATTCTGAAAAAAAAAACCGATTTTTTTCCAAAAAAAAAAGTCGGTTTTTTTTTTCGAGAATTTTTTTTTTTTTTTTTTCGAAAAACAAATCAGTTTTTTATTCTGAAAAAAAACCGATTTTTTTCCAAAAAAAAGTCGGTTTTTTTTTCGAGAAAAAAATTTATTTTTTTTTCGAAAAACAAATCAGTTTTTTATTCTGAAAAAAAAAACTGATTTTTTTTCCAAAAAAAAAAGTCGGTTTTTTTTTTCGAAAAACAAATCAGTTTTTTGTTCTGAAAAAAAAAACATATTTTTTTTCAAAAAAAATTAAATTTTTTTTTTCAGAAAAAAAATATAATTTTTTAATTATTTTTATTAAAATCTAATTTTAAAAAAATAAATCTAACAAAAATAAAAATAATCCATTGGATCCTTAAAATATGTTGGATGGATTGAATCCATCCATGCATATAAATGGATGGATTTAATCCAATCCATTAATTTATTTTTTTTGTGGTGGATGGATTAGATGGATTTTTTGATGGATGGATTGGATGGATTTTGCCTTAATGGATTTAATTGCCACCTCTAATCAAACTTGTTCAAAATGATGTTTTAAGGCTAGTAAAGAAGTCATGAGATGTTGGAATTGCTTGTAGCTCAAAGTTGCAAAAATGACCTAAAATAAGGGTATAAGTTAAATGAACCAAAGTTGGAAATTGATACTTTTGATCTACACATCCAAACCAAGGCATGTAATAGGTCATTTTGACTCTAAAAAGCATTTTAAGAACATTGGTTTAGCCACATTTTTGAATTGAGGTCTAATTTGTGGACTTGCTTTGAAAAGTAGTTACTTACATCTTAAGTAACATTTGCAAAACCAAAATGCAAGGCATAATCAAGGTCCCTTGCAAGCCAAACACTTCCAAAATGTCACTAGGGGAGAAATTGGAAGGGAATGGGATTGATTTCAAGCTGTTAACAGGATTATGCACACCATGGCATATAAGTGAACTTCTCATGTCATGAGAGATTGAATTTCTCCTTGGAAGGATCTAGAGGGTTCTAGATCATCCCTACACACTCTATATATGGAATAGAAGTGGTTCAAATCATTTTTTGGTGATGATTGAGAGAGAAAACTAAGCTTGCACTTTTAACTTTCTCATTGCAAAACAAAATCGGTTACAAGGTTAGAGGTCATTTCAGTCCAAGAAATTGATCTCAATAGCTTGCTATGAGGTTGGTGATCAATTCCAGATCAAATTCAAGGCACTGAGGTGGAAGAATCGTGAAGTAGCCATTGGAGAGTGAAGCTTGCAACTCAGAATCAGATTTGATAATTCAAGAAGATTCAACTCTTTTCTTTGCATACAGAAGATTGATCGTGATTCAGTGAAGGATTCTGCAAGTTCTTGAAGGCTGATTTGAAGATTCAACCCTTCTGTTTGTTCAAATTTACCAGGTATGCAACTATTGTGCTATGGCTTAAATTAGGTAGAATTAAGATGAATTGTTATGGTAGATGCATAGTAGGATGGTGTAGGAAGATTTCTGGATTATAAATTTGGAGATTAGTGACCAATTAGGGTTCATGGAATTTTCGGTTGAGATTGTTATTCTTGGATTCTTGAACTGTTAGCATGATTAAATGGCATAGGAAGATTCCTTGTGAAAATTGGAGTGAGTTTCATGTAGAGACCTCTTGGAATGGAGGCCTGTGGAGAGAGCTAGGGTTAGGGACGATGACCGGAGCACCACCGGCGGTGGCCGTGGCTGCGCGCAAGGTTCAGAGATTCAAAAGGTTGAAGATGACCCCAGATCCCTTGGATCAGGGTAGGACCTTTGACCAGATGAAGATCCAATGGCCACGAATGGATTTCAATTTGTGAAGAGTTCTGAGTGATGAAACGTTGCGTTTCATTTAATTGATGGTTTTGGGCCTAAGTCTCAGATTGATAACCACGCCCCCTTCTTGGCCCAGTCCCTGAATTGAACTGATTTTCATTACTATCTGCACCACGCGCTTGGTTATTTTATTTTGATTTTCTTTAATTTTTTCATTTTATTCATGGTTCTTGATAAAATCATAAAAAATGGAAAAATGATTCAATTGACCCCATTATTTTTGCATTAGATTCATGATAGGGTCTAGTATTTTTTAGATAAAAAATATTTTTATTTCATGCATTTTCTGATTTTATGGGAATTTTCACATTTTAATTGATGTTAAAATAGTCATGCTTGATGCTTGATGTTGTGGAATTTTGTGTGATTAATTGGTGATGATTTTTGCCCTGATTTTTTGTATGTGGCTAGCATAGATATGCATGCTCCCCATAGATTTTTCTCACATTTTTGTGATGAACATAGGTGGTAGTTTAGGTTGAAACCTTTAGAAGCTCCATTTTTAGGGTTTATGGTTGATACCTTTGGATTTAGGACTTAATTTTAGGACTTAATAGATGATTTAGTCCCTGGTTTTTGTATGAGGCATTCTTAATTGAATTAGGATCCCTTAGGAATTTTTTTAGAAATTTATAATATAGTTTACTATTTTTGATTGATTTTAGTTTAGATGCTAGTTTTAGATGATTCTGGGGCACTAATTCAACTAGATTAACTTCTTTAGTTCCCTTAGATTAGGGTTTTGCTTTGCTTGTTCTTGGATGATGATGAAGGCAAGTTGAAGATGCAATGGATTGCTTGAAGAAGCTTGGATGTGAAGATCTCCCCTTCTTTTGGTGTAGTGTTGATTAGGTTAAGATTAGGGTTTGTAGGCAGAGCTTCTAGATAGATTCTCTTCCTTCATAAACATGGAAGATGTTGATCACTTCCATTCTTCCCCATGATGTAAGGTCCCCTTGTAAAGGCCTCATCCCTCCTTTGGTAGGATGTGTGGCTCTTTGCAAGTTGGTAGAACCTTTGAGGGTCCCTTTCTCTGATGATAGGATGCTTAGTGGTGACCTTTGGTCTTCACTCTGCTGTCAGTCATCCAAACTTTGCTCTTGATAGATGAATCTTTCTCCCTTGTTAGAGGATGGAGTTCCTTGCTTGAAGAGTCTGAAGGATGGAGTTGATACTTCTTTGTGTTTGAAGATTACACTAAGGAGTTGAAGCTTGTAGGAGAAGAAGACCAAGTTGATACTGGTAAAGAAGAGAGAGCTGAAGCTTGAAGACCAAGTTGATACTTGTGAAGAAGATCCAATTGAGATTGAGTGAAGAGCTGAGGCTTGAGGAATAAAGGACAAGTTGACACTTACATTGATGCAGGGAGAGCCTGAAGGAGTCAAGTTGATACTTGTAGTTAGGAGTGAAGCCTGAAGGTGGAATTAACTGAAGAGCTGAGGCTTGGAGAAAGAACAAGTGGATACTTATGTTTGATGGGTTGAAACCTTGGAGAAGCAAGTTGATACTTGTTATTGAGGATGATAGTCTTGAATAGCAATTGAAGTCTGATGACTGGACTGCTGTCAAGTTGGTTTAGTTGTAGGAGCTGTTGATCTGTTTTCTTTTCTGTATTGATGTGCCTTGTTTGACTTGCTTGATGCATTAGAATAAGTCCATATCTAGACTAATGTAAGGTAGGAGCATGATTGCACTAGAGGTTGAGTTGCTCCCTCTGCTTGTATTTTTACTGTATGGCTTTGCTTGCGGGTATTCGGTAGAGCCCAGCTCCCTTGCCTATGTGGTTTATGTTTCTTGATAGCATTTCATCTCTTCTGTATGATTGCAGTTACTTCTATTTTGCTTGATAGCATGTCATTTCTTCTGTATGATTGCAGTTATTCATATCTGGCTTGAGGTTGAGATGAGCTTGTGGAGGTTGATGCCCCACACACATTTCCTCCCTCACTTGCATTGCATGCATTTTACAGTCGTTTACTGTTTACTGTTTAAGCTGCTGCTTTATCTGTTTCTGGTTACCATTGACATGATCCCCTAGGAATCTCAATTCCTTTGACAAGGAAGTGATGATAGAACTTTAGGTTGAAACCTATGCATGATAACTTCTAGGAGGTCCCTGTTTCAAACTTCCACCATAGGATGCATCCTTGGCATGACAACATTAGGACTTGATAGTCTCCCCTTAGTTGAACCTGTTTGTTCTCTCTTCTTATCTTCAAACAAATCAAAATACAGTAATAAAGGTTAACTGACGTCGTACGTTACGAGCCCTAAGCTATATGAGAAAGGATTGTTGGAGAGTTTCTTTTCAACAGTCTGGATGCTTAGTATGGCACCCTTTGGGTGACATGCGACGCATTCACTCTTAGGTCATAGTCTCTAGTGCGATACTAGTTGCAAACAACCATAAAAAACAGTTCTTCCGTAAAAGACAGAAAACAAACTTCAAACCTTTTTGCCCCGTGGGCCCATAATTCAAAGGAAGCTTTTCTGAAGAAAAGAGTGTCGTTAAACTTCAGCGCCACCGCAAACAGGCTTTGTCCCTAACTGCTGGAACTGCTGTTTAACCCTACTCGATAAAACAGATGAATCTGAATTCCCGTAATCCGTATTAGCCCGAACTACGTAAGCTCTGATCTCTCATACCTGTTGAGAGTACGTAGGCACAATACTGACGTATTGGCGAGCCACCTTCCCCGTAACCCGTAGTTAGTCGAACTACGTTGACTCTGATTTCTCATTCTCTGATGAGAATACGTAGGCATAAAGCGCGACGCTTTGCCGAGTCATTTTCTTTTATTTTTAAGCCAGCCTTGATAGGTAGATAGTAAAACCAACCCGTCAGATAAACACAACAAGCGTGGATCCCATCGAGTACGATGGACGTGAGGGGTGCTAATACCTTCCCCTTGCGTAACCGACTCCCGAACCCAGACAATGGTTGCGACGACCTTGTCTTATACCTTTTCGTCAGGTTTTTCCGATCGTTTCCTTTCCCGTTCCGAGGGATAAATAACGAAAGGTGGCGACTCTTCTGTTTTGCCGGCACCTTATTTTCGCAGAAGCGACAGCCATACCGTGAGTCGCGCTCATCCCAACCCTTGGATCTCGAATCTGCATTGGATCAACGGTCCAGACTTATCCTGGGGTCAACCTGTTGACCTGGGTTTCTGGTAGACTCCTCTTCCGTATGGGCTCGTATGTTTGTGGGCCTGAGGTGGATCAGCATTGGCACCCCCCAGATTTACTATATATCCTGGCCCATCTCTCTTTTTTATTTCTCTTGTTTCTTTTTATTATTTTTTATGTTAGTTTTTTTTAATTTGTATTTTTACTTTAAATTTAAAAAATGAAAAATGTTATTATTAAATAATTTCTTAATTAATTTTATTAAATTATTTTAATTTATACTAATTGATCTTTTAAGAAATTAATTGTATTAAACATTGGATTTTTAAGTGATTAATTATTTCAATTTTTTTTAGGAAAAATATCCTTTTTGGTGCCTTAAGTATACCTTGGTGTTCATTTTGGTCCCTTAACTTTAAAAAGTTCCATATTGGTCCCTTAACTCTTCAAATGTTCCATATTAGTCCTTTTTGACCTATTAGCGACGAATTTAGCGACGGTTTTTTGATTTTTTTTCCGTCGCTAATAGGTCAAAAAGGACTAATATGGAACGTTTGAAGAGTTAAGGGACCAATATGGAACTTTTTAAAGTTAAGGGACCAAAATGAACCTCGAGGTATAGTTAAGGGACCAAAAAGGATATTTTGCCATTTTTTTTATTATTTAAAAAAAATTCAAAAAAATAAATATATACTTTTAGTTAGTTCTATTAAACATTTTTATTTAATATTAATTAATATTTTCTTACTACTAATTTTATTAAATATTTGAGTTTAATTTAATTAACCATTTAAGTTTATATTATTTAATTAATTTTTTCATAAATTTTAAAAAAATCCAAAAAAAAAATCGCTAATCACTTCAAACATTTTATTTAATATTGGTTAATTAACCTTAGTAAATATTTATATTTAATTTGGTTAATGATTTTCTTCTTTTGTTGTGTGTTTTTTCTCTCTTGGTTTATATTTGGATTATGTGTTTATTTTATGCATGTTTGATATTGCAGGTATTTGCTTTGCTTTTTATTATCGTCATTCATCATAATGTATTCCCTCCCCATGAGTTGTAATCGCTTTGCTCTCTTCGTCGTGATTAGGTAGTTTCTAACCATGATTAAAATCAATCACACCTTTTCAAAAATTCACAAATATGCTCGATCCAACGTCGAGAATTTTCATAATAAATCAACTCACTAAGATTTCCATCACCATCAATCCTTATCCATTACACCCTAGTTTGTACTCAACTTGTAAGTCGAGCGCCTTTGCCTTGCCATCGACCTAACCTCATATAATTAGGACCTCATTTCCTTTAGTTTAAATTTTTAGCTTTTCCATACACGAATTTAAACCTCGGTCAACATCGAGTATTTTCTCAAAGTCAACTTAATGAACTTAATTATACTTAAACTATATATCAATAAAAGATGAAAAGGGAGTTGGAACGGAATCTTTAATTTCTCTCCTAAATTGTTTGGGCCAGAGGAGCCTTTCTTAAGTTCGAACAATTGTCTTCTTTAAAAGATTCATAACTCATTAAATCTATTTTTCTCAATACTTAGATAAAAAAGAGAGAGAGTCAAGCCTTTGACTCACTTTCTCGATTACTTGGGTCCGAGAAGCCTTTCTGAAGCTTTGAGTAATCGTCATTCGTAACATACTTTAGTTATATCAAAACTCTTTCATAATTAAGGATGGAAAAGAGAGAGGGTCAAGTCTTTGACCCACTTTCTCGATTACTTGGGCCCGAGGAGCCTTTCTTAAGCTTCAAGTAATCTTCATCTGATTTAAAATACTTTAACTATCTTCCATCATTCAAAACACTTTCCGAACACAACGTCTTTTCGAGATCAAAAGAGAGAAAGTCAAGTCTTTGACCCACTCTCCCGATTACTTGGGCCCGAGGAGCCTTTCTTAAGTTTCAATTAATCATCATCAAATCAAAATGTCAACATATTTAATACAACTTCTCGCCGCCGTGGGAACCGTCAAACCTTCTCATAAACATGAGATATGGTGTCCTGTAAACGATACAAAATATTGCTTCGTCCGTAACCTATTTGAGTCGAGATAAGTGGCTTGTTTCCCATGAATGTTGATATATGAAAATCCGTTCAAAGTGATGCAAACGTCCTCTCCTCACCCGTTTGGGTAAAGCAATATTTTCTGTCGAACTACGGATGCTCTGATTCTTAATTCTCTTCTGAATGTAAGATACGAAGGCACAAGATCGCGATGGTCTTGGCGAGCACAATTCCCTCATTTTCCCATAGTCCCACGAACTACAGATGCTCTGATTCTTCACTTCTTACAACTGAAAATACGTAGGCACAAGGGGCCCAATCCTTGGCGAGCACTCTAATCTAAAACCACCCATTTATCCTTAGCAATCTAAACTCTTTACCTTACCTTTACACTTTATTTCCTTAGAAGAAAACAAACAAACTAAGCTAACATTTCTCACGAATCGAATCAAGAGGTTCCCGTTGAGTACAACGGACGTGAGGGGTGCTAATACCTTCCCCTCATGTAACCGACTCCCGAACCTAGAACTTGGTTGCGATGGCCATGTTCTTTCCCTAAAGGTTTTATCGATATTTTCCTATCCCTTCTTTGGATAAATTAAATTCGGTGGCAATTCTATTTTTCACGACCATTCGCGAAGGGTCGTGCTTTTTTCGAGGTACGACAGCTAGCGACTCTGCTGGGGAATATGCATTACCCTATGCAAGAGAGAGTCAAGCCTAACTTGACTCGATTTGTAAGCGTTAGTTTCACTTGTTTGTGTTCTTCCTATGTTGTTATTTGCTTGCCGGTTTATTTATTTACTTGTTTGTTTTTATTATGTACTCTATTTTGTATCTCTTGTGGCTGTTGGGTTTCTCTGATTATGGGCACTCTATGAGATGGCTCTACACCCGAGTTTGAGAAAAACTTAGGATTAGAATGGTGGTCGTGTAGTGGAATCCCTCAAGGAGCCTTTCTCCTTGGGAGGATATGAGGACCCCGCTTAGAGTTGATTCCTTTGGAAATGTTATTGTCGTGGTGAGCCTTCGCCATGGTAGTAATGTTTTCGAGCCTGAATTGATAACTCTAAGGACCTTTTAACCTTATTTCCATGTTGGTTGGTAGTGTTAACTCGTAAGGGTTGGTACGAGAGCCCCAATCAGATGAGATCCCTTGAACGTATCGTTGTTCTGACAATGATATTTTCAACCTCAATTTATGACTCTGAGATACCTTTAGAAACCTTGGAATCGATGGTTGTGTAGTGGAGATTCACGAGGAGTCTTTCTCGTGGGACGACGCGAAAACCTCACCTAGAGGAGATCCTTTTAAACATATTATTATTGTGGTATCCCTTTGTCATGGTCATAATGTATTTGAAAGAAATCCATGACTCTAGGAACCTACCCATTAAAAGCCTACCCATGGGGTTCCTGTAATCAGAGATTATCCTTCCTGCTTCAGAATTGTGCCTGCGGTCATTATCCTTGCATCTGCATTTCATGTTCATATCATAACATTCACATTTCTTTGGTATTGTAGGGAATCTAACAATTAAGTTGCTGGTACTCAGAAATTATAGGAATGAACAATAGAAGCACTTATCCTTACAGTGTCAGGAAGCCCAAGTTGGAAGACTTACGTGGTTTGGTTTCACGTATCCCTACTGTTTTCAGAATCAATTTTGGGAAAGATTTTGGCAAGATGATTCATATCTTAACCCAAGAGGTAGATCAAAAAGCGCTCGTTACTTTGGCTCAGTTTTATGACTCTCCTCTGAGATGTTTCACCTTTCAATACTTCCAGTTAGCGCCAACGCTTGAGGAGTACGAAAAACCGGTGGGTATTCCTATGAAGAATAAGTTGCAATTCTTGGGTGTGGACCTATCTATGGGTGATAAGATTATTGCTCATGCTCTCCACATGTCCAAGAAGAATATCTCTGATAACTGGAAAACTAAAGGGGCTGTTAAGGGGCTTTCTCTCAAGATTCTCATAGAGAGAGTTGATACTCTTATAGAGGCTCAGAGTTGGGATGCCCGGTACGCTGCTGTAGCTTTGGCTATCTATGGGATTGTTTTATTTCCCAACATAGACGATTTTGTGGATGTGAATGCCATTCATATCTTCCTGACTAAGAATCCTGTACCAACTCTCCTGGCAGAAGTCTTTTATTTTCTGAGTTGGAAAAGTGAAAAGAAAGGAGGATCGATTGTTTGTTGTGCGCCTCTTCTGTATCAATGATTAAACATGCATTTGCCAATGAAGGGACCATTTGTTGACCAAGCTAGTGATAGTTGGGCTCAAAGGATGGTGTCTCTCAGATCTGCTGACCTTTCTTGGTTTTCGCTAGATTATGATGAAGTTATTTCCAGTTGTGGTGAGTTCCCAAACATCCCGCTTATTGGAACTCGAGACTGTATTAACTCCAATCCCATGCTTGGGTACCCAATGGTGGCTCCTCCTGTAGAAAAGAATTTAGAAGTCGTCATGATACATGATTTGGGAACTGAGAACCCTGAATTGTTCAAGAAGATTGTGAGAGCATGGAGAAGTATCAAGAAGAAAGGGAAGACTGAGTTGGGTCGAAGGAACAACATTACCAAAGAACCCTACTTTGTGTGGGTCAAAGAGAGAGCAAAGGAGATAAAAATGCCTTTTCAGGTGAAGGTTTTCGAACCTTTACCCGAACCAAAGCTTACTCACATCCCAATTGAGGAGGTTGAGGACCTCAAAGCTACTATAGAAAAGTTGATGAAGGAAAATGAACAACTTGAGCTGAAGCTTCAGAGTGTCATTGAGGAGAAGAATGACATGAAATGGAAATTCCAACGCAAGAATACTCATCTAGAGGCAGTAGAGAAGAAGGCTGACAAGGAAGAACACAAGAGGAAAAAGGTTAAGGTGTGTCTTAATCAATCTGATAGCAAGGTGAGTAGACTCAAGGAAGAGTTCGATAAAGCTTGAAGGAAATGCATTGAGAATGAAAAGCATTGGCTTTTGGCTACCCAGAAAAACAAGGCAATTAGAGAAGAAATGGGAGCTGAAATACAAAAGCTAAACACTGCTTTACGTCATTCAAGAGCTTCTGAAGCAGAGCAACGAAGACTCAAAGAGGATTCCATAAGAGCCTCTAGGGTTGAGCCAGCAAATTGGGACAGATTATATAGAGAGCTGAATGAGGTTAGAAGTCTTGCCAAAGATCAGAAAAACCAGATGGAGGATATCCTTGTAGATAAGGATATTTGGGTTGTTGAAAGGATAAATGTGCTTTCAAATTATGACAGATATGAGTGGTCTATACATATTTTAATAGTTGTTCGAGACATGTACTGCAACAAGCTTAATGGGTTGGCGGAATTCTGCAACTGGTTAGCCCAAGACTTGGTGTGGAAGCATAGAGATGCTTTTGAAGCAATGGATGGCTCCACCCCTCCTTCTATTTTTGATTTCCTCTGCCTTTGCAAAGACATGCTGAAGAGGTTTAAGGAAGAATTGAAGGAGCATGAGTCTCGTAGGCCAAAGTTCTGAGTTTTCATTGTTGTACTCTTTCTTTATTTATGAAGTATTATGGATTGTAGTTGATTCTGAATGGCTTTTTATACTATTTGACTGTTACAATTTAATGAATGAATGTGGTTTCAGTTGCTTTATATTTGTCTGATTCCTTGATATTTCTGTATGAACTAACAACTAATTCAAACGATTCCTCGAAACGCAAAAGAATTCATACTTTGCATTGCATTTCATTTGGCATACGCACCACATATGCATACCGTGCGTTTTCAAATGATTTCTATTTCTGTGTCTGTCGTTCCAATTTCCATCTCGAGTCCTCAACACAGATATAACACCAGAGCCCGTGAACGCCAAAGGATGTATGACATAGAAGAAGAAAATGCAAGAGTCAAAGCTGAAGTCGAAGATCTTTGAGGGAGTGTGAATCAACTCAGGGAAATGATCCAAACCTTGACTGCCAGGAGTGAGCCTCCTCAAATTGCAGTTGTTTCAGAGATCATAGGATCTTCCGGAGAAACTCAACCTGTGAAATTTGTACCTTCCATGTGGCCCCCATTCGGTTTACATCGTGATTTTGTGCCACGATTTGAGACAATGGGGCAATCTGTGCCACGAGCAATCCGTACTCCGTTCTATTTTGAAACACGACTTGTTATGCATACTACTCCACAAACTGTGATTCCTACCATTCCATATACGGTCGTTACAACTAGATTTTCTACACAATATGAGGACTACAATCAGATCTATCATAGGTGACGATGCAACAGACGAAGACCTTATGGAGGTGAAGGAAAATTACCATAACCTCATGAAACGAATCCAGGCAGTGGAAGGTGGTGATATTTTTGGGACTGCTGCTAAAGAGATGTGTTTCGTTCCTGGCTTGGTTATTTTAGCCAAGTTTAAAACACCAGAATTTGATAAGTATAAGGGGCATACTTGTCCAAAGAGCCTCCTTATCATGTACTATTGTAGGATGGTTGCGCATGTGAATGATGACAAGCTGATGATACATTGTTTTAAGGATAGTTTGAGCGGGGCACCATCCAAATGGTATTTGAGTCACGATCAAGGGAAAATCAAAATTTTCCAAGATTTGTCTGACGCCTTTATCAAACACCATCGATACAACATGGATATGGAGCCCGATAGGAGACAATTATAGAACATGTCGCAGAAAGATAAAGAATCATTCAAAGAATATGCACAGAGGTGGAGGGAACTGGCCTCTCAAGTTGAACCTCCGTTACCTGAAAAAGAGCTTGCTGAACTATTCATGGACATTGTACCATCTGCCTATTATGAGAAGATGGTAGGAAGAACATCATTGGGATTCTCTGAACTGGTAGCCATAGGAGCACGAATTGAGCATGGTCTAAAAAATGGTAAAATCGTGTCTGCTGCGACTACTTCCAATAATGTGAGGAAGAATCAAGGAGGTTTCCAGCAAAGACAAGAGGGCGAGACCAACGCTGTATCTAGTGGTTAGAGGGGAAACTAATCAAGAATAAGACCTTAACAACCAGTTCCTTATCAACAGCAATCTGCTTCAGTACCATATTTTCAACAACCTTATGTGGCGTCTGTAATGCCAGCTTATCCACCACCACCACCTCCTATCAGTTATCCATTTTACTCTCAACCATTCATGCCAGGATATCTGCCACAAAAGGCTCCTTAGCATCCACCAGTCCTCCGACGCAGAATTAGTCGCAGCAAAGGCCACAGGCTCCTCCTGCTGCTCCAGCAAATCAAAATCTTGCCAGGAGAAGCCTAAATTTTGAACCTATCCCTATAATGTATAAAGATCTATACCCGTCTCTAGTATACAAGGGATTAATAACTACCAGATCGCTGCCACCTTTCATTGGAAATCCTCCCCATTGGTTCAATCTAGACTTACATTGTGAGTACCATCAAGGCGTTGCAGGGCATGATTTGGACGGATGTTTTGCTCTAAAGGCGAGGGTACAAGAGCTCATTAATTGCACGATCCTGTCTTTCAAAGATAAGGGTCCAAACATTGCCACTAACCCTCTTCCTACTCACAATGGACATGCAGCCCATGCTATTGAGGAAGCATCTGATGAACAGGTTGTCGGAGATGCCAATAAATGAAAAAACCCCATTGAAGGAGCTCCATGCTCGCTTGGTGGAGTCGGGTGCAATTTCGAAGAAACATGACAGATGTGATGAATGCGTCGTTCTTGAAAAAGGATGTTATGTAGTTGTTGCACCCTAAAATTTGACCAACATTTATTTACCCATCAAGAGTTATACGAGACTTTGAATCTAGCCAAGAAGGTTATTCAAGTGTTCAAAGGTTGATATCTTTGTCAGAAAACTCAAGAGATCCTCAGAGAGATTGGTTGAAACCAAGGTTGTGTGCCTCATAACCTGAGAGCTGTGGGAGCTCCTTAGATGATTCTGAGACTATGAGGATGGACTTGAAGCTTTGAGAAAGCTTATGAGATGTCTTGAAAGCCATCATGAAGCCTAGAGAGGTCATTGTACAAGAATTCAGAAGATTCAGCCATGAGTGGTGGAATTAGGGTTTGACTGGGTCAACCCTAGGTCAACTGAGGATTTGGAGAGGGTTGAGACCTAATCCAAGAGCCATGTGATCATGGAATGATGCATTGAGATTCTATAAGGATGATTCCTAGACCAAATCATCATGATTGAGGAGTTTGAGAAGTTTTAAGCTAGGGTTTCTAAGGCTTGACAGTGTAAAATCCCCTAGTTTGATCCCTATCTTCAAGGCAGTGTAGCTCAAGATGTGATTGTCATCTCATCTTCCCCATAACCTGAATGTTGTAGAGCTTGTTCTTAGCTTTAATTTGAGTACTAGAAGTCCTTGATACGATTTGTAGAGGTCAAGTTATGACTTTGACAAGTTACAGGTCATCTGAGGTATGTGAATCTGGGTCCTTGAAAGTCACCCAACTTGCATCCAACTTTTTCCCTAGTAGGATGATTCCTATGAACTCTTGGTCAACATGAATGTTGTAGAGCATCTTCTTAGATTTCTATAGAGTACTATAAGTCCTTGATAGGATTTGTAGAACTCAACTTATGGCTTTGGCAAGTCAAGGGCATTTTGGTCATTTGGAGGTTATAGGTCATTTCAAGCATAAGGCCATATCTCCTATTTCCAAGCTTCAAATGGAAAAATCTTCAACATTAAACTTGCTTAGAATGATGTTTTAAGGCTAGTAAGGAGGTCATGAGATGTTGAAAAGGCTTGTATCAAAAAGTGATAAAAATGGCCTAAAATGGAGGCATAAGTTAAATAAGTTGAAATTGAAAATTGGAAATCACAAGTTACACATCCAAACCATGTCATATAATAGGTCATTTTGACTCTAAAAGACATTCTAAAAACAATGGTTCAGCCACAATTTTGATTTGAGGCCTAGATCATAGGGCTGCTTTGGAAATGGCTTACTTGCATCTTAAGGCACCAAAGCAAAACTCAAAAAAACTCAATGAACAAGTTAGTTATGCATTGTAACACACCATACATCTCATGTGGGGAGAATTTCAAGTCAGAATTGGTGGTTACAAGAGGCTTGGCATGAGATAGCATGTGGTGAGAAGTGAAATCAAAATATCATGAGATGAGAAGTTCAAATACTCATTGGATTGTTCCAGAAGGTTCTAGACAGTTCTAACAAGTCCTATATAATGGTTAGAGCTTGCTCAGATGCAAGGTTGGTGAGAAAAGAGGTTTGAGAGAGAGAGTGCCATCTTGTTGCTTCCATTGCAAGTCAAGTTCCAATTTTACATTCTTCTTCAATTCCATTCCTTTTTTCTATACAAACACACTCCATTGATGATTCTGAAGGTGTGCACATTGATTTGAGAGCAAATCCATGGTGAATTGAAGAGTTGGTGATTGAACTTTCAAGGTAGCAAGTCAGAATCAAATTCTGAGATTGAAGCTTCCTCCATCAAATTTGTTGCATACAGTAGCAAGATTAGCATCCAAGGAAACTTTCTGAAGAGTTTCAAGGCTTGAAGTGAAGGATTTCACCATCTGTTGATCAAGAATAACCAGGTTTGCAAATTCTCCATTACACCATGTTTTATGCATAATTAGGTTAGTTTGTTAGTGTAGAAAGGTTAGAGACACATAGGTGATGGATTTTGGAGAGTTAGAGAGCAATTGATGAAGGTTGAATATTGGACACCATTTCTTTGATGATCAAGAACTCGTGGTATATTGAGATATAATTCATGTTAGATAGCTAATTTCATTCAGTGTGAGTTGGTGAGTATTCTGATGCAAGAAATTTCAAGAACCATGATAGTTGATGATTGAGCACATTTTTGATCTTGGATCGGGTTCAGTGATTTAGGATGATTCAGTTGATTTTAAGATCATGGTTGGATTCAGCATAAAATTCTAGGCAGGATAGGGTCTTGAATTTCTGTTTTCCATGGAGAATTGATGGAGTTCGTGTTTGAGGAAGAAAGAGCTTGAAGCTCTGCATTTTCATGGATTCTCCAAGAACCCTAGCTGGAGGTTGAAGACGAGTTCATGGCCGTTGGATGGTGAGCTGACCATTGACTATTTCTTGATCCATTGGCCACGATTTAATTTCAGTTTGAGAGGGAATCTGAAACTAGAATGAAACACCCCGTTTCATTAAAAGGAGTTCATGGGCTTAAGCTTGCTGAACACTATCCACACCCCCAATCCTGGCCCATTGCAAAAATACACTGTATTTGGTTTCTATTCGCACCGTTCCTTTTCCATTTTCCATTCATTTTATTAATTGTTTTTTCTGATAATAATTGGGCTTAGCGCGTTACTACCTGCACCCCTCATTTTTAGCCCATTGATGAAATGAACTGCATCTGGTTACTATCTGCACCCCAGTTTCATATTTTAATTTCATTTTCTTCCATTTTTTATTAAACATTTGAAAATTCATATCAATTTGAAAATTAAAGATTTTTTAATGGGAATTTTTGCTCCCATTTCATAGTAATGTCTAGAAAATTATCAAATAAAAATATTTTCATTTCACGCATTTTTAATATTTTTTGTGTATTTTCCATTTTAATTGCTTTTTAATTCTTTTATGTTGATACATGAATTTGTAGAATTTTGTTTAGGTAGTTCCCTTCATATTTTTAGGCCATTCTTTTTAGGATAGTTAGACATAAGCTTTAGCTTCCCCCTGGATTTATTCCATAATTTTGTGATGAATTTTAGGTTAGCTTTTATTAGATGACATTAGGTTGTGTAGAATTAGGTTAATCCTTAACAATGGTCCATAATAACATTAGAATTTTGGGTTTCTAAGTCAAGATAGGTATTGGGGCATATAAGGGTATTAAGGGTAGGTATATAGGATCCCTTAGAAATTATATTAGGTTCTAATATAGTGGTATACTATTTTTAGATGATTTTTGTAGTTGATGATTGTTTGTGTTGCCCTTATGGGCTTGAATTTTTGTTTGCTTTGCTTTGTGGGCTTGGAGAGCTTGGTTTTGTTCTAAGGAGCATTGGGGAGCATAGTAGGAGCATTGAGGAGCATTGAGGAGCTTGAGAGCTTGATCTTGTTTGTTTTGTTGATTGTTTTAGGGTTAGGGATTAAGAAGAGTTTAGACTTAGTTAACTTAAACATGGATGGTATCTTTCACCTCCATTCCTCCCTATGATTCAAAGTCCTTCCATGGTATACACCTCTCTCCTTTGGAGGGATAAGTGATAGTACCTAGGAAGTAGAACTTTTGAGGGAACCATTCCTTTGATGTTGAACCCTTATAGGTCACCTTTGGTGGTCAATAAGCAGTTCAATATCCCCAGCTTATCCAGTAAGTGATTTCCTCTGGTTTGATTATCTTGAGAGATGTTGAGCTTGAGTGTGAAGATGAAGACTTCAATGAAGAGTGTAGAAGAGGATGAATCCTTGAGTATTGCCACTCCAGCTGAAGCTTGAAGAGCAACAAGAGCAAGTTGATACTTGAAGACCCATGAAGATGAAGTAAGGACTAAAGGATGAAGTTGACACTTCTAAGTGATTGAAGATTATTCTGAAGAGCTGAAGCTTGAAGAACAAAGGAAGTTGATACTTACTTTGATGCTTGGAGATCCTGAAGGAATCAAGTTGATACTTGTGGTTAGTAGTGAAGCCTGAAGGTGGAACTGATCAAGGAACTGAAGCTCAGAGAAGATAAGTTGAAACTTATGTTGAAGGGTTGAAACCTGGAAAAGCAAATTGATATTTGTCAAGGGTGATTGAAGTCTGAAGACTGAGTTGCTAGAGCTGAAGCTTGAAGTTGAGAGAGGAATTGATCTGCTTTCTTTTCTTTTTCTTTGTTGTATTGATGTGTTTTGTTTGACTTGCTTGATGCATTAGAATAAGTTCATATCTAGACTAAGTAGAATCTAGGAGCATGATTGCACTAGAGGTTGAGTTTCTCCCTCTGCTTGTATTGTTACTGTGTGGCTTTGCTTGCGGGCATTTGGTGGAGCCCAGCTCCCTTGCCCATGTGGTTTGTTTGTCTGATGGCATTTTATTTCATTTTCTTCTGTATGATTGCAGTTACTGTATATTGCTTGATAGCATGATGTTTTATCTTTCAGTATGATTACTGTTATCCATTCTGGCTTGAGGTTGAGATGAGCTTGTGGAGGCTGAAGCCCCACACACATTTCCTCCCTCACTTGCATTGCATGCATTTTACTGTTTAAGCTGATGCTTTGTCTGTTTTGGTGTATCATTGACATGATCCCTTAGGACTCTCATTTCCTTTGATAAGGAATTGATGATAGAACTTTAGGTTGAAACCTATGCATGACAACTTCTAGGAGTTCCCTGTTCAAACCTCAACCATAGGATGAATCCATGGCATGACAACAGTAGGACTTGATAGTCTCTCTCCTAGTTGGGCCTGTTCTCATCTCATCTCAAAACAGTTTAAGATACAGTAATCCTGAATGGTTTCTTTCGTATGTTACGAGCCTTGAGCTATCTGAGAAAGGATTGTGGGAGAGTTTCTTTTCCACAGTCTGGATGTTTAGTATGGTACCCTTTGGGTGACATGCGACGCATTCACTCTCAGGTCATAGTCTTTAGTGCGATTGAAATTGCAAACACAATAAAAAACACTTCTTTCATAAAAGACAGGAAATAAACCGTAGTTTCCTGAACTACGTAAGCTCTGATCTCTCATGCCTGTTGAGAGTACGTAGGCACAATACTGATGTATTGGCGAGCTACCTTCCCCCATAACCCGCCGTAGGTCGAACTACGTTGACTCTGATTTCTCGTTCTCTGATGAGAATACGTAGGCATAAAGTGCGACGCTTTTCCGAGTCATTTTTCTTTTCTGTTTAAGCCAGCCTTGATAGGCAGATAGATAAAACCAACCCGTCCAAGTAAACACAACAAGCGTGGATCCCGTCGAGTACGACGGACGTGAGGGGTGCTAATACCTTCCCCTTGCGTAACCGACTCCCAAACCCAGACAATGGTTACGACGACCTTGTCTTACCCGTTCTCGTTAGGTTTTTCCGATCGTTTCCTTTCCCGCTCCGAGGGATAAATAACGAAAGGTGGCGACTCTTCTGTTGTGCCGACACCTTATTTTCGCGCAAGCGACAGCTGGCGACTCTGCTGGGGATCGAACCCAGAATCTCTGGTTCTCCGGTTCCCCTATGCGAGTCAATCCTAACGCTTGTATGTTTACTTGTTGGGTTGCGTTTATTTACCGCATTTTACTTCTCGCACTTTATTTCCTGCATTTTATTTTCAGTATAATATGATTATCTGTGCTATTGTGGGGAAGGGCATTCTGATGAGTGAGAAGCCAGACCCAGACTTGAGTGCACCATAAAATTAATTGTGGAAATTAGTGGGCGCGTGCTTGCTTTGCAGGCACTAGTGTCTCATGAAATCCATGCTCAGACGAGGTTCATCCGGTTGGCTTCTCTTTCAACCCTTTAGGTTGAGACGGTTGCTGGTTTGGTGGATTGTCGACTCTGGGGAACGATCATTTGTGATTCAGCTAAGTGAGGCCGCTTCATGAGCTGGTGATGCCACACCTTCTGGGTATCGTATCACCCCTCTTGAATGTCTGTGACGCTGATGAACGCATAGGATGCCAAACTTGAGTCAGTTTAGGTCCATACCTGTGAGCAGGGTTGGGTTTATTGCAAGAAACTTTGACCTTCAGACTACCTGGTTTTCTTGACAGTGAATCAGTTTTGTTGGTACCGGGGTTTCTCAGTTGCAGATTTGTCTGTTCTTGATAGAGCAGGTTTTGATCAGAGGACCTTATCATCAGATGTATGTCTGCTTTTGATAGAGAAGGTTTTGATCAGAGGGTCTTATCATCAGATGTGTATTTGTTCTTGATAGAGCAGATTTTTGATTGGGGTCTGAAGATCTCATCAGCAGATGTTGTTTGTTCTTGATAGAGCAGATTTTTGATTGGGGTTTGAGGATCTCATCAGCAGATGTTGTTTGTTCTTGATAGAGCAGATTTTTGATTGGGGTCTGAAGATCTCATCAGCAGATGTTGTTTGTTCTTGACAGAGCAGAATTATGACCCTATGTATATGGTCATATCAGATGGTTGTTCTTGACAGATCAGATTTGTGGTCCTACACCGGGGTTTTCTTCTTATCAGTGGTTATTCTTGATAGAGCAGCGTCATGGTTTTGTTGATACAGAACCTCCACAGCCCCAGTTGCCCTGATCTCTTATTGCATGACTGCATTTTGCATTAGTTTGCATACTCATTTGCATTTCATTAACGTGTGTCTGTGTTGCAGGTACCGTTTTCCCCGATCCAGGATTTCTTGCCTCATATTGTATTGTTATGGGCTCTCTGAGGAAGACCGTGGCTTACAAGTTCCCCGCCCCTGATGTGGTTAAGTTGACTGGTTTGATAGCTCTAGCAGATGATTCTGTGAGGGATGAGTTCAGGAAATCTTACGACAGGTTGCTCAGTTTGGTTCATAAACCTTCTGTGTTCGAGTTGAATGGGTTGCACGCTCTGCTGCAGTTCTACGACCCTCCGCTGAGATGTTTTACTTTTCAAGACTTTGTTCTCGCACCTACGCTGGAAGAATATGCTGATTTTCTAGGTGTGCCTATCAAGAGGCAGATGCCTTTTGTTCACATGGATGCTGAGCCTGATTTGGCTGGTTTAGCTCCCTCACTTCATCTGGACGCCTCCAAGTTAGTATTGACTAGTTGGAACAAGGTTCCTAGGTTTTCCTTGCAGTTTCTAGTGGGTAAGGCTCAGCAGTGTGCCAAGGACGGATGTTGGGTCGCGTTCAATGCCATCCTCGCTCTATGCATATATGGCATCATCCTGTTCCCTAATATGCCCGATTTTGTAGACTTCGATGCATTTCACATCTTCGCATCAGGGAATCCAGTCCCTACCTTGATAGGAGATGTCTATCATTCAGTCCACTACAAAAACGAGAACAGGAGGGGGAAGAATGTCTCGTGCTGCGTACCCTTGCTGTACAAATGGCTTGATAGCCATCTGCCCAAGAGGGGTCCTTTTGTCTTGTCTGCAGCCACAACTGAGTGGCCCGAGCATCTGATGAGTTTATCTGCTGAGGATATTGACTGGTTCGACAGAGATAGGTTGGGTACTGAAGTGATCTTCAGTTGCAACGGGTTTCCCAATGTGCCTTTGATAGGTAGGAAGGGTTGTATAAACTACAATCCCTCATTGCTGGTTCGACAGTTTGAATATGCCTTGAGAACTCCGCCGAAGGATGAAGAGGTACAGGAATCTCTGTACCTCACTGGTATTCTAGAGGGGGATCTGTTGTCCAAACTTCAGCGCGCGTGGAATGGTATCAGTAAGCGAGGAAAGCCTTTGTTGGGAAAAAGCAACAATTAAGCCTACCCTCCGTATTTGACTTGGATCAGAGCCAGAGTAAATGCTATAGGGATGTCGTTTCCTCATGCCAAGCCAGAGAACCCTCCAATGATCAAAGAGCCTACTACTGTGCCCATTCAGCAGCATAATCAGGTGTTAGTTGAGCGGGATGAATTGAAGCGGGCGAACGGAGAACTGGAGAAGGAATTAGCTCAGCTCCGAAGCGAGAGGAACGAAGCCGTTCATTCTTTCAAAAGGCAGACAGAGTTGGTGAACCAGCTAGGTACAGACCTGACTAAGCAGATAGCCGAGCGTGAACGCATGGGTCGAGACTTCAAAGCTGTCAACGACGTACTGGCTACGAAGAAGCAGCACTTGGACGAGGCATATCGGAGGATATCCAAGTTCAACCAGCACTGGAAGGCTTCCCTGGCCACCAGGAAAGAGCGAGAGGATAAGCTGATGCTACAGATCTCCAAGCTGGAAGCCCAAGTGAAGGACAGTGAGAAAAGGTTTGATGAAGAAACCGCCCGCAGATACGCCGCCGAAGACCAGCTCAACAAAGCTCTCGTTAACCTGAAGGAGCGCAAGCTGACGTTTGAGTCCAAGAAGCGGAAATTAGAAGATTGCTTCGGCGAAGGAGCATGGGAAAGTTCGGTCGAAGGACTTCAGTATACCATTGTGTAGAGAGAATTACTCGTCGAGGGGTTGCTCACTCTGCCGGATCATCCAGAGACGAAGGAGTTGTTAGAAGAGTATCGCGCCCGTGGCCGTACTTGACTAGTTGTATTCCCTTTGTTTTAATCATTGTTGTATGCTGACCATCACCAGACTTATTGGCTGAGGTCACGCTGTTGATTCATCTTGTACTCGCTGATGCTATGTACTGCCTTGATAGGCTTTCTTTATATATGAAATTGTTGTTTCCCTGATTGGACTCAGACTTCTTTTTCTTATTATTATCAGCACTGACACTCAGGCACTAGGATCGGGGGAGATCTCCCAAACACACAGACACACGCATGCATTTGCATGAAGCATTTGCATGGCGAGCATTTTGTTGTTTTTCCTAACCCTTTAGTGTTTACAGGTTTTTTCAGGTTTACAGGCTGTCCCAGGTTGTTTCCGATGATTCCAGGATTGATCAGAGACTAATTCACCGTTATCCGACTAGAGCTAATCAGACCAGAATCATGGATCAAGTGCAAACTGATGTTCAGGAGCTCCGCGAAAGGATGGATCGCTTCATGGAGCTCATGCAAGTGGTCGCCAATGGCCAACATCAGCTCAGAACTTTGGTCCAGTCTTTGATCTCCAGGGTTGATAGCAACGGCGTGCTCCACGGTGGGACCGTGCCTACTCCTCCACCAGTTGAAACTCCGCAGAATGGTGTCCCCGTGGCCGGGGGCAACGGCAGTGCTCATGGTAACGTGATGGCCAACATCGGACTCAATACGGAGGGCGTCGGTAATAGGAGTCTGGGAGCTAATGTCAATATCGGGCCAGGCAACGGCAATGCAGGCGTCGGGGAATCTGTTTGTGCCTCAGCCATGGCTTGAGGATCACCAAGATGATGTGTTCTCTCAGAAGGGTGCTGAAGGGGAGCTGAATGCTGAAGCACGGCTCAGATTCAAGGCACTTGAAGATAAAATGAGAGATATTGAGAATCAGAATACTTTGGGCGTTGATATGTCCAAGCTGGGATTAATTGCTGATTTCAAGGTACCTCCTAAGTTCAGGGTACCTGACTTTGAGAAATATAAGGGCACCACTTGCCCTCGTGTCCACCTGAGATCGTACTATAGGAAGATGTCTGCCCATTCGGAGGACGAGAAGTTGCTGATGCACTTCTTCCAAGACAGCCTTTCCGGACCATCCCTCGAGTGGTACATGGGTCTGGAGCCCACTAGCGTGCGCACCTGGAAGGATCTCGCTGAAGCGTTTGTGCACCATTACCAGTACAACAACGACTTGGCCCCGAACCGAGTCCAGCTGCAGAACCTATCGCAGAGGAATAATGAAGGATTTAAGGAGTACGCCCAGCGGTGGCGTGAGTTGGCAGCCCGGGTTCAGCCGCCGATGGTTGAACGCGAGCTCGTGCAGATGTTTGTAGCTACCCTCCCAGGGGTTTACTATGAAAAGTTTGTCAGCGGTATGTCTGGGACGTTCTCAGCTCTCATTATCATGGGCGAGCACGTCGAGAATGGAATCAAGATCGGGAAAATTCAAGGTGAGTCATCCTCAGCTGGAGGAGGTGGAAAGAAACCTTATGCTGGCAAACGACGAGAAGGAGAAGCGAGCGCTGTGACCAACGCTCGAAGGAAGGGCAAAGGCCCTCAGCAACAGATAGCCAGTATAAATATCCCAGCGGCTCCGCAGCAGCAGCAGCAACCGAATCAACAGGGATATAGAAAGTACCAGAATCGGGCATCTTTGGCAAACCGTCACTTCGAGGCACCGCCCATGTCGTACGCGCAACTCTTGCAGACCTTGCTTCAGCTTCAGTTGGTCCAGAAGAGGACGATGGCTCCCTTGACAGGGGCACCTCCACCAGGGTACGACGCAAATGCCACTTGCGACTTCCACTCAGGGGCACCAGGCCACACAATCGAGAATTGCAAAGCCTTCAAGCACAAGGTGCAGGACCTGGTAGATGCCAAGATCATCAACTTCTCCGATAATGTGCCCAATGTCATGAAGAACCCTATGCCGAATCATAGGGGAGGCGGAGTGAACGCCATTATCAAAGAAGAGAGCGCAGATCTGTTGACTGATATCAGAGACCTAAAGATGCCACTTAGCTTCGTCAAAGCTAAGTTGCTGAAAAGAGGGTTCTTTCCAGGGTGCGGAGAATTATGTATGGACTGTGCTACACATTCTGATGGATGCGAGCAGTTAGTAGAAGGAATTCAAAGTCTGATGACTGAGGGGATTCTGCAGTTTAGCCGAAGGGCTGAGAGTGGATCAGGAGAGGTAGTGCTGAAGCAGGCCGATGAAGTCGCCACCATCACTATCCCTCGCCGGCCGATAACCATTTCTGCGCCCAGACCGCCCACAATCACTATTACCAAAGCTGGGCCAATACCCTTCGAGAGCACTAACGCCGTTCCGTGGCATTATAGGGCTGAAGTCTATTGCAACGAACAGAAGTTGGAGCTAGAGCCGTATGGGTCGACTGTGGAAAACCTTGCAGGGATCAGTGGTATTACTCGCAGTGGAAGAGTATTTGCACCGCCAGAGGTCGTGGCAGATAAAGCAGTCAAAGCTGATGTGGCCGATAAAGGGAAAAGCAAAGTCGTCGAAGAGGTCCCGTGTGGGGTAGAGAAAGATTTGCTTGTTAAAGATGCCGAGGAGTTTATGCGGTTGATTAAAAAGAGTGACTACAAGATTGTAGATCATCTCCATCAGACGCCCTCGAAGATTTCCATTCTCAACCTGTTGCTGTGTTCTGAAGCACACCGCAATGCGCTGCTGAAGGTGTTGAACACCTCCTACGTACCGCAAGAAATATCGGTGAATCAGCTAGAAGAGGTGGTAGCCCACGTTAATGCTGGAAATGGGCTAGGGTTCACAGACTTAGAGCTGACGCCAAAAGGGAGGAATCACAATAGCGCCCTGCACATCTCGATAGAGTGTAGGGGCACAATCATGTCACACGTGCTGGTGGACACGGTTTCGTCGCTTAATGTTCTTCCGAAGAAGGCGTTAATGAAGTTGGATACTCGTGGAGTGATCTGCACACCCAGTGATCTGGTTGTGAAGGCATTCGACGGAACTAAACGCCACGTTTTCGGGGAGGTGACCCTGCCGATCCAAGTCGGTCCGGAAATGTTCAACACGGTCTTTTATATTATGGACATCATGCCTGCCTACAGTTGTCTCTTGGGCCGACCATGGATCCATGCTGCTGGTGCCGTGACCTCCACGTTGCACCAAAAGCTCAAATATGCTGTCGGAGGAAGCATCGTAACCGTATGTGGCGAGGAGGACATAATGGTGAGCCATTTGTCATCCTTTAAGTATGTTGAAATGGATGGCGAAACCATGAAACTCTCTGCCAAACGTTCGAGGCTGTCAAGGTGAAAGACGTGGCTCCTGTGGTCGCTGAAAATCCAGAGATGAATCTCTCCTCCTTCAAGGAAGCTCGGGCCGCTGTCCAAGCCGGATCTACCCCAGGCTGGGGGGAAATTTTGGAGATACCCAACAAGCAGGATAAGTTCGGGTTGGGATATTCTCCTGGAGCTGAAGCTTCTTCTTCTTCGTCTAGCAATGCGTCTCGAGGTAAAGGGCCGATCCAATTTACCAGTGGCGGAGTGATTTTCGAAAGCATCAACGCGGCGTCTGAAGACAGCGGGGATAGCGATTGTGACCTCGACTCTTGGATTCAGCCAAGCAAGCCAGGCGAGGGCCTCAACAATTGGACCATCAAGGATATTATCCAGACGACAAGTGAAGAGTAATGATTTACTTTTTCCAATCATTGTACAACCCTATGTCCTTCCCGGGGCATAGCGGTTTTATTGTCAGGGCCTTGTTGGATTATGTACATGCATTTTGTTAATAAATCAAAGGCGTTTTCTTCGTATTCAAATATTGTGATCTCTGTTATTCCTGTTTTATATTTGCTTTGAAAAATAGTAAAATGGCAATGAGGTTTGTGCTAACCTGCATATCCTTGTTTAAACTTAACCCTTGTTATTGCAGGATCCACATAACAGATGACATCGACTCTGGACCTTCTACGGCTCACTTCGACTTCGATTGCCCGATCTATCAAGCCGAAGAAGAGATTGACGAAGACGAAGACCTTCCTGAGGAATTGGCCCGCTTGTTGAAACAAGAGGAGAAAGTTATTCTGCCTCATGAGGAGGAGATTGAGATCGTGAATCTGGGTTCTGAAGAGCTCGTCAGAAATATCAGGATAGGGGCCGCATTGTAGAGGGATGTCAAGCAGAGATTGGTCGAGATGCTAAGAGAGTATAGTGACGTCTTTGCTTGGTCATACGAAAATATGCCCGGACTTAACACGGACATCGTGGTCCACCACTTGCCGCTGCGAGAAGATTGCCCTCCCGTTAAGCAGAAGCTTAGGAGGACGAGACCAGATATGGCCGTTAAGATCAAAGAAGAAGTGCAAAAACAACTTGATGCTGGCTTTTTAGCGGTCACCACTTACCCTCCGTGGGTCGCCAACATAGTGCCTGTACCGAAGAAGGACGGTAAGGTACGAATGTGCGTCGATTATCGGGATTTGAATAGGGCGAGCCCTAAGGATGATTTCCCGCTGCCTCATATCGACGTGTTGGTCGACAATATAGCCCAGTTCTCCGTGTTTTCGTTCATGGATGGCTTCTCCGGTTACAATCAGATCAAGATGGCGCTGGAGGACATGGAGAAAACGACGTTTATTACACCTTGGGGAACGTTTTGCTACAAGGTAATGCCTTTCGGTCTGAAGAACGCAGGGGCCACTTACCAACGAGCAATGGTAACTTTGTTTCATGACATGATTCATCATGAGATTGAGGTCTATGTTGATGACATGATTGTGAAGTCCCAAACAGAGGAAGAGCATTTGGTCAACTTATTGAAGCTTTTTGAGAGGCTTAGGAAGTTCAGGTTGAGGCTGAATCCTAACAAGTGTACTTTCGGAGTACGGTCTGGAAAACTACTGGGGTTTATCGTGAGTGAAAGAGGCATTGAGGTTGATCCTGCGAAAATAAAAGCAATACAAGAAATGCCAGTGCCAAAGACAGAAAAAGAAGTTCGTGGTTTCCTGGGCAGAATAAACTACATTGCAAGGTTTATCTCTCAGCTCACGACCACATGTGAACCGATGTTCAAGCTTTTAAAGAAAGATCAGGCTATTACTTGGAATGAGGATTGCCAGAAGGCATTCAATAAGATAAAGCAGTATCTTCAAGAACCTCCAATCTTGATACCCCCAGTGGCTGGACGGCCATTAATCATGTACTTGACAGTTCTTGAGAATAGTATGGGGTGTGTTCTCGGTCAGCACGACGAGACGGGCAGAAAGGAGCATGCCATTTATTACTTGAGTAAAAAGTTCACTGACTGTGAATCTCGCTACTCGATGCTGGAGAAGACGTGTTGTGCACTAGCCTGGGCTGCCAAACGCCTATGACAGTACATGCTCAATCACACCATCATGCTAATTTCGAAGATGGATCCGATCAAGTACGTCTTCGAGAAGCAGGCTCTTTCGGGAAGGATTGCCAGATGGCAAATGGTGTTAACGGAATATGATATTCAGTACGTGTCCCAGAAGGCCATCGAGGGAAGCGTATTGTCTGATTACCTTGCCGAACAGCCGATCGAGGACTACCAGCCGATGAAATTTGAATTCCCTGACGAGGATATCATGTTTCTCAAAGCGAAGGATTGCGATGAGCCGTTACCCGACGAGGGGCCAGATAGGAAATCCCAGTGGAAATTGATATTCGATGGGGCGGTTGATTCCTATGGAAGTGGCATCGGGGCTATCATCACGACTCCCCACGGATCCCACATCCCGTTTACTGCGAGACTGACATTTCCAGTCACCAATAATAAGGCGGAGTATGAAGCATGCATCATGGGTCTAGAAGAGGCAATTGATTTGAGAATCAAGAACCTAGACGTATATGGTGACTCAGCGCTTGTGATCAACCAAATTAAAGGGGAGTGGGAGACTCATCAATCAAATTTGGTGCCGTACATGAATTATGCCAGAAGGCTACTTCCATTCTTTGATCGAGTGGAACTCCATCATGTGCCCAGAGCGGAGAATCAAATGGCTGATGCCTTAGCCACGTTGGCGTCAATGTATAAAGTCAATTTTTGGAATGAGGCTCCAAGAATTGTCCTTTCTCGTCTTGATAGACCGGCATTCGTCTTTGCAATCGAGGAAGCCGCCGACGGCAAGCCATGGTTCCATGACATCCAGACCTTCCTTATGACTAAGGAGTATCCTGCGGGTGCATCAACCCAGGATAAGAAGACTATGAGGAGGCTGTCTGGAAACTTTTATCTCAATCCTGATGGAGTGTTGTATAAGAGAAATCACGATCTCGTGCTACTCAGATGTGTAGATGAGAAAGAGGCGAGTATGCTCATGGAAGAAGTCCATGAAGGCACATTTGGTACGCACGCCGGTGGGCATGCCATGACGAGGAAGATCCTGAGAGCGGGGTATTACTGGCTGACGATGGAGTCAGATTGTTTTAAATTCGCGAAGAGATGTCATAAATGCCAAATTTATGCTGATAAGATTCATGTGCCGCCGTGCCCGTTAAATGTCATGTCCTGCCCATGTCCGTTCTCCATGTGGGGCATCGACATGATAGGCAAGATCTAGCCCACTGCGTCTAACGGTCATCGCTTCATTCTGGTAGCTATCGACTACTTCACCAAGTGGGTGGAGGCAGCCTCGTATGCTAATGTGACCAAGCAGGTGGTGGCTAAATTCATAAAGAGGGACATCATCTGTCGTTACGGAATTCCCGAGCGGCTCATTACTGATAATGGTTCGAATCTGAATAACAAGATGATGAAGGAGCTGTGCCAGGGTTTCAAGATCGAACACCACAACTCATCTCCTTACCGGCCGAAAATGAATGGCGCCGTTGAAGCGGCCAACAAGAACATAAAGAAGATTGTTCAGAAGATGGTTGTGACCTACAAAGATTGGCACGAGATGCTGCCATTTGCACTGCACGGTTATCGTACAACGGTACGTAAGTCAACCGGGGCAACTCCTTTCTCCTTGGTGTACGGTATGGAAGCTGTCCTACCGTTAGAAGTGGAGATCCCTTCTTTGCGAGTGTTGGTTGATGTGAAACTCGACGAGGCAGAATGGATTACGAACCGACTGAACCAACTCAGCCTGATGGACGAGAAGAGGTTAGCATCGATTGTGTTTGGTTGTCTATACCAAAGCTGAATGAAGAAAGCTTATGATAAGAAGGTGCGTCCTAGAAGCTTTAAGACGGGTGATCTCGTCCTGAAGAAGATTCTTCCTCCACACTCCAATCACCGGGGCAAGTGGACTCCGAATTACGAAGGTCCGTGCGTTGTCAGCAAGGTCTTCTCGGGAGGAGCTTTGTTATTATCCACGATGGATGGTGAAGATTTTGCATCCCCGGTGAACGCGGACGCAGTTAAAAAATACTTTGCTTGAAAGTGACCCGCTGGACAAAAAAAAAAGAGAGTCCAGGCAAAAATGGGGCATCCCGGCGAACCAAAAACAGAATAAAAGGTTCGCGCAAAAATTAGGGATATAAATTGAAAAACGTACACCCGCGAAGTTGAAAACCTACACTGGGCGGCTTCGGCAAAAAAGGGTATCCCGGTGAACTGAAAACCCGCAAAGGGCGGTTCACGCAAAAGTTAGGGATTTGAAAAAGCAAATGACTGCGTTCCGCGTGTGGACTTTCTTTGTTTAGTGGTTTGGAGGACGTGAGGGCCGTTCATCTGAATCAATCTCTTCCGAAGCTGAAGCGTCGGAGAAGTATCGAAGTCGAGTGGGTCATAGAGGGATCAACTCATGGTGTTCGTCTACGCCTCGTTGCCGACATTTATCTGCTTTGTTTGCAAAAAAGAATGCCGATGTTTTTGATAAAATGCGCATACATAAACTTACTGGCCTAGGCCACTGATTGTTGAAACAATGAGTTACCTGAATATTGTCACGAGATAATAACCTTGATAGGTCCCTTTGAGAAGGGTACCATGTCTGTTTGTTTGCGTTGTTGCAGGTGTAGCATATTCCAGACGGTACACCGTGCGCATCCCGAAGAAGGATGATTCCTCCTTCTCCAGCAGAGTTCAGTAGCCTCTCCCCGCAGAGCCTGAACAAGAGATCGTGAGCATTGATATGTCTCCCCAGGCAGAGATGATTCTCTCCCCAATCAGATGTGTCCTGAAGGAACGTCATCTCCTCAGCTGAATCAGGCGCCGAAGCGCGTGTTCATCCCCCAGCACCGGGTCACAAGTGCAGGTTTCGTAGGAAACTATTCGTTCACTGAAGTGTGCAGCAACCGATGGTGCCAGACTGAAGTCTCCAGCGGAATTGAAATGCCCCACCAGAGTCGTACTCTCCCCCGAAGTCGGATGATTCCGTCTTCCCCAGCAGAATTGAGATTCCCCCGCAGAGTCGTACTCTCTCCAGCGAAGCAGAATGATTTCTCCTTCCTCAGTCGAGTTTGCAGATACCCCGAGAGAGCCGAATCCTTGGAAGCTGCTCAAGCCATGATTGGTTTTTCCCCCCAGTGAAAGGATGAACAACTGATGCTGTTTCCCCACAGATTCGTTATCTCCAGAGAAGTAGCTGAGAAGGCTATGCAGCTTACTCCCGCGATTGACATCGCTTCTCCCTCAGCAGGTCCAGGTTCTCGTAAAGCTTCGTACCCCTGCAGCAGTCAACTGAAGTTGTGCCCCTTGAGGAGTCCGATTGAGATTGGCGTGACGTTGTTCTCCTCAGCAGGATGATTCCTCTATCTGAGTAGTTCTTTCTCCTTGACAGGAGGATCCTCCCTTCAGCATTTATTTTGCTGACGGGATCGCATCATTGTTCATGATTGCATAGCATTTATCATAAACGCATAGCATTTCCACCGTGTGGAGCATCGCGCCATTGCCGAAGCATATGCATAATAAACATGATCTAGGTTGTTACCGTTCTTGTTTTGCAGGTGTTCCGCCGCAGAACCGATTGCTCAGGATGATTCCTGACATTCCCCCCATCAAAGCCGCTCGCTCAAGATGATTCTTGAAGTCTCCAGCGAAGTCTTCGGTTCAAGATGATTCTTGAATTCCCCAACAGGGCCGTTTGCTTAAGATGATTCTTAAGACCCCAGTGCAGTCACCCGAGTTGGTCGCTCAAGTTGATACTTAGAGCCCCCGATGAAGGTTGCCCAGGATGATTCCTGAAATCCCCAAGAGAGCCGAATCCTTGGAAGCTGCTCAAGCCATGATTGGTTTTTTTTCTCCAGTGAAGGTTGCCCAGGATGATTCCTGAAATCCCCAACAGAGTGTTCGCTCAGGATGATTCCTGAAATCTCCAGAATGGTCGTCGGTTCAAGATGATTCTTGAAGTCTCCGGCGGAGGTATTTGTCCAAGATGATTCTTGAAGTCCTCAGCAGAGTTGATCCATCCAGAATGATTTCTGGACCCCCGGAGCGGAGTTACTTGATAGTTCTCCAGAATCCCCAGCGGCGATGCGTCATCCCCAGCAGGTTTCTAACGGCGAAGTTGAAACCTCCCTTGAAGACTCCATGATTGAAGTCCGACCGTGTTAATGAAGCAGTTCTCTCAGCTGATGCGGAGTGCCTGATGGAAGAGGTTTAGATATTCCCAGTTGGCTCATGATTGACCAAGAATTCTATTCCTGACTTGTTGACGAAGTCCGACTGATGCCCGATAGTAATGCGGAATGCCTGATGGCATGATCAACCTGATGGTTGAAGTCCGGCTGATGCCCGACAGTTTCTTTGAATGCCTGATGGCATGTTCAACCTGATGGTTGAAGTCCGGCTGATGCCCGGCGATTTATTTGAATGCCTGATGGCATGATCAACCTGATGGTTGAGGTCCGGCTGATGCCCGACAAGTTCTTTGGATGCCTGATGGCATGATCAACCTGATGGTTGAAGTCCGGCTGATGCCCGACAGTTTTCTTAGAATGCCTGATGGCATGATCAACCTGATGGTTGACTTGAAGAGTCCCGAGGAATCGTGATGCCTGATGGCATGATCGACTATGTATTACCAGTTACCGTGTGACCAATTGTCCAGATAGTTGCCGTGCAGCTATTATTTCAGTTTTCGAAGATTTGTTCCTGTCAGAGTACCGTGTACTGGTGCAGTTGGCAAATTTCCGAGTTTATCGGTATTCAACCGTCTCGCACCTTGATTGGCTGAGAGCCGCTCGCCTCATCCAGTCAGGTTCAAGCCGTTTAAATAGGGGCAGCTGTTGCACCCCAAAATTTGACCAACATTTATTTACCCATCAAGAGTTATATGAGACTTTGAAGCTAGCCAAGAAGGTTATTCAAGTGTTCAAAGGTTGATATCTTTGTCAGAAAACTCAAGAGATCCTCAGAGAGATTGGTTGAAACCAAGGTTGTGTGCCTCATAACCTGAGAGCTGTGGGAGCTCCTCAGATGATTCTGAGACTATGAGGATGGAATTGAAGCTTTGAGAAAGCTTATGAGATGTCTTGAAAGCCATCATGAAGCCTAGAGAGGTCATTGTACAAGAATTCAGAAGATTCAGCCATGAGTGGTGGAATTAGGGTTTGACTGGGTCAACCCTATGTCAACTGAGGATTTGGAGAGGGTTGAGACCTGATCCAAGAGCCATGTGATCATGGAATGATGCATTGAGATGCTATAAGGATGATTCCTAGACCAACTCATCATGATTGAGGAGTTTGAGAAGTTTTAAGCTAGGGTTTCTAAGGCTTGACAGTGTAAAATCCCCTAGTTTGATCCCTATCTTCAAGGCAGTGTAGCTCAAGATGTGATTGTCATCTCATCTTCCCCACAACATGAATGTTGTATAGATTGTTCTTAGCTTTAATTTGAGTACTAGAAGTCCTTGATAGGATTTGTAGAGCTCAAGTTATGACTTTGACATGTTACAGGTCATCTGAGGTATGTGAATCTGGGTCCTTGAAAGTCACCCAACTTGCATCCAACTTTTGCCCTAGTAGAATGATTCCTATGAACTCTTGGTAAACATGAATGTTGTAGAGAATCTTCTTAGATTTCTATAGAGTACTATAAGTCCTTGATAGGATTTGTAGAACTCAACTTATGGCTTTGGCAAGTCAAGGGTATTTTGGTCATTTGGAGGTTATAGGTCATTTCAAGCATAAGGCCATATCTCCTATTTCCAAGCTTCAAATGGAAAAATCTTAAACATCAAACTTGCTTAGAATGATGTTTTAAGGCTAGTAAGGAGGTCATGAGATGTTAAAAAGGCTTGTATCAAAAAGTGATAAAAATGGCCTAAAATGGAGGCATAAGTTAAATAAGTTGAAATTGAAAATTGGAAATAACAATTTTGACTCTAAAAGACATTCAAAAACAATGGTTCAGCCACAATATTGATTTGAGTCCTAGATCATAGGGCTGCTTTGGAAATGGCTTACTTGCATCTTAAGGCACCAAAGCAAAACTCAAAGAAACTCAATGAACAAGTTAGTTATGCATTGTAACACACCATACATCTCATGTGGGGAGAATTTCAAGTCAGAATTGGTGGTTACAAGAGGCTTGGCATGAGATAGCATGTGGTGAGAAGTGAAATCAAAATATCATGAGATGAGAAGTTCAAATACTCATTGGATTGTTCCAGAAGGTTCTGGACAGTTCTAACAAGTCCTATATAATGGTTAGAGCTTGCTCAGATGCAAGGTTGGTGAGAAAAGAGGTTTGAGAGAGAGAGTGCCATCTTGTTGCTTCCATTGCAAGTCAAGTTCCAATTTTACATTCTTCTTCAATTCCATTCCTTTTTTCTATACAAACACACTCCATTGATGATTCTGAAGGTGTGCACATTGATTTGAGAGCAAATCCATGGTGAATTGAAGAGTTGGTGATTGAACTTTCAAGGTAGCAAGTCAGAATCGAATTTTGAGATTGAAGCTTCCTCCATCAAATTTGTTGCATACAGTAGCAAGATTAGCATCCAAGGAAACTTTCTGAAGAGTTTCAAGGCTTGAAGTGAAGGATTTCACCATCTGTTGATCAAGAATAACCAGGTTTGCAAATTCTCCATTACACCATGTTTTATGCATAATTAGGTTAGTTTGTTAGTGTAGAAAGGTTAGAGACACATAGGTGATGGATTTTGGAGAGTTAGAGAGCAATTGATGAAGGTTGAATATTGGACACCATTTCTTTGATGATCAAGAACTCGTGGTATATTGAGATATAATTCATGTTAGATAGCTAATTTCATTCAGTGTGAGTTGGTGAGTATTCTGATGCAAGAAATTTCAAGAACCATGATAGTTGATGATTGAGCACATTTTTGATCTTGGATCGGGTTCAGTGATTTAGGATGATTCAGTTGATTTTAAGATCATGGTTGGATTCAGCATAAAATTCTAGGCAGGATAGGGTCTTGAATTTCTGTTTTCCATGGAGAATTGATGGAGTTCGTGTTTGAGGAAGAAAGAGCTTGAAGCTCTGCATTTTCATGGATTCTCCAAGAACCTTAGCTGGAGGTTGAAGACGAGTTCATGGCCGTTGGATGGTGAGCTGACCATTGACTATTTCTTGATCCATTGGCCACGATTTAATTTCAGTTTGAGAGGGAATCTGAAACTAGAATGAAACGCCCCGTTTCATTAAAAGGAGTTCATGGGCTTAATTTTGCTGAACACTATCCGCACCCCCAATCCTGGCCCATTGCAAAAATACACTGTATTTGGTTTCTATTCGCACCGTTCCTTTTCCATTTTCCATTCATTTTATTAATTGTTTTTTCTGATAATAATTGGGCTTAGCGCGTTACTACCTGCACCCCTCATTTTTAGCCCATTGATGAAATGAACTGCATCTGGTTACTATCTGCACCCCAGTTTCATATTTTAATTTCATTTTCTTCCAATTTTTATTAAACATTTGAAAATTCATATCAATTTGAAAATTAAAGATTTTTTAATGGGAATTTTTGCTCCCATTTCATAGTAATGTCTAGAAAATTATCAAATAAAAATATTTTCATTTCACGCATTTTTAATATTTTTTGTGTATTTTCCATTTTAATTGCTTTTTAATTCTTTTATGTTGATACATGAATTTGTAGAATTTTGTTTAGGTAGTTCCCTTCATATTTTTAGGCCATTCTTTTTAGGATAGTTAGACATAAGCTTTAGCTTCCCCCTGGATTTATTCCATAATAACATTAGAATTTTGGGTTTCTAAGTCAAGATAGGCATTGGGGCATATAAGGGTATTAAGGGTAGGTATATAGGATCCCTTAGAAATTATATTAGGTTCTAATATAGTGGTATACTATTTTTAGATGATTTTTGTAGTTGATGATTGTTTGTGTTGCCCTTATGGGCTTGAATTTTTGTTTGCTTTGCTTTGTGGGCTTGGAGAGCTTGGTTTTGTTCTAAGGAGCATTGAGGAGCATAGTAGGAGCATTGAGGAGCATTGAGGAGCTTGAGAGATTGATCTTTTTTGTTTTGTTGATTGTTTTAGGGTTAGGGATTAAGAAGAGTTTAGACTTAGTTAACTTCTTTCTCAAACATGGATGGTATCTTTCACCTCCATTCCTCCCTATGATTCAAAGTCCTTCCATGGTATACACCTCTCTCCTTTGGAGGGATAAGTGATAGTACCTAGGAAGTAGAACTTTTGAGGGAACCATTCCTTTGATGTTGAACCCTTATAGGTCACCTTTGGTGGTCAATAAGCAGTTCAATATCCCCAGCTTATCCAGTAAGTGACTTCCTCTGGTTTGATTATCTTGAGAGATGTTGAGCTTGAGTGTGAAGATGAAGACTTCAATGAAGAGTGTAGAAGAGGATGAATCCTTGAGTATTGCCACTCCAGCTGAAGCTTGAAGAGCAACAAGAGCAAGTTGATACTTGAAGACCCCTGAAGATGAAGTAAGGACTGAAGGATGAAGTATACACTTCTAAGTGATTGAAGATTATTCTGAAGAGCTGAAGCTTGAAGAACAAAGGAAGTTGATACTTACTTTGATGCTTGGAGATCCTGAAGGAATCAAGTTGATACTTGTGGTTAGTAGTGAAGCCTGAAGGTGGAACTGATCAAGGAGCTGAAGCTCAGAGAAGATAAGTTGAAACTTATGTTGAAGGGTCGAAACCTAGAAAAGCAAATTGATATTTGTCAAGGGTGATTGAAGTATGAAGACTGAGTTGCTAGATCTGAAGCTTGAAGTTGAGAGAGGAGTTGATCTGCTTTCTTTTCTTTTTCTTTGTTGTATTGATGTGTTTTGTTTGACTTGCTTGATGCATTAGAATAAGTTCATATCTAGACTAAGTAGAATCTAGGAGCATGATTGCACTAGAGGTTGAGTTGCTCCCTCTGCTTGTATTGTTACTGTGTGGCTTTTCTTGCGGGCATTCGGTGGAGCCCAGCTCCCTTGCCCATGTGGTTTGTTTGTATGATGGCATTTTATTTCATTTTCTTCTATATGATTGCAGTTACTGTATATTGCTTGATAGCATGATGTTTTATCTTTCAGTATGATTACTATTATCCATTCTGGCTTGAGGTTGAGATGAGCTTGTGGAGGCTGAAGCCCCACACACATTTCCTCCCTCACTTGCATTGCATGCATTTTACTGTTTAAGCTGATGCTTTGTCTGTTTTGGTGTATCATTGACATGATCCCTTAGGACTCTCATTTCCTTTGATAAGGAATTGATGATAGAACTTTAGGTTGAAACCTATGCATGACAACTTCTAGGAGTTCCCTGTTCAAACCTCAACCATAGGATGAATCCATGGCATGACAACAGTAGGACTTGATAGTCTCCCTCCTAGTTGGGCCTGTTCTCTTCTCATCTCAAAACAGTTTAAGATACAGTAATCATGAATTGTTTCTTTCGTATGTTACGAGCCTTGAGCTATATGAGAAAGGATTGTGGGAGAGTTTCTTTTCCACAGTCTGGATGTTTAGTATGGTACCCTTTGGGTGACATGCGACGCATTCACTCTCAGGTCATAGTCTTTAGTGCGATTGAAATTGCAAACACAATAAAAAACACTTCTTTCGTAAAAGACAAGAAATAAACCGTAGTTTCCCGAACTACGTAAGCTCTGATCTCTCATGCCTGTTGAGAGTACGTAGGCACAATACTGATGTATTGGCGAGCTACCTTCCCCCATAACCCGCCGTAGGTCGAACTACGTTGACTCTGATTTCTCGTTCTCTGATGAGAATACGTAGGCATAAAGTGTGACGCTTTGCCGAGTCATTTTTCTTTTCTGTTTAAGCCAGCCTTGATAGGCAGATAGATAAAACCAACCCGTCTAAGTAAACACAACAAGTGTGGATCCCGTCGAGTACGACGGACGTGAGGGGTGCTAATACCTTCCCCTTGCGTAACCGACTCCCGAACCCAGACAATGGTTGCGACGACCTTGTCTTACCCGTTCTGGTTAGGTTTTTCCGGTCGTTTCCTTTCCCGCTCCGAGGGATAAATAACGAAAGGTGGCGACTCTTCTGTTGTGCCGACACCTTATTTTCGCGCAAGCGACAGTAGTTAACAAATATATTTATCGATTAATGGACCAAGGGATACTCCAAGTCAGTTGCACAAAAATTGATAAGGATATTACAGTAATCGAACCTCATTTTGAAATACCACCTACACGGGTGTTGCAATGAAAATCGGATATCAAGCTATTGAATTAACTTGAATCTTAATTTTTTTACAACCGAACTTTAATTTATCCAAAGGAAAGGTCTAAAGAAATAAAAACCCTTTTCGCGATGTAACAACAACACTAAGAGATTTGGGGATCGGGGGTTGGTTATACCTAGGGAAGGTGTTAGCACCCTAAGCATCTGTAGTACTCTACAGGAACCCTTTGTTTGTTTGTGTGCTAAGTTTGTTAAATGTTTTCTAAGGATTGGGAAAAAAGGTGTAGGTTAAAATCTAAAGATATATACCCTAAGTTTGCTCGCAAAGACATCGCGTCCTCTGCCTACGTATCCTAACTAGGATAGAATCAGAGCAATCGTAGTTCACCTCACCAAGTTTGAAGAACACTTGATTATGATCAAGGTTCAGAGGGGAACAAACATCACAATGTTTGTGTAGAGTTTAAGGAAACTCTCTAGATCTAAGTTGAACACTCAAGAAAGGGAAGTAAGTAATCATGACGATGATTCTCACATAGAGTTAACAAACTCTATCCTAGGGTTCTATTTGAAGAGCACTCCTAATAAAGGTGGGTTTTTTTAGACTTAAAGCAAAGTCTAATGGATTCTAAACTAAGGTTAAAGATGACTTAACACAGTCAAGGGAGGGATAATGAGTTGTTTATGACACAAGGGTCAACGGAAAGATTTTTCCTTTGGAAGGAGAGAAGGGAGGCAACTTGGATGAGAACTAACGAGTTCCATCACTTGGGGAAAAGAAACTACTTAACAAAGTAATAAACATGATGCAGATAAAAGCATGGTGACAACCATATAAGGCAAACATGTTATAGGGCAAAGGTAAATGTGACAACATCATACTAACAAAATATGCATTGATGACAATCAAGCAAACAAGTAAGCAAGAAATGTGACGACAGTTCAAGCTTAAAATAGTTTCTCAGAGGAGACACATAAGTTCATGGTAACAACCCAAAGAAAATAATCCTATCATGTTGACTAACATAAAGGAAAATAAACATCAACAAATTTCACAAGATAAACAGGCATGGTATAAAAGGAAGATCATCAAGATGTAAGGTAACGACCTCAAAAAGTAAACAACTTCCAAGTAGTCAAGAGGAAATGAAATTATGAATGTAATACCCCAAATTTTACCCTCATATTTAGTCGGTCATTTCGCATATCATATCATCTGTGCATTTGCTAACCACTAACAAGTCATGGAGGTATTTGTTTTGCAGGATTGGATCCAGGGGTATTTTGGTCATTTTACGTGGAAGACGGGCTGTTACTAAATTTTGAGGCATTTACCTATCACCAGGTCTGATTATATCAAGGCGCCAATTCGATGTGGCCAGTATTAAAATTTGTCGGGCCCAACCGGATTTAAGACTTATTTTATTGCTCGTGGCTTATTTCCGGCACACCTCCGTTTCTGTTAATAAGGCACAGTTTTAATGGGGTATTATTGGATTGTTGCTCACAGTCTTTGATCGGTGGAATTCAATTACGGGCAAGGGTATCATGGATATTGAATCTGTGGTGATTACGGCGTGCACCCGTGTTTTGGTTATAAAATTGTTGGTTAGCATTTAAGTTGGAAGGCAATGGAATTTAATCAATTGATGAGATTATGACTACAGATGAGACACGTGCGTGAACAAGAATATCATTCGCGAATAGTTATGATTTATGACTAGAATAATGAATTTAAATATTTGTGGATTTATTCACAAATGTTTGCAATTTATAACTAGAAGTAAACATAAATAATTTCAAAGTTGAATGATCATGGAAACTTTTGGAAATTTTTATTTCATAAAGAATGTCATGGTACAATAGGAGTTGAATCACTTTACATTCTGAGTTGCTGTAAAATTAAAATACAAATGGTACATCTATCCTAAAAATCCTAAGTCCTAAAGATTCATTGGAGTCTTCATGAGATTCATCCATTGGACTGTATTCCATGTTCGTATCCGATTAACCTGCACAAAGAGAAACGAAACAGAACAAACAGAATAGAAGGGGTTAGAAATTATTTTTGACACTCTCAGAACAGCGTCATCATCGAGTGCCGGGAGTGGCACAACCGAAGCTGCGTCCTACCCCCGTTACCGATCCGCGTCGTTGGCGTCCGATCAGGTAACACCTGTTCTTATCATTACGGGACATCCGAGAGATAGAAGTGATAAAAGAAGCGGGACTGATTCGCTTTTTCCGCAATTGGATTTCCAAACTGATACGAGAGTAAGGCAACATAGGCAAATTTGGATTCAGACCCGGCTGCCGGCAGGTCTGAGTCGTTTTGGTTTCGAAAAAATTCCAACACCTGAAATTCCACAAACAGCATCAGTACAACAGAACTCAAAGCAAAACAAGCTGCATAAACAAAACAGCAACTAGGCAAAAGGAAAGCCCGCGCCAGTACAAGTGTGAAGAGGCACAAAGAAACAAATCTGCCACAAAAGTTCAGAATGAAAAGCAAGTTCAAACAGAACAAGAAAATTGAAATACAAAACAAGCTACATCAAGCTGCATCAAACAATGTACCAAAAGTTCAGAATTGTCAGTTAAGGGCAAGTTTCAACCAGTTCAGATGGCAAGTCACAAAAATGTGAATAACTACACCGAGTTGCAGCACAAATCATAGCGCAGATCATTCCAGTCAAGCAAGGCGCACGAAAAGGACAAGGGCTCAGTCAGAGCATCATTGCCCCAACAAACAAGTCACGAAAATCAGTTCAAAGTACGAGGGTAAACCGCATCAGTTATCGCACATCATGGCTTCACAATCAATCTGAAAGCCAATAACCAATAGCAGCCCAGAACTCATGTTCTGAACCCAATCAAGCATAGAAAATAACCGATCTCAAAGGCAACCGCGGCGTTTAAACTCTACCAAAGCATAGTAGCGATTCTGAAAAAAGAAGAAGAAAAGTCGTGAAGATCAAACCAGATGGATATCCAAAACAAAATCTGTATCAGAAAGTGAAACAAGTTCACAAAATCATAGCAGAACAGGCAGGAAATCGCAACAAGCCCAGAACTCATGTTCTGAACCGCGGCCTCATCGAAGAGGTTCCCGCATCAGGCTCAGACAAGCTGTCATCATCGCCACATACCATCCTCGGTGGCGTTTAACTCAACCAAAGCGTAGTACCTATCCTGAAAAAAAGAAGAGGAAAAATAAGTGAATTCCAGCCGATAACCAAACTGAACGAAACAAGTCCATTAAAACCAAACCAGTTCAGATATCAGAATCCAAAGCAATGTCCAAATGAAATCAAACAAATCAGTTCAGATTATCAAACAAATCGAATAGGGTCAAGTAACGTTCAATCAAGGAATTCTGAAAATAGAAAGCTCCGAATCAAATCAGAAAAATCCGTATCAGCTGGAAATCGGGAATCTGAATATCGTCAGAAAAATGAAAACCCCAATCAGATCCTAAAGAAGAAACAAGGTTCAATCAGTATCAGATAAAATCAGAATCATATCAAAAAAACCCCAATCAAATCTTAAGAAAGGGAAATCAGATTCAATCAGATCATCAAGAGTAACGCAAACCCAACATCCAAAGGCCCAAAAGAGAGTCAAGTCAGAGACTATAAAAGGGAAAAGTATCACCTCGTACAAACCCTAAAATGGAGCGGCTGGCAAAGAAAAGAGGAGCGACGAACAACAACGGCGGCCACGAAGGAGAAGACTTGGAATCACCAAATTCATCATCAAACGCGATCAACAATACTCAGGGGGAAGTCCACCAACACCGTTCCATTTAAACGGCGAGCAAACAACCATTGAGGCTCAGATTCGCAATACCATCATCGCCCTCGCAGCAATCAACTTCGAGCCTCAGAATATCTTCATCATCGGCCACAAATCGAACGTCTAAGACGAGACCGTGACCGGATTCGTCATCATCGCGTCTTCACAAAGCTCAAATGTAAGCCATCGCACGGATATATATCGTATGGAGTTTTTTTTTGTTTCGTTTTCAGCATTATGAGAGGAGAAGGTGATACGAACAAGGGGTGAGACAGGGCCGCGAGAGAGAAAGACGAACAATGAAACGAGAGTAAGCACAATGGCGCCGCGGAAAAAAACAAAGGATTCTGAAACCCTAAATCATCTTGATGTAATTACCATTAACCGGGTTGGGTCTGGAGGTAATGACCGGCCCAACCCTTTTATTTTTACTTTCTTTTCCTTTTTTTTAAATAATCAAATTTCTTTTAAAAAAAAAATATATTTAAGTTGTTTTGTGTATAAATGTTAAAATTAAAAACACTTTATAAATATTAAAATTAAAAACATTTTTTATTGTATTAAAATTAAAAACTTTTTTATAATATTAAAATTAAAACATTTTAAAAAGATTAAAATTAAAACATTTTTTAATTAGAATCAAATTTTTTTAAAAGTTAAGACCCTTTTTTTGAAAAACCAAGAGAAAATATTTTAAATTTAAAATCTTCCCTTCTTTTTTTGTTTATTTATTATCAAGTTAAAACAATTAAGTTTAGATTCATAAAATAAAAAACCACAAAAAATAATGTCCCTTAGCTTCATGCTTCTGTTTTCATAAATTTTGTTTACTAACTTAGTTCGTTCACTGTGCAGCTTACCATGTTATTTCCTTATGTTTGCGTTCTTAAATTTAAATTGTATCACATTATTGTAACTGTTCCTCCATTGTAACCTCGCGAACCCTAATAATCGCGCTTACGTTTCCGCGTTTAAAATTCTGCTGATGTATGATTTAAAATTTCTCACACTTTCATCGTTATTAATCTGTCACTACACACAACCGAAGGATAGGTCTAGCTTTTGGTCGCCGCGCCAATAGTCCTCAAACTACAAACCCTAATTTTCACAAATGCCTCGCCGCAGGAAAAATTACGATTTTACCCCTAGCATTAGGTCAAAGAGCTGCCGCGCTCATTTTAGGGTTTCCCGCCGTGGACTCCCTAACCTAATTTAACCCTAATTACAACTTAACAATTCAACGTAGAGATTTGGAGTTTCTACACTCCGCGTAAGCGTGTCCTTAAGATACTTTTATTCCCCTTGAGACCTTGACCACAGTCAAGAAGTCTCTAACCTCCCTTTTGAGGGGAACTACGATTACTCTGATTCCACTCCCGTAAGGATACGTAGGCACAAGATGCGATGTCTTGCCGAGTAAACTTAGAATTAACCCCTTAGGTCTCCTTTCTCACCTTTTAATCTTTGTACATATACCTTAAGCAAATGAATAAAGAAAAATAGTAAACATTTGAACAAAAGGTTCCTGTAGAGTACTACAGAAGTTTAGGGTGCTAATACCTTCCCTAAATTTAACCAACCCCCGAACCCTAGATCTTTCCCCGCATTGTGTTTACGATGCAAAAAATAGGTTTTCCCTCTTTTGACCTTTTCCTTCGGATAAATCAAAGAGCGGTTGTGAATTGAATTGCGATTCAAACTCATTAATAGTTTGTGATCCTATTTCCACCGCAACAGAAAATGGCGACTTCACTAGGGACATCTTCTAAACTTTTGAGGGTTATCCCTAACTTGTTCATGTTTATTAATATCTGTGTTATTATTCATTTGCATGTATATATTTATGCTTTGATTGTGGGACTGTTCCTTGTGCTGTGAGATAAAGTCCCACGCCCAGACTAGTGACACTATTATAGGATGGGGATATATTCGATGAGGCTTATAGGGAGTTGAATCCCGACCAAGCTGATTCGAGAATCACCGCTCAGTTGAGACCCTTTCGAAAATGGTTTGGTTGAACGAGTAATCGTTGAAAACTTTTTCCATGGTCGATTGGAGTCTGTGATATTGAGGACCTTAGTACCTTAACACCACCTTGGCTTTATTTAGGACGTAGTGCGGGAACTATGTGGGAGTAATCCTACAACGGTTGCTACGCGATGCTACACTCAAAAGAGGTTCTCTTGAGAATATTATTAACCCCCTAGTCAATCGGAAGGTCGATAATATCCGAAAGAGGGGCTGATGACTTTGGGCACCTTTTAGAACCTTGTTCTGCAGGTACAACTAACCTATAGTACACTCCTTTTGGGGATGGGTAGACCTTAACTCCACTCATGACTTTTAACCTAGGGTTTTGTATGCATGGCATCCATAAAGCATCCCATTGCATTGTATTTCATGGAATTCAAGCATCATTTACATCGCGGGATAAAATAAAAATGAAAAAACAAGGAAATTTTTTTTTGTACCCCACGACGTTCGCAAATGTTTGAATCCCATGAAATCTTCATTCGCATTTGCATCATAGCATCGTATACTTTTTGCATTGCATGTGTCTTCCGTTTTCTCATGTTCGGTTCTCTCGCCTTCCAGTTTCTTCACCCTGAGTCCTCGGCACCAATACAACACCAGAGCTCAAACTCGGAAGAGAATGGAGGATCAGACAAAAGAGATTGATCGCCTTAGCAATGAACTTGAAGACCTTCGAGGGGGTATGGGGCGTATGATGGAATTGTTACACGTCATGAATGCTAAGATGGATACCCAGCCCACTGTTGTTTCAGAGATCACTGGCGTTACTATGGACCCTCCACCAAATGTGACCGTAGCAAGGGACCCACCTTATGGTCTTGCTCCAGGTTTTGTGCCTCCTCAAGCCACGGTTCCGATTAATCAGCCTGTTCAGCAAGCCGTGCCTTTATTTTCCGAAGTTCCTAGGGGGGCTCCTATCTTTGCACCACCTGTTGTACACAGCCGTGCGCAACCGTATTTCAATGAGACCGTCTTCGATAAACTTGATGAGAATGTTGAAGGTTATGAGAAACATGACAAGCTTCGTGAGGAAGTAAACACCATCGTCCAGAGATTGAAAAAAGTAGAGGGCAATCAAATTTTTGGGACTGCTGCAAGGGATGTTTGTTTGGTCTCAGGTTTGGTTATTCCCCCGAAGTTCAAAACTCCGAACTTCGATCGTTATGAAGGTGCCACTTGTCCTAAGAGTCATCTGATCATGTACTATCGCAAAATGGCTGCCCATGTTGAGAATGATAAACTGATGATTCATTGTTTCCAAGACAGTTTGAAGGGTGCTTCTTCTAAGTGGTACTTAACTTTGGACCAGTCTCGCATTAAGAGCTTCCAAGATTTATCTGACGCTTTCATCAAACACTATAAGTATAATATGGATTTGGCTCCTGACAGAAGGCAGTTGTTGAGTATGTCACAAAAGAGTTATGAGTCATTCAAAGAGTACGCTCAAAGGTGGAGAGAGACTGCTTCGCAAGTAGAACCTCCTTTGACCGAGAAAGAGTTAGCTGATTAGTTTGTCGACACGGTTCGTCCAGAATTTTACGAGAGAATGGTGGGTAGTGTGACTTCAAATTTCTCTAACATCGTTGCTGTGGGTGTCAAGATTGAATTGGGTATGAAAAGCGGTAAAATGACAAATAATCATGGTGTTTCAAAGGATCAGCCGAAGAAACCTTCGTATAATTCTCAGAAGAAGAAAGAAGGTGAGACTAATGCTATATCCTCTGGTAGACGAAGGGACCAATTTTATCAATATCCGCAAGGTTATGCTCAACCTCAAGGGTACCCAATCCAGTACGCTCAACAACCCTACGTGGCAGCTGTTGCACCTTCTTTCAATCAACAGGTTCCTATGTATCAACCTATGCCACAATCTCATGTTTATCCGCCTCCTGTCAGCTACCAACAAGCGCCCAACGCTCCTGCTCCTCAACAGCCAAGGAATCCAGCCCCTCGCCAGAATGTTCCGAACAAGAGAACGTATAAGCCTTGTCCGCCGATTCCAATGACTTTCACCGAGTTGTATCCCTCGTTGGTCAAGCAAGGTCTAATCACTACTCGGGCTTTGGGTCCACCTCCTAATCCTCTACCCGCCAATTACAACGCCGCCGCTCATTGTTTATTTCATGAGGGTGCGCCTGTTCATGATCTGGAGAACTGCTATGCTCTCAAAAATCTCGTCAGGGATTTATTGGAAAATAAGATTTTGTCATTTGAAGATCCTCAACCGAATGTTAAGAAGAACCCTTTTCCCAACCATGAAAGTGTTAACGCCATCAGTGCCGATTCTGAGGAAGGTTATGTCCTTGATGTTGTTCAGATTAAGACTCCTCTTAAGATATTTCATTCGAAGTTGTTTGAAGCCGGTCTGGTAGGTACGTCCCATGCTACATGTGTAAGTTGTGAAGCCAGTATTAAGGGTTGTGTGTTGGTTCAGAATGATGTTCAGAGGTTGATTGACGAGGGTGTTTTACAAGTGACAAGCCAAGCCAAGAAGGATGAAGTCGCTGTGATTGAGCCTGTCTTCCATCAGCCTGAATTAAAGGGTAAGGTACCAGTGTTTAATCTGTCAGGGGCAGGTTCTGCCAATCCCGTGTTCGATATACCGAAGTCGTCTATCCCCGAGGTGAATCAGCCTAAGCCTATAGTTATTCGAAGACCAAGTCCGTTTCCTTTCGGTGATCCTAAAGCTGTGCCTTGGAAATATGACGTGACGATGATTGACAAGGAATCTGGGAAGGTTATTCCAAATGAAGAGGTTAAGGACACTGTGACTAATATCGCAGAGGTAAGCAGGATGACTCGCAGTGGCCATGTGTATACTCCCCGTATCAATGAGGTTCCACCTAAGGAAACCACTAATATCCCAGTGCCTGCCAAAGACAAAGGCAAGGGAGCCGTTACGAATGATGAAGATGCTGAGTTTTTGAGGATCATCAGGAAAAGTGACTATAAAGTTGTCGATCAACTTCATCAGACTCCTTCCAAGATTTCGATTCTATCTCTGTTGATGAGTTCACCCGCTCATAGGATGGCCTTGCAGAAAGTTTTGACTCAAGCACATGTGGATCAAGATATCAGCACCAGTCGGTTAGATAGTGTGATTGCCAATTTGACCGCCTGTAACACCCTTAGTTTCAGTAACGAAGAGTTACCAAAGGAGGGTCCGAATCATAATCGTGCTTTACATATATCAGTGAAGTGTCAGGAGGACAATTTAGCAAGAGTGCTAGTGGACACCGGTTCTTCTTTGAATGTTCTACCCAAGAGGGTTCTTGATAAGTTGGTTTTCAAGGAGTCTGTGTTGAAACCTACTCCTTTGATCGTCAAGGCTTTCGATGGTTCTCGCCGGTCGGTAATGGGGGAGGTTGAGCTCCCTATCCTGATTGGTCCGCAAGTTTTTAACATCACGTCTCAAGTCATGGACATTAATCCCAATTACAGCTGTTTACTTGGAAGGCCGTGGATTCATGCCGCTGGGGCAGTAACCTCCACGTTGCATCAAAAGATGAAGTTCGTGATTGATGGAAAGTTGGTTATTATACACGGTGAGGAGGATCTGATGGTCAGTAACCTGTCTTCTTTCCGTTACATCGAGGCCGATGAGAATGCTTTGGAAATCTCCTTTCAAGCACTCGAGATCGCCAATGCTGTTCTGTTAGAAGTCGAAGAGACAGTGGGCCAGGGTAATCCATCTTTTGCATCTCTGAAAAGTACCAAATCAACAATCGACAAGGGTATTCCTGAAGGTTGGGGAGAGGTAATTGATGTCAAGAACAAGACTGATCGCTTTGGGTTGGGTTACAAACCAACTCAGAATGGAGCTGCCTCAACTGTCGAAGGGCGTCCGAAGGTTATCCAAGAGGTATTTGTCAGCGGAGGTTTCCAAGTCAATGCCGTCAGTGACTGTGAGGAAAATGAAGATTTGAGCAACCTGGTGTTTAAGGGTGATGCAGCTTTGAACAACTGGGAGGCCGTAGAGATCCCTGTTATTTTTCCATTGTCAAAGTAATTTTTAGCGTTTTTATTTACGTTTTCAAATAAAAATCTGTAGCTCTACCCAAGGCTATAAGGTCGTTTTTGTTGGGCCACCTTTCATTTCTAAAAGGATATTAATAAAAGCATTTTGTTCAAATCCATTTTGGTTCATTTGTGTTTTTCGTTTTTACAAAAATGAAATTGGCAACCTTTTTCAAAAATAAAACTAAAAAAATAGCATTTCATTTCTTATCTTACACATCTTTGAGCATTTTAATTAAGTAAGCCTTCCATCATGCAGAGACATCGTAAACCTTGTTGGATCCAATGACTTTACTGACACTCCTAACTGGGATGCACCCATCAATCAAGCCGAAGACGATGGTGAAGAAGATTTTGAAGTACCCGCTGAACTGACAAGATTGATTGAGTACGAGTACACAGAGCTTCAACCGCATAAAGAGCAGGTGGACTTAATTAATCTTGGTACCGATGAGAACAAGAAAGAGGTCAAGATTGGTGCGATGCTTGGGACAGAGGTTAAGCGGAGGCTGATTGAGTTGTTAAAAGAATATATTGATGTGTTTGCGTGGTCGTATCAAGATATGCCTGGCCTAGACACGGATATTGTTGTTCACAAGTTGCCACTTAAGCCAGATTGTCCACCTATCAAACAAAAACTTCGGAGAACGAGACCCGACATGGCTTTGAAAATTCGAGATGAGGTTAAAAAACAGTTAGATGCAGGTTTCTTGGCAGTTGCAAAATATCCAGATTGGGTTGCCAATATTGTGCCAGTGCCCAAGAAGGAAGGTAAAGTTAGGATGTGTGTGGATTACAGGGATCTGAACAAAGCAAGTCCGAAAGACGACTTCCCTCTGCCACACATTGATACACTTGTGGACAATACAGCCAGTTTTGCATTGTTCTCATTTATGGATGGGTTCTCCGGCTATAATCAGATCAAAATGGATCCCGATGATCGAGAGAAGACTACTTTCGTTACTCCTTGGGGGACCTTCTACTACAAGGTCATGCCCTTCGGTTTGAAGAATGCAGGGGCAACTTACCAACGCGCTATGACCACTCTTTTTCATGATATGATGCACAAGGAGATCGAGGTGTATGTGGACGATATGATAGCCAAATCTCAGAGTGAAGAGGAACATCTAGACCATTTGGTGTTGTTTGAACGACTCAGGAAATATCAGTTGAAGTTGAATCCTGCTAAATGTACCTTTGGTGTCAGATCTGGAAAATTGCTTGGTTTTATTGTTAGCCAACGAGGGATTGAGGTAGATCCTGATAAAGTCCGAGCTATTCAAGATATGCCAGCTCCGCGAACCGAGACACAAGTTAGAGGTTTTCTGGGGCGTTTGAACTACATTTCCAGGTTTATCTCTAACATGACCGCTACTTGTGAGCCGATATTCAAGCTGCTTTGTAAGGGGTGGACGGTTGAGTGGAACCCTGATTGTCAGAAAGCGTTTGAGAAAATTAAGAGTTATTTGCAAGACCCCCCTATTCTGATTCCTCCCGTACCTGGAAGACCGTTGTTTATGTACCTTACTGTTCTTGAGAAGTCTATGGGTTGTGTGCTTGGGCAACATGATGAGACTGGAAGAAAGGAACATGCGATTTATTATCTGAGCAAAAAGTTTACCGATTGTGAAAACAGATACTCACCATTGGAGAAAACTTGTTGTGCATTGGCATGGGCCGCTAGGCGCCTTCGGCAATATATGGTCTGTCATACCACTTTGTTGATTTCTAAAATGGATCCGATCAAGTATATTTTTGAAAAACCTGCTCAAACCGGGAGGCTAGCCCGTTGGCACATGTTGTTATCCGAATATGACATCCAGTATGTACCCCAGAAGGCAATTAAGGGTAGTATTTTATCGGATTATCTTGCAGACCAGCCAGTTGAAGATTATGAACCTCTTAAGTTTGATTTTCCTGATGAGGATATTTTGCTGATTAAGAGAGATTGTGAAGAGCCAGATCCGAGCGAAGGTCCAGAACCAGGTCTTTGGTGGAAGATGATGTTCGATGGTTCCTCGAATTTCAATGGGCATGGTATAGGCGCCGTTTTGATGAACCCAAAGGGTGGATTCACTCCGTTTACAGCCAGGTTAGATTTTGAGTGTACTAATAACGTCGCAGAGTATGAAGCATGTATTCTTGGCCTCGAGGCAGCAATTCACCTCCGGATCAAACTTCTTAAAGTAAGTGGTGACTCAGCCTTGGTTATTTACCAAGTACAAGGCAAATGGGAAACGAAGAATGAGAAGTTAATCCCTTATAAGGACTACATTGTCGAGCTGATTAAGTATTTCGACGAGATAGAGTTCGAGCATGTTCCTAGATCTGAGAATCACGTTGCTGATGCTTTAGCCATGTTAGCATCCATGTGGCAAGTTAAATTCGTCAATGAAGCACCTCTTATCCATATTGAACGCAAAGTTGAGCCCGCTTATTGTCAAGTAGTCGAAGAGGATGAGGTGGATGAAAGGCCTTGGTTTCATGACATCAAGAACTATCTCATCAAGCAAGAGTATCCCGATGGTGCTACTGGTCTGGACAAGAAAACGTTGAGAAGACTGGCTTCGAAATTCTTTATCAGTAATGGTGTGTTATACAAAAGAAATCACGATATGGTTTTACTCAGATGTGTTGATAAACGGGAAGCGGACATGTTACTGCAGGAAATTCACGAGGGGACCTTCGGAATTCATGCCAATGGCTATGCTATGTCTAAGAAGATGTTAAGGGCTGGATATTATTGGTTAACCATGGAAGCTGACTGCATCCAATACGCCAGAAAATGCCATAAGTGCCAAATTTACGCTGATAAAATGCATGTACCTCCATCGCCGTTGAATGTTTTGTCTTCACCATGGCCGTTCTCAATGTGGGGCATTGACATGATTGGGGCAATTGAGCCAAAGGCCTCTAATGGTCATCGTTTTATCCTTGTTGCTATTGATTATTTCACCAAGTGGGTAGAGGCTGCCTCCTACGCCAACGTGACTAAGCAAGTGGTTGCCCGTTTCATCAGGAAAGAGATTATCTGCCGTTATGGAATTCCAAGCCGGATAATAACTGACAATGGCACCAATTTGAATAACAAGACTATGAAAGAGCTGTGTGACAGTTTCAAGATCACTCATCACAACTCTTCTCCGTACCGTCCTAAGATGAATGGGGCCGTTGAAGCTGCGAATAAGAATATCAAGAAAATCCTGCAAAAGATGGTCGTGACTTACAAAGATTGGCATGAGATGTTACCGTTTGCTTTGCATGGATACAGGACCTCAGTGAGAACTTCGACAGGGGCAACACCTTTTTCATTGGTGTATGGAATGGACGCCGTGCTCCCCATCGAAGTAGAGATACCTTCTTTAAGAGTGTTGATGGAAGCTGAACTTGAGGAAGCTGAGTGGGTTCAAGACAGACTGGATCAGTTGAATCTCATTGACGAGAAGCGCATGACAGCTATGTGCCATGGGCAATTATATCAGAAACGGATGAAAAGAGCGTTTGATAAGAAGATTCGTATCCGTGAGTTCCGTCAAGGAGAGCTCGTACTCAAAAAGATCTTGCCAGTGCATAAAGATATGCGTGGAAAGTGGATGCCCAATTATGAAGGCCCATTTGTTGTAAATACTGTTTTCTCTGGAGGGTCTCTGATACTTACAACAATGGATGGTGAAGAGCTGGCACATCCCGTAAATTCTGATGCAGTCCGAAAATATTATGCCTAAAAACCCGCTAAGTCGAAAACCTGCAAAAGGCGACTTAGGCAAAAGTAAGGGTTGGAAAAAAAAGAAATAATAATAAAAAGCTCGCTAAGTTGAAAACCCGAAAGGGCGGCTTAGGCAAAAAGGAGCGTCCCGGTGGATTGAAAACCCGAAAGGGCGGTCCAGGCAAAAGTTAGGGACAAAGGCATTTCATTGCATCAGAAAACGCCGATCGTTACAAACACACTTTCCACATGAGAGCCATTTCTCTGTTCTTTCATCCTCGTCCAAAGCAAGATTCTGGATTTAATCTTAGTTATTAGTGTCAGTATGTGCAGTTGGATTCAATGTAACCTTTTCCCATGTTGCCAATTTCAAAACATAATCATCTGTGGAGCCATGCCTTTAGCAAGTTTCCACCCTTTAATAAAAGATACCATTTTGTTACTTACGTTCCTTGGTGCATTACTCTTTGTTTTCTATTGTTATGCAAAATGCAGTTATTCTTAAAAACTTTGAAAATGAAAGGTGCATTGAAAATTTTTCAAAACTGTTCTTCAAAAACGCAATCGAAATATAAGAAATTACTTTGACTAGTGGAAATTTCGGAAGGATCTCTTCGCTCCTCGAAAATCTCATTGCTGCAGAAACACTTTTAAATCATCACTCTGACACAGTCCCCAGCGAGACTATAAGCCGACAACCTTTTCTTGGGTAACTCGAAAGTGTCCCTCAGGTTTCCTCTCCCCATTAGAAGACGTGATACTGTGCACCCAAGCAATTTACTTTCTCCCCAGAGAATTCAGAATTGTGAAACCAGATTTGGTCCTACCATTCCTTCCCATGATTGACGTATTGGTTGTAGAGAACGCAGGGTATCTCCGTCGAGATGTTTATTTCATCTCTCGTCCCTGGTCTGTTTCTTCAGCCTATGCAAGGGCTTAAGCATCACATGCCTGTTTCATTACATACTCATTACATATTCATTACATACTCATTACATACTCATGGCATACTCATTTCATAACGTCTTGCATATTTAACTACATAGACATTAACATACATTCATATTAACATATTCATTAACATACGCGTTAACATGCACAGGTTCATTGTGTCTCCATCATTGGTCGTTACCGCCGGGTAACTGGGGTTTGTCCATTCTCTCCAAATAGATTGTCAGCCCAAAGCATAAAATACTTACTTGTTTCCAGTTTCCCCACTGAGCTCAATCCTCGTGGATGACGGTTACTTCAGCTATCTTTCCTCACCAGGATAAGATATTTACCCTTCGAGATCATTCCCTCGATGGAGTCTTGATTACCAGTCTTCTTTCTAGCTCGATCCTAGATTGAATCTCAGTCTTGTCGGTCGCTGAGTCTAACCGGACGTGCATTTATTTTGCACCATCTAAAGATTTTCACCATACCATGGCAGATACGCGTCTGTTCTCGCCCGAGAAGTTTATCACTGTACCCGGACGTGCATTTATTTTGCACTATCTTTCAACTAATCCCTTACAGATACATGCCAGTTCACGCCTGGATAATTTATTATTACAATCCTACATCTTACAACATCAATATACGACATTTCTCACCTAAGAAGCCGATCCTATCTTCGTTATGACTCACAGCAAATGGCCATCTCCATGGAGCAGTTGGGCTTCCATTTTCCCCGTCGTCTTGAAGTATAGGGAGGTTTTGAACCAAATCGTATTCAGGAGAGCACGATCTTGAAGTACGGGGAGGTTTGAGCAGAATCATATTCAGGAGAGCACGATCTTGAATTATGAAGAAGTTCATTTACCCTTTAGTAAAAGAAGGAGCGGAATCATATTCAGGAGAGCACGATCTTGAATTATGAAGAAGTTCATTTACCCTTTAGTAAAAGAAGGAGCGGAATCATATTCAGGAGAGCACGATCTTGAATTATGAAGAAGTTCATTTACCCTTTAGTAAAAGAAGGAGCAGAATCATATTCAGGAGAGCACGATCTTGAATTATGAAGAAGTTCATTTACCCTTTAGTAAAAGAAGGAGCGGAATCATATTCAGGAGAGCACGATCTTGAATTATGAAGAAGTTCATTTACCCTTTAGTAAAAAAGGAGCAGAATCATATCCAAGAGAGCACGATCTTGAGGTATGAGGAAGTTCAGTTCACCCTTTTCATATTCAGGAGAGCACGATCTTGAAGTATGAAGAATTTCATTTATCCTTTAGTAAAAGAAAAATCAGAATCGTATTCCAGGCGCCGACCTTAAATATGAGAAGATTTATATATCAGATAAACAGCAGCCTCTTTATTTGAGTGCTTATCCATTTTGGCATGTAAGTCCCTTCCAACGATAAGTGACAGTTCTCCCTCGAGAAGCTTATCAGGGCAGTTCCCATCAAAGTCCATTTATTTTGGCGTACAGCCGGTCTTTACCCTGTATATATGATATGGATTTCTGAAAAGTTCATTCGATCCCATCACGAAGGATAGTTTATTAGAAGCTTGGATGTTATTCTTTGCTCAATCCTCCAGCATTCTATAATCGATCTTGCAACCGTGTAGATCCAATTTTATTATTAGACATTCCCCAGTGGAGGTCATCTCATAGGTGCCATCTCCATTTAAGGATCTTATTCCTAAAGTCCATTATTTTGGCGTACAGCCGGTTTTTACCCTGTATATTTGCTACGGATTCCCGAACAGTCCGTTTGATCTTGTCACGAGAGATAGTTTACAAAAGCTTGGATGTTATTCTTTGCTCAATGCTCCAGCGTTCTGTGATCAATCTTGCAGTCGTACATGATCCAGATTTACCTTTAGATTCCCCGGTGGAGGTCATCTCATAGGTGCCATCTCCATTTGAGAATCTCGTTTCTAAAACGACAATTGGTCGTGTTCGCACCAGTTGACCATCATTTTAGAATTCCCCAGTGTTGTACTGTGTCCCCGCGCGTCGTTTTCCCCAGTGTGTTTCTTCTCGTAGCGTCTGTCCCTGTGCCGTCATATTCATCATTCCAGCATACGCATCATATCATATTCATGGCATCATCTACATTAATCTGTCCTCGTTTTGTCCATAGCATTGCATATCGTCGCATATAAGGGCAAAATTTTCGGTTATCTATATTTAAATCTCTCCACCACGATTCCTCGAGTCTCTGTCACTCAAATCGTCCAGTGTAGCTATTTAAATAGGGGCAACTGTAATACCCCAAATTTTACCCTCATATTTAGTCGGTCATTTCGCATATCATATCATCTGTGCATTTGCTAACCACTAACAAGTCATGGAGGTATTTGTTTTGCAGGATTGGATCCAGGGGTATTTTGGTCATGTTACGTGGAAGACGGGTTGTTACTAAATTTTGAGGCATTTGAGGCATTTACCTATCACCAGGTCTGATTATATCAAGGCACCAATTCGATGTGGCCAGTATTAAAATTTGTCGGGCCCAACCGGATTTAAGACTTATTTTATTGCTCGTGGCTTATTTCCGGCACACCTCCGTTTCTGTTAATAAGGCACAGTTTTAATGGGGTATTATTGGATTGTTGCTCACAGTCTTTGATCGGTGGAATTCAATTACGGGCAAGGGTATCATGGATATTGAATCTGTGGTGATTACGGCGTGCACCCGTGTTTTGGTTATAAAATTGTTGGTTAGCATTTAAGTTGGAAGGCAATGGAATTTAATCAATTGATGAGATTATGACTACAGATGAGACACGTGCGTGAACAAGAATATCATTCGCGAATAGTTATGATTTATGACTAGAATAATGAATTTAAATATTTGTGGATTTATTCACAAATGTTTGCAATTTATAACTAGAAGTAAACATAAATAATTTCAAAGTTGAATGATCATGGAAACTTTTGGAAATTTTTATTTCATAAAGAATGTCATGGTACAATAGGAGTTGAATCACTTTACATTCTGAGTTGCTGTAAAATTAAAATACAAATGGTACATCTATCCTAAAAATCCTAAGTCCTAAAGATTCATTGGAGTCTTCATGAGATTCATCCATTGGACCGTATTCCATGTTCGTATCCGATTAACCTGCACAAAGAGAAACGAAACAGAACAAACAGAATAGAAGGGGTTAGAAATTATTTTTGACACTCTCAGAACAGCGTCATCATCGAGTGCCGGGAGTGGCACAACCGAAGCTGCGTCCTACCCCCGTTACCGATCCGCGTCGTTGGCGTCCGATCAGGTAACACCTGTTCTTATCATTACGGGACATCCGAGAGATAGAAGTGATAAAAGAAGCGAGACTGATTCGCTTTTGCCGCAATTGGATTTCCAAACTGATACGAGAGTAAGGCAACATAGGCAAATTTGGATTCAGACCCGGATGCCGGCAGGTCTGAGTCGTTTTGGTTTCGAAAAAATTCCAACACCTGAAATTCCACAAACAGCATCAGTACAACAGAACTCAAAGCAAAACAAGCTGCATAAACAAAACAGCAACTAGGCAAAAGGAAAGCCCGCGCCAGTACAAGTGTGAAGAGGCACAAAGAAACAAATCTGCCACAAAAGTTCAGAATGAAAAGCAAGTTCAAACAGAACAAGAAAAATGAAATACAAAACAAGCTGCATCAAGCTGCATCAAACAATGTACCAAAAGTTCAGAATTGTCAGTTAAGGGCAAGTTTCAACCAGTTCAGATGGCAAGTCACAAAAATGTGAATAACTACACCGAGTTGCAGCACAAATCATAGCGCAGATCATTCCAGTCAAGCAAGGCGCACGAAAAGGACAAGGGCTCAGTCAGAGCATCATTGCCCCAACAAACAAGTCACGAAAATCAGTTCAAAGTACGAGGGTAAACCGCATCAGTTATCGCACATCATGGCTTCACAATCAATCTGAAAGCCAATAACCAATAGCAGCCCAGAACTCATGTTCTGAACCCAATCAAGCATCGAAAATAACCGATCTCGAAGGCAACCGCGGCGTTTAAACTCTACCAAAGCATAGTAGCGATTCTGAAAAAAGAAGAAGAAAAGTCGTGAAGATCAAACCAGATGGATATCCAAAACAAAATCTGTATCAGAAAGTGAAACAAGTTCACAAAATCATAGCAGAACAGGCAGGAAATCGCAACAAGCCCAGAACTCATGTTCTGAACCGCGGCCTCATCGAAGAGGTTCCCTCATCAGGCTCAGACAAGCTGTCATCATCGCCACATACCATCCTCGGCGGCGTTTAACTCAACCAAAGCGTAGTACCTATCCTGAAAAAAAGAAGAGGAAAAATAAGTGAATTCCAGCCGATAACCAAACTGAACGAAACAAGTCCATTAAAACCAAACCAGTTCAGATATCAGAATCCAAAGCAATGTCCAAATGAAATCAAACAAATCAGTTCAGATTATCAAACAAATCGAATAGGGTCAAGTAACGTTCAATCAAGGAATTATGAAAATAGAAAGCTCCGAATCAAATCAGAAAAATCTGTATCAGCTAGAAATCGGGAATCTGAATATCGTCAGAAAAATGAAAACCCCAATCAGATCCTAAAGAAGAAACAAGGTTCAATCAGTATCAGATAAAATCAGAATCATATCAAAAAACCCCAATCAAATCTTAAGAAAGGGAAATCAGATTCAATCAGATCATCAAGAGTAACGCAAACCCAACATCCAAAGGCCCAAAAGAGAGTCAAGTCAGAGACTATAAAAGGGAAAAGTATCACCTCGTACAAACCCTAGAAATGGAGCGGCTGGCAAAGAAAAGAGGAGCGACGAACAACAACGGCGGCCACGAAGGAGAAGACTTAGAATCACCAAATTCATCATCAAACGCGATCAACAATACTCAGGGGGAAGTCCACCAACACCGTTCCATTTAAACGGCGAGCAAACAACCATTGAGGCTCAGATTCGCAATACCATCATCGCCTTCGCAGCAATCAACTTCGAGCCTCAGAATATCTTCATCATCGACCACAAATCGAACGTCTAAGACGAGACCGTGACCGGATTCGTCATCATCGCGTCTTCACAAAGCTCAAATGTAAGCCATCGCACGGATATATATCTTATGGAGTTTTTTTTTTGTTTCGTTTTCAGCATTATGAGAGGAGAAGGTGATACGAACAAGGGGTGAGACAGGGCCGCGAGAGAGAAAGACGAACAATGAAACGAGAGTAAGCACAATGGCGCCGCGGAAAAAACCAAAGGGTTCTGAAACCCTAAATCATCTTGATGTAATTACCATTAACCGGGTTGGGTCCGGAGGTAATGACCGGCCCAACCCTTTTATTTTTACTTTCTTTTCCTTTTTTTTAAATAATCAAATTTCTTTAAAAAAAAAAATATATTTAAGTTGTTTTGTGTATAAATGTTAAAATTAAAAACACTTTATAAATATTAAAATTAAAAACATTTTTTATTGTATTAAAATTAAAAACTTTTTTATAATATTAAAATTAAAACATTTTAAAAAGATTAAAATTAAAACATTTTTTAATTAGAATCAAATTTTTTTAAAAGTTAAGACCCTTTTTTTGAAAAACCAAGAGAAAATATTTTCCTTTTTTACCCCTAGCATTAGGTCAAAGAGCTGCCGCGCTCATTTTAGGGTTTCCCGCCGTGGACTCCCTAACCTAATTTAACCCTAATTACAACTTAACAATTCAACGTAGAGATTTGGAGTTTCTACACTCCGTGTAAGCGTGTCCTTAAGATACTTTTATTCCCCTTGAGACCTTGACCACAGTCAAGAAGTCTCTAACCTCCCTTTTGAGGGGAACTACGATTACTCTGATTCCACTCCCGTAAGGATACGTAGGCACAAGATGCGATGTCTTGCCGAGTAAACTTAGAATTAACCCCTTAGGTCTCCTTTCTCACCTTTTAATCTTTGTACATATACCTTAAGCAAATGAATAAAGCAAAATAGTAAACATTTGAACAAAAGGTTCCTGTAGAGTACTACAGAAGTTTAGGGTGCTAATACCTTCCCTAAATTTAACCAACCCTCGAACCCTAGATCTTTCCCCGCATTGTGTTTACGATGCAAAAAATAGGTTTTCCCTCTTTTGACCTTTTCCTTCAGATAAATCAAAGAGCGGTTGTGAATTGAATTGCGATTCAAACTCATTCATAGTTTGTGATCCTATTTCCACCGCAACAATGAACAACATGAAATTTTAATTCATCACATGAAAATAGGCATTAAAAGGAACACAACACAAAAAGAACGAGTGAAAAATGATAAAAAGTGAACAAGTTATAAAAATATGAAATTGGTGAAAAATATGAACAAAATAAAGCAAAGGACTAAAATAAAGGGTCATGGTGGGACTTGAACCCACGCCCTTGGCTTCTCAAGTAGCAATACTTAGCCATTGAGCCACTACACACGTGTGTGACAAAGAGAGAGAGAGAGAGAGAGAGAGAGAGAGAGAGAGAGAGAGAGAGAGAGAGAGAGAGAGAGAGAGAGAGAGAGAGAGAGAGAGAGAGAGAGAGAGAGAGAGAGAGAGAGAGAGAGAGAGAGAGAGAGAGAGAGAGAGAGAGAGAGAGAGAGAGAGAGAGAGAGAGAGAGAGAGAGAGAGAGAGAGAGAGAGAGAGAGAGAGAGAGAGAGAGAGAAATGATAAAATATTTGAAACAAGAAAAATGGAAAAAATAACCAAAAGGGTTGATCCTCCTCAGGGATCGAACCCAGGTTAGCAAGGTGAAAGGCGCGCATGAGAGTAAGGTTTCTACCACTGGGGTGGCTATGCATCCATTGATATAGCCACCCCTATAAACATATAAGGCGTGGTTTGAGACATTTTCTGGGCAGAAATCAAAACAACCAAAATGCATATGCGTGAAGGTTTCAAACTCACTCAAAACTCCATGGATTTAGGCAAAGTTTAGGTTTAAATTGTGTAGAATTTTATGAGGAATTCAGTGGTGTCATCAAAATTGTGAGATAAAGCTTCTAATTAAAAACACGATGGGAGATGCATATTTGTTATTTTGGATGCATAATGAGATCAAGGCATAGCTCTGTGCACATTTGGGTCAAACAAATCACACACACAAACTACAAACATATTAACAGATGCTGCTATGCCCATGGATCAGTTACAAAACAAGTTGAAATGAGAATGGGTTGCTAGTTGCAACATGACATGTTGAAATGCACCAGGAAGGTCAAAACATATTTTAAGCATATTCACAACAAATAGTCCTCGTACATCTGTCACAAACAAGCTATTGGATGATTCTATAATGCAAGATTGAACACAAACCAAGCAAAACAAGAAATGGCCCAACAGCTGCAAATATAGCAATGATTGTGTGTGTGATGTTGTCAATTATGCAGATGGAAAGTATTCACATTATACATACATACACAGCCTACAAACTCTAATCATGTTAATGCTCATACTTGGATCAAACAAAACAACTTCAAGCAAAAACAGTGGTGATGCAGTTGTGCATATGCAAAAAACTTGTTGAATTTGATGATACATTTTGAAAGTGACATGCTAAACCAGATGAAATCAGGTCATGTAATCCATATACACATATCATAAACATGTTGATGAATGAATTTGAGCACAAGATTTAAACACTTTTGGCTTGAAACAAAAACTGGTATGATCATGGCTATGATATGCAAAATGAGGCATTTTGAATGTGAAAAACCAAAACAGGTAGAAACAGTTCACACAAATCATATATACACATCATAAGCATGATTCTAAGTGTGATTGGACTCACAAAACAGATACATTTCAGGCGTAGCAGAACTTGGCATGTGAGTGGAAAATTCAACAGTTTTGTAGATGAGAGGCAGCAGGGTGATTTTCTAAAGTAGTGAGGTTTTACATCAAAACAAAAGCACAAAAACACATAGTACATGATGACAGATGAGTTCATTTCCAAGATTAAGCACATGACAAAAGTTAGTATGGTGTTGCAAGTTGTAGTGTGGAATGCAAAGATTGCTCATGCATTAAGGGAGTGAAAAATCAAAACAGGTGTAAACAGACCATGAAATTAATGCACACACATCATAAATAAGAATATGGATGAGATCAAACTCAAAGCTTAAGCATACTTCAATCAAAACAAAATTTGGCATGTTGGTTGAAATGTAAAACAGTTTTGGCAATATTGATGAGGCAGCAGGTCTGTTTTTTTGAAAAAAGGTTTGATGGTGCAAGTTGAAAAATAAGGGAGTTCATGTCATGCAACTGATGTACACATATCACAAACATGATAACTGTTACTATTATGCTCAAAATTCATGTTCATTCTTCCCAATGCAAAAAACTGGTGTGCTGTTGGTAATCATGCTAGAAGTAGTAAAAGCAAACTGTTTTTGGAACAAACTAATAATGCAAGCCGGTACAAGTCATGATATGTCATACAAATAACACACACACATCACATATATGCCAAATGATGATTTTAAGATCAAGAATCAGACATACATCTTCCAAGGAAAAATCTGGTATGCTGTTTGAAATATGAAACAGTTTTGGAATTTATATGCAGCAAGTATGCTTCATGACAGTTGGGAAAAAATTGCTAGCACACACAAGTTGCAAATGGATAGGACAATGATAAAATGTACCTAAATCATGTAGATGTGTATTGAAACAGAAAGTGATGTGTTGATCTTATGATATCTTGAAAAACAACAGTTGAGGCATTTGAATGATGAACAACCAAAACAAATGAGCACAGTCCATGCAAATCATACAAACATACTACAAACATGATTTTGAGTATGATCAAACTCACAAAACAAGTATGCTTCAATCATCACAAGTTTGACATATTGAATGTGAAAAACAGTGGCAAAACCAAGTTTCATGTCAAAAATCCTAATGCTACCCTTAAGGTCATTTTCTAAAAAAAACATTTGGATCACAACATGAGGCACAAACCATTATCAACGCATCATTCATAATCACAACACATCAATAAAAAACAGCCACATTGCAATGAACTTTTGACAGAGACAATTTTGGGACAGTATGAGTACATTTTCAACATATGATCTCAAATCTTCACAATATGACAATGTAATGAGCAAGATGAAAGTTTAACAACACATACCTCTTGTAGGCTATCTTGAACAAATTATACAACAAAGAAATCCAGAGATCTTCAAATACCACCTAGCTTTAGAACTTTCTTCCTTTTGAGACAAAATGCAACTTCTATGACAGTTTGAGTAAACTCAATTCCAGCTGGTTTTTGAGCCTTTGGATAGTTAGAACATCATAAACATGAAGTGTTGGGAGTGTTGAAAGATTCAAAACAGGTCCAAGTGAGGATTTGTGAGGTTTTGTATGTGAAGTCAAACTTTCTTGGATTGGAAGTTGACTTTGTGGAAAATGGTGATTTTAAGTGGTTTAAGGGCTTGAACACCTTCTATACCATACTTATGGATTGTGTGGATGTTTTTTGGAGGTTTAAAGTGTATGAAAATGAGTTTGGTGGCTGAACTGTCCAAGGCAGTTTTTTGGTGTTTTGGGTGATTTTGAGATTTTGAAAAAATGAAGTGAGGAGGGAAAGAGGGAGAGCTTGTGATTTCTCTGGTTTTGAGATGGGCTCTAGTGTATGGAATGAAGTAGAGGATTGCTCTATTTATAGGGAAAGTGAGGGTGAGGGTAGAATGGGAAGTTTTGGCTTAAGGAAAAATGACAATTTGGTTCAAACCTCTCAAAACGGGTTTCTTGGCCTCAAGGTAATCAGAAGTCAAGTGTGATGAGTGACTTAGAGGTGGATGAAGTGAGGCTAGGATGGCTAGGGGCATGGTTGCTGCAGATTTTCTCTTTTCACCTTTTTGTATTTTTGAATATTTTAATGCAAATTGCATTGCAACTTGCCAAGCCACTTGCCTTGGCTTCCAATTCTCATGCTATCTGCATTTCCTTTGCATTTCCACACATCTAAGCTTCTACATATCGGAATAAACAAGATCCAAGGGCAGAGATAAGTCCAACTTGATGAAAATCTCACTTGTAGAAAAACCAGAATTTGTGCCTCATGTGTGACAGTCCCAACTTCACTAATCCATAACTCTCAGCTTACAAATGCCATTGAGATGTTCTAGTACTTTTTGGAAAGCCCTCAAGTAGCTCTAAAACATTTATGTTTTCATGAATTTCAAATTCTCAAAGGAGCTTTGCCAAAAAGCCTCTCAAAGTTGTTGAAAAATAAGCTTAAAAGTGAAATTTCTCTAAGTCATTTTCTCTTCTTGAAATGAATTTGATCATAACTCCACATATATGCATTTTCTGATCATGGACCACTTAGGGACTTTTGTAGGACTTGTCAAGAGCTTTACAATGAGCTTTGAACCAACTCAATTGGATGTGTGGTTAAGGAGTTATGGTCTTGCCCCTTTCGAAACCCTAATTTCCGACTTTTGTGATTACTCCTCAACCCTTGATCCAATTGTCATGAAATTTTGTGGGTAGATGCAATATGTCATTAGGAACATTTTTTATTCACATCTTGAGGTCAGATTCCTTATTGTTGAAGAGTTGACTTTTCGGTCAACCGAACGATCGATCGGTGGCTACCGAGTCGACTGTTGATGCTCTGGACCTCTTGAGGCTTTGAAACTTCTTGAATGGAATTTACCAAGCCATATGAACACTATGGACCATAATCCCACCATTTCAACACCTTTTAAATCAAAAGTCAAACCACAGTTGACTTTTCCTGCTCGAAAACCCTAATCGGGTATCCTGAACTTCCCTGCTTTTGATTCCTGGGTGACAACCTCAAATTGGATTCATGCTTGATCCAATAGAATATTCTTGATGATGTGGAGACCCAATACCAAATAGAACCAATCCAAAACATTGACTGGTCAACCCTCGAAATCTTGATATCGGCTGTACAAAACCCTGATTCTCCTGTAACTTGACAAAGACCACTTGAAAAGGGTTAAGGTTAGATAAACATGTGAACATGCTCCTAAAATGATGATGAAGATCTAAGGGGTCAAAATTTGGGGTATGACAGTTGCCCATATTTAAATATCTTTCACTGGATGGCGGCGAAAGATGACAATCCTTGCGAAATCGTAGTGAAAGGTATTTAAATATAGCGAACCAAAAATTTTGTCCCTTAGATCCGATGGTATGAAAAAGGAAAAATGCGGATATGCTATGAATCTAGATGATGCTTTATGATGTTTGAATGTAAGGCAGATGCAGACACGCGAGCAAAGATAAAAGAACAGCAATACAACGAGTAACTACTCATGGGGGACCCACACACTGGGGGAAGATCCAAGGAAAAGCAAACCAAAATAGTTCAAACGACTAAAGACACTGCTCAGGGAAATCTTTCACACAGGGGACGCCAACTTCAGCAGGGAAGACAAAACTTCATTGGGGAAAAGGAGGTGACACGCCGCTGGAAAAAAGAAAAGAGATGCAAACCCCACTGGGGATAAACAACTGAGGAATCTCCTATAGCGAAGAGTTCGAATGGGATCTTCAGGAAAAGAACAGAAACAAGACCAGACGCGCTGGGGATGCTAGTAACGACTAGATCATCGAGACTCGAATGGGAAAGCAACGCTTTGCTGGGGATACTGGTGACGACCAGAACAATCAGCAATCAAAGGGTGCTAGTTTCTACCAGACTTGCAGGGGGTGATGGTGACGACCAAACAAAATGGGAGCTCCGAATTGCGTTAATACAATACAGGATTCCGGCTGGGGAAATTGGTAACAAACAACTCTCAGTATTAATAACGATTAACTTTCAAGCAGAGCCAGTAACCACTGGGCTTTTCAAAACTATGGTGACGACCAATGCAACGATACCAATAACGATTGGGTTTTAAACAATGCCAGTTACCACTGGACTTTCAAAAGAACTGCCAATTACCATTGGACTTCCAACGATGCCAGTTACCACTAGACTTTAAAAAGAACTGCCAATTACCATTGGACTTTCAACAATGCCAGTTACCACTGACTTTCAAGAGATGCCAATTACCATTGGACTTTCAAGAGATGCCAATTACCATTGGACTTTCAAGAGATGCCAATTACCATTGGACTTTCAAGAGATGCCAATTACCATTGGACTTTTAAGAGATGCCAATTACCATTGGACTTTCAAGAGATGCCAATTACCATTAGACTTTCAAGAGATGCCAATTACCATTGAACTTTCAAGAGGCATGGGGGTGCTAGTAACGACTAGACTTCAAGGAGAGAAACTGGTGATGACCAGGCAATCAATACCAGTAACAACAGGACATCCAAAGGTACTGGCTACAACCAGGAACAAGCGGGATATGGGTGACAACCTATAACCACACACAAACTTAGTAACAACCGAGGTAGAGAAACTGGTAACGACCAACACCTCAAAAGGATAGAGAATGCCCAAAGAACAACAAACAAGACCACTGGTAACAACCAGGAAACAATCAAGACAAAAGGTAACAAACAAAAACCAAACAGAGGCCGGACAAATGCACATGATATGCCTTGATGTCAATGATTAATGGTATACAGGAGTTGATTCTGACGAGAAGCAGAAGAAACTGGAGACTCAAGGGGAGAGATAGATAAACACATCTATCTCACTGGGGACGCAATGAATCACACAGAATATCCAAAACAAAGGTGCCTGTAGATTTTTTGGAAATAAACCCACTCTGCTTGTAGAAAAATTTTGGAGATGCTGGCCAGTATTGACAACGTAACTCTAAATGGGCGCTCTGAATTCTTCTATTGGGGATGAGGTTACCATCACAAGAACGCGTCTTACAAAGAAACCCGGGGGAGAGGGTCTTCAATCTTGGTGACTACACATGACCGAATGAGCAACTTAACGAATCAATTCAACTGACATTCACTGGGAGATGTATTGAGACTGCATGTCAAAGTTTCTGCCACTTTAAAACTTTCGAGAGGTATGATCTCCGCTGAGTATTTCTGGAAACCAAAGTATTTTATGTTTTGTTAGTCTTCAAACGTTATTTTTTTAAATTCGAACCTGGTGCTTTCACAATTATCATTGATCAATAAACGATGTTTTGCATAACAAAGAAAATAAAGAAAATGGTAAATTGCAAAGGAATGGTCCAAAAAATGATTTCATTTAAGAATGGAAGTTTGTCAATGACAGAACTCCATGGAACTTTTAGAATTGTAAATGGCAACATGAAAAAGGTTACATTGAATCCATTGACAATTCTACCCCTAATGACTAAAAATTTCCAAAACCTTGCTTCTGACAAGAGCGGTTGAAATGGACTTCTTTGTAAAATCTTCTACGGAGGTAACAACCCATCTGATGCAGTGAAATGCCTTTGTCCCTAACTTTTTCCTGGATTGCCTTTTCAGGTTTTCAATCCACCGAGACGCTCTTTTTTGCCTAAGCCGCCCTTTCGGGTTTTCAACTTAGCGAGCTCATTATCTCTTTATCTCATCCCTAACTTTTTCCTGGACCTCCTTCATAGGTTATGATTCAGCGAGATACCCATTATTGCATAAGCCGCCCTTGCGGGTTTTCGACTTATTGGGTTTTTTTAGGCGTAATATTTTTGTACTGCATCAGAATTCACCAAGTGTGTAAGCTGCTCCCCATCCATCGTTGTGAGAATTAACGATCCTTCTGAGAAGACTGTTTTTACAACAAACGGACCATCATAGTTGGGCATCCATTTTCCCCGTGCATCTTTGTGAACTGGAAAAATCTTTTTGAGTACAAGCTCTCCTTCTCGGAATTCTCGGATACGAACCTTTTTGTCAAAAGCTCTCTTGATCCTTTTCTGATATAACTACCCGTGACATACCGCAGTCATGCGCTTTTCATCAATAAAGTTCAACTGGTCAAATCTTTCCCTCACCCATTCAACTTCTTCGAGTTCGATTTCCATTATGACTCTTAAGGAAGGTATCTCAACCTCAATAGGAAGTATTGCATCCATCCCATATACCAAGGAGAAAGGGGTTGCCCCTGTTGAAGTGCGAACGGACGTTCTATACCCATGCAAGGAAAATGGCAGCATCTCATGCCAATCCTTATATGTTTTCACCATCTTTTGCAAAATATTCTTGATGTTCTTATTCGCAGCTTCGACAACTCCATTCATCTTGGGACGATAAGAAGAGGAATTGTGATGTTTGATTTTGAAGTCACCACACAGCTCTTTCATGGTTTTGTTATTCAGATTGGTACCGTTATCTGTTATGATTCGGTTTGGGATTCTGTATCGACAGATAATCTCTTTTTTGATAAAATGGGCCACCACTTGTCGAGTAACATTGGCGTAGGATGCGGCTTCAACCCACTTCGTGAAGTAATCAATAGCGACCAGAATAAATCGGTGTCCATTAGAAGCCTTTGGTTCGATTGCCCCAATCATATCAATGCCCCACATAGAGAACGGCCAAGGTGATGTCAACACATTTAACAACGTCGGAGGCACATGCATCTTATCTGCATAAATTTGGCATTTGTGACATTTCCTGGCATATTGAATACAGTCAGTTTCCAAAGTCAACCAATAATACCCAGCCCTCAAAATCTTCTTGGACATGGCATATCCATTGGCGTGAGTTCCAAATGTTCCTTCATGAATATCTTGCATTAACAAATCTGCTTCTCGTCTGTCGACACATCTAAGCAGGACCATGTCATGATTTCTTTTATAGAGCACACCATTGCTGAGAAAGAACTTAGAGGCCAATCTTCTCAAGGTTTTCTTATCAAGTGATGTAGCATCGACCGAATACTCTTGCTTTAACAGATAATTCTTTATGTTATGGAACCATGGCTTGTTATCAACTTCTTCTTCAACCATCTGACAGTAGGTCGACTCAGTCTTGCTTTCAATTTGAATGAGAGTAGCATCATTGAGGTACTTGACTTTCCACATTGAGGCTAACATGGCTAGAGCATCAACAATATGATTTTCAGATCTCGGTACATGCTTGAAGGTGATCTCGTCAAAATATTCAATCATTTCAATGATATAGGCTCTGTAAGGGATCAAATTCTCATGTCTGGTCTCCCATTAACCTGTAACTTAATAAATAACCAGAACTGAATCTCCACTTACTTCAAGAAGTTTGATTCTGAGGTCAATAGCTGCTTCAAGGCCAAGAATACATGCTTCATATTCGGCAATGTTGTTTGTACATTCAAAGTCTAGCCTTGCTGTAAATGGAGTATACCCACCTTCGGGGTTCATCAGAACGGCTCCCACGCCATACCCACTGTAATTTGAGGAACCATCAAACATCATTTTCCACCATAGACCCGGTTCAAGACCTTCACCAGGACCTGGTTCTTCACAATCTTTTACCAACATAATGTCTTCGTCTGGGAAATCAAATTTGAGAGACTCGTAATCTTCAACTGGCTGATCTGCAAGATAATATGATAAAACACTGCCCTTGATTGACTTCTGGGCCACATATTGGATGTCATATTCTAATAGCAACATATGCCATCGGGCGAGCCTTCCTGTTTGTGCGGGCTTCTCGAAGATGTACTTTATCGGGTCCATTTTTGAAATCAATAAAGTAGTATGACAAATCATGTACTGCCTCAAACGTCTAGCAGCCCATGCCAAAGCACAACAAGTTTTCTCTAAAAGTGAATATCGGCTCTCACAGTCGGTGAATTTCTTGCTCAAATAATAGATGGCATGTTCCTTTCGTCCGGACTCATCCTGCTGACCTAACACACAACCCATTGAATTCTCGAGTACTGTCAAATACATGAAAAGAGGTCTTCCCGGAACAGGAGGTATTAAGATTGGAGGCTCTTGAAGATAGCCTTTAATCTTATCAAATGCTTGCTGGCAATCTGAATTCCAAACAACTGTTTGATCCTTTCGTAATAACTTCAAAATGGGCTCACAAGTAGGAGTCATATTGGAAATAAATCTGGATATGTAGTTCAATCTTCCAAGGAAACCTCTGACTTGTTTCTCAGTTTGCGGAGCCGGCATATCTTGAATGGCCCAAACTTTATCTGGATCTACCTTAATCCCTCGGTGACTAACAATGAAACCGAGTAATTTCCCAGATCTCACCCCAAAAGTACACTTGGCTGGGTTTAGCCTCAACTGATATTTTCTGAGTCTCTCAAACAATTTCAACAAATGGTTCAAATGATCCTCTTCACTCTGAGATTTGGCGATCATATCATCCACATACACTTCAATCTCCTTATGCATCATGTCATGAAATAAAGTCACCATGGCTCTTTGATAAGTGGCACCGGCATTCTTCAAACCGAACCACATGACTTTGTAACAGTAAGTTCTCCAAGGGGTAATGAAAGTGGTTTTTTCTATATCATCTGGATCCATCTTGATTTGGTTATATCCGGAGAAACCATCCATAAACGAGAAAATCGCAAAGCGAGCCGTATTATCTACCAATGTATCAATATGCGGCAAAAGGAAATCATCTTTCGGACTGGCCTTGTTCAGATCCCTATAATCCACACACATTCTGACCTTCCCATCTTTTTTCGGTACAGGTACAATATTAGCTACCCATTCAGGGTATTTGGATACTGCTAAAAAACCTGCATCAATCTGCTTTTTCACTTCGTCTCGAATCTTAAGAGCCATGTCAGGTCTAGTTCTTCGGAGTTTTTGTATGACTGGCGTGCATTCGGGTCGGAGCGGTAACTTGTGGACCACTATGTCGGTGTCCAAACCTGGCATATCCTGATATGACCAAGCAAATACATCCACATATTCTTTTAAAAGCTCCACCAATTGCTGCTTGACTTCTGCCCCAAGTGTTGCCCCAATCTTGACCTCTTTCTTGTCTTCTTCGGTGCCAAGATTAATAACATCCACCTGCTCCTTGTGAGGTTGAAACTCTGGGTGCTCAAAACATGCCATTTTTGCCAGTTCATCAGGGATCTCAAAATCTTCGTCCTCATCTTTGGCATGGTAAACTGGTGAGTCAAAGTAAGGAGGGAAAGCAAAGTTAATGGATTCAACGGGTTTTGGGGTATCACTGCATGTTGGAATGGCTTAATTTATTAAAACACACAAAGACAAATGCAACAATCAAGAAAACTGTTTTGATGTTTGTTTTAGAAAATTGTCGTCTTCTTTTTAAATATGGAAACAAAAGCAAATAAGGGAACAACAACAAAAGGATTTAACAAAACAATTCATTAATCATAATATTCATGAAAGCACGGGGCCCTTACAAAATGCATCCTATAGCCTTGGGCACGGCTATGGAGGTTTAAAGATAAAAAGCAACAACAAGTAAAGAAAAACAAAAAAATTACTTCGACATAGGAAAGACCACGGGAATCTCAATAGCCTCCCAATTGCCTAAAGCGGCTTCACAATGATACACCAAATGTTCAATATCTTCTTCTTCAAAATCTTCTCCCACGGCATTGACTTGGAATCCTCCACTGATGAACACCTCTTGGATAGTCTTCGGACAACCTTCGGCGTGTGTTGATGCTTCGATATGAGTTGGTTTGTAACCCAACCCTTGGCGACCCAGTATTGCTTGTACTTCAATAACCTCTCCCCAACCTGCATGAGTACCTTCTTCTAATGTAGACTTGATGCTCTGAGCGGATGCAAAAGATTGACCACTCCTTGCCACTATATCTTCTACCATCAATGCGTTAACTATTTCAAGTGCTTGGAAAGAAGATTCCAACGCATCCTCATCTGCCTCGATATATCAGAATGATGATAAATTACTCACCATCAAGTCTTCCTCGCCATGCACAATTACCAGTTTGTCATTCACCACAAATTTCATCCTTTGATGCAAAGTGGAAGTTACTGCCCCAGCTGCGTGAATCCACGGTCGTCCCAACAAACAGCTATAAGCCAGGTTAATGTCCATTACCTGGAATGTGATATCGAACACGTGAGGTCCTATCATGATTGGCAATTCCACTTCCCCAACAACCGTTCTTCTTGAACCATCAAAATCCTTTACAATCAGCGACGTCGGCTTCATCTCTGCCCCTGCATATGCTAACATTGCGAGCGACCTTTTAGGCAACACATTCAACGAAGATCCAGTATCGACCAAAACTCGCGCCAACGTGTCCTCTTGACATCTAATGGATACGTGCAAAGCACGGTTATGATTACGTCCTCCTCTTGGCAATTCTTCATCACTGAAACTCAGAGTATTGCAAGCTGTAATATTGGCTATCACCGAATCAAATTGGCCAGGAGTTATATCCTTTGTCGCATGTGCTTGCATTAACACCTTTTGCAGAGCCTCTCTATGAGCTGGGGAGTTCATCAGGAGAGACAAAATCGATATTTTGGAGGGGGTTTGATGAAGCTGATCAACAACCTTGTAATCACTCTTCCGGATAATCCTTAAGAATTCTTCAGCATCTCCTTCTGTGATTGGTATTTCTTTGTCTATGGTTGTCACGACAGGGGTAACTTCTTTTGGAGCAACTATAGTTATCTTGGGCTGATATATTCGACCACTACGGGTCATCTTGCTTGTTCCTGTAATATATGTCACATCCACTTGGTCATGTTTCACTTTCTCATTCTGAATAACCTTCCCAGATTTCTGGTCTAACACCACCATATCATATTTCTATGGAACTGCCTTTGTATTATCAAAAGGAAACGATCTCGACTTCTGAATAACAACTGGCCGAGGATGATCAACAACAGACTTGTCAAAAACAGGCTTCACATTTCTACTGATCATATTAAACACAGGGACTTTCTCACTTTTCTTTGGTAAATTGAAAATAGGCTCCACCATCGAAACTTCTTCTTTCTTTACTTTGATACCTACTTGCAATAATCCATCATCAATCAAACCTTGCACATCTTTCTGCACCGCACCGCACCCCTTAAGATTAACAGAACATTCTTCACAGTCATTATGGGTACCTTCTATCAATCCTGCTTTCAATAGCTTCTCGTGAAGTGACCTTAACGGAGTCTTGATCTCTGACACATCACGAACTATCCTTTCGTCTGAAACTTCTTCTATAGCATTAACTCCTCCATGATTCGGCAATGGATTACTTTTAACATTATGTGGTACATCATCAAAAGACAAGATCTTCTTCTCTATGAGCTCCCTAACAATATGTTTCAAACCAAGGCAACCCTCTAAGTCATGGCCGGCAGCACCTTCATGAAAGGCACAATGAGCGTTTGGATTGTAATGAGGGGAGGAAGTGTCTGAGGGTGTATTCAATGGTCGTGTTGTTACTAACCCTTGTTGCACCAAAGCTGGGTACAACTCCGTGTAAGTCATCGGTATCTGAGGAAATGGAGGCCTTATTGTTGGTCTTCAATTTTGGTAACTCTGCCTTGGTGCCTGAGCCCTGGGCTGCTGATATTGCTGATAGGGTGGAGCGTTGGGCGCTTGTTGATACCCTTGTTGCTGAACTGGTTGATACCTGGGTGCTGGTTGCACTGTCTGATAACTTGGAACAGGGTGATTAAAAGCGGGCGTTATAGCTGCCACATATGGTTGTTGAGCATACTGTACTGGGTACATCGGTTGTTGTATCTGAGGTTGCTGAACATAGCCTTGTGGAGGTCGTTAATATCGTTGGTAAGACTGCTTCCAAGTCTGATTCTTTTTTCCTATTGTTATGGCGCTTGTTTCTCCCTCTTTCTTTTTATGAAAATTACCACTGAACTTCTTGACATTGTTATTGCTGGAACCACTGGAACTACTAGTCATCTTTCCATTCTTTAATCCCAATTCTACTCTCACTCCCACAGCTACTATGTCAGAGAAACTAGATGTTACTGTTGGTGTAAGCCCTAGAGGCCAATACTTTTTGGTACTTGTATCGGATTATTCGTTTAATAATAAAAGGCATTTCTTTATTATGTTTGTCTTTCAGAATAATAAAGTCCCTAGAATAGTTAGTTTGTTTAATGAAATGTTAAGTGTGACTTAATCATGAGATCCCATTAAACATAAAGACATTATTCTTAAAATATCCGTAGTCAAGCTTTATTGCAAAGTGGGATAACATTAAAAGCATTGAGACTATTATGAAGATAGACTGATGATCACATCTCATGGATCATGGGTAAAGAGTTATCAAGTCTTGACATAGGTATAAATATTAGGAGTAATATTTATACCGGATTGACCCGCTATGAGAATACTACATAGTATGTTATGCAAAGTGTCATAAGTTATTCTCATGGTGATAATGGTGTATTACCACCCTTCGACCTGAAACCACTATGGACCCTAGATGTAGAGTCGGGTGCTTTATTGCTGATCAAACATTATCCGTAACTGGATGATCATAAAGACAGTTGATGGGCACTCCACGAAGCATGTTGAGGGACATGAGTGTCCTAGATGGAATTTGCCAATCCTGCATAACAGGAGAAATGTCTAAGGGCCCAATATTGAACTGGACAAGGATGACACAGTGTATGCCTTGTGTTCAATATAGACATAGGGGCAAAAGGGTAATTGTACAAACATATATTATCACGAAAAAGGTTTTGTCAGATCACATGACATTTTCGTGACTTGGGTAGCAGTGATGTGTTGCTAGATACCGCTTACTGTTTATTATGTTAAATATATAATTTAATATAATTACCAACGTTACGAAATCCTACAGGGTCACACACATAAGGACAGTTTGATGAGAGATAGAGAAATCAAAGGAACACCGTAAGGTACGGTGCACTTAAGTGAAAAAATAGAAATTCGGATAATATAATAATAATTATTGTTATTTTATAATGGTTATAAAATAATAATAAAATAAATATATTTATTATAATAATAGTTATTATAATAATATATAATATTATTATGGATCATGTGAATTGGGTTTTTAGCCCGCAGTCCACAAGAGAGTCTATAAAAGGAACCCTTGTGATGAAGCTTTCACTTGATGCAATTTCGTTTTTGATTCTCTTTTCTCACTCAAATAATTCCGTTCGTAAGCAGCTAGCACTGTGACCGGAAGCTGTTCGTGTGGACTGAGTAGAGGCGTTGCACTTCATCAACGCTTGTGATCGCTGCATCAAAGATCTGTATCGCCACAAAGAGGTAACGATTCTATCACTGACCATGCTCATTCGTAAGCATCACTAAAGGAAAATTTTGTTTTCCGCTGCGTTTAGATCGCAATTTTCCTTCAGTTACACTGCTGATCATCTTCTCATAAAATTCAGGTCTCACCGTATCCATAAACCAATCTGTTAACTCCTTCTCATTCAAAGCAGGTTCCACCTGAGAGGCAGTCTCCCTCCAACATTGTGCGTACTCTTTGAACGATTCAGAACTCTTTTGTGTCATACTCAACAACTGTCTTCTGTTAAGGGCTAAGTCCATATTGTATTTGTAATGTTTTATGAAAGCATCGGCCAAGTCTGGGAAACTGTGAATGCGAGACTGATCTAAACTCAAATACCACTTAGCAAGGGCTCCTTTCAAGCTATCCTGGAAACAATGGATCATCAACTTATCATCTTCTATGTGTGCGGCCATTCTTCGGTAATACATGACCAAATGTGTTCGAGGACAAGTAGCACCGGTGTACTGATTAAATTTGGGGATTTTGAATTTTGGCAGAATTACCAACCCAGACACTAAACACATATCTCTGGCATCAGTACCAAAGATATCATTTCCTTCCATTGCTCTAACCTTCCTCCCTATAGTTTCTACACTCTCTTTCAGCTTATCATGTCGTCCACTTTCTTCTTCGGACCCATCAGGAATTTCAAACACTTGTGGATGACTATGAAAAACAGGGCGCACTTGAGTCTATACAGAGGCTGGAGTATAAGTCGGAATAGCTCGGGGAATTTCTGTCCCTAGAGGGACTGATGGTTGAATGACTGGTGGCGGAGGCACAAACCCTGGTGTGAGCCCAAATGGTGGAATACTTGCAACAGTGACTGCCGTTGGGATCGACTCCACAACTGTATTAGTGATCTCAGAAACTACAGTGGCCTGAGTGTCCATCTTCGCATTGATAACTTGTAAGACTTCCATGATTCATCCTACGCTTCCTCGTAAATCTTCAAGTTCATTGTCAACCCTGTCCAGAGCCGCACTGTGTTCTTCCATTATTCCGCGAGCTTGGGCTCGTGTGTTGTATTGATGGCGGGGATTCAGTATGATTATCTAGAGATAAGACAGCGAGATGAGACACAGTACAGGAAATGCACATGAAATGCTATGGGTGCAAAATGCAAAATTAATCATTCAAGGAATCCAAAGAAATATTTGCACAAATTTTAACAATGGGGAAATAAAGCAAATTCAAAGTCTTCATAGATTAATAACTGAGAGTTTTACAACAACAATTCTGAAACTGAAATACAAATCTTCAATACAGATACATGACAAAACAAAACAGAAAACAAAAGGATCCTAGATCTTCTGGCCGGAGGGCCCTTCGTCTTCTGGTTGACTCTTCTTCCCACCTTGACGGATCAATTCTTGAAGCTCTTCCTTCTCTTGCATAACCTTGAAATACTTATCCCTCCAAGCCTTTCCTTCTTTTTCAGCTTTTGCCAAAGCAGCTTTCAATTCTTCTACGAGAGTAAGTTGGGTTGCGTCGGGCTTAAAGCGAGTATAGAACATCTTCAATGCTGCTTCTTTCACCCATGATAAGTAAGATTCTGAAACAGCAGTGTCGTGGTAACCTAGGGCAGTTACTCCTCTTGTGTGGATGTGACGCCAAGCATACACAATCCGAGCCTTGTAAGCGGGATTCCTCCCCTCTTCAATGTAGAGGCTTCTCAAAAAGGCTGGGTCTGGTTCATTCTCCATCGGGTGCCCCAACTGGCGACGAGCTAAAATAGGATTATAGCTAATGCAACCATTAATGCTGATAAGCGGTACATTCGGGAAATCCCCATAGTTTTGAATCATGGCAATCCCCCCATACATAGGGTCATACAACTTAATATATGAATGTTTGAGTAACAACAGCTTTTCTATCCATGAGAGCCCATTCTGCCTATCCCAGAGTGCTGGAAGTCTTGGCAAGTGCGAAATAAACCACTTGTGCAAGAGAACGGTGCAACACTCAATATGACCAACTCCATGACGGTTCCTACGGTGGATGGAAAAGTACACATCAGCCAACAGGGTAGGTACAAGATTCTTGATTAAGAAGAGGTTGATTTCATTTGCGTCCACAAAATCATTAGCAGTCGGGAACAGGAACATTCCGTAAATTAGTAAAACCAAAATGGCCTCAAATGCTTCAGAATTCTTCGACTCGGCATAACTTTGAGCTTTTTCATATAGGAACATAGCTGGAAATCCATATAGCCCTCCCTTAGTAGTCATATGAGATCGTACTTCGTCCACCTCCAAATACGCGGCCTGTGCAACTGCTCTTTCATTAGGAGTCCCTTCTCTTCCAGAAAATGGTCTAGGAGTGACGCCTACTCCCATCAGGGAAGAATATTCTTCCAAGGTTGGCAGCAACTGATAATCTGGAAATGTGAAACTATGATAGGTTGAATCACAAAACTGCACGAGTGCGGACAACGTCTCTTCATATACTTGAACTTCTAGTAAAGACAGCATATTCCCATACTTCTCTCTGAACGCCTCGGGGTCTTCTACTAAACTTCCCAGCTTCCTTAGGTTCTCCAATTTTGGGCTTTGGAACACAATCTCTGCTTTCTTTCCAGAATCCATCCTATAATATCTGCAAAACAATCTTTAGTTCCTTGAATGATTAATAAATGCGAATGCAAATGCGCAAAGTACCATAGAACTCAGATTCAGTAAACATCAAAACATTGTTGATTTAAATTCATTGGGTTACAAAATTTTAGTACATCTTACAAAAGTCTTAAACAGAAAGCTAAATAAAAGCTAACAAAAAGCCCTAAGAAGGTTCTCCTAACAGCCTCAAGTTGAGCTTCTCAATCTCCTTCTCCATCTGTGCCTTCTCAAGAATGAGCTTGTCCATGATTAACTTCCATGGAGTTGACTGAGGGCTAGAAGAAAATAAATCTTCTTATGCTTTTCTCTTCTTGCAGGAGAGTACCTCTTCATTCTTCAACTCTAATTGCTTCTGGAGCTCTGCGTTCTCTTCAACAACCACTTGGTACTTGTGCTTCCAAGCGTCTTCGGTTTATCGTGCCTTGCTCAAAGCAATCCTTAACTTCTCCTCTTCAGAAATGAAGATCAGGGTGGGCTCCTCTTTTAAAGCCATAGGTTCTTGTCGGGAATAGGGCATCTTCAACTCAATGGCTCTCTTTCGAACCCATTGGAGATAAGGTTCCAAGGAGGACAATTAGGCTTTCCCAAGTCTTTCTTCCCTTTCTTGTGAAAATGACCCCAGGCTTTTAGAATCCTCTCTTTCTGCTCTTGATTATTACCCTCTTCTTTAAAGAAAATGTTTTCCACATGAACATTGTTGGGCCTGTCTCTTAAAGGGTATCCCAACTGTCGAAGGGCAAGGACGGGGCTGTAACTGATTCCTCCATTGGCACCAAGAAGAGGTACATTACCAAAATTCCCACAGCTGTCAATGATCATTATCCCATCATATTCACGGTTGTACCAATCAATATCAGAGTGCGTGAGATCCATAATCTTCTGTGACCACCACCCCTTCTTCGGATCCCAAAAGGTGTGGGCTTTATGCAAGTGTGAAGTGAACCACTTGTACAATAAAGGAGCACAACAAGTAATCATCCCTCCTTTGTGAAAATTCCTAAGATGAATAGAATAATACACGTCTGCTAGCAGAGTAGACACAAGGTTTTTCTTCAAGAAAATCTTAATGGCGTTGAGGTCTACAAAGTTCTCAAAGCTGGGAAACAGAAAGATACCATAAATGAGTAAGGCAAGCATAGCTTCGAATGGGTCCATATCAAATGATCGGCGTAGTACTGAGCTTTTTCAACCAAGAATTCTGCACTCAACCCAAAAACACCTCCTTTTGTGATCATGTTCTTTTGAATATCAACTAATCCCAAACGTGTGGATTTGGCAATATCTTGTTCTTTAGGGTCCTTCTCCATGATCGGAAAAGGAGAATCTTCAAGAACATGCAAACCAACCAACTGAGAGTATTCTTCTAGTGTAGGCACTAGCTGATAATCAGGGAAAGTAAAACAGTGATAGAGCGGATCATAAAACTGGAGAAGCATAGAAAGAAGTCCACTATCCAATTTTATCTTCAATAACAACAACAGCTTCCCATACCTACTCTGGAAACCCTCTGGATCTGTTACCAAGGTACCCAACCTTCTTAGGTCATCTAGTTTAAAACCTGTGTAAGTGTACTTTAATGTTTTCTTTCTTTCACCATCCATAGTGATCCCTGATGTTTACAAACAAAAAGAATCTGAGTTCCATGAAACTTCTATGAGATGATGTTCATGAATGCAAGAATGCACAAACACAAGTAAATGCAAAGATCACATATATGCACAAGCACAGGCCTAGGTTTAAAGGGCAAGCGTGGATCCAAGGTCTACCCATCCCCAAAAGGTATGTACTAGGGATTTTAAACCCGTAGAGCAGGGTTCTAAATGGTTCTCAGAGTCATCAGCCCATCTTTCGGATATTATCAACTTCCCAAATTACTTGGTAATCGATAATATTCTCAAGAGAGTCTCGTCTAAGTGTAGTATCGCGTATCAACTATTTCGGAAATACTTCCTTATAGCCATCGCACTACATCCTAGTAAGGCCAAAGTGGGGTAGAATATAATCTAAAAGTCCACAGTGTCATGGGCTCCTTCGTCGAAAGTAGCGTTGTTTTCACGAATACTCGATCAACAATACTAAACTCTCAAGAGGGCCTACACTGAGCGGTGGTTTCTCAAGTTAGCTTGGTCGGGAATCAACTCCCTATAAGCCTCCTTGAATATACCACCATCCTATTATAATTGCACTCAAGTCCGGGTATAGGACCATTTCACCACTCAAAAGGTCCCAAGATCCAACAATCAAACAAATATACACAAATATACATGTAAAGCAAATATTCACAAATATGGCACATAAACAAACAAAATAGGCTAAACCCTCAAGTCCTATATCCCCAGTGAAGTTGCCATTTCTGTTGCGGTGAAAATCGTATATGAAGCTATTGAATTAACTTGAATCTTAATTCTTTTACAACCTAACTTTAATTTATCCAAAGGAAAGGTCTAAAGAAAGAAAAACCCTTTTCGCGATGTAACAACAACGCTAAGAGATTTGGGGATCGGGGGTTGGTTATACCTAGGGAAGGTGTTAACACCCTAAGCATCTGTAGTACTCTACAGGAACCTTTTGTTTGTTTGTGTGCTAAGTTTGTTAAATGTTTGCTAAGGATTGGGAAAAAAGGTGTAGGTTAAAACCTAAAGATATATACACTAAGTTTGCTCGCAAAGACATCGCGTCCCCTGCCTACGTATCCTAACTAGGATAGAATCAGAGCAATCGTAGTTCACCTCACCAAGTTTGAAGAACACTTGATTATGATCAAGGTTCAGAGGGGAACAAACATCACAATGTTTGTGTAGAGTTTAAGGAAACTCTCTAGATCTAAGTTGAACACTCAAGAAAGGGAAGTAAGTAATCATGACGATGATTCTCACATAGAGTTAACAAACTCTATCCTAGGGTTCTATTTAACGAGCACTCCTAGTAAAGGTGGGTTTTTTTAGACTTAAAGCAAAGTCTAATGGCTTCCAAACTAAGGTTAAAGATGACTTAACAAAGTCAAGGGAGGGATAATGAGTTGTTTATGACACAATGGTCAACGGAAAGATTTTTCCTTTGGAAGGAGAGAAGGGAGGCAACTTGGATGAGAACTAACGAGTTCCATCTCTTGGGGAAAAGAAACTACTTAACAAAGTAATAAACATGATGAAGATAAAAGCATGGTGACAACCATATAAGGAAAACATGTTATAGGGCAAAGGTAAATGTGACAACATCATACTAACAAAATATGCATTGATGACAATCAAGCAAACAAGTAAGCAAGAAATGTGACGACAGTTCAAGCTTAAAATTGTTTCTCAGAGGAGACACAAAAGTTCATGGTAACAACCCAAAGAAAATAATCCTATCATGTTGACTAACATAAAGGAAAATAAACATCAACAAATTTCACAAGATAAACAGGCATGGTATTAAAGGAAGATCATCAAGATGTAAGGTAACGACCTCAAAAAGTAAACAACTTCCAAGTAGTGAAGAGGCAATGAAATTATGAACAACATGAAATTTTAATTCATCACATGGAAATAGGCATTAAAAGGAACACAACACAAAAAGAATGAGTGAAAAATAATAAAACGTGAACAAGTTATAAAAATATGAAATTGGTGAAAAATATGAACAAAATAAAGCAAAGGACTAAAATAAAGGGTCATGGTGGGACTTGAACCCACGCCCTTGGCTTCTCAAGTAGCAATACTTAGCCACTGAGCCACTACACGCGCGTGTGACAAAGAGAGAGAGAGAGAGAGAGAGAGAGAGAGAGAGAGAGAGAGAGAGAGAGAGAGAGAGAGAGAGAGAGAGAGAGAGAGAGAGAGAGAGAGAGAGAGAGAGATGATAAAATATTTGAAACAAGAAAAATGGAAAAAATAACCAAAAGGGTTGATCCTCCTCAGGGATCGAACCCAGGTTAGCAAGGTGAAAGGCGCGCATGAGAGTAAGGTTTCTACCACTGGGGTGGCTATACATCCGTTGATATAGCCACCCCTATAAACATATAAGGCGTGGTTTGAGACATTTTCTGGGCAGAAATCAAAACAACCAAAATGCATATGCGTGAAGGTTTCAAACTCACTCCAAACTCCATGGATTTAGGCAAAGTTTAGGTCTAAATTGTGTAGAATTTTATGAGGAATTCAGTGGTGTCATCAAAATTGTGAGATGAAGCTTATAATTAAAAACACGATGGGAGATGCATACTTGTCATTTTTGATGCATAATGAGATCAAGGCATAGCTCTGTGCACATTTGGGTCAAACAAATCACACACACAAATTACAAACATATTAACAGATGCTGTTATGCCCATGGATCAGTTACAAAACAAGTTGAAATAAAAATGACTTGCTACTTGCAACATGACATGTTGAAATGCACCAGGAAGGTCAAAACAGATTTTGAGCATATTCACAATAAACAGTCCTCATACATCTGTCACAAACAAGCTATTGGATGATTCTATAATGCAAGATTGAACACAAACCAAGCAAAACAAGAAATGGCCCAACAACTGCAAATATAGCAATGATTGTGTGTGTGATGCTGTCAATTATGCAGATGGAAAGTATTCACATTATACATACATACACAGCCTACAAACTCTAATCATGTTAATGCTCATACTTGGATCAAACAAAACAACTTCAAGCAAAAACAATGGTGATGCAGTTGTGCATATGCAAAAAACTTGTTGAATTTGATGATGCATTTTGAAAGTGACATGCTAAACCAGATGAAATCAGGTCATGTAATCCATATAAACATATCATAAACAAGTTGATGAATGAATTTGAGCACAAGATTTAAACACTTTTGGCTTGAAACAAAAACTGGTATGATCATGGCTATGATATGCAAAATGAGTCATTTTAAATGTGAAAAACCAAAACAGGTAGAAACAGTTCATACAAATCATATATACACATCATAAGCATGATTCTAAGTGTGATTTGACTCACAAAACTGATACATTTCAGGCATAGCAAAACTTGGCATGTGAGTGGAAAATTCAACAGTTTTGTAGATGAGAGGCAGTAGGGTGATTTTCTAAAGCAGTAAGGTTTTACATCAAAACAAAAGCACACACACACATAGTACATGATGACAGATGAGTTCATTTCAAAGATTAAGCACATGACAAAAGTTAGTATGGTGTTGCAAGTTGTAGTGTGGAATGCAAAGATTGCTCATGCATTAAGGGAGTGAAAAATCAAAACAAGTGTAAACAGACCATGAAGTTAATGCACACACATCACAAATAAGAATTTGGATGAGATCAAACTCAAAGCTTACGCATACTTCAATCAAAACAAAATTTGGCATGTTGGTTGAAATGTAAAACAGTTTTGGCAATATTGATGAGGCAGCAGGTCTGTTTTTTTGAAAAAAGGTTTGATGGTGCAAGTTGAAAAATAAGGGAGTTCATGTCATGCAACTGATGTACACATATCACAAACATGCTAACTGTTACTATTATGCTCAAAATTCATGTTCATTCTTCCCAATGCAAAAAACCGGTGTGCTGTTGGTAATCATGCTAGAAGTTGTAAAAGCAAACTGTTTTTGGAACAAACTGATAATGCAAGCAGGTACAAGTCATGATATGTCATACAAACAACACACACACATCACATATATGCCAAATGATGATTTTAAGATCAAGAATCATACATACATCTTGCAAGGAAAAATCTGGTATGCTGTTTGAAATATGAAACAGTTTTGGAATTGATATGCAGCAAGTATGCTTCATGACAGTTGGGAAAAAATTTCTAGCACACACAAGTTGCAAATGGATAGGACAATGATAAAATGTACCTAAATCATGTAGATGTGTATTGAAACAGAAAGTGATGTGTTGATCTTATGATATCTTGAAAAACAACAGTTGAGGCATTTGAATGATGAACAACCAAAAAAAATGAGCACAGTCCATGCAAATCATATAAACATACTACAAACATGATTTTAAGTATGATCAAACTCACAAAACAGGTATGCTTCAATCATCACAAGTTTGACATATTGAATGTGAAAAACAGTGGCAAAACCAAGTTTCATGTCAAAAATCCTAATGCTACCCTTAAGGTCATTTTCTAAAAAAAACATTTGGATCACAACATGAGGCAAAAACCATTATCAAATCATCATTCATAATCACAGCACATCAATAAGAAACAACCACATTGCAATGAACTTTTGACAGAGACAGTTTTGGGACAGTATGAGTACATTTCCAACATATGATCTCAAATCTTCACAATATGACAATGTAATGAGCAAGATGAAAGTTTAACAACACATACCTCTTGTAGACTATCTTGAACAAATTATACAGCAAAGAAATCCAGAGATCTTCAAATACCACCTAGCTTTAGAACTTTCTTCCTTTTGAGACAAAATGCAATGTGTGGATGTTTTTTGGAGGTTTAAAGTTTATGAAAATGAGTTTGGTGGCTGAACTGTCCAAGGCAGTTTTTTGGTGTTTTGGGTGATTTTGAGATTTTGAAAAAAATGAAGTGAGGAGGGAAAGAGGGAGAGCTTGAGATTTCTCTGGTTTTGAGAAGGGCTCTGGTGTATGAAATGAAGTAGAGGATTGCTCTATTTATAGGGAAAGTGAGGGTGAGGGTAGAATGGGAAGTTTTAGCTTTTAAGGAAAAATGACAATTTGGTTCAAACCTCTTAAAAGGGGTTTCTTGGCCTCAAGGTAATCAGAAGTCAAGTGTGATGAGTGACTTAGAGGTGGCTGAAGTGAGGCTAGGATGGCTAGGGGCATGGTTACTGCAGATTTTCTCTTTTCACTTTTTTGTATTTTTGAATATTTTAATGCAAATTGCATTGCAACTTGCCAAGCCACTTGCCTTGGCTTCCAATTATCATGCTATCTGCATTTCCTTTGCATTTCCACACATATAAGCTTCTACATATCAGAATAAACAAGATCCAAGGGCTGAGAAAGGTCCAACTTGATGAAAATCTCACTTGTAGAAAAACCAGAATTTGTGCCTCATGTGTGACAGTCCCAACTTCACTAATCCATAACTCTCAGCTCACAAATTCCATTGAGATGTTCTAGTACTTTTTGGAAAGACATCAAGTAGCTCTAAAACATTCATGTTTTTATGAATTTCAAATTCTCAAAGGATCTTGGCCAAAAAGCGTCTCAAAGTTGTTGAAAAACAAGCTTAAAAGTGAAATTTCTCTAAGTCATTTTCCCTTCTTGAAATGAATTTGATCATAACTCCAAATATATGCATTTTATGATCATGGACGGGACTTTTGTAGGACTTGTCAAGAGCTTTACAATGAGCTTTGAACCAACTCAATTGGATGTGTGGTTAAGGAGTTATGGTCTTGCCCCTTTCGAAACCCTAATTCCCGACTTTTGCGATTACTCCTCAACCCTTGATCCAATTGTCATGAAATTTTATGGGTCAATGCAATATGTCATTAGGAACATTTTTGATTCACATCTTGAGGTCAGATTCCTTATTGTTGAAGAGTTGACTTTTCGGTCAACCGAACGATCGATCGGTGGCTACCGAGTCGACTGTTGATGCTCTGGACCTCTTGACGCTTTGAAACTTATTGAATGGACTTTACCAAGCCATATGAACACTATGGACCATAATCCCACCATTGTAACACCTTTTAAATCAAAAGTGAAACCACAGTTGACTTTTCCTGCTCGAAAACCCTAATCGGGTATCCTGAACTTCCCTGCTTTTGATTCCTGGGTGACAACCTCAAATTGGATTCATGCTTGATCCAATAGAATATTCTTGATGATGTGGAGACCCAATCCTAAAGAGAACCAATCCAAAACATTGACTGGTCAACCCTCGAAATCTCAATATCATCTGTACAAAACCCTGATTCTCCTGTAACTTGACAAAGACCACTTGAAAAGGGTTAGGGTTAGATAAACATGTGAACATGCTCCTAAAATGATGATGAAGATCTAAGGGGTCAAAATTTGGGGTATGACAATGGGAAATTGAGTATCATAATACACCAAATGTTCCAACCTGAAGAGAATACGTGTGTCCGGAGATAACAATTCAACCAATTCCTTTCCCTTATTACAACAACAATGCAGTCTCGTGGCGCTATAATGCTGTAGTTTTCATAAATGGCCAAGAGGTGTCCCTAGGGGACCAGTTTGAAAAGATTTCTAGACCATACATATCCAACATTGATAAAGCAAGCAGAATGACATGTAACGGTCGTGTCTTTGGGCCTACGCCACCTCCAAAAGCTATTGAAGAGATTGTCAGAGGAAAGACTGCTGAAGTTCCACAAGCCCACAAAAGGTTGGAGATTCTTGATGAGACGATAACACCGCAAGAGGCGGACGAATTTTTAAGATTAATTAAAATAAGTGATTATAAGGTGGTGGATCAACTTTACCAAACCCCTTCGAGAATTTTTGTGCTTTCATTGTTGTTCCACTCAGAAGCTCATAGGAAGGCCTAACTGAAAGTACTCATGCAGGCGCATGTGTCACAAGGGATCACCGTAGATCAATTCAATGGAATTGTATCTAACATTACTGCTTGCCACACTCTAAGCTTTCATGATGGAGAGTTGCCTGTGGAAGGAAGAAATCATAACCGAGCTTTACATATCTCTGTGAAATGTTTGGATGATGTCTTAGCCCGAGTACTGATGGATACAGGTTCATCACTAAATGTCATGCCAAAGTCCATTTTGGCCAAGCTCTCGTATACAGAAACGACAATGAAGCCTAGTATAATGATTGTAAAGGCATTTGATGGCTCTCGCAGGGCTGTGATTGGAGAAGTGGACCTGCCCATACTAGTAGGCCCACATATTTTCAAGATGACTTTTCAGATCATGGATATCAACCCAGCATACAGATGTCTGTTGGGAAGAACATGGATTCATGCTGCTGGCGTAGTAACGTCCACACTTCACCAAAAAATGAAGTTTGTGATGAATGGAAAGCTTATCACAGTGTCTGACGAAGAGGATTTGTTAATCAGTCACCTGTCGTCATTCAGATACGTCGAAGCGGATGAAGGCGCATTTGAAACTTCTTTTTAAGCCTTGGAAATTGCAAACGCTGAATTCTGGGAAGTAAAAGAACAAGACATGGCGGTAGATCCATCGTTTGCTTCTTTGAAGGGTGCAAAGGCAATGCTCGAGAGGGGTAGTCCTAAAGGTTAGGGTCAAGTGATTCATGTTCCCGAGAAGAATAATCATTTAGGGCTGGGATATGAGCCTCAGATGAAGGAAGGTGCCCAAAGTTCGTTTGGGGCAAAAGTGAAGATTTTTCAAGAAGTGTTCCATAGCGCAGGATTTATCCACGACAAGAAAGTCGCTACTGTAGAAGACAAAGCAACTGATTCAACGACACCATGTCTGCTGTACCACAGCACCACTGAGCTGAATAACTGGGAATCGATTGGCCTACCTGAATTTTTTTCATTGTCAGAGTAATTTATTTTTGTTTTCTCAAAATCCTTTTGCTCTGCCCAAAGCTTAAGGATCATTTGTAGGGCCCCCTTCACTTCAAATGATTATCATCATTAATAAAAGAATTTTTGTTTTTTTTCTCTTTCTTTAGTTTTCGTTTTTATGAAAATGACAACCTTTTCAAAGCCACAAAAAGCATTTTATTTTCTTGCATTTACTTTTCATATTTTCTAAAGTCAACATTAAAATCATGCGAAATAATTAATGAACCCGTTGAACTTGATAATGTTACAATCCCTTCTGACTTTGAGACCTCTGTGAACCAAGCGGAAGAAAAGTGGGAAGAAGAGTGTGATATGCCTGAGGAACTAGCAAGAATGCTAGAGCACAAGGATAGAGCCATTCAGCCTCATCAAGAGCCCGTGGAGGTCATCAACATGGGAACAGAAGAGGCAAAGAAAGAGGTGAAGATTGGTACAGTTCTTGAAGACGGCATCAAGGAAAGCTTGGTCAAGGTTTTGCATGAATGTAGACGTGTTCTCTTGGTCATACCAAGATATGCCAGGTTTGGACACATATATTGTCAAACATCGACTACCGCTTCAGCCAGAATGCTCGCCAATAAAGCATAAGTTGAGAAGGGCAAGGCCCGATATGTCCATTAAGATTCAAGAAGAAGTCAAGAAGCAGTTTGACGCAGGTTTCCTAGCTGTGTCCAAATACCCTCAATGGGTTGCTAATATCGTACCCGTCCCCAAAAAGGATGGAAAGATGAGGATGTTTGTGGATTACAAAGATTTGAACAGAGCCAATCCGAAGGACGATTTTCCTCTTCCACATATTGATATACTAGTGGACAAGACTGCTAAATTTTCCATTTTCTCCTTCATAGATGGTTTCTCAAGTTACAATCAAATCAAAATGGCGCTTGAAGACATGGAAAAGACTATGTTCATTACACCATGGGGAATATACTGCTACAAGGTGATGCCTTTTAGGTTGAAAAACGCTAGGGCAACCTATCAAGGAGCAATGGTCACTCTCTTCCACGACATGATGCATAAGGAAATTGAAGTATATGTAGATGATATGATAGCCAAATAACAAAGTGAGGAGGACCATATAGAACATATGCAAAAACTGTATGAACGACTGAGAAAGTTCAGATTGCGCCTAAATCCTACTAAGTGTACATTTGGTGTTCGGTCAGGGAAATTGCTTGGTTTTATTGTTAGTCAGCATGGAATTGAAGTAGACCCCGATAAGGTCAGGGCTATTCAATAAATGCCTGCTCCACGAATAGAGAAAGAAGTCAGAGGTTTCTTAGGGATATTGAATTATATCTCTAGGTTCATCTCTCATATGACTGCTATGTGTGAGCCTATATTCAAGTTGCTGAGAAAGAATCAAGCTGCCCAGTGGGATGCTAATTGTCAAAAGGATTTTGAAATGATAAAATGTTACCTACAAGAGCCTCTCATCTTAGTCTCACCTTTGCCTGGGAAACCGCTCATCATGTACTTGACTGTGTTAGAGGAATCAATGGGTTGCGTACTGGGGAAACAAGATGAATCTGGTCGAAAAAAGCATGCGATTTACTACCTAAGAAAAAAGTTTACTGATTGCCAATCGAGATATTCGGTTGTAGAAAAGAATTGTTGTGCTTTAGCATGGGTCGCTCAACGTTTAAGGTAGTACTTGATTTGCTATACCACATTGTTGATTTCTAAGATGAATCCCATCAAATTCGTCTTTGAGAAACTTGCTCAAAATGGAAGATTGGCTCGTTGGGAGATGCTGTTGTCTGAGTATGATATATAGTACGTCACTCAGAAGGCAGTTAAAGGAAGTGTATTGGTAGAATATTTGGCACATCAGTCGTTGGAGGATTACCAACCCATAAGGTTTGATTTCACTGATGAAGATATCATGGCCTTAAAGGATTGCGAGGTTCTAGACCCTGACGAAGGACCTGAACCTGCAGCAATTTGGTAACTTGCCTTTGATGGTGCTTCAAATTCCAACGCACATGGAATTGGAGCTATTCTGGTCTCTCCTTATGGTAATTTCACCCCTTTTACTGCAAGGTTGTGTTTTGCGTGTACGAACAATATGGCGGAGTATGAAGCTTGTATCCTTGGTCTTGAAGTCGCAATTGATCTCCGAATCAAGAACCTTGAAGTGTATGAAGACTCAGCCTTGGTAATCTACCAAATCAAAGGAGATTACGAAACTCGTGAGACAAAGTTGATCCCATATCATGCTTATGTCAAAGAGATGATAAAGAATTTTGATACCATAAGGTTCCATCACATCTCAAGAATAGAAAACAGAGTGGCTAATGCTTTGGCTACGCTAGATGCCATGTACCAAGTTAGATTCCATAATGAAGCTCCATTTATTGTTATAAGGCGACAAATTGAACCAGCTTACTGTCATACAGTTGAAGCAGAATCTGATGGCAAACCATGGTTTCATGACATCAAGTGTTTCCTAGAACACCAGGAGTATCCAGGGAATGCTTCGACCATGGACAAAAAGTCTCTGAGGAAGCTAGCGTCTAATTTCTTTTTAAGCAACAGAGTTCTATATAAAAGAAACCATGACATGGTGCTACTTAGGTGTGTGGATAGAAATGAAGTTGACATGTTGATCAAGGAGATACATGAAAGGGGTTTTGGAACACATGCTAATGGGAATGCTATGGCTAAGAAGATCCTAAGGGCTGGTTATTACTGGTTGACAATGGAAGCTGATTGTTTTCGTTATGCCAAAACTTGCCATAAATGTCAAATTTACTCTGATAAAGTTCATGTGCTGGCCACTCCTCTGAATATTTTGACTTCTCCATGGCCATTCTCGATGTGGGCCATCGACATAATTGGCGTTATTGAACCATAAGCGTCTAATGGCCATCATTTCGTCCTAGTCTCCATTGATTATTTCACAAAATGGGTAGAAGATGCTTCCTATGCCAACGTGACAAGGCAAATGGTTGATCGTTTTCTTAAGAAGGATATTATCTGTCGATATGGAATCCCAAGCAAAATCATCAAAAATAATGGGTCAAATTTGAACAATAAGGTTATGAAGGAGTTGTGTGAACGCTTTAAGATAGAATGCCATAACCCTTCTCCATATCGCCCGAAGATGAATGGAGCTGTTGAAGCTGCGAATAAAAATATTAAGAAGATCTTGCAAAAGATGGTGGTAACTTATAAAGCTGCTTTTCAACAGGGGAAACCCCCTTTTCCCTGGTATATGGAATGGAAGCAGTTCTCCCGGTTGAGGTAGAAATCCCGTCCATGAGAATCTTGATGGAAACTAAACTTGAAGAGGTTGAATGGATTCAAAACCGTTTTAATGAGTTGAATCTCATTGAAGAGAAGCGCCTAGCCACTTTATGCCATTGACAACTATATCATAAGCGACTCAAGGGGCATTTGCAAGAAGGCCCGTCTTCGGGAGTATAAGGAAGGAGATCTCGTGCTCAAAAAGATTTTCCCTGTTCACAAGGATCTACGAGGAAAATGGGCTCCAATTTATGAAGGTTCATTCATTGTTAAGAAAGTCTTTTCTGGTGGAGCCTTAATTCTTGCAACGATGGATGGAGAGGAGTTCCATAAGATGATAAATTCTGATGCAGTTCATTTGTATTATGCCTAGAAAAAAGACAGCCGCTAAGTTTAAAACCCAAAAGGGCAACTTAGGCAAAAATGGCATCCCGGTGGATTAAAAACCTGAAAGGGCGATCCAGGAAAAAGTTAGGGATAAATAAAAGTCTAATGCAATATCGAACAAATCTGATCAGCGCAAAAGGACAGGGGCACGAAAGTCAACCTATTTTGTTCTCTTTAGAAGCAAAGTTCTAGGGATCTTTTAGTTATAGGGGAAGTAGCATTTATTAAGGTTCAATGTAAACCTTTCCTATTGCCATTTTCTTTGTTTGTTTCCTTTGTAATATCCCCCATGTGGAGCCGTGTTTTTCATGCGCAGCCATATTTTTCAATGAAGTTTTCATTTTCTTGTTCTATTCATTGCGCTTTCTTTCTTTCGCAAGTGCCGTTTATTTTTTATGATATAATTTTGAAACTAAGGTATAACAACATGTTGAGACGCATAAATTCTCTGACAATGGAAATGACTAAGAGGGAAGTTGGTATTTTCCCCAGAGATCACAAAATTACCAGATATTTGTGGAACACTTTGGAAATGATCCATAAGCAGGGCTTGGTCCCGTCATTTTTCAATAAGATTCTAACAAAATTTGACATTCCAGAAACACATGTTTAGGACACCTTTCATGATAATTGAGATGCATCTTGTAGATGTTCTTTATTGGATGCATTTTGTGGTAAAACATTGTTATGTGTGTAGATGTCATGACATACTTGTGTAGTGTTATGCAGGATTTGTAGCACCTTGAATTATGGAAATTAGATTAACTTGGTTAACCTTAATTTATGCTACCTAGGCCTAAGGCCCATGCGCTTCATATAAAGAATAGTGGAAATCCTTACTAAAGATTCAGAGATTTTGGTGTGAAGCATTCTGGTTGGGTTTTTATATCTTCACGTGTGTTTTTGTGGCTGGGTAAATAATTTTTTGTGCTCTTTACTGCTTTCATTACTTGTTTACTGCTAAGTTTAGTAATCTGTTCTGAAGCGGATGTCATAACATCCGACATAACATCGACTGTCTGTTACTAGAATTTCACATCTCCTAGTGTTGAGAAAAACATGATGGTCATCTTTACACCCAAATCCTCTATGTCTGTCACAGTAATCCAGTCTTTTGACCGGCGTGCACGTCACTCAGGTTTTTGTATACCATACACGGCATGTCATCTCTTCTTTGTTTAGTCCAACTTTCGTTGGCACTCACTCAAAAAATTACTTGTCAAGTCTATCTCTTTTGTCGATCTGAAGTTTTTCCAGATCATTTACCAGATAAGTCATAGTTCTATTACCTTCTTGCCCGACAATAACTCAATTTTATTGTCATTTGGTTCTGTGCGAATCCGGAACTTCTGTTTTATACTTTGTGAAAATCCGGAGTCTATTGTTGTTCTATGCAAATCCGGAACTTCATTTTTATGGTTATGCTAGAAGCATTAACCCATCTCTCTTTTTGTACTCTGTGCGAATTCAGAGTCGTTATTTTTGGTTCTGTGCGAATCTGGAGTCTATTGTTGTTCTGTACGAATCCGGAACCTCATTTTTATGGTTATGCTAGTAGCATTAACCCATCTCTCTTTTTGTACTCTATGCGAATCCAGAGTCCTTTGTTAGTTCTGTACGAATCCGGAACTCTTTTTGTGGTTATGAGAGAAACCATACCTATCATCTGTGATGTTATAGGTAGAACTATAGCCCATTTGATTTTGCATCACTCCATGCGAATTCAAAGTTTTTTTTTGGCTTTTTTTACTCTGTGCAAATCCGGGGTCTTGCCTTTTATTACAGTCATTTATCTTTTTGCTTCGTGCGAATCCAGAGCATACTTTTCATTACAAGTTATAATTAACCTTTGGTTTGTTCTGTGAGAAGCCAGAACTAACCATTTTCCTCAAGTGTCACCAGTAAGCCAGTCTACCCCACTTCTTTCAATCCCCAACAAAACTCATTGGTAGTCATCTCAATAATCCCCAAAGTCTGTCTCTCATTTCACCAATAACTTAGAGTCTCGCATACATATGTTCATACATATGCATGGCATCCGAGCATTTTCTCTACCATTCTAGTGTTTCCTTGTTTCATTCACTTTGGCGTTTATCCCCCAAGTGGTTGGGTTTGTAATCTCTCTCCAAATAGGGTCATCAGCTTTAAGCATAAAATTCACATCCTTTCTAAATTCCCCATTGAGCTTGATCACCGTGGATGATGGTTGCTTCTGTTATCTTCTCTGTATTTAGATAAGATAAACCCCTATTTGAATTCATTTTTCAATGGTTGGAGCCTCTTTCTTTACCATTTTTCTTTCTAGCTCGTTCCTAGATTGAACTTTGAGCCCTGGAAAATGTTGTGTTGGTTAGGTCACCGAACCTAGTTCGAACGTGCATTTATTTTGCACTATATTTCACATAAAGAATATTTTACAAATCCCCTTTGTTTGATAAGTGGCAATCTCTTTCGAGAAGCTTATCCTTTTTCTTTGAACAAGTGGTAATCTCTTTCGAGAATCTTGTTTCCTTCAATCTTTTCAGATAAGTGGCGATCTCTTTCGAGAAGCTTATCCCTTTTCTATAATAAGTGACAGTCTCTCTCGAGAAGCTTATCAATTCCTAGTGGTGCGTAAGTCCTTTTACGGCGATAAGTGGCAGTCTCTCTTGAAAAGCTTATCCCAAGGGTGTTTCCCCGTAAAGTCCAATTATTTTGGCATACAGAAGAGTTTAATTACCCTGTATCTTTCCTGATGTTTCCTGAAGATCTTGTTTGATCTCTTCGCTTAAGGAATTTCCAAAAGCTTGGATGTTTGAAAACTCCAACATTTTCTTGCATGATCCTATCGGTATGAGGATCCTGATTTTACCTTTTGTCCATGAGTGTCAGTCGGTCATGCCTGAACCTGTTGATCAATCAGTTTAGATTTCCCTAGGTGTTTGTTTCCCAGTGTTTGGTCATCCCCTGTGAGTTTTCTACTCACTGTGTTGACTTTATCCTCGTGTGTTTTTCTTTCTTTGTCTGGATTTTGCATGTATCATCCCATCATTTTCATCATGCTAGAGTTCATTGCATCATAAGCTTTAGCATAGTGCATCATAGCATGTCATCTGCATTTTGAGAGTTTTCGAGTATTCTGGTATTTAAATAACCCTCATCAGAATTGCATGAGGATTTCCACCCCTCATGTCACCTAACGAAGTTATTTAAATAGGGGCAATTGTCACACCCTCAAACCTTGGGTTTGTCAGCATCATCATCTTTAGATATATGAATCAGTTGGTTTGACGAAGATGGGTTTTGTTCTCTTCAAAGCACATGGTTACATGGAGGTCATCAGGAAATTAGGATTTGAGCTACTACAGTTTACTGAGGAATCATGAAACCTTAGACTCAGTTCTGTCTTACTTTTGGTTATTTGGGGTAACACCGGGTTTAAGGAGCTCTAAAATTATCCATGTCCTGTTTAGAATCCTCTTGTAGGATAAAGTTGAAGTTACTGAATGTTGAAGGAGTTCACCTTCTTTTTTAACTTAATAGAGATTCAGAATCATTAGGATTCGAGTTATAGGCTTCACTTATCATGTCAAATTACAATTTGATGTCAAGTTTCAAAGCTTCAACTTAGGATTTAAATTACAATTTCCATTCAGTTTTTTTTTCAAAAAAATTCGAGTTACAGGTCCCATTCATTTTAAGCTCCATTTCAATCAATTGATCTCAACTTCAAAGTATGAACTCCTAGGTATGAACTTATCAGTTCTAGTTCGAATCTAAGGACAAGGTTTGTTATTCTTTAAACTCCCAAAGTATATTGTTAAAGGGTCAATTTATGAACGAGACCTGTAAAATTTCAAAGGATTTCCATAAGGATTCAATGTTCACAAGTGAGGAGGATATGCAAGGAAAGCTACATAAACATGCTAAGAGCACTATATTTGCATTACATCTGTGGTCTCGTGAAACACCCAAGTTAAAGGAAATGTGCTACAAAGTAAGTCTCGCATTAGATGTGAATTGCAAATTCAAATTGTTTTTGAAAAAAGGATACAAGATCAAGAATAAAAGTTTTCCTTGATGGAGTTCAGAAATCTCAAGACATTGTTAAAAAGAAAGGTAAATTACAAGAATTGGTACATGAAATACAATACCTAAAGTCCTAATTTTACAAAGGTCTAAGAAGTTTAAAAAAATAAGGAAGATCCAACTTTCATGCTTCACCAATCAGCTCCATGGCTAGCCACAATTTTCCTTGTGCCAAATATAACATGAGAATTGTCCAGTTCTTATCACACATCAAGAACGTTTACAATCGACTGTCATCATATCTCAAGCCAACATAACACAATTATTCAAATTCATTCAGAGCACACAAGCTTCATGTTTTTTCATTTAAACTTCAAATCAACCAAGCGCACCCATTTCGGTTCAATTCATTTCCTAAGATAATTTTAACTATGTAACTCATTTCAAGCATAGCATCATCCTCTCATTTATGATCATAGAAGTTTAAGTTTAGGTTTGAGTCAATTTACCCTGAATAAAGAGGTCGGCTGGTGAAGATGGCATCACGGCCAAGGGATCTGTCACCTTGATTTCATAATGGTAAGACGTTCAGAATTTATCCTTAAAATTTCAGGGTGGTATCGTTCCTCTATAAAAAAAAGTTAAAATGGAAATTTTTAGTTGAAAATCAACAGGGACCACAGGTGCCCACTACAGACAAAATGTTTCCAGCTACAGGATAGTACAATTCATGCTACACTCATTTGGTCCTTTCCCCAGCGGGTTTGCAACAGTACTGTTTACAGCTCACCAAAAAATCCTTAGCATAGGAAACCCTAATCAAGTTATATATATATATATATATATATATATATATATATCATGTTACTTCTCATCATGAAAGAAGAGAAGGAAGAAACCCTAATTCTTGAGGCAGCGGCTACCCAGAAAACCCTAAGACGACTACAACAGAAAGGTCACTACAAGAAGAGGAGGGAAGGAGGAACGAAGTAGAAAATAGACACCTGGATCTTGGGAGCTTCAGAGGTAAGCTTCTTCTCCCGCTTCTAATCCATTATTGCGCACATGTGTTTGTCGTGTTGAGGTTTTCCGTTTAGGGTTTAGAAAATGGCGAGTTTTGTGTTGTTTATCTTCGATGAGGTTTCTGATGTAATATAGTTTAGATTCAAGCCGACGGTCAAATTTTTGGGTTAGGATTTGTGTTTTGGAAAAGCTCTGATTTGTTCGTTTGATAGGGTTTTAAGAGAATTAATGGAGAGATTCGGAAAGAGGGGGAGAAATGAGGGGGTTTGTGTGTTTGATCTTGTGTTTTGGAAAGTTTGTTGCCGGAGAAGACGGGGGCAGCCGCCGCGCGCTGCCGCTTCTCTGGTAAGGGTTCGGTAAGGGAAGGTGAAGGACTTACAAGGTTTAATTCGTTGAATGAGAAAGGTTTCTGGTTAATGCATGTTGAGTTTTGGTTTTGGCCACACACTGATGGGTGGATCTCGTTCGCCTGCGTGTTGGATTGGTGATGGTGACATGTGTAACACCTCGTTTCCAAAAAATAAAATAAATAAGAAAATAAATGCAATTTAAATCAAAACAATTATCAGAGTTGCCACACCAAACGGTAGATCACAAAAGAAAACTCCAACAGAACGCTTCATTAAATGAATTCAACAATTAAAAGCGGAAAATGTCATATATATATATATATATATATATATATATATATATATATATATATATATATATATATATATATATATATATATATATATATATATATATATATATATATATATATATATATATATATATATATATATATATATATATATATATATATACACATCATGTACATCATATTCGACCATCCGCCCAAAATGTACAAAACATCATCAATGGATCCATCAAAACATGATACGACACGGAGTCAAAACAAAATCATCAGATAAACAAATAACTCCCAAAAGCCCCGTGTTACGTATCAGAGCATCCCTACGATTCGACTCGCCACTATCCAAGCTAGCTACGCACCTGGATTATCTATACTTCCGAAGAAGCACAGACCACAACAAAAACAAGGGGTGAGAAATCACGATAAAAAAATATAGTGGTAATAATGTACATGAATAAAAGGCAGTAAACAAACAAACATCATTCAACATACATCAACCCGGACCTACAGTCCAATCACCAGCGCATCACACATAACAATGCAAACATATGCAACACGACACCATGATATGCGGTACCGACTCACAGGTTCATTCAATCGAACCCGGATAGATCGCATACACCCACCAATGGCAACGATCTATCCCACGAAGCTCCCCTTCGGAGTACGAGCAAATAACCCGGAATAGATCACATACACTCCATCCGAGCAATGATCTATTCCTATCAAGCTCCCCTTCGGAGTATGGGAAAATAACCCGGAATAGATCACATACACTCCATCCGAGCAATGATCTATCCCTAACATATGCTATGCACGACACCAATGCACATAACAACACAAGCACCCATGGTGCACACGATCCTCCTGATCACATGTCATCATACATCATATATATATATATATATATATATATATATATATATATATATATATATATATATATATATATATATATATATATATATATATATATATATATATATATATATATATATATATATATATATATATATATATATATATATATGTATATATATATATATATATATATATATATATATATATATATATATATATATATATATATATATATAAATACATATTCCACACATCACCACATCCATGTATAATAACATACACCAATGAATTATTATAATTAAACGAATATCAAGGAAATCATGTTCCACACCACACATATAGTCTCCACAGTTCACTATCAATCTCATATTCAATCATGACCAACAAGGGTCCAATAACACAAAAGAACATAACAGAACAGTACAAAAACACAAACTACTGTCATGCTCGCTGGTTCACTCGCCTAGTGAGGCATCAACGAAGGCTCGCTACTCGCTCGCCCAGCGAAATCCCTAGCGAAGGCAGACAATGGCTACTGGAAGCACTCGCTACATAGTTTGCCTAGCGAAGCATCAGCGAATGCTCGCTATTCGCTCGCCTAGCGAAAGTGCTGGTGAATGTCTGCGTTTTAACAAACACCCCACTGTTCATAATCGGTAACACTCTCCGAAATCGCCCGATTTTACTCAACCCAGTTCCCACAGCACTAGTCTAACATTCTGCAACTTAGCTACATATTCTATTCTAGATTCCACCCAATAAAACCTCAGCTCTACCGATTAACTCATTTTCGGCTTAAAATTGGTAACTACCAAAAACCCCAAATCATTCGAACAACCACATGCAACAAACCTATCTTACCATCAACAATTCAGAATCACAACAGCATAACAATTAAGTTCATCAAAACCTATGGGGTTAGGGAAATCCCCTTCTACCTAGAATTCATGCAAATACCAATTTCGACCCGATTCTCCCCCCCTTACCACGATAACTTGCTCAAGTTGTTGAAAACTCTTGCTGAAACGATGATTCCTAGCTTCCCCTTCCTTCCTCCTTGATTCTTCTCCTCACTCTTCTTCCAATTCACCGTGTTCTCTTCTTTCTTCTCCTATTGATCGTGTTTTCCTTTTCTTCCAACTTTCTTTCCCAAACAGCCCCTAATACCCCTTTTCTTACTAATTCTTTTATTCCATTAATAATAATAATAATAATAATAATAATAATAATAATAATAGTAATAACAATAATAATAATAATATTAATAATATTACTATTATTCATTAAACTATCATTATCATTAATAATTTTATTATTAGTCTTAAAGTCCAAAGTTATCAATTAACCTCCACACTTAATGGCACCTCCCCGCACTCGACACAACCCCACGAAACAAACCGCAATTAAAATAACACAGAAAAACTAGATAATTAAAATGGGTGTTACAACTTTCCCCCGCTTTAATTATTTTCGTCCTCGAAAATTACCTGATGGAACAATTTCGAATATGCATCCCGCATCCTGCTTTCCAATTCCCAGGTCACACTGCCACCTACAGCACCTCCCCAAACCACTTTTGTTGCACCCCAAAATTTGACCAACATTTCTTTACCTAGCTTGTGTTGCATCTCATTCACATTAGCATTATCATTTGCATTTCATTGACATGTATGCAGGAGATCAAGAGGCATGATTACCAATCAAGAGCTATACAAGACTATGAAGCTAGCCAAGAAGGTTATTCAAGTGGTGAAGGGTTGATATCCTAGTCAGAGAAGTCAAAAGATCCTCAGAGTGAGTGGTTGAAACCAAGGTTGTATGCCTCCTAACTTGAGAGTGGAGGAAAGACCTCAGATGATTCTGAAGCCAAGAATGTGGACTTGAAGCCTTGAGAGAGCTTATGAGATGTCTTGAAAGCCATCATGAGGCCTAGATAGGTCATTGTGCAAGTTTAAGAAGAATCAGCCATGAGTGGTGTAATTAGGGTTTGACTGGGTCAACCCTAGGTCAACTGATGATTTGAACAAGGTTGAGACCTAATTCAAGAGCCATGTGATCATGGATTGATGCATTAAGATGTTATAAGGATGATTCCAAGGTTAACTCATCATGATTTAAGAGTTTGAGAAGTTTCAAGCTAGGGTTTCTAAGACTTGACAGTGTAAAATCCCCTAGTTTGACCCCTATTTTCAAGGCAGTTTAGCTCATGATGTGATTGTCATCTCATCTTACCCCCAACATGAATGTTGTAGAGCTTGCCCCTAGCTTTAATTTGAGTACTATAAGTCCTTGATAGGATTTGTAGAACTCAAATTATGACTTTGACAAGTTACAGGTCATCTGAGGTATGTGAATCCGGGGCCTTGAAAGTCACCCAACTTGCATCAAACTTTTGCCCAAGAAGGATGATTCCTATGACCTTTTGGTCAACATGAATGTTGTTCCTTATCTTCTTAGCTTTCTAGAGAGTACTAGAAGTCCTTGATAGGATTTGTAGAACTCAAGTTATGGCTTTGACAAGTCAAAGGCATTTTGGTCATTTGGAGATTACAGGTCATTTCAAGCATAAGGCCATAACTCCTATTTCCAAGCTTCAAATGGAAAAATCTTCAATATCAAACTTGTTCAAAATGATGTTTTAAGGCTATTAAGAAAGTCATGAGATGATGGAAATGCTTGTAGCTCAAAGTTGCTAAAATGACCTAAAATAAGGGCATAAGTTAAATAAACCAAAGTTGGAAATTGATATTTTCAACCTACACATCCAAACCATGGCATGTAATATATCATTTTGACTCTAGAAAACATTTAAAAAACAATGGTTTAGCCACATTTTTGATTTGAGGTCTAAATTGTGGACTTGCTTTGGAAAGCACTTACTTGCATATTAAGCAACATTTGCAAAACTCAAAATCAAGGCATGAGCAAGGCCCTTGGCAAGCTAAATTCTTCCAAAATGTCACTAGGGGAGAAATTGAAAGAGATTGAGATGAATTTCAAGCTGCAAACAGAATTGAGCATGGCATGATACATGATTGAAAATCTCATGACATGAGAAGTGGAAAATCTCATTGGAAGGATCTAGAGGGTTCTAGATCATCCAAACTTCATCTATATAAGGAGTAGAGTGGATACATTGAAGGGGTTGGTGATCATTGAAGGATTGAGCTTAGTTTGAGATTGAATTTTCATAGCCTGCAGGTGCAATCGGTTTCACTAAATTCCTCAATCTCCATTCATTTTCTTGATTGATACTTCTTCCATGAATGTCAAGGAGTGATTCCAGATCATTTTCAAGAAGAATTGGTGGCTAGATCGTGTATGAGCAAGTGATTTTCAGCACCTGCAACTCATCATCATGTTTCAAGATTGAAGCACTTTCCATTGATTCTTTTGCATACAGAAGCAAGAAGAAGGTTCCTTGATCATGTCCAGAAGAGTAGAGAGCTTGATTTGGAGGATTTGTGCATCTGTTCAACCAAGATTCTCAGGTTGGTAACTCTCTTCCCCTAGCATGATTTAGGTAGAATTAGGTTGAATTAAGGTGTTAGAATTATTGTAGAATGGCCTAGGATGGATTCCAGATAGTTAATTGATCAATTAGAGACAAATTAGGAGAATTGCCATTTTCGGTTGAGATTGGGAGATGATGATTCTTGAGGTTTCAGAAGAAACTATGGGTATGGTTGAATTTGTGGCAAGATTTGGAATGAGTTTCATGTTTTGACCTCTTGGATTGGAGGCCTCTAGGGAGAATTAGGGTTGAGGGAGATGATCGGAGCTCCACCGGCGGTGGCCGGAGCTGGGCGCGAAGTTCAGGCGTTTGAAATGGAGAAGATGAAGTTATCACCATCAGATCTTGTTTTGACCTTTGACTGGGAGCTGATCCAAGGGCCACGTTTTAAAGTTGAATTGTGAAGGATTTCTGATGATGAAACGATGCGTTTCATTTATTCAGTGTTTTGGGCTTAGTGAATTAAGCGCTATTCGCAACCCCCTGATGGCCCAACCCAGATTTTGAACTGAGACTGATTGCTATCCACACCGTGTGTTTGTTTATTTTAATTGGATTTTCTTCTTTTTTTTCATTTTATTCATGGTTTTTGTAAAAATCATAATTAATTGAAAATTAATCCAATTAAACCCATTCTTTTTGCATATTACTCATGATTGAGTCTATTATTTTTTAGAGAAAAAATATTTTCATTTCATGTAATTTCTGATTTTATTGGAATTTTGTATTTTAATTGATATTAAAATGTTCATGTTTGATGCATATTTTTGTGGAATTTAGTGTGATCACTTGGTGATGTTTTTGAGCCTAATTTTTTGTGTGTGATTAGGTTAGACATGTATAATCCCATAGTATTTTTCTCACATTTTTGTGATGAAAATAGGTGTGCTTTCTAGATTGATATTTAGATGCTTCCTTTTAGGATTTAGGTTTGATACCTTGTAGTGTAGAGTTTAGTTCTAGGTCTAATTTGATGGTTTGATCTTTGAAACTAATGTGGTAGAGTCATGATTGACCTAGATTCCCATAGATATTTTTGTAGGATTTTACAATTGATTTTAGTATTTTAGTTAGGACTAACTTTAGTACTAGGTTTTAGGTGATCCTAACCTACTAATTCAACTAGTTTAACTTCCTTAGTTCCCTTAGATTAGGGTTTGTGCTTGGTTTGCCTTTGGTTGAGATTGAACACAAGTTGAAGACAAGATGAGGATGCTTGAAGTTGTTTGAAGTTGCTTGGAGCTTTGTATTTGTTTGTTCCTGAAGGTGTCTGATGAAGATTAGGAGATAGGACATAGGGAGAGCCTTGTAGTTAGAATGATTTCTTTCACAAACATGGAAAGCATCTTGTGCTTCCATTACTCCCAATGACTAAAAGTCCTTCTCAGATATTCACATCCCTCCTTTGGAAGGATGAGTGGCTTTATCTGGGAAGTAGAACTTTGAGGGAACCAGTCTCTCATAATGATGAACCCTTACAGGCTTCCTTTGGTTGTCAGTAAGCTGTTTATCATTTCATCTCATTCTGTTAAATCAGTTGTCTTCTGGTTTGAGTATCTTGAAAGATGTTGGGCTTGAGTTTGAAGATGAGGACTTCATTGAAGAGTGTGGAAGAGGATGATTCCTTGAGCATTGCCATTGCAGCTGAAGCTTGAAGAGCAAGAAGACTAAGTTGATACTTATGAAGAAGATCCAATGGAGATTGACTGAAGAGCCTTGCTAAAAGAGAATTGAAGGATGAAGTTGACACTTCTAAGTGATTAAAGACTACTCTGAAGAGCTGAAGCTTGTAGGAGAAGAAAACCAAGTTGAGACTGGTGAAGCAAAGAGAGCTGAAGCTTGAAGACAAGTTGATACTTGTACATTGATACATTGAGAGCCTGAAGGAATCAAGTTGGTACTTGTGGTTAAGAATGAAGCCTGAAGGTGGATTGACTGAAGAGCTGAAGCTTGGAGAAATGAAGATAAGTTGAAACTTATATGTTGATGGGTTGAAACCTAGGGAAGCAAATTGATATTTGTCATGAGATATGATAGCCTTGAAGGGTGATTGAAGTCTGAAGACTGGACTGCTGTCAGAAGAGCTCCCTCTGCTTGTATTGTTACTGTATGGCTTTGCTTGCGGATATTCGGTAGAGCCCAGCTCCCTTGCCCATGTGGTTAATTTGCTTGATAGCATGTTGTTTTTACTGTATGATTGCAGTTTACTGTATTTTGCTTGATAGCACTTTATGTTTTCTTCTTCAGTATGATTACTGTTATTCATTCTGGCTTGAGGTTGAGATGAGCTTGTGGAGGCTGCTGCCCCACACACATTTCCTCCCTCACTTGCATTGCATGCATTTTACAGTCGTTTATCTATTTACTGTTTAAGTTGATGCTTTATCTGTTTCTGTGTATCATTGACATGATCCCTTAGGACTCTCATTTCCTTTGATAAGGAAGTGATGGTAGAACTTTAGGTTGAAACCTATGCATGATAATTTCTAGGAGTTCCCTGTTTCAAACCTCAACTATAGGATGAATCCTTGGCATGACAACAGTAGGACTTGATAGTCTCCCCTAGTTGAGCCTGTTCTCTTCTCATCTCAAACAGCTTAAGATACAGTAATCATGAATGATTTCTTTCGTACGTTACGAGCCTTAAGCTATCTGAGAAAGGATTGTTGGAGAGCTTCTTTTCAACAGTCTGGATGTTTAGTATGGCACCCTTTGGGTGACATGCGACGCATTCACTCTCAGGTCATAGTCTCTAGTGCGATTGAAATTGCAAACACAATAAAAAACACTTCTTTCGTAAAAGACAGAAAACAAACTGCAAACCTTTTTGCCCCGTGGGCCCATAATTCAAAGGAAGCTTTTCTGAAGAAAAGAGTGTCGTTAAACTTCAGCGCCAACGCAAACAGGCTTTGTCCCTAACTGCTGGAACTGCTGTTTAACCCTACTCGATAAAACAGATGAATCTGAATACTCGTAATCCGTAATATCCCGAACTACGTAAGCTCTGATCTCTCAAGCCTGTTGAGAGTACGTAGGCACAATACTGATGTATTGGCGAGCCACCTTCCCCATAATCCGTAGTAAGTCGAACTATGTTGACTCTGATTTCTCATTCTCTGATGAGAATACGTAGGCATAAAGCGCGACGCTTTGCCGAGTCATTTTCTTTTCTTTTTAAGCCAGCCTTGATAGGTAGATAGATAAATCAACTCGTCCAGTAAACACGAACAAGCGTGGATCCCGTCGAGTACGACGGACGTGAGGGGTGCTAATACCTTCCCCTTGCATAACCGACTCCCGAACCCAGACAACGATTGCGATGACCTTGTCTTACCCTTTTTTCGTCAGGTTTTTCCGATTGTTTCCTTTCCCGTTCTGAGGGATAAATAACGAAAGGTGGAGACTCTTCTGTTTTGCCGGCACCTTATTTTCGCGGAAGTGACAGCTGGCGACTCTGCTGGGGACTTGATAGTTTCCTAGGGATCCAACGTCCCGAATGCGAGTCAGTTTGGGGATCCGACATCCCCTGCGAGAGTCAATCCTAGTGCTTGTATGATTACTTGTTAGGTTGTGTTTATTTATCGCATTTTATTTCCCGCATTTTACTTTCAGTATAATATGATTATTTGTGCAGTTGTGGGAGGGGCATTCTGATGAGTGAGAAGCCAGACCCAGGCTTGAGTAAACATAGCATTAGTTGTGGAAATTAGTGGGCGCGTGCTTGCTTGGCAGGAACTAGTGTCTCATGAAATCCACGCTCAGACGAGGTTCTCCCGGTTGGCTTCTTTTTCAACCCTTTGGGTTGAGGGGGTTGTTGGTTTGGAGGATTGTCGACTCTGGGGACCGATCATTTGTGATTCAGCCGAGTGAGGCCGCTTCATGAGATGGTGATGCCACACCTTCTGGGTATCGTATCACCCCTCTTGAATGTCTGTGATGCTGATGAACGCATAGGATGCCGAACTTGAGTCAGTTTAGGTCCATACCTGTGAGCAGGGTTGGGTTTATTGCAGGAAACTTTGACCTTCAGACTACCTGGTTTTCTTGACAGCAAATCAGTTTTGATTGGGATCAGAGGATCTCACTATCAGATGTATTTGTTCTTGACAGAGCAGGTTTATGATTGGGATCAGAAGATCTCATCAGCAGATGTATGATTGTTCTTGACAGAGCAGGTTTATGATTGGGATCAGAAGATCTCATCAGCAGATGTATGATTGTTCTTGACAGAGCAGGTTTATGACTGGGGTCTGAGGATCTCATCATCAGATGATTGTTCTTGATAGAGCAGGTTTTGATTGGGATCAGAGGTTCTTATTATCAGATGTGTGTTCTTGACAGAGTATATTTTTTGGTCCTGTATCAGAGGTCCTTATTATCAGAAGGTTGTTCTTGACAGAGCAGAGTTTTGGTTATCTGATGTGTGTTCTTGACAGAGCAGATTTTTTGGTCCTGTATCAGAGGTCCTTATTATCATATGGTTGTTCTTGACAGAGCAGAGTTTTGGTTATCAGATGTGTGTTCTTGACAGAGCAGAGCTTTGGTCCTTTATCAGAGGACCTTATATTCAGAGATGTGTATTTGTTCTTGACAGAGCAGGTTTATGATAGGGATCTGAGGATCTCATCTGCAGATGTATGTTTGTTCTTGATAGAGCAGGTTTATGATAGGGATCTGAGGATCTCATCTGCATATGTATGTTTGTTCTTGACAGAGCAGAGTTTTGGTCCTGTATCAGAGGTCCTTATTGTCAGATGTTTGTTCGCGATAGAGCAGAGTTTTGGTCCTGTATCAGAGGTCCTTATTATCAGATGTTTGTTCTTGACAGAGCAGATTTATGGCCCTATGTGTGTGTGTGTTCTTGACAGAGCAGATTTGTGGTCCGATACCAGGGTTTTCTTCTTATCAGATACAGTGGTTGTTCTTGATAGAGCAGGATTATGGTTTTGTTGATGCAGAATCTCCACAGCACAGTTGCCTTGATCTCCTGCTGCATGATTGCATTTTACATTACTTTGCATACTCATTTGCATTTCATTAACGTGTGTCTGTGTTGCAGGTACCGTTTTCCCCGATCCAGGATTTCTTGCCTCCTATTGTATTGTTATGGGTTCTCCGAGGAAGACCGTGGCTTACAAGCTCCCTGCCCCTGATGTGGTTCAGCTGACTGGTCTGATTGCTTTAGCAGATGATTCTGTGAGAGATGAATTCAGAAAATCTTACGGAAAATTGCTCAGTTTGGTTCGTAAACCTTCTGCGTTCGAGTTGAATGGGTAGCATGCTCTGCTGCAGTTCTACGATCCTCCGTTGAGATGCTTCACTTTCCAGGATTTTGTTCTCGCACCCACGCTGGAGGAATATGCTTATTTGTCAGGTGTGCCTATCAAGAGGCAGATGCCTTTTATTCATATGGATGCTGAGCCTGATCTGGCTAGTCTAGCTCCTTCACTTCATCTGGATGCCTCCGAGTTGGTATTGTCTAGCTGGAACAAGGTTCCCGATTTCTCCTTGCAGTTCTTAGTGGGTAAGGCTCAGCAGTGCGCCAAATACGGATGTTGGGTCGTGTTCAACGCCATTCTAGCTCTGTGCATATATGGCATCATTCTGTTCCCCAATATGCCCGACTTTGTAGACTTCGACGCCTTCCGCATCTTTGCTTTAGGGAATCCAGTCCCTACCTTGATAGGAGATGTCTACCATTCCATCCACTACAAAAACGAGAACAGAAGGGGCAAGAATGTCTCGTGTTGTGTTCCCTTGCTTTATAAATGGCTTGATAGTCATCTGCCCAAGAAGGGTCCCTTTGTTTCGTCTGCAGCCACAACTGAGTGGTCCGAGCGTTTGATGAGTCTATCAGCGGAGGATATTGACTGGTTTGATAGAGATAGGTTGGGTACGGAGATTATCTTCAGCTGCAGCGGGTTTCCGAACGTGCCTTTGATAGGCAGGAAGGGCTGCATAAACTATAATCCGTCTTTGCTGGTCCGACAGTTCGCGTATGCTTTGAGAGCTCCGCTGAAGGATGAAGAGGTGCAGGAATCTCTGTACATCACTGGTCTTCTAGAGGGGGATCTGTTATCTAAGCTTCAGCGCGTTTGGAATGGTATCAGTAAGAGGGGAAAACCATTGCTGGGAAGAAGCAATAAGCAAGCCTACCCTCCGTATGTGACGTGGATCAGAGCCAGAGCAGATACTATAGGGATGCCGTTTCTTCCTGCCAAGCCAGAAAGCCCTCCAGTGATTGAAGAGCCTACTACCGTGCCCATTCAGCAGCATAATCAGGTGTTAGCTGAACGAGATGAATTGAAGAGGGAAAATGAAGAACTGGAGAAAGAATTGGCGCAGCTCGGAAGCCAGAGAAACGAAGCTGTTTATTCCTTCAAGAGGCAGACCGAGCTGGTGAACCAGCTGGGGACTGATCTGACTAAGCAGATAGTTGGGCGTGAACGCATGGGTCAAGACTTCAAAGCTGTCAACGATGTACTGGCTACGAAGAAGCAGCACTTGGACGAAGCATATCGGAGGATATCCAAGTTCAACCAGCACTGGAAGGCCTCCCTAGCCACCAGGAAAGAGCGGGAGGATAAGCTGATGCAACAAATCTCCAAGCTGGAAGCCCAGGTGAAGGCTAGTGAGAAGAGGTTTGATGAGGAAACTGCTCGCAAATACGCCGCCGAAGGCCAGCTCAACAGAGCTCTCGCTAACCTGAAGGAGCGCAAACTGACGTTTGAGTCCAAGAAACGGAAGTTAGAAGATTGTTTCGGCAAAGGAGCATGGGAAGATTCGGTCGAAGGTCTTCAATACACCATTGTGCAGAGGGAGCTACTCGTCGAAGGGTTACTTACCCTGCCTGATCATCCAGAAATGAAGGAGTTGTTAGAAGAGTATCGCGCCCGTGGCCGTGCTTGACTATTTGTATTCCTTTTGTTTTGGTCGTTGTTGTATGCTGACCATCACCAGGCTTGTTGGTCGAGGTCATGCTATTGATTCTGCTTGTACTCACTGATGTTGTGTACTGCCTTGATGGGCTTTCTTTATATATGAGATTGTTATTTCCATGACTGGACTCGGACTTCTTCTTATTATCAGCACTGGCACTCAGGCACTAGGATCGGGGGAGATCTCCCTAACGCACATACACACATTTGCATTTGCATGAAGCATTTGCATAACGATCACTTTGTCGTTTTTTCCTAACCCTTTTGTGTTTTCAGGTTGTTCCAGGATTGATCAGAGACCTATTCACCGCTATCCGACCAGAGCAAATCAAACCAGAATCATGGAGCAAGTGCAAACTGATGTTCAAGAACTCCGCGAAAGAATGAATCGCTTCATGGAGCTCATGCAAGCGGTCGCCAATGGCCAGGATCAGCTCAGAACTTTGGTTCAGCCTCTGATTTCAAGGGTCGATAGCAATGGCATACTCCATGGTGGGACTGTGCCTACCCCTCCACCAGTTGAAACTCCACAGAATGGCGTCCCCGTGACCGGGGGGAATGGCAGTGCCAATGGCAACGTGATAGCTAACATGGGACTCAACGGCAATACGACGGGCGTCGGTAATGGGAGTCTGGAAGCTAACGTCAATGCTGGGCAGGGCAACGACAATGCAGGTGTGGGGAATCTGTTTGGGCCTCAGCCGTGGTTAGAAGACCGCCAAGATGATGTGTTCTCGTAGAGAGGTGCTGAATGGGAGCTGAATGCTGAAGCACGTCTAAGGTTCAAGGAACTCGAGGATAAGATGAGAAATATCGAGAACCAGAACACCCTGGGTGTTGATATGTCCAAGTTGGGACTGATTGCTGATTTTAAGGTGCCTCCTAAGTTCAAGGTACCTGACTTTGAAAAGTACAAGGACACCACTTGCCCTCGCGTCCACCTGAGATCATATTACCGGAAAATGTCAGCTCATTCTGATGACGAGAAGTTGCTGATGCACTTCTTTCAAGACAGTCTGTCTGGGCCCTCCCTCGAATGGTACATGAGTCTGGAGCCTACCAGTGTGCGCACGTGGAAGGACCTTGCTGAAGCATTTGTGCACCACTACCAATACAATAGCGACTTGGCCCCGAACCGAGTCCAACTGCAGAATCTGTCTCAAAGGAACAACGAAGGGTTCAAGGAATACGCCCAGCGATGGCGTGAATTGGAAGCCAGGGTTCAACCGCCGGTGGTTGAACGCGAGCTTGTGCAGATGTTCGTAGCCACCCTCCCAGGGGTTTATTATGAGAAATTGGTCAGCGGTATGTCTGGAACCTTCTCAGATCTCATTATCACGGGTGAACACATCGAAAATGGGATCGAACTCGGGAAAATTCAAGGTGAGTCATCCTCAGCTGGAGGAGGCGGAAAGAAACCTTATAGTGGCAAAAGACGGGAAGGAGAAACGAGCGTCGTGACCAACGCTCGGAGGAAGCGTAAAGGCCCTCACCAACAGGTGTCCAGCATAACTATCCCGGCAGTTCAACAGCCACAGCAGCAGCAGCAGCAGCCGAATCAACAAGGGTACAGAAAGTATCAGAATCGGGCACCTCTGTCAAGCCGTCACCTCGAGACACCGCCCATGTCGTACGCGCAACTATTGCAGACTTTGCTTCAGCTACAGTTGATCCAAAAGAGAACTCTGGCTCCCTTGACAGGGGCACCTCCACCGGGTTATGACGCGAATGCAACTTGTGAGTTTCACTCAGGGGCACCAGGCCACACAATAGAGAACTGCAAAGCCTTCAAGCACAAGGTGCAGGACATGGTGGACGCTAAGATCATCAACTTCTCGGATAATGTGCCAAATGTCACAAAGAACCCTATGCCTAATCATAGAGGAGGTGGAGTGAACGCCATTATCGAAGACGAGAGTTTGGATTTGTTGACTAACGTCAGAGATCTAAAGACGCCGCTTAGCTTTGTTAAAGCTAAGCTGATGAAAAGAGGTTTCTTCCCAGGTTGCGGAGAGCTGTGTATGGGCTGTGCGACGAGTCCTGATGGATGTGACCAGCTGATAGAGGGAATTCAAAGTCTGATGACTGAGGAGATTTTACAATTTAGCCGGAGGGCCGAATGTGGATCGGGAGAGGTAATGCTGAAGCAAGATGATGAGGTCGCCACCATCACCATCGCTCGCCAGACGATAACTATTTATGCACCCAGGCCGCCTACGATTACCATTACCAAAGCTGGGCCGATACCGTTCGAAAGCACTAATGCTGTCCCATGGCATTACGGGGCTGAAGTCTACTGCAACGGACAAAAGTTGGAGCTAGAACCGTTTGGGTCGTCTGTGGAAAACCTTGCAGGAATCAGTGGTATTACTCGCAGCGGAAGAGTGTTTGCACCTCCTGAAGTCGTGGTGGACAAGGCGGACAAAGCTGATGCTACCGATAAAGGTAAAAGTAAAGTCGTTGAAGAGATCCCCCGTGGGGTAGAAAAAGACTTACTCGTTAAAGACACCGAGGAGTTTATGCGGTTGATTAAAAAGAGTGACTACAAGATTGTGGATCATCTCCATCAGACACCCTCGAAGATTTCCATCCTGAACTTGTTGCTGTGTTCTGAAGCACACCGCAACGCGCTGCTGAAGGTGTTGAACGCCGCATATGTACCGCAGGAAATATCGGTAAACCAGCTAGAAGAGGTCGTAGCCCACGTGAATACTGGAAATGGGTTAGGGTTCACTGACCTAGAGCTGACGTCGAAAGGGAGGAACCACAATAGCGCCCTGCACATCTCGATAGAGTGTAGGGGAACGATTATGTCGCACGTGTTGGTGGACACGGGTTCGTCACTCAATGTTCTTCCGAAGAAGGCATTGATGAAGTTGGATACTCGTGGAGTGATTTGCACACCCAGTGATCTGGTTGTGAAGGCGTTCGACGGAACCGAACGCCATGTTTTCGGGGAGGTGACGTTGTCGATCCAAGTTGGGCCGGAAACGTTCGACGCGGTCTTTTACATTATGGACATCATGCCTTCCTACAGCTGTCTCTTAGGCCGACCGTAGATCCATGCTGCTGGAGCCGTGACCTCCACGTTGCACCATAAACTCAAGTATGCTGTCGGAGGTAGCATCGTGACTGTGTGTGGCGAGGAAGACATAATGGTGAGCCATTTGTCGTCCTTCAAGTATGTTGAGATGGATGGGGAAATCCACGAAACCCTATGCCAAGCGATTGAAGCTTTCAAAGTCAAGGACGTAGCTCCTGCAATCACTGAAAAGCCAGAGATGACTCTCTCTTCCTTCAAGGAAGCCCGGGCCGTTGTTCAAGCCGGATCTACCCCAGGCTGGGGGCGAATTTTGGAGATACCTAACAAGCAAGACAAGTTTGGGTTGGGATATTCTCCTGGAGCTGAAGCTTCTTCTTCTAGCAGTGCGTCACGAGGTAAAGGGCCGATCCAGTTTACCAGTGGCGGGGTGATCTTTGAAAGCATCAACGCGGTGTCTGAAGACAACGGAGATAGCGACTGTGACCTCGACTCTTGGATCCAGCCAAGCAAGCCAGGCGAGGGCCTTACCAACTGGTCCGTCAAGGATATCATCCAGATGACAAGCGAAGAGTAATGATTTACTTTTCCCAATCATTGTACAACCCTATGTCCTACCCGGGGCATAGAGGTTTTATTGTCAGGGCCTTGTTGGATTATGTACATGCATTTTGTTAATAAATCAAAAGGCGTTTTTCTTCGTATTCAAATATTGTGATCTCTGTTATTCCTGTTTTATATTTGTTTTGAAAAACAATAAAATGGCAATGGGGTTTGTGCTAACCTGCACATCCTTGTTTTAAACTTAACCCTTGTTATTGCAGGATCCACATAACAGATGACATCGACTCTGGACCTTTTACGACTCACTTCGACTTCGATTGCCCGATCTATCAAGCCGAAGAAGAGATTGATGAAGACGAAGACCTTCCTGAAGAGTTGGCCCGCTTGTTGAAACAAGAGGAGAATGTTATTCTTCCTCACGAAGAGGAGATCGAGATTGTGAATCTGGGTTCTGAAGAACTAGTCAGGAACATCAGGATAGGGGCTGCACTGCAGAGTGATGTCAAGCAGAGGTTGGTCGAGATGCTAAGAGAGTATAGTGACGTCTTTGCTTGGTCATACGAAGATATGCCCGGACTTGACACTGACATCGTGGTCCACCACTTGCCATTGCGAGAAGATTGTCCTCCCGTTAAGCAGAAGCTTAGGAGGACGAGACCAGATATGGCCGTTAAGATCAAACAAGAAGTGCAGAAACAGCTTGATGCTGGCTTCTTAGCAGTCACTACTTACCCTCCGTGGGTCGCCAACATAGTGCCTGTACCGAAGAAGGACGGTAAGGTACGAATGTGCGTCGATTATCGGGATTTGAATAGGGCGAGCCCTAAAGATGATTTCCCGCTGCCTCATATCGATGTGTTGGTCAACAATACAGCCCAGTTCTCCGTGTTTTCGTTCATGGATGGCTTCTCCGGTTACAACCAGATCAAGATGGCGCCGGAGGACATGGAGAAAACGACGTTTATTACTCCCTGGGGAACATTCTACTACAAGGTAATGCCTTTCAGTCTGAAGAACGCAGGGGCCACTTACCAACGAGCAATGGTAACTTTGTTTCATGATATGATTCATCATGAGATTGAAGTCTATGTTGATGACATGATTGTGAAGTCCCAAACGGAGGAGGGGCATCTGGTCAATTTGCTGAAGCTTTTTGAGAGGCTTAGGAAGTTCAGGTTGAGGCTGAATCCTAACAAGTGTACTTTTGGAGTACGGTCCGGAAAGTTACTGGGGTTTATCGTGAGCGAAAGAGGCATCGAGGTTGATCCTGCGAAGATTAAAGCGATACAAGAAATGCCAGTGCCAAAAACAGAAAAAGAAGTTTGTGGTTTCCTGGGCAGAATAAACTACATTGCAAGGTTTATCTCTCAGCTCACGGCCACGTGTGAACCGATGTTCAAACTTTTAAAGAAAGATCAGGCGATTACCTGGAATGAGGATTGCTAGAAGGCATTCGATAAGATAAAGCAGTACCTGCAGGAACCTCCGATCTTGATACCCCCAGTGGCCGGATGACCACTAATCATGTACTTGACAGTTCTTGAGAATAATATGGGGTGTGTTCTCGGTCAGCACGACGAGACGGGCAGAAAGGAGCATGCCATTTACTACCTGAGTAAAAAGTTCACGGACTGTGAATCTCGTTACTCGATGCTGGAGAAAACGTGTTGTGCACTAGCCTGGGCTGCCAAACGTTTACGACAGCACATGCTCAACCACACCACCATGCTAATTTCGAAGATGGATCCGATCAAGTACGTCTTCGAGAAGCAAGCGCTTTCGGGCAGGATTGCCAGATGGCAGATGGTGTTGACGGAATATGATATTCAATATGTTTCCCAGAAGGCCATCAAGGGAAGCGTATTGTCTGATTACCTTGCCGAACAGCCGATCAAAGATTACCAGCCGATGAAATTTGAATTCCCTGATGAGGATATCATGTTTCTCAAAGCGAAGGATTGCAATGATTCGTTGCCCGACGAGGGGCCAGATAGGAAATTCCAGTGGAAATTGATATTTGACGGGGCAGTTAATTCCTACGGAAGTGGCATTGGGGCGATCATCACGACTCCCCATGGATCTCACATCCCGTTCACCGCGAGACTGACATTTCCGGTCACCAATAATGAAGCGAAGTACGAAGCATGCATCATGGGTCTAGAAGAAGCAATTGATTTGAGAATCAAGAACCTAGACGTATATGGTGACTCGGCGCTTGTGATCAACCAGATTAAGGGGGAGTGGGAGACTCGTCAATCAAATTTGGTGTCGTACATGAATTATGCCAGAAGGCTACTTCCGTTCTTTGATCGAGTCGAACTCCATCATGTGCCCAGAGCAGAAAATCAGATGGCTGATGCCTTAGCCACGTTGGCTTCGATGTATAAAGTCAATTTTTGGAATGAAGCTCCAAGAATTGTCCTTTCTCGTCTTGATAGACCTGCATTCGTTTTTGTAATCGAGGAAGCCGCCGACGGCAAGACATGGTTCCATCACATCCAGACTTTCCTTATGACTAAGGAGTATCCTGCGGGTGCGTCAACCCAGGATAAAATGACTCTGAGGAGGCTGTCTGGAAATTTTTATCTCAATCCTGATGGAGTTTTGTATAAAAGAAACCACAATCTCGTGCTACTCAGATGTGTAGATGAGAAAGAGGCGAGTATGCTCATGGAAGAAGTCCATGAAGGCACATTTGGTACACACGCCGGCGGGCACGCTATGACAAGAAAGATCCTGAGAGCAGGATACTACTGGCTGACGATGGAATCGGATTACTTTAAATTCGCGAAGAGATGTCATAAATGCCAGATTTATACTGATAAAGTTCATGTGCCGCCGTGCCCGTTAAATGTCATGTCCTCCCCGTGGCCGTTCTCCATGTGGGCCATCGACATGATAGGAAAGATCGAGCCCACTGCATCTAACGGTCATCGCTTCATTCTAGTAGCTATCGACTACTTCACCAAGTGGGTGGAGGCAGCCTCATACGCTAACGTGACCAAGCAGGTGGTGGCTAAATTCATAAGGAGGGATATCATCTATCGTTACGGATTTCCCGAGCGGATCATTACTGATAATGGTTCGAATCTGAATAATAAGATGATGAAGGAGATGTGCCAGAGTTTCAAGATTGAACACCACAACTCATCTCCTTACCGACCGAAGATGAATGGCGTCGTTGAAGCAGCCAATAAGAACATAAAAGATTGTTCAGAAGATGGTTGTGACCTACAAAGATTGGCACGAGATGCTGCCATTTGCATTGCACGGTTATCGTACAACGGTACGTACGTCAACCAGGACAACTCCTTTCTCCTTAGTGTACGGTATGGAAGTTGTCCTACCGTTAGAAGTGGAGATCCCTTCTTTGCGAGTTTTGGTTGATGTGAAACTCGACGAGGCAGAATGGATTAAGAACCGACTGAACCAGCTCAGCCTGATGGACGAGAAGAGGTTAGCATCGATTGCATACGGTCGTCTGTACCAAAGTCGAATGAAGAAAGCTTATGACAAGAAGGTGCGTCCTAGAAGCTTTTAGACGGGTGATCTCGTCCTGAAGAAGATTCTTCCTCCACACTCCGATCACCGGGGCAAGTGGACTCCCAATTACGAAGGTCCGTACGTCGTCAGCAAGGTCTTCTCGGGAGGAGCTTTGTTGTTATCCACGATGGATGGCGAAGATTTTGCATCCCCGGTGAACGCGGACGCAGTTAAAAAATACTTTGCTTAAAAAATGACCCGCTGGAAAGAAAAAGAATATCCAGGCAAAAATGGGGCATCCTGGCGAACCATAAAAAAGGAAAAAGGTTCGGGCAAAAATTAGGGATATAAATTGAAATGAACGTACACCCGCAAAGTCGAAAACCTGGACGGGTGACTTTGGCAAAAAAGGGTATCCTGGTGAACTGAAAACCCGCAAAGGGCGGTTCACGCAAAAGTTAGGGATTTGAAAAAGCAAATGACTGCGTTCCGCGTGTGGACTTTCATTGTTTAGTGGTTTGGAAGACCTGAGGGCCGTTTATCTGAGTCAATCTCTTCTGAAGCTGAAGCGTCGGAGAAGTATCGAAGTCGAGTGGGTCTTAGAGGGATCAACCCATGGTGTTCGTCTACGCCTCGTTGCCGACATTTGTATATACTGATGTATATTTATGTTTTATTTTTGCGCGGCTTCCTCATTCCAGGAGCTTGCCTCTGTTGTAAAACATCTTTACCCATTCAGGGGTTCGTTATCAATAAAATGTATACTATTCAGCAATTCTGTTTGTCTGTCTAGCATTTATCTGTTTTGTTTACGAAAAAGAACGCCGATGTTTTTGACAAAATGCGCATACATAAACTTACTGGCCTAGGCCACTGATTGTTGAAATAATGAATTACTCGAACATTGTCACAAGATGATAACCTTGATAGGTCCCTTTGAGAAGGGTATCTTGTCTGTTTGTTTGTGTTGTTACAGGTGTAGCATATACCAGACAGCGCGCCGTATGCGTCCCCAAGCAGGATGATTCCTCCTTCTCCAGCAAAGTTCAGTAGCCTCTCCCCGCAGAGTCTGAACGTGAGATCATGAGCATTGACATGTCTCCCCAGGCAGAAAAGATTTTCTCCCCAGTCAGATGCATCCTGAAAGAATGTCGTCTCCCCAGCTGAGTCGTTCCCTGAAGTGTGCAGCAATTGATAGTTCCAGACTGAAGTCTCCAGTGGAATTGAGATTCCCCACAGAGTTGTACTCTCCCCCGAAGCAGGATGATTTCTTCTTCTCCAGCCGAGTTTGCAGATCCCCAAGAGAGCCGAGTCCTTGGAAGCAGTTCGGGCCATGATTGGTTTGCCCCAGTAGAGTGTTGAATAGCTGATGTTGTATTTCCCCGCCGGAGTCGTTATCTCCAGGGAAGTAGCCGTGAAGGCCGTGCAGTTCATTTCCGCGATTGATATCGCTTTCCTCAGCAGGTCCAGGTTCTCGTAGAGCTTCGTTCCCCTGCAGCAGTCAACTGAAGTTTGTTTCCCCAGGCGGAGTCCGTTTGAGATCGGCGTGACCTTTTCTCCTCGGCAGGATGACTCCTTCCTCCACTAGAGTGGTTATTTCTCCTTGACAGGAGGATTCTCCCTTCGGCATTTATTTTGCTGACAGGATCGCAGCATTTTGCATGATTGCATAGCATTTATCATAAACGCGTAGCATTTCCACCGCGTGGAGCGTTGCGATCATATGCATACTAAACATGAGCTAGGTCGTTACCGTTCTTGTTTTGCAGGTGTTCCTCCGCAGAGTCGCTTGCTCAAGGTGATTCTTGAATTCTCCCTAGCAGAGGTCGCTTGTTCAAGATGACTCTTGAATTCCCCAACAAGGTCGTTTGCTTAAGATGATTCTTAAAATCCCCAGTACAATCGCCAGAGTTGGTTGCTCAAGTTGACGCTTAGTATCCCCGGCAGAGTGTTTGCTCAGGATGATTCCTGAAATCTCCCACAGAGTTATTGGTTCAGGATGATTCTTGAAGTCCCCAAGAAGTTATTTGTCCAAGATGATTCTTGATGTCCTCAGCAGAGATGATTCATCCAGAACGATTTTTGGATCCCCGAAGCAGAGTTACTTGATAGTTCTCCAGAATTCCCAGCGGATATGCGTCATCCCCAGCAGGTTTCGGAACAGCGAAGTTGAAACTTCCCCCGAAGACTTGATGATTAGAGTTCAACTATATGGACGAAGCAGTTCCCTCAGCTGAAGCAGAGCGCCTGATGGCAGAAGTTTGAGTATCCCCGAGCGGTTGATGATCGACCGAGAATTCTATCCCCGACTTACTGAGGAAGTTCGGCTGATGCCCGAAAGTTTTCTTTGAATGCCCGACGGCATGATTAACGTGATTGTTGACCTGATGAGTCCCGAGGAACCGATGCCTGACGGCATGATCGACCATGTATCGCCGGTTACCGTGTGACCAATTCCCCAGCTAGTTGCCGTGCAGCTAATATTTCAGTTTTCGAAGATTTGTTCCCATCAGAGTACCGTGTACTTGTGTAGTTGGCAAATTTCCGGGTTTGTCGGTATTCAAACGTCTCTCACCTTGATTGGTTGAGAGTCGTTCGCTTCTCACCCAGTCAGGTCCAAGCCATTTGAATAGGGGCAGCTGTTGCACCCCTAAATTTGACCAACATTTCTTTACCTAGCTTGTGTTGCATCTCATTCACATTAGCATTATCATTTGCATTTCATTGACATGTATGCAGGAGATCAAGAGGCATGATTACCAATAAATAGCTATACAATACTATGAATCTAGCCAAGAAGGTTATTCAAGTGGTCAAGGGTTGATATCCTAGTCAGAGAAGTCAAAAGATCCTCAGAGTGAGTGGTTGAAACCAAGGTTATGTGCCTCCTAACTTGAGAGTGGAGGAAAGACCTCAGATGATTCTGAAGCCAAGAATGTGGACTTGAAGCCTTGAGAGAGCTTATGAGATGTCTTGAAAGCCATCATGAGGCCTAGATAGGTCATTGTGCAAGTTTAAGAAGACTCAGCCATGAGTGGTGTAATTAGGGTTTGACTGGGTCAACCCTAGGTCAACTGATGATTTTAACAAGGTTGAGACTTAATTCAAGAGCCATGTGATCATGGATTTATGCATTGAGATGTTATAAGGATGATTCCAAGGTTAACTCATCATGATTGAAGAGTTTGAGAAGTTTCAAGCTAGGGTTTCTAAGACTTGACAGTGTAAAATCCCCTAGTTTGACCCCTATCTTCAAGGCAGTTTAGCTCAAGATGTGATTGTCATCTCATCTTACCCCCAACATGAATGTTGTATAGCTTGCTCCTAGATTTAATTTGAGTACTATAAGTCCTTGATAGGATTTGTAGAACTCAAGTTATGACTTTGACAAGTTACAGGTCATCTGAGGTATGTGAATCTGGGGCCTTGAAAGTCACCCAACTTGCATCAAACTTTTGCCGAAGAAGGATGATTCCTATGACCTTTTGGTAAACATGAATGTTGTTCCTTATCTTCTTAGCTTTCTAGAGAGTACTAGAAGTCCTTGATAGGATTTGTAGAACTCATGTTATGGCTTTGACAAGTTAAGGGCATTTTGGTCATTTGGAGATTACAGGTCATTTCAAGCATAAGGCCATAACTCCTATTTCCAAGCTTCAAATGGAAAAATCTTCAACATAAAACTTGTTCAAAATGATGTTTTAAGGCTAGTAAGAAGGTCATGAGATGATGGAAAGGCTTGTAGCTCAAATTTGCTAAAATGACCTAAAATAAGGGCATAAGTTAAATAAACCAAAGTTGGAAATTGATATTTTCAACCTACACATCCAAACCATGGCATGTAATATATCATTTTGTCTCTAGAAAACATTTTAAAAACAATGGTTTAGCCACATTTTTTATTTGAGGTCTAAATTGTGGACTTGCTTTGGAAAGCACTTACTTGCATATTAAGCAACATTTGCAAAACTCAAAATCAAGGCATGAGCAAGGCCCTTGGCAAGCTAAATTCTTCCAAAATGACACTAGGGGAGAAATTGAAAGAGATTGAGATGAATTTCAAGCTGCAAACAGAATTGAGCATGGCATGATACATGATTGAAAATCTCATGACATGAGAAGTGGAAAATCTCATTGGAAGGATCTAGAGGGTTCTAGATCATCCAAACTTCATCCATATAAGGAGTAGAGTGGATCCATTGAAGGGGTTGGTGATCATTGAAGGTTTGAGCTTAGTTTGAGATTGAATTTTCATAGCTTGCAAGTGCAATCGGTTTCACTAAATTCCTCAATCTCCATTCATTTTCTTGATTGATACTTCTTCCATGAAGGTCAATGAGTGATTCCAGATCATTTTCAAGAAGAATTGGTGGCTAGATCGTGTATGAGCAAGTGATTTTCAACACCTGCAACTCATCATCGTGTTTCAAGATTGAAGCACTTTCCATTGATTCTTTTGCATACAGAAGCAAGAAGAAGGTTCCTTGATCGTGTCCAGAAGAGTAGAGAGCTTGATTTGGAGGATTTGTGCATCTGTTCAACCAAGATTCTCAGGTTGGTAACTCTCTTCCCCTAGCATGATTTAGGTAGAATTAGGTTGAATTAAGGTATTAGATTGATTGTAGAATGGCCTAGGATGGATTCCAGATAGTTAATTGATCAATTAGAGACAAATTAGGAGAATTGCCATTTTCGGTTGAGATTGGGAGATGATGATTCTCGAGGTTTCAGAAGAAACTATGGGTATGGTTGAATTCGTGGCAAGATTTGGAATGAGTTTCATGTTTTGACCTCTTGGATTGGAGGCCTCTAGGGAGAATTAGGGTTGAGGGAGATGATCGGAGCTCCATCGGCGGTGGCCGTAGCTGGGCGCGAAGTTCAGGCGTTTGAAATGGAGAAGATGAAGTTATCACCATCAGATCTTGTTTTGACCTTTGACTGGGAGCTGATCCAAGGGCCACGTTTTAAAGTTGAATTATGAAGGATTTCTGATGATGAAACGATGTGTTTCATTTATTCAGTGTTTTGGGCTTAGTGAATTAAGCGCTATTCGCACCCCCTGATGGCCCAACCCAGATTTTGAACTGAGACTGATTGCTATCCACACCGCGTGTTTGTTTATTTTAATTGGATTTTCTTCTTTTTTTTCATTTTATTCATGGTTTTTGTAAAAATCATAATTAATTGAAAATTAATCCAATTAAACCCATTCTTTTTGCATATTACTCATAATTGAGTCTATTATTATTTAGAGAAAAAATATTTTCATTTCATGTAATTTCTGATTTTATTGGAATTTTGTATTTTAATTGACATTAAAATGTTCATGTTTGATGCATATTTTTGTGGAATTTAGTGTGATCACTTGGTGATGTTTTTGAGCCTAATTTTTTGTGTGTGATTAGGTTAGACATGTATGATCCCATAGTATTTTTATCACATTTTTATGATGAAAATAGGTGTTCTGTCTAGATTGATATTTAGATACTTCCTTTTAGGGTTTAGGTTTGATACCTTGTAGTGTAGAGTTTAGTTCTAGGTCTAATTTGATGGTTTGATCTTTGAAACTAATGTGGTAGAGTCATGATTGACCTAGGTTCCCATAGATAGTTTTGTAGGATTTTACAATTGATTTTAGTATTTTAGTTAGGACTAACTTTAGTACTAGGTTTTAGGTGATCCTAACCTACTAATTCAACTAGTTTAACTTCCTTAGTTCCCTTAGATTAGGGTTTGTGCTTGGTTTGCCTTTGGTTGAGATTGAAGACAAGTTGAAGACAAGACGAGGATGCTTGAAGTTGCTTGGAGCTTTGGATTTGTTTGTGCCTGAAGGTGTCTGATGAAGATTAGGAGATAGGACATAGGGAGAGCCTTGTAGTTAGAATGATTTCTTTCACAAACATGGAAAGCATCTTGTGCTTCCATTCCTCCCAATGACTAAAAGTCCTTCTCAGATATTCACATCCCTCCTTTGGAAGGATGAGTGGCTTTATCTGGGAAGTAGAACTTTGAGGGAACCAGTCTCTCATAATGATGAACCCTTACAGGCTTCCTTTGGTTGTCAGTAAGTTGTTTATCATTTCATCTCATTCTGTTAAATCAGTTGTCTTCTGGTTTGAGTATCTTGAAAGATTTTGGGCTTGAGTTTGAAGATGAGGACTTCATTGAAGAGTGTGGAAGAGGATGATTCCTTGAGCATTGCCATTGCAGTTGAAGCTTGAAGAGCAAGAAGACTAAGTTGATACTTATGAAGAAGATCCAATGGAGATTGAATGAAGAGCCTTGCTTGAAGAGAATTGAAGGATGAAGTTGACACTTCTAAGTGATTAAAGACTACTCTGAAGAGCTGAAGCTTGTAGGAGAAGAAGACCAAGTTGAGACTGGTGAAGCAAAGAGAGCTGAAGCTTGAAGACAAGTTGATACTTGTACATTGATACATTGAGAGCCTGAAGGAATCAAGTTGGTACTTGTGGTTAAGAATGAAGCCTGAAGGTGGAATTGACTGAAGAGCTGAAGCTTGGAGAAATGAAGATAAGTTGAAACTTATATGTTGATGGGTTGAAACCTAGGGAAGCAAATTGATATTTGTCATGAGAGATGATAGCCTTGAAGGGTTATTGAAGTCTGAAGACTGGACTGCTGCCAGAAGAGCTGAAGCTTGGAGGCTTGAAGAAGAAAGAGAAAGTTGTTGATCTGCTTTCTTGTTTGTTTTCTTTTCTGTGCTGATGTGCCTTGTTTGACTTGCTTGATGCATTAGAATAAGTCCATGATTAGACTGACCTTAAGCTAGGGGCATGATTGCACTAGAGGTTGAGTTGCTCCCTCTGCTTGTATTGTTACGTATGGCTTTGCTTGCGGGTATTCGGTAGAGCCCAGCTCCCTTGCCCATGTGGTTAGTTTGCTTGATAGCATGTTGTTTTTACTGTATGATTGCAGTTTACTGTATTTTGCTTGATAGCACTTTATGTTTTCTTCTTCAGTATGATTACTGTTATTCATTCTGGCTTGAGGTTGAGATGAGCTTTTGGAGGCTGCTGCCCCACACACATTTCCTCCCTCACTTGCATTGCATGCATTTTACAGTCGTTTATCTATTTACTGTTTAAGCTGATGCTTTATCTGTTTATGTGTATCATTGACATGATCCCTTAGGACTCTCATTTCCTTTGATAAGGAAGTGATGGTAGAACTTTAGGTTGAAACCTATGCATGATAATTTCTAGGAGTTCCCTGTTTCAAACCTCAACTATAGGATGAATCCTTGGCATGACAACAGTATGACTTGATAGTCTCCCTTAGTTGAGCCTGTTCTCTTCTCATCTCAAACAGCTTAAGATACAGTAATCATGAATGGTTTCTTTTGTACGTTACGAGCCTTAAGCTATCTGAGAAAGGATTGTTGGAGAGCTTCTTTTCAACAGTCTGGATGTTTAGTATGGCACCCTTTGGGTGACATGCGACGCATTCACTCTCAGGTCATAGTCTCTAGTGCGATTGAAATTCCAAACACAATAAAAAACACTTCTTTCGTAAAAGACAGAAAACAAACTGCAAACCTTTTTGCCCCGTGGGCCCATAATTCAAAGGAAGCTTTTCTGAAGAAAAGAGTGTCGTTAAACTTCAGCGCCAACGCAAACAGGCTTTGTCCCTAACTGCTGGAACTGCTGTTTAACCCTACTCGATAAAACAGATGAATCTGAATACTCGTAATCCGTAATATCCCGAACTACGTAAGCTCTGATCTCTCAAGCCTGTTGAGAGTACGTAGGCACAATACTGATGTATTGGCGAGCCACCTTCCCCATAATCTGTAGTAAGTCGAACTACGTTGACTCTGATTTCTCATTCTCTGATGAGAATACGTAGGCATAAAGCGCGACGCTTTGCCGAGTCATTTTCTTTTCTTTTTAAGCCAGCCTTGATAGGTAGATAGATAAATCAACTCGTCCAGTAAACACGAACAAGCGTGGATCCCGTCGAGTACGACGGACGTGAGGGGTGCTAATACCTTCCCCTTGCGTAACCGACTCCCGAACCCAGACAGCGGTTGCGACGACCTTGTCTTACCTTTTTTTCGTCAGGTTTTTCCGATCGTTTTCTTTCCCGTTCTGAGGGATAAATAACGAAAGGTGGCGACTCTTTTCTTTTTCCGGCACCTTATTTTCGCGGAAGCGACAACTTTCACCAAAGTTATTTCCTTCCCTCGGAGTTGCTTCATATTACGATCTTCGATTCGCAACGGCATCGCCTCAACGATAAGGTTCTACCTGACTTGAACTTCATCTCTCTGAATCACATGAGATGGATCCGTGACATACTTCCGAAATTGCGACACATGAAACACGTCAAGCAAATTCGAAAGCTCAGGCGGCAACGCCACCCTATAAGCCACACCACCAATTCTCTGCAAAATCTGATATAGACAAATATACTTCGGATCCAGCTTCTTGGATTTCAACACACGACCCACACCGGTCACTGGGTTAACTCTCAGGAACACGTGATCATCTTCACTGAATTCCAGCTCTTTTCTCTGATTATCATGATAACTCTTCTGCCTATCCTGAGATGCTTTCATTTTCTCACGAATCATCTGAATTATCTCAGTAGTCTGCTGCACAATTTCTGGTCCCAATACTACATTCTCACCCAACTCATACCAACACAGAGGAGTTCTGCACCTTCTACCATACAAAGCCTCAAAAGGTGCCATCCCAATACTAGAATGGTAACTGTTGTTGTACTTGAACTCGATCAATGGTAAATGAGTATCCCACGCACCACCTTTCTCCACAACACAAGCCCTCAGCAAATCCTCCAACGTCTGAATAGTCGTCTCTGACTGACCATTAGTTTGTGGACGATAAGCTAAACTCAGCTTCAACTTAGTACCCAAAGCTTCCTGCAAACTCTTCCAAAATTCTGAAGTGAACCTCAGATCCCTATCTAACACAATACTCGTCGGCACACCATGAAGCTTCACAATCACCCGAATATGAATCTCTGCCAGCTTCTCCAACGGAAAACTTATACTAATCGGCACAAAATGTGCAGACTTCGTAAGCCGATCCACAATTACCCAAATGGCATCAAATCCTCTTGCCGTGTTCGGCAATCCTGTAACAAAATCCATAGCGATACAATCCCACTTCCAAACCGGAATTTCCAACGGTTGCATAAATCCAGAGGGTCTCTGATGTTCCACCTTCGATTTCTGACACGTCAAACAGGCATACATAAACTGAGCTATATCCTTTTTCATACCCGACCACCAAAACATCTTCCTTAAATCATGGTACATCTTCGTAGCTCTCGGATGAATACTCAAACTACTACGATGTCCTTCACTCAGAATTGACTTCTTCATCTCATCATTATCCGGCACACAAATCCTGCCTCGGAATCTCAACACACCTGCACTATCCAACTTGAAATCACTATCGAAGCCACTTCCTACTCCAGACATCAAATCCGCTAGCTTCACATCTAGCTTTTGGCCTTCTCTATTCATATCCAAGAAGTCGTTGTTCACTTGCAACTTGCCCAACATCACGCAATCTGCCTTAGTCTCACAAACCATGCTCAAATCTCTGAACTGCTCAATAAGTTCCATTTCCTTCACCATCAAACCTGACATATGAATCGCTTTTCTGCTCAAAGCATCTGCTACTACATTTGCCTTTCCTGGATGATAACTTAGGCTAAAATCATAATCCTTCAAAAATTCCAACCATCTTCTCTGTCTCATATTTAGCTCCTTCTGATCAAACAGATACTTCAGACTCTTATGGTCGCTGAACACATCAAATCTTGAACCATACAAATAGTGCCTCCAGATCTTTAACATAAAAACTACCGCAGCCAATTCAAGATCATGAGTAGGGTAATTCCGTTCATGCATCCTCAGTTGCCACGAAGCATATGCCACCACCTTTCCATTCTGCATAAGAACTCCGCCTAATCCCATCTTAGACATATCACAGTATACCACAAACGGTTCGCTCGGAGTCGGCAACACTAACACCGGTGCCGTAGTCAATCTCTTCTTCAATTCTACAAAGCTCTCTTCACAAGCAGCATCCCACATGAAAACTTGGTTCTTTCTCGTCAACTGAGTCAATGGCAACGCCAAAGTAGAAAAACCTTCGATAGTACCCTGCCAAACCCAAAAAGCTTCTAACTTCCGTTGCTGTTTTCGGCGGTTCCCACTGCAACACCGTACTCACCTTTGATGGATCTACCGATATACCATCACCAGATATGACATGGCCCAAGAAACTCATCGTCTTCAACCAGAACTCACACTTAGACAGTTTCGCAAACAGCTTATTATCCTTCAGTACCTGCAAAGCAATTCTCAAATGTCCCGCATGCTCTTCCTCAGACTTAGAATAAAACAGTATATCGTCAATGAACACAACAATAAACTGATCCAAATAAGAATGGAAGATTCAGTTCATATACTCCATGAACACTCCCGGCGCATTAGACACTCCAAAAGGCATTACCGCATATTCATAATGTCCATAACGAGTTCTAAATGCGGTCCTCTGAATATCACCTTCTTTCACTCTGATCTGATGGTAACCCGACCTCAAGTCAATCTTACTAAACACCCAAGCTCCCACCAACTGATCCATCAAATCATCAATCCTTGGAAGAGGGTATTTGTTCTTAATGGTCACTTTATTCAACTGACGGTAATCGATGCACAGACGCATACTACCATCCTTCTTTTTCACCAACAACACTGGAGCTCCCCATGGTGACACACTCGGCCTGATAAACTTTCTATCCAACAACTCTCCAATATGAGACTTCAATTCGACCAATTCCACTGCCGACATCCTATACGGCGCCATAGAGATAGGCCTCGTACCAGGTACAAGATCAATGCTAAACTCCACTTCTCTCTTCGGAGGTAACTCTGTAATATCATCAGGGAACACTTCAGGAAATTCATTCACCACCGCCAACTCCTTTAGTGACGCTTTTCCGTCGGCAACTAATAATGCAAATAAAGCAAACATTTTAGCTTCTTCCTCCAACAAGATCCTCAATTCCTTACCAGACAAGGAATCCACCAATGCTTCTTCCTCTGGCGTAAGAAACAACAACACCTTCCAAAAACAATCGATGTAGACTCAGTTGAATTCCAACCAATTCATACCCAGAATAACATCCAACTTACCAAGGGGCAAGCAAATCAGATCCACTCCAAAATCTCTACCAAAAATAGTCAGCGGACACTTCAAAATTACCAAAGAAGTAGTCACTGAAAAAACAGAAGGATTTTCAATAGTCATCCGTCGCTCAAGAGTAGTCGGCACCAAACCTAACCTCTTCACACAATCAACCGAGGTGAACGAGTGGGTTGCACCCGTATCAATAATAGCAGACAAGGGAACAATATTGATGAAACAAGTACCTTGGATAGAACGCTCCTCACTGGCAGCTTGAGTTCCTACCACTGCAAACACTTTACCACTGGTTTGAGACACCTGAGACGGCTTCGGCTTCTCGCAATGGATACTGATATGACCTTTCTCACCACAGTTATAACAGGTAGGCATGGTGACTCGACAATCAGCTATCACATGGCCCGGCTTACCACACTTGAAACATTTCTTCACCTCATGAGGACAATCATTGGCATGATGACCCGTGCCACCGCACCGGTAACACTTCCCACCAGCAGACGCTCTCCCTTCTCTGGGCTTCCTATCAGCAGCAGCCTTAAACTTCCCCTTATTAGCAGGAACACTGTAAGGAGTACCACCAAACCTCTGCTTACCCTTACGGTCATTTGCAGCCTTGTAATGTGCAATCCTAACCCGGTTATCATTATCATAAATCCTGCTTTTGCTTATCAGCTCAGGATAATCCCTGATCTTCTGACAAGCGATCCCCATCTTAACTTCTGGACGCAACCCATTCTCAAACTTCAAACACTTGGAGGTCATCGCTCCGTCAGTATTGTAATGAGGACAATACTGCACCAACTCCTCAAACTTAGCAGCATACTCAGCCACCGTCATATTGCCCTATTTCAGCTCCAGAAACTCTATCTCCTTAGCACTTCGAATATCCTCCAAAAAATACTTCTCCAGAAAACTAGTTCGAACCACATCCCAAGTAATCGCAGTCCCTGCAGTCTCCAATCTCTGGCGACTGTTGTCCCACCAAGCTTCCGCTTCACCCTCCAGCATGTGGGTACCAAACCTCACGTTCTGCTCATCGCTACAACCCATCGTCCTGAAGATCTTCTCAATTTCCTTCAGCCACTTCTGAGCAGCTTCGGGATCCAAAATTCCTCCTTGAAACGTCGGCGGCTTGTTACTCTAAAACTGCGCCAAATCCCTGAATTGCGCACCTGCAGCTTGGTTCTGATTAGCAACCACCTGCGTCATCGCTTGCATAGCCGCAGCCAACGCAGCATCATTCCTTCCCGCCATACTGCTCAACAACAACAACAACAACGCCAGGTTAACAGATACACAAACGCTACCTATAATTCATGCAAATACCAATTTCGACCCGATTCTCCCCCCTTACCACGATAACTTGCTCAAGTTGTTGAAAACTCTTGCTGAACGATGATTCCTAGCTTCCCCTTCCTTCCTCCTTGATTCTTCTCCTCACTCTTCTTCCAATTCACTGTGTTCTCTTCTTTCTTCTCCTCTTGATCGTGTTTTCCTTTTCTTCCAACTTTCTTTCCCAAACAACCCCTAATACCCCTTCTCTTACTAATTCTTTTATTGCATTAATAATAATAATAATAATAATAATAGTAATAACAATAATAATAATATTAATAATAATAATATTAATAATATTACTATTATTCATTAATAATTTTATTATTAGTCTTAAAGTCCAAAGTTATCAATTAACCTCCACACTTAAGGGCATCTCCCCGCACTCAACACAACCCAACGAAACACACTGCAATTAAAATAACACAGAAAAACTAGATAATTAAAATGGGCGTTACAACATGTGTCACCATCAGATATAATCATCAACATCATCACCCGTATAGACTGCATGGCCATACCGTGAGTTGCGCTCATCCCAGCCCTTGGATCTCGAATCTGCATTGGATCAACTGTCCAGACTGAGTCTGGGGTCAATCTGTTGACCTGGGTTTCTAGTAGACTCCTCTTTCATATGGGCTCGTATGTTTGTGGGCCTGAGGTGGATCAGCATTGGCACCCCCCAAATTTACTATATTGCCTGGCCCATCTCTCCTTTTTATTTCTCTTGTTTCTTTTTTATCATTTTATATGTTAGTTTTTTTATTTTGTATTTCTAAAAATGTTATTATTAAATAATTTCTTAATTAATTTTATTAAATTATTTTAATTTATACTAATTAATCTTTTAAGAAATTTATTGTATTAAAAATTGTATTATTGGATTTTTAAGTGATTAATTATTTCATTTTTTTTTTATTATTTAAGAAAATTTTCAAATAAATAAATAAATACTTTTAGTTAGTTCTATTAAAAATTTGTATTTATTATTAATTAATATTTTCTTATTACTAATTTTATTAAATATTTGAGTTTAATTTAATTAACCATTTAAGTTTATATTATTTAATTAGTTTTTTCAAAAATTCTAAAAAATCCAAAAAAAATCGCTAATCACTTCAAACATTTTATTTAATATTGGTTAATTAACCTTAGTAAATATTTATATTTAATTTGGTTAATGATTTTCTTCCTTTGTTTGTGTGTGTTTTTTCTCTCGGTTTATATTTGGATTATGTGTTTATTTTGTGCATGCTTGATATTGCGGGTATTTGTTTCGCTTTTTATTATCTCCGTTCATTATAATGTATTCCCTCCCCGTGAGTTGTAATCGGTTTTCTCTCTTCATCGTGCTTAGGTAGTTTCTAACCAATATTAAAATCAATCACACATTTTAAAAAATTCACAAATATACTCGATCCAACGTCGAGCATTTTCATAATAAATAACCTCACTAAGATTTCCATCACCATCAATCCTTATCCATTACACTCTAGTTTGTAATGAACTTGCAAGTCGAGCGCCTTTGCCTTTCCATCGACCTTACCTCATATAATTAGGACCTCATTTCCTTTAGTTCAAACTATTAACTTTTCCATACACGGATTTAAACCTCGGTCAACATCGAGTATTTTCTCAAAGTCAACTTAATGAACTTAATTATACTTAAACTATATTTTAATAAAAGATGAAAAGGGAGTTAGAATGGAATCTTCAATTTCTCTCCTCAGTTGTTTAGGCCCGAGGAGCCTTTCTTAAGTTCGAATAATTGTCTTCTTTAAAAGATTCATAACTCATTAAATCTATTTTTATCAATACTTAGATGAAAAAGAGAGAGAGACAAACCTTTGACTCACTTTCCCGATTACTTGGGCCCGAGAAGCCGTTCTTAAGCTTCGAGTAATCGTCATTCGTAACATACTTTAGTTATATCTAAACTCTTTCATAATTAAGGATGGAAAAGAAAGAGGGTTAAGTCTTTGACCCACTTTCTCGATTACTTGGGCCCGAGGAGCCTTTCTTAAGTTTTAAGTAATCTTCATTTGATTTAAAATACTTTAACTATCTTCCATCGTTCAAAACACTTTCTGAACACAACCTCTTTTCGAGATGAAAAGAGAGAGATTTAAGTCTTTGACCCACTCTCCCGATTACTTGGGCCTAAGTATCCTTTCTTAAGTTTCAAGTAATCATCATCAAATCAAAATGTCAACACATTTAATAAACTTCTCGCTGCTGTGCGAACCGTCAAACCTTCTCATAAACGTGAGATATGGTGTCTTGAAAATGACGCAACATATTGCTTCGTCTGTAACCTATTTGAGTCGAGATAAGTGGCGTGTTTCCCATGAATGTTGATATATGAAAGTCCTCTCTTCACCCGTTTGGGTAAAGAAATATTTTCTGTCGAATATGACTAAGCATCTTTCGTTAAAATTAAACCAACATCCGTAGTTCGCTCTGATTCTTCATTCTCTTCTGAATGTAAGATACGTAGGCACAAGATTGCAATGATCTCGGCGAGCACAATTCCCTCGTTTTCTCGTGGTCCCACGAACTACGGATGCTCAGGTTCTTCACTTCTTACAAGTGAAAATACGTAGGCACAATGGCCCCAATCCTTAGCGAGCACCCTAATCTAAAACACCTGTTTCTCCTTAGCAATCTAAACTTTCTACCTTACCTTTACGCTTTATTTACTTAGAAGAAAACAAACAAATTAAGCTAACATTTCTCACGAATCGAATCAAGAGGTTTCTGTTGAGTACAACGGACGTGAGGGGTGCTAATACCTTCCCCGCATTTAACCGACTACTGAACCTAGAACTTAGTTGCGATGACCATGTTCTTTCCCTAAAGGTTTTCTCGATATTTTCCTATCCCTTCTTGGGATAAATAAAATTCGGTGGCGACTCTGTTTTCCAGGACCATTCGCGAAGGATCGTGCTTTATTTGAGGTACAACACTCAACAACCGTATGTGGCTGCTGTTACACCTGCTTTTAATCAACAAGTTCCTGTTTATCAGCCTATGCAACCAGCTCCTATTTATCAGCCACCTGTCTATCAACTTCCTCCTGGTTATCAGCTTGCACAAGCTGCATCCAATTATCAACGAGCGCCCAACGCTCCTACCTATCAACAACCAAAGAACCAAGTACCTCGCAAGAATGTTCCTAACAGAAGACAGTATAAGCCATGTCCTTCTATTCCTATGACTTATACCGAGTTGTACCCTTCATTAGTGCAACAAGGTTTGATAACTACAAGGACTTTGGGTCCACCTCATAACCCACTACCAGCTAATTACAATCCTAATGATCATTGTTTATTTCATGAAGGTGCACCTGGCCATGTTCTAGAAAGTTGTTATCCTCTCAATCACCTTGTAAGAGAATTAATGGAAAAGAAGATTCTGTCTTTTGATGATCCTCAACCTAATGTTTAAAGCAACCATTAGCCTACTCATGGGTCTGTTAATGTTTTTGATGAGGTAATTGATGAGAGCCCAATTCTTAATGTTTCTGAGATAAAACTCCTCTCCGAATCTTCCATTCAAAGTTGTTTGAAGCGTGTTTAGTGAATGTTTGCCATGATGATTGTACAAATTGTGATGTCAGTGCCAAAGGTTGTATGTTGGTTCAGAATGATATTCAAAGCTTGATCAATGATGGTTTCCTACAAGTGAGTAGCAAAGTGAAGAAGGATGTAGTTGTCGTGATTGAGCCCGTCTTTAACTTGTCGGAACCAAGTCCTAAAGTGCCCATTTTCAATTTGCCAAAATCAAGTTCTGCAGTACCTGCTTTCAGAACACCAAAACCTGTGTTCAACATGCCAGAATCTGTTGTTACTTCTGCAGTCAATCAACCGAAGCCGATGATCATTCAAAAACCTAGTCCTTTTCACTTCAGAGACTCTAAAGATGTACCTTGGAAGTATGAAGTGACCATGATTGACAAATAATCTAGGAAAGTTATTTCGAGGAAAGAACTGGAAAGTGTTAGTGAAGACGTGACTAATATAGCTAGGGAAAGAAAGATGACACGAAGTGGTCGCATTTATACTCCCCGTTTCAATTAGGCTCTGCCTAAGGAAACTGTTACCATTATGCCTGCCAAAGACAAAGAAAAAGAAGTGGTTACAAATGATGAAGATGCTGAGTTCCTGAAGATTATCAGAAAAAGTGATTACAAAGTCATTGATCAGTTTCACCATACTCCTTCTAAGATCTCGATCTTATCTCTATTTACGAATTCACCTGCTCACCGAACTGCATTGCAAATGTTGTTGGCTCAAGCTCATGTTGCCCAAGATATTACTACTGGCCAATTTGACAGTGTGATTACAAACATTATTGCCTGCAATACTCTTAGCTCCAGTAATGAGGAGCTACCGAGAGAAGGTCAGAATCATAACCGTGCCTTACATGTGTCTGTGAAATGTCAAGAGGATAATTTGTCAAGAGTGCTTATGGATATCGGTTCCTCTCTGAATGTTTTACCTAAGTGATTATCATCAGCCAACGAGGTATCAAAGTAGACCCTGATAAAGTACGAGTCAATCAAGAAATGCCAGCTCCACAAACTAAAACACAAGTCAGATGTTTTCTTGGACGCCTAAACCATATCTCCAGATTCATTTCCAATATGACTGCTACCTGTGAACCTATGTTCAAGTTACTTTACAAGGGTCAAATTATTGACAGGTGATCGCGACTTTGCATATTTGTCGGATTAATACTACAAGTATACAGTCTATCGCGTAGTTTTAAAAGATTTCAAACCCACAAGGACTAATAATCAACCTAGAGTTATCAATTGTTACGGTGAAAAGCTAAGGCTTGGTTTTTGCGGTAAAAAGACTTAATTAAAACGGGATTTGAAGAAATAAAGAAACGGGTCCGAAGAATGATCCACGTGCTCCTAAGGGACTATGTAGATCCTGTGTGTTAACAAAGGACTCGAAGCTATTCTGTAGGAAAAACTGGCTTAAAGATTTGATCTCACACTCTCGCGTTGTTGACCCAACCACACCTGGTGACCCCAAGATTCTGCTCTCGCTCTCTCAGTAGTTAAAAGGCAAGCTTTGAAAACTAGAAAGGCCTAACTGAAACCTGAAGCACTCTCGCTGCATTCAGACTCTGTGCTCGGTGTCTACTATCTGGAGATCACCTCAAAGTCTCGCTCTGTCGGACACACCTTGGTGTGTTTCTCTCTCTCGTGACAAAACACTGTTAACCAGCGTCTCGCTCTCATGACAAGACTGGCTAAATTCTGGTTAGACACCAGAACTGGAATCTTAAAATAACTAAGTTGAATACCGATGGTTCCTATAGAGTCCCGTCGGGTGACGGTACTCAAACTACGGACTCTGACTGCACTACTCAGACATGTTCATCTCTAAACCTAAGACATTTATCATGCTATAAACTAGAACATACATAATTGGGATTAATACGAAAGTAAAGTAATGCAGTAAAAATAGAATTATAGATAACCTAAAATAAATTGAAATGAAATAACTTCAAACGTATTACAATGTTGATCCAAGTGTGCAAACAGCGATTATAGGAAAGTAAAAGTACAACGGGCAGTAATCACTCGGTACGAGGGATTACTGCTTTGGTTAGTGAATACAGAAGAGAGGTCTGGAAAAATTTCGACAGCGCTTCTGCACGGGTTCTTCGATACGTAGCTCTGACCTACCAGCCTCTATTTATAGCGGGGGAGTGGCTCCAAAATATCAGGATTTGAAAACTGCCAAATTACTCTGGAAAACTGCTCCCGCGGCAAATGGCGACCACCGTGTGCTTAATGGCAACCGCCATTAGCTTCAAATAGGGATTCCCTCCTTTTCTTCAATGGTGACTTCCTTCCATTAGGTAATGGCGAGCGCCATTGTCCTGAGGAGGCCAGAATGTTGCTTTTTGAGGGGCTTTCTCCACCGTTTAGCTCGCTTTTCGATCCTTTTCTTCTATGTTGCTGATTTGACACCTGCCAAGTAAAAACAAAAGAAAACGTAAGTAATCAACAACTAAAACGACAATGACTCGATGAAATAACGAATAAAGATGCACGAAATGAATCGAAAAAAATGATACAAAGTTGAGTCATCAAACTCCCCCATACGAAAATCTTTGCTTGTCCTCAAGCAATCGACCAATATGGTAAATGGAAAGTAAGCATGGTCTGAAACATTAGCACAACGAAACTATGATCATACACGGCTACTAGGCTAAAGTTCGATCGATAGGAACTAAATAATGAAAACAAGGATATGGTACCGACACATTTCCGCATTTGCGGACAAACACTCCCCTCCTATGCAATACCAATTCAAATCACTAAATTATGACAATACCTATATTCTTTATCCTAATTCACCTCTTTTTAATTCTCGCGCAATCACATTAAGCCCGTTATCCCTTGCACTCACATGGTAAGCGAACTTGTTTGTTTTATATGATCTTGATATTCAGAAGAAAAAAATTTCTCTTTTTGCACATTATGTTTTCTTTCACTCACGCATTTCAAGAGTCTGAACCTTTAGGCTAAATGACTGGGTGAAGACCACCTAACTTAGCAGGATCAAGTCTTTCATTCGTTTTCTATAAAAAAATCATATTATTCAAATCTTTGAGATCAACACATATTTGCATCGGTTTGTTACTTAGTTTGTACACAATGCTGGTGCTGACTGCTAGTATAAACTAGTCAAGAGGCTACCTCTAAGAAACTAGGCATAAGGTCTTATCATAATGTCTATTTAAATCAATATCACATACTTAGGGAATCTAAGATGTAAGAACGGTACCGATATTTTCACAACTTTCCTAAGTCTATCTAACACAGCCTAAGCAATCTATATACTCTCGGAGGGTCGCGCCATGAATCAAAATTTTAAGTTATAGTCAAAATAGGGAAGTTAACAGACAGTGCAAAAAATGTAAAGCAATTATTGATTCAAATGCGCATATGACTCAAAAAAGAAATAACTAAAACTATAAAAAAAACTAGAAATGACAGAAAGTAAATAAAAATAGTAAATAGCTCCTCCCCCATACTTAAACTAGGCACTGTCCTCAATGGCCAAGTCTAATGTGAAAGAAGGAATGATAGAACCTGGAGAAGTCAGTGATGGCAGCCACGGCCTCCACCGTGGTGTCTTTCCTGGTTGAAAGTTGGGTTGTCCTGTGGGAAATTCTAGAGACAGTCTACAATACGGCTCACCTCTCTATGTAAGCCTGCCATGACAAAGACAACATCTCGCAAGTCCAGCTCAGTTCTATCCATAAACTCGTGTTGGCACCTATGCATCACCTGCATCAACGCGTCATGCTCGGCGTCCCCTTTCTCTTTGCTGCCGGAGCTCCGATTAAATATCATCCAGTAATGAGAGAATACCTGCAAAATCAGAAAAAGAAGCAGCGGGTTCCTGGGTGCTAGGCCCAGTGTGTCAGTAGTATGTCTACGAGTACGGGGCCTCTCGGAAGGTTGTCCCGCAACTTCACGATATTGTCTCTTGGTATTTTCCTCCTCTAAATCTTGAAAAACCTAAATTGATCAACCAATTAGCGTGTCGGCGCACATCAGTACGCTCAAAGCAGGGCAGAGAGAAACCTCAGAACTCAGTGGTACGGACCATTATATGATACTTACCACTAGGAAAACTTTTGACAAGCCGCATATGACAGCAAAAGTCAATGTTGGCATAGAGGAAAGGTATATTGTCAGCATTTTCTAAATTGGTCTCCAAGTCTAAACAGCAAGCGATAGCAGTGACGACGCCAATGCAAATGGGACCACTAGTTCTGTTTGAAACACTGACAAAATAGGCTAAGAGGAACGGTGTGGGATTAACATGATTTTGGAGGAGAGCGCAATGGATAAAGAATAAGTCTTTAGAGTTCACATTTCCGGGATTCTCAAGTCCAAAAATGGTGGAAGCGAGGATACGGTGTAAGTATCGGATCGCGGGGTTGTGGATGGTAGTGGCCTTTAGGCCTTCCCATATGGTGGTGGTGGTGTTTGTGATTTGGTTCCAAAATTGAAAGGCTCCATCCTCCCAGTCACTTTCTAAGGGTGCAAGGGTAGCAGATCCTTCGTTGGCGGGAAAGCCAAAGTATTTCGCTACCTGCTCATGAGTTAACGAATAATCAGCATTAAACATTCAGAAGTGAATGGTACCGGTTGTGTGGGAAAGATCGTGAACATACCTAAGTGAACTTAGAAACTTATATGTAAGCCGAACGAAAGAAGCATTAAACATAGAACAAAATCGAGTCATACCGAGGTTTCAGAGCATCCACGAGACATTATGGTAGAGTCCCAAGGTGCAAAGAGTGTCCGAGTCAAGATACTGTGTCGCATAAACGGGTCTCTTGGAGAGTCGGTGAAAGTTCAGGCGCATGGTGTTTCCGAGCACTCCTTCGGGGAACTCGATGCCCATGTAACTGATTTCTTGGTTGGCTTCCATAATGCTTGTTTGTTTGGGTTTCTATGAAGGGTGCAAGAATGGCAAATGGTTTTGAAAGTGATGATGGAGAGCATGAAGTTGGTGGGTTTAAATAAGGGTTGAATAGAGAAGTTGGGTGGTTAGAAGTTAATATGGGATAATGAGGAGGTTGTGGGGGTGATTAATGATGTATTGGGAATATGCAAGGGTGGTAAGAGTGAAGTAATGAGGAGGCAAAACGAATTTTTTAAATTTTAAAGAAGTTCTGCCCCCATGACCAAACGGCGAGCGCCATTAGGCCTATGGCGACCGCCATTTTCCTTAGGCATGAGCTATTTGCTCTGGCTTGGCAGAAAGCAGTTCTGTCGGCATATTTTTGATGTTTTTCTTGTTTTTACTTACACACGATAAAATGCTACATAAAAGAAAGCTTAAACAGGCTTTAGAAAGCTAAAAACAAAAAGTACGTAAAGAAAAGAAAATTTGCATTAAACGAAACTGAAGTGCGTTACAAGTATGCGTCAGCATTCCGATGGTAAATAGTGGAATGAAAAATTAGCAGTACATACATTGTGGGAATGGGAAACACATTACAGAGAAACAAACTATCCTAAGAAAAACAGGGAAAAAGTTGCGTCTGGCAGTCATCTGTGGTGTCGGGCAGTGGAATAGACGATCTGAAACAAGTGGTCCAACTCCTCATGGACAACATCCATAAGTCTAATGAAGTCGATTCTGAGGGACGAAATCTCGTTCCGAACGAAATCTAATTCGGATTGGAGGCAGTTAGTAGTTGCAGCTACATTGACAGTTGGATCAGCAGGATTAATCTCAGAACTATGAGTGGCAGAGGCATACATAATAGTGTCATGGTTCTCGTAAGCTTGAGTAGAGTCAGGTGGAGTCAGAAACTCATCGGGGACCTCCAAGTCATAGAGCCAGTTATTCTTGTTGTGCACACAAGTTTTCTCATGGTTGGGCAGGGTAAAATTATGGACTACAACATTATTAATAAGCAGCTCAAATTCAACAGGACCAAGATTTGCAATCATTTTCCGATTGAAATAAAAGTTAATGTCCATTAAACGGACGCCACCGAAAGAAAAAGAATGATTCAAATGATATCTCATTCAAATTGCATCAGCAATCATTGTTACCAACCCGCCTATTAAGATCGGCTCAATAGAATCATGAGCAAGACGACTAAAATTTGCAAGCAGGACCAGGGCAACATTGACAAGTTTTCCTTGGGATGCGCAAAGCATGATGTACAGCTCATCCCTAGACACAAAGGTGATGTTCTCTTCCTTGCCAAAGAAAGTGTGAGCAATGATCTTATGAAAATATTGCCATCCTGGGTTATGGATGTTCTCAGAGAACGTATCATCGGGTTCAGCATTCCTGTTCCCAGTTAAGGTACCCCAGAATTGTCGGAGATCAAAACTAGTAAAGGCATTCACAGGGGTTTTGGTTACAGCATCGGGCTCGTTAAGAAAACCCAACAAGTCAGCAAATTTGTGATGAGTGAACCTATACTTGTTTCTAAATAACCTGAAGGTAGCCAGTCCACGGCCAAAACCGAAACCACGGTTGGGGTAGAAAAAAAGAGAGTTGAGGAACTCTATAGTTAGGTTATGGTAGGTGCTGGACTTCTTTTCTAATGCAAAGCGAGACCAACCTATTTGGCTCATAAGGTAAACAATGTTGTCCTGGATGCTAAGTGTTTGCATAGCATAGTTGTTAGGGTAGATGGACAGGCCAAAATCTCTTTGAGACAAAGCCTCAAATCGACGTCTCTGGACATCATTCCTGAAGGTGACAGTATGGTTCTTGAATGTTTGCATGGTCTCAGGTCAAAGGTATCCTAGAGAGGGTTATTCTTGAGATTAAAAGAAAATAATACACTATTAGGGAAATAATATTACTATTGGTTAGTATAATTAAGATATAGATACTAATAATAAAGTAATAATAGCGACAACATTGGAATGCATAAGACGTATATTCTACACTAATCATGCATACAATGTCCTAAAACTAAGAACAATAAAAAGAAAACAAAAACTAAAGATCGTGGTTTAGCTCCCACAGAGCGCTTTGTTTAATGTCGGAAGCTCGACATTAGATCTGTAAAAGGTTTCCTTAGTCAAGAAGAGCTGGAGGCTCTTCGAACTTGCAGTATGTCTAGAATTCCTTGTTTTCCACTGAGTGGTATTGCTTGAGTATTTGGCCGTTAACGATGAACGTCTCATTAGACTTTCCTTTAATTTCAACTGCTCCAGTCTGTAGGACTTTTGTAACTTCAAAAGGACTGGACCACCTAGAATGCAGTTTTCCAAGAAAAAGTTTAAGTCTAGAGTTAAATAGAAGAACTATATCTCCTTCATTAAACTCCTTCTTCGCTATCTTCTTATCATGCCATTTCTTGGCTCTTTCTTTATAAATTTGGGAATTTTCATATGCGTCTGGTCTTAGTTCCTCTAGTTCATGGATATTCAAAGTTCTTTTCTCGTCGGCTCCCTTGTAGTTCATATTCAAGGTCTTAGTGGCCCAATAAGTTGCGTGCTCAAGTTTCATGGGTAGATGGCATGTTTTTACATAAACCAGTTTGTATGGTATGGTTCCTAAAGGGTTCTTGTAAGCTGTTATGTAAGCCCACAGAGCTTCATGAAGTTTTGTAGACTAATCTTTCCTAGAGATCGCGACTATTTTTTCTAAAATTTGCTTGATCTCCCTATTTGATATCTCCACTTGTCCACTTGTTTGAGGGTGGTAGGGTGTCTCTACTTGGTGTCTTAATCTATATTTAAGAAATAGCTTCCTGAAGACATTTGAAATGAAATGGGAATCGCCATCACTAATTGTCGCTACTAGAAAAACGCAACGACGAAGAGGCAAAATGAAAAGACAGAAGAGTCGCCATCGAGCTTTATTTATCCCAAAAGGGGAAGGGAAAACATCGAGAAAACCCCAGGAAAGAAGCAAATAAGATGGTCTCGCAACCAAGAGAAAGGGTTCGGAAGCCGGTTATGTGAAAGGAAGGTATTAGCACCCCTTGCATCCATCGTACTCGATGGGAACCATTTGTTTGTCTATGTGTGATGATATTTGCTAAAGGTATTGCTATAGAGAGTGTTCCGAGAGATAAAAAAGAAGGGCTAGAAGTTGGGAAAAGAGAGATAAATAGGGAAAAGAGAAGAGACTCGATAGGACTTCATGGTCCTAGACCTACGTATTCTTAACAGATATGAGAAAGTCAGAGTCAACGTAGTTCGGCGTTACCTGTGGAGTCTTAGGCGTTACCTGTTTGCAGTAGAACGGACATAACATGTCCTTCTCGGGGAAAAGGTGGAAAAGAAAGAAGAGTGCACGCTAGGATCATCGCAATCCTATGCCTAAGTATTCTAAACATGCATGAGATATCAGAGCGGCCGTAGTTCGACCTATGGTTAACTGGTGTCTTTGTGGATGATGCTAACGTGCACATTCTAGCAGTTAAATGTATTGCTGCTCGCTTGTGGAGTCTTAGGCGTTACCTGTTTGCGGTAGAACGAACATAGCATGTCCTTTTTGAAAAGATTAATTTTCACCATTCGAGGCAAGATGTCACATTTGATTTGTGGGTGTTGTTTTTAGGGTCGAAATAGGTCCTCGGATAGTAACCCCTTGCGGGTAGTACCCAATTCTTTATATCAAAGTTTTGTTATGAAAAGGTGTGGCGAATACAGTCGCGTCTTCATATTAAAAGACGAGTATCGAGACCACACACTCTACAGTGAGTATCCTGACACTCGGAGAGGAAGAAGTCTGCACTCAATCCTCTCCCTTTAATCCAATACAAAGAGAACTTCATTCTCTTATTAAAAGTGTTTTTGATCTTGAATGGTAAGTGCTTTACAACAGAGAACCCTAAAGGTAATGTCAAGCACTCGGGATAGGAGAAGGCCTACGCCTAACCACTCCACGACCATTCAAGTTTTATTTAGGAAAAGAGTTTGAAAATGCACTTGGTATGAGACCAAGGTTCTTTAGGAGAAAAGAAATGTAAAAGAAGAAGATGGTGAATTGGTTTGAAAGTTGGTTGAGAAAATTCGCTTGACGTTGGATCAAGGGTTTGACTTGTACTTGCCTGCAAAAGCGTGGTAGAAGTGACTTTGAAAATAGCTCGATGACGGATCGAGAATTAGTTTAAAACCGGATATTCTAGTCCCTGGGGGTGCTCCTAGAAGATAAGTTGCAGACAAAGAAATACGAAATTCGTACATCGGAAATGGGAGAGGGGTACATGCAAATTACATGGGATTGCACGAAATAAAAAGGTCTCATTGCCAGGTAGCCCAAGAGAAAGTCGTGTGTGCGCAATGTGTCCTAAGCTATGCCTTGAGCGAAAGTCGGGCACAACTCCATGCTAGGTGACCGGTAAATTAGCAAGTGTACTAATTATACCGATGTAGTAATAGTTGGGGTTTTCCCAGTATCGATCTCTAAGGACTGCGTGTAAATTTTTAGGTACAAATGTTATTTCAATCAAACAAAATAACCTTGGGGTTTTGTTTGGGGTTTTTTAACAGGAAAAAAACTGAATGATAAAATTATACTACGATTAATCTCCCAGAAGTCTTTCGGATGGAGGTTGATCTCCGTTCATGATGAATGTTTCGGGCTTTGTATCGGTACCCGAATCTGTATGCTCGGAATGAATTACAACTTCTTCTTCGTTCTCTGAAATTTATGTTCTTGAGTTTGAAGCTGTCAGTGTTTCAAGCCTAGCTATTCTACGTCTGGAGTGCAACATCTTTTAGGTTCTGACTCAAAAGAAAATAAAGTTGAGGTCTTACCTCGCATACACAGGTTAGCAAATTATTAGTACTAACAAAAATATAATCAGAAAAATAACTTAAAATTTTAGTCACAGAGTGACAAAATTCTAATTGAACTAACAAGGCACTTAAAAATTTGGGCAGTCCTCGGCAACAGCGCCAAAAACTTGACCGGTAAAGATGTTATTTCAATAAAAAAAATAACCTTGGGGTTTTGTTTAGGGTTTTTTAACAGGAAAAAAAACTGAATGATAAAATTATACTACAATTAAGAGAAACATGCTAGGGGAAGTGTATGGATTGCTTAGTACGAACCTTGGAGTAAATCAATGAGACATGTCACAAAACCTTAATTTTTATTGCACCTCAAAAGTGTTTTTCTTAAATTCCTTACTGAAAAACCTTTAATATTCTTCCTTGACCCTAATTCCTTAGCAGTCAAAGAAAGACATCAAGCAATAGTTCTGACAAAGGGTTTTTACAATCATTACAGAATATCCCTATTCCTAGGCAATATTCACCGTAATGTGTTATACAAAATAATCGACCGGTTTTTTAGGCCAAATCCCTAATCATAAATCGTTCCCAATTTATACGATCTTTAGAAGTTTAAACAAATTGCATAACAAAAATATTAGGGAATGAAACAAAATCTCATTAAGAAATGCAACATAGGTTCATTACAACACAATTCAAGGACACCCCCTAGCAATGGGGTTTTAGCTATTCATACTATACAACAAAAACAACAGAGAAAATAGAAACATTACAATACTTGCGGAATAAAGTTGATCTTCAATTTCTTCCGATTATGAAAATCTCCTTGTCTTCCCAATTCTCCAGAGCTTCCTACTTTCAGTTGTAATTTTCTCATCCGATCAAAAGTCCCTCCTCTCTTTCCAAAACACGTCTTAATTAGTCTCAGGTCCAACCCAACAATAGCAAAATACCCAGAATACGCTCAGGGATCACAAATGCCCAAAATGCAAGAAAAATAGAAGATGAAGCGTTTTAGCCAACACGGGCGGCCGTGTTGGCTCCCTGTTATATTGCATGAACATTATTTTAGCTCCAGGTGTGCTGACACGGGCGACCGTGTCAGCTCCCTAGTTTCATCCTATTTTGCAACTTCTAAGCACTTCCTGACACGGGTCGTGTCAGGTGACACAGGTGGCCATGTCAGGTGACACGGGTGGCCGTGTCAGATGACACGGGTGGCCGTGTTAGGTGACTGGTTCACTTCGAAACTCTTCCAAATTCTTGCTGTTTTACCCTGTTTTTGCTCCGGTTCTTCTCTATTGCTTATTCGAACCTATAAACAGTGAAAATACTAAACCAACGCGTAAAATGCAATAAAAACAAATAACATGCGACGAAACAATAAAAATGATCAACTAAAACTAATGGTAAAATAACGTATAAAAACCAATGATCACTAGGGTTCTTGAATATGTCGAAAGATCTGTCATTCGGACAAACAAACAACAGTCCACAAATTTAGGATCACTAGAGCCTTCGTTTCTTTCACCTGCGTGTTTCCTTCATGCGTCATCTTCAAGGACTCAAACATGTCATGCGCAGTATCTCTATTAGTGATTTTCTCATATTCAATATGAGATATAGCGTTCAGCAGATTTGTCCTTGCCTTGTGGTGATTCCTCAAGTCTTTCTTTTGTTGATCAGTCATTGATTTTCTATCAATCTTTTTACCTTCACCATTAGTGGGGTGAATGTATCCATCAATGACTATATCTCAGAGATCAGCATCATAGCCAAGAAAGAAGCTTTCGATTCTGTCCTTCAAGTAATCAAAATTTTCTCCATGAAACATAGGAGGCTTTGTGTTGATTCTGTCTTTCTCTTCATATTTGTGGTTTAACCCAGCGTTAGCATTGTTTGAAGATTCAGCCATAGTAAATCAAAGAGTTTTCCAACCGGATCTTTTCTCTGTCACTGTTAAGTGATAACACTCAGAACCTTGCTCTGATGCCAACTGAAGGTAGGAAAAAACTGAGAAGGGGGGTTGAATAAGGGTTTTCAAAAACAAATAGGGCAATAAAAAGAACAGGTATTTTTATACTGGTTCGTTTGAACTCAAACTACTCCAGCCCACCCAGCCAAGGTGATTTCGCCTCTTTCAAACGAGGACTTAATCCAATAATCAAAAACTGATTACAATCTTTTCACTAAGACAAACTTGTCTTAGTCTTCTCAAGAATAATGACCACAACTTGGTCTCTCAAGGATCTTTTACAAAGTAATAGAATAAAGTATGTGTAAGTGCTTCCTAGAAAAGCTTTTTCACAACAGTGATTTAACACAAATGAAGATCAAATGAAACTTTCTATAAAGTGTGAAAAATATTTGTTGTAGAATGATGTTCTTGTATATTGTTATTGAAAACTTGTTTAAATACTTCACACCCATTTCTCAAATAGCGTGCACATACAAAAAAGAGGAATGTTCAGAGATATCCTTTTTGTTCTGAAAACCTGTCCCATACACAAAAGAGGAATAGTGTCGTTGGATGTAGACAATGAGTTTGGCAACAGATCTTTCTTGATCAGCATCTTTTTAAATGAACGAATATGGAAATATTTCATGCATCAGATCTTCTGATGATGTTCCATTTTCTTCTTATCAGAGTAACTCTCTTCCAGAGTTCTGATGATGTTCCATTTTCTTCTTATCAGAGTAACTCACTTCCAGAGTTCTGACGATGTTCTATTTTCTTCTTATCATAGTAACTCACTTCCAGAGTTGTGCAGCTTAGTGCTAGCGTGATTGTTTTAACAAACTGTTCATTCAGAGGAGCGCTTTAGATCAGAGCAGATCTTCGCTCTTACGTGTTATCCGTGTTATCCAAATGTATTACTTTGTTACTATCGTTTCAGAGCCTTACTTGTTTTGATTCTCAGAGCCTCTGCAGTTGCAGCGTTGAGTTTAGTACGCTCAAAGTTTTTCTGAATCTTTGCTTTATACTCTATGCTCAGAGTCTTCTGCGTCTTGTAGCTTAACGTACAGAGGAATATTCCGTTCAGAGGAATATTTATTATGTTATCTGAAACAAAAACACTTGAATAAAATTAGAGTATATATTTTCTCCATACAAAATTTCATTATTGTTATCAACAAACATTGAGATATATTAAGAACCATTATGTGTTCTAACAATTTCCCCCTTTTTGATGATGACAAAAACTATACGAAATTTTATTCAAAATTAATATATATATCTCCCCCTGAAATGAATACTACAAGAAAATTTAAAACTTCCCTTTCAGCACTTGTATCCTTTCCGGAGCCAGAGCAAGCTTGTGGACTATCTCAGACCTTGTTCAGAGTTACTTCTATGTCAGATGAGTAACTATAACTCTGAAACACTGAATTCATGATTAGTTATTTTTTAACATGTGTGAGTTTCCATTCAGTATCTGTTTATGTGAACGATTCAAAATTTCCATTTTCTCCCCCTTTTTGTCATATCAAAAAGTGATTTTAGAAAATTATTTAAGACAAAAAAAAACTTCTGAGCAAGAAAAATAGAAAAAATATAAGATATAATAAGATGTAAAGAAAATAGTCACAGATGCATTTAGAGACTCAAAAAAGAAATAAAACAGGAAAATTCACAGATGAGCACAAACTAACAAACAATTAAGTTAAACGAGAAGTTAAAAGCTTAAGAAGCTCCGTCATCTCAGAAGTTGAAGCTTCTTGTTTGGCCATCCATGTCTTTATTTCAGTAGTAGATTCTTCTTGTTTGACCATGCACTCCTGAATCTCTTCCGTAGTTTTCTCTTGCTTGATCATCCAAGATTTTATCTCACTGTTAGTAGCCTCTTGCTAAGCAAATATGTTTTGCACATCTTCATTTTCTTTCCTCAAATCTGTTGAATTCTGAACAACTAATGAAGAAGATGCATTCCCTAATTTCAGAGCAGAGGGTTGACCAGAGTTAGGAATGTCTTCATCAACAAGAGCCTCTGAGGTACCTTCTTCAGCATGAGTACCTTCAGCAACCTGAAGTGTAGCAGATTTCTCAGATGAGGAACACACAACCTCTGCAGGTGTGTTTTCCAGACAAAGAATAGGAGTTCTTCTAACACTGAGTTGAGCAAGTCTCATAGCTTTAGAAACTCTCTCTTGCGCATCTGCAGAGCAAGCATCCTGAAGATTCATAGTCACATAAGTGAATATCTTCCTGAAGGCAGACTAGATCTCTTCAGAGTCACGAGAATTTGTGCTACTGAGGCACTTCTCCCTTACAGCAGAAAACCACATCTGCATCTCCATTTCAAAACTAGATAATAGATTACCAATATTTGGTCTGGGTTTCGGCTTAAGGTAGGCCGCGAAGAAGGATGTCCTAAGGGCATCAAATAGTGAAGGTTTAAAAGACGATGAAGGTTTATCTGGAGAATCAGAGGGAATAGGAGTGGGAGAAGAAAACTCAAGAGGGTGGTTTGGGGAGTTATGTGGAGGGGATGTAGCATCTGATTGGTCAAAGGAGGAGTCATATGTGATAAAAGGTTCAGATGTGATAATAGGTTCAGTTGTGATAATAGGTTCAGATGTAATAATAGGTTCAGATGTGATAATAGGTTCAAATGTGATAAAAGGTTCAGATGTGATAATAGGTTCAGATGAGATAATAGGTTCAGATGTGATAAAAGGTTCAGATGTGATAATAGGTTCAGTTGTGATAATAAGTTCAGATGTGATAATAGGTTCAGATGAGAGAGGGGGTTGAGAAGTTGGTTCTTCTGTTACAGTTTCCAAAACAGGAGATAAAATAGCAGAGGGATTACCTGATTGCTTGGAAGATCCTTCTTTAGAAGCCTTCCTCTTAGAACGCTTAGAATGTTTCTCTGAGGGATCTTCTTTAGAGACCTTGCTCTTCTTACGTTTTTTCCTCATAATCAGCTCTGGAGCAGGTTGAGAAGCATGTAGTAGCAGATAAGCTGGCATAGGAGTGCCATCTTCCATACAGGAAGCAATGTAAGCGAGGAGAGCTTCCTTTGGCTCCTGCGCAATGAAGAATGGAAAATCTTCCACTGGTACCCTCCTTTTGCGCACAACATCGGAATTAATCTGAACTGGATCATATCGAAGTTTTTCTACCAACTTCATTCTCTGAAGACTCTTGCCATCCAGAGGCTTCCCAAGAATAGGAACTAATTCATCTGTCTGACCAACATCTTTCAGATAAGATACCAGACCATTTTCAACGAGGATATCAGAAATTAACCTTCCCATGGGAATCCAATCTCTGATTTTTTGGTGTTTGGTGCGAATGATTTCTCTGGACATCTTGACGTGACTCCAAATATGAACAAACAACAGGTATGGAAGATCCACCTTGATATTATTCCCTAGACAATACAAAATATACAGTTGATCTGTATTAATGTAATTTGGAGAATTTGAAGCCTTGCGATGATGGATACAACCCAAAAATATCTTGGCCCAAATCTTGTATTGGGTCTTCAGATCCTTTATTTTGTTGGATGGAAGCCCAGAGATAAACACCTCGTTGTACACTTCATTCATATTCACGCGTCCCACTGAGGTATTCACAATACCCTCTTCTTCATAGCCAATAAGTTGGCGAATCATTTCCTCAGTGATGACGATAGTTTTACCCAAAACGGATGAAGAAACAAATTTAGGGTAAACTTGGGCATGAATCTAGAATTCCTTTACCAGTTGGGGAAAAACTGGACCAAACAATCGATCAAAGTATTTTACCCATCCTTGATAGTTAACCGTTGAACGAAGATCAAACCCATTTTTCGCCATACAGTCAAAATCAACCATAAACTCACAGAGTACCTCTAGTTTGTTCACTGGTGTGAGAAGTGTGCGTTTTGGTTCTTTGTACGCTTCATTACCCATTTTCAATGAAGACGACCCAACCATTGTAGAAACTAAGTGTTGATGTGATGAAGATGAGGTAGCCATTGAATAAGAACTTTTGAGATGACTGGAGATTCTTTTAATTTTTGGTTTGAAAAGGAAGCAATGAAGAAGAGAAAAATGCATCAGGTGTGTGAGATGATGAAGGTGTGAAATGTGTTACGGCGTGGAATATGTGTTAGGGTATAAAGAGAAACATAAATGAAATAAAAAAATGATTTAACGCATTAAATGTGATTTGACAAAGTGGGGGGAAAAAGAGAATTTCAATGATTCAAACAGTACCTGAAACGGCACCTCAACTTTGTATACACTCAATCGTTTTTAAAATGCAGATTAGAAGTGACACGTGTTTGATGTAGTGTGCCTCTGAAGCTCTTTTAGGAAATCAATCGTAACTAACGCTCAGATCCTCTGAAGCTTGTTAACACAGATTTTCACAAAAATAAAGTAACCTAAAAAATTTCAGATGCAATACTTTAGAGTATAGACACACTTTTCATCTGAATAAATTTAATTATGAATAAATATTTTACTCTGGACAAAAGTCCATACTAATATTTTTCAGAATAAATTTAAATCTATCTTCAGAGAGGGGTTTGGTAAAAATATCAGCCCATTTATGGTATGTATCAACAAAATTTAAACTTAATATCTCTTTCTGAGTATAGACTCTGATGAAGTGGTGTTTAATCTCTATATGTTTTTCCTTTGAATGTAAAATTGGATATTTAGAAAGACAAATTGCAGAAGTATTGTCACAGATGATAGGAATATTACTCTCATGTATTTGGTAGTCCTCTAGCTGACTCTTCATCCATATCATCTGGGTACTGCAACCAGCAGCAGCAATATATTTTGCCTCTGTAGTTGAGAGTGCTATAGTGGGTTGCTTCTTGCTGTACCACGAGATTAGATTGCCTCCCAGAAACTGACAGCTTCCAGAGGTGCTTTTGCGTTCAACTCTATCTCCAGCAAAATCAGCGTCGCAGAAGCCTACTAATTTATATTCGTCAGATCTTCTGTAACACAGACCCATGTTAGTTGTACCTTTTAGATACCTCAGAATTCTCTTAACAATAGTTAAGTGAGATTCTCTAGGATCTGATTGGAACCTAACACATAAACATAAACTGAAGAGAATGTCAGGCCTAGAGGCAGTCAAATACAGAAGAGAGCCAATCATACCTCTGTACATCTTCTGATCTACCTTTTTACTTACCTCTTCTTCTCCTAGAGTGAAGTTGGATGCATGGGAGTCTTAGATAGCTTACTCTCTATCAGATTAAACTTCTTCAGAAGCTCCTTCACATACTTCGTCTAATGTATGTAGGTGACTTTTAGAGTCTTATTAACTTGAATGCCCAGAAAGAATCTTAGCTCTCCCATCATGCTCATTTCAAACTCTGCCTGCATAGACTTAGCAAACTCTTATCCAAGTGAAATATTTGTGGTTCCAAAAATAATATCATCAACATAAATCTGACAGATTTAAATATTTTTCTTAATTGATTTATGAAAAAGAGTGGTATAAACCTTTCCTTTGATAAAATTATTTTCCAAAAGAAAATTACCCAGCCTTTCATACCAAGCTCTGGGAGCTTGTTTTAGGCCATAGAGTGATTTCTTTAATTTAAAAACGTGCTCTGGAAATCTTTCATTTTCAAATCCAAGAGGTTGATGAACATATACTTCTTCTTCTATTAAACCATTTAAGAAAGCACTTTTAACATCCATCTGATACAGAGTGATGTCATTCTGTGCAGCAAAAGAAATTAGCAAGCGTATAGATTCTAACCTTGCCACAAGAGCATATGTCTCTATGTAGTCAATACCTTATTGCTGACTGTAGCCTTGAGCAACAAGTCTAACTTTATTTCTGATGACTTCTCCTTGCTCATTTAACTTGTTTCTGTAGACCCATTTTGTTCCAATAATGTTGAATCCTCTTGGTCTTGGAACCAGACCCCAGACATCATTTCTTGTGAGTTGATTCAGCTCCTCTTGCATAGCAAGTATCTAATTGTTGTCTTGCAGAGATTCATCCACAGAGGTAGGTTCAATAATTGACACCAGACTAAAAAATGATATCCCAGAGGATTTGAGGAAGGATCCTGTTCTTATGGGATCATCCTTCTTTCCAATAATCATCTCCTCTGGATGAGAAGATTTGATTCTGGAGGATCCTTTCAGAGTTGGTTCTTCAGAAATAGTTAAGTTGTCCAAATGAGCAGCTAATGGAGTGACATCTGGAGTTACTTCTGGTTCTTTTGCTTGAACTTTGTTTGCCTCTGATTCTCCAGAGTCTGTGAGAAGAACTTCTCGATCTGCAGAAATTTCAGACTGCTTTGGCTTTTGATTGCCAAGCTTATCACCAAATCTGACAGGAATTGATTCTTCCACAATCTGTGTTTCAGTATTGTATACTCTGTAGCCTTTTGAGAGTTCAGAATATCCAAGCATAAAACACGTTTGTGCTTTAGAGTCAAATTTGTTCATATTATCTTTAGTGTTCAGAATAAAACAAATACATCCAAAAGGATGGAAATATGAAATGTTGGGCTTTCTATTCCTCCACAAATCATAAGGAGTCTTCTCCAGAAGAGGTCTTACAGAGGCTCTGTTCTGAATATAGCACGCTATATTTATTGCTTCTGCCCAAAAATGTTTAGCCATATTTGCCTCATTGATCATGGTTCTGGACATTTCTTGCAATGTTCTATTCTGTCGTTCTACAACTCCATTTTGTTGAGGAGTTCTAGGACAAGAGAAATCATGTGCAATGCCATTTTCTTTAAAATATTTTTCAAAAGATTTATTTTCAAATTCACCACCATGATCACTTCTGACTTTGACAATATTAAATTTCTTTTCATTTTTGACTTGATTGCAGAAATAAAAAAAATACAGAGTGAGACTCATCCTTGTGCTTTAGGAATTTTACCCATGTCCATCTGCTGTAGTCATCAACAATGACAAACCCATACTTCTTGCCTCTGATGGATGCAATTTTCACTAGTCTAAACAGATCAATGTGCAGAAGCTATAATGGTCTAGAAGTAGAAACAACATTCTTTGGTTTGAAAGTGGATTTTGAAAATTTGCCTTTCTGACATGCTTCGCAAAAAGCATCTGAGTTGAACTTCAACTTCGGAAGTCCTCTGACCAGATTGATCTTGTTAATCTGAGATATACGTCTCATGCTAACATGTCCCAATTGTCGTACCTCGAAAAATATGATCCTCGCGATGGACGCGGAAAAAACGTTCGAAACAGAGTCGCCACCGAACTTTATTTATTCCAAGGCAGGAATAGGAAAATATCGATAAAACCTTTAAAAAGATAAGAACATGGTCATCGCAACCAATATTCTAGGTCCGGGAGTCGATTACATAGAGGGAAGGTATTAGCACCCTCTAAGTCCGTTGTACTCAACGGGAACCTCTTGATTCAATTCAAGAGTAAAGTTAACTAAGTTTTTAGTTTTCTTCTAAGGATTCTCCTGTAGGGGAAATGGATGGTTTTAAGATAGGGTGCTTGCCAAGGATTGGGGCCCTTGTGCCTACGTATCTTCACTTGTAAGAAGTGGAAAATCAGAGCATTCGTAGTTCGTGGGACTACGGGAAAAAGAGGGGATTGTGCTCGCTAGGATCATCGCAATCCTATGCCTACGTATTCTCAACGGATGTGAGAAATCAGAGCAGCCGTAGTTCGGCTAACTACGGTATAAGGTTTAGATTTGGGAACGAACGAGTGTTTAGGTCGCATTCTAACTGCTAAAGTTGGCTTGTCTTCTCACTAGGGGAGGCTAAAACACTAGTTTGTTATGCGCGAAAGAATGGGCTAAACAATGTTCTTTGGAACAGGTATGTTTGAGTTGGAAATCGCACGAGGGCGAAGAATTTAGTGTTTGAAAAGTTCAATCGCACGAGGGCGAGAAAAGAGTTGGAATGGTTGAATATTTTAAGGGAGAATGACGACTATTCGTAAAGCGAGACGCCAGCCTCGTAACCAATTAGTCGGGATATCATTGGAATGCTAGATCCAAACGATACCTTTTTCATTCAATTTTGAAAGTTGTGTTTGATGGACGACTTAGACGCGAAAGAGTTTGAATTGAAGGGGATTTATATTCAATCACACGAGGGTGAGAAACGAGGTTAAACGGGTTGTATGTTTAGGAGGAATGACAACTATTCGATAAGCGAGACGTCGGCCTCGAAACCAACTAGTCGGGATATTGTTGGAATGCTAGATCCCAACGACATCTTTTTATTCCATTAATTATGAAATATGTTTGTTGGACAGTGAAAGTACTTATCCAAATAATTAGAAGAGGTGTCTTAAGAACGAAAGTTCGAATGACACGCTAACCAAAGCGTACATCTCAATAGTTGTCACTCTCGAATTCAAGGAATGCACGACTCCAAGAACTCGATACTTTCGTATTTTAATTAAGAAAAATGGTTTGAATAAGTTTGCGTAGGTGGGTTAAACAGGGTAGGCATGTTATTTGAATTAGGGTTCACCTATTTTGAAAGGTTTAAACAAGGTTGGGTATTTTTAGCGATGAAAGACGAAACGACCACAACTCAAGGCGTGCACCTCGAGAGCGGTTGCTTAAGGACCCAAGGAGTGCTAGACTCCAAGGATCCACCACTTTCATATAAATTCAAAAAATTTTTTTACTTATTCTAATAAAATATTTTGAACTTAATAAAGAAATAAATTTGATAAAATTTTAAATAGAATCTAAATAAATCAAATTGTAAAGTAAATATCAATTATCATAATAAAAAAAATGTAAAATTAATAATATCACTAATAATATATTTTAATAAGATCACTAATAATATTAATAATCTAAACGTAACTGGTTCTAAAATAAGACTCTATGAGATTGGGCTTTCAAAAGGCCCATATATGGTTAACCCTAATATGGGAAAGGGTTAATAAATTCAAAATGAAGGCAGCCGCCCCTCCCTTCTATCGTTGGCCACGTTTGTAAAAAGATATTAAGTGAATGAAATGAATATACAAAAGATCCCTTCATATCATCTTGAAAAGGCACGACAATAAAAGCAGGCGGCGTAATGAGGTGTTATCCTATGATTCTGCTGGGTAATCATAACCCAACTTGGTCATTGGAGACCCATTAAAAATCACCGAAAAAAAAACTAAATAGCAATTCAAACCCTTCCAAACGCGTCTCTCATTTATCATTTAGACCGTTCGTTTCTCAAAAACTACTACTAAACAATCTTTCTTCATTTCACAGTGTTATTCCCTCATAAATCTCATCACCTTCTTCCTCTTCTCACACTATGAAAACCCTTCTCCTACCTCACGAAACCCCCAAATCCGCCCTTCATCTAACGCTAACCCTAAATTTACTATTATCTCGACAACTGAGACAAGTTCCAACCTGAGATTAAGCTTAGCTTTGATAGTTCTAAAATTAACGCTTTAAACTAACAGAGGCAATCGATTAACTACACTAATCAAAACAAGCAATCGATATAATAGATGGAAAATGACAAGAGCGTGTATCATAGAGGTTTAGTAGCAGAATTTTGTTTCTCACTAACCTGAAGGTATGATTTCTGAGCACTCTTTTATCCACGTTTGTGCGTAGTTTCTTGCTTTCTCCTCCTTCATCGCTTTGTCTGTGGTTTGCTGGGAATGTTGTATCTTGATAGCACGTAAACGTGGTTAAGCTCACCTTACACAGAGCTATGATGTGGGCTCTGGGAAGATTTGAAAACAAAGAGCTTTAGGATGGGTTGAGGGTGGATTTTAGCAGAGTAACCTTAGGGTTTTTTTTCCTGTTTTTGCCAATGAATGGAGTTGTATTTATAGGGGATTTTAGGGTTTTCTGGTGTGTGTGAACTTAGGGATTTTTAGAGGAATATGCTCTCATTCGTGTGAATATGAGTTGTGCAATCCTTAAAACCTGTTAGAAGGAATTTTTGTTGAGATTTTGTGGGGACCAGGGGCAGTGACTCATTCTTTGTTCTTGTATGTAGTGTTTTTGCAAAATATATGATTTTCACTTAATTTTTACCACACGTAAAATGTACCATTTTTACTGCTATTGCTTTTGCTGATGTATGGTTTTTACTGCTATCAACTCGCTGACATGTGTTGCACCCCAAATTTTGACCCCTTAGATCCTCATCATCACTTTAGGATCATGTTCATTTGATTAACTAACCTTAAGTCATTTCAAGTTTATCTTTGTTAAGATGCAGATGAATTAGGGTTCCATACCGTCAAAATCGAGATTTCGGTGGTCTGATCATCAATATTTTGGATTTATTCAACTTCAAATAAGTCTCCAAATCAACAAGAATACAACATTGGATCAAGTATGGATTCAATTTGAGGTGGTCACCCAGAAATTGAGAACAGTGCAGTTCAAGACACCCGATTAGGGTTTTCCGATTAGGAAAAGTCAACTATAGTTTGACCTTTGGTTTAAAGAGTATTTCAATGGTGGGATTTTGATCCATTAAGCTCCTATGTCTTAGTAAAGTCCATTCAAAGAGTTTCAAGTCCTCAGGATGTCCGGATCATCGACAGTCGACTCGGTAGTCACCGATTGATCGAATGTTTGACCGAAAAGTCAACTCTTCAACAATAAGGAATTTGACTTCAAGGTGTGAATCAAAAATGTTCCTTATATCATATTACACCTCCCCATAAAATTTCATGACCATTGGATCAAGGATTAAGAAGTAATTGCAAAAATCGGGAATTAGGGTTTCGAAAGGGGCAAGACCATAACTCCTCAACCACACATCCAAATGAAGTGATTCAAAGCCCATTGAAAAGCTCTTGACAAATCCTAAAAAATCCTAAAAGTGGTCCATGATCAAAAAATGCATAGAATTGGAGTTATGACAAGATTCATTTTAGGAAGGTAAATAACTTAGAAAAATTCTAAGTAATTTAGCCTTTTTAAGTGGGTTTTTCAGCAAATTGGAGGGGTTTCTCAACCTAGTTCCATCAAGAATTTGGAAATTCCCAAAACATGAAAGTTATAGAGCTATTTAAGGGCTTTCTAAATTATGGTAGAACTCCTCAATAGCATGTGTGAGCAGGGAGTTATGCATTATGGAAGTTAGGGCTGTCAACACTTGAAACCACACTCCAACACTTCCCAAAAATCAGTTTTTCACAACTTGAGATCTCCTCAGCCCTTGGATCATGATTCAATACAATTATCAGATGTGTAGAGGAAAGGAAATGCAGAAAATGTAAGGTTTGGAGAGAGAGAGAGAGAGGTAGGTTGCAACTTGGCATTATTTTAATCAAATGTGTAAGAAGGAGAGAGAAACTTTTCAAGCCAAGACTGTGCAGCTGGCTCACCCTACCTTCATAGATCATCTCAGTCACTTCATGTCCATCTCCACTTGAGTTTTATGATCTCCTTTGAACTATGTAGCTGATAGGAGAAGATTTTGCAAGATTCACTTGAAAAATCTCATGAAAATCCCTCCAAAAGGGGTAAAAGACCAAGGCTTCCCTCACTCTTGTTTTGGCTATAAATAGAGGCCTCTTCCATGAGTTTACACACCAGAGCAATCTCCCAAACCCAGAGAAACAATAGCTCTAATTTCCTTAAGAATCTCAAATTTCAAAACCTCTGTTTTTCACCAAAAAGCTGTCTTGAGCAAAACTCTGCTCAAGATCAGTTCTACCATATCCAAGACCCTCAAAACCATCTACACAATCTCTAAACATTGTGTAGAAGGTGTCCATACATTAAAACCACTCAAAAATTGCATTTTCACAAAAGTCAACCTTCACACCTTAATAGTTTGACTTTCTTCCACTTTGAAAGCCAAATCCTCACTCAAAGCTTTTCCTACCATTCTAACACTCCTAACACCTCCTATACATCATTTATCAAGTGTCCAAGCCCTAAAAAACCAGCTAGAAATCACACAACTCCAACTGTCTTGAAAAGTGGATTGTTGCTTTAAGAGGAAGCAAGCATTATCTCTTTGCAAAGGAAGGAGGATCTCTGGGTTTCTAAGCTTTTTAGCTTGCTCAAGACTTGTCTACAAGAGGTATGTGACATTCAAACTCCTCATTAATCATACATTATCATGTTTTGTCATTTTGAGTTGATTTTGGTAAAAATGTAGTCTTGCTGCCCCACTTTAGTTCTTTGTCAAGAACTCTAGTTTCATGGTCATGTTACTTGCTTTCATTAATGTGTTCTGATTTGTAAATGATATGTGGATAATGTGTTACAAGATTGTGCTTTGATATCATGTATAGCCTACTTGTGAAGATTTTGGTCTATGTGGTAGTTTTAGGATTCCAACATTGAAATGTGGTGTATAACCCTAGAACTGTCAAACCTAGTTCATTAGTGAGATGTGGATAACTTGTAAGTTACTCATAGGATCCCCCTGCCTTTGATCATGTTTGGATCAATATGGCTCTTATGTTATTTTGGTGTCATATTGCTTATCACTACCATGAGTTGTGTATTGGTTTGCTTGTGCTTGCTATTTTTGTATCTCAAATCATTGGTCAATGTTTATGAAAGCTTACCTGCCTATTTGAATTGGTTGAGTGTGAGAACTTGAGGTTTTTCATTAGGGCCTGTCATGAAATCTTGTGTTTTTGCTCTCAAATGTGGTTTTACATACCATTTCTGGTTGGATCAGTTTGTTGCTTGATTTTAAAATTGTGGACTCATTTGTTTACCTATTTTGAGGGTGTGTGTGGTGCCTATGTGCTCAAAAACTTCTTAAATGTTCAAACTGACTTGTCATTGCTTCACCTACATTTCAAACCTCAATGATGCCAAACATGTACCACATTCTGTTTCAATTGAGCTCTACATGATTTATGTGCATGGAATCATTGTCCTATCTATTTGAAACTTGTGTGTGCTAGCAAAACTTCCAAACTGTCATTGAATGTACCTGCTGCATATTTAAGTTGTTGTTTCCATATGTCATGAGCTTCAAATGTGACATTTTGTTTGGTGTTATTTTAATCTACTTCTTGAGCACAATATCATTCCTTATCATATTTATAATGTGTGTGTGATATTTGTTTCCACTTAAACCTCACAATTTGAAAGACACCACCTACTGCTACATCAATTCACCAAAATTGTTTCACATTTCAACAATATACCAAAATTTTGTTCCAACTGCTATGAGCTTGATTTCAATGCATGACCACTTTCCTTATCATATTTATGATGTGTGCACATTGGTTAGTTGAGTTGTTCTGGCCTGTTTTCACAATTGCACTTCCAATTGCACTTATACACTAAATCTGCCACAACATACCAAAGTTTCTTTTCTGTTTTTATATGCATGATCTTTGAGTTGTAACTCATCCATATGCTTGATCCTAATGTGTGTAGATGATTAGTTTGATCCATGATTGCCTGCATTTGCATTTCACCCTCAAACTGCACTTTTAAGCTAGAATTTACCATGAATATGCCAATTTCTTGTTTACTTGCAATATGCCTAGTTGCTGAATTGTAACTCATTCCTTGATGCATTTATGATGTGTGTGTGTAATGTTTGTCAACATGAGGCCATTGATTCATAACTGGGCCAGTTTGTGCCATTTTGCTGCCAACTCTTTTGAAAACTACTGCACATACTTCACTTTTTTTTGGCTTGATTGGTTTTGGGTCAGTCCATATAACATTGGACCTCTAATAGAATTTGGAACTTGTATGTGCATGAATCAATCATGTGTTTTAATCAAGATGTCGAGACAGAACTATTGTCATGTGTTTTAATCAAGATGTCGAGACAGATGTCGTGACATCTTTGTCTGGTACAGCAGGAGCTGCTATTTTATATCTCTTGACAGAGGTGTTTTGGTTTGATGAGATCCTGTTGGATATACCTCATCAGTATGCGCAGGTCAAAGAGATTTATTAGGAACAAAATGAAGATTTAATTGGATTTCATAAAAAGGATCTTTGAGACTTTTTAGGAAACTATAAAATATTTGTTTCTACTGTTATGAAGAAGATTCTGCAGAAGATTTGAAGTTTGACTTAATTGGCAGGCATTTTGGTAATCCTATGTGTAATCACAAGATGCCTCATTTCTCTGTCATAACAGCCCTGCCTCATTATGTTTGATTTAAATGCAACTTGGTATCTATATTCTTGTTGTATGCATTTCATAACAACCTTAAGTGCTAGACTCATTTTTTATCATATTTAAGAATTGTATGTGGCATCCCTTGCATCTCAATCTACTCCAATTCAGTTTTGGCTTCAAATATTGCATTTATGAGTGTTTTAGCAGTTGATGGTTGAATTTCATTTCCGTAATGTTTATGAACATTTTTGAAGCATAGACACATTTCATATGATGTTTTGAAGGTGTAGATAAGGTCTGCTCATCCCATTTATGCTTGTTACTTGGTTTGGTCTCAACTTGCATCTTTCCCCATTTTTCACTTGGCATAGCTGAACAATTGTTTTTTGTGTTAATATCTAACATTGTGATGTTCATATGTGTGTTACTCATTGCATTTCCTATATGTTGGTTGAGACCTCATGATATTCATGTTAAATCTTCCCAGAGCTTGGTATGAGAGATTAAGCAATTTTCTTCTGGAGAAAAATTTCATCAGAGGCAAAGTGGACACAACTCTCTTTTGTAAAACATTTAAGAAAGATATATTAATTTGCCAAATATATGTGGATAATATTATATTTGGATCTACCAATGTTATGCTAGGAAAGGAGTTTGCTCAATGTATGCAGGCTGAATTTGAGATGAGCATGATGGGAGAATTGAGATTCTTTCTGGGAATTCAAGTCAACCAAACTCCAGATTGCACTTACATTCATCAAACCAAATATGTTAAAGAGCTTCTGAAGAAGTTTAACATGACTGATAGTAAGATGGCAAAAACTCCCATGCATCCAACAAGTACACTTGGTAAGGAAGAGGTAAGTAAGAAAGTAGATCAGAAACTCTACAAAGGTATGATAGGATCTCTTCTCTACTTGACTGCTTCTAGACTTGACATTTTGTTCAGTGTATGCTTGTGTGTAAGATTCCAATCAGATCCTAGAGAATCACACTTAATAGCTGTTAAGAGGATTCTAAGGTATCTGAAAGGTACTTCTAATGTGGGTTTGTGTTACAGAAAATCTGATGATTTCAAATTAGTTGGATTCTGTGATGCTGACTACGCTGGAGACAAAGTGGAAAGAAAAAGTACTTTTGGAAGTTGTCAATTTCTAGGAAGAAATTTAATCTCTTGGTACAGCAAGAAGCAACCTACAATTGTACTTTCAACTACAGAGGCAGAATATATTGCTGCTGCTGGGTGTAGCACGCAGATGCTCTAGATGAAAAGTCATCTAGAAGACTATCAGATATTTGAAAGTAATATTTCTATATTCTGTGATAATACTTCTGCTATATGTTTGTCTAAAAACCCTATTTTACACTCTAAGGCAAAACATATAGAAATTAAACATCACTTCATCAGAGACTATGTTAGAAGGGTATTATAAACTTAGCTTTTGTTGATACAGATCATCAGTGGGCTGATATTTTCACAAAACCCCTTGCTGAAGATAGGTTCAAATTTATTCTGAAAAATATTGGTATGGATTTTTGTCCAAAATGATATTTATCAGAAGCAAATTTCTTAGATGCAAAATGTTTAAAACTCTGAAGTATTTCATCTGTAATTTATTTCATTTCTTGATTTATTATTATTTGTGTGTATCTGAACTAACCAATCTTAGAGGATTTGAACGTTGGCTAACGTTTCATTTCTTAAGAGAATTCAAAAGCACATGCAAGGTGTTGCACCCCAAATTTTGACCCCTTATATTCTCATTATCATTTTAGGAGCATTATCATAAATTATCTAACCCTAACCTATCGCTTCCGCGAAAATAAGGTGCCGGCAAAACAGAAGAGTCGCCACCTTTCGTTATTTATCCCTCGAAGCGGGAAAGGAAACGATCAGAAAAACCTGACGAAAAAGGGTAAGACAAGGTCATCGCAACCATTGTCTGGGTTTGGGAGTCGGTTACGCAAGGGGAAGGTATTAGCACCCCTCACGTCCGTCGTACTCGACGGGATCCACGCTTGTTGTGTTTACTGGACGAGTTGGTTTATCTATCTACCTATCAAGGCTGGCTTAAACAGAAAAGAAAATGACTTGGCAAAGCGTCGCGCTTTATGCCTACGTATTCTCATCAGAGACTGAGAAATCAGAGTCAACGTAGTTCGACCAACGACGAGATACGGGAAAGGTAGCTCGCCAATACGTCAGTATTGTGCCTACGTACTCTCAACAGGTATGAGAGATCAGAGCTTATGTAGTTCGGGATAATACGGATTACGGGAGTTCAGATTCATTTGTTTTATCGAGTGGGGTTAAACAGCAGTTCCAGCAGTTAGGGCCAAAGCCTGTTTGCGGTGGCGCTGAAGTTTAACGACACTCTTTTCTTCAGAAAAGCTTTCCTTGAATTATGGGCCCACGGGACAAAAAGGTTTGAAGTTTGTTTTCTGTATTTTATGGAAGAAGTGTTTTTTATTGTGTTTGCAATTTCAATCGCACTAAAGACTATGACCTGAGAGTGAATGCGTCGCATGTCACCCAAAGGGTGCCATACTAAACATCCAGACTGTTGAAAAGAAACTCTCCAACAATCCTTTCTCAGATAGCTTAAGGCTCGTAACGTACGAAAGAAATCATTCATGATTACTGTATTTTAAGCTGTTTTGAGATGAGAAGAGAACAGGCTCAACCAAAGGGAGACTATCAAGTCCTACTATTGTCATGCCAAGGATTCATCCTATGGTTGAGGTTTGAAACAGGGAACTCCTAGAAGTTATCATGCATAGGTTTCATCCTAAAGTTCTATCATCACTTCCTTATCAAAGGAAATGAGAGTCCTAAGGGATCATGTCAATGATACACAAGAACAGATAAAGCATCAGCTTAAACAGTAAACAGATAAACGACTGTAAAATGCATGCAATGCAAGTGAGGGAGGAAATAGGTGTGGGGCAGCAGCCTCCACAAGCTCATCTCAACCTCAAGCCAGAATGAATAACAGTAATCATACTGAAGGGTAAAACATGCTATCAAGCAAAACAGTAAACTGCAATCATACAGAAGAAATAAAATCATGCTATCAAGCAAAATAAACCACATGGGCAAGGGAGCAGGGCTCTACCGAATACCCGCAAGCAAAGCCATACAGTAACAATACAAGCAGAGGGAGCAACTCAACCTCTAGTGCAATCATGCTTCTAGATTAAAGTCTAGATATGAACTTATTCTAATGCATCAAGCAAGTCAAACAAGGCACATTAATACAGAAAAGAAAACAGACAAGAAAGCAGATCAACTCCTCTCTCAACTCCAAGCTTCAGCTCTTCTAACAGCCATTTAGTCTTCAGACTTCCATCACTCTTGACAAATATCAATTTGCTTCTCTAGGTTTCAACCCTTCAACATAAGTTTCAACTTATTCTCTCTTCTCTACAAGCTTCAGCTCCTTAATCCATTCCACCTTCAGGCTTCACTCTTAACCACAAGTATCAACTTGATTCCTTCAGGGTCTCCAAGCTTCAAAGTAAGTATCAACTTATCCTTTGTTCTTCAAGCTTCAGCTCTTCAGTCAATCTCAATTGGATCTTCAAGTATCAACTTGCTCTTCTTGCTCTCCAAGCCTCAGCTGCAATGGCAATGCTCAGGGAATCATCCTCTTCCATACTCTTCAATGAAGTCTTCATCTTCACACTCAAGCCCAACATCTCTCAAGATACTCAAACCAGAAGAAATCACTTAACTGGATAAGCTAGGATATTAAACTGCTTATTGACCACCAAAGGTGACCTATAAGGGTTTAACATCAAAAGAATGGTTCCCTCAGAGGTTCTACTTCCTAGGTACAATCACTTATCCCTCTAAAGGAGGGAGGTGAATACCATGGAAGGACCTTGAATCATGGGGAAGAATGGAGGTGAAGTATACCATCCATGTTTAAGAAAGAAATTAACTAAGTCTAAGCTCTACTTAATTCCTAACCCTAAAACAACTTCCAAACAAACAAGTCTTCAAGCTCTCAAGCTCCTTCTTCAATCTTCAAGTCTTCCACTATGCTCCTCCATGCTCCTCAAAGCAAGACCAAGCCCACCAAGCCAAGCAAAAACCCACAAAGCAAGGCAAAACAAAATACAAGCCCACAAGGGCAACACAAACAACCATCAACTACAAAAATCAATTAAAGATAGTATACTATTATATTAAAATCTAATATAATTTCTAGGGTATCCTATATACCTACCCTTAATACCCTATATGTCCCAATATCTAACTTGACCTAGAAACCCAAAATTCTAGTGTTATTGTGGACCTATGTTAAGGATTGCCCTAAATCTACACAACCTAAAGTCATCTAATCAAAACTAATCAAAAATTTATCACAAAATTATGGAATAAATCCAGATGGGAGCTAAAGTCCTAATCTAACTATCCTAAAAAGAATGGCCTAAAAATTCAAAGGGAACTAGCTAAACAAAATTCTACAAATCTATGCATCAACATAAAATGAATTAAAAAGCTATTAAAATAGAAAATATACAAAAAATATTAAAAATGCATTAAATGCAAATGTTATTATTTTATAATTTTCTAGACGTCAATGTGAAATAGGAGAAAAAATCCCCATGCAAAAATCATCATTTTTCTATTTAATATGATTTTTCAAAGATCAAAATAAAATGGAGAAAAATAAAATAAAATATGAAATGTTTGGTGCAGATAGCAATGGTGTGCAGTTCAAATCATGGTTGGGCTTGAAACAAGGGTGCAAACAGCCAATGCGCTAGGCCCACTTTTTAATCAGAAAAAAAATAACAAAATTATAAAGAAAAAGAAAAAAACATGGTGCATTTAGTAAAGAAAATTAGTTCAATATCCAGATGGGCCAAGACTTGGGGTGTGTATAGCAATTGAGCCCAATACTCCAATTAATGAAACGCCTCGTTTCATTGTCTTCAGACTTCCCTCTTCAAATGTGAAATTAAATCTGGGCCACACGATCTGACCCTAGTCAATGAGTCCACTCTCCATCCAACGGCCATGGCATTGTCTTCGTCCTTCAGCCAGGGTTTGAAATGAAGAAGCCATGTAAACAGAGCTTCATAGTGAGTCTTCACCACAATCGTATCACCTCAATTCTCAACCAAAATCCATGGTTTAAAACCCTAATCTGTTCTAAATTCCATGCTGATTATGATCATCACCTTAGAATTCAAAGAATCATCCTCAATCTCTAAACCCGATCCAAGATCAAAACTATGCTCGAAATTCAACTATAACCATTCTTGAAATTAAAGTGATCAATCTCTTCCTCATGCTACACTGGTCAATTCTTGCTATCATACCACGATTATCTCTCAAGATTCAGCAAGTTATGGTGGTAAACAGAAATGGTGTCACTATCTTGAACTTCATCAAATGATCTCAAAGTTTCCAGAATCCATCCCCTACTTGTCTCTAACCATTCTAACCTAACAAATCTAACTAATTATGCTTAAATTAAGGTGTAGAAGAAAAGTTGCAAACCTATCAAATCTTGAATACAAGATAGGTCAAACCTTCACTTCAACCTCTCAAACTCTTCAGAATCACTCCTTGATTGATGTTAGTGCTTCTGTTTGCAAAAGATTTGATCCAAGAAGCTTGAATCTCCAAATCCGATTGTGCTTTGCAGCTCCCAAAATCCAAATGCTATCTCCTCAATCTCACACGATCTTGCCCTCAATTTGGTATGCACACATTCAGTATGATCAATGGAAAGTGTTAGGATTGAAAGAATCAATGGAAATGGTGTGGAAAGTAGAAATTGATTTCAACTTGAAATGGAAGAAATTGAAATGGCTATCTCACTCTCCTCTCTAATCTCTCACCAACCTTGCATCTAAGCAAGTTCTAATCACTATATAGGATGGTTCAGACCCATCCATAACTTTCTGCAATCATCCAATGAGAATTTGAGATTCTCATGTCATGAGTTTTTGATTTCAATCCATCTCATGTGCCATCTTGTGCTATGCCTCTTGCAGCACTTGTATCTCCTTTGAAAATCTCCTTAGATGAGATGCATGATGTGTTAGGATACTTTACTAGCTTGTGCATTGCCTTTCCTTGTGTTTTGCATATGTACCTTAATATGCAAGCAATCATTTTCCAAAGCAAGTCCATGATCTAGGCCTCAAATCAAAAATGTGGCTGAACCATTGTTTCTAAAATTTTTCTAGAGTCAAAATGACCTATTACATGCCATGGTTTGGATGTGTAGCTTGGAAATTTCAATTTCCAACTTTGACTTATTTAACTTATGCCTCCATTTTAGGTCATTTTTACCATTTTGAGCTATAAGCCTTTTCAACATCTCATGACCTCCTTACTAGCCTTAAAACATCATTTTAAGCAAGTTTGATGTTGAAGATTTTTCCATTTGAAGCTTGGAAATAGGAGTTATGGCCTTATGCTTGAAATGACCTGTGATCTCCAAATGACCAAAATGCCCTTGACTTGTCAAAGCCATAACTTGAGTTCTACAAATCCTATCAAGGACTTCTAGTACTCTATAGAAAGCTAAGAAGATAAGGAACAACATTAATGTTGACCAAAAGTCCATAGGAATCATCCTTCTTGGGAAAACGTTTGATGCAAGTTGGGTGACTTTCAAGGCCCTAGATTCACATACCTCAGATGACCTGTAACTTGTCAAAGTCATAACTTGAGATCTACAAATCCTATCAAGGACTTCTAGTACTCAAATTAAATCTAAGAACAAGCTCTACAACACTCATGTTGGGGGTAAGATGATATGACAATCACATCTTGAGCTAAACTGCCTTGAAGATAGGGGTCAAACTAGGGGATTTTACACTGTCAAGCCTTAGAAACCCTAGCTTGAAACTTCTCAAACTCTTCAATCATGATGAGTTGATCTTGGAATCATCCTTATAGCATCTCAATGCATCAACACATGATCACATGGCTCTTGGATTAGGTCTCAACCCTCTCCAAATCATCAGTTGACCTAGGGTTGACCCAGTCAAACCCTAATTACACCACTCATGGTTGAGGCTTCTTAATCTTGCACAATGACCTGTCTAGGCTTCATGATGGCTTCTAAGACATCTCATAAGCTCTCTCAAGGCTTCAAGTCCATCCTCATGGTTTCAGAATCATCTGAGGTCTTCCCACAACTCTCAAGTTAGGAGGCACACCCTCTTGGTTTCAACCAATCTCTCGGAGGATCTCTTAACTTCTCTGACAAAGATATCAACCCTTGAAAACTTGAATAACCTTCTTGGCTAGCTTCAAACTCTTGTATAGCTCTTAATTGGTAATCATACCTCTTGGTCTCCTGCACACATGTCAATGAAATGCAAGTGGTAATGCTAATGTGAATGAGATGCATCATAAGCTAGGTAAAGAAATGTTGGTCAAATTTTGGGGTGCAACAGCTGCCCCTATTCAAACGGCTTGGACCTGACTGGGTGAGAAGCGAACGACTCTCAAACAATCAAGGTACAAGACGGTTGAATACCGACAAACCCAAAAATTTGCCAACTTCACAAGTACACGGTACTCTGACGGGAACAAATCTTCGAAAACTGAAATATTAGCTGCACGACAACTAGCTGGGGAATTGGTCACACGGTAACTGGTGATATAGGGTCGATCATGCCGTCAGGCATCAGGATTCTCGGGACTCATCAGGTTAACAATCAAGTTAAATCGTGTCGTCGGGCATTCAAAGAAAACTTTTGGGCATCAGCCGGACTCCATCAGTAAGTCGGGAATAGAATTCTCGGTCAATCATGAGCCAATTGGGGATTTCCAAACTTCTTCCATCAGGCACTCCGCATCAGCTGAGAGAACTGCTTCGTTAACACGGTCGGACTTCAATCATCAAGTCTTCAGGGGAAGTTTCAACTTCGCTGTTCAGAAACCTGCTGGGGATGACGCATCTCCGCTGGGGATTCTGGAGAACTATCAAGTAACTCTGCTTCGGGGATCTAGGAATCATTCTGGACGAATCAACTCTGCTGAGGACTTCAAGAATCATCTTGGACAAATAACTCTGTCGGGGACTTCAAGAATCATCCTGAACCGATAACTATGCTGGAGATTTTAGGAATCATCCTGAGCAAACGCTCTGCCGGGGACTCTAAGCATCAACTTGAGCAACCGATTCTAGCGACTGCACCAGGGATTTTAAGAATCATCTTAAGCAAACGAATTTGCTAGGGAATTCAAGAATCATCTTGAACAAGCGACTCCGTTGGAGAGAATCCAAGAATCATCTTGAACAATCAATTCTGCGGCGGAACACCTGCAAGACAAGAACGGTAACAACCTAGATCATGCTTATTATGCATATGCTTCAGCAATGGTGCAATGCTCCTCACGGTGGAAATGCTACGCGTTTATGATAGATGTTGTGCAATCATGCAAAATGATGCGATCCCGTCAGCAAAATAAATGCTGAAGGGAGAATCCTTCTGTCAAGGAGAAAGAACCACTCTGATAGGGGGAGGAATCATCCTGCTGAGGAGCAAGAGGTCACGCCAATCTCAATCGGGCTCTGTGGGGAAGTGAACTTCAGTTCACTGCAGCAAGGGGACGACGCTCTACGAGAACCTGGGCCTGCTGAGGGAAAGCAATGTCAATCGCGGGAAGCACTGCACGGCCTTCACGGCTACTTCCCTGGAGATAACGACTCTGGTGGGGAAATACAGCATCATCTATTCAACACTCCACTGGGGAAAACCGATCGTGGCCTGAGCGGCTTCCAAGGACTCGGCTCTCTTGGGGATCTGCAAACTCGGCTGAGGAAGAAGAAATCATTCTGCTTGCTGGGGAGAGTACGACTCTGTGGGGAAACTCAATTCCGCTGGAGACTTCAGTCTTGAACTATCAACTGCTGCACATTTCGGTGAATGACTCAGCTGAGGAGATGATGTTCCTTCAGGATGCATCTGATCGGGGAGAGAATCTTCTCTGCCTAGGGAGGCATATCAATGCTCACGATCTCGTGTTCAGACTCCGCAGGGGGAGACTGCTGAACTTTGCTGGAGAAGGAGGAATCATCCTGCTTGGGGATGTGCGCACTGCCTCGTACATGCTACTCCTGTAACAACACCAACAAACAGACAAGATACCCTTATCAAAGGGACCTATCAAGGTTATCATCTTGTGACAATGTTTAAGTAATTCATTGTTTCAACAATCAGCGGCCTAGGCCAGTAAGTTTATGTATGCGCATTTTATCAAAAACATCGGCGTTCTTTTTCGCAAACAAAACAGGTAAATGCTAAACAGACAAACAGAATTGCTGAATAGTATACATTTTATTGATAACGAACCCCTGAATGGGTAAAAAATGTTTTACAACAGATGCAAGCTCCTGGAATGAGGAAGCCGCGCAAAAAATAAAACGTAAATATACATCAGTATATACAAATGTCGGCAACGAGGCGTAGACGAACACCATGAGTTGATCCCTCTATGACCCACTCGACTTCGATACTTCTCCGACGCTTCAGCTTCAGAAGAGATTGATTCAGATAAACGGCCCTCAGGTCTTCCAAACCACTGAACAAAGAAAGTCCATACGCGGAACGCAGTCATTTGCTTTTTCAAATCCCTAACTTTTGCGTGAACCGCCCTTTGTGGGTTTTCAGTTCACCGGGATACCCTTTTTTGCCAAAGTCGCCCATCCGTGTTTTCGACTTTGCGGGTGTACATTTTTTCAATTTATATCCCTAATTTTTGCCCGAACCTTTTTCCTTTTTTATGGTTCGCCGGGATGCCCCATTTTTGCCTGGACTCTCTTTTTACTGTCCAGCGGGTCGCTTTCAAGCAAAGTATTTTTTAACTGCGTCTGCGTTCACCGGGGATGCAAAACCTTCACCATCCATCGTGGATAACAACAAAGCTCCTCCCGAGAAGACCTTGTTGACGACGTACGGACCTTCGTAATTGGGAGTCCACTTGCCCCGGTGGTCGGAGTGTGGAGGAAGAATCTTCTTCAGGACGAGATCACCCGTCTGAAAGCTTCTAGGACGCACCTTCTTATCATAAGCTTTCTTCATTCGGCTTTGGTACAGACGACCATGCGCAATCGATGCCAACCTTTTCTCGTCCATCAGGCTGAGTTGGTTCAGTCGGTTCGTAATCCATTCTGCCTCGTCGAGTTTCACATCAACCAAAACTCGTAAAGAAGGGATCTCCACTTCTAACGGCAGGACAACTTCCATACCGTATACCAAGGAGAAAGGAGTTGCCCCGGTTGACGTACGTACTGTCGTACGATAACCGTGCAATGCAAATGGCAGCATCTCGTGCCAATCTTTGTAGGTCACAACCATCTTCTGAACAATCTTCTTTATGTTCTTATTGGCCGCTTCAACGGCGCCATTCATCTTTGGCCGGTAAGGAGATGAGTTGTGGTGTTCAATCTTGAAACTCTGGCACAGCTCCTTCATCATCTTATTATTCAAATTCGAACCATTATCAGTAATGATCCGCTCGGGAATTCCGTAACGACAGATGATGTCCCTCTTTATGAATTTAGCCACCACCTGCTTGGTCACATTAGCATATGAGGCTGCCTCCACCCACTTGGTGAAGTAGTCGATAGCTACTAGAATGAAGCGATGACCGTTAGATGCAGTGGGCTCGATCTTGCCTATCATGTCGATGCCCCACATGGAGAACGACCACGGGGAGGACATGACATTTAACGGGCACGGTGGCACATGAACTTTATCAGCATAGATCTGGCATTTATGACATCTCTTCGCGAATTTAAAGCAATCCGATTCCATCGTCAGCCAGTAATATCCTGCTCTCAGGATCTTTCTCGTCATAGCATGCCCGTCGGCGTGCGTACCAAATGTGCCTTCATGGACTTCTTCCATGAGCATACTCGCCTCTTTCTCATCTACACATCTGAGTAGCACGAGATCGTGGTTTCTTTTGTACAAAACTCCATCAGGATTGAGATAAAAATTTCCAGACAGCCTCCTCAGAGTCTTCTTATCCTGGGTTGACGCTCCCGCAGGATACTCCTTAGTCATAAGGAAAGTCTGGATGTCATGGAACCATGGCTTGCCGTCGGCGGCTTCCTCGATTGCAAAGACGAATGCAGGTCTATCAAGACGAGAAAGGACAATTCTTGGGGCTTCATTCCAGAAATTGACTTTATACATCGAAGCCAATGTGGCTAAGGCATCAGCCATCTGGTTCTCTGCTCTGGGCACATGATGGAGTTCCACTCGATCAAAGAACGAAAGCAGTCTTCTGGCATAATTCATGTACGGCACCAAATTCGATTGGCGAGTCTCCCACTCCCCTTTAATTTGGTTGATCACAAGCGCCGAGTCACCATATACGTCTAGGTTCTTGATTCTCAAATCAATTACCTCTTCTAGACCCATAATGCATGCTTCGTACTCCGCTTCATTATTGGTGACTGGAAACGTCAGTCTCGCAGTGAACGGGATATGGGATCCGTGGGGAGTTGTGATGATCGCCCCAATGCCACTTCCATAAGAATTAACCGCCCCGTCAAATATCAATTTCCTCTGGGACTTCCTATCTGGCCCCTCGTCGGGCAACGGTTCATCGCAATCCTTCGCTTTGAGAAACATGATATCCTCATCAGGGAATTCAAACTTCATTGGCTGGTAATCCTCGATCGGCTGTTCGGCCAGGTATTCAGACAATACGCTTCCCTTGATGGCCTTCTTGGAAACATACTGAATGTCATACTCCGTCAATACCATTTGCCATCTGGCAATCCTGCCCGAAAGCGCTTGCTTCTCGAAGACGTACTTGATCGGATCCATCTTCGAAATTAGCATGGTGGTGTGGTTGAGCACGTACTGTCGTAAACGTTTGGCAGCCCAGGCTAGTGCACAACACGTCTTCTCCAGCATCGAGTAACGAGATTCACAGTCAGTGAACTTCTTACTCAAGTAGTAAACGGCATGCTCTTTTCTGCCCGTCTCGTCGTGCTGACCGAGAACACACCCCATACTACTCTCAAGAACTGTCAAGTACATGATTAGAGGCCGTCCAGCCACTAGGGGTATCAAGATTGGAGGTTCCTGAAGATACTGCTCTATCTTATCGAATGCCTTCTGGCAATCCTCGTTCCAGGTAATCGCATGATCTTTCTTTAAAAGTTTGAACATCACTTCATACGTGGCCGTGAGCTGAGAGATAAACCTTGCAATGTAGTTTATTCTGCCCAAGAAGCCACGAACTTCTTTTTCTGTTTTTGGCACTGGCATTTCTTGTATGGCTTTTATCTTCGCAGGATTAACCTCGATGCCTTTTTCGCTCACGATAAACCCCAGTAACTTTCCGAACCGTACTCCGAAAGTACACTTGTTAGGATTCAGCCTCAACCTGAACTTCCTAAGCCTCTCAAAAAGCTTCAGCAAATTGACCAGATGTCCCTCCTCCGTTTGGGACTTCGCAATCATGTCATCAACATAGACTTCAATCTCATGATGAATCATATCATGAAACAAAGTGACCATTGCTCGTTGGTAAGTGGCCCCTGCGTTCTTCAGACCGAAAGGCATTACTTTATAGCAAAATGTTCCCCAGGGAGTGATAAACGTCATTTTCTCCATGTCCTCCGGCGCCATCTTGATCTGATTGTAACCGGAGAAGCCATCCATGAACGAAAACACGGAGAACTGGGCTGTGTTGTCGACCAACACATCGATATGAGGCAGCGAGAAATCATCTTTAGGGCTCGCCCTATTCAAATCCCGGTAATCGACGCACATGCGTACCTTACCGTCCTTCTTCGGTACAGGTACTATGTTGGCGACCCACGGAGGGTAAGTAGTGACCGCTAAGAAGCCAGCATCAAGCTATTTCTGCACTTCTTCTTTGATCTTAACGGCCATGTCTGGTCTCGTCCTCCTAAGCTTCTGCTTAACGGGAGGACAATCTTCTCGCAGCGGCAAGTGGTGGACCACGATGTCCGTATCAAGCCCGGGCATATCTTCGTATGACCAAGCAAAGACGTCACTATACTCTCTTAGCATCTCGACCAATCTCTGCTTGACATCACTCTGCAGTGCAACCCCTATCCTGACCCAGATTCACAATCTCGATCTCCTCTTCATGAGGCAGAATGACTTTCTCCTCTTGTTTCAACAAGCGGGCCAACTCTTCAGGAAGGTCTTCGTCTTCATCAATCTCTTCTTCGGCTTGATATATCGGGCAATCGAAGTCGAAGTGAGCGGTAGAAGGTCCAGAGTCAATGTCATCTGTTATGTGGATCCTGCGATAACAAGGGTTAAGCTTAAAACAAGGATATGCAGGTTAGCACAAGCCCCATTGCCATTTTATTGTTTTTCAAAACAAAAACAGGAATAACAGAGATCACAATATTTGAATACGAAGAAAACACCTTTGATTTATTAACAAAATGCATGTACATAATCCAACAAGGCCCTGACAATAAAACCACTATGCCCTGGGTAGGACATAGGGTTGTACAATGATTGGAAAAAGTAAATCATTACTCTTCGCTTGTCATCTGGATGATATCCTTGACGGACCAATTGTTGAGGCCCTCGCCTGGCTTACTTGGCTGGATCCAAGTGTCGAGGTCACAGTCGCTATCTCCGCTGTCTTCAGACACCGCGTTGATGCTTTCGAAAATCATTCCGCCACTGGTAAACTGGATCGGCCCTTTACCTCGAGACGTACTGCTAGAAGAAGAAGAAGCTTCAGCTCCAGGAGAATATCCCAACCCAAACATGTCTTGCTTGTTAGGTATCTCCAGAATTCGCCCCCAGCCTGGGGTAGATCCGGCTTGGACAACGGCCCGAGCTTCCTTGAAAGAGGAGAGAGTCATCTCTGGCTTTTCCGTGACTACAGGAGCTACGTCCTTCACTTTGACAGCTTCGAACGCTTGGCATAGAGTCTCATGGATTTCGCCATCCATCTCTAGATACTTGAAGGACGACAAATGGCTCACCATTATATCTTCCTCGCCACACACGGTTACGATGCTACCCCCGACAGCATATTTGAGTTTCTGGTGCAACGTGGAGGTCACGGCACCAGCAGCATGGATCCATGGCCGGCCCAAGAGACAACTATAGGCAGGCATGATGTCCATAATGTAAAAGACCGCGTTGAACGTTTCTGGCCCGACTTGGATTGGCAGGGTCACCTCCCCGAAAACATGTCGTTTAGTCCCATCGAACGCCTTCACAACCAGATCACTGGGTGTGCAAATCACTCCACGAGTATCTAACTTCATTAATGCCTTCTCCGGAAGAACATTAAGTGACGAACCCGTGTCCACCAACACGTGTGACATAATCGTGCCCCTACACTCTATCGAGATGTGCAGGGCGCTATTGTGATTCCTCCCCTTCGGTGTCAGCTCCAGGTCTGTGAAACCTAGCCCATTTCCGGCATTTATGTGGGCTACGACCTCTTCTAGCTGATTTACCGATATTTCCTGCGGTACATATGCGGCGTTCAACACCTTCAGCAGCGCGTTGCGGTGTGCTTCAGAACACAGCAACAAGTTCAGGATGGAAATCTTCGAGGGCGTCTGATGGAGATGATCCACAATCTTGTAGTGACTCTTTTTAATCAACCGCATAAACTCCTCGGCATCTTTAACAAGCAAGTCTGTTTCTGCCCCACGTGGGATCTCTTCACCGACTTTACTTTTACCTTTATCGGTCGCATCAGCTCTGACCGCTTTATCCGCCACGACCTCTGGTGGTGCAAACACTCTTCCGCTGCGCGTAATACCACTGATTCCCGCAAGGTTCTCCACAGTCGACCCAAACGGTTCTAGCTCCAACCTCTGTCCGTTGCAGTAGACTTCAGCCCCATAATGCCACGGGACATCATTAGTGCTCTCGAAGGGTATCAACCCAGCTTTGGTGATAGTAATTGTGGGCGGTCTGGGCGCAGAAATAGTTATCGTCCGGCGAGGGATGGTGATGGTGGCGACCTCATCAGCTTGCTTCAGCACTACCTCTCCTGATCCACATTCGGCCCTCCGGCTAAACTGTAGAATCCCTTCAGTCATCAGACTTTGAATTCTTTCTATCAACTGCTCACATCCATCAGAACGTGTGGCACAGTCCATACATAGCTCTCCGCAACCTGGAAAGAACCCTCTTTTCATCAGCTTAGCTTTAACGAAGCTAAGCGGCGTCTTCAGATCTCTGACGTCAGTCAACAAATTTGAACTCTTGTCTTCGATAATGGCGTTCACTCCGCCTCCCCTATGATTCGGCATAGGATTCTTCGTGACATTTGGCACATTATCAGTGAAGTTGATGACCTTGGCATCCACCATGTCCTGCACCTTATGCTTGAAGGCTTTGCAGTTCTCTATTGTGTGGCCTGGTGCCCCTGAGTGGAACTCACAAGTGGCATTAGCGTCATAACCTGGCGGAGGTGCCCCTGTCAAGGGGGCCAGCGTTCTCTTCTGGATCAATTGTAGCTGAAGAAAAGTCTGCAAGAGTTGCGCGTACGACATGGGCAGTGTCTCGAGGTGACGGTTCGACAAAGGTGCCCGATTCTGGTACTTTCTGTACCCTTGTTGATTCGGTTGCTGCTGCTGTTGAACTGTCGGGATAGTTATACTGGCCACCTGCTGGTGAGGACCTTTACCCTTCCTTCGAGCGTTGGTCACAGCGCTCGCTTCTCCTTCCCGTCTTTTGCCACTATAAGGTTTCTTTCTGCCTCCCCCAGCTGAGGATGAATCACCTTGAATTTTCCCGATCTTGATCCCATTTTCGATGTGCTCACCAGTGATAATGAGATCTGAGAAGGTTCCGGATATACCGCTGACCAACTTCTCATAGTAAACCCCTAGGAGGGTGGCTACGAACACCTGCACGAGCTCACGCTCAACCATCGGCGGACGAACCCTAGCTCCCAACTCACGCCACCGCTGGGCGTATTCCTTAAACCCTTCATTGCTCCTCTGCGACAGATTCTGCAGCTGGACTCGGTTCGGGGCCAAGTCGCTATTGTATTGGTAGTGGTGCACAAATGCTTCAGCAAGATCCTTCCATGTGCGCACACTGGTAGGCTCCGGACTCATGTACCATTCGAGGGATGGCCCGGAAAAGGCTGTCTTGAAAGAAGTGCATCAGCAACTTCTCGTCCTCAGAATGAGCAGACATTTTTCTGTAGTACGATCTCAGGTGGACGCGAGGGCAAGTGGTGCCCTTATATTTTTCAAAGTCAGGTACCTTGAACTTGGGAGGCACCTTGAAATCAGCAATTAGTCCCAACTTGGACATATCAACGCCCAAAGTATTCTGGTTCTCGATATCTCTTATCTTATCTTCAAGTGCCTTGAATCTAAGCCGTGCTTCAGCATTCAGCTCCCCTTCAGCACCTCTCTGAGAGAACACATCGTCCTGACGATCCTCTAGCCATGGCTGAGGCCCAAACAGATTCCCGACACCTGCATTGCCGTTGCCCAGCCCGACATTGACATTAGCTCCCAGACTCCCATTACCGACGCCCGTCGTATTGAGTCCCATGTAGGCCATCACATTGCCGTTAGCACTGCCGTTTCCCCCAGTCACGGGAACACCATTCTGTGGAGTTTCAACTGGTGGAGGAGTAGGAACAGTCCCACCATGGAGTACGCCATTGCTATCGACCCTTGAAATCAAAGGCTGAACCAAGGTTCTGAGCTGATCCTGGCCATTGGCGACCGCTTGCATGAGCTCCATAAAGCGATCCATTCTTTCGCGGAGTTCCTGAACATCAGTTTGCACTTGCTCCATGATTCTGGTTTGATTAGCTCTAGTCGGATAGCGGTGAATAGGTCTCTAACCAATCCTGGAACCTCCTGAAACAACCTGAAACAACCTGGAAACACAAAAGGGTTAAGAAAAAACGACAAAGTGCTCGTTATGCAAATGCTTCATGCAAATGCAAACGTGTGTCTGTGTGTTAGGGAGATCTCCCCCGATCCTAGTTCCTGAGTGCTAATAATAAGAAGAAGTCTGAGTCCAATCATGGAAATAACAATCTCATATATAAAGAAAGCCCGTCAAGGCATTACACAATGTCAGCGAGTACAAGATGAATCAACAGCGTGACCTCAGCCAACAAGCCTGGTGATGGTCAGCATACAACAATGATCAAAACAAAAGGAATACAAATAGTCAGGTACGGCCACGGGCACGATACTCTTCTAACAACTCCTTTGTTTCTGGATGATCAGGCAGAGTGAGTAACCCTTCGACGAGTAATTCCCTCTGCACAATGGTGTACTGAAGACCTTCGACCGAACCTTCCCATGCTCCTTCGCCTAAACAATCTTCTAACTTCCGCTTCTTGGACTCAAACGTCAGTTTGCACTCCTTCAGGTTAGCGAGAGCCCTGTTGAGCTGGCCTTCGGCGGCGTATCTGCGAGCGGTTTCTTCATCAAACGTCTTCTCACTATCCTTCACCTGGGTTTCCAGCTTGGAGATCCGCAGCATCAGCTTATCCTCCCTCTCTTTCCTGGTGGCCAGGGAAGCCTTCCAGTGCTGGTTGAACTTGGATATCCTCCGATACGCTTCGTCCAAGTGCTGCTTCTTCGTAGCCAGTACATCGTTGACAGCTTTGAAGTCTTGACCCATGCGTTCACGCTCGGCTATCTGCTTAGTCAGGTCCGTCCCCAGCCGGTTCACCAGCTCTGTTTGCCTTTTGAAAGAATGAACGACTTCGTTCCTCTCGCTTCGGAGCTGAGCCAATTCTTTCTCCAGTTCCTCGTTTGCCCTCTTCAATTCATCTCGCTCAGCTAACACCTGATTATGTTGCTGAATGGGCACAGTAGTAGGCTCTTCAATCACTGGAGGGCTTTTTGGCTTGGCAGGAGGAAACGGCATCCCTATAGCATTTGCTCTGGCTCTGATCCAAGTCACATACGGAGCGTAGGCTTGGTTATTGCTTCTCCCCAGCAATGGTTTTCCTCGCTTACCGATGCCATTCCAAGCGCGCTGAAGCTCGGATAACAAATCCCCTTCTAGAAGACCAGTGAGGTACAAAGATTCTTGTACCTCTTCATCCTTCGGCGGAGCTCTCAAAGCATACGCGAACTGTCGGACCAGCAAAGACGGATTGTAGTTTATACAGCCTTTCCTGCCTATCAAAGGCACGTTTGGAAACCCGCTGCAGCTGGAGATAATCTCGGTACCCAACCTATCTCTGTCAAACCAGTCAATATCCTCTGCAGATAAACTCATCAGACGCTCGGACCACTCAGCTGTGGCTGCAGACGAAACAAAGGGACCCCTCTTGGGCAGATGACTATCAAGCCATTTATAAAGCAGGGGCATACAACACGAGACATTCTTGCCCCTCCTGTTCTCGTTTTTGTAGTGGACGGAATGGTAGACATCTCCTATCAAGGTAGGGACTGGATTCCCTGATGCAAAGATGTGAAATGCGTCGAAGTCTACAAAATCGGGCATATTAGGGAACATAATGATGCCATATATGCACAGAGCGAGGATGACGTTGATCGCGACCCAACATCCGTCTTTGGCGCACTGCTGAGCCTTTCCCACTAAAAACTGCAAGGAGAACCCGGGAACCTTGTTCCAACTAGACAAACCCAACTCGGAGGCATCCAAATGAAGTGAAGGAGCTAAACCAGCCAAATCAAGCTCAGCATCCATATGAACAAAAGGCATCTGCCTCTTGATAGGCACACCTAGCAAATCAGCATATTCCTCTAGCGTGGGTGCCAGAACACAATCCTGGAAAGTGAAACATCTCAACGGAGGGTCGTAGAACTGCAGCAGGGCGTGCAACCCATTCAACTCGAACGCAGAAGGTTTACGAACCAAACTGAGCAATTTGCCGTAAGACTTTCTGAACTCATCCCTCACAGAATCATCTGTTAAAGCAATCAAACCGGTCAGTCGAACCACATCAGGGGCAGGGAACTTGTAAGCCACGGTCTTCCTCAGAGAACCCATAACAATACAATAGGAGGCAAGAAATCCTGGATCGGGGAAAACGGTACCTGCAACACAGACACACGTTAATGAAATGCAAATGAGTATGCAAAGCAATGTAAAATGAAATCATGCAGCAGGAGATCAAGGCAACTGTGTTGTGGAGATTCTGTATCAACAAAACCATGATGCTGCTCTGTCAAGAACAACCACTGTATCTGATAATAAGAAAACCCGGGTATTAGACCGCAAATCTGCTCTATCAAGAACAACCACCTGATAGGGCCATATATACAGGACCATAATTCTGCTCTGTCAAGAACAAACACCTGATAATAAGGACCTCTGATACAGGACCAAGAAATCTGCTCTGTCGAGAACAAACAACTGATAATAAGGACCTCTGATACAGGACCAAAAACCTGCTCTGTCAAGAACAAATAACTGATGACCAACACTCTGCTCTATCAAGAACCAACATCTGACGATAAGATCCTTTGATCAAAACCTGCTCTGTCAAGAACAAATATATGATGACCAAAACTCTGCTCTATCAAGAACAAACATCTGACGATAAGATCCTCTGATCAAAACCTGCTCTATCAAGAACAAATACACATCTGATGATAAGATCCTCTGATCCCAATCAAAAGCCTGCTCTGTCAAGAACAATCATATATCTGCAGATGAGAACCTTAGATCCCAACAAAACTGATTCACTATCAAGAAAACCAGGTGGTCTGAAGGTCAAAGTTTCCTGCAATAAACCCAACCCTGCTCACAGGTATGGACCTAAACTGACTCAAGTTCGGCATCCTATGCGTTCATCAGCGTCACAAACATTCAAGAGGGGTGATACGATACCCAGAAGGTGTGGCATCACCAGCTCATGAAGCGGCCTCACTCGGCTAAATCACAAATGATCGGTCCCCAGAGTCGACAATCCTCCAAACCAACAACCGTCTCAACCCAAAGGGTTGAAAGAGAAGCCAACCGGGAGAACCTCGTCTGAGCGTGGATTTCATGAGACACTAGTGCCTGCAAAGAAAGCACGCGCCCACTAATTTCCACAACTAATGCTATGTTCACTCAAGCCTGGGTCTGGCTTCTCACTCATCAGAATGTCCCTCCCACAACAGCAAAGATAGTCATATCATACTGAAAATAAAGTGCGGGAAATAAAATGCGATAAATAAACACAACCCAACAAGTAATCATACAAGCGCTAGGATTGACTCTCGCAGGGGACGTCGGATCCCCGAACTGACTCGCATTCGGGACGTTGGATCCCAGGAAACTATCAAGTCCCCAGCAGAGTCGCCAGCTGTCGCTTCCGCGAAAATAAGGTGCCGGCAAAATAGAAGAGTCGCCACCTTTCGTTATTTATCCCTCGGAGCGGGAAAGGAAACGATCGGAAAAACCTGACGAAAAAGGGTAAGACAAGGTCATCGCAACCATTGTCTGGGTTCGGGAGTCGGTTACGCAAGGGGAAGGTATTAGCACCCCTCACGTCCGTCGTACTCGACGGGATCCACGCTTGTTGTGTTTACTGGACGAGTTGGTTTATCTATCTACCTATCAAGGCTGGCTTAAACAGAAAAGAAAGTGACTCGGAAAAGCGTCGCGCTTTATGCCTACGTATTCTCATCAGAGAATGAGAAATCAGAGTCAACGTAGTTCGACCTACGACGAGATACGGGAAAGGTAGCTCGCCAATACGTCAGTATTGTGCCTACGTACTCTCAACAGGTATGAGAGATCAGAGCTTACGTAGTTCGGGATAATACGGATTACGAGAGTTTAAATTCATTTGTTTTATCGAGTGGGGTTAAACAGCAGTTCCAGCAGTTAGGGCCAAAGCCTGTTTGCGGTGGCGCTGAAGTTTAACGACACTCTTTTCTTCAGAAAAGCTTTCCTTGAATTATGGGCCCACGGGGCAAAAAGGTTTGAAGTTTGTTTTCTGTCTTTTACGGTAGAAGTGTTTTTTATTGTGTTTGCAATTTCAATCGCACTAAAGACTATGACCTGAGAGTGAATGCGTCGCATGTCACCCAAAGGGTGCCATACTAAACATCCAGACTGTTGAAAAGAAACTCTCCAACAATCCTTTCATGATTACTGTATTTTAAGCTGTTTTGAGATGAGAAGAGAACAGGCTCAACTAAAGGGAGACTATCAAGTCCTACTGTTGTCATGCCAAGGATTCATCCTATGGTTGAGGTTTGAAACAGGGAACTCCTAGAAGTTATCATGCATAGGTTTCATCCTAAAGTTCTATCATCACTTCCTTATCAAAGGAAATGAGAGTCCTAAGGGATCATGTCAATGATACACAGGAACAGATAAAGCATCATCTTAAACAGTAAACAGATAAACGACTGTAAAATGCATGCAATGCAAGTGAGGGAGGAAATAGGTGTGGGGCAGCAGCCTCCACAAGCTCATCTCAACCTCAAGCCAGAATGAATAACAGTAATCATACTGAAGGGTAAAACATGATATCAAGTAAAACAGTAAACTGCAATCATACAGAAGAAATAAAATCATGCTATCAAGCAAAATAAACCACATGGGCAAGGGATCAGGGCTCTACCGAATACCCGCAAGCAAAGCCATACAGTAACAATACAAGCAGAGGGAGCTACTCAACCTCTAGTGCAATCATGCTCATAGATTAAAGTCTAGATATGAACTTATTCTAATGCATCAAGCAAGTCAAACAAGGCAAATTAATACAGAAAAGAAAACAGACAAGAAAGCAGATCAACTCCTCTCTCAACACCAAGCTTCAGCTCTTCTAACATCCATTCAGTCTTCAGACTTCCATCACTTTTGACAAATATCAATTTGCTTCTCCAGGTTTCAACCCTTCAACATAAGTTTCAACTTATTCTCTCTTCTCTACAAGCTTCAGCTCCTTAATCCATTCCACCTTCAGGCTTCACTCTTAACCACAAGTATCAACTTGATTCCTTCAGGGTCTCCAAGCTTCAAAGTAAGTATCAACTTATCCTTTGTTCTTCAAGCTTCAGCTCTTCAGTCAATCTCAATTGGATCTTCAAGTATCAACTTGCTCTTCTTGCTCTCCAAGCCTCAGCTGCAATGGCAATGCTCAGGGAATCATCCTCTTCCATACTCTTCAATGAAGTCTTCATCTTCACACTCAAGCCCAACATCTCTCAAGATACTCAAACCAGAAGAAATCACTTAACTGGATAAGCTAGGATATTAAACTGCTTATTGACCACCAAAGGTGACCTATAAGGGTTTAACATCAAAAGAATGGTTCCCTCAGAGGTTCTACTTCCTAGGTACAATCACTTATCCCTCCAAAAGAGGGAGGTGAATACCATGGAAGGACCTTGAATCATGGGGAAGAATGGATGTGAAGTATACCATCCATGTTTAAGAAAGAAATTAACTAAGTCTAAGCTCTACTTAATTCCTAACCCTAAAACAACTTCCAAACAAACAAGTCTTCAAGCTCTCAAGCTCCTTCTTCAATCTTCAAGTCTTCCACTATGCTCCTCCATGCTCCTCAAAGCAAGACCAAGCCCACCAAGCCAAGCAAAAACCCACAAAGCAAGGCAAAACAAAATACAAGCCCACAAGGGCAACACAAACAACCATCAACTACAAAAATCAATTAAAGATAGTATACAATTATATTAAAATCTAATATAATTTCTAGGGGATCCTATATACCTACCCTTAATACCCTATATGTCCCAATATCTAACTTGACTTAGAAACCCAAAATTCTAGTGTTATTGTGGACCTATGTTAAGGATTGACCTAAATCTACACAACCTAAACTCATCTAATCAAAACTAATAAAAAATTAATCACAAAATTATGGAATAAATCCAGAGGGGAGCTAAAGTCCTAATCTAACTATCCTAAAAATAATGGCCTAAAAATTCAAAGGGAACTAGCTAAACAAAATTCTACAAATCTATGCATCAACATAAAATGAATTAAAAAGCTATTAAAAGAGAAAATATACAAAAAATATTAAAAATGCATGAAATGAAAATGTTATGATTTTATAATTTTTTAGACATCAATGTGAAATAGGAGAAAAAATCCCCATGCAAAAATAATCATTTTTATATTTAATATGATTTTTCAAAGATTAAAATAAAATGGAGAAAAAGAAAATAAAATATGAAATGTTTGGTGCAGATAGCAATGGTGTGCAGTTCAAATCATGGTTGGGCTTGAAACGAGGGTGCAAACAGCCAATGCGCTAGGCCCACTTTTTAATCAGAAAACAAATAACAAAATTATAAAGAAAAAGAAAAAAACACGGTGCACTTAGTAAAGAAAATTAGTTCAATATCCAGATGGGCCAAGACTTGGGGTGTGTATAGCAATTGAGCCCAATACTCCAATTAATGAAACGCCTCGTTTCATTGTCTTCAGACTTCCCTCTTCAAATGTGAAATTAAATCTGGGCCACACGATCTGACCCTAGTCAATGAGTCCACTCTCCATCCAACGGCCATGGCATTGTCTTCTTCCTTCAGTCAGGGTTTGAAATGAAGAAGCCATGGAAACAGAGCTTCATAGTGAGTCTTCACCACAATCGTATCACCTCAATTCTCAACCAAAATCCATGGTTCAAAACCCTAATCTGTTCTAAATTCCATGCTGATTATGATCATCACCTTAGAATTCAAAGAATCATCCTCAATCTCTAAACCCGATCCAAGATCAAAACTATGCTCGAACTTCAACTATAACCATTCTTGAAATTAAAGTGATCAATCTCTTCCTCATGCTACACTGGTCAATTCTTGCTATCATACCACGATTATCTCTCAAGATTCAGCAAGTTATGGTGGTAAACAGAAATGGTGTCACTATCCTGAACTTCATCAAATGATCTCAAAGTTTCCAGAATCCATCTCCTACTTGTCTCTAACCATTCTAACCTAACAAATCTAACTAATTATGCTTAAATTAAGGTGTAGAATAAAAGTTGCAAACTTGTCAAATCTTGAATACCAGATAGGTCAAACCTTCACTTCAACCTCTCAAACTCTTCAGAATCACTCCTTGATTGATGTTAGTGCTTCTGTTTGCAAAAGATTTGATCCAAGAAGCTTGAATCTCCAAATCCGATTGTGACTTGTAGCTCCCAAAATCCAAATGCTGTCTCCTCAATCTCACACGATCTTGCCCTCAATTTGGTATGCACACATTCAGTATGATCAATGGAAGGTGTTAGGATTGAAAGAATTAATGGAAATGGTGTGGAAAGTAGAAATTGATTTCAACTTGCAATGGAAGAAATTGAAATGGCTATCTCACTCTCCTCTCTAATCTCTCACCAACCTTGCATCTAAGCAAGTTCTAATCACTATATAGGATGGTTCAGACCCATCCAGAACTTTCTGGAATCATCCAATGAGAATTTGAGATTCTCATGTCATGAGTTTTTGATTTCAATCCATCTCATGTGCCATCTTGTGCTATGCCTCTTGCAGCACTTGTATCTCCTTTGAAAATCTCCTTAGATGAGATGCATGATGTGTTAGGATACTTTACTAGCTTGTGCATTGCCTTTCCTTGTGTTTTGCATATGTACCTTAATATGCAAGCAATCATTTTCCAAAGCAAGTCCATGATCTAGGCCTCAAATCAAAAATGTGGCTGAACCATTGTTTCTAAAATGTTTTCTAGAGTCAAAATGACCTATTACATGCCATGGTTTGGATGTGTATCTTGGAAATTTCAATTTCCAACTTTGACTTATTTAACTTATGCCTCCATTTTAGGTCATTTTTACCATTTTGAGCTATAAGCCTTTTCAACATCTCATGACCTCCTTAATAGCCTTAAAACATCATTTTAAGCAAGTTTGATGTTGAAGATTTTTCCATTTGAAGCTTGGAAATAGGAGTTATGGCCTTATGCTTGAAATGACGTGTAATCTCCAAATGACCAAAATGCCCTTGACTTGTCAAAGCCATAACTTGAGTTCTACAAATTCTATCAAGGACTTCTAGTACTCTATAGAAATATAAGAAGATAAGGAACAACATTCATGTTGACCAAAAGTCCATAGGAATCATCCTTCTTGGGCAAAAGTTTGATGCAAGTTGGGTGACTTTCAAGGCCCCAGATTCACATACCTCAAATGACCTGTAACTTGTCAAAGTCATAACTTGAGATCTACAAATCCTATCAAGGACTTCTAGTACTCAAATTAAATCTAAGAACAAGCTCTACAACACTCATGTTGGGGGTAAGATGAGATGACAATCACATCTTGAGCTAAACTTCCTTGAAGATAGGGGTCAAACTAGGGGATTTTACACTGTCAAGCCTTAGAAACCCTAGCTTGAAACTTCTCAAACTAATCATAATGAGTTGATCTTGGAATCATCCTTATAGCATCTCAATGCATCAATCCATGATCACATGGCTCTTGGATTAGGTCTCAACCCTCTCCAAATCATCAATTGACCTAGGGTTGACCCAGTCAAACCCTAATTACACCACTCATGGATGAGGCTTCTTAATCTTGCACAATGACCTGTCTAGGCTTCATGATGGTTTCCAAGACATCTCATAAGCTCTCTCAAGGCTTTAAGTCCATCCTCATGGTTTCAGAATCATCTGAGGTCTTCCCACAACTCTCAAGTTAGGAGGCACACCCTCTTGGTTTCAACCAATCTCTCTGAGGATCTCTTAACTTCTCTGACAAAGATATCAACCCTTGAACACTTGAATAACCTTCTTGGCTAGCTTCAAACTCTTGTATAGCTCTTAATTGGTAATCATACCTCTTGGTCTCCTGCACACATGTCAATGAAATGCAAGTGGTAATGCTAATGTGAATGAGATGCAACATAAGCTAGGTAAAGAAATGTTGGTCAAATTTTGGGGTGCAACATAACCCAGTGCAAGTTTGTCTTTGTCAAGTTATAGATAAATCAGGTTTTTTTGTACAATCATATCGAAGCTTCATGGTTTGGGATCAATCAAATTTTTAGGCTAATTCAATCATGAAACAAGATCAAGGGTATCATATAATGTCAATTGAGAGTCCAATTTAAGGTTGTTACCCCAGAATCAAGAACAGTGTATTTCAGGGCACCCGATTAGGGTTTTGACCAATAAAAGTCAACTGTAGTTTGACTTTGATGTTGGAAGGTTTTTTAATGGTGGGATTATGATCCATGAAGTTCATATAGCTTAATAAAATCCATTCAAGAAGTTTCAAAGTCTCAGGAGGTCCAGAGTATCAACAGACGGCTCGGTAGTCACCGATCGATCGTACGGTTGACCAAAAAGTCAACTCTTCAAATTTAAGGAATTGAACTTCAAAGTGTGAATAAAAAATGTTCCTTATATCATATTGCACTTTCCTATCAATTTTCATGACCATTGGATCAAGGATGAAGGAGTAATCGAAAAATCGGGAAATTAGGGTTTTGAAAGGGGCTAAACCATAACTCCTTAACCACACATCCAAATGAAGTGGTTCAAAGCTCATTTGTAAGCTCTTGACAAATCCTAAAAAAGTCCCTAAGTGGTCCATGATCAGAAAATGCATAAATTTGGAGTTATGATCAAATTCATTTCAAGAAAGGGAAAAGACATGGAGAAATTTCACTTTTAAGTTCATTTTTTAGCAACTTTGAGAGACTTTTTGGCCAAGTTCCTTTGGGAATTTGAAACTCATGAAAACATGAATGTTTTAGAGCTATTTGAGGGCTTTCTAAAAAGTACTAGCACATCTCAAAAGGATTTGTTAGCTGAAAGTTATGGTTATGGCAAGTTAGTGATTTCACACTTTAGTCCCACATTGTCCAAAGTTCAAAAATCATTCCTTTGATCAAACTGGCCAATCTCAGCCCTTGGATGATATTATTTCTGATATGTAGAGATTATGAAGCATATAAATGAGAAGATTATGCAGAAGAGGTGAATTCTCCAAGCTTGCAAGTTGCCTTGCAACTTGCATTTAAAAATGATTAAACCAAGCAAGAGGTGTAAAGTGAAATCTGCGACAACCATCAAGCTATGCCCTCTAGCCTGAATTTAGCCATTTCAAAATCATCATTTTGCTTGACTATTGGGATTACCTATCTGCCAAGAAAACCCCTTTGTGGAGGTTTAATTCAAAGAAGCAAACCTTTCTTTCACATGAAGAAATCTCCAAATCTGCCCCTCTCTTCATTTTCCTATAAAAGGGAGCCCTCACCACCTCATTCTACACACAATATCTATTCTAAAAAAACCAGAGAAAGCTCAATCCTTTGCTCTTGCACTCTTTGATTCATTTTCACCAAAATCACAAAATCACAAAACCATGAAAAATCTATCTTGACAGTCCAGCTGCCAAAACCATTTATCTACATTAAAACTCCCCAACAATCATCCACACAATCTCTAAGTGTGATATAGAAGGTGTCCAAGACCTTAGACCACTCAAAAATCTCACCACTCAAAAAGTCAACTTCCATACCAAGTTACTTTGACCAAAAGCCACAAAATCAGCCAAAACTTGTTCTAGACATTTCCTTGATGTTCTAATCACTCAAACACCTCACATATATCATTTCTCAACTGTCCAAAGCATTGAGGATCATTGGTGGAGTTTATTTCTCCAACTGTCTTGAAGTTTGCTCTCTTGCTTCACAAAGAAGAAATCTCCCAAAGCTAAGTGCATTTGAAGGTCCTCTGGGTTTCTTGGTGTTTTAACTTGCTCAATACAGTCTACTAGAGGTATGTAGGCACCCCATCATTGCTTTGCACCATAATTTCATGTTTTGGCATTTTGAGTCCATTATGTTGAAAATATGTCATGTATGTCCTTTATGCACAAATCCTGTCATGACAGAGTTGTAGCTATTTTGTTGAATTGGATAATCTCTAAAATCATGATCATGATAGGAGTGTATGATTAGTTTGAACTGATTGCATCTGAATTGTTTGCTCATTCAAAAAATGCCATATTTTGCATTCTTATGCCATAGACCTGCTAGTTTGGGTTATAGGTTGGAGTTGGTTTAAGTTTGAGTTTAGAATCATACACTTGTGCATTTATGACTTGTGCATACATTTGATTTGGTTTAAAATTGACTGGAAACTGATTTGATCACTTTCATGAATGTACAAACATATCAAAATTGCAGCCCATTTGTCATTTCTCATACCAGTTTGTTTCAGACCAGTTTAGGTGTTTTAAATCACTTATATCCATATATGTGACTTGTGTGTATAATTGATTTGGCCTACATGTGCATAAAGTTGAACTAAACATCCTTCATGCCTCAAAATGCCAATTTTCGCAGCTCTGTTATCATTCTTTATAGAAGCTTGTCTTTGGCTTTAAATTGTGTTCAAACTCATTCAATATCATGTATATGTGCTATGTGTGTGGTTGATTGGATCAGAAAATGTTTGGAATTGGAATTTCATATCTCATGCCTCATTTTCATGACAACTTGCAATTTGTGAATCATTTTTCATGAAAGTCTGTTTCCAACTTATTTTGGTGTTTGAATCCACTCAATATCATGAATATGAGATGTGTATGTGATTGAATAGATCTGAAATTGTTTTGAACTGAAATTGAACATGTTCATACATCTCACAAGCACAAACCTACACTTGAAGTACCATTTTTCATGACAACATTCTTTTAACTTCAAAATGTGTTTTATTCCACTCAATACCATGTGTGTATGGTGTATGTATGATTCATTTGAACTGAATGTGCACAGAACTAGAATTGAGTATCATCATGCATCTTCACACATACACACTTGCACTTTGATCACCACTTTTCATGTCAACCTTTTTTGAGCCATACCTTTCATTTAAATTCATCCCATAACATGTTTTCAATGTGTGTAAGTGATTAATTTGGTCAATTTGTGCATAGAAGTTGAATTGGTCATTCAACTTGCATTTAAAAGCATCATTTTGCATTTAACTCACCAAATTTCATACCAGCCCTGTTTGAACCATTTTTATTGCTTGGACTCACTTGTTTGCATATATGTGAGGTGTGTATGTGATTTATTTGCCAATATCATGCTTGGAACTGAAATTGAATATCCTACTGCACTTCACAAAGCACTAAAATGCAGCATGAGTATCACTTTCCACAAACACTTGTCTTGAACTTGATTTCCTGCTCACTCTCATGCATTACCATGTTTTCAAGATGTGCATAGGCTTGCCCTGATCAGAATGTGCTTAGGATTGAATTTCAGCTTCATTATGTGTCTTACATGACAAATGTTACATTTTGAAAATCACTTTTCATTACAGACTTCCTTGAACTCTTTTTTCAATTTGAATCCATTTCATGACACATATGTGAACTGTTTAAGTGATTGGTTTGATTAAAATGTGCCTATAACATGAATTGATTTTGATCATGCCCTGTTAAATAACCAAAGTGCATTTTAAGAGGCATATCTTGCTACAGTCTGCTCTTCACCTCAAAACAAGTTTGAGCACCCTTGGTAATCTACTTGTGATGTGTATATGTGACTGATTCACCAAAATTGTGCCTAGAACATGAATTTCACTTTTTCATGATTGCATCTAAATGTCATTTTGGCAAGTTGCATACCATCTGCTATGCCAAGCTGTCTTGCCTTGTTCTTCTGGTCTAGACTCATTCTTTAACATTCATATGATGTGTGTGCAAGATTACATTGGCCTATAATTGACTGGTATATGAACTCCATCTCAAATTTCATTTCAAAACAACATAATACAAGCACTATCGGGTTTTAAAATAGAGGAAGAAATTCAAAAAACTAAAAGTTCTATCTTGTTCCTCATGAAAAAATACTCAAGCTACACTAAAATTTTGTCAAAAACCATTAAGATTTGAGAGAGTTGTGATGAAAATGCAAGTTGGTGTTTTTGCTTCATGTTTTTGCCCATCCAGTTTTGTAAACTTCCCTCATATATTTATGGGGTGGCTTTCATCAACGGATGTATAGCCACCACTGTGGTAAGCAACTTGTCACTTAAGCGCCTTTGACCATGCAAGCGTGGGTTCGACCCCTGAGGAGGGCAACCCTTTTGTGTATTTTTGTTATTTTTGCTCAATTTTAAGCTCGATCTGTCGTCACACTTCCTGTTTAATCAACTGCTTTGATTGTCATCAATGCATCTTTATCTTTTCACATTCTCATTTCATGGTTGTCACCATGTATGTATCTTTATCATGTTTAAAACTTTGTTAAGTGTTTTCCTTTCCCCAAGTGATGAAGCTTGTTAGCTCTCATCCCAGTTGCCTCCCCTCTCTCTCTCCAAAGGAAAAGATCTTTCCATTAACCCTTATGTTATGGATAGCTCATTCACCCTCTCCTTGACTTTGTTAAGTCATTTTAACCTTAGTTTAGCAACCATTAGACTTTGCTTTAAGTCTAAAAAACCCACCTGTACTAGGAGTGTTCTTCAACTAGAACCCTAGGAAAGAGTTTGTCAACTCTGTGTAAGGATCATTATCATGATTTCTTACTTCCCCTTTTTTGAATATTACAAATTAGAATAAGGAGTTTTGTCAAACTCCATACAAGCATTGTCATGTTTGTTTCCCTCTTGAATCTTGATCGTCATCAAGTTTTCTTCTTCCCTTGTGAGGTGAACTATGATTGCTCTGATTCTATCCTAGTTAGGATACGTAGGCAGAAGATGCGATGTCTTGGCGAGAAAACTTAGAAAACCATCTAGGTCTTTACCTATTTCTAATCCATATCCCAATCCATAGTACATATTCACAAACTTAGCAAGCAATCAAATAAAAGGTTCATGTAGAGTACTACAGATGCTTAGGGTGCTAACACCTTCCCTAGGTATAACCAACCCCCGATCCCCGAATCTCTTAAAGCGTTGAAGTTACATCGCGAAAAGGGTTTTTCTTTCTTTAGACCTTTCTGTTGGATAAAATAAAGTCCGTTTGTAAAAGAATTAAGATTCAAGTTAATTTAATAGCTTGATATCCAATTTTCACCGCAACAGAAATGGCGACTTCACTGGGGAAAATGTTTTATTGCTTTGAGGCTTTAGCCTATCTTGTTTGAATACTTGCTATATTTGTGAATACTTGTAATTATGTATATATGTGCCCTGTTAAATCTTGGGAACTTTGAGTGGTGAGACAACACTATACCCGTGTTTGAGCGTACTTATGATAGGATGGTGGTATATTCAAAGAGACTTATAGGGAGTTGATTCCCGATCAAGTTGACTTGAGAAAACCACTGCTCAGTAGAGGGCCTTCTGAGAGTTAGTATTGTTGATCGAGTATTCGTGAAAACAATGTTACTTTCTACATGGGAGCCCGTGATACTGAGAACCTTTAGATTACCTTTTCCCCACTATGGCTTTATTAGGATGTAGTGCGATGGCTATAAGGAAGTAATTCCAAAATAGTTGATACGCGATACTACACTTAGACGAGACTCTCTTGAGAATATTATCGACCACCAAGTATTTGGGAAATTGATAATATCCAAAAGATGGGTTGAGGACTCTGGGAACTCTTCTTAGAACCTTGTTCTACTGTTTTGGAAAGCCTTAGTACATACCTTTGGGGTGGGTAGACCTTGACTCCATGCTCACGATCTCCAAACCTAAAACCTTTACCCATGTATATGTGAATCTGCGCTTACCTGTGTTTGTGCATTCATGCATTCATAAACATCATATCATAAAAGTTTCATGGAACTCAGATCTTTTGTTTGTAAACATTAGGATCATCATGGATAATGGAAAAAAGAAAACTATGAAGTACACTTACAAAAGTCCTAACTTGGATGACATAGAGAGGTTGAGCACTTTGATAATAGATCTAGAAGGATTCAAGAGCAGGTATGGGAACATGTTGTCATTGTTGAAAGTAAAAAAGAAGATGGATCTGGGACTTCTCTCCACACTTATCTAGTTTTATGATCCACTTTATCATTGTTTCACTTTCCCTGATTATCAGCTAGTACCTACACTTGAGGAATATTCTTGCTTGATTGGTTTGCCTATTCTTGAAAACTCTCCTTTTCCAATCATGGAGAAGGACCCTAAGGAGGAAGAAATTGCTAAAGCTACGCGTTTGGGGTTGGTGGATATTCAGAAAAATATGGCTACTAAAGGAGGAGTATTTGGTTTGACTGCAGAGTTCTTGGTTGGGAAAGCCCAATACTATGCTGATCACTTGAGTATGGACGCATTCGAGGCCATCTTTGCCTTGCTCATCTATGGGATCTTCTTGTTTCCAAGTTTTGATAATTTTGTGGATCTCAACGCCATTAAGATTTTCTTGAAGAAAAACCCTGTGCCTACGCTACTAGCTGACGCCTATCATTCTGTTCACTTGAGGAATCTTCATAAAGGAGGAATGGTTACCTATTGTGTCCCTTTACTATACAAGTGGTTTATTTCTCACTTACCTAAAGCTCATGCTTTTTGGAAGGAAGGTTGGTGGTCTCAGAAGGTTATGGCTCTTACTCACTTTGATATTGATTGGTACAGTCGTAATTACGATGGGATAAAGATCATTGACAGTTGTGGAAGTTTTGGTAATATACCTCTTCTTGGTACAAATGGAGGAATCAGTTACAACCCTGTTCTCGCTCGCCGACAACTTGGATATCCTTTGAAGGACAAACCTAATAGCGCTCATGTGGAGAATGTTTTCTTTAAAGGAGTTTCAGAATTGAAAGAAGAGATCCTAAAGGCTTGGGGTCATGTGCATAAGAAAGGAAAGGAAGAATTAGGAAAACCTAATTGCGTCTCTCTCGAACCTTATCTCCAATGGGTCCGAAAAAGAGCTATTCAACTAAAAATGCCTTATCCTCAGCAGAAACCCATGGTTTTGGAGGAGGAACACCCATTGATCTTTATGTCTGAAGAGGAAAAGTTAAAGATTGCTTTGAGGAAGTCACAACAAGCTGAAGTAGCCTGGAAGTACAAGTACCAAGTGGCCATGGAAGAGAATGATGAACTCCGTAGACAACTCCAGTTGAAAGATGAAGAAATGATTGCTTGTAAGAAGAGGAAGACACAGGAAGATTTATTTTCTTCCAGCTCTCAGTCAACTCCATGGAAGCAAGTTGTGGACAAACTCATTCTTGAGAAGACTCAGATGGAAGAAGAAATCAAGAAGCTCAAAGCAAAAGAGGACTTTTATTTAGAATACTGTCAGCCTTATATTTAGGACTTTTGTAAAATGTACTGGATATTTTGTAATTCAAAACTTGAAAATTAATGAAATGAAACGATGTTTTGATCTAAGTTCCATGAAACTTTTGCATTTGCATTCTCATTATTTAATCATTCAAGGAACTAAAGATTGTTTTACAGATATTATAGGATGGATTCTGGAAAGAAAGTAGAGGTTGTGTTCCAAAGACCAAAATTGGAGAACTTGAAGAAACTAGGAAGTTTAGTAGAAGACCCCGAGGCATTCAGAGAGAAGTATGGGAATATGTTGTCTTTGCTAGAAGTTCAAGTATATGAAGAGATGTTATCCGCACTCGTGCAGTTCTATGATTCAACCTATCACTGTTTCACCTTTCCAGATTAGCAGTTGCTACCAACCTTGGAATAATATTCCGCCCTGGTGGGAGTAGGCGTCACTCCTAGACCATTTTCTGGAAGAGAAGGGACTCCTAATGAAAGAGCAGTTGCAGAGGCCGCGTATTTGGAGGTGGACGAGGTACGATCTCATATGATTGCTAAGGGAGGGTTGTATGGATTTCCAGCTATGTTCCTGTATGAAAAAGCTCAAAGCTATGCCTTGACAAAGAATATTGAAGCGTTTGAGGCCATCCTGGTTTTAATAATCTACGGACTGTTCCTGTTCCCGACTGCTAATGATTTTGTGGACGCAAATGCAATCAACCTTTTCTTAATCAAGAATCTTGTACCTACTTTGTTGGCTGATATGTACTTTTCCATCCACCGTAGGAACCGTTATGGAGTTGGTCAGATTGAGTGTTGCACCGTTCTCTTGCACAAGTGGTTTATTTCGCACTTGCCAAAAATTCCAGCCCTCTGGGATAAGCAAAATGGGCTCTCGTGGACAAAAAAACTGTTGTTGCTCAAACACTCAGATATTAAGTGGTATGACCCTATGTATGGGGGGATTGCCATGATCCAAAGCTGTGGAGATTTCCCGAATGTACCGCTTATTAGCGTTAATGGTTGCATCAGCTATAATCCTATCTTAGCTCGTCGCCAGTTGGGACACCCAATGGAGAATGAATCAGACCCAGACTTTTTGAGAAGCTTCTACATTGAAGAGGGGAAGAATCCCGCTTACAGAGCTCGAATTGTGTATGCTTGGCGTTATGTCCACATGAGGGGAGTAACTGCCCTAGGTTACCACGACACTACTGTTTCAGAATCTTACTTATCATGGGTAAAAGAAGCAGCGTTGAAGATGTTCTATACTCGTTTTGAGCCTGACTCCCCCAAACCTACTCTCGTAGCAGAATTGAAAGCTGCTTTGGCAAAAGCTGAAAAAGAAGGAAAGGCTTGGAGGGATAAGTATTTCAAGGCTATGCAAGAGAAGGAAGAGCTTCAAGAGTTGATCCGTCAAGGTGGAAAGAGAAGTCAGCGAGAAGACGAAGGGCCATCCAACCAGAAGATCTAAAATCCTTTTGTTTTCCGTTTTATTTCATCATGTATCTGTATTGAAGACTTGTATCTTAGTTTCAGAATCGTTGTTGTAAAACTCTCAATTATTAATCTATGAAGACTTTGAATTTTCTTATATACCCATTGTTATAATTTTTGCAAATATTTATTTGGATTCCTTGAATGATTAATTTTGCATTGTTGCATTTTGCATTCATAAGCATCGCATGTGCATGTTCTTGTGTTGTGTCTCATCTCGTTGTCTTGTCTCCAGAAAGAATCACACTGAATCCTCAACACCCATACAACACTCGAGCCCAAGCTCGCCTAAGAATGGAAGGATAGAATTTGGATGTGGACAGGATTGATAATGAACTTGGAGAGCTACGAGGAGGCATGGGGCAGATCATGGAAGCCCTCCAAGTCATTCGTGCAAAGTTGGATACTCAAGCCACTGTTGTTTCTGAAATCACTGGCATAGTTGTAGAGTCGATCCCAACGGCAGTCACTGTTGCAAATGTTCCACCATATGGGTTACCGCCTGGCTTTGTACCTCCACCAGTAGTCAATCAACAAGAAGTTCCCCTGGGGGCAGAAGTTCCTCAAGCTATCCCTACTTACACTCAGCCTTCTGTTCAGATTCAAGCGCGCACTGTTTTTCATAATCCTCCACAAGTGTACGAAGGTCTTGATGGGTATGAAGAAGTGAGTGGACGACATAAAAAGTTGAAAGAAAGTGTAGAGACTATCGGCAGGAAAGTCAGAGCAATGGAAGGAAATGACATCTTTGGTACTGATGCCAGAGATATGTGCTTAGTGTCTGGGTTGGTAATTCCGCCGAAATTCAAAGTTCCCAATTTTGATCAGTATTCTGGGGCTACTTGTCCTCGGACGCATCTGATTATGTACTACCAGAGAATGGCCGCTCATGTAGAAGATGACAAGTTGATGATTCACTGTATCCAAGATAGTTTGAAAGGAGCTCCTGCTAAATGGTATTTGGGTTTGGATCAGTCTTGTATTCACAGTTTCCAAGACTTGGCCAATGCTTTCGTGAAACATTACAAGTACAACATGGATTTAGCCCCTGATAGAAGACAGTTACTGAGTATGTCACAGAAGAGTTCGGAATCTTTCAAAGAGTATGCACAAAGGTGGAGGGAAACCGCCTCTCAGGTGGAACCTCCTTTGAGTGAAAAAGAGTTGGCAGATTGGTTCGTCGATACGGTGAGACCGTAGTTTTATGAGAAGATGATCAGTAGTGTAACCGCAAGTTTTTCCGATATAGTAGCAGTGGGGGTGAGAGTGGAGTTAGGAATGAAGAATGGAAAGGTGGCTAGTGGTTCCAGCAGTTCTGGTAACAACAATGCCAAGAAGTTCAACAGTAATTTTCATAAAAAGAAGGAAGGGGAGACAAATGCAGTAACTGTGGGAAGAAAGAGTCGCACCTGGACACCGCCTTACCAACCGTATCAACAAAGTTATGTTCAACAACCTCAGCAAGGCTTTGTTCAGCAGCCTCAAGCAAGTTATGTTCAGCAATCCCAACAACAACGACCAATGTATCCGTTGTAGTATGCCCAACAACCATATGTGGCAGCTGTAACTCCGGCCTTCAATCATCCTGTTCCCAATTATCAGACAGTGCAGCCAGCGTCTGTATATCAGCCAATTCAACAAGGGTATCAACGAGCGCCCAACGCTCCACCCTATCAGCAACATCATCAGCCTAGAGCTCAGGCACCCAGACAGAACTACCAGAATCGGAGACCAACAACAAAACCTCCACTCCCTCAGATACTGATGACTTACACAGAATTGTACCCCTCCTTAGTGCAGCAGGGATTGGTAACAACACGACCATTAAATCCAGACACTACGTCTCCTCACTATAATCCAAATGCTCATTGTGCCTTTCACGAAGGCACTGCCGGTCATGATTTAGAAGGTTGTCTTGCTTTAAAACATCTTGTCAGGGAGTTGATGGAAAAGAAGATCTTGTCTTTTGATGATGTACCCCCTAATGTTAAAAGTAATCCATTACCGAATCATGGAGGGGTTAATGTTGTAGAAGAAGTTTCAGATGAAGGGATAGTCCGTGAGGTGTCAGAGATCAAGACTCCGGTAAGGTTACTTCACGAGAAGCTGTCGAAAGCAGGATTGATAGAAGATACCCATAATGATTGTGAAGAATGTTCTATTGATTCTAAAGGATGGGATGTGGTACGAGGGGACATACAAAGATTGACTGATGATGGAGTATTGCAAGTGTGTGGCAAGGTGAGGAAAGAAGAAGTTTCGGTAATTGAGCCTGTTTTTAATTAACCAAAGAAAGGTAAGAAAGTTCCGGTGTTCAAAATGACCAACAAAAGTGTAAAACCTGTCTTCAACAAGTCGGCTATCGATCAACCTCAACCGGTTATTATTCAGGAACCAAGACCGTTCTCTTTTAAAAGCAAAAAGGCTGTTCCATGGAAGTATGACATGACTGTGATGGACCAAGGATCTGGGAGGGTTAGTTAGAAAGAGACAGTGAAAGACGACCAAGTAGACGTGACAAACATTGCAGGTACAAGCAAAATGACCCGTAGTGGTCGCATCTATCAACCAAAGATAACGGCGGTCACTCCAAAAGAGGTCACCCCTGCTACGACAAAAGAAAAAGAGGTACCAGGTACTGAAGGAGACAACGAAGAATTCTTAAGGATTATTCGGAAAAGTGATTACAGGGTTATTGATCAGCTTCACCAAACCCCATCAAAGATATCAATCTTGTCTCTCTTGATAAACTCTTCAGCTCATAGAGAAGCTCTGCAAAAAGTATTGAAGCAGGCACATGTGACAAAAGACATAACTCTCAGACAATTTGATTCAGTAATAGCCAACATTACAGCTTGTAACACCCTGAGCTTTAGTGATGCAGAGTTGCCGAACGAAGGACGTAATCACAACCGTGTGTTGGACATATCTGTTAGGTGCCAAGAAGACACAATGGCACGAGTTTTAGTCGATACTGGATCCTCATTGAATGTATTGCCCACAAGGTCGCTCGCAAGGTTAGCATATGCAGGGGCAGAAATGAAACCGACGTCATTGATTGTAAAAGCTTTTGATGGTTCAAGAAGAACAGTTGTTGGAGAGGTAGAATTACCAATCATGATAGGACCTCATGTGTTCAATATTACATTCCAAGTCATGGACATTAACCCAGCTTATAGTTGTTTGTTGGGACGACCGTGGATTCACGCCGCTGGGGCAGTAACTTCCACATTGCATCAGAGAATGAAATTTGTTGTGAATGATAAGTTAGTGATTGTACATGGTGAAGAAGACCTAATGGTGAGCAATCTGTCATCATTCAAGTATATTGAAGCAGATGAGGGCGCGTTAGAAACTTCCTTTCAGGCACTCGAGATAGCTAATGCAGTGATGTTGGAAGAAACAGTGGTTAAGAGCAGTCCGTCTTTTGCATCCGTTCAAAGCATCAAATTTACACTGGAAAAAGGTACTCCTGCAGGTTGGGGAGAGGTTATTGAAGTGAAGCCAAAGATAGATCGCCAAGGGTTGGGTTACAAACCAACTCATGATGAAGCACCAACACATGACAAAGGACGCCCAAAGACTATACAAGAAGTATTCATCAGTGGAGGATTCCAAATCAGTGCTGTGGAAGAAGATTTTGAGGATGAAGACCTTGAACAGTTAGTGTATCATTGTAGCTCTGCCTTGAGCAACTGGGAAGCTATTGAGATTCCTATGGTCTTTCCTGAGTTAAAGTAATTTGTTTGTCTTTCTTTTCTTGTTTTTTGTTTTGAATCTCCATAGCCATGCCCAAGGCTATAGGAATGTTTTGTAAGGGCCCCGAGCTTTCAAGAAAATCAATGAAAAACGAACTATTTTGTTAAATTCCTTGTGTTATTTCCTTTACTGCTTTTACTTTCATTTTAAAAGAAAAATGGCAATCTTAAAAAACCCAAAACAATTTTCTCTTTTGTGTGCTGCATTTGTCTTTGTGTGTTTTAATAAATTAAGCCATTCCAACGTCCAGTGATGTCCTAAAACCCATTGAATCCTATGACTTTGCATTCCCTCCTGACTCTGATTCACCAATATACCAAGCTGAAGATGAGGATGAAGATTTCGAAATCCCTGATGAACTGGTAAAATTGGCACACCATGAGTATGCAGAGCTTCAACCCTACAAAGAACAGGTAAAAGTCATTAATCTCGGCACCGAAGAAGACAAGAAAGAAGTCAAGATTGGGGCAGCCCTAGGGGCAGAAGTCAAGCAGCAACTAGAAAAGCTTCTGAAAGAGTATGTGGACGTATTTGCTTGGTCATACCAAGATATGCCGGGTTTAGACACTGACATAGTAGTTCACCAATTACCACTTCGACCAGAATGCCCACCAGTTAAGAAACAACTCCGAAGAACAAGACCTGACATGGCTCTCAAGATTCGAGATGAGGTGAAGAAACAGATTGATGCGGGTTTCTTAGCAGTGTCCAAATACCCCGAGTGGGTGGCCAATATTGTACCTGTACCGAAAAAGGATGGGAAAGTCAGAATGTGTGTGGATTACAGGGATCTAAACAAGGCCAGTCCGAAGGATGATTTCCCTTTGCCGCATATCGATACTTTGGTGGATAATACGACTCGTTTTGCAGTTTTCTCATTTATGGATGGGTTCTCCGGTTACAATCAGATTAAGATGGATCCCGATGACATGGAAAAAACTACTTTCATTACTCCGTGGGGGACTTACTGTTACAAAGTTATGCCTTTCGGTCTGAAGAACGCAGGTGCTACTTATCAAAGGGCCATGGTAACTTTATTTCATGATATGATGCATAAGGAGATAGAGGTATATGTTGATGACATGATAGCCAAATCTCAAAGCGAAGAGGACCATTTGGAACATCTTTTGAAATTATTTAAGAGAATCATAAAATATCTGTTGAGACTGAATCCAGCCAAGTGTACCTTTGGAGTAAGATCTGGGAAGTTACTCGGTTTCATTGTCAGTCACCGAGGGATTGAGGTGGATCCAGATAAAGTCCGAGCCATTCAAGATATGCCAGCTCCGCAAACTGAGAAGCAAGTCAGAGGTTTTCTTGGAAGACTGAACTACATATCCAGATTTATTTCCAATATGACTCCTACTTGCGAGCCCATCTTCAAATTGTTACGCAAGGACCAGACGGTTGTTTGGAATTCAGATTGTTAGCAAGTGTTTGATAAAATTAAAGGCTATCTCCAAGAGCCTCCGATCTTAATACCTTCTGTTCCAGGAAGACCTCTCTTCATGTATTTAACAGTGCTTGAGAATTCAATGGGTTGTGTGTTAGGTCAGCAGGACGAGTCTGGACGAAAAGAACATGCTATCTATTATTTGAGTAAGTTTACTAATTTTGAAAGCCGATATTCACTCCTGGAGAAAACTTATTGTGCTTTAGCATGGGCTGCTAGACGTTTGAGGCAGTACATGATTTGTCATACCACTTTGTTGATTTCAAAAATGGATCCGATAAAGTATATTTTTGAAAAGCCTGCTCATACTGGTGTAGGTACCGTTTTAATAAATCCGGAAGGTGGTTACACTCCATTCACAGCCAGATTGGATTTTGACTGCACAAACAATATCGCCGAATATTAAGCATGCATTCTCGGCCTCGAGGCAGCTATCGACCTCAAAATCAAACTTCTTGAAGTCAGTGGGGAGTCAGCTTTGGTCATTTATTAAATCACTGGAGAATGGGAAACTAGACATGAGAATTTGATTCCTTATAGAGCCTACATCGTCAAGATGATGGAGTATTTCGATGAAATCACTTTCAAGCATGTCCCGAGATCAGAAAATCACATTGCCGATGCCCTAGCCATGTTAGCCTCAATGTGGAAAATCAGGGATGTCAATAATGCCACTCTTATTCGAATTGAACGCAAGACCGAGCCCGCCTACTGTCAGATGGTTGAAAAAGAAACTGATGATAAGCCCTAGTACCATGACATAAAGAATTTTCTGTTAAAACAAGAGTATCCAGCCGATGCTACGTCATTTGACAAGAAAACTCTGAGACGATTAGCATCCAAGTTCTTTCTCAGCAATAATGTGCTTTACAAATGGAATCATGATATGGTCCTGCTTAGATGTGTCGATAGACGAGAAGCAGATTTGTTAATGCAAGACGTTCATGAGGGAATATTTGGCACTCATGCCAATGGACATGCTATGTCTAGAAAGATTTTGAGGGCTGGTTGTTACTGGTTGACTTTGGAAACTGACAGTATTCAATATACCAGGAAATGTCACAAGTGTCAGATATATGCGGACAAGATGCACGTGCCACCAACATTGCTAAATGTGTTGTCATCACCGTGGCCTTTCTCTATGTGGGGCATCGATATGATTGGGGAAATTGAACCAAAAGCTTCTAATGGACACCGATTTATTCTGGTTGCTATTGACTATTTCACAAAGTGGGTTGAAGCCATGTCCTACACTAATGTTACTCGACAAGTGGTGGCCCGTTTTATCAAGAAGGAGATTATTTGTCGTTACGGAATTCCAAGCAGGATCATAACAGACAATGGTACCAACTTGAACAACAAAATCATGAAGGAGTTGTGCGATGATTTCAAAATTGAACATCACAATTCTTCTCCTTATCGTCCCAAGATGAATGGAGCTGTAGAAGCTGCAAATAAAAACATCAAAAAGATTTTACAAAAGATGGTGAAAACTTACAAAGATTGGCATGAGATGCTACCATTCGCCTTGCATGGGTACAAAACATCCGTCTGCACTTCAACATGGGCAACCCCTTTTTCTTTGGTATATGGAATGGATGCGGTACTCCCTATTGAGGTCGAGATACCTTCTTTGAGAGTCATCATGGAAACCAAGCTTGAGGAAGCAGAATGGGTGAGAGAAAGGTTTGATCAATTGAATCTTATCGATGAAAAGCGCATGTCTGCAATGTGTCATGGTCAGTTATATCAGAAAAGGATCAAGAGGGCTTTTGACAAGAAAGTTCGTGTCCGAGAATTCCGAGAAGGGGAACTTGTACTCAAAAAGATTTTACCAGTTCATAAAGATGCACGGGGAAAGTGGATGCCTAACTATGACGGCCCGTTTGTTGTGAAAACAGTCTTCTCAGGAGGCTCGTTGATTCTCAAAACCATGGATGGAGAGCAACTTATTCATCCAGTGAACTCTGATGCAGTACGAAAATATTACGCCTAAAAGAGCCCGATAAGTCGAAAACTCAAAAGAACGGCTTATGCAAAAGTTAGGGTTGAAAAAAGAAAAAAGAAAAAGAGAAAAAGAAAGAAAAATAAGAGCTCGCTAAGTTGAAAACCCGAAAGGGCGGCTTAGGAAAAAATGAGTGTCCAGGTGGATTGAAAACCCGAAAGGGCGGTCCAGGCAAAAGTTAGGGACAAAGGCGTTTCGCTGCATCAGATGAGCCGTCACTACCGCCAAAGATTATGTAAGAAGTCACTCCAATCGCTCTTGTCAGAAGCAAGGATTTTGGGGAGTTTTAGTCTTTAGGGATAACTGGTCATGGGATTCAATGTAACCTTATCCACGTTGCCATTTTTCACTTGTAAAATTTCTATGGAATTTTGTCATTTGCAAGATTTCATCCCTGAATAAAATCAGTTTTTGAGCCATTCTTTCTTTTGCAAATTTATCATTTCCCTATTTTCTTTGTTATGCAAAATATTGTTCGTTCATCAGCGATAATTTTGAAAGCATTAGGGTCAAATTATTGAATAAAACTTGAAAAGATTAAGAAACGTAAAAACTTCAACTCATGGAAAAGAATCAAGGAAACTCATACTTCCCCGAAACCTCAGGGTAACAGAAACTTTGATACGCAATCCTATCGCACTCCCTGATGAAGTGTAAGCAAGTTGAACTGTGGATGTTCCTTTAGCCATGCGTGGGAATCAAAGATTGAAGACTGTCTCTCAAGAACTTCTTATGATGATGTGAAGACTCATCCCTTGTAGAAGATGTCTGAGCATTTACTTTGTCATCCCTGACTAGCTTGTTTAAAGCTCTGTTCCTCTGTTAGGAATGGATTTATTTTCAAGTCTACATACACCCTTCAGCCTGGATTCAGTGTGATTCATTGTCTCTCGGGTTCGGTGTGCTATCTGTCGATTCCCCGTGAATGTCAAATCACTGCTAGTGAATCTCCGTCTAAAGTCCAGTTGTAACTGGCATTGTTTTAGAAGCCAATCGTTATTGGTATTCTTTTGGTCGTCACCATATTTCTTGTTAAGACCAGTCGTAACTGGCATTATCTTAACTCCGCCATGGGTATCTTTTGATTCGGTCGTTACCACCTTCTCCTTTAAAATCCAGTCGTAACTGGCAGTGTTCGCAATCCAATCATTATTGGTATTCTTGTGGTCGTCACCGCATTTCCAGTCGTAACTGGAATTGTCTTAACTTTACTCGTTATTACCTTTTAGTTCGGTTGTTACCAACCTTTTCCCTCTGAAGTCTAGTCGTCACTAGCAAATCCCCTGTGAAGTCTGGTCGTTACTGGTTTATCTTCCGTTTAAGCCCAGTCGTAACTGGCAGATGTTCGAAATCCAATCGTCATCGGTGTCTTGTTGGACGTTACCAACTCTTCCCCATGAAGCCCAGTCGTAACTGGCGTCATTTGAAATCCAATCGTTATTGGTATCTTTTGGTTTGGTCATTACCAACCTCCCCAGCTAAAGCCTAGTAGCTTGCTAGCATTCTCATAACCACAGGTGTTGGTATACCATGATCTGGTCGTCACCTTGTTTCTTTAAAGTCCAGTCGTAACTGGCATTACTTGAAATCCAATCGTCATTAGTACCCGGACTTGGTCATTACCAATCTCCTTTAAGTCCAGTAGTTACTGGCATTGCTTGAAATTCGGTCGTCACCAATTTCCTCTGTCGAAATCTTACATGTTATCGATTGGATTTGTGAAATCTCATTTGTTATTATCTCAGGTTGGTCGTTACCATTACCTACAGGAAAAGTCTAGTAGTTACTAGCACTGCCTGAACCATTTGTTAAAACTGGGCGACATCATTATCCCCTAGTGAAACCTTTTTTCCCCAGACAAGTCTCAGAGATCTAGTCGTTACTAGTATCCCCAGTGTTTGGTATTTGTTTCTAGTTCATTCCTGAAGATCCCATTTGAACTTTTCATTATAGGAAGTTCCTCATCTGATCATCCCCAGTGAGGTTCGTGTTTCTAGTTCTTCACTTCCCCAGTAGAAAGTCGCTCTTTTCCCCGGTGGAAATCTATCCCTCTCCCCAGTGGAGTGTTTGCTCTTCCCCAGTGAGGTTTGTAACACCCCATTCTAACCCAACGAATAAATAAGAAAAACAACAGAAATATCAGAGTTCATAAAAACATATTGCATGACGACCGTCACACTCACAAAAACTGGACGCATCAGAGATGTTACACTTCAACTTGAACAGAAACCATACACTTGCAATTATTCATTCAGTATCATACATAGCACAAATTTTTTTTGGATGAACAAGTAACGACAACATGCTCAGCATCTTGATAATAAAACACCCTTTTATTTCGGAACGGAACTTAAAAAACTTTCAACAACTCATGATAAATTCAACAACTATATTTCATTGAAAATTCAGCAAGTAATTATCTTGCATCAATTCAACATAAACAACGAGTTTCAACAATAAAAATCAGCACTACTAATTCCTCGGTATAGTGCATCCAACCAACATTTGGCACTTAACAGCAGCCACCAATTTAATGAAAAATACTTGATAAAATTCAGAAACAAGGAAATTAAATAAAAGCAATAACATCAATCGTTCATCACCCCAAGAGTGCTACGTATCAGAGCGACCAACAACTTTAAACGGGAATCAACACTTATTCCAAATTACCTGCAAATTACCACCAACGGAGGTAACATACAACGTAAAAGGTGAGATATCAACAACGTAACATAAGGCATGATAAAAGTCATGTCAGAATATTATCACAGCATTATAATTCCAGCAGTTCGCATAAATATTAGTAATAATAAACTACAATCACCCTTTATTCATAACCACAACAATTATCATCAAATCTCAGCAACTCATCAAAATAACTCAACAACGCAACTCAACAATGCGACTAAACAATGCAACTCAACTGTGCATATGCATGTGGTACCATTTTGGGAGACAACACTCCATAATAATTCGGGAGACAACTCTCCACAATAGTTCGGGAGACAACTCTCCACAATAATTCGGGAGACAACTCTCCACAATCATTTTATTTTTTCATTAAAGACACAACCGTCGTCAATCCAAGCCAAATGATACGCTATGAGATGCAACTATTATGGACTATAACACAACAACAACAACTGTGCAACAACTGTGCAACAAGGCATCACGCCTACAACCAATTATCCATAACAGAAACATCACATTTCGCATACATCATGTACTCACCACTTCAATCTGTTCATATCAGAGAACTACCAACAGTATCGTTCCTACGAATAAGACTCTAACACATTTTCGCAGAAAATAATTAAAAACAACCTCGTCTCTACAATTGAGAACTCAACAACATTTTCATATACCTTCATACGGGTAATATAACTACAACTTACCCACATAATCCAAGGAGAATATTATAATAACATTTTCTCAACAGTGACATAACAACTTCATATGCATCAAGTATTCATCATTTCAGTCTGTTCATATAGGGGAACAATAACAACATACTTTCGACAATTAAGAATTCAGCACATTATCGTAAGGACAACATTACAACTTTTACTCACTAAATTAATTATAGTTCCTGAAAAGGTTCGTTAACTACGGGGCAACTAGTCTTTCCTCATTAAGGGCAACCATACAACATCGTACAACACTGACGATATAACACATTCATTCCTACACAGAAAAACCTCGTCCCTAACATTTATCGAGTCACGGGAACTATATCTATGATTCGATTCCCTACCTGAAGTCGATCAAGTAAGAGCGTAATAAAAACCTTTTCTCAACAAAGGGGAAATTAGCGCGTGTCGGCGCCGATTCCCAACATTACTACATAAACTAAGGACATAAACACTGTTGCAAGCGTAGACAAACATTAACCCTTAATATTTCTCAACCTACGGGAACATTTACCCTTAATATTCTCTTAATATTTCTCAACCTACGGGAACATTTACCCTTAATATTCTCTTAATATTTCTCAACCTACGGGAACATTTACCCTTAATATTCCCTTAATATTCTCTCAACCTACGGGAACATTACTACGGGAACGTTACTACGGTAACATCACTACGGGAACATGAATCCTTAATATTTCTTCAACTTACGGGAACATTACTCCTTAATATTTCTTCAACTTACGGGAACATTACTACGGTACCGTTACTACGGGAACATTACTACGGGAATGTTACTACGGGAACATTAACCCTTAATATTTCTTCAACTTACGGGAACATTACTACGGTAACGTTACTACGGGAACATTACTATGGAAATATTACTACGAGAATTTTACTACGAAAATGTTACTACGAAAACATTAACCCTTAATATTTATCAATATTTATCGACCTACGGGAACATTAACTCTATGATTCAATTCCCTACATGAAATCGATAATACTCACAGTTATAGAATTGAACCCCACCCTTACCTTTGGATTGAAGACAACTTTAAACTTCCGATTTGCTCTCCGGCGGCTCTTCTGCAACTACCTTGAGTTCTTTCCGGCGGATAATTCTTCTGTTCTCACTTTCTCCACAGTCACGTTCCTTTTTCCTTCTCTTCAACCTTTTTCCTCAATTTTGGTTTTCTGAGCAGTTTATCGTGATAATCCTCTTTCTCCCACAACTTCTCTAATAACTCCCTTCTCTTTATACCATCTACTACTAATAATAATAATAATAATAATAATAATAATAATAATAATAATAATAATAATAGTAATAATAATAATAATAATAATAATAATAATAATAATATAATATTACTACTAGTTATTAAATTATCATCATTATTAACTATATTATATTATTATCAAACTCAATGATTTATTAAATGGTTTCCTATACTTTAAGGACACCCACCAACACTCTCAGACACACTCCCACATAAAGACACACCAACAATTCATAAATAATTTAATTAAAATGAACGGGCGTTACAACTCTCCCCTACTTAAAAGAATTTCGTCCTCGAAATTACCTCAATCAAACAGCTCCCAACCAGTCCACTTTCACCAAAGCAATCTCTTCACCTCGAAGTTGCTTCTCGTTCATCCACCTGAACTAGCAACGCCTCAATAGTCAAATCACCTTTCACTTGTACACCATCCATCCGAATCAATGTACTTCTTCAACTTAGGCACATGCCACATCATGTAAATTCCCACGAGTGACAGCGGTAAAACAGTCTAACCTGCTATTTTTCCCACGCTTCTGCTGCGCCACTCTGGTACAGATCACAAAACACAGTGTGCTTCCCAAGACCTCAAGCTCGACCAACACCAGTTACTATCGTAACTCTCAAAACACGTCTTTCTTGGATCCTTTGGATCTTTTCAGTCGTCGCTTGCACAATCTCAGCTAGCTTCAACATAGAATGATTAATCTCACTTGTTAGGAAAAGAGCCAAATTAGTCATTCTATCCAAAATCACCCAAGTAAAATCATATCCCTCAAATTCTCCGGAAAACCCAACACAAAATCCATGGGAATACTATCTGATCTCCACTCTGGAATATTCAACGGTTGCATCGGACCCAACGGTCTCTGACGTTTATTCTTCGACTTCCAACAAGTCTAATCAGCACATACAAACTCAACCACTTATCTCTTCAACTATGGCTCTCAAAATAATTTCCTCAAATCCGGTTACATCTTCATAGCACCGGGGTGGATACTCCATCTACCTCAATACTCTCATTCCACTTAATAATATCTAGAACACAAACTCCATCACGACATCTCATTATGCCATTTCCATTACTCCGAAAATCAGCCCTTCGACTTTAACTCCTCAAATTCAACCAATCTGCCAACTCAAACCAGAATTCTGACCTTATCGAATCTCGTCAAGAATACCCTTAGTAAGGTCCAACATACTAAGCTAAATTCCATAAGAAGTCTCTTCACGACCCAAACTCATATCACAAAAATTGCTCAATCAGTCCTAACTCTTTTCACCACCATCATTGGCACATGCAAAGATTTCCAAATCACTGCATAGGCTACCACATTTTTGCTTTCCCGAATGGAAATTCAATCCAAACCATAATTCTTCCGGAGTCCCAATTATTTTCTATGCCTCATATTCAACCCTTCCGAATCAAATAAATACCTCAAGCTCTTGAGGTCGCCAAACATTTCAAATCTCAACTAACTAATTGAAGATTCCAACTCCGGCACAAACACAACAGCGACCAAGTCTAAATCACTTGTCAGGTGATTCCTCTTATGTACTTCCAGTTCCCTTTAAGCATAACCAAAACTCGCTGAAGTTTCACTTAACATATCTCCCAATCATATCAACAAGGCATCACAAAACACAACAAATGGTCCTATCGGGTTCGGCAAAAATCAACACACGATATGTTTTCAATTTTCTGCTATAATTGAACCAGGTACAGGCCTCAAAACAATTTTTCCTAGAAATAGAATCTCGCTAGCTTTCCAATGCTTCAAACGGGGACTAAAACCGACTTACGGATCAATAGATATGAATTTTCGAAGTTTCTCCAAAACAAAATTTTTCTGCATAAAGGCTGCTACGGGTTTGAGCATTTTCGCCCGAAAATCCGATCGATTCAATTATTTTCTTCGAAACAACCACATACTCATTAATACCAAACATATATTAGTGATTTAGAACCATCAAACGTGAAATCTACGACTTTCGATTTCAATCCGAATCTTAAATCCTCAAATCTCCAAAAATGCAAAAACTTACAAAAATCAATCAAATTCGATAAAACAAGCATACTCGATCACAACCTAACATTACCCGACACAACAGCGTAATCTATTCCAACTTTCATCCGTAAAAACATTGATTCCGTAAAAAGCTGCGATCTCGGAATTCGACGTACGACAACAATTTCACACTTAGAAGGTCACTCGACACATCTTCAACTCTTGGAATATTTAAAGGTCTAATTATACCAATATTGCATTCCACATCTTACTTTCTTTAATAATCACCAGAAGTCATTGTCCACCTTTATATACTCAACTTTACACTTTGTTGCCTTAGCACACACACCAGACACAAGTCTTAACGCTACTTAATCAGTTTAATCCATTGACCATCCAAACAGACATGAAGTATGGAGCTCTCACTCTCAGACTAGTTGCCTTAACTATGTCGGTCACAACTCCACTTCACGTCCTGGCTGTATATCACTATCTTGTCAGGATAACTTCCAGCCAACCATAATTAATCGGCAAATCACCAACTTCTCACTTTCATTATAATTCAAAAATTCCCATCAAAATTAAACACCTCAGCACCGTCCTGCACCGACTCGTCAAAACAATTCTTAAGCACTTAACTTAACTCAAGACAATTCTCTGCTCACGCCATCCAAGCTTGCAAGACACGCATATCCCATCTAACACAATCCCAACTACTATCAACAAGAGATTAAGGGTGATCAGTTCCTCAATTTATCAATAGACAGCCGAAGATCATGATGGGGTACAAACCATCCTTACCGAACTATAAGAGCGTTCAACCATACACCGAGCTACCATTCCACACTTGCAGCATCTTGGAGAAGCACAATCTTCTCCCCCACTTGAATCATTCTCACTCCTGCAGACAAAGGTTCTACAACAAAACATGTACCGACAGTGTTTTCGCACACATGTAGCATACCAGAGAATACACAACATTAGACAACTTGGACGGACGGACCAACCTGCTCTGATACCACTATTGTAACACCCCATTCTAACCCAATGAATATATAAGAAAAACAACAGAAATATCAGAGTTCATAAAAATAGATTGCATGACGACCATCATGGAGTCGTGACGACCGTCACACTCACAAAAACTGGACGCATCAGAGATGTTACACTTCAACTTGAACAGAAACCATACACTTGCAATTATTCATTCAGTATCATACATAACACAGATTTTTTTTTGGATGAACAAGTAACGACAACATGCTCAGCATCTTAATAATAAAACACCCTTTTATTTCGCAGCGGAACTTAATAAACTTTCAACAACTCATGATAAATTCAACGACTATATTTCATTGAAAATTCAACAAGTAATTACCTTGCATCAATTCAACATAAACAACGAGTTTCAACCATAAAAATCAGCACTACTAATTCCTCGGTATAGTGCATTCAACCAACATTTGGCACATAACACCAGCCACCAATTTAATGAAAAATACTTGATAAAATTCAGAAACAAGGAAATTAAATAAAAGCAATAACATCAATCGTTCATCCCCCCAAGAGTGCTACATATCAGAGCGACCAACAAATTTAAACAGGAAGCTACACTTATTTCAGATTACCTGCAAATTACCTCCAACGGAGGTAACATACAACGTAAAGGGTGAGATATCAACAACATAACATAAGGCATGATAAAAGTCATGTCAGAATATTATCACAACATTATAATTCCAGCAGTTCGCATAAATATTAGTAATAATAAACTACAATCACCCTTTATTCATAACCACAACAATTATCATCATATCTCAGCAACTCATCAAAACAACTCAACAACGCAACTCAACAATGCGACTCAACGATGCAACTTAACTGTGCATATGCATGTGGTACCATTTTGGGAGACAACACTCCACAATAATTCGGGAGACAACACTCCACAATAATTCGGGAGAGAACTCTCCACAATAATTCGGGAGACAACTCTCCACAATCATTTCATTTTGTCATTAAAGACACAACCGTCGCCAATCCAAGCCAAATGATACGCTATGAGATGCAACTATTATGGACTATAACACAACAACAACAACTGTGCAACAACCATGCAACAAGGCATCACGCCTACAACCAATTATCCATAACAGGAACATCACATTTCGCATACATCATGTACTCACCACTTCAATCTGTTCATATCAGAGAACTACCAACAGTATCGTTCCTACGAATAAGACTCTAACACATTTTCGTAGAAAATAATTAAAAACAACCTCGTCTCTACAATTGAGAACTCAACAGCATTTTCATATACCTTCATACGGGTAATATAACTACAACTTACCCACATAATCCAAGGAGAATATTATAATAACATTTTCTCAACAGTGACATAACAACTTCATATGCATCAAGTATTCATCATTTCAGTCTGTTCATATAGGGGAACAATAACAACATACTTTCGACAATTAAGAATTCAGCACATTATCGTAAGGACAACATTACAACTTTTACTCACTATATTAATTATAGTTCCTGAAAAGGTTCGTTAACTACGGGGCAACTAGTCTTTCCTCATTAAGGGCAACCATACAACATCGTACAACACTGACGATATAACACATTCATTCCTACACAGAAAAACCTCGTCCCTAACATTTATCGAGTCACGGGAACTATATCTATGATTCGATTCCCTACCTGAAGTCGATCAAGTAAGAGCCTAATAACAACCTTTTCTCAACAAAGGGGAAATCAGCGCGTGTCAGCGCCGATTCCCAACATTACTACATAAACTAAGGACATAAACACTGATGCAAGCGTAGACAAACATTAACCCTTAATATTTCTCAACCTACGAGAACATTTACCCTTAATATTCTCTTAATATTTCTCAACCTACGGGAACATTTACCCTTAATATTCTCTTAATATTTCTCAACCTACGGGAACATTTACCCTTAATATTCCCTTAATATTCTCTCAACCTACGAGAACATTACTTCGGGAACGTTACTACGGTAACATCACTACGGGAACATGAATCCTTAATATTTCTTCAACTTACGGGAACATTACTCCTTAATATTTCTTCAACTTACGGGAACATTACTACGGTACCGTTACTACGGGAACATTACTACGGGAATGTTACTACGGGAACATTAACCCTTAATATTTCTTCAACTTACGGGAACATTACTACGGTAACGTTACTACGGGAACATTACTACGGAAATATTACTACGAGAATTTTACTACGGGAATGTTACTACGAAAACATTAACCCTTAATATTTATCAATATTTATCGACCTACGGGAACATTAACTCTATGATTCAATTCCCTACATGAAATCGATAATACTCACAGTTATAGAATTGAACCCCACCCTTACCTTTGGATTGAGGACAACTCTAAACTTCCGATTTGCTCTCCGGCGGCTCTTCTGCAACTACCTTGAGTTCTTTCCGGCGGATAATTCTTCTGTTCTCACTTTCTCCACAATCACGTTCCTTTTTCCTTCTCTTCAACCTTTTTCCTCAATTTTGGTTTTCTGAGCAGTTTATCGTGATAATCCTCTTTCTCCCACAACTTCTCTAATAACTCCCTTCTCTTTATTCCATCTACTACTACTAATAATAATAATAATGATAATAATAATAATAATAATAATAATAATAATAATAATACTAATAATAATAATAGTAATAATAATAATGAATAATAATAATAATAATAATAATATAATATTACTACTAGTTATTAAATTATCATCATTATTAATTATATTATATTATTATCAAACTCAATGATTTATTAAATGGTTTCCTATAATTTAAGGACACCCACCAACGCTCTCAGACACACTCCCACGTAAAGGGACACCAACAATTCATAAATAATTTAATTAAAATGAACGGACGTTACAAGGTTGTCATCCACATTGGACTTTGTGCATCCTCATGTGAAATTTTCCTCTCAGTTATCACTAGTCACGTTTGAACTATTAATTATTATACCTCGGTTTTCCCCAGTGTCGGATCCACAAAACCAGGTCCCATGAGTAGTTACTCGTGGTTTTATTTTTCTATCTTCTGCATATGTTTTGCATCCAAAGCATCATAAGGCATCGTTTATGTTTCATGGCATGTCATGACCTGTCCTTTTGCATATCATCGGATCTAAGGGACAAAATTTTTGATTTTTGTCCTTTCACTACGATTCTACGAGGATTGTCATCTCTCAGTTCCATCTAGTGAATATATTTAAATAGGGGCAACTGTTGCACCCCAAATTTTGACCCCTTAAATTCTCATTATCATTTTAGGAGCATTATCATAAATTATCTAACCCTAACCCAGTGCAAGTTTGTCTTTGTCAAGTTACAGATAAATCAGGTTTTTTTGTACAGTCAAATCGAAGCTTCATGGTTTGGGATCAATCAAAGTTTTAGGCTAATTCAATCATGAAACAAGATCAAGGGTATCATATAATGTCAATTGAGAGTCCAATTTGAGGTTGTTACCCCAGAATCAAGAACAATGTATTTCAGGGCACCCGATTAGGGTTTTGACTAGTAAAAGTCAACTGTAGTTTGACTTTGATGTTGGAAGGTGTTTTAATGGTGGGATTATGATCCATGAAGTTCATATAGCTTAATAAAATCCATTCAAGAAGTTTCAAAGTCTCAGGAGGTCCAGAGTATCAACAGACGACTCGGTAGTCACCGATCGATCGTACAGTTGACCAAAAAGTCAACTCTTCAAATTTAAGGAATTGGACTTCAAAGTGTGAATAAAAAATGTTCCTTATATCATATTGCACTTTCCTATCAATTTTCATGACCATTGGATCAAGGATGAAGGAGTAATCGAAAAATTGGGAAATTAGGGTTTTGAAAGGGGCTAATTTGAAAGCTCTTGACAAATCCTAAAGAAGTCCCTAAGTGGTCCATGATCAGAAAATGCATAGATTTGGAGTTATGATCAAATTCATTTCAAGAAAGGGAAAAGACTTGGAGAAATTTCACTTTTAAGTTCATTTTTTAGCAACTTTGAGAGACTTTTTGGCCAAGTTCCTTTGGGAATTTGAAACTCATGAAAACATGAATGTTTTAGAGCTATTTGAGGGCTTTCTAAAAAGTACTAGCACATCTCAAAAGGATTTGTGAGCTGAAAGTTATGGTTATGGCAAGTTAGTGATTTCACACTTTAGTCCCACATTGTCCAAAGTTCAAAAATCATTCCTTTGATCAAACTGGCCAATCTTAGCCCTTGGATGATATTATTTCTGATATGTAGAGATTATGAAGCATAGAAATGAGAAGATTATACAGAAGAGGTGAATTCTCCAAGCAAGAGGTGTAAAGTGAAATCTTCCACAACCATCAAGCTATGCCCTCTAGCCTGCATTTATCCCTTTCAAAATCATCATTTTGCTTGACTATTGGGCTTACCTATCTGCCAAGAAAACCCCTTTGTGGAGGTTTAATTCAAAGAAGCAAACCTTTCTTTCACATGAAGAAATCTCCAAATTTGCCCCTCTCTTCATTTGCCTATAAAAGGGAGCCTTCACCACCTCATTCTACACACAATATCTATTTTAAAAAATCCAGAGAAAGCTCAAGCCTTTGCTCTTGCACTCTTTGATTCATTTTCACCAAAATCACAAAATCACAAAACCATGAAAAATCTGTATTGACAATCCAGCTGCCAAAACCATTTCTCCACATTCAAACTCCCCAACAATCATCCACACAATCTCTAAATGTGATATAGAAGGTGTCCAAGACCTTAGACCACTCAAAAATCTCACCACTCAAAAAGTCAACTTCCATACCAAGTTACTTTGACCAAAAGCCACAAAATCAGCCAAAACATGTTCTAGACATTTCCTTGATGTTCTAATCACTCAAACACCTCACATATATCATTTCTCAACTGTCCGAAGCATTGAGGATCATTGGTGGAGTTTATTTCTCCAACTGTCTTGAAGTTGGCTCTCTTGCTTCACAAAGAAGAAATCTCCCAAAGCTAAGTGCATTTGAAGGTCCTCTAGGTTTCTTGGTGTTTTAACCTATCATTGAGTTTAGAACACTATCATTGCTTTGCACCATAATTTCATGTTTTGGCATTTTGAGTCCATTATGTTGAAAATATGTCATGTATGTCCTTTATGCACAAATCCTGTCATGACAGAGTTGTAGCTATTTTGTTGAATTGGATAATCTCTAAAATCATGATCATGATAGAAGTGTATGATTAGTTTGAACTGATTGCATCTAAATTGTTTGCTCATTCACAAAATTCCATATTTTGCATTCTTATGCCATAGACCTGCTAGTTTGGGTTATAGGTTGGAGTTGGTTTAAGTTTGAGTTTAGAATCATACACTTGTGCATTTATGACTTGTGCATACATTTGATTTGGTTTAAAATTGACTGGAAACTGATTTGATCACTTTCATGAATGTACAAACATATCAAAATTGCATCCCATTTGTCATTTATCATACCAGTTTGTTTCAGACCAGTTTAGGCGTTTTAAATCACTTATATCCATATATGTGACTTGTGTGTATAATTGATTTGGCCTACATGTGCATAAACTTGAACTAAACATCCTTCATGCCTCAAAATGCCAATTTTTGCAGCTCTGTTATCATTGTTTATAGCAGCTTGTCTTTGGCTTTAAATTGTGTTCAAACTTATTCAATATCATGTATATGTGCTATGTGTGTGGTTGATTGGATCAGAAAATGTTTGGAATTGGAATTTGATATCTCATGCCTCATTTTCGTGACAACTTGCAATTTGTGAATCATTTTTCATGACAGTCTGTTTCCAACTTATTTTGGTGTTTGAATCCACTCAATATCATGAATATGAGATGTGTATGTGATTGAATTGATCTGAAATTGTTTTGAACTGAAATTGAACATGTTCATACATCTCACAAGCACAAACCTACACTTGAAGTACCATTTTTCATACCAGCCCTGTTTGAACCATTTTTCTTGCTTGGACTCACTTGTTTGCATATATGTGAGGTGTGTATGTGATTTATTTGCCAACATCATGCTTGGAACTGAAATTGAATATCCTACTGCACTTCACAAAGCACTAAAATGCAGCATGAGTATCACTTTCCACAAACACTTGTCTTGAACTTGATTTCCTGCTCACTCTCATGCATTACCATGTTTTCAAGATGTGCATAGGCTTTCCCTGATCAGAATGTGCTTAGGATTGCATTTCAGCTTCATTATGTGTCTTACATGACAAATGTTACATTTTGAAAACCACTTTTCATTACAGACTTCCTTGAACTCTTTTTTCAATTTGAATCCATTTCATGACACATATGTGAATTGTTTGAGTGATTGGTTTGATTAAAATGTGCCTATAACATGAATTGATTTTGATCATGCCCTGTTAAATAACCAAAGTGCATTTTAAGAGGCATATCTTGCTACAGTCTGCTCTTCACTTCAAAACAAGTTTGAGCACCCTTGGTAATCTATTTGTGATGTGTATATGTGACAAGTTGTGCCTAGAACATGAATTTCACTTTTTCATGATTGCATCTAAATGTCATTTTGGCAAGTTGCATTCCATCTGCTATGCCAAGCTGTCTTGCCTTGTTCTTCTGGTCTAGACTCATTCTTTAACATTCATATGATGTGTGTGCAAGATTACATTGACCTATAATTGACTGGTATATGAACTCCATCTCAAATTGCATTTCAAAACATCATAATACAAGCACTATAGGGTTTTAAAATAGAGGAAGAAATTCAAAAAACTAAAAGTTCTATCTTGTTCCTCATGAAAAAATACTCAAGTTACACTAAAATTTTGTCAAAAACCATTAAGATTTGAGAGAGTTGTGATCAAAATGCAAGTTGGTGTTTTTGCTTCATGTTTTTGCCCAGCCAGTTTTGTAAACTTCCCTCATATATTTATGGGGTGGCTTTCATCAACGGATGTATAGCCACCCAAGTGGTAAGCAACTTGTCACTTAAGCGCCTTTGACCATGCAAGCGTGGGTTCGACCCCTGAGGAGGGCAACCCTTTTGTGTATTTTTGTTATTTTTGCTATTTTTTAACCAAACTTCAAAAATTCATATCTCTCTCAATTTTAATCATTTTTCACCCATTCTTTTTGCAGTGTGTTCATGTTTGCCTAATGTTTCATCTCTTTTGACTATGTGCAAGTTAAATACATTTTGTAACCATTTCCACATATGCAGATGAATTTCTCTCTTGTTATACTTGTGAATGTCTTGATATTTGCTTGCCCTCTTTTCCTTGATGTTAGTTAACATGCTAGGATTTTATTTGTGGTTGTCACCATGTTTATTTTGTCCCCCCTGTTGGATTTACTTAAGCTCGATCTGTCGTCACACTTCCTGTTTAATCAACTGCTTAGATTGTCATCAATGCATCTTTATCTTTTCACATGCTCATTTCATGGTTGTCACCATGTATGTATCTTTATCATGTTTAAAACTTTGTTAAGTGTTTTCCTTTCCCCAAGTGATGAAGCTTGTTAGCTCTCATCCCAGTTGCCTCCCCTCTCTCTCTCTCCAAAGGAAAAGATATTTCCATTAACCCTTATGTTATGGATAGCTCATTCACCCTCTCCTTGACTTTGTTAAGTCATTTTAACCTTAGTTTAGCAACCATTAGAATTTTCTTTAAGTCTTAAAAACCCACCTGTACTAGGAGTGTTCTTCAACTAGAACCCTAGGAAAGAGTTTGTCAACTCTGTGTAAGGATCATTATCATGATTTCTTACTTCCCATTATTTGAATATTACAACATAGAATAAGGAGTTTTGTCAAACTCCATACAAGCATTGTCATGTTTGTTTCCCTCTTGAATCTTGATCATCATCAAGTGTTCTTCTTCCCCTGTGAGGTGAACTACGATTGCTCTGATTCTATCCTAGTTAGGATACGTAGGCAGAAGATGCGATGTCTTTGCGAGCAAACTTAGAAAACCATCTAGGTATTTACCTATTTCTAATCCATATCCCAATCCATAGTACATATTCACAAACTTAGCAAGCAATCAAATAAAAGGTTCCTGTAGAGTACTACAGATGCTTAGGGTGCTAACACCTTCCCTAGGTATAACCAACCCCCGATCCCTGAATCTCTTAAAGCGTTGTCGTTACATCGCGAAAAGGGTTTTTCTTTCTTTAGACCTTTCCGTTGGATAAAATAAAGTTCGGTTGTAAAAGAATTAAGATTCAAGTTAATTTAATAGCTTGAAATCCAATTTTCACCGCAACACAAGCAAACACGTGTCACTCTGAATCTGAAAAGATGGCGTGTACACTACTGAAGAGACATTTGAGGTATTGTTTGAATAGTGAAAATCTTGATTTTCCCCCCAAATTGTCAGAATCAATTAATGCTTTGAAATGATTTTTATTCTTTTCATTAAATGCCATTAATTGCTATGTGAGAACGTGCTATTTGTGTGCCCTATTTCTTTCTCTATAAATACCACATTTCACACCATTTCACACTTTTCACTTTAAAGACAATTTATGGATTTCTGTCTTCTCTTTGCTCTTCACAAAAACCCTAAACCTTCGTTCAAATCATCTTCATCTTCATCAATGGCAACATCATCCTCAACATCAGCTCAATTTCAATCATCTATGGCTGCAGTTATATCAGCAAATACGGGTGTTACTCCATTTAAGGAACCAAAAAGGACATCGTTAACCCCTGTGGACAAACTTGATGTTCTTTGTGAATCCATGGTGGAATTTGACTCTCTAGCTGAAAATGGGTTTAAGTTACGTTCTATTATTGATGCACAAGGCTGGGTCAGGTATTTTGACAGGTTATTTGGACCAGTGTACCCACAACTTGTGAAGGAATTCTAGATTCGTGCTTCTGTTTATCCAAAATTCATCCTCTCTTCTGTTCTGGGAAAGGAGATCATCATCACTGAAGATCTCATCAGAAAACTCATAGGGTATGAGGAGACTGATGGAGTGTGTCATCTGCCAGCTGGGCGTGTGGATATGGAAGAAGTTTATGAGGAAGTCATTACATCTGGACAGGCCTCTAACAAATTTAAGGATCTGAAACCTGACTATAAAATCTGGGCAAAGATTTTTCTCGGATGCATCCATCATAGAAAATCCACCAATTCTCCAGATTATGTGAATAATGAACAACTCTAGTTTATGTACTGCTTAAGTCAGAGTACCAAAGTAGATCTGTCTTACATTCTCTTTATGCATATGTGGAATCATATCAATGCATCAAGAGAATCTGTAAAGGATAAGGGGCAGAAGATCAGGACGTGGATTCCCTTTGGAAGGTTGATCTTAGACATTCTGACAGAGAAAGGTTTGGTAACTGCTCTTTATGAAGTTGGAGTTAAAGATGAGCTTGAATCAATTGTTGTAAAACCATTGAATGCAAAGAGTCTTTAGAGGCTAAAGATTGTGGATGAACTCACAGTTGTTCCCAAGAAGCTAAATGTTTCTGAAGTTAGTCATAAGAGGATTCCAGTTCAAGATTTTCCACTCTTTGGTGCTGAAGAACCCAGGGAGATTATTGTTAGGTATATTGATGCGTGCAAGGCAGATGGAACACATATTCCTGCAGATATTCTGATAAGAGCAAGAGAACCCATTCCAGATGTGTATGATGAGAACACAAGGAAAAGGAAACAATTAGAGGCAGAAAAAGAAGCTGCTCAGAAGAAACCAAGAGTTGCTGAAAAACCACAGAAGCAGATCAAGAGAAAAGCTTCTAGAGAAGTCCCCTCTGTTCCCACCAAGCGCATAAAGACTAAAGGTACTAAATCGTCTTTACCTTCTATTACTAAAATTGTTGTAAATATATCAACAAATAGTTTTGTGCCTGAACCCCCTCCCATTCAAAATAAAACAATTCCTGCTCCATCTCAAACCTCTCAACCACCAAAATCATCTGATCCTATTTCCCAAACACCATTAAAATCATCTAATATTCCACAATCTCAACCCCAAACAAAACCAACAGAACAACCTACAACACAACAACAATCAGCTGCATCTGAACCCATACAATCTGATCTAGTTGCACATGAAACTGTTGCATCTGAAACAGTTACACCTGAACCTGTTGCACCTGAACAAGTTGCATCTAAACCAGTTGTATCTGAAACACCTCCATCCAACCCTTCTGAGATTCTACCAGAACCATCCAATCCTACTGAATCAAACATACCTGACTCTGAGATTCTGGATGTTCAACCTCTCAAGACTATATATGAAGTTTCTTCGACATCTTGTACCCTAACCACCTCATCTGATTCATCTGAATCTGATATCCATCCAGATTTTATCTCACCCCCTCTCTCAGAGAGTTTGAATCTAAACAACCAGAACCACGTGTTTCATTTGATACTCTCATTCCCAAAACCATTCCAAAACCTAAACCCAGGAGATCTGAGTTTGTCTTATTTGCTTCCTTCAAACCATTCCCCTCTGATCCACTTCCTTCTGGTTTCAAGTTTAAAAATTTCTATGACAGAATAGAACCATCTGACTCTACCACTCCTTTTAAACCTAAAATTTCCATCATTCTACCATCTGTTTTTCAAACCTACATAAAAGAACTGCCAGATATGATTTCATCAGAACCTCTATTGTCTGATAAATCTGCTTTCATTCCTTACACTTCAACCACATTTGATGTCGTTTCTGATGCATCACATGTAAAACCATGTTTGGTTAATGCCTTAACCAGATCAAAAATTACCATTTCATCTGACCATCCATCTCTTTCTTTCTACCCTCGTCCTCTGATCATCATTCCAGAATTTACCATTCCACCTCCACCTCAACCCAAGCCATTCACCTTGGAAACCCTTTTGAAACCAAAAACTAGACTAAATGTTGATAATTTATTTGCAAATTTTATGAAAGAAATAAAGATGCATTTAGGCTCTGTTCAGAAGAAATGCTTGTCAACCATGGATGCAAATGAATCTGATGCTATCTGGAATAACTTTATTAACAGATTCAATATTGTAGCCTCAAATCTGAAGAATGTATGTTCTAATGATGCGAAGCTAAGATTTGCTGAAACTGCCAGAAGCATGATGTCGAATGTGAAAATCCTTTGCTTCTTGAAGATGTGCCTTCATCTTCTGAAGTATCATCTATAGAAGCTTCTACAGAATCTGCTTTTGAAGAAAATCCTTTGGCTATGACAATTGTGGAAAATCCCTCTGGATCTGTTGCTCATGACTCTGCATCTCCTATGGAAATTGACTATGCTCCTTCTTCAGAATCTGCTCCACCTTCTTCATCTGAGATCAAGAAAGAGAATCCAGATCTTGAAGATAAGATTGCAGTTTTGGAAGCTGGACAATCTGAGATTAAGTCATGGATGGCCAAGCAAGACCAGAAGACTGAAGACATGGCACAATGGATGTCTAAGAAAGTTCAGAAGAATGACAACATGGCTAAATGGATGACAAAGCAAGAAGAATCTTCATCTGAGATCACTCACCTGTTGAAGATGATTCTGTCCAAGCAAACCTAGTTTATGTTTTTCTGTATCTGATGTTTGTGCACATGTACTTGAATTTATCTAATGATTTGTATGTTTTGAATATGAATGAATGACTCTGCTATTTTCTCCACATGAATTTATCTTTTCTGCATTTCCTTTTATTTGTCTTTAAAAGTTTTACTTTTTTATTATGACAAAAAAAAGGGGAGAAAATGGATCTGACTGTTCAAATAAACTCTACCTAAATGAAACTCAGACATATCTAATTATAACTAACGTGAACTCTTAGTATTTCAGATCATTTGAAAAATCTGACAAATTCTTTAAAAGTAACTCTGAGATCCCCAGATCAAAGTTTTAACCTATCAGGCTCTGATTCTGAAACGTGCATCCAAAGTCAAGATCTAATTTTTTGGAACAATCAGGCTCTGATTCTGAAAAGAATACTCATGCAAAAAGGGAAGTTTCTATTCCTTCTAAGTATTCAATTCAGGGGGAGATTCATAATCTCAGGGGGAGTTATAATTATATTTTTTATTAAACAAAATTTCTTATGTTTTTGTCATCATCAAAAAGGGGGAGATTGTTAGAACACAGATTGGTTCTTAATAATATCTCTATGTTTTGATGATAACTCTTATGAAATTTTGTATTAAAGAATTATATACTTTAAAATTTGTTTGAGAATGTTTGCTGCAGATATTAAAGTGAATATTACTCTGGAAGCAAATTAGATCTGAACATGAAAATATGCAAGGCTCTGAAGCGTCAGAAGCATCAGTTAGAAGATTCTATACGCTGCCTACAGAAGATTCTGAGCGTTGTCTACATAAGGATCTGAAGCAGAAGCTACAGAAGAATCTGAAGCAGAAGCCAGAAGCATCTAAAGCATTGAAGACTTTTATATGGAGAGTGTCAAGCCTAGTTTATTTCAGAAGACTCTCATAGTACTACACTGCCAGTACTGAGGATCTGATCCCAAACTCTGCTCTGAACAATTACACGCTTAAAGCACACATGCTGCAAAGACTCTGATTCAGCAAACTCTGATGAACATCAGAAGACTCTGACCAATCTAGACTCTGATGATATTTGCTGAAATTGTTGAAGAAGAATTCAAATTTATGTCGGTTGGAATGGCCAAACGACTCTTTCCTCATTTATGCTAGACACAAGAACACAGACAAAAAGGATTTCTTTGTGCATTCTATTTCTAGAAAAGGTCATGTGATGTGAAGACAAAAAGGCTCAGACCTTTTAGTACACATCCTTCAACATGATAGCTACTTGGACATCTTTGCCTATAAAAGGAAGACTCCATCACTCTTCTTCAGTTGACGAAATCTTTGAAAGAAATTTATTACAAGTTCTCATACAAATCTTTATCTTGCTGAATTTATTTCTAAGTTCTTAAATCTTAAGTGTAAAATCACAGTTGTGATATAGCTTAATTAGAAGCATTTAAACACTTGTATTAATCTTACATTTGATTGTAAAAGATCCTTAAGAAGATCCAGTTGGGATCAGTAGTTCTTAAGAAGACTAAGAACAGTTGCTCTTAGTGCTTGCTATTGTAATTAGTTGATTTAATAGTGGATTAAGTCCTTGTTGAGAAAGGCAAATCACTCTTGATAGGGTGGACTGGAGTAGTTGAGTTCAACGAACCAGGATAAAAATCCTTGAGTTTTTATTGCTATAAGTTTTTCAATATACTTATTCAACCCCCCTTCTAAGTATTTTCTCACCTTCACTAGGCATGAACACTAAGACGTCACGAGCGAAAAGCCATCCATGAAGTATATTTGAGTGTTGCTCATGATAACAACGGATCTTGGAGTGAAATAAAAGGCATTGTTAGGTACAAGACTGAATATTGTGTATAGCTTTTCTTACTCATAACTCTAGCCCATGACTTTTCATGATCTTAGAATTCTGCCGCCATTTTAACTTGATTGTTTTGTGACTTAATCAAACCCTGTAATCTTGTACTTTTGCAGGTACAACATTGAAGCTTTTAAAAATGGCATATTCACATAATTCAAGTGGTTGGCTCTTCCTAATTAGTCATATGGATGAAATTTGAGGCGAGAATGACGATGATTAACTCTTTCGCGCATACAAAGAGCATTGGTGGGTACTGAAGCTTGCATTATGGCATCATCTTATTTCCTAGCAGGATGAAGAGATTACAAAGGATCATGAGCCGCGATATTGAGAAGACTCAAGGTTACCACTTTGATAACTTTCATGGGTGTCAGGTATGCCTAGGCACTGAACCTTCTTCTTTACGTATCTGTGAACATCATTTGGGTCTGGTGTACCGAATTACTGCAGAGATAATTCTGCGCATTTCTCGGTTTGTAACACTATTTTTGCTGGAATTTCATTCTACAGGTGACACAGATTCCTCATGGGTCACTTAATTCAATCCGTATTTCCACAACAACTTCTCCATTTTCTTCAAGTAGTAGTACTCCTTGATACAACGACATTTTTGCAATGACATGATTGATTGAGTCGAGGAGCTGGAATTCTCTTCGGTAACCATCTCGTAGCTTCACTAACTCAAAACAAATCTTGATGAATTGACGATTGTGCTGCCACACTAACATATATGTTAAACTAGCTCACAAGGAAAAGTTTTGGTGATAATGGTGTTTTCCTCTGATTCTCTTGCAGGTAACTATTGGATTGATAATGAAGATGAAGAGAGAATGAGGAGCTCGAAGTCAGCGCCCTCCAAACGTGAAGAAAGAACATGATTTATATAGGAAATATTGGAGTGTAAGATAGCATTTTCTGAGTGAAATCTGTTAGGGGATATGCCAACAAGTCTTGGGGTACCGCATTTGAACTATTATGCAGTTTTCTTGGAAATGAAGAATGGTTTCCACTCTGCAAGCCTGGCTACTTCAAAGGAAGTGATGGAACCATCCATTGGGACTTATGCAAACTAGGATCTGATAGGTGCTGTAGTGTTGTATTCATGCCCAAGAGTTGAATGGAGGCCATAGTTTTGTTCACCAGGTGTTCCTCTACGAATGTCAAACTCAAGCTGATCTCCAAGGTTTTGAGAACTGGGTTGCATCTAATTCATGGTTCATGTGTAAACTTACTTAAGTATCATGACAGTTAGGAAGCTCAAATGGAATGTTAGCATTTGATGAAGAATACATGTTTAGTGTTTAGGCGCAATGTCGCCATAATGATGTTTGAATGCTCGGTGATATTGCAGTTTATTTTTTTGAGCTTTCCTTTGAGAATGTAATACTGAACAAGGTATTTGGTAGAACTTGCATTTTTTCCTTCTTTGAATTGCACACTTAGAATGAGGCCAGCTTATATATTGTTGAGAAATCCTCACGCCTCTTGAACTGGACTGGGCTTGTATGCCTTGGCAGCAAATTAAACGGCATTCTGTTTTTTTGAAATTTTCCACCCTTTTTTAACACAATTATCCATGATGCTTGACTTATCATTTGAAAAAAATCATCATTAGTTGGTCAAGCAAAACATAATACTAGTCCTTGTAAATTAACAATAATCCATAAAAATGATTCCAAATCAATCTTAGCATTGAAACGTCTTGAAAGCCATCAAGGCGAGATTGACTATGAATAGTTTAAACATGATTGTAAAATAATATTGCAGCTCACACATGATTCAAAGTTAATACACCCATGTCTTGAATCTAAACTCCACAAATTTGACCTTTGCAAAACCCAGAACAAAATGTAGAAATATGGCCTTGAAATTTGTAAGCTATATCTACGTTTGTCACAAACTGATTTAGAATCCAAACATAGCATGACGCTTGCAATTATGTATTTTATGCTCATTGACCATATCATATCTGTTTGATCATGAGAGGGGAAACACACATGAGTTTGGGTACAAGGGGCTGGAGGCACGCCCCTACCACAAGAATTCAACATAAATTGCAAGGGATTATGATCACAGTGAGCACACACACGGTCCTTATAAACGAAACCTTAGAGAATCTTGGCCAGAAGTCATGAAGCAGTAAAATATCCATTAAATACTGAAGTAGGACAAATTTGGGGTATGACACCAGTCTTCTATGCCAGACCCATTGCTCATCATTAACAGACATAAGACCTTTAACATTTTGACTTTTCAATTCTGAAAGTTTTATTTTATAAATGTTGTTCTTTCTTTTACCATTAAAGAGGATTGATCCATCTTTCTGACTAACAACTTTGCAACATTTTTGATTAAAGATAATATCATAACCATTGTCACTTAATTGACTTATGGACAACAAGTTATGAGTTAATCCTTCTACAAGCAGAACATTTGAGATAGAAGGGAGGTTACCATTACCAATTGTTCCAGAGCGAATGATCTTTCCCTTTTGGTTTCCTCCAAACTTCACGTCTCCAGCAGATCTAAGTTCTAGACTTTGGAACATAGACCTTCTTCTCGTCATGTGTCATGAGCATCCAAAATCCAGGTACCAAGACTGGTGTCTCAACCTTGCTGCTAAGGACATCTGCAATATAAATTATTTTATCCTTAGGTACCCATATCTTTTTGGGTCCTCTGGAGTTAGTTGTTCTGAAGTTCTATCCATTAAAAGCAGTTGTGTTCTGACGCAACTTAGGTTTATTAAAAATTGTGGTGTTCTGATCTGAACGTGTGTACTTTATGTCATGTGAGTGACCAAATTTAAAATGAGAATACAGAGGAGTATAATTGCTAATTAACTCATCAACAGGTTTTGGATTTGATTCCTTCCCAGAGGATGATTCATATCCAATCCCTTTTCTGTTATTCCTGCTCACACCATAGATCATAGAAGCCATTTTGCTTCTGTCTATGCTTCTGGACAGGAACCTTTGAAAACTATGGTCATACTCTTCTAAAATATTTTTAAAGCTATACGTAGTATCGGTTTCAGATTTTTGTTGAGCTTTTTCCAATTCAATTTTAATTTGAAAATTATTTTCTTTCAGCACAGCAATTTCTGATTTCAGCTGACCAATCTCAAATGCAAGACTGCTTTGCAGCTTCTTGTATTTGAGTCTAATCTTACTATAGTTTTCACATATTTCAAATAAGCTTTCAATTAACTCAGCTCTGGTGAGATCAGCAAATACCTCTTCTAAATCTGATTATGATCCAGATTCAAATGATTCTTCATGCTCCTCTATGTCAGCCATTAGTGCAACGTTTGCACATTCGTCTTCAGACTCTGACGAGGCTTCAAACGAATCTGAGTCATCCCAAGTAGCCATCAGGACTTTCTTTTTCTTCTCAAACTTCTTCTTGGGTTTATCCTTTTGAAGTTTGGGACAATCATTCTTGTAGTCCTAGCTCTTTGCATTCATAGCACACTACTTCCTTTTTGCTAGATCTTCTGTGACCAGAGGATTCTCCACGGTGTTCTGGTCTGCAATTCTGGCAAGCACACGATGGATGTTATTACCAAAGTTATAACATCCACCGTGACATTGACTACTGTACTAACTAATTAAACTGTAAGTAAAAGAAGTAAATAACACAACAATTGTTCACCCAGTTCAGTGTCAATAACACCTACACCTGGGGGTTACCAAGCCAATGAGGAAATTCACTATCAGCATAATCAATTCAAAGTCAAACAACCAGTTTGCACTTCTCACTTAATCTCTACCTAATGACACTTCAACCTAGAGACACTCTAGACCTGAGTATATCCACTCACTCCCCCTCAATCACACCATAGTGATATCCAATTACACTATGGTTTTTAACCCTAATTTCTTTCACAGCCGCGATGGCTCCCGTTTGGTTTCTCTGAGCATTTTTTTCTACCTTTCCCGGCCGTGATGCTTTAGAAAATACCTCTTCTTCTTCTACATTCTCTATTCATGATTCGCTGAAAGCAACAACAAAACAAAAGATTCGTTAATTAGGAAGAAAAAAATCCTTACGGTTCTTTTTCGATGGTTATTCGATGATGTTATCTTATGGCTGATGGATCTGCGGTTCTGTTTGAAGACTATGGTGGTTAGTCTTGATGACGATGATGTAAACTGATATTCGGTTCTCTGAGTCTCTTTTTTTGTAATAGTTTGGTGGCTGTTTTGTAGTGTTTTACGGATGTTTGATGGTTTGGCGGTATGGCGGATGATGAGTAATCTGAGGCTTGAGGTTTCCGGGTCCGTCGAGATTCTCAAGTGAGGAGCTCCGGATTCCGTTGAGGCGGCTTCAATGGTGATGGACAAAAATAATTTTTTTCGTATTCGAGGGTTTTTACGATTTTTCGAAGGATTTTCTGGTAATGATTTTTCTTCTGAAATCATAATCCCCTTCTGTGATAATTTTTCGCCCTTCTTATAATATTTTCCTCTTTGAAACAAGTTAAAAGGACTTAAAAATTGTTTTCGTTTTGGGATGAACATGTCTTAACATGTTCGGTGCTGGTTTTTAATAACTTTGATTTCTGTTTTGATGGTGTTCTTATCTTCCTCTTTTGCACAGATATGTGGGGATGTTGTTTTCGCGGAGTCATTATTGGTGATATTCTTACCAATTTCGGATTCATCTTTGATGCTGTTTGATATTCTATTTGCGTATCATGCGCTGTCTGTTGGATATTTTCGGATCTGGTTCGCTTGGACATCTGATTTGGATTTTCGGCTTTTTTTTAATAATCCAGATTGGTTTAGCTGGATATCCATATGTTTACTTGATAGAGATGGATATGGATTCTGGATATTGCGTTTAACGACCTGTTTGGCTAAAATTCCGTTTTTTTGCTCAGAATCACTTTTTCGGCCTAAAATCAATTTTCGGCATAAAATGCTTCTTTTTATATCTCTTTCTCGGCTGTCCCAAATTTAAGAACGGATACTATCGGTCTGGTGCCAATGTCGAAGATTGGAATGGGAGTTTGGTTTCGGCATTAGTCGTGCCCTCCCGACATCCGGTGATGAACTTTACTCTAAGGGTGTCAAACATAATTGTCTAACTTTTATTTCGATTTTGCTCCTGTTTTCTCTGTGCAGGTACAAAGAAAACTCGGCATGAGTGACCTTGATACTTCACAAACTCAGGAGTCTTGAACTTGGAAGGCAAAACAAGACCAGAGACTAGGCACATATTGTCGGCATCAACGTTGAAGAAATCGGTACCTTCGACAGCTTGAAGTCTCTTGTTTATGATTTGAAACTGTTCACGGGTAATCTCAGGCTCAACAAAGTCTTCCTGGTTATCCTCTTGAATACGAGCAGCATTGTACTCATAGGGAGAACTCTCAAAAGGAACTTGGACGGTCTGATTAGTGGTGTGGACCACAAGTCTGGCCTCGGTAAAGACAGGAGCTTGAAAAACTGGTCTGATAGTCTGACCAATTGTAGCAGCAGATGCAATAGGTGGAGAGTAGTTAGGAGGTAAACCAAATTCCGTCCAAGTAGAGGGTGGCAATGAAACATGAGATGGATCAGCATTTGAAACTTCCTAAATGACGGTCCTCTGAGGTGGCTCTCCTTTGGCAATCAATACTTGAAGCATCTTGGTAAGCCTAGTCATGCCTGCTTTCAACTCATCGATCTCCATTCGGACTTCGGCATTATTGTCTTCTTGTTCTAACATCTTGAGTCTAAGGTTAGCTTTAGTCTGATATTTGTGTCGAGGAATCAGCTTGACGACCCAAAGGAACACTGGAAGATAAAGACAATTGGGAATGAGAAACCGGGGGAAACATGTAATGCAAAAATGTGATGCTAATGCCATGCAATGGTTTCAAGAACCTCAACAGTCGATTGCATACGTGTTTAGGAAAATTGGGAGAAGGTTTTAAACTTTTAAAAAAATAGGACTTTTGAATTTGCAAAGGATTTTTGAATTCCTTGAAACTAGGAATGATGTTTTACGAATGCCATGCACAAATACACACAAACAGCAAGAGTCCTAGGTTAAAGGAATAATGAGTGGAGTTAAGGTCTACCCATCCAAAAAGGTATGTACTATAGGTTGATTGTACCTGCAGAACAAGGATTCTAAAATGGTTCCCAAAGTCATTAGCCCATCCTTTGGATATTATCAACTTCCAAACTAACTCGGGGGCTAATAATATTCTCGAGAGAACCTCTTTTGAGTGTAGTATCGCGTAGCACTATTTCGGGACTACTCCTCCATAGTCTCGCACTACGTCCTAATAAAGGCCAAAGTGGTGTTTAGGTAACTACGGTCCTCAATATCATGGACTCCAATAAAAAATAGTAAAAGTTTTCACGACTATACTCGTTCAACCGAACTATTTTAGAAAGGGTCTCAACTGAGCGGTGATTCTCGGATCAGCTTGGTAGGGACTCACTCCCTATAAGCCTCGTCAAATATATCACCTTCCTATAATAATTGCACTCAAGTCTGGGTGTAGGACTTATCTCACAACAATGCATAACCCCAATCAAGGTACACCAATTATATATAATCAGATAATAAGCAAAAGCAAGCATAAAAAACAAGATAGGGGTAACCCTCAAAAAACGTTAGTTAAGTCCCCAGTGAAGTTGCCATTTCCTGTTGCGGTGAAATTTAGATGTCAAGCTATTGGTTAACTTGAATCTTAATTCATTTACAACCGTCTTTGATTTATCTGAAGGAAAGGTTAAAGGAAGGAAAACCTATTTTTGCATTGTAAACACAATGCGGGGAGAGATCTAAGGTTCGGGGGTTGGTTAAGCTTAGGGAAGGTGTTAACACCCTAAACTTCTGTAGTACTCTACAGGAACCTCTTGTTTTCAATGTTTGCTTATTGCTAATTATCTGTTTAAGGTTATGCTAAGGGTTAAAGGTGAAAGGAAGGACCTAAGGGGGTTAGTCCTAAGTATACTCGCCATGACTCGCATCTTGTGCCTACGTATCCTGGGTAGGGGATGTAATCAGAGTATTCGTAGTTCTCCTCAAAAGGGAGAGATAGGAATTTCTTGACTGTGGTCAAGGTTCCTGGGGAAATAAACGTTCATAGGGAACGCTTATTTTGGAGTGCAGCGACTCCGATTTCTATGTTATAAGTTTGAATTAAAAAGGTAGGGATAAGTATTCCACGGCGGGAAACTTATGTGGAGTACGGCCTAAAAGGTGAGTACAGGGACTCAAAGTCTTAAGGTTTAGGAAATAAGTAAAGGTGTGGTTTATTGACTCGGTGGCCAAAATGGGTAACCTTTCCTTCGGAGCGAGAAAATTGGTAAAATAAAGAGATGAATAGTTGAAAATGTAAATTGATGCACAAACATGGGATATTAGAGTGGTGAGTTTATTTTTGGTTTAAGTGATTAGAGATTGGAAGTTAAATATTTTGAGAGTTTTGTAGCTAAGTTGAAAATATGCTTTAGAAGTTAATTTGCAAAAATTTTAAGATTTTAGTTATTTTATGATTTTTGTGAGTTATGTAATTAAAAGAATTTGGATTATGATTAAGTTAAGAAAAAGTGTTATACTAATTTAATTTAACATTATTTGTTTTTGTGATTTTTATTAAGATTAGAAAACAGATTTGGATTACTAACAAAGTTATTTATTTAATTGAATTAACTTTGAAAGAGAAATTAGACTAAATGATTTATTTATTATTTTTTTATTTTTATTAAAGGGTTATTTACGTTTAGTAACAAACCTAATTAGCTAAAAGACTCTAAAAGAAAAAAAAAGTTAAAATAAAACTAAATCGAAAGATTATTAAACCGATTTTAAATTTTAAATGAAATTTGTTATTATTATTTTTTTTTTAATAAGCAAAAACAGGAAAATAAAATAAAAGCTAAGTATCCCTATTTATATTTTGTTATTTTTAAGGATTGTAAGAAAAACTTAAATTGAAATAGAATTAATATTTTTATTTTTATTATTACTCTTATTTATTTATTTTTATATTAAAATTCGTTTTTAAATATTAATTAATTATTAACATTATTTTTCCAGAAATTAATTAGTTAGTAGTTAGTAAGTTAGTATATGATTTTATTATTATAATTGATAATTACAACATCAACAAACAGAAAAAGTAAATAATAAAAAACAAAAAACGAAAATTGGGTCGGGCTGGGTGGTCAGGCCCCAGACCCGACCCGGATGATCACTTAAAACGGGGGAGGAAGGCGAATTAGGGTTTTTAACCCTAATTTCTTTCACAGCTGCGACGACTCCTGTTTGGTTTCTCTGAGCATTTTTTTTCTACCTTTCCCGGCCGTGATGCTTTAGAAAATGCCTTTTCTTCTTCTACATTCTCTATTCATGATTCGCTGAAAGCAACAACAAAACAAAAGATTCGTTAATTAGGAAGAAAAAAAAAAGCCTTACGGTTCTTTTTTTACAGCTATTCGGTGATGTTATCTTATGGCTGATGGATATGCGGTTCTGTTTGAAGACTATGGCGGTTTAGTCTTGATGACGATGATGTGAATTGATTTTCGGTTCTTTGAGTCTCTTTTTTTGTAATAGTTTGGTGGCTGTTTTGTAGTGTTTTACGGATGTTTGATGGTTTGGTGGTATGGTCGATGATGAGTAATCTGAGGCTTGCGGTTTCCAGGTCCGTCGAGATTCTCAAGTGAGGATCTCCGGATTCCGTTGAGGCGGCTTCGATGGTGATGGACGAAAATGATTTCTTCGTATTCGAGGGTTTTTATGATTTTTCGAAGGATTTTATGGTAACGATTTTTCTTCTGAAATCATAATCCCCTTTTGTGATAATTTTTCGCCCTTCTTATAATATTTTCCTCTTTGAAACAAGTTAAAAGGACTTAAAAATTCTTTTCGTTTTGGGATGAACATGTCTTAACATGTTCGATGCTGGTTTTTAATAAATTTGATTTCTGTTTTGATGGTGTTCTTATCTTCCTCTTTTGCACAGATATGTGGGGATGTTGTTTTCGCGGAGTCATTATTGGTGATATTCTTACCAATTTCGGATTCATCTTTGATGCTGTTGGATATTCTATTTGCGTATCATGCGCTGTCTGTTGGATATTTTCGGATCTGGTTCGCTTGGAAATCTGATTTGGATTTTCGGCTTTTTTTTTTAATAATCCAGATTGGTTTAGCTGGATATCCATATGTTTACTTGATAGAGATGGATATGGATTCTGGATATTGCGTTTAACGACCTGTTTGGCTAAAGTTCCGTTTTTTGCTCAGAATCACTTTTTCGGCATAAAATGCTTCTTTTTATCTCTCTTTCTCGACTGTCCCAAATTTAAGAACGGATACTATCGGTCTGGTGCTGATGTCGAAGATTGGAATGGGAGTTTGGTTTCAGCATTAGTCGTGCCCTCCTGACATCCGGTGATGAACTTTACTCTGAGGGTGTCAAACGTAACTGTCTAACTTTTATTTCGATTTTGCTCCTGTTTTGTCTGTGCAGGTACGAAGAAAACTCGGCATAAAGTCGGTTGAAAAAATAGGAGGCATCTGCATGAAGACCATATGATTTAGGAACTATAATTTTTATTTCTCCTTTGTAATTTGTAATAGAAAATATTTATGAATAAATCCAATAAATATTTCTTATTCAATTCTTCCTTGTGACTTTAAATAATAATAATAAAAATATTATGAATAAATTCAATGTATTTTTACATTATTTTCCGAATATTCTTTTCAAATGTTTCACCCGAAACCAAGTGAACTTCTTAAACAAATCCGATTAAATGAATGGGCGCCTCAAATTAAATTTAATTGACATAGAAATTGATCAAGTAAATTTTCACCAATGAACTAACTTTGCCAATCCCAAATTCGGATGAACTCAGCACACCAGAGAAATCCAATTAACGATGAAACAAAAACTAAACTCCGAACCAAAATTTAACTTGCATCTCTGACGGCTAAACCCAGAGCTCCAAATCAAACTCAACCAAGAGTCATAATTAAACTAGCATAAAAGAATCCAGACTCGAGTCGCAGTTTCCACTGCTTCTCTTTTTTTTCTTTTAAAATTCAAATGGCAGACAACAGGAGAAACAAGAAAAATATGCATCTGTAACGTGAATTCCGCAAAGTGGTTGCTTGCACCGATTCAACCCAAACCAAATTAATATCTCAACATAATCAGCCCCACATGACAAAATAAATGTCTCAGAAACCCACTGGCGACAGAGTCATGACCCGTCGATTAATTACTGTATTTCAAAGTCCTGATGCCAAAATACCGTGAATCTCTGCTTATTCTCAAAGAAAAAAAAGAACTCGAAGACAGAGGTTCTAGTTACTCAATAACACCCTGATGACGACTTAACTTCAATGGACTGTCAGTAAATAATGCACAAATTATCATTTTGCCCTTTTCACAGTTAAAACACACTTGATGTAATTCCTGCAAAATAAACGATTTACGTAACCTGTTAATGGTTAGCGGATGCAAAAAATGGGATGTCATGCTATATGAATCGACTAATCTGAGGGTAAAATTATGGGTATTACACCATCCTCTTCTGAACAACATACTTCTATCTATTTACACATGAGGGATAATGAAATAAAACGTTGTCAATTTGAACCTCAGGGACACTAGCAAGCTTGCTAGTGGTTGGTTTCTTCTTTGATGGAATTTCAGATACATCGTCATCATCATCTGAAGTAGAATCAGTTTCAGTACTGGATTGGGCCTTCCTCTTCTTTGGAACCACCTTGCTCCATGCTTTAGCAGGCCCAACAAGGGTATTCTTGGCTACTGTCTTCTTTTTGGGGTTGCTTTGCATAGCTTGCTTCTTCCCTTTCCTCGTCATGAGCCTTTTGGCTATACCAGGATTGCTCTTGATTATCAAATCATTATCAGAGTACTCCTTATGATCTATAGTGTCAGCCACATCATCATTCTGGTCACCTTGCATGTGAACATCCATATTCTCAAAACCTTGACCCTTGTTATTGCCCTCTTGTGAAGTGGCTTCCAATATTTCAACATCGTGCGTGACATTGTCTTGATTATCCAAATTATGCGCAGGACTTTCGGAGTTAGGTGGAATGGCTATCCTTGGCACCTCATTTGTCTCAATCAGAACCCTCGTTACCAAGTTGGCAATGACGAAGTGGATTTGCCTAGCCTCTTCCTCATTGATTGTGTAACGCCCCGATTCTGAATTTCCCATTACTTTGTTGAGTGTTTTAATTTATTTGGTTAATTGTTATTTTATTATGGAATTATATGATAATATGTTATGTGTGTATATTGTGGCATTTTATTATTTGGAGAGTTTTGGGAATTTATTAGAAGGTGTTTTAGATAATCCTTGATTAGTAGTTATTTTGAGAGAAATAGAGTAGAAAGAGTATAAGTGGAAAGGAGAAAGAATAGAGAGAATAGAAACCAAGAGGAAAGAAAAAGAAGAGAAAGAAAGGAAGAGAAGGGAAAAGAGGAGAAAAACCTAGAATCATCAAGAATCCACTTCTAAGCTTTCGATTGATCGGGTAAGGGTGTGAAACTTTATTATTCTTGCAATATGTATGATTATGTGTGTTCTTGTTGGTTTTGTTTTGGATTGGGGAGAGTTTTGCTCATTTTTCATTTTAGGGCATAATGGGTTTAATCGGTAGAACAGATGTTTTATCGGGTGGAATCCGATGTAAGTGATGTAGAATAGTCAGGGTTTGATAGACTAAGGCTATTGGAACTGGTTTGATGAGAATCGGCCGGTTTTGGAGAGGTTGGGAAATTCTAAACAATGAGGAATTTCTGGTTCGCAGACACTCGCTAGTTGTTCGCTAGGCGAGCTGGTCGCGAACGTTCGCTAAGCGGGCAGTAGCGAATAGGTAGCGAATGGTCCCAGACTTGGAAAGAATGCTTGTTGTGGTGTTCGCTGGTAGCGAATGGGGGTAGTGAAGGTTCGCTAGGGGTTCACTGAGCGAGCGAGGTAGCAAACAAAGTCAGAGGCTTATGTTTGCCTTCGCGAGCTTGTTCGCTTGGCGAACAAGTAGCGAAATCTCGCTAGGAGTTCGCTAAGCGAGAAGGTGGAAAATGTCGCAGGTTGTGTTTTCTTTAATGTTTCCATCCGAGGTCGGGTTTCCGACTTAACTTTGATTATTTTCTTGCTCGAGGCATCGATCATGCTGAGTTATATTGTGCTGTGGGTAGCCGTATGGCATGAATCCTAGATTGTGAATTGTGGAATGTGTATGTGGCCGTTTGGCAATTTTGTGTAATTGTTCAAATTAAATGGAATTGCATGGTGATATTAATGTGAATGTGCATAATTGTATGTACTTGTATGATTTGAAGAATGCTTGAATATGTTTGTAAACATGTGTGCATTTTAAGAGTTTATTGTGTCGTGTTGCATGTGTAGCATTATGATTGCATTCTTGTGTGTCTGATCCCGCATAGGATCTGCAGAAACCTCGTGTGCCCTTGTGGGGTGTGAGCGATGGTTTAGTTACTTTGATCCCTAGGAGGATCTGCAGAAACGATCGTGTGCCCTTGTGGGGTGTGAGCGATGGTTTATTTTGATTCTGTGGAGAATCTGCAGAACAGTTGTGTGCCCTTGTGGGGTGTGAGCAACCGGATTGTGTGCCCGTGTGGGGTGTGAGCAATCCTGAAACATCGTGTGCCCATGTGGGGTGTGAGCAATGGGTGAACATTGTAGGCCCGACGGTGAGTTACTTCGGTAACGAGCGATGGTTCCATTTTTGTTCTTCAATTGAACCTGCTGAACGAGTTGGTACCGCATTTGCATCTGCATAGAGTCGTGAGTCGGTCTCTATGAGTTGCATTATCATCTTTATATGATGTTTCGGTGAGAGGAACATAATTGTAAATGTTTAAGTGAAATGCTATGAATTGTGAAGCATGAATTGGTGAATGTGATTGATTATGTACGTGTACATTGTGATGTGTTGTGACTAGTTATGGTGAGAAATGTGAATTTCGTGCATGTTATAATTGTGTTTTATGATGTATATAATTTTATGCATTGTTTGTTATGATAATGTTTCTCACCATTCTGTGGTTTTATGATGCTCTATAAGGCATTGCCGAGTAGGATGCTGGAGGTCTTTTGTGAAGCGAGTCTTCATTTCTTTTGGTCAGATGGCTCTGATATGTAACACTGGGTAGTTAGGAATTGTTTTGATTCTTTTGTGATACATCTGTGTATGTATCTGCTGCTGAATGTTTTGTAAACTTAATGATGAATTGAATCAAATCTGAATGATGTATAGAATGCTTATGCTAATGAAGTGATTTCAATGTTTAGATGTTTCCGCTTTTTTGTAAATGTTGATATGTGGGTTTTAAGTGCTATGCTTTGTTTTTAGTTGAGATTTACCCCTTTTGTTACATATCTTTATGAGCAGGTATTATTTATGTTTCATTTCGACGATAATGTGATGCGCCTCTTTTATACCATGTTTTGATTTATACTCTGATGAAACTTTTATTAATTGCTTATATGATTTTAATTGTTTATTTTGGGGGTATAGAAAGGGGGTGTTACATTAAGTGGTATCAGAGCCAGTGTTGAGTCAGTTGTGTCTGTCTTCTTGTTGTGTTGGTTAAACGGTTGTTTGACCTTGTTGTTATTTTTGGGAATCCTCAGAATATGGCTGGTCATAATGACACTGCTATGGATGCGGCATTGGAGGCTATGGCAAGAGCGGTGCAAGGTGCGCCGAATGTGAATGCGAATGATGAGTTTAGAAAGAATCAACCGCCTGTATTCAAAGGAAGGTTTGATCCTGACGGTGCTCAGATCTGGTTGAAGGAGGTTGAGAGAATCTTTAGAGTTATGAAATATGCTGAAGGAAACAAGGTGAGACTTGGGACTCATATGTTGTGGGAAGAGGCTGATGACTGGTGGGTCAGTATGAGGCAAGTTCTTGAGGTGGATGATGAGAAAATTACTTGGGATTTGTTCCGCACTGAATTTTTAAGGAAGTACTATCCTGAGAGTGTGAAGGGTAAAAAAGAAATGGAATTTCTTGAGTTGAAACAAGGCAACATGTCTGTGGTGGATTACACGACTAAGTTTGTGGAACTAGTTCAGTTTCATCCTCATTATGCAACTGTTACGGCGGAGTTCTCTAAATGCATTAAGTATGAGAATGGCTTGCGTCCGGAGATAAAGCAAGCAGTGGGTTACCAGAGGATACGAAGATTTTTGGACTTGACCGAATGTTGTAGGATTTTTGAAGAGGATAGTAGAGCTCGTTCTACTCACTACAAGAGTTTGAGTGAGAAGAAAGGCAAGCAACAAGTGAAGAGTGGACCTTATGTGACGCCTGTTGATAAGGGCAAGTATAGGGGAAACTTTGATAGGAAATCGGGAGGTGGAAGTTCGGGTGCAGTCAAATGTTACAAGTGTGGCGTGATGGGTCACAAATCTTTTGAGTGTGGGAAGTCTACGGAGAAGTGTGCTACTTGTGGAAGTTTTGGACATACCACTTCTGAGTGTAGAAGGAATGTGGTAAAGTGTTTTAACTGTGGGGAAGTTGGTCATATTAGAACCAAGTGTACCAAACCAAAGCAAGCTCAGTCGGGTGGAAAAGTATTTGCATTAGCCGGTTCAGACACTACTAATGCGGATCGCTTGATTAAAGGTACGTGCTTTATTAATAATATGCCTTTAGTTGCTATTATTGATACTGGAGCGACTCATTCGTTCATTTCTCTTGAATGTGCTAAGCGTTTGGGTTTGCGCATGGTATCTTTGAGTGGTGGCATGGTTATTGAGACTCTTGCTTCAGGGTCGGTAACTACTTCTTTGGTGTGCGTAAGTTGTCCCTTGACCATGTATGGTAAAAACTTTCTTATGGATTTGGTGTGTTTACCATTGGAAGGGTTGGATGTGATTTTGGGTATGAATTGGTTGCAATTTAATAGAATTCATTTAGATTTCTATCATAAGTTGGTAAGGTTTCCTTCTTTAGAAGATGATGAAAGTGATAGTTTTCTATCCACTAAAGAGTTGAAGAAACTTTTGGCGGACGAAGCTCAGTTATTTGGTTTATTTGCATCGTTGTCGGTAGAGGACAAGGTTGGACTTGACGTGTTTCCAGTGGTGTGTGAATTTCCAGAAGTGTTTCCGGAGGATGTTACAGATGTACCGCCGGAAAGGGAAGTTGAATTTTCTATTGATCTAATTCCGGGTACTAGACCAATTTCGATGGCACCGTATCGTATGTCAGCATCAGAATTGGTAGAGTTGAAGGAGAAGTTGAGTGAATTGTTAGAAAAGAGATTTATCAGACCAAGTGTTTCTCCTTGGGGTGCACCAGTGTTGTTAGTAAAGAAAAAGGATGGAAGTATGCGGTTATGTATTGATTATCGACAATTGAACAAAGTGACAATTAAGAATAAGTATCCGCTTCCTAGAATTGATGATTTGATGGGCCAATTAGTTGGAGCACGAGTTTTTAGCAAGATTGATCTCAGATCAGGTTATCACCAAATTCGTGTGAAGGAAGGAGATGTTCAAAAGACGACTTTTAGGACACGGTATGGACATTACGAATATTTAGTGATGCCATTCGGAGTTTCTAATGCGCCAGGTGTGTTTATGGAGTACATGAATCATATTTTTCATGAGCATTTGGATCATTTTGTGGTTGTGTTTATTGACGACATTCTGATTTATTCTAAGTCTCAAGAGGAGTATGAGGAACATTTAAGAATTGTGTTACAGATTTTGAGGGAGAAGCAATTGTATGCCAAGTTGTCGAAGTGTGAATTTTGGTTGTCAAAAGTGAGCTTTCTTGGGCATGTTATTTCAGGTAATGGTATTAGTGTTGATCCATCTAAGATTGAGGCGGTAATGCAATGGGAGACACCTAGAACAGTTACGGAGATTCGAAGCTTCTTGGGCTTGGCAGGTTATTACCGGAGATTTATTGAAGGGTTTTCGAAGTTGGCACTTCCGCTAGCGCAGTAAACTTGTAAGGGAAAGGATTTTATTTGGGATGTTGATTGTGAGAAGAGTTTTATGGAGTTAAGGAGAAGATTGACAACAGCGCCGATCTTGATTTTGCCGAATCCTATAGAACCTTTTGTGGTATATTGTGATGCTTCTTTGACTGGTTTTGGTGGTGTTTTGATGCAAGATGGGAAGATTGTGGCTTATGCTTCTAGGCAGTTAAGAGTGCATGAAAAGAATTACCCTACTCATGATTTGGAATTAGCGGCTGTGGTATTTGTGTTAAAAATTTGGAGGCATTATCTTTATGGTGCAACGTTTGAAGTATTTAGTGACCACAAGAGTTTGAAATATTTATTTGATCAGAAGGAATTGAATATGAGGCAAAGAAGATGGCTAGAGCTTTTGAAGGACTATGATTTTGGATTAAATTATCATCCGGGTAAGGCAAATGTGGTGGTCGATGCCTTAAGTCGGAAGTCTTTGCATGTGTCCGCAATGATGGTAAAGGAATGAGAATTATTGGAGAATTTCAGAGATTTGAGTTTGGTTTGTGATATGACATCGAGGAGGGTGAGACTTGGTGTGCTTCATATCACGAATGATTTTCTTGCAACCGTTTGCGAAAGGCAAAAGTTGGATTTGAAGTTTGTTGACTTGATGACAAAAGAGAATGAAGATTTCAAAGTTGATGATTTTGGAGTTTTGAGGTTTCGTGGTCGTATTTGTATTCCTGATGATGCGGAATTGAAAAGAATGATATTGGAGGAAGGACACCATAGTAATTTGAGTATTCATCCGGGAGCAAATAAGATGTACCAAGACTTGAAGAAGATCTTTTGGTGGTCTGGGTTGAAGAGAGATGTGGCTCAGTTTGTGTATGCGTGTTTGACTTATCAGAAGTCTAAAGTGGAACATCAGAAACCTATTGGATTAATGCAACCGTTGGATATCCTAGAGTGGAAATGGGATGGTATCTCGATGGATTTTGTTACGGGGTTGCCGAATACGCAGAGAGGTCACAATGCAATTTGGGTGATTGTTGATAGACTTACGAAATCTGCTCACTTTATTCCGATTGATATTAGTTATCCTTAGGAGAAGTTAGCTGAGATCTATGTTCGGGTGATTGTGAAGTTGCATGGAGTTCCCAAGAGCATTGTATCGGATAGAGATCCAAGGTTTACTTCAAGGTTTTGGGAAAGTTTGCAAAAGTATTTGGGTTCGCAGTTGAGATTAAGTTCGGCTTATCATCCGCAAACAGATAGTCAAATCGAAAGGACAATTCAATCGTTGGAAGATTTGTTACGAGCTTGTGTGCTAGAGCAAGGTGGTGTGTGGGATAGTTATTAAGCGTTGATTGAATTCGCCTATAATAATAGTTTTCATTCGAGTATCGGTATGGCTCCATTTGAAGCTTTGTATGGTCGAAAATGTCGAACACCTTTGTGTTGGCATGAGACTGGTGAGAGGTCGGTTGTTGGACCGGAGTTGGTACAACAGACGACGGAGAAGGTGAGGTTGATTCGAGAAAAGATGAGAGCTTCTCAGAGTAGGCAGAAAAGTTATCATGATAAGAGAAGGAAGGATCTTGAATTTCAAGAGGGCGACCATGTGTTTTTGAGAGTTACGCCGGTTACGGGTGTGGGTCGTGCTTTGAAGTCGAGGAAGTTGACTTCTCATTTCATCGGTCCGTATCAGATTATTGCACGAGTTGGTGTTGTAGCTTATCGTGTGGTGTTGCCTCCGAATCTTTCAAATTTGCATGATATGTTTCATGTTTCGCAACTTCGGAAGTATGTTGCGGATCCGTCACATGTTATCCCTATGGACGAGGTTGAAGTAAGAGATAACCTTACAGTGGAAGCTTTGTCGATTAGAATTTTGGATCGAGAGATTAAGAAGTTAAGAGGTAAGGATATCGCGCTTGTGAAAGTAGCATGGGGAGGTGCTGCAGAAGGCGATGTGACTTGGGAATTGGAAAGTAAGATGCGAGAGTCGCATCCGGAGTTGTTTGGATCAAGTAATATTTTCGAGGACGAAAATTTCTAAAGTGGGGGAGAATTGTAACGCCCCGATTCTGAATTTCCCATTACTTTGTTGAGTCTTTTAATTTATTTGGTTAATTGTTATTTTATTGTGGAATTATATGATAATATGTTATGTGTGTATGTTGTGGCATTTTATTATTTGGAGAGTTTTGGGAATTTATTAGAGGGTGTTTTAGATAATCCTTGATTAGTAGTTATTTTGAGAGAAATAGAGTAGAAAGAGTATAAGTAGAAAGGAGAAAGAATAGAGAGAATAGAAACCAAGAGGAAAGAAAAAGAAGAAGAAAGAAAGGAAGAGGAGGGAAAAGAGGAGAAAAACCTAGAATCATCAAGAATCCACTTCTAAGCTTTCGATTGATCGGGTAAGGGTGTGAAACTTTATTATTCTTGCAATGTGTATGATTATGTGTGTTCTTGTTGGTTTTGTTCTGGATTGGGGAGAGTTTTGCTCATTTTTCATTTTAGGGCATAATGAGTTTAATCGGTAGAACGAATGTTTTATCGGGTGGAATCCGATGTAAGTGATGTAGAATAGTCAGGGTGTGATAGACTAAGGCTATTAGAACTGGTTTGATGAGAATCGATCGGTTTTGGAGAGTTTGGGAAATTCTGAACAGTGAGGAATTTCTGGTTCGCAGACACTCGCTAGCTGTTCGCTAGGCGAGCTGGTCGCGAACGTTCGCTAAGCGAGCAGTAGCGAATAGGTAGCGAATGGTCCCAGACTTGGACAGAATGCTTGTTATGGTGTTCGCTGGTAGCGATGGTTCGCTAGGGGTTCGCTGAGCGAGTGAGGTAGCGAACGAAGTCAGAGGCTTCTGTTTGCCTTCGCGAGCTTGTTCTCTAGGCGAACAAGTAGCGAATACTCGCTAGGAGTTCGCTAAGCGAGAAGGTGGCGAGCGTGGCAGGTTGTGTTTTCTTTAATGTTTCCATATGAGGACGGGTTTCCGACTTAACTTTGATTATTTTCTTGCTCGAGGCATCGATCATGCTCAGTTATATTGTGTTGTGGGTAGCCGTATGACGTGAATCCTAGATTGTGAATTGTGGAATGTGTATGTGGCCGTTTGGCAATTTTGTGTAATTGTTTGAATTAAATGGAATTGCATGGTGATATTAATGTGAATGTACATAATTGTATGTACTTGTATGATATGAAGAATGCTTGAATATGTTTGTAAACATGTGTGCATTTTAAGAGTGTATTGTGTCGTGTTGCATGTGTAGCATCATGATTGAATTCTTGTGTGTCTGATCCCGCGTAGGATCTGCGTAAACCTCATGTGCCCTTGTGGGGTAGGAGCGATGGTTTAGTTACTTTGATCCCTAGGAGGATCTGCCGAAACGATCGCGTGCCCTTGTGGGGTGTGAGTGATGGTTTATTTTGATTCCGTGGAGAATCTGCAGAACAGTTGTGTGCCCTTGTGGGGTGTGAGCAACCGAATTGTGTGCCCGTGTGGGGTGTGAGCAATCCTGAAACATCGTGTGCCCATGTGCGGTGTGAGCGATGGATGAACATCGTAGGCCCGACGGGGAGTTACTTTGGTAACGAGCGATGGTTCCATTTTGGTTCTTTAATTGAACCTGCTGAACGAGTCGGTACCGCATTTGCATCTGCATAGAGTCGTGAGTCGGTCTCTATGAGTTGCATTATCATCTTTATATGATGTTTCAGTGAGAGGAACATAATTGTAAATGTTTAAGTGAAATGCTATGAATTGTGAAGCATGAATTGGTGAATATGATTGATTATGTACGTGTACATTGTGATGTGTTGTGACTAGTTGTGGTGAGAAATGTGAATTTCGTGCATGTTATAATCGTGTTTTATGATGTATATAAATTTATGCATTGTTTGTTATGATAATGTTTCTCACCCTTCTGCTGTTTTATAATGCTCTATGAGGCATTGGAGTGTAGGATGCTGGAGGTCTTTTGTGAAGCGAGTCTTCATTTCTTTTGGTCAGATGGCTCTGATATGTAACACTGGGTAGTTAGGAATTGTTTTGATTCTTTTGTGATACATCTGTGTATGTATCTGTTGTTGAATGTTTTGTAAACATAACTGATGAATTGAATCAATTTGAATGATGTATAGAATGCTTATGCTAATGAAGTGATTTCAATGTTTAGATGTTTCCGCTTTATTCTAAATGTTGATATATGGGTTTTAAGTGTTATGCTTTATTTTTAGTTGAGATTTACCCCTTTTGTTACATATCTTTATGAGCAGGTATTATTTATGTTTCGTTTCGGTGATAATGTGATGCGCCTCTTTTATACCATGTTTTGATTTATACTCTGATGAAACTTTTATTAATTGCTTATATGATTTTAATTGTTTATTTTGGGGGTATAGAAAGGGGGTGTTATAGATTGCCTCATCATGAGTTGAGGACTGAGAAGCCTGACCTGTTACAAGTTCTTTAGGTCTTCTTACTGTAAGTTCAGAGTATGTCTAAGAGGGGGGGGGGTGGTGAATTAGGCTTTAGAAACATTTTCCGGTTTTTAGATGTTCTTGAATTTTTCTTCTTTAAGTTCTTGGTGATGAAAGCAGTAAAGGCAGAATGAAAAATGAACACGGAGATTTATAGTGGTTCCTTTCACAATCCGAAGGTACTCCACTCCCCTTTCCACATGAAAGAGAGTTTTCACTATAGTTTTAGAAAGTACAACCTATCACACCATCAACCGGTGAGGCCTACAATCTAACAACTAATCAACAACTAGTGTGCAAGAACAATCCTCTTGCGAACACTAACCCTTATGTCCAACAATCCTGGATCACAAGTCACAATAGAAATAACTTTGTATTTTTGTAATTTGAAAGTGATACAATGATAATATCAATTTAATGATTGATCTTCTCCTTTTGATCAAAATCAACTCTTCAATATCAATACAAGTGTTCAAAAAATGGATATGAAATTGTATGAAATATATATGAACACTTTTTGAAAAATATTTGAAAATATTTGAAAAGTAGTGAATTTGATTCAATGAATATTTTGAAAATTATTGGAGGTTGTTTTTCAATTTGAAATATTCAGAATTTATATGAGCAAAACACCATTTCAAAAAGGTATAATTGAGTATGAATCAAAACATGAAAAGGTATAATATTCAAACAACATTTGAATTTTAACAGTAACAATTTTTCAAAATTCGTTCAGTCTTAATCGGTTAACCCTATAGGTCAATCGGTTAACACTTGAACATTGGCCCAAAGAATTCAAAAATTAAGGCCGTTAACCGATTAACCCATATGGTTAATCGGTTAACACTATTAAAACTCAGAAAAATGCTTGAGTTAAAAAGTGTTATACCAATTCAAAAGATTTTAAAAACATGCAAATGCAATATGTTATCATGTTAAAATATTTGAACACATGTATATCAATTAAAGGAGTGAATATTGATATACCGAAGCTTGAGTCCAAATCTTGAAAGTTGAATGAACATTTGCACATGATGCTTGATTTGCTTGACAACATTCCATAGATGATATGCTTCTGGTTTCATCTTCAGTGTATATACCCCCACAGGTATATAGTGCAAGCAGCTTCTTAGTATATATACCCCCACGGGTATATAGTGTAAAAATATTGATCTTGATCAGTTTTGAAAGCTTTGCCTTTTTGCTTGCAATCATGGAATGAGCTTGAGTCTTTGTTGATATCATCAAAACCTTGAGATTGAAATGTGCTTCTACATTCTCCCCCTTTTTGATGATGACAAACAAGTGTGTCTTGTGCGATATCTTTTGACGATGTTCGTTCTAGGCTTGCTTCTGGTTTCTCTCCCTATGTCCAGCAACTCCCCCTCTCTAAACAGAGGAAAAAATTCTACACAGAGAGATATTAGACAGCAAGCTCTTCTCCCCCTTTGTCATTAACAAAAAGGAAGGAGCTTTCAAAACCAAACAAAAGCAATATCGGCATACATGACAAAATATAGTCAAGCACAGCAAACAGTTGATCGAAATAAACAATGCAGTAAACATAAAAGTGCAGCAAATAGTGTACGGTTACAACAAAAAAACTTAGACAATATCCGGAAAGAAAAAAACAATAAAAGCAACAGAAAAAAATATTTCCTAATCATCTTCATCGGACATATCCATGTCTTCTGCTTCTTCCTCTTCACTACCTTCATCATCTGCCTCTTCTTCTTCAACAGTCCTGGGGTTGGAAGGATAAGCGGTAAGGATGAGGTTGCAAAGTGAAGCAATTGCCCTGGAGGTTTCTCAGTGATAGTTTATAGTTTCCCGATGTTGGGTCATGATGGTAGTATAGAGAAACTCCTTTGTAATACCCCCTTCGGGAACGGGATATGCTTGGTTTGATGCGGATCCTTCGCCTGCATACTTATAAGTGCCGTCAACGTCTTTAATAATACCAGTGTTCTTAAAAATGGTGATCTAATTTATCTCATTGGTTGTTGATTTCATCTTGGTGAATGGTTCCCTGTTGAGGTCCAAATCCGTCAACGTAAGGATTCTTGAAATCAGCCTTGCATAAGGAAGACGTGTCGACAGAGAAAGATCTTGTTGAAGATGATACATGATTGTCAAAATCCATTTTACCCTTATCTTGTTTATGATTGTGAAAAGAAGCTGCATCTCCAGGTCATTAATCTGAGCATGATTCGAATCCTTCAGAATCAGCACATAGCAGATTATGTAATGTAGCATCCGGTCCGAAACCGTCAGATTTTTCGCATAACAGAGCATGCGAGCCGTTCGTTGATTTGCTACAACATTCTCCTTAGGAAACCTGCAAATCTGATAATAATATTCCATTTTGTCATAGTTAGACCACGGTCCTTCCATGTGGTTAACTCCTTCCCGGAGAAAGTAGCCAGAGGATGGAATTTTCAACTTCACAGCAATATTTGTCAGATTCTCTTTCAAGAAGCAATCTCGAACAGTGGTTTCCATAATGTGCTCATCGTCAGCATTAACCAAATCATGGTAACAATTTCCAGAATCAGAGACAAACTTATCTATCTTCTGATATTTGATCAGAGCATGAAAATCAAAGGATGAAGCAGGAAAAACCTTAAGGTTTACGTACTTTACCGGCTGTATATGACGGACACGAACCTTGAAATCCATTCGGCGTTTCTTGGTTGTCTCCATAGGAATGCTGTTTCCATCTGATGCAGAGTCATATTCCAGTAACTTTCCCTTTCCTTTATGAGAAGATGCCATGGAAGAAGTTTGAGAGATTCTGAGGGTTCTAGATTCTTGAGGTTTTAGGGTTTGGAGAGATGGAGGAGAGGGTAATGTGAGGGCAATATATATGGAGAGTTATGTGAGTGGGTTTTAATTGTGGGAAGGAAGTCCAAAAGTGTAGTCAAAGAAGAAGAAGAAGAATTGTGGTTATGGTATAATTTACTCTCATGGGTGTGATCCTACTTTATCTGGGAATTGTGATGCTGACTGGGCTGGAAGTGCTGATGATAGAAAGAGCACCTCTGGTGGATGCTTCTTCTTAGGGAACAACCTTATATCATGGTTCAACAAAAAGAAAAATTGTGTCTCATTATCCACTGCTGAAGTTGAATACATAGCAGCTGGTAGCAGTTGTTCTCAACTGGTCTGGATGAAGCAAATTTTGACTGAATACAATGTCACTCAGGATGTCATGACATTGTACTGTGACAATCTATGCGCTATCAACATTTCCAAGAATCCAATTCAGCATAGCAGAACCAAGCATATTGATATCAGGCATCACTTCATAAGGGACCTTGTGGAAGATAAAGTGATCACCCTGGAAGATGTGTCCACTGAATTACATCTAGCTGACATGTTTACAAAGGCTCTAGATGCTGCTCAATTTGAGAATCTAAGAGGAAAATTGAGAATTTTCATGTATGAGGACCTATAGCAATTACTAGCCAGAGGGAGCGTTCAGGATAAACGATGTTTTATTGGAAAACACTTGGTCTAACCTGCGTATTTAATGCATTCCACACCCTTTACCAGTAAAGCTCGGCATTCCACACCAATTTTCTTATTCCTCATCCAATTCGCTCAGTTTCCATACTCTCCAAAATCTCTCTAAGACTTTGATTCTCAGTCTCTTCTCAGCATCAAAATGTCTTTCCATCATGGTGCCTCTTCATCCAAGACCCCTCCCAAATCCTCAGCAGATGCTCCTCCCACTGCTGAAAAGTCCAAGGGCAAGTATCCTCATCCCACTGCTGGCGAACTTAGGCGAATCAGCAACAGGGAAAGCTCAGCATACATGGACAAATCCAATATGGAAATTATCGATAAGATTCTCCAGACAGGGCTACCTGTGTGTGGCATAACCATTCTTCTTGCTCGCATTGATCCTCCTCACAGCTCTGATAATGCACATGGCTCCAGCAGTGCAGCTAGGCCAGAGGAAGATTGTGATGACAGCGATGAGGATGTCTTAACAGATAGTGATGACAGTGACTCTATCTCTTTTGAGGAGGAAGATTAATATGGTTGTGTTGGGAGACTGATGTGTGGCTCAGGATGATGGGGTGCTGATGGTTTGCTTGGGCTGATGGTGAACTGTTGCTGGTGTGACTAGTTTTTTCTTCTTGCTTTAATGTGACATCATGAAATATTTGTGTTTCTCTTCACGAGCTTTATGTTGTAATGACCCCTAACATTTGTGCTTCCATACTTATTTTGATCTATACTATTTACTTAGTTTTGATCTAAATTTATGGCTAAAAAGGGGGAGAAGTGGTAGTAACAGAAGGGCTAGATGTGTGTCTCTCACAGGTGGAAGATCAGGTGGAAGACTTGGTTGTTGTTGCTTCTCTAAGTGTGCTACAGGTGTTGCTGCTAATATGCATGAGAACATGTTTGCTACTGAGCATGTTTGAACTATGCATGATTGCAGGTGTGATAACAGGATGTTGTTGTTGTTGTGTGTGTTCCTAATATGTGTAGAAATGTATGTTAGATGTGTGAGCTTTAGTTGAAGCTGCTAAGATGTGTGTATGTTCCTTGGTGGAACCTAGTAGTAGTATAGCTACTAGATTTGTGTGTGTCTGCAGTGTGTTTGCAGAATGTGGGTGGCTGTGCATCTTTTTAGGGGGAGTAGCACAGGATGTTTCACAGAAAGTTGTGACATTTGTAGTCTAGGCTAACAGGTGATTGTGTTCTTCAGGATGTCATCCTGAATGTCCTGGAATCCATAATCCAGAGCAGTTTGGATAAATATGTGTGACTGCAGGTTGTGCAGGTTGTGTTTGCACTGATGTGTTGTGCATCAGTTGAGGGGGGGGGGGGGTATCACAAGATGATCCATAGATTATTGTGATACCTGTAGTATGGACTAGCAGGTAGTTCTTAGGCTGTGAAGATGACTCTGATATGGTAATGTAGCTGTGTGTGTTATTAGCTAGTAGCTTTCCTGCATATATGGTATGATTTCTACTTCTTGTGATCTCTGATATGGTAACAGATTGTTTTAGCCAAAAATTTGCCAAAGGGGGAGTTTGTAGATGTTTTCGGTTGGCTGCATTTTATGGAAAAACATTGATGGATGTATGAATGTCATGACTGATGTTATGACAAACATAATGAGTATTTAGCAGGGTAAGTTTGAATAGCTAAGAATCAAGTATGTTGGATGTCATGCTGAATGTTATGACATCAAGCGTATGACATTAGGGCGCACAAGTTTTAGTTTATGTTATTAGCTCAGGCTATACTTCAGGAAACATTTTAGGAAGCCTAGTTATCTCAGGCGACATATCAGGCATTGTTGAGGATAACATGGAATTCCCCTGACTTAATTGGACGTGCGCAGTTTCATGAAGAGAGGTTTATTTTGGGTAAACCTAACTTCTGCACGAAGGCCCAAGGACTGTATGCTGCCTATATATACAGAAGTAGCAATCCTATTTGAAAAACGTTCTTGACAGGGTTTTATAGAACGTGTATTTGTGAGTGAAAAATTTTGTTCTTCACATGTTTTTGTGTGTCTTAGTGTAACACGGTGGGAGAACTGACTTTAAACAATGTTGCGGATAGCAAGAGTCGCCACCGACTTTTATTTTATCCATAAGGAAAGGTTATAAAAGAACAGGAAAGACCTTAGAGAATATTTTGGGTCCGGGGGGTAGGTTATGAAAAGGGAAGGTGTTAGCACCCTTTTCATCCATGGTTATCCCTGGGCTCTTAGGTACTTAAGCTCACTTTTGAATTGTTTTGAAAGTGTAGTGTGTGAATAGAAAATTTTCAGAATAGTTAATAAATAATCCATGTAAGGATGTGTTAAGAACTTGTTTGAAAACTTGTTGAAAATTTGTTTAAGTGTGAAACAGTTTTGAAGTGAGCAAGTATCTAGGAGTAGCCTACCCTAATGTTTTAAGGTCTTTCTTATTCTTTATTCTTTCCTTTAGTAAGACTATCCCTACTATAATGGAGTAGGTAGTCCTTACTTTGGATGTTAAGGGACATGTGAGGGACAATTGGATTTTTGAAGGCCATTGTGGGGTGTAATAAGCAAACTGGAGGGACTATCATCATTTTTCGAAAGGGACTCGATTCGTAAAGGCAACCATAAGGGACTTTGATGATTTTCTTTTTGAGGGACTTGCTTTATACACCCTACTTAACCAATATTCATAGGCAACTTGAGGGATATCCTTAGGAAGTAAGACGGCGATTAAAATCGACTTACGTGTGTGAAATGTTTAATTTAATTATCTTATATTAAAATGATCTAATTTATTTTAATATTACATACATGTTATTACACTCCCTAATTACTAACCATAATAATAATTAAATAATTAAACAACTTTACATCCAAGAAACAATTACAAAATAATAAGCAAAATAATTAAATAGCAAAGATAAATAAAATATAAATAAGCAATAATAAATAATAAAGGGGGTTAATTTTAAGTTTACTCGGCAAGACATCGCATCTTGTGCCTACGTATCCTTACGGGAGTGGAATCAGAGTAATCGTAGTTCCCCTCAATAGGGAGGTTAGAAACTTCTTGACTGTGGTCAAGGTCTCAAGGGGAATAAACGCATCTTAAGGACACGCTTACGTGGAGTGTAGAAACTCCAAATCTCTACGTTGAAATGTTAAGTTGTAATTAGGGTTAAATTAGGGATTCCACGGCGGGAAACCCTAAAATGAGCGCGGCGGCTCCTTGACCTAGTGCTAGGGGTAAAATTGGTAATTGCGCCTGCGGCGAGGCATTTGTGAAAATTAGGGTTTGAAGTTGTAGTTTTAAAATTTTAAGGTTCGAGGGTTTGAGGACTTATCGGCGCGGTGGCCAAACAGTTAGACCTAACCTTCGGATGTGTGTAATGTGACAGAATAATAGTGATGAAAGTGTGAGATAATTGAATCATGCAAACAGAGAGATAATGTCCTAATTTAACCATGCGAGCAGAAATTTAAAGACAGGAATTAAAGCGCGATTGTTAGGATTCGCGAGGTTATATGAGAGGCAGTTACAATAATGATGAAGCTTAAATAAAAACACAACGAAATAACGGTAAACATAAGCTGCAAAAATGAACACACGCGTTAGTAGGCAAAGTCTGACGGGCATCGGGTGAATTACGAAGACAGTGAAGAAAAAAAATGCAAATTTTGGGATTTTGTTATTTTGAAAAAGATCTTAATTTAATTTTATAGAAAAAAAGAAATAATGTTAGCTTTACTTAATTTTTATTTTAAAAATTGTTTTAATCTAAAAAAATCAGTTTGTATTTAAAAGGAGTTTTTTTTTTTTAATCTAAAAAATTTACTTAACTATAAAAAAAAGAGGTTTAATTTAATTAAAAAAAGTTTTATTTTTATTTATTTTTTTTTTATTTAGAAAACAGATTAAGTTTTTCATTATATAATATCTAAAACAAAGAAGAAAAAAAAAGAAAATAATAGTTGGGCCGGTAGTTACATCCGGACCCAACAGGTTGTATGCAATCAATAAACCAGAAAACACAAGAACTAGGGTTCAGAACCCTATTGCGTCTCGCGGCGCCGTTTCTCTCGTTTCTCTTCGTTTGGTTCATACCTCCTCTTCTTCTTCCGCGAACGTGAAGCTCGTCATCCTTTCGTAACTTCCTCTTTTCGTCTTCCACCTATCATCTCTGAAACAAAAACAAACGAAAATACATAGTGAAAAAAAAGGGGCTCAACTTTCGTTGAGGGTTAGAGTGATTTCAGTTCTATTGTTCCTTTTGACCGTCGATGATGATATCCTTCTGAGACTCGCGGAGGCCTGTGAACGGATTGACGATTGAGCCGAGTCGAAAATGACGATGATGTCGTTCGTTGTTGTGGCCTTTGTTATTTGGAAACCGCGCCGTTTGTTAGGGTTTCCTTCGAGATTTTCTCTTGCATGCGGCCGCTCTCTCGTCTCCCTCTCCGTCTAGGGTTTATCAGGTTGTATCTGTTCCTTTTTATAATCTCTTCTGATTCCTTTTGGGCCTCTGATTGTTGGATACACGCTATTTTTACTGAAACGATTTGATTTGATTTTATGGAACTTTGGTGAACCGATGCTACTTTGATCTGATTGAGATTCTGATATGATTTTCGTTATGTTTCGTTTGAAAACTTTCCCTATTTGGATTCACTTTGATTGGATTTGATTTACGATTTATCTCTGATATGTTCTGATTTCCTTTTTCAGATTTGATTTGGACTCATTGCTGATATGGCTTATTTGGTTCGAACTTTCCTATTTGGAGTGTATATTTCTGGTTTGCTTCAATTGGATACGCTTCGAATTGCTTTCAGAAACGGGCTTACTTCAATCTGTTTTGGAACCAAACCTATTTGTGATCTATTTTGATTTTCTGGACTTATGAACTGGACATTGAAATGATGCTAACTCGTTTCCTTTGACCCATCTGTTTCTGATATTTCTGATGTAATCTTGTTGTTGGGTTGCTATTTTCCTGGTGACATGCAATTCAGCTCAGTCCACCGTTGTTTACCTGATAGGGCTGGACTACTAGACTCGTATCTCTGTCGCTTTTTTGATAGTCTTTTCTGCAACTGATATGTAGCTTTTCAGTTCAGCTTTTCATCTTTGGTCTTCTGATACAAGTTTACTGACTTTTCTTTTTTCTTCTTTCAGAGGGAACTGGTGGTGCGGGTACTGCCGGATCGACGCCGCCGAGAGAGGTCACGCGGTGATGATGACATCTTGTCTGAACTGTTGAAAGAGATGCTACCACTCTTTACCTTCGATTATGTTGCCTTCAATTACGTTGCCTTTGATTTCGGTGATGATGACCTTAGAGTCTGAACCTGTGTGGGATGCCACTGCCATTTGGTTTTGGTCGCATGGCCTTAGCGATGATGACCCATGGGTCTGAGCTGTCATTTTGTGCTCGAGCTGATAGTTTGTGCGAAATTACCGTATGCTATAATTCGATGTTCGGTAGGGAATTGGTAACGGTTTCGGCCGAGGCTCTCCCAGCCGCTCGAATCTTCATGCCCGATGATGAATAAAAGTTGAGGGCTGAACTTCTTTCAATTCTTTTTGTTTTATTTCGACCTTCGTCTTTGAAGTTGATTCTTACCGCTAACTTTTCTTTTGATTTTTGACAGGTAAGAACGTGGTGTCGTATATTGACCATGATCACTTTCAGTCCCAACTAATGATGATTGTGATTGCTCAAGCCAGCGCCATTTCAGAACATCATGGGCAATGAACCCTAATTCATTCTTTTCATCAACTTTTTCACATTTTAATGACTTCAAGACAGCGCATGGTGGAGTCTTCCTGTAATGTTTTTTGGAACACTTGAAGAACTTGGCGTTTCTGGAACAATAGCAGGATTACGTTGAGAATTACAAAGATGACAATGTTGGCAGTGATTTTCTCGATGAAGAAGCTGGTTGAAAAATCCGTTTGGGAATGTGTCGGGCCACTAGGGAGCGCACATAACTCATTGACTTCACATGTGCCTTAGAAGCAACACTAGATACAAGTAAAGGAGATGGAGTTGTTGAAGCACCAGATTGTCGATTCATAGATTGTGACCATGACTGACTTTTAGAATGCAAACAGGGCATTGTAGCTTGGTGGTCATTCCCATACACTTTGTTTTGGAATTAGTTGGGTCTTTATGTATTTGAAACAGGGCTTTGTGTATTTGAAATGTATCCCTTTTATGTTAAATGAAATAGAATCAACACATGAATGTTGCCAGTTATTTGAATGTTAAGTGTCCAACAGAGGTATTAACCTCTCATTCAAGCATATTTTCTTTATAATAACAAGTGAGAGCTCATCTCATGAATTGGACTTGTAAATAAATATGGGTATCTCACATAACTTTGATGAAAACAACAACCAAACATGGGGTTGAACCTCAACTAGCAACATCCCTATTCTTGTATGATAGCATTGTTTATGAAATAAAATTCTCGAAGTTTTGAATTTATTTATATTCTATTCTTAGTTAACAAATATAAACAAATGTGAATAATTCCACAAGTATTTAATTCATTAACATAGGCATAAAACATAAATATTTCCAAGTGGTATTTGTGATCCTAATCTCATCATCCGATTAAAATGTTAGCCAATTGTTTCATAACCAAACTCATATGGGCACCATGGTCACAACATTTTCAGCGTCAACAGCAAAACTAATCGTAATTAAACTCCACTGACCAAATGCCAAATCTCAATATGATCAGAACTGGTGATTGATAAATGCCTCAAAACCATAACGCATCAAATGCCTCAGAATTTTAATAACAGCCCGTCTTCAAGGAATTGGTAGAATTTGTGTAAAATGACCAAAATACCCCTGGGACCAAATCTGCAACACAAAACCCTTGAAGTCTTGGAAGTCCATTTAGCCTGATTAAAGTCAAAACCCTAGTTTTGGATGCACATCTTAGGAGGTGCATTGTCTGAGGGAATTGTCAACTCTTCTGACCAATTGTGAATTTTGTGAACCTTGTGAACCTTCATAAAGTAGCTTGTGGACTTTATGAACTTCATGAAAGGTTATGCAAGTTGTTGGAGAACTTGTGAACCTTGTGAATCTTCTTAGAACACAAAGTCTTGTATTGTGAGGGCAAATTTTGGGGTGCAACAGCTGCCCCTGTTCAATTTTCTGAAACCTGAGGGGTTAGATTGGTATATTTGCCAGTCGTAACCTGGAAGGTTGAAGGGGATTGAACACAAAAGCCCAAAAATTTGCACTCACCAGTGCCTGGAGTGATATTGATGGTTGGTTGAACATGATTGAGTGGGCTTAAAGATGCCACTAGGGGAAAGTTCTTCAGTAGTATAATGAGAACTGTCAGGGGTCTGGAGTAATACTGATGTAACAGCATGTCTTCATGAGGATAGAGCAATCAATAATGATAACCCTAAAGCAGTCTTGAAGTGATAAATCTGACCTCAGGAGGATAGAGCAATCAATAGCTCTAAAGCAGTCTTGAAGTAATAATGGCTTCAGGAGGATAGAGCAATCAATAGCTCTAAAGCAGTCTTGAAATAATAATGTGATATGTCTTCAGGAGGATAGAGCAATCAATAGCTCTAAAGCAGTCTTGAAGTAATGATTTCAGGAGGATAGAGCAATGGATGGCTCTAAAGCAGTCTTGAAATAATAATGTGATATGTCTTCAGGAGGATAGAGCAATCAATAGCTCTAAAGCAGTCTTGAAGTAATGATTTCAGGAGGATAGAGCAATGGATAGCTCTAAAGCAGTCTTGAAATAATAATGTGATATGTCTTCAGGAGGATAGAGCAATCAATAGCTCTAAAGCAGTCTTGAAGTAATGATTTCAGGAGGATAGAGCAATGGATAGCTCTAAAGCAGTCTTGAAATAATAATGTGATATGTCTTCAGGAGGATAGAGCAATCAATAGCTCTAAAGCAGTCTTGAAGTAATGATTTCAGGAGGATAGAGCAATGGATAGCTCTAAAGCAGTCTTGAAATAATAACGTAATATGTCTTCAGGAGGATAGAGCAAGCAATAGCTCTAAAGCAGTCTTGAAGTAATAATGTGATATGTCTTCAGGAGGATAGAGCAATCAATAGCTCTAAAGCAGTCTTGAAGTAATGATTTCAGGAGGATAGAGCAATGGATGGCTCTAAAGCAGTCTTGAAATAATAATGTGATATGTCTTCAGGAGGATAGAGCAATCAATAGCTCTAAAGCAGTCTTGAAGTAATGATTTCAGGAGGATAGAGCAATGGATAGCTCTAAAGCAGTCTTGAAATAATAATGTGATATGTCTTCAGGAGGATAGAGCAATCAATAATGATAACCCTAAAGCAGTCTTGAAGTGATAAATCTGACCTCAGGAGGATAGAGCAATCAATAGCTCTAAAGCAGTCTTGAAGTAATAATGTGATATGTCTCCAGGAGGATAGAGCAATCAATAGCTCTAAAGCAGTCTTGAAGTAATGATTTCAGGAGGATAGAGCAATGGATGGCTCTAAAGCAGTCTTGAAATAATTAGATGGCTTCAGGAGGATAGAGCAATGAATAGCTCTAAAGCAGTCTTGAAGTAGTAATATGACCTCATGAGGATAGAGCAATGAATAGCTCTAAAGCAGTCTTGAAGTAATAGGATGATTTTAGGAAGATAGAGCAATCAGTAGCTCTAAAGCAGTCTTGAAGTCATGAGAGGCTATCAGGAGGATAAAATAACCCTGAGGTTACAATAAAGCAGTCCCAAAGTAATAAGAAGCTCATCAGGAGGATAAAGTAACCCTGAGGTTACAATAAAGCAGTCCCAAAGATCATAAGCTTGTTTGTTGGATAATTAACCTGAAAACAAGGTAGCATTCTGTATAACAACATTAGTTTATGCTTTATGTATGCATGTATGACATGATGCACTTAGGTAATGTACTATAGACATATATGTTATGGTATGATGTAAATGATGTATGTATGCTATGACACTGCTGGAAGTGTCTGGATATCCTTGTATAACAACTGCTGGCCAAGAAAAATAAATCCCGATTCGTTGTTGAAGAATATATAACCCTCCGTCTGCTGGGGATAACAAGGTATAGATAACCTCCCGTTGTTGGGGATAACAAGGTATAGATAACCTCCCGTTGTTGGGGATAGTAGGGTATCGATAACCTTCGTTTTCGTTTGATAGTAGTATAACATCCCGTCTTCGTTCATCGTGCCCTTATTGGAAAGTAATTTCCCGTATATCCGTATGAGGATAAAAGAGATGGATATAAATTCCAGGGGAGATTAGACTTTGTGAAAATGGATTAGTCCTACTGATGGTTTGTAACTGTCTTGTAAAGATGAACCGGCGAAGCTTCGTTGAAATCCTTCCCTCGTTCGTCCTTAGTAAATACTATTACTGCATTTTCATGCATTTCTGGTAAACATCAATCATATTAAAAGCATACATGCGTTTCTGGTAAACATCAATCATATTCAAAGGCATACATACATTCAAACACAACCAATGGACGTTTCGCTTATGTAAATAGGGTAAAAGTGAATCTGGATTCAAAAGATGGAATTTATTTATATCAAAAGTGACCCATACACGGGTAAGTTTGTACAAGGAGACATAAACCCTAGTAAGAGAATTTTGTCATGAAGTTTTACAAAAAGAATCAGCTATGTGGGAAATAATCCTATTGAGTTTCAATTCTACTATTGCCACTCAAGTATCTCATCTTCTTGCTGTTGAGACGGAAACGATTGGATTGAGCTTTATCTGTTTGAGCTTGAGTAAGTAGTACAACTGGTTGCAGTTTCATGAGTGATCCAAACGAGACATAGTCATACGCTTTAATCCCTAACTTTTGCCTGGATTGCCCTTTCAGGTTTTCAATCCACCGGGATACCCTTTTTTGCCCAAGCCGCCTTTTCAGGTTTTCGACTTGCCGGGTGTACATCTTTTTATATATATATCCCTAATTTTTGCCCAAACCCTTTTGGTTTGCCGGGATGCCCTTATTTTTGCCTAGGCCTGTCAACCTAGCGGGTCTCTTTTTATGCGTAGTATTTTTTAACTATGTCTGCGTTTACAGGTTGTGGGAAGTCTTCACCATCCATTGTAGTCAGTATCATGGCACCTCCTGAGAACACTGTCTTGACTACAAATGGTCCCTCATATGTTGGAGTCCACTTGCCCCTTCAGTGTCAATCTCATTGCAGTTTGCAGGCTTCTCAAATCTATCAATGGTAATCTTGGGAGCTTCATCATCCCAGCTTATCTCAAACATAGATGCCATGGTGGCCAATGCGTCTGCCAACTGATTCTCTCTTCGTGGAATATGTCCAAAAGTAATCTCTTTGAAATGTGGGATCAAAGACAACACATGTTCTCTGTAAGGAATGAGATTATCATGCTTTGTATCCCAATCTCCTTTAATCTGACTTACCACCAGAGCTGAATCTCCATACACCTCAAGGAACTGAATCTTCATATCAATAGCAACTTGCATACCCATGATACATGCCTCATACTCAGCCATGTTATTGGTACAATAGAAACAAAGTCTGGCAGTAATCGGGGTATGACAACCTTCAGGGGAACTAATCACAACACCAACACCATTACCATGTGCATTGGAGGCACCATCAAAAACCATAGTCCATCGAGATCCTTGTTCAGGTCCGTCATATTGTCCAGGTTCTTTGGTAACAGACATAATGTCTTCATCAGGGAACTCAAAATTCATTGACTGGTAATCACCTACTGCTTGATGAGCCACATGATCAGCAACAACACTCCCCTTAATGGCCTTCTGAGTAGTATACTGTATATCATATTCCGTCAAGATCATTTGCCATCTTGCAATTCTTCCGGAGAGAGCAGGTTTCTCAAATATGTACTTGATTGGATCCATTTTTGAAATCAACAAGGTAGTATGGGTTAACATATACTGTCTTAGTCGGCGAGCAGCCCATGCCAAAGCGCAGCAAGTTTTCTCGAGCAGTGAGTATCTTGTTTCACAGTCGGTAAACTTTTTGCTAAGGTAGTATATTGCCTGCTCTTTTCGACCAGACTCGTCATGTTGCCCCAATACACACCCCATTGAGTTGTCTAATACTGTTAAATACATAATCAAGGGTCTTCCATCAACTGGTGGCATTAAAATTGGAGGTTCTAGCAAATATCTCTTGATTTCATCAAAGGCAGTCTGGCACTCATCATTCCATTCCATCACCTGATCTTTCTTCAACAACTTGAAGATTGGCTCACAGATGGTAGTTAATTGGGAAATAAATCTTGCAATGTAGTTCAATCGTCCCAAGAAACCTCTAACCTCCTTCTCAGTACGGGGAGCTGGCATCTCTCGTATAGCTTTCACTTTTTGTTGTAACAACCTAGCAAGCTCTACAGGTATTTCACAATCGTCCTCGTTTCCGTCTTCAGTTTGATAGATCGGATTCTCGAAATTGTAATTGGCAATAGTAGAACTGTTATCAACTGGATCCAGAGTGGATGAGGGTCTGCATTTTAGTGACGTGGGTGTGTGTAAGAACACATAGCTGATAAAGCAAAAATAAAAGAAAAAGAAAGACAAGGAACACAATATTGAATGAAGTATGCAAATGAAATGACAACCCGTAACAAGCACACCATTGTGCCCCGGGTAAGGCACATGGCTTGAAAGTTTTAATTGTTCCAAAAATTACAAATTTAAAAACATAACACAGTAATAGTATTTACTCCTGACTAAAGGAGATAGGGATAACATCTTCAGCTGTCCAATTATTGAGTCCAGCACCCACAGTAGGAAAAATCCATGCCTCCAAGTTGTAGTCTTCATCTTGATCTCCCACAGCATTGATAACCCCTTGATTGGTGATACGAACAGCACGGGCACGACGGACAGCCTTCTGGGACTCTGCAGTGAAACCCAAACCAAACTTGTCAGACTTGTATGGAATATCAGGAAGCTGACCCCAAATAGTACAACCACCTTCTTCCACCACAGCTTTTGCATCATTGAGAGAGGCCATTGCCATTGTTGGAGGGTTTCTGATGACCACAGGAACCTTCTTCACAGCAGGAGGAGTCACACAATCCTTAACAGCCCAGGGAACCACTTCGAATGACTGACATGGAGTTTCAATGTATTCACCTTCTACTTCCAGATACTTGAAAGTGTTTACATGGCTGACAAAGTATTCTTCCTCTCCAAAGACAGTAACAACTTTTCCATTCACCGGATATCTCAACTTTTGATGTAATGTGGAGGTCACAGCACCTGCCCCATGGATCCAGGGACGACCAAGCAGACATGAGTACGAAGGACGAATATCCATCACATAGAATGTAGCAGTAAACACCTGAGAGCCAACCTTGATTGGAAGATCAATTTCCCCATGCACTACTCTTCTAGAACCATCAAAAGCCTTTACTACAATATTACTGGGCTTCAATACCGTATCTTCAGGACTCAGCTTGTTCAGGACTTCCTTAGGCAACACATTCAGAGAGGAACCATTGTCTATCAGCACATGAGACAGGGTAGTGCCCCTGCATTCAATTGAAATATGCAAGGCCCTGTTATGATCCCTCTTGGCAGGGGTCAAGTCAGCATCAGAAAATCCCAACCCGTTGTCATAGGTCAGGTGAGCAACACAATTCTCGAACTGGTCCACAGAAATTGCATTGGGTACATGAGCCATCTTTAGAAACTTGATCAATGACTTGGCATGAGCCTCAGAACATAATAACAGGGAGAGCATAGAAATCTTTGAGGGAGTATGCCCCAGCTGATCAACAATATCATAATCACTCTTGCGAATGATTTTCAATACTTCTTCCATCTGCTTAGAGAGGTCATCAGCAGCTGGCACATCAGTAGATACAGGCTCAATAACAGGACCCTTGCCCCGAGCATCAGTGGTGGAAGTAACAGCAGGAGTAACTGCACTCTTAGAAGCAACTGGAGGAGAGAAGACTCTTCCACTACGAGTGATCTTGCTAGATCCAGCAATATTATCAATGTCAACAGGCATATCAGGTAAAGGCTCCTGCTTGACACCATGGATGTAAACATCAGACCCATAGTGCCAAGGCACAGCTTTGTCAGATGTATAAGGAATAGGACCAGGAGTGGTAATGATCAGAGGAGCTACTCTGGCTTCAGCAACAACTTTCACAGGACCTTCAGCAGTAATCTTGATTGGGCCCTGATGAGTGATTTTAATGGGACCCTTTGAAGTGATTCTTAGTGGTACTTTGTCAACCATGTCAACCTCTTCAATCTTCTTACCCTGAGTCAGATGATCCACCATACTTTCTACAGATGCTGGTCTTCTTTCAAACACTATAGTATATTTATCCATGAGACGTTGAATCCCATCTCTCAAAATGAAGCAACTATCCGGCTTATAGGTACAATATAGACAATCTTCATGACAACCTGGAAAGATCCCAGCTTGTACTAACCTCTTTTTGATAACAGACAATGGTGTGCTCAACTCCATAACTGAATAGACATGCAGACCTTCATCAATATCTTCATCAATGGCGTTGACAGTCTTCTCGTGATTTGGCATTGGAGCTGTAATCACATTTGGAGTACCTGGTGGATCAAACTCAATTTCTCCAGCATCAATCATATCCTGAATTTTGTTCTTCAAGACCCAGCAGTTATTAGTATCATGTCCTGGACAGTTTGAATGATATGCACATCGTGCATTGGGATTGTACTTGGGAGAGGTAACATTGGGGTTCTGAGGGGCCTCCCTCAGGGTAATAAGTTCAGCTTTCAACAAGTGTTGCAATGCCTGAGCCATTGACATGTTGATCTTCGTGAACTGTCTTCTAGCCCTCTGTTGGTTGCCTTGAGGCTGCTCTGTTGTTGCAGGAGTTGGATTTGAAATATGAACTGCACTAACAGACTGATGCCTTCTGTTACGATCAGGCTGACCATACACAGCATTAGATTCTTTCTTCCCAGTGGGAGGCTTCTTTGCAGCACCTGGTGAAGAAGTGCCCACTTGGATCTTACCACTCTTGATACCATTCTCTACTCGCTCTCCTGTCATGATCAACTCAGTGAAGCCAGATGATGAGCTTCCAATGAGATGACTGTAAAACGGACCATTCAGCGTACACATGAACATATCAACCAACTCCCTATCAGTCAAAGGGGGTTGAACTCTTCCAGCTAAGTCTCTCCACTTCTGAGCATACTCCTTAAAGCTTTCTTTGGCACCCATAGACATGCTTTGAAGCTGCATGCGAGTGGGGGCTAAGTCAGCATTGTATTGATACTGCTTGTAGAAAGCTTCAGCAAGGTCATTCCAATCTCTGATGTTGACACTCTCCAACTGATAATACCACTCTAACTGAGCTCCAGATAAACTCTCTTGAAAGAAATGGATCCACAACTTTTTATCAGCAGTGTGAGGTTGAATTCTCCTGACATAAGACCTCAGATGCAATTTGGGACAAGAGACCCCATCATAGACAACGAATGTAGGAACTTTGAAACCAATGGGTATCACAACCCCAGATATCAAACTCAAATCCTCAAAATCCAGCCCAGATGATTTCTGTAATTCCATAGCATCCATTCTATCCACCAGCATCTTGAATTTGTCTTCGTTAGGCTCATGGTAGTAGTTAGCCTCAGAATCAGAGTCCCCCATAGTGTTGTGGAGACTGCCTCTCTCCTGCTCATATTCTTCAGATTCATAGTCTTCAACCTGTTCCTTGGTCTTGTCAGGACCTTTGAACCTTCTTCCCATGTTGAGCAACCCAGCAGACCTTCTAGCCTTCTTAGTCTTCTTGGCCAGCAGTGTCTTCAATTCATCCTGCCCCTTGGATAGGTTCAGGATCAGCTCTTGGAACTGTGCATTCTGTGCCTGGAGATCCTTAACTGATTGTTCAAGAGCCATTGCTGAAATAAACAGCGAGAAGATGAGAAACCTGTGCACAATTATAAACCTGTGATGCAATGATATGGGAATGCATATGCAATGTTTTCAAGGACCGCAGGATTTAAATTTGCTTAAACAAACAAGAAAGTAACTTTTATTAGTAATAACTTGTTTTGCCTTTTAGGCTTACAAAAAATGAAAACGAAATAAGTACAAAAGATGGGGTTTTAAGTCTCCCATGGACGTTTCCTCTTGGTGTTGAGGTATGAGTTGAGGTTTCGTTCCTCATGAAGTAGCTTTGTTAGCTCTAGGATCCTTGCTTGGCTTGCTTTGTAATGAGCCTCGAAAGTATCCCTTTGCTCTTTCAGTTGGATCCATGATCTCTGCAAGTCTTCCATATCAGTAGGCATGTCTGGGTGAAGGATGGTATAAGCTGTGTCTCCTTCAGCAACAGGTTCCATGGTAACTGGTAGGATGGCAGGATATGGCATCATGAGTGTCTGAGCACGAAATCGTACCCATCTGAGATAAGCCTCCATAGGAATGGTGTACTTAGGCTCCAGTGTCTTGCTGTCAATCCTGTTTACCTTTCCCCAAGCTCGTATGAATCTCTGACGGTAACCCTGAAGATCGTTGTCGTAGTCAAACACAATGCCCTGAATCAACATGTCATGTGGACCATCGCTCCGGGCGTAACCAAACTGTCGTAAAGCTAGAGATGGGTTGTAGGTGATGCCTCCTCTTATGCCTAGAAGTGGCACATTAGGAAACTCCCCACAACGGTCAATGATGGTGACATTCTCCATAGATCTGGAGCACCAATGGATGTCTGAGTGAGAAAGTGACATGATCCTCTTGGACCATCTGAACCCTTGCTCATTCTTCATTACTGAGCGAGGAAGGTGAGAAATAAACCACCTAGAAAGTAAAGGTATGCAGCACATCAAAGTTCCTCTTGCCCTTGTAGTACGGGTGTGAAGAGAATGTAGGATGTCTCCAAGTAAGGTAGGCACTGGATTGTGACTCAGGAATATGTTGATGGCATGAACGTCTATGAACTGATCAGGATTGGGGAACAACACTAAGCCATAAATCAATAAGGCTAAGATCTCCTCAAAAGCATCGTAGCTCATAGCCTTCAAGAACATTTGAGCTTTATCCACTAATACCTTGGCAAGAATACCTTTAACTCCACTTCTCGTCTCTAGAACAATGTCAGACTTCTTCAGATGTAGAGCTGCAGCAATAACTTCTGGTTTAAGCTCCTTCTCTAAGCCTGTGAATGGCTTCTGATCAAGAACAGGTATACCCAGAAGTTTAGAGAACTCCTCCATGGTTGGAACCAGCTGATAATCAGGAAATGTAAAGCAATGGTGCTTAGGGTCAAAGAACTGAAACAGCACACTCATCATGTCTTCACTGAACCCTGAAGTAACTAGATCCAATAAGTGACCATGTCTCTTGTTGAACTGGGAATGATCAGGCACTAGGGAAACCAACTCCTTGAGCTTAGCAGGTATCCCTACAAAGTTGATCCTGATGGTATTTCTACGAGCAGAAGCCATGACCTGCCACAAAGAACAAAGATAAATCCTTTGGTCCTTGAAATGGTTAGGGAAAATGATATGCTTATGATGCATGATGATGTCATGATGTCATGCTCAATCACAAACATGTGGCACACACAAACAAGTCACACCATAGCCCTAGGTTTAAAGGCTTGCATGAGGTTCAAAGGCAAGTACCCTCCCCTGAAGTTAGATGGTTCATCCTGTCCTACAAAAGTAACCAGGTTCTAAGGGATCTCAATATCATTGATCCTTCACAAGGGTGGTTGTTCAGAAGGCAACTTACTTGCCAACCAAAACCCTCCAAGTTTAAGATCTCAATGAGCGTAGCATCGAGTGTCAACCAACTTCAGTCTGCACCAAAGCCGGTTACCTCACTACTTTCTAAAGGCCAAGATGAGTTAACTAGGGTTCTAAAAGTCAGTTAGTGCATTGACAACATATGGCAGCCTCAATATTATCCTCAACTTGACTTAAGGAATATAAGCACCAACCAAGAAGTCGCACTAACTATGGCCACCAGATCAACCGTATCGATATACGTCGTACAGTTTCCTTGGTCTATTGCCATTTACCTAAGGTACACTAGATCCGGGTTAGGACCTTTCACACATAAGAGCACCCCAACAATATAATAATAAAGCAAACAAGGCAAACAATTTAAAGTGATCTTAATTCCTAAGGGTACCCCTCTTAAATAGATCCCCAGCAGAGTCGCCAGTTCTGTAACACGGTGGGAGAACTGACTTTAAACAATGTTGCGGATAGCAAGAGTCGCCACCGACTTTTATTTTATCCATAAGGAAAGGTTATAAAAGAACAGGAAAGACCTTAGAGAATATTTTGGGTCCGGGGGGTAGGTTATGAAAAGGGAAGGTGTTAGCACCCTTTTCATCCATGGTTATCCCTGGGCTCTTAGGTACTTAAGCTCACTTTTGAATTGTTTTGAAAGTGTAGTGTGTGAATAGAAAATTTTCAGAATAGTTAATAAATAATCCATGTAAGGATGTGTTAAGAACTTGTTTGAAAACTTGTTGAAAATTTGTTTAAGTGTGAAACAGTTTTGAAGTGAGCAAGTATCTAGGAGTAGCCTACCCTAATGTTTTAAGGTCTTTCTTATTCTTTATTCTTTCCTTTAGTAAGACTATCCCTACTATAATGGAGTAGGTAGTCCTTACTTTGGATGTTAAGGGACATGTGAGGGACAATTGGATTTTTGAAGGCCATTGTGGGGTGTAATAAGCAAACTGGAGGGACTATCATCATTTTTCGAAAGGGACTCGATTCGTAAAGGCAACCATAAGGGACTTTGATGATTTTCTTTTTGAGGGACTTGCTTTATACACCCTACTTAACCAATATTCATAGGCAACTTGAGGGATATCCTTAGGAAGTAAGACGGCGATTAAAATCGACTTACGTGTGTGAAATGTTTAATTTAATTATCTTATATTAAAATGATCTAATTTATTTTAATATTACATACATGTTATTACACTCCCTAATTACTAACCATAATAATAATTAAATAATTAAACAACTTTACATCCAAGAAACAATTACAAAATAATAAGCAAAATAATTAAATAGCAAAGATAAATAAAATATAAATAAGCAATAATAAATAATAAAGGGGGTTAATTTTAAGTTTACTCGGCAAGACATCGCATCTTGTGCCTACGTATCCTTACGTGAGTGGAATCAGAGTAATCGTAGTTCCCCTCAATAGGGAGGTTAGAAACTTCTTGACTGTGGTCAAGGTCTCAAGGGGAATAAACGCATCTTAAGGACACGCTTACGTGGAGTGTAGAAACTCCAAATCTCTACGTTGAAATGTTAAGTTGTAATTAGGGTTAAATTAGGGATTCCACGGCGGGAAACCCTAAAATGAGCGCGGCGGCTCCTTGACCTAGTGCTAGGGGTAAAATTGGTAATTGCGCCTGCGGCGAGGCATTTGTGAAAATTAGGGTTTGAAGTTGTAGTTTTAAAATTTTAAGGTTCGAGGGTTTGAGGACTTATCGGCGCGGTGGCCAAACAGTTAGACCTAACCTTCGGATGTGTGTAATGTGACAGAATAATAGTGATGAAAGTGTGAGATAATTGAATCATGCAAACAGAGAGATAATGTCCTAATTTAACCATGCGAGCAGAAATTTAAAGACAGGAATTAAAGCGCGATTGTTAGGATTCGCGAGGTTATATGAGAGGCAGTTACAATAATGATGAAGCTTAAATAAAAACACAACGAAATAACGGTAAACATAAGCTGCAAAAATGAACACACGCGTTAGTAGGCAAAGTCTGACGGGCATCGGGTGAATTACGAAGACAGTGAAGAAAAAAAATGCAAATTTTGGGATTTTGTTATTTTGAAAAAGATCTTAATTTAATTTTATAGAAAAAAAGAAATAATGTTAGCTTTACTTAATTTTTATTTTAAAAATTGTTTTAATCTAAAAAAATCAGTTTGTATTTAAAAGGAGTTTTTTTTTTTAATCTAAAAAATTTACTTAACTATAAAAAAAAGAGGTTTAATTTAATTAAAAAAAGTTTTATTTTTATTTATTTTTTTTTTATTTAGAAAACAGATTAAGTTTTTCATTATATAATATCTAAAACAAAGAAGAAAAAAAAAGAAAATAATAGTTGGGCCGGTAGTTACATCCGGACCCAACAGGTTGTATGCAATCAATAAACCAGAAAACACAAGAACTAGGGTTCAGAACCCTATTGTGTCTCGCGGCGCCGTTTCTCTCGTTTCTCTTCGTTTGGTTCATACCTCCTCTTCTTCTTCCGCGAACGTGAAGCTCGTCATCCTTTCGTAACTTCCTCTTTTCGTCTTCCACCTATCATCTCTGAAACAAAAACAAACAAAAATACATAGTGAAAAAAAAGGGGCTCAACTTTCGTTGAGGGTTAGAGTGATTTCAGTTCTATTGTTCCTTTTGACCGTCGATGATGATATCCTTCTGAGACTCGCGGAGGCCTGTGAACGGATTGACGATTGAGCCGAGTCGAAAATGACGATGATGTCGTTCGTTGTTGTGGCCTTTGTTATTTGGAAACCGCGCCGTTTGTTAGGGTTTCCTTCGAGATTTTCTCTTGCATGCGGCCGCTCTCTCGTCTCCCTCTCCGTCTAGGGTTTATCAGGTTGTATCTGTTCCTTTTTATAATCTCTTCTGATTCCTTTTGGGCCTCTGATTGTTGGATACACGCTATTTTTACTGAAACGATTTGATTTGATTTTATGGAACTTTGGTGAACCGATGCTACTATGATCTGATTGAGATTCTGATATGATTTTCGTTATGTTTCGTTTGAAAACTTTCCCTATTTGGATTCACTTTGATTGGATTTGATTTACGATTTATCTCTGATATGTTCTGATTTCCTTTTTCAGATTTGATTTGGACTCATTGCTGATATGGCTTATTTGGTTCGAACTTTCCTATTTGGAGTGTATATTTCTGGTTTGCTTCAATTGGATACGCTTCGAATTGCTTTCAGAAACGGGCTTACTTCAATCTGTTTTGGAACCAAACCTATTTGTGATCTATTTTGATTTTCTGGACTTATGAACTGGACATTGAAATGATGCTAACTCGTTTCCTTTGACCCATCTGTTTCTGATATTTCTGATGTAATCTTGTTGTTGGGTTGCTATTTTCCTGGTGACATGCAATTCAGCTCAGTCCACCGTTGTTTACCTAATAGGGCTGGACTACTAGACTCGTATCTCTGTCGCTTTTTTGATAGTCTTTTCTGCAACTGATATGTAGCTTTTCAGTTCAGCTTTTCATCTTTGGTCTTCTGATACAAGTTTACTGACTTTTCTTTTTTCTTCTTTCAGAGGGAACTGGTGGTGCGGGTACTGCCGGATCGACGCCGCCGAGAGAGGTCACGCGGTGATGATGACATCTTGTCTGAACTGTTGAAAGAGATGCTACCACTCTTTACCTTCGATTATGTTGCCTTCAATTACGTTGCCTTTGATTTCGGTGATGATGACCTTAGAGTCTGAACCTGTGTGGGATGCCACTGCCATTTGGTTTTGGTCGCATGGCCTTAGCGATGATGACCCATGGGTCTGAGCTGTCATTTTGTGCTCGAGCTGATAGTTTGTGCGAAATTACCGTATGCTATAATTCGATGTTCGGTAGGGAATTGGTAACGGTTTCGGCCGAGGCTCTCCCAGCCGCTCGAATCTTCATGCCCGATGATGAATAAAAGCTAAGGGCTGAACTTCTTTCAATTCTTTTTGTTTTATTTCGACCTTCGTCTTTGAAGTTGATTCTTACCGCTAACTTTTCTTTTGATTTTTGACAGGTAAGAACGTGGTGTCGTATATTGACCATGATCACTTTCAGTCCCAACTAATGATGATTGTGATTGCTCAAGCCAGCGCCATTTCAGAACATCATGGGCAATGAACCCTAATTCATTCTTTTCATCAACTTTTTCACATTTTAATGACTTCAAGACAGCGCATGGTGGAGTCTTCCTGTAATGTTTTTTGGAACACTTGAAGAACTTGGCGTTTCTGGAACAATAGCAGGATTACGTTGAGAATTACAAAGATGACAATGTTGGCAGTGATTTTCTCGATGAAGAAGCTGGTTGAAAAATCCGTTTGGGAATGTGTCGGGCCACTAGGGAGCGCACATAACTCATTGACTTCACATGTGCCTTAGAAGCAACACTAGATACAAGTAAAGGAGATGGAGTTGTTGAAGCACCAGATTGTCGATTCATAGATTGTGACCATGGCTAACTTTTAGAATGCAAACAGGGCATTGTAGCTTGGTGGTCATTCCCATACACTTTGTTTTGGAATTAGTTGGGTCTTTATGTATTTGAAACAGGGCTTTGTGTATTTGAAATGTATCCCTTTTATGTTAAATGAAATAGAATCAACACATGAATGTTTCCAGTTATTTGAATGTTAAGTGTCCAACAGAGGTATTAACCTCTCATTCAAGCATATTTTCTTTATAATAACAAGTGAGAGCTCATCTCATGAATTGGACTTGTAAATAAATATGGGTATCTCACATAACTTTGATGAAAACAACAACCAAACATGGGGTTGAACCTCAACTAGCAACATCCCTATTCTTGTATGATAGCATTGTTTATGAAATAAAATTCTCGAAGTTTTGAATTTATTTATATTCTATTCTTAGTTAACAAATATAAACAAATGTGAATAAATCCACAAGTATTTAATTCATTAACATAGGCATAAAACATAAATATTTCCAAGTGGTATTTGTGATCCTAATCTCATCATCCGATTAAAATGTTAGCCAATTGTTTCATAACCAAACTCATATGGGCACCATGGTCACAACATTTTCAGCGTCAACAGCAAAACTAATCGTAATTAAACTCCACTGACCAAATGCCAAATCTCAATATGATCAGAACTGGTGATTGATAAATGCCTCAAAACCATAACGCATCAAATGCCTCAGAATTTTAATAACAGCCCGTCTTCAAGGAATTGGTAGAATTTGTGTAAAATGACCAAAATACCCCTGGGACCAAATCTGCAACACAAAACCCTTGAAGTCTTGGAAGTCCATTTAGCCTGATTAAAGTCAAAACCCTAGTTTTGGATGCACTGCTTAGGAGGTGCATTGTCTGAGGGAATTGTCAACTCTTCTGACCAATTGTGAATTTTGTGAACCTTGTGAACCTTCATAAAGTAGCTTGTGGACTTTATGAACTTCATGAAAGGTTATGCAAGTTGTTGGAGAACTTGTGAACCTTGTGAATCTTCTTAGAACACAAAGTCTTGTATTGTGAGGGCAAATTTTGGGGTGCAACACTTAGGAATACTTGTAAACCAAGCAATTATCTGCTGTATGATTGCATTGGTCTAGAGTTATTAAGTTGTATGTTAAGTGTGTCACTCTAAGCTTTTATGCAAGAGTGTTGTGTCACTTGATCAAAGTTGTGAAGCAAGATCAAGGTGTGTTTAAAGTGTGACTTCATTGCCATTTGTAACTTTGAATTGGTTGATATCACTGTTGTGATTGAAGGGGAGTGAGTTGGTAACTCTGGTCTAGTTTTAGGCTGAAGTGTCATTGGGAAGGTCTAAAGTGAAGAGTGCAAACTGGTTGTTTGACTTTGAATTAATTCTACTAATAGTGAATTTCCTCCCTGATTGGTAGCCCCCAGATGTAGGTGTGGTTTGCACTGAATTGGGTAAACAATTACTCGTGTTATTTATTGTTTTCATTTACAGTTTGTCATTAAGTTTTGCAGTCTGTGTTATAGTGGATGTCATAACATTCGTGATAACATCCATTATTGGGTACCTAGAATTTCAAACTAATTAATTCTAAACTAAATCCAATTAATAATCTAACTCTATAATCTAATCAATTAATAATTCTAAAATCTAATTAATTAAATATATTTCTAATTCTAAAATCTAATCCTAAAATCTAATCCTAATTCTACTCTAAACCCTAAATTCTAATTAATTCCTAAATTAAAATCTAATTCAATTTTCTAAATAAAAATCCTAATTCTATTTGAAATTTTAATTAAAATCTATTTTCTAAATCCTAAACTCTAATTCTAATTGGTAATTCATTTCTAATTCTAAATCTAATTAAAATTCTAAGAAATTTATAAACAAATAAATTAAACCTAAAACAAAAAACGATATAGAAAACGATTGAAAGAGTCGAACACGAAAATGCTTGAAAGTGAGGAACTAACGCACCAAAATTACCAGCACGGACTAAACCACCAGGAAGAATACGATCTTCGTTTAATTTTGAAATAAATCTTATCATTTGAATTGGTTTAAACTATCTAAAATGCGAACAAAGCGGATGTAATCCTGATAAACCTATTAGGACTGATAACATGGAGAGTATGCGAGAAATGATCGACCTAGATGATATGCAGATGAATGCGAAGCAAAAGCCAACCAAAGCTAGAAAAAGTAAGGGAAAATTTTGGGGTGCAACAACTGCCCCTATTCAATCGACTTGGACCTGAAGGGATGAAAAGCGACCGCTTTCAAACCTTCAAGGTAAAAGGTGCTTGAATACTAAAAGAACCCAAAAATTTGCATTTTGTTGGTATGTATGCAATTGGAGCCCGGTCACACGTTGTCACAAGAATTTGACGGAAATAAAACAAATCCGGAGAAACACATCAGTGAATCCCAAAACCACATCGTCAATATGAATTAATGGAAAGAAAACCAAATCCAAAGATCACCTCGTCTAAGGGTAGACGGGAAGAAAATCATATCCAAAGATCACCTCGTCTAAGGGTAGACGGGAATAAAACCATATCCAAGATCCACATCGTCAATAGGAATTGACGAAAATAAAAACCATGTTCGGAGAAACAACTCAGTGAATCCCAAAATCACATCGTCAATAGGAATTGACAGAAAGAAACACCATGTTCGGAGAAACACCTCAGTGAATCCCAAAATCATATCGTCAATGGGAATTGACGGAAAGAAACACCATATCCAAAGAAACACATCGTCAATAGGAATTGACGGAAAGAAAAACCTGTTGGGGATGTCATCATCAAAGGGTTGATGGACAAAGTATGACTAACGTATGATCTAAAACCCAGAACAAAGTAATCAGATACGTCACTGTCTTTATTGAAGAGTGATTCAGGTTGCCACAAAAGGTAACAAAACTGGCCTATGCTTAGCATGCATATGTTTGAATTTTTTCTATGGCGTAATGCTCCATACGAATTGGAAATGCTACACATTTGAAGATGCAATGCAAAGATGATAACTATATGCAGAAATGCAGATGCAGGCTCTGGCTGTCGAGGAAAGAAAGATGCCCCAGGTATGATTGGACTTTGTTGGAAAAGACAGGTGAAACTTGACGGTGATTGGTTTTTCGAAAGTGAAATTTTTCTGGGTACCAATGGGGATTGGATTTTCTGGTGGTTGCCAATAGGTATTGGGATTTGGTAGTTGCCAATAAGAATTGGACTTTAGGTTATCTATGAAGGGTCAGGTACAACTAACGTTGGAAAATGTCTTGTCTGGATACAAGGTTTATGGTTGAAGGGTCAGGGAATGGTTAACCTGACTTCCCGACATTTGCCTTGAACTTGAAGGTTGACTGAACCTACTCGAGTAGCTCTGAAAATATGGGGAGGAAATGCTTCTCTGTTTCTAATTTTGCCCTAGCCTATGGGATCTCTATAAAAATCCTCCTCAAAAGGAGACCTGGAATCTCTGTACCCTGATGGTTTAAGATGAACTGCCTTAGCATTTTGAACCTCGGAGAGGTGCTTCAGATTGATTGCCTTCTGGATAAGGATAAGTTCTGTTTTCTTGGGGTGGCCTGCCCCAACCTTCAAATGATTTTGCCCCTGATTGGATGATCTGTGAAAAAGCGTCTCCGAATGACTTTCGAGAAATTTAACGAATCTCGACTTCATTGCCCTGAGCTTGCCGATTTACTGACCTTCGAGAGATTTGATGAATCTCGACCTGGTTGCCCTAGATTAACTGGATCTTGGAATGGCTGACTCCTCTTATGTGATCATTTGGCATGACTTTCCCCTGCTCAACGAAGTACTCAAGTAATCTGTATCTTATCTCGATCAAACTTTCCATTGTGGAAACTCTCCTAATGTTAAGTGCTTACTATCAAGTAAAACATTTTATTTTGTAAATGATAATTTAATGCAATGCATATGACAGTTTTGAAATCCAAGTTTGTCCACTAGAAAAAAGTTGTGACATATAGTGAATGAATGCTTATCAGAATGTCAACATTAATACCCACAGGGTATGAAAATCCTTTTAAGAATCAGTTTCGGCGCGATCTTTACCGATGTATGCTTTCGAAACAAACCTACTTTAATTAGGTCTTTTGAAGGTTGCAACGTGGTCTGGCTCACGGTTATAGAAAGAAAGGATATAAGGCTCAAAGTTCTGTTTTAACCCACCCATTCTCCTTGATGTTCTCCAGTCCCATGTTCAGCTAATTCGACACAATCGCTCACCTTTCAAAGGTTGGATGAAATGAGTGATGGTTAAGGAAGCCACAAGTTTTCAGAGTGACAGTCACTCGCTTTTCGTCTTTGGTGTCTGGAGTCACATGACTTGTTCTTCATCGTTTTTGATTTCCCTATTTTTTCCTGGATTGACTCCTTCGGATATATCTTTTTGACTTCGATGTCCAACGGGTACCCTATTTTTTCCTGAGCCACTTGTTTTCAAGTTATCGACTTAGCGGGCTTTTTATTTTTCTTTTCTTTTTGGGAACAAGTCGTGTGATGCTGGCTTGTCTGACTTGTTGAAAGGATTATGACTGTCTAACTCCTTAGTTGGTCAGGTATAACCACTGTAAGTTTTTTAGGTACGACCTCTATAGGTGTGATTGATCCTCAAACATGAATTCTCCTTTCTCAATTCAGATGCTCGGTCAAATTAGATGACACCTACCCTGCCCCAGGTTAAGATTGAGGGTTTTTTGTTTTCATAAAGAAACTCTTACTACTATGCTCAAAGGGGTTGACAAGGGATTATCTTCCTAATATCTCTGGTGTTTAGAGATTTGAAACAATGCCTGTACATCCTTAGCAGAGGTTTTATTCAAAAGCATACAATCCGAAGTTTTGCGTCTTTCAATTTCATCATCCTCCCCCGGATCTTGCTTAAACAAGAGTTTGACATCAATAAAAAAGTATTGAGTGAACACGAATGGATTTAATCAAAACATGCATATTCATTTCATTATCATTATCACTCAAAAATAGACATGTTTTACAAATAAGTTCTCACTTTAACAGAAAAGAAACTACAAATGCAAAGAAATGACATGATATAAAAGATTGTCAGCTTCTGCGAACTGGACTTTCCAATCTTGATTTGCTACTGAACTAGCCATCTTCAGAATTGTTCGCCGAAGTCAGTCTGATACTCTTCTGAACATCTTCTCTCGGTGAATTCCTCCATAACATGAACTGATGAACCCACATGACTGGATGAAGGAGGATTGTTGATCTGAATACCCTGAGTCGTGACTGAGAACATATTTGAGCCAAACAGAGTCCTGACTTTGCTCTTAAGCACCTTACAGTCTTCGATTGAATGCCCATGTTCCCTAGCATGGTAATCACAATAGGCGTTGACATCAAAACCTGGAGAATACGGAGGAATCTCTAGATAAATCTTCTTCAGCACTATCAATCCACCTTTGATCAAATCTGGAAACATCTGACTGCACGACATCGGCAACTGAGTGAAATGCTTCTCTAGCCTCCTTGGTCTCTATCGGGTATGTTGACGCAGATGATTATGGTATGACCGTTGACTCTGGAGGGGAACAGATATCTGATATAAAGACCCAACAGATTGCTGACTCTAAACAGTTGAAATGTCTGAAGACTAAATCTGAGGTATCGGGGATTCCCTAACGGAATTACTTTCTTTCTCCCATTCTTCTTGAGAACTGACAACTGATTCGCCTTCATAAATTGAGATATCTGAGGTGTCTCAAATCTTTCCACTCTTGAGTCCGCTCTTGATACGTTACCCAATTACCATCAAGTCAGTAAAGTTTAATGCCCCATTACCAATCATTTTATCCAAGTAAGGACCTCACAAAGTATCCATGAACACGTCAACCATTTCTTTGTCTAGAAGTGGTGGTTGAACATGAGCAACTAACTCTCCCCATTTCTGAAAATACGCTCTGAAAGATTCATTGTCCGCTTGAGATAAGTCTTGCAACTGCATGCGACTGGGAGTCATGTTGCGATTGTAATTTTATTGCTTCACAAAGGCATTGGCTAGGTCTGACCATGATCGGATGCAACCACCCTCTAACTGCATGTACCAACTCAACGATGCCTCACTTAAACTACCTTAGAAACAATGAATCATAAGCTTGTCATTGTGGACATACGAGGTCATTCTTCTGCAAAACATCACCAAATGTTGCTTCAGATAACTATCCCCTTTGTACTTCTCAAAATTCGGTGTCTTAAACTTCGGAGGCATCACAAGGCCTAACACCAAACACATGCTCGAAGCATTCAGATTAAGAGTATCATGACCCATTATAGCGTCAAGCTTTTCCTCCAACAAACAGTATCTTCTCATAAACTCAACAGTCTGTGAGTCCTTAGGATTAACCTTTGGAACATCCCTTTGAAAATCTGGCATAGAGAATGTGAAATTCTGATATTCTGTGTCATTAAGAGAAGATGAATGTCTATCTCGACAATGGTACGCTCTTGTATAACTTGACCTTCAACAGGAATCTGCACAGGCTGAGCTTGAGCAACATTGTTCACTGAAGGTGGAATGACATCCTCATTAATTGGAGTCCTCTGAATGTTGGCCTCTCCCCTTATCATAGCTGTCATGGCTTCCATGAGTTGATCTAGCTGATTCTTCATCAATTCAAACTCTGCCCTTATGACAACCAAATTCTGCTCTCCTGAATTCATGATTCTTCCAAAGGCTAATTCAAATCCAATGCGAGTGTCGGGAAATCAACTGCGGGTTGGACAAAAGATGGGTGAACTCTTTGTTCTGGCTGAGATGGATATGCAAAAAAATAAGATGCTAATGCAACAAACATGGGATCAAGGTCACAGATCCTGTAACACAACAAGATATCTCTCACCTTGGGGAGGCAATCTACTGGTTTATAAGAGGGTATCCCAAAGGCTTTAAACAAAGTCCCATGCACTAACCCTCAAGAGTTTTCCATCTAATGATGATTCGTAAGATGGTAATCGTTTCAAAGGATGAACACAAAGTTATATTTTAGTAACCTTCGGAATAAGGTTCTACAAAAGGTTCTCAGAGTCACGGACTCCCAATTCGGAAATAAAGACGCCATTACAACTACTCGTAAGACATAATCATACCAAAGTGGCCTCATCTGAGCGGTGGAATTCAAACTAACTCAACGAGTCCTAAGTCTCGCAAATTAGAAAGAATCCACATCCTAATCACATTGTATACTAGGAAGCTCGGGTAGAATACTTTTATCCTCACAAACCATCCCTAATAACCCCCACAGGTAAAAGAAACACAACACAAAAATAATAAAAATAGATAAATCACAAATGCGACAAACAAACTAGGTTTGGCTTGCTAGGTGTCCCCAGCAGAGTTGCCAGTTGTCGCTACTCGAAAAATCCAATGACGGAGAGGCGAAATGAAAAGACAGAAGAGTCACCATCGAACTTTACTTATCCCAAAAGGGGAAGGGAAATCATCGAGAAAACCCCAAGAAAGAAATGGATAAGATGGTCTCGCAACCAAGAGAAAGGGTTCGGAAGCCGGTTATGCGAAGGGAACGTATTAGCACCCCTCGCATCCATCGTACTCGATGGGAACCATTTGTTTGTCTATGTGAGATGATATTTGCTAAAGGTATTGCTATAAAGAGTGTTCCGAGAGATAAAAAAGAAGGGCTAGAAGTTGGGAAAAGAGAGATAAAGAGGGAAAAGAGAAGAAACTCGGTAGGACTTCGCGGTCCTAGGCCTACGTATTCTCAACAGATATGAGAAAGTCAGAGTCAACGTAGTTTGGGAGACTACAGGTGATGAAACGGGAAAGTGCTCGGCAAGGATTGGGGCCCTTGTGCCTACGTATCTTCACTTAAAAGAAGTGAAAAATTAGAGCAGCCGTAGTTCGGCCTACAGTTTGCTGGGAAGTTTTGGTAGACGATGCTAACATACGCATTCTAGCAGTTAGGTGTATTGTTGCTCGCTTGTGGAGTCTTAGGCGTTACATGTTTGCGGTAGAACGGACGTAGCATGTCCTTCTCGGGGAAAAGGTGGAAAAGAGAGAAGATTTCTCGCTAGGATCATCGCAATCCTATGCCTACGTATTCTTAACATGCATGAGAAATAAGAGGGCCGTAGTTCGGCCTATGGTTAACTGGTGTTTTTGTGGATGATGCTAATGTGCGCATTCTAGAAGTTAGGTGTATTGATGCTCGCTTGTGGAGTCTTAGGGGTTACCTGTTTGTGGTAGAACTGACGTAGCATGTCCTTCTCGGGGAAAAGGTGGAAAAGAGACAAGAGTTCTCGCTAGGATCATCGCAATCCTATGCCTATGTATTCTTGACATGCATGGGTAATAAGAGCAATCGTAGTTCGGCCTACAGTTAACTGGTGTTTTTATGGATGATGCTAACGTGCGCATTCTAGTAGTTAGGTGTATTGCTGCTCGCTTGTGGAGTCTTAGGCGTTACCTGTTTGCGGTAGAACGGACGTAGCATGTCCTTTTTGAAAAGATTAATTTTCACCATTCGAGGCAAGATGTCACATTTGATTTGTGGGAGTTGTTTTTAGGGTCGAAATAGGTCCTCGGATAGTAACCCCTTGCGGGTAGTACCCAATTCTTTATCTCAAAGTTTTGTTATGAAAAGGTGTGGCGAATACAGTCGCGTCTTCATATTGAAAGACGAGTATCGAGACCACACACTCTACAGTGAGTATCCTGACACTCGGAGAGGAAGAAGTCAGCACTCAATCCTCTCTCTATAATTCAATACAAAGAGAACTTCATTCCCTTATTAAAAGTGTTTTTGATCTTGAATGGTAAGGGTTTTACGACAGTGAACCCTAAAGGTAATGTCAAAAGCACTCGCGATAGGAGAAGGCCTACGCCTAACCACTCCACGACCATTCAAGTTTTATTTAGGAAAAGAGTTTGAAAATGCACTTGGTACGAGACCAAGGCTTTTTAGGAGAAAAGAAATGTAAAAGAAGAAGATGGTGAATTGGTTTGAAAGTTGGTTGAGAAAATCCACTTGACGTTGGATCAAGGGTTTGACTTGTACTTGCGTGCAAAAGCGTGATAGCAATGAGTTTGAAAATAGCTCGATGACGGATCGAGAATTAGTTTGAAAACGGATATTCTAGTCCCTGGGGTGCTCCTAGACGATAAGTCGCAGTCAAAGAAATACGAAATACGTACATCAGAAATGGGAGAGGGGTACATGTAAAATACATGGGATTGCACGAAATAAAAAGGTCTCATTGTCTAGCAGCCCAAGAGAAAGTCGTGTGTGCACAATGTGTCCTAAGCTACGCCTTGAGTGAAAGTCGGGCACAACTCCATGCTAGGGTTCCTGAAAATGTCCAAAGATCTGTCACTCGGACAAACAAACAACAGTCCACCAATTTAAGATTTTATGGTTTCGATATTTGTTAGGTGTTTTAAAAGAATGTACAAGTGAATATGAATATATACAGGACATATAACAATATGTACAAGAATATCCATAATAATAATCAAGATAAATGTTAGTGAGATATATGGACAAGATAATATCAACTGAAAAATAAAACAGTGTATACTTGACAAAAAGTAAAGTTAGTGGTTAGTTTGTTAGTGAATCAAATCGGGATAAAATGTAACGCTAAGCCATCGTATCTCGACTTATAGGAGGTCGCGTGAATTGACATCCGTGCAAAAAATAAGATATAGAAATTATATTGAGAACTTTCTCTAATTAAATCGTGTCGCACGGACCAAAAAAGGTGGGATCTCGTCTTAATTGCAAACATTATGTCGATTAATCAAAGGTAGCTTTACACGATCCCAAAGTAAAGAAAATGACTCAAATGGTCATTTTCCATATATTTGAAATCCAGAAGTTTATCGACTTCGATAAAACGCCGTTTACGAATCGAAAGACTTCATAGATCGAAAAAATTTGAAATAAATCGAAAATGAAGAAGAAATGAGGTGAAAAGAAGGTGGTTTCGGACAAACCTCCATCTATCAATAATTTGACCGATGATGATTTTATGGTCTCGTCATCGACCCAAAAACGATAAAAATGAATAAATATCGATTTAAGCAAGTATATTCAAAGCTAGCAATTTAAGAGTTAGGGATGAAATTATTGAAAGATTTTTGACAAATCATTCAAAATCTAGACAATCAAAAATATAAACAAAACTCTAAAAACTAATTAAAAAATATCAAGAATTCTAAAAAATAAATTAGAAAAAATATATTATAAACTCTCTAAAATAATTAAAATTTAGGAAAACTCTAAAAAGTTAATTAGAAAAATATATTTACAAAATTTCTAAAAAAAACTAGATTAGAAAAATATGCTAACAATTTAAATAAAAAAAGAAAAACCATTTAGAAAAATTTGAATTAAACAAAAAGGGGTGTAATGGATGGGCCATGAAGAATAAAAAGGTTCCTCAATATGGGGCTTCCAGCTCACACGACCAACATGAAGGGCGGACTTCTACACAACAACCAGTATCAACTTTTATTTTTTTAAAATAAATGAAAACAAAATAAGATTAGTGAAGACAAGGGGAGTGAGTAAAATGGAAATGGGCTTTCTACAAGCCCAACCATACAAGCTCGGTGGAAATAAAAAGGGTGTTAAAAAAACAGACTAAGCCCCAAAGTTCATAGTCAGAAAAACAAAGTTGACTAGCAGCAAGTCATTCCATTAACACATCATTTAAAAAAACGAAAAGCACAACGATCAACATGAAAATAAACCAGAAAATGTCTTAAGAAAAAAATGTTTTATTTGTGAATTTAATGCGTTAGGTTCGTTAAAAGAAACCAAAAGAGTGAATCCCCACGGTCATGATGCTCTCAACCTTCTTCTCTCTCTCGCGCAATACTTCCAAATCTGGGGTTGCTTTGTACGGGTCTATGAATTTTTCTTCAGATTCGTTGAATCTCCCTCTTCTTCCTTATTTTCCTCTCCTTCACTTCTCTTATTCAAGACTTGGTTTGGATTTTTAAAGGGGCTTGTGGGTTCGCGATTGAAATTCGAAAGAGGAAGATGAAAAGGGTTTGGAGTTTTCATTGGTGGATTCGGCGGAGGAATGGAGAAGGGAAGGAGGATAGGTGAGGGTTTGCGTCAAGGGTAATGTGTAGAAGATGAAGAGGGTTTGCGAGGGTGTGTTTTGGTGAAGAAGAAGGAGAAGGTGGGTCGCGGCTGGCTGGGAGAAAGGAAGTCTGGCGGCTGCTCTTAGGATTTTCCCAAGGGAGATGATGAATAGTGATGGGCCCTATTCTCTTCCGCAACGTGTCTCTCCCCTCAACTTCTTATACTGTTTTTTCTTAAATTATTTTAATTTTTCTGTATTAATTAACTAATGAATTCTAAACAAAATCCAATTAATAATCTAACTCTATAATCTAATCAATTAATAATTCTAAAATATAATTAATTAAATCTATTTCTAATTCTAAAATCTAATCCTAATTCTACTCTAAACCCTAAATTCTAATTAATTCCTAAATTAAAATCTAATTCTATTTTCTAAATAAAAATCCAAATTCTATTTGAAATTCTAATTAAAATCTATTTTCTAAATCCTAAACTCTAATTCTAATTGATAATTCATTTCTAATTCTAAATCTTCTTAAAATTCTAAGTAATTTCTAAACAAATAAATGAAACCTAAAACAACAAACGACATAGAAAACGATTGAAAGAGTCGAACACGAAAATGCTTGAAAGCGAGGTACTAACGCACCAAAATTACCAGCACGGACTAAACCACCAGGAAGAATACGACTTTCGTTTGATTATGAAATAAATCTTATCATTTGAATTGGTTTAAACTATCTAAAATGCGAACAAAGCGGTTGTAATCCCGATAAACCCATTCCGGATGATAACATGGACAGTATGCAAGAAATCATTGACCTAGACAATATGCAGATGAATGCGAAGCAAAAGCCAGCCAAAGCTAGAAAAAGTGAGGGCAAATTTTGGGGTGCAACACTAATGACAATTTTTGGTACACCGAATCTGGAAAAGATTATGTTTTTAAAAAGTTTGACCACCACTCGTGCATCATTAGAAGGATCCACTTTGATACGTAATCGACTGTAACATGTATGTATTTATTTCTAAAGGAAGATGGAAAAGGTCCCATGAGATCAATTCCCGATACATCAAAGACTTCATCTTCTAAGATTCCCCTTTGTGGCATCTCATCGCGTCTAGAAATGTTCCCAGTGCGTTGACACCGGTCGTAGTTCATAATAGCGATATGGACGTCCTTCCAGAGGTTTGGCCAAAAGAGGCCAGATTGTAGTATCTTTGCACATGTTTTTGACGTACTGGTATGTCCTCCATATGGTGTGGCATGGCAGTGGGATATGTCATCCGCTACTTCTGATTCAGGGACGCATCGACGAAATATTCCATCGCCGCCTCTTTTAAATAGTAGGGGTTCATCCCAATAGTAGTGTTTGGGGTCATGGAAGAACTTCTTCCTTTGCTGGTATGTTAGATCTGGTGGAAACACTTTGGCTGCTAGGTAGTTAACAAAGTCAGCATACCATGGCAATGTGGTTTTGGTACAGATTGCTTCTACTACTTCATAAGTTTATGCATCATTAAATAACAAGGAATGTTCTATTGTGTCGCCTTCGCTTTCCAATTGGGCTACTAGTCTGTCGTAAGGGAATGCATCATCTATAGGAACTTCTTCGGGTACTAGACCCTCAATCCTAGAGAGATAATCTGCTATCACATTCTCTGTGCCCTTCTTATCCTTAATTTCTAAATCGAATTCTTGCAAAAGAAAGATCCATCTCAAGAGTCTTGGCTTTGCATCCTTCTTAATCAACAGGTACCAAATTGCAGCATGATCAGTATAGATAATGATTTTTGCTCTTACTAGATAGGAACAAAATGTATCTAAGGCGAAAATAACGACTAGGAGTTCCTTTTCCATGGTTGCATAGTTCATCTGCGTGTTGTCCAGGGTTCTACTTGCGTAGTAAATAGCATGAAGCTTTTTGTCCTTTATTTTCCTAAGACAGTGCCCACCGCATAATCGCTAGCGTCGTACATTATTTCAAATGGTAGACTCCAATCAGGTGGTTGCATGATGGGTGCAATAATAAGAGCACTCTTCAGATGTTTAAACGCTCTCAAGCATTCATCATCGAATATGAATTCGGCTTCTTTCATTAGTAGTTCAGTCAGAGGCTATGTGATCTTAGAGAAGTCTTTGATAAATTGTCCATAAAAACCTGTGTGTCCTAAAAAGCTTCGTATTTCTCTAACTGTTTTAGGAGGTCAAAGATTTTCTATGACTTCTATCTTTGGCTTGTCTATTTAAATACCTCTATCGGATACTACATGTCCAAGGACTATGCCTTGTCGTACCATGAAATGATATTTCTCCCAATTCAACACAAGGTTTACCTTAACGCATCGTTCAAGTACCATTTCAAGGTTTGACAGACAGTGTTCGAAACTTCCCCCACACAGAGAGAAATTATCCATGAATACTTCCATTATGTCGTTTATGAAATCTGTAAAGATCGACATCATGCATCCCTGAAATATTGCGGGAGCATTACACAGTCCAAACGGCATTCCCCGATACGCATATGTGCCATAGGGGCAAGTAAATGTAGTCTTTTCCTGGTCATCAGGATGGATGGGGATCTGAAAGAATCCTAAGTACCCGTTTAAGTAATACAAATGTAAATGTTTGGCTAGCCGTTCAAGCATTTGGTCTATGAAGGGTAATGGAAAATGGTCTTTTCTAGTAGCCTTATTCAGCTTCCTATAATCTATACACATCCTCCATCCAGTTTGAGTTCGTTTTGCTACGGACTCGCCCTTTTCGTTAGTTACAATTGTAACACCGCCTTTTTTTGGTACGACATGTACTGGGCTGACCCAGTTACTGTCAGATATCGGGTATATGATTCCTGCTCCCAATAGTTTTTGCACTTCTTTCTTGACTACATCTCCTAAGATATGGTTCAATCATCTTTGATGTTCTCTAGACATCTTACAGTCCTCCTCCATCATAATGTAATGCATACATATAGAGGGACTTATCCCTTTTAGATCGGAAATGTAGTATCCAAAACATGAGGGATATCTCCTTAAGACTTCCAAAAGTCTTTCCGTTTCTAATTGTCCCAAATTGGCATTAACTATCACAGGTTTTTCAAGTTCAGTATCTAGAAATTCATATCTCAACTCCTTGGGTAATTTTTTAAGTTCTACAGACGGTTTTTTAGGGCATGGCATTGTATTAGGTGTGAGTGCTAGGCATTCTCTTAAACTATCATCTTCATATGGCTTACGCCAGTTATCGTCCTCGAATATTGGAGGGGCTGAAATCTTAAGTACTTCTGTGTACCTTGTTGGTTCCTTCTCCATTTCTTTCATGCATTCATCGATAATGTCTAGAGAGCAGCATGTATCGTCTAAAACAGGGGCTTTTAGTAATTGGGCTAAGATAAACTCAATTTTTTCTGCCCCTACCTCGAAGGTTAATTTTCCTTTTTTCACGTATATTGTGGCTCCAGCTGTTGCTAAGAACGGTCTACCTAAGATGATTGGTATATTAGAATCTTCCATAATGTCCATTATCACGAAATTCGTCGGTATATAAAACTGTCCTATGCGAATTGACACATTTTCTAGCATACCTACTGGATACTTAACCGAGCGGTCTGCTAGCTGCGTAGACATTTTCGTCGGCCTAAGTTCTCCTAAATCGAATTTCTTACATGTGGATAACGACATTAGACTAACACTGGCTCCTAGATCATATAATTCTTTATCTATGACATACTTTCCGAATACACAAGGTATGGAAAAGCTACCTGGATCTTTAAGCTTAGGAGGCGTGTTATTTTGAAGTATAGCGCTACACTCGGCAGTGAGCACAACAATTTGGTTGTCTTATAGCTTTTTTCTTATTTGACAGGATTTTCTTGAGAAATTTAGCATATGAAGGCATTTGCGTAATAGCTTCTGTGAATGGTATAGTTACATTCAATTGCTTTAGAAGCTCTACAAATTTCTTGAATTGTCCTTCGTTTTTGGATTTAGCTAGTCTTTGAGGATAAGGTATAAGTGGTTTGTAAGGCGGCGGAGGCACATAAGGTGTTTCCTTTTTTGCGGCCTCTCCGCTCTCATCTTCCTTCTCCATATTTGATTTTTCTCCCTTCTCGGTTTCCTTTTTCACATTTCGCTGCATGGCTGAATTTTGGATTCTCGGATCGACGGGTCCATCGTATTCTGTTCCACTTTGCAAAGTAATAGCGTTAGCATGAAATTTTGGATTTGGTTGCGGTTGGCTAGGAAATGCTCCAGCTGGGGCTGTTATAGCTGATTATTGTTGGGTTACTTGAGTTATTTGAGTTTCCAACATTTTGTTATTGGTAGCCACAGTATCAAGCTTGCTTGACAGTTGTTTCACCAACTCGTTTGTGTGAGCGTTTTGATTTTCCAAGTCTCTGTTTTGCTGGGCTTGAGCGTTCATAAAGTTCTCCATCAGGATTTCCAGATTTGACTTCCTAGGTGGCTGTGGTGGAGTGGATTGCACTTCTTTCTGAAATCCAGGTGGAACAGCAGATGTTGAGTTTGATAGATGTAAAGCATTGTTATTCTTATATGAAAAGTTTGGGTGATTTCTCCAGCCAGGATTGTAGGTGTTTGAATATGGGTTTCCTTGAGCGTAATTAACTTGGTCGGTTGGAGTACCAGCCAACACTTAACATTCAACTTTTTTATGCCTAGGGTTTCCATAAATTTCATAATTCGGAGTCACCGCAACTACGATAGCTGTTGGCGGTGCTATTGTTAAACTTTCGATCTTTTGAGCAATGGCGTCTACTTTAGCATTGACTCAGTCTATACGGATGACCTCGTGCATTCCTCTTTTTGGAGTTGGTCTCTCTATACCAGTGCGATCACCTCCCCATTGGAAATGGTTTTGAGCCATAGTCTCTATGAGTTCATAAGCTTCTGCATACGGTTTATCCATTAGTGCAACTCCTGCGGTTGCACATAATTTGGTGTTGTACAACAACCCGCCATAAAAGGTATGTATTATCATCCATCCTTCAAGTCCATGGTGTGGGCATATCCTCAACATTCCCTTGTATCTCTCCCAAGCAACGAATAAGGATTCATTGTCTTTTTGCTTAAATGCATTGATCTGGGCACGCAACATAGTTGTCTTGCTTGGTGGGAAATATCTGGCTAAGAAGACTTTCTTCAACTCGTCCCATGTTGTCATTGAATGGGATGGTAGAAAATGGAGCCATGCTCTAGCTCTATCCCTCAATGAGAACAGAAAAAGTCTTAGTTTTATTGCTTCTTGACTGACTCCATTGGCTTTTACAGTGTCGGCATATTGCACAAATATTGACAAATGAAGGTTCAAGTCATCCGTAGCATTACCTGAGAATTCGTTTTGTTGAACTGCTGAAATTAGCGAAGGTTTCAGCTCGAAATCATTACAGTTAATAGTTGGGGAAGCAATGCTATTGTGTGGCTCTTCATGTGAGGGAACAACGTAATACTTTAGAGGACGGTCTCTCGGTCCTTCGGCCATGTTTTGGGATGGTTTCGATTCGGTTTCCGAATCTGAATAAGGAATAATGGGTTTCGGGATATTATGTCTATGAAGGAAATCATTGATCTGGCGTCTCAAAAGTATGTAACGTGCGATTTTGTCGATTGGTTGTTCCAACTCTTCGCCTCGCAAGAGAGTGTCTGGCATACAATCGGCTAATCGAAGTGGAAAATAAAAAGTTGCCTTAGTCTATATACAGTGCAACTTTATTATCACAATATTGACTAAATCAGTCCCCGGAAACGGTGCCAAAAACTTGATCGTAACTTTGTGTATTTGTCGGATTAATACTGCAAGTATACAGTCTATCGCGTAGTTTTAAAATATTGTTGAACCCACAAGGACTAATAATCAACCTAGAGTGATCAATTGTTGCGGTGCAAAGCTAAGGCTTGGTTTTTACGGTAAAAAGACTTAATTAAAACAGGATTTGAAGAAATAAAGAAACGGGTCCGAAGAATGATCCACGTGCTCCTAAGGGACTCCGTAGATCTCGGGTGTTAATAAAGGACTCGAAGCTATTATGTAGGAAAAACTAGTTTAAAGATTCGATCTCACACTCTCGCGTTGTTAACCCAACCACACCTGATGACCCCAAGATTCTTCTCTCGCTCGCTCAATAGTTAAAAGGTACGCTTTGAAAACTAACAAGGCCTAACTGAAACCTAAAGCTCTCTCGCTACATTCAGACTCAGTGCTCGGTGTCTACTATCCAGAGATCACCTAAAACTCTCGATCTGTCGGACACGCCTTGGTGTGTTTATCACTCTTATGACAAAAAACTGCTAACCAGCCTCTCGCTCTCGCTACAAGACTGGCTAATTTCTTGTTAGACACCAGAACCAGAATCTTAAAATAACTAAGTTGAACACTGATGGTTCCTACGGAGTCCCGTCAGGTGACGGTACTCAAACTACGGACTCCGGCTGCACTACTTAGACATGTTCATCTCTAAACCTAAGACATTTATCATGTTGTAAACTAGAACATACATAATTGCAAATAATACGAAAGTAAAGTAATGCAGTAAAAATAGAATTATAGATAACCTGAAATAAATTGAAATGAAATAACTTCAAATGTATTACAATGTTAATCCAAGTGTGCAAACAACCATTACAGGAAAGTAAAAGTACAACGTGCAGTAATCACTTGGTGTGAGGGTTACTGCTTTGGTTAGTGAATATGGAAAAGAGGTCTGGCAGAATTTTGGCAGCGCTTCTGCACGGGTTCTTGGATACCTAGCTATGACCTACCAACCTCTATTTATAGAGGGGGAGTGGCTCCAAAATATCAAGGATTTGAAAACTGCCTCAGAACTGCCAAATTACTCTGGAAAGTTGCTCCCGTGGCAAACGTCGACTGTCGTGTGCTTAATGGCAACTGCCATTAGCTTCAAATTGGGATTCCCTCCTTTTCTTTAATGGCGACCGCCTTCCTCAAGTAATGGCGAGCGCCATTGTCCTAAGGAGGCCAAAATGTTGTTTTTTGATGGGCTTTCTTCACCGTTTAGCTCGCTTTTCGATCCTTTTCTTCTATGATGCTGATTTGACACCTGTCAAGTAAAAACGAAAGAAAACGTAAGTGATCAACAGCTAAAACGACAATGACCCAATAAAATAACGAATAAAGATGCAAAAAATGAATAGAAAAAAACGATACAGAGTCGAGTCATCAATTGGAATTCTGATTGTCAGCAAGCATTTGAGAAGATCAAGGGTTACTTGCAAGAACCTCCTATCTTGATTCCTCCTGTCCCTGGAAGACCACTTTTCATGTATCTGACTGTTCTTGAGAAGTATATGGGTTGCGTACTGGGTCAACACGATGAGACTGGACGAAAAAAACATGCCATCTACTATTTGAGCAAGCAATTTACTGATTGTGAAAGCCAGTATTCACTGTTGGAAAAGATTTGTTGTGCTTTAGCATGGGCTGCTAGGCGTCTGAGGCAATACATGATATGTCACACTACTTTGTTAATCTCGAAAATGGATCCAATAAAGTATATTTTTGAGAAGCCTGCTCAGACTAGAAGACTTGCCCGCTGGCATATGTTGTTATCTGAATACGACATCCAATACATGACTCAAAAAGCTATTAAAGAAATTATCTTGTCAGATTACCTTGCAAACCAACCGGTTGAAAATTATGAGCCTTTAAAGTTCAAATTTCCTGACAAAGACATTATGTTGGTAAAGAAAGACTATGAAGAGCCAGGTCCTGATGGAGGTCCCGAGCCGGGTTCCCGTTGGAAAATGATGTTTGATGGTTCTTCTAATTACAATGGGCATGGCATAGGCGTCATTCTGATGAATCCAGATGGTGGCTACACTCCATTTACAACCAGATTATATTTTGAGTGTACCAACAATATTGCCAAGTATGAAGCTTGTATCTTAGGTCTTGAAGCAGCTATAGACCTCCAATTCAAAATTCTTGAAGTGAGTGGTGATTCAGCTTTGGTGGTCTACCAAGTCAAAGGTGAATGGGAGACCAAAGATGAGAAACTTATCCCATATAGAGCTTACATTGTTGAAATGATTGAGTACTTTGACAAGATCACTTTTAAACATGTCCCGAGGACTAAAAACCATATTGCCGATGCTTTAGTCATGTTAGCCTCAATGTGGAAAGTCAGATTTGTTAGTGAAGCTACAATTATCAGAATTGAATGCAAGACTGAGCCTGCCTACTACCAACTAGTTGAAGAAGAAACTGGTGACAAGCCTTGGTTCCACGATATTAAGAATTATCTGCAAAATCAGGAGTATCCAGCCGATGCTACTAATCTTAACCAAACGACTCTTAAAAGATTGGCATTCAAGTTCTTCCTCAGCAATGATGTGTTGTATAGGAGAAACTATGACATGGTTCTGCTTAGGTGTGTTGACAAACGTGAAGCAAACATGCTACTTAAGGAAATTCATGAAGGAACCTTTCGAACTCACGCCAATGGTTATGCTATGTCTAAGAAAATTATGAGAGATGGATATTACTAGTTAACCATGGAACCTGATTGCATCCAATATGCCAAAAAATGCCATAAGTGCCAAATTTATGCCGACAAGGTGCACGTGCCTCCAGCACTGTTGAATGTTTTATCATCACCGTGGCCTTTCTCAAAGTGGGGCATTGACATGATTGGGGCAATCGAACCTAAAGCTTCCAACGGTCACTGATTCATTTTAGTTGCCATCGACTATTTCAAAAAATGGGTAGAAGCTGCTTATTATGCCAATGTAACCAAGCAAGTGGTTTCCCGATTCCTTAAGAAAGAACTTATCTGCCGTTATGGAATTCCAAGCCGGATCATAACAGATAATGGAACTAACTTGAACAATAAAACCATGAAGGAGTTGTGTGAATATTTCAAGATTACACACAACAATTCTTCTCCTTATCGTCCTAAAATGAATGGAGTTGTTGAAGCTGCAAATAAAAATGTCAAGAAAATCCCATAAAAGATGGTAAAAACTTACAAAGATTGGCATGAAATGCTACCATTTGCTTTGCACGGATACAAAACTTCAGTGGGAACTTCAACAAGGGCAACCCCTTTCTCATTAGTGTATGGAATGGACGTAATTCTCCCCATTTAAGTAGAGATACCATCCTTGAGAGTACTGATGGAAACCAAGCTTGATGAAGCAGAATGGGTCCAAGAAAGATTTGACCAGTTGAACCTTATCGACGAGAAGTGTGTGACTGCAATGTGCCACAGTTAGTTTTACCAGAAGCGGATGAAGAGAGCCTTTGACAAGAGAGTTAGAATCCGAGAATTCCGAGAAGGAGAATTTGTACTCAAGAAGATCTTGCTAGTTCATAAAGACATGCATGGGAAATGGATGCCTAACTATGAAGGCCCATTTGTTGTGAAAACAGTCTTCTCAGGAGGATCGCTAATTCTCACAATAATGGATAGAGAAGAGCTTTCACATCCTATAAACTCTGATGCAGACTGAAATACTATGCCTAAAAAAACCCGCTAAATCGAAAACCTGAAAAGGTGACTTAGGAAACAATGGGTATCCCGGTGGATTAAAACCTATGAAGGAGATCCAGGAAAAAATTAGGGATGAAAAATTAAAAAAATAATAATAAGAGCCCGCTAAGCTGAAAACCCGAAAGGGCCGTTTAGGAAAAAATGAGCGTCCTGGTGGATTGAAAACCTGAAAGGGCGATCCAGGCAAAAGTTAGGGACAAAAGGCATTTCACTGCATCAGACGACATTCATCTTTACAACGACCAAGTCCAATCCAACCGCTCTCGTCAGAAGCAGGATTTTGAGTAGTTTTAGTTATTAGGATTAGTAGGTGTAGTTGGATTCAATGTAACCTTTCCCTATTGCCAATTTCAATTGTAATACTCCATGGAGCTTTGCCATTAGCAAGCTACCATTCTTCAATAAAATCAGACTTTTTGCCTATTCAATTTGCCATTTATGCTTTTTCTATTTTCATTTTTGTTATGCAAAATGTTATTTGTTAATAATATTTTTGAAAGTGAAAAGTTTTCAAATGTAAAACCGTTTTTGAAAACACATTGAAAAGACTATAAAGTTGATTTGACCTGTGGAAAGATCTGAAGAAAATCATTTGTTCCCAGAAAGTCTTAGTATTGCAGAAGCAATTTTAGACCAACTTCATCAAAATTACCAAAGAAGCATAAGCTGACAACGCTTTTGGACCGATCCTATGATCATGAGTGATTTTCAAGACTACAGAGAATCTCCCCCATTGTCCACCAAATGATACATATTTATTGATGTATGACCCTAAAATTTGCCCACTCTTTTCCTAACAATAATTGGCTTTTGCGTCGCATTCATTTACATCATCATTAGTTCATAACTCCAATCTTACTTTGCATGGTCTTCTAAGACGTGGGATCGAAGAATTTTCTCATTATTGGTGTTTACCCTATTCAGAAGGTTTATTAAGCTACAAGGTCATCTTTGTCAAGACTCCTCAAGAGGTAACAGGGCCTAGGGTTTCATCAGTTCTTGGGTTTGAGTTTATTGGCAAGCTTATATCTAGATGGCTCAGGATCAGGGTTTGTTCCTCATCATGGATAAGAGATCAAGTTTATCAGGTACGTCGACATGGTTTTGGGTCATGTGTGGTTGTTCAGTCACGACCAATATCAGATAGAAGTTTGACCTAATTGTGGTCAAACCATCAAAAAGTTTCTTCAGTTGTAAGTTATCTTTAACATTGGTTTGTTTTCATAGTGGTGTGTACCCAAATTCAAGTTGTCATATGAGGAGGTCATAAAGCTATCAAGCATTGGTTCTTGAAGAGTTTGGTTCAAAAGTCGGGATCACTGTGATCATAAGTGCAATGGTAGTTCATCTGTGGGTTTACGTTCCTCAGTGTGGATTCAATAATCAACGCAAGGTTTCAAATTGATTCAGATGGTTGTTGAGGGTTGTTCATGGTAGTTATATTCATTTAATCAAAGGTTTGCTGATGAAGGAAAAATTGAGTTGAAAGTCGAGATTTCATGGTCGTGTTATTAGCAATTTTGGTCCATATTCGTACCCATATCCATTTTCATGCTAAATTCCCTAATCAACATTCCTAGTTGTTTTATCCATTTTTACATCCTTTTTATCCACTTTTCTATACAAACCAACTACTCTTTTTTTAAATCAATTCCCACATATTCATCTTAAAGCATTTTATCATTTTTCAATTTCAATTTTCATTTTTAATTTATTTATTCTTTATCCTTATCCATTTCTAAACACCATTTCAATTGCCCACAAAAAATTCATTCAAACTATCCATAACTTTTCTTTTCAAATAATCAATATTTATCAAAATCCTTTTTTTTAGTTCCAAACTCTAAGGACCAAGTCACATTAGGCCCATCCAAGAACAAGCCCATGGAAACAAGGTGTTATTTTTCCTTTGAAGTCCCACAAGTCACACCAAGACAAGAAGACAAGCCAACTTTGTGCAATTTCCAGCAGAACCTGCTCCACAAGGCCATTAGCACCAAGCCATTTCCTTGCCAAATTTCACAGCAGACAAACACTCTGCAAAACCAACAATAATGCAGGACCGTATCGTGTGCAACAACACCATTGTACAGACCGGTACCCCAAGACAAAAACAGACACAAGAATTGTAAAAAAAAGCCATGCACGATAACCCTCACCGAGCTCACATCTGTTTATCACGACCTCACGCCCTTACACCACCATTTTTCTAACTGTCACAAAGCTGTGACCGTAGCGATACAAGCAAAGGTGACCCATCACACAACAATTTCTGCATATAAAAAATACAAACTTTGATTCAACTTAGGAAGAAGACAGAAAAAAGAACAGACCCCAAAAACGCAGCCAAGCATTTTCCAACATACAAACCTTAACCTTTACCATATCCAACACAACATGCACCATATGCTCCCTGTTGTAGCATTGATTTGCAGACTCTGCAACATCAAAAACGCAGCCACGCAAACACGCTCCAACATTGTAACCGTAACAACAACACCTTCCATATAGCTATGCTTCATTAAGTGGAAGAAAACAAGCTCTTCCATAGCCATTTCAAAAAAACACACTACCTGTTACAACATTACTCCACCCTCACCAAGCTTCACTACACCATTGTTGTACCCCAAAATTTGCCCAACCTTTTTCCTTACTTGGTTTATGTTTCATTTCATTCTTTAGCATTTGCATTTGCATAGCATTGTGCTTAACAGGGGATCAAGGAAGGTGTGTCATTCAAGAGAAGGGTATCAAGGGTTTCAAGCTCAATCAAGAGTGGTTAATCAACTTATCTAATGCTTATACTCATCAGGAGAGGTCAAAGTTATCTGAGGGAGAAGATTGCAAAGTGTTGCTTATCTCCTATCTTGGAGGTCAACTGAAGATCATCAGGGGTTCTCAAGGCCATGGTTAGGGATAGGAGATGTTGGAGAAGCTCAGCGAATGCCTTTGAGGTCATTGGGGAGCTTATCTAAGGGTTCATTTCACTTGCAAGAAGTTGCAGTCAAAGTTGATCCATCTAAGGTTTCATCTGCTTGGTTCAAGGTCAACTGAGAACTTAAAGGAGTTTCAGACTTGGTTCTAAGTCATTAGAGTCATGGGAAGTCATTTTGAGACATATTGGATGTTATTTTAAGTCCAAATCAAGAAGAATCAAGAGTGTGAGAAGTTACTAAATTAGGTTTTCAGAGGGTTGTCAATGTAAAATCCCCTATTTAGTGCCTAACTTCAAGACCACATATCTCAAGATACAAGTTGAATCTTATTTTGATGCAAACATGAGACTTGTAGGGAATGTTCTTAGCTTTCTTTTGAGTACTAGAACTCATCCATTGGGTTTGTGGAACTCAAGTTATGATGCCATCAAGTTATGGGTCTCAAATGAACATATTTTTCAATCAACAAAAGTCAACTCACTTCCAAGGCACTTTTGACCTAGAATCATGTTTCTTCTCAACTTTTCATGAACATGAAAGTTATTCCTCATGATCTTAGATTTCTAAAAAGTCCTATAATTCCTTCATATCATTTGTAGAACACAAGTTATGAAGCTTGCAAGGCAAGGGTATTTTGGGAAACTTTGATTATAGGTCATTTTGGTTATGGGTCATTTACATGCCTTTAAGCACTTCAAATGAAACTTTCACCAACATGAAAGTTGCTCCAAATGACCTCAAGTTCATCATGAAACTCAAGACTGGCATGAATTATGAGTGGTTAGAGACATTGGTGAAGAAATTTCAAGTAAAAATGAGCTTTAAATCATGAATTCAACTAATTAAGTTTTAGGACTTTTTCATACCATGTTTGTATTCAAAATTGTTCACAATGTCTAAACAAGTGAAATGCACAAAATAGTTTTGGTCATTAGTAGCAAAAACACATGGAATTGAAGCTTGCTTCATGAAAAAGTTTCACATCAAAACTCCATAATTGGACCACCATCAAGCCTAATTTCAATCCACGTGTAAAATCCAAGTTGTCAGCTGCAAATTCAAATAAATTTCAAGTGTGTATAAGCTGAATATCACATGTGCATGGATCACTTGCCAAATTGGGCATTTTCAAAATTCCCTTCAACCAAGCCTCATGGGCCTCCAATTCACTCACATATCCATAATATAAAAGTTCAAAATGAAATTTGAGAGCTCACTTTGGCATTTTCGTAGAGGAAAGAGCAGAACCAATTTTGAAATTCAAGAGAGCAACTCAAAATCTTGAACTCAGATCTAGAACAATTCAAGACAAATTGAAGTGATATTCTTCTTCCTCAAGTTCATTGGAGTGGATCTGCACAGTTTGGAGCAAGCTAAGCATCAATTGAAGCACCAACGGAGTGTCTCCGTTAGGTAATCTTCTTTTCCAAAATTCTCTCATGTTAGGCATTGAATCTTGGTCATTATTGGTGCATCTAAAGTCCTACATCTTGTAGGCAATGTTTGACATCTTAATTTCTATGTTTGATGAGTTTTACAGTTGAGTATTCAAAACTTCCTTCGTTTGAATCTCACAGTTTATGCATGATAAATGAATTTGAAGCCTAGATTTGGAACCTACGTGATGAGACCTTCAATTTGGTATAAAATTTTGCTTTATTTGGTGGAGTTTTGGAACCTGAACTCTGGCCACCTCGCCGGAGAAGACGACCGGAGCTAGAGCTCCGGCGTCTGGTTCAAACTCAGGCCAAGCTGAGTTGTCCATTGTTTGACCTTTTGACTGAGCTTGATGAACGTCCAGGATTCACTTGACTAGCATGCATGGATAGTTGACTGCCAGGTCAATTAAATGAAACGGTGCGTTTGGCATTTGAGTTGAGTTGCTTGTGTTTTGGGTCTTAGCTGCTACTTGCACCCCCTTGTTAACCCAACCTATTGGATTCAACGTGAACCCTTGCTATTCACACCACTTTCCATTTATTTGTTTATTTTATTTCTTTTTTAATTCTGTTTTCATTTTAAATTGTTAAAAATATCTCCAAGTGTCATAAAATTCCCTAAAACATATTTTCTAATACCTTAGGGTGTTAATTAATTTTTGGTATTTTTTAATTTCATTTTCCTTTTATTTTTCATTTAAATTGGAATTTTACAAGTGGAGGTATTTTTAATGGTTTATTTTGTTGTTCTTATTTGTTTCATGCTTGATTCTTGACCAATGGATACTTCTAATGAGTGAGAATTTTTCCTCATTTGAGTGATGCGTTGAAGGGTATTAGAGGATGGTTTTGGCCCTGGTTTGATTTATTTTTGGTTGACTTTCATGTCCATTTGTTTGACCCTCGACAACCCTCCTTCAAAATGGGGAACCCTAGTGGATCAATTCCTTTGGTGATGTTTTGAATGGACATTGGTTATGATGTTTTGGCCTCTGGTTTCCAACACCCTTATGTGCTTTTGGTATTTTATTTGGATTTATTTGAACTATTTTCCTATTTTTGGAGTAGTTTGTAAGTCAAGCTACCCCTAAGGATGGTTCACAGACACACTTGACCTAGTTTTGATGGGAAATGACCCTTGTGGATCCCAAATGCTTCCAACTCTTTTCAATCCACATTCATAACATGTTGAAGTTGTTCGATGCCAATTTATAGGTCATAAATTTGTTTGTTTCTTGTTGTGAGTTGCTTTCTTTTTAGGCCTTCCATTTGGTTTCAAATGTTGAAAGTGTTTAGGACCTAGGTCCTTTACCATACCTAATCTTGCAATGTACTTTGTTGTGCTTCCTTATTTGCTTTGTGCACTCTTCTTCTCATGTTCTCACCTTTGTCCTAGGACCTTTGAGTCCCATTTAAGATGATTTGGTCCCTCCTTTGAAGGTACTTTGAGTTTGTCCTGAATGGTGATTCACTTTGAGAACTTTTGGTGTGTATCTTTTACATGATCATTGTGATGCCTTTAGTTGAGTTTCATTTGTTATTGCTTGCTGCCCAATACTTATCTCCCATCTTCACAATGATCATGTATTCTTCTCCTTTCTTTTTGGTTTGCTTGTTGTTTAGTTGTTGATGTTTGAGTGGTTCTAGGAATTCTATTTCTCCCACTTCATCCCACTTTTGTGTGAACTTGTTTATGCTCTTTTGTGTGCTTTAATTCTTTGGTCTTGCATCTCTCATTTGCATGCTTGAGGTTGAGATGTGCTTGTGGAGGCTACTGCCCCACACTTTGTTCCTCCCTCTTTTCTTCATGTTTGTTGTGCATTTCATGTTTGCATCCTTTCTTCTTTTATCTTATGCTTTCTTCTTCCTCTTTCTTTGCCATGTTCCCTTAGGAACTTTAATCTCTCTTATTCAAGATTGGTTATGACAGAACTTAGGTTTGAATCCATGTATGATAACATTAAGTAGCATTCCCTTTTCATCCCAATCATAGGTGCACTTTGTATGAGAACATTAGGTTGAGTTTAGTCTCCCTTTAGGTTGTGTCTCTCTCTTCTCATCTTCAAACATCTTCAAGACACTTAATAATAGATAATGAATGTTGTACGCTATGAGCCTTAAGCATTTGGGAACTGATGATTGGGGGGCCTCCTCTCAATTGTCTAGAGTGTTTAGCGTATGTCCTTTGGACGATATGCGACGCATTCGCTCCTAAGTCATAGTCTTTAGTGCAACATGAATTACAAACCAAATTTAATTCACTTCTTCTCTAAAAGACTTCAAAAACAAACATCAAATCTTGGTTCTACCGCAAACTGGTAACGCCTAAGTCTCCAATGGTCGAGCGGCATACACCTAACTGCTAGAACTAAGGTTTAACCCTACTCGGGTAAAACACTTAAACCAATCCGTGGTCGTGTCAGCCCGAACTACGTTTGCTCTGATTTCTCGTACCAGACGAGGATACGTAGGCACAAGACGGCGATGTCTTGACGAGCAACCTTCCCCCACCTTCACCCGTAGTTTTCCAAACTACGTTGACTCTGACTTTCCCATTGCACGAGGGAGTACGTAGGCATAGGGCGGCGATGCTCTATCGAGTCTCTTTTCTTTTTTCTTTTGTCCTGTGAGCCTGTAGCTTAGATAGATAAACACCCTTTTAGATAGACAACAAGCGTGGATCCCGTTGAGTACAACGGACGTGAGGGGTGCTCATACCTTTCCCTTGCGTAACCGACTCCTAAACTCAAGATTTGGTTGCGATGACCTGTCTTTCCCTTTTCCATAGGTTTTCTATGATTGTTTCCTTTCCCTCTCTTTGGGATAAATAACGAACGGTGGCGACTCTTCTGTCTTTGTCGGGCCCTCTTCGCAATGATGCGACAACTAGCGACTCTGATGGGGACTCTTTCCCGATCCCCTATGCGAGTCAATCCTAGCACTTGTGTGTTTATCTCTGGGTGTGTACATATGTGTTGTACTTTATCTGCATTTGCATTTTACTTGCCTGCATTGTATATTATCATTATTTTTGTGCGGTTGGGTGGGAGTTCCCCAGTGAGATAAGCCTAACCCAGGCTTGAGTACAACCATAGCATTAGAAGCGGAAAGTAATGGTGAACCTGTATGTTTGGCATCCACTAGTTCCCGTGAAAAAACAGAAGAGTCGCCACTTTCGTTATTTATTCCAAAGAGAGGGAAAGGAAACGATCGCAAAAACCTAAAGAAAAAGGAAAAGACAAGGTCATCGCAACCATGTCTGGGTTCGTGAGTCGGTTACGAAAGGGGAAGGTGTTAGCACCCCTCACGTCTGTCGTACTCGACGGGATCCATGCATGTGTTGTCTATCTAATAGTGTGTGTAAACTATCTAACTAAAGGATTAGGGACAAAAGGAAAAGAAAAGAGAAACTGACTCGGCAGAGCATCGCCGCTCTGTGCCTACATACTCCCTCGTGCAATGGGAAAGTCAGGGTCAACGTAGTTCGCCTAACTACGGCCAAAGAAGGGGGGAAGGTTGCTCGCCGAGACATCGCGTCTCGTGCCTACGTACATTCGTCTGGTACGAAAGGTCAGAGTAAACGTAGATCGGCCCAAAAGGACCACAGGTTCGTTCAAAGTTTTTTTAGGCCCGAGTAGGGTTAACAAATAGTTCTAGCAGTTGGTGTATGCAGCTCGACCGTTGGAGACTTAGGCGTTACCGTTTACGATAGAACTAAGAGTTAACGACACTCTTTTTGTGAAAAGATTTTCCTTGATTAAGAACCCCAAAGGGTGAAAAAGATTTGAAATGTTTTTGTTTTTTATAAGAGAAGAAGTGTTTTGAATTAGAGTGTTCATAAATGTATGTTGTAACAAAGTCTAGAACCTATGATCGAATGCGTCGCATATCGTCCTAAGGACGTATACTAAACACTCTAGGAAATTGAGAGGTGGCCCCTCAATCACCATTTCCCAAGTATAAGGCTCATGGCACAACATTCATTATCCTTATTAAGTATGTTAAACTTGTTTGAAGATGAGAAGAGAAGAAGGAACACTAATGGGAAACTAGTCAATCCTAAAAGTTATCATGCAAAGTGGACTTAAAGTTGAGTTTGAAAGGGAACTACCTAATGTTATCATGCATAGTTAGGAACCTAATGTCTATCATAACCTCAAGAGGTTAGAGAACTTATGGGGAACATGGCAAAGAAAAACTAAAGAAGAAGAAGAAAAAGAATAAGAAATGCATATGCAAACGAGAATGCAACACATAGAATGATAGTGGGAGGAAAATAGTGTGGGGCAGTAGCCACCACAAACTCATCTCAACCAAGCATGCATATGGAAATGCAAGAAACAAGAAGAAGAAGGAGAAAGATGCATCACAAACAAACAACAAAGTGACAAACACAAAGAGAGGGTCCTCATGGATTCATCACTTTAGGTAAGCTTCAAATTCCTCCTAAGGAGGCACCAAGCTACCTTAAATGACACTCCAAGGTCATTGGACAGAAGGGAGATGAAAAGGAAAGAGCTCAAAAGCAATATCAAAGCAAACCAAATAGAAATGCAAGCAAAAGCATAAAAGATGCAAGCAAACACCACATTGAAATTCAAGATGAAACCCTAAAAAGAAACACACAATCCAACAAGCCATGAACATAATTTTGACCTATAAATGAACATACAACAAGCTCAACATGTCTAGAATGTAAAACAAGAAGAGTCGAGAGCTCATTGGATCCATAGAAGTCATTTCCAATTCAAACTAGGTCATGCACTTGTGTGAGTTGTCCTATGAGATGACCTAACTTGTAAGTCACTTCAAAAATAGGAAAAGGGCTCAAAAAATATCAAATAAAAAGCAAAAACAAGCTAAACAAGTTGGAAAACAGAGGCCAAGAAATCAAGACAAATGTCCTTTCAAAGCACCATCAAAAGAATTAAATCATTTGGATGTACCACTTTGAAATGGAAGAAACAAGTGCAAAAAGAAAGGGCCCAAAAGTCAACAACCAGGGGCAAAATGGTCCTCAAAAATCACTCAACTCATGATGAACATGAGGAATGATTTTCAACCATTGAACCAAAAAGAAATGAGAGGAACAATTACAAGAGAAAACAAATGTCACCATTTAATCCACTTAAAACACTTCCAACATTTAATTCCTTTTTTTAATTGAAAAATAAACCAAAAAATAAAATAAAAATTTCATAAAAAAAGTAGACATCTCAAGGTGTCCAGAAAATATTTTTGGGGAATTTTTGGATGTTTGGAAGTATTTAAAATGAATTAAAATCAAACAGACAACAAACAGAATTTAAATGCAAAAGAAATTAAAATAACTAAACAAATGGTATGAATAGCAATAAAATGAAGTGCAAATCCCATACATTAAGTCAACAACAGCACATGGTAGAACCTCAACACACAACCACATGACCAAAAGTATGCCACATCAACAGCTCACAACAATGCCATGTCACTAAATGAATTTGGGAAATAATCCCATGCAACAAGTCCCACGTGGTACACATAGGTCTTAACATCAACCACATGATCAAAAAATAAAACAAACCAACGAACCAAAACGTGACACGTCATCTCGTCTCACTCAACAAACCTTCGCCGGCGCCGGAACAGTTCCGGTCATCCCTCCCATGAGGTTCGGCCGCCGCGAGCGGAAGAGCAACACAAGCTCTCTCGTTTTTTCACCGTTTTACAGGTTTTTTAGATGAAAACTCATCTACTCTATGCAAGGATCTCAAATCCACCATTAGTTTCCATTAATTCTCCATGATAAACTTAGAAAGTAAACAACAAGCAAGATGCACAAAATTTCGAAGTTCTTAAAACTCCACCAAATTAATCCAAACATCATCTACATGTTATGTATATCATAGATCCACAAAAATCTAAGCAAAACACCTCAAGAAATGATCAATCCGAATCAAACAAGTTTGGAGCTCCACACATCAAACATCATAAACACGAACAATTGTTATCCAGAAATGATCTACATCACTCAAGGATCACAATGCAACAAAAATGGCAGAGAATCATGGCATATTGAGAGTGTAAGGTTGAATTCAAGTTACCTAGTGGAGAACTTCCACTGAGCCTTCAAATGGAGCTTAAGCTTGCAGAAAATGATCCAAACACGTTCGATGATCCTCAATGAAGCTTTTGCAACCTTCAATTTGCCTTGAAACTTGCTAAATCCCAGAATTCGAATTTTGAAATTCCACCACTTCCTCAAAGTTGTTCTTGATCAATTTGGCTCCAATTTCGAATTCTGATCATTTGTGAAGGTTGGAAATGTTATATGTGATGGATCTTGATAATAATTGAGCCCAAACTCTGTCCACAAAGCCCAAATGATTTTTCACATTTTCTCCACTTTTCACCCATGGAAGGTACACGAATTTGGCTTCAAGAACCCTCCAAAATGATTCAAATCAACTACTGGGAGTGTTTAGAGTATGAATGGCTGAGATTTGGTCCTTGTTTCCATCTCAATGGTTGATTTTAAATGTGTTGCTTCAACATGAAGAAAGCTTGGAAATGGCTCACTTAAACACCTCAAACCAAAATTGTAAAAATGCCATTGTTCTTGAAATGTTGTTTGCACTCAAAAAATGCACCTACTTGCATCAAAATGATTAAAAATGAATTAATTCACATTTTCAGCTTTTAAACCTTTTTCCATGAAAATTCAAATATCCAAACCTCAAACCAAGCCAATTCCTTAACTTCTCAATGCTTGGATAAGCAAATAACACCATTTGGAGCAAGTTTGATGTTGAAAAAATTTTCATTTGAAGTGTGCAAGTTGGTGAAATGGACATATAATTTTATGACCTGTAATATTACTTTCCCAAAGTACCCCTAACTTGTAAACCTCATAACTTGAGTTCTACAAATCAGATGAAAGACTTCTAGTACAATTTGGAAAGCTAAGATCAAGACCTACAATTTTCATGTTGGCCAAAAGTTGAGGAGAAACATCCTTCTATATCAAAAATGGCTTGGGAGTTGGTTGACTTTTGTTGACCAAAATCACATCCCTCAAATGACCTGTAACTTGTCTGGATCATAACTTGAGTTCTATAAATCCAATCAAGGACTTATAGTACTCAAATTAAAGCTAAGAACATGCTCTACAAGTTCCATATTGATAAAAAGTTGAGATGAAACTTGTATCTTGAGATAGGTGGTCTTGAAGTTAGACACTAAATAGGGGATTTTACCCTGAGAACCCTAATTTGTAACTTCTCACACACTTAACCTTGATGAATTGAACTTGAAATGATGTCTCATATGTCTTAACACAACATCCCATGACCATAGATACTTGGGATTGAGTTTTAATCTCCTTCAATTGCACAGTTGACTGAGAACTAGCTAGATGAAAACCTTAAGTGCATCAATTTCAACTACAACTTTTCACACTTGGCACAAACACTTGGATGAGCTCCACGATGACCCTCAAGGCACCCAATGAGCTCTCTCAACACTTCATCCATAACCATGAATTCACAAATCTCTGACTATCCTGAACTGGCCTCCCAGTTAGGAGTTGACCCACATCCATCCATCCTTTCTTTCATAAGACCATTGTCCATTCCTAATGACTTGATTACCATCCAAACTTGAGTAGAACCCCTTTCTTAGGCTCAACCCTCTGAGTAGACTCCTCTTGAGGTGCACAAACTCTTGACCCCCTGTTCAATGCAACATGCTATGCAATGCAAATGCTAGAAAGAAATGAAATGAAACATAAACCAAGTTAAGAAAAGGTTGGGCAAATTTTGGGGTGCAACAGCTGCCCCTATTCAAACGACTTGGACCTAAAGTACTGAAAAGCGAACGACTTTCACGCAATCAAGGTAAAAGACGGTTGAATACCAAAGAACCCGGAAATTTACCAACCGCAGAGAATAAACCTGCAAACCCTCCCGGGGAACACATCTCTGATTACAACCTCCACTGGGTGAAAAGAGAAACTTAACGAGTAACTCTGCTTGGGGAAAACCAATAATGACACATAGTCTGAAAAGCATATGACCTCGCCGTCAATTATCTGCAGTAAATTCTTCTGACATCACCGTCAGGCACCTGACCTCGCCGTCAGTCATGGACATTAAATCTATAATAACAGTTGACATCACCGTCAAGCTTCTACTTCAAGTTAATAGAATAACTAACATCACCGTTAGTCCTCTGTTAGACAAAACAGGTATAGAATCACAAGATACAATTCTCTGACATCGCCGCCATTCATTCAAAGAAATCCAACCATTAAATCACACCTGACCTCACCGTCAGTTAAAATAAAGCGTCTGACATCGCCGTCTGACCATCACAAAGTTGATTTAAGTATTGACATCGCTGTTAATAACCAAAACATCTAACATCGCCGTCAGAAAGAATATATCTGACATCACCGCCAGAAAAACATCCAACAATACCTGACATCGCCTCCAGTAAGACATAAACCTCCAACATCACCGCTGGAAAAACATTCAACACCTGACATCGCTGTCAGAACCAAATATCACCTAACATCGCCGCCAGTAAGACACAAACTTCCAACATCACTGCTACAAAAACATTCAACATCTCCATTGATAAACTATAACATCTGAAATCGCTACCAGAAACCAACACATCTGACATCACCGTCAAAAACAAATATCCAACATCGCTGCTGGAAAACCAATAATACCTGACACCATTGTCAGTAACAAACATCCAACATCGCCGCTGGACAACCAGTATCACTTGACATCGCCGCCAGAAACAAACATCCAACATCTCCGCTGGAAAACCAGAAATCAACTAACATCGCCACCAGAACAAACATCCAACATCGCCGCTGGTAAACTATATCGTCTGACATCGTCGCCAGAAAGAAAACTCTCACATTGCCCTTGGGGACAACCATATCCTGACATCGCCGTCAGAAACAAAATCATCTGACATCGCCACCAGTAATAAACACAGATCTAGTAAGAGAACCCTGACATCGCCGTCAGCAACCCTAACTCCAATAACCACCTGACATCGCCGCCAGCTAAGTACAACCTGATAAGATAATCTGACCTCGCTGCCAGCTGAACGTAGTTCTGAGAAACACCCGACATCACCGTCGAATACCTGTGAGCATAAAGAATTCTGACATTGCCGCCAGACAACCCCGGTGATAATAAACATCTGACATCGCCGCTAGACAAACATAAGACCGATAAATATCCAACATCTCCGTCGGATAACCATATTTCTGGGAAACTTCTGACATCGCCGCCAGACCTTCGCTAAATAAATGTGAGCAACAAAATCCACGGGAAGTTAAGATCACCCACTGATAATGATCACAGAGAAACTCCACTGAGGAAATAGCATGAATTAGGGTTTAGCCACCACGCGGGCAAAGACCCATCACCTGAGAGATACACTTGAAATAAAGAGATAACAACCTGACTTATGTTTCACATGCGTATGTTTGAAAATGGTGTAATGCTCCATACGAAATGGAAATGCTACGCGTTTGGGTAGATGCAATGCACGCATGCAGATGCACCGGAACCGAGTTAGCAAAAAGAATGCTAGATATACAGAAACCATCCTGCTAGGATAACAAAAATAACCCTGTTGAGGGAAACAACAATTCTGCCGGGGAAAGAGCGCCAACTAGCTCATGCCAATAACCATTGGACTTATGTAGAGAAACGGGCTTTACCGACCTTCTGCAAGGAATGTACTGACGTGACAACATTCTTCTATCCTGCTGAGGAAGAGAGAACAACACTGCTAGGGAAACCATCCCTTCAATCTGCTGGGGATTGCTCTACCAGGAAGCAGATCTAACCAGGCTACAAAATACTCTGCGGGGAGAAAAATCCAAACACGACTAGCTGGGGATTTCCTACAAGCATGCACCTTGCGGGGATTATATATGCAACAACCCTACTGGGGATAGAGATGCGAACTTCACTGATCTGGGAAGTAAATCTCTGGCTGGGGATAGGACAAACTTCATCCCACTTCTGCGCCCTAAGGGTAACGACCCTGCAAAACTGAACAAACAGACAGGATATCCTACGGAACGGAATCACCTTAGTCATCATTCTTGACGTTGTTCAATTAATTCAAAGTTTTAACAATTATTGGCCAAGGCCTACAAGTTTATGTTATCATAAGTTCATCAACACATTAGGCGTTTTCACAAACAAAACAGTAAAAGTTAAAACAAAGCACACATATCAAGTACTGAATAGTATATGTTTATTGATGAAGGGCCTGTAAATAGGCAAAGTTTTATAACAAATGCAACTCCTGAAAAGAGGAAGCTGCGCAAAACAAAATACAGATATGCACAGAGATATACAAGAATGTACAAACATGTTGGCAACGTGGCACAGACAAACACCATGAGCTGATCCCTTTATGACTCGCCTGACTCTGACGCTTCATCTTCAAAAGAGATTGATTCGGATGAAAACAACCCTCAGGTTCTCCCAATCCACTAAGCAATGAAGTTCATACGCAAACCGCAGTCATTTGCTTTTCAATCCCTAACTTTTGCCTGAACCGCCCTTTTCGGGTTTTCGATTCACCGGGATACCCTTTTTTGCCAAAGTCGCCTTTCCAGGTTTTCGACTTTGCAGGTTTACATCTTTTCATTTTTATCCCTAATTTTTGCCCGAACCTCTTCCTTTTTTATGGTTCGCCAGGACGCCCCATTTTTGCCTGGATGTTTCTTTTTGTGTCCAGCGGTCTCTTTTAAGCAAAGTATTTTGTAACTGCGTCCGCGTTCACAGGGGATGTGAAATATTCACCATCCATGGTGGCTAACAGCAAGGCTCCTATGGAGAAAACCTTTCGAACAACAAATGGCCCTTCGTAATTGGGAGTCCATTTGCCCCTGTGATCTGATTGTGGTGGGAGAATCTTTTTCAGCATAAGATCGCCCTTCTGAAAGCTTCGAGGGCGCACCTTCTTATTATAAGCCTTCTTCATTCGGCTCTGGTACAAACGACCATATGCAATGGACGCCAACCTCTTTTCATCCATCAGACTAACTTGATTCAAACGATTCTTAATCCATTCTGCCTCATCAAGTTTCACGTTGACAAAAACTCTCAAAGAAGGAATCTCAACTTCCAGTGGTAGGACAACTTCTATACCATACACTAGTGAGAAAGGAGTTGCCCCGGTTGATGTGCATACCATCGTACGATAACCGTGCAAGGCAAAAGGCAACATCTCGTGCCAATCTTTGTAAGTAATAACCATCTTCTGCACTATCTTTTTGATGTTCTTATTGGCCGCCTCAACAACACCATTCATCTTTGGCTGATAGGGTAATGAGTTGTGATGTTCAATTTTGAAGTTCTGGCATAAATCCTTCATCATTTTTTTGTTCAGATTCGAACCATTATCACTAATGATTCGCTGGGGAACTCCATATCTGCAAATGATGTCCTTCTTTATGAATCTTGCTACGACTTTCTTGGTCACATTGGCGTACGAAGCTGCTTCAACCCACTTGGTGAAGTAGTCGATGGCTACCAAGATGAAACGGTGACCGTTGGATGCGGTGGGATCGATCTTTCCAATCATATCAATGCCCCACATGAAGAACGGCCACGGGGACGACATAACATTCAATGGGCACGGAGGCACATGTATCTTATCAGCATAAATCTGGCATTTATGGCATCTTTTTGCGAATTTAAAACAATCTGACTCCATAGATAGCCAATAGTACCCAGCTCGTAAGAGTTTTCGAGACATGGCATGTCCGCTGGCATGCGTACCGAAAGTACCCTCGTGGACTTCTTCCATAAGCAACGATGCTTCTTTCTCATCCACACTTCTTAACAGCAACAAATCATGGTTCCTTCTGTACAATACACCATCTAGGTTTAGGTAAAAGTTGCCAGACAACCTCCTCAACATCTTCTTATCCTGAGCCGAAGCTCCTGGTGGATACTCTTGCTTCTTGAGGAAGTTCTGTATATCATAAAACCATGGCTTGTCATCAGCAGCTTCTTCAATGGAAAATACGAAAGCGGGTCGGTCCAAGCGAGAAATGACAATTCTGGGAGCCTCATTCTAGAAATTGACCTTGTACATCGAAGATAGCGTTGCCAAAGCATTAGCCATCTGATTCTCTGCTCTTGGCACATGATGGAAGTCTATACGATCGAAGAAAGGTAACAACCTCCTTGCATAATCTCTGTAAGGAATCATATTTGGTTGACGAGTTTCCCATTCTCCTTTAATCTGGTTAACGACCAACGCTGAATCACCATATACATCCAAGTTCTTGATTCGCAAATCAATAGCTTCCTCTAAACCCATGATACATGCTTCGTATTCAGCTTCATTGTTGGTGACTGGGAATGTCAATCTGGCAGTGAACAGGATGTGGGTACCATGAGGAGTGGTAATAATTTCCCCAATTCCGCTACCATAAGAGTTGACAGCACCATCGAATATCATTTTCCATTGAGAGTCCCTCGATGGACCTTCACCACGCAGTGGTTCTTCACAATCTTTCGCTTTGAGAAACATGATATCCTCGTCAGGAAATTCAAACTTCATGGGTTGATAATCTTCGATCGGCTGCTCAGCAAGGTATTCTGATAGAACACTTCCTTTGATGGCTTTCTGAGAAACATACTGGATATCGTACTCTGTCAGTACCATTTGCCATCTAGAAATTCTTCCTGAAAGCGCATGCTTCTCAAAGACATACTTAATCGGATCCATCTTCGAAATCAACATGGTTGTGTGATTGAGCATATACTGCCTCAAACGTTTGGCAGCCAAGGCGAGTGCACAACATGTCTTTTCGAGCATTGAGTAACGGGACTCACAATCTGTGAACTTTTTACTCAAGTAATAAATCGCATGCTCCTTTCTTCCAGTCTCGTCGTGTTGACCGAGAACACAACCCATGGAATTCTCAAGAACCGTCAGGTACATGATTAAAGGCCTTCCAGCTACTGGGGGTATCAATATCGGAGGCTCCTGCAAATACTGTTTTATTCTATCAAAGGCTTTTTGACAACTTTCATTCCAGACCACCGCTTGATCTTTTTTTAACAGCTTTAACATTGGCTCACACGTGGCCGTGAGATGAGATATGAACCGAGCAATGTAGTTCAATCTCCCCAGGAAACCACAGACTTCTTTTTCTGCTTTTGGCGCTGGCATGACTTGTATTGCTTTTATCTTTGCAGGATCTACCTCGATTCCTTTTTTGCTGACAATAAACCTGAATAACTTTCCGGACCGAACTCCGAAAGTGCACTTATTCGGATTCAACTTAAGTCTGAACTTTCTAAGCCTCTCAAACAGCTTCAACAGATTAACCAAATGCTCCTCCTCCATTTGGGATTTAGCAATCATATCGTCAACATAAACTTCGATCTCTTTATGCATCATGTCATGAAAGAGCGTTGTCATAGCACACTGATATGTTGCTCCGGCATTCTTCAAGCCAAAAGGCATCACCTTATAAAAAAACGTTCCCCACGGTGTTATGAATGTAGTTTTCTCCATGTCCTCTGGTGCCATCTTTATCTGATTATAACCCGAGAAACCATCCATGAAGGAAAACACCGAAAATTGAGCCGTATTATCGACCAACACGTCAATATGAGGAAGCGGGAAGTCATCTTTAGGGCTCGCCTTGTTCAAATCCCGATAATCCACACACATATGCACCTTACCATCCTTCTTTGGTACATGCACTATGTTAGCGACCCACGGAGGGTAGGTAGTCACAGCTAAGAATCCAGCATCCCACTGCTTTTGGACCTCTTCTTTAATTTTGACTGTCATATCTAGTCTCGTTCTTCTCAGTTTCTGCTTGACCGGCGGACATTCCTCGCGCAGCGGTAAGCGATGAACCACTATGTCGGTATCAAGCCCAGGCATATCCTCATACGACCAAGCAAAGATGTCACTATACTCTCGAAGCATCTCGACCAATCTTTGTTTGACGTCGCTCTGTAGCGCATCCCCTATCCGAACATTTTCGACCACTTCCTCAGAACCCAGATTAATGACCTCAATTTCCTCCTGATGAGGCAGAATGATTTTCTCTTCTTGTTTCAAAAGTCTGGCCAATTCTTCAGGCGGGTCTTCATCCTCATCAATCACTTCTTCAGATTGGTAGATCGGTTGGTCGAAGTCAAAGCGAGTCATAGAAGGTTCTGGATCGGTGTCATTTGCAATAGGAATCCTGCAATGAAAATGGTTAAATGTTTCAAAAAATTTGCAAACAAATATAAAGCACGTTGCCATTTTATTGGGAACAGCAAAAATAAGAAAAACAGAGATCACAAAATTTGCATGAGAAAACGCCCTTTGATTAATTGATAAACAGTGTTCAGACATAAACAAGTAAGGCCCTGAAATAAAATACCGCTATGCCCCAGGTAGGACATAGGGTAGTACAATAACTGGAAAAACAAAGCATTATTGTTCGGTCATCACTTGAATGACTTCTTCAATTGACCAGTTGCATAGGCTCTGTCTCGGAATACATGGCTTGATCCAGGCATCCATGTCGCAGTCACTGTCTCTAGCTTCATCATCAGAAATGGCACTGATCTGCTCAAAGAAGACACCTCCGCTAGTAAATTTGACCGGCCCCTTGAACTTCGGCTTGCCTTATGAAGACGACGGGTGGTACCCTAGGCCGAATTTGTCTTACTTCTGCGGTATGTCAATCACCTGCCCCCAACCTTGGGCTGAACCAGCTTGCACCACAACTTGTGCTTCTTTAAAGGAAGACATAGCCACCTCGGGCTCTTTACTCACAATAAGAGTCTTATCTTTGATCTTGAGCGTTTCGAATGCTTTCCAAAGAGTTTCGTGGATCTCTCCATCCACTTCAACATATTTAAAGGATGATAAATGGCTAACCATGATATCTTCTTCTCCGCATACCGTCACGACGCTTTTGTCAACCATGTACTTCAACTTCTGATGCAGAGTTGACGTGACAGCCCCTGCTGAATGAATCCAAGGGCGACCTAGTAGACAAGTGTAGGCCGGCTGGATATCCATGATATAAAACACAACATTAAAGACTTCAGGTCCAACCTGAATCGGCAAAGTTACCTCCCCAAACACGGATCTTCGGGTTCCGTCAAACGCACGCACCACCAAGTCATTTGGCGTGCCAATCAACCCCTTCATATCTAGCTTCATCAAAGCTTTCTTCGGGAGCACGTTTAAAGAAGATCCTGTATCTACAAGTACGTGAGACATGACAGTCCCTCGGCATTCCAAAGATATGTGCAGCGCATAATTATGATTTCTGCCTCTGGGTGTCAAATCCAGATCTGTAAAGCCTAAGCCATTGCCTGCATTTACGTGAGCCACCACTCCTTCAAGTTGATTAACTGAAATTTCCTGTGGCACGTACGCAGTGTTCAGTATCTTCAGCAATGCATTCCTATACGCCTCAGAGCAAAGGAGCAACGAAAAGATAAATATTTTGGACAAAGTTTGCTGCAGGTGATCGACTATCTTGTAGTCGCTTTTCCGAATCAGCCTCATGAACTCCTCCGCATCTTTCAACAAAGATTCTCGTTCCCCATATTGAGAAATCTCTTCCACTACCAGTCTTTTCCCCTTATCCACTTTATCAGCAATCACCTCAGGCGACGAAAAGACTCAGCCACTACGAGTGATACCTCCGGCACCCACTAAATTGCCAACTGAACTTGCAGGAGTATCATTCAAGTTTATCTTCTTCCCATTACAATACACTTCAGCTCCGTAGTTCCACGGAACTGCCTTAGTGCTCTCAAATGGCATAGGACATGCTTTGGTGATAGTTACCGTTGGCGGCTTCGGTGCATAGATAGTGACAGTCTTTTAAGGGATGGATATTGTCGCAATCTCATCCTTCTCTTCAGCTACTACATCCCCAGATTCTCTTCCAACAGAATGGTCAAATTGTAAAACCCTGTCATCAATCATCTTCTGAATACAGTTTCTCAACAATCCACATCCTTTTTCAGGATCCACAGAACATTCAACACAACCCGGGAAGACCCCTCTCTGTAGCAATCTGGCCTTCACAAAGCTTAAGGGTGTTTTCAGTTCATCAACATTAGTCACCAAGTTTAACACCTCTTCCTCTACAACTACATTAACCCTAGTCTGCCCGTGATTCGGCATGGGATTCTGCACCATATTATGAGCATCATTAGAAAAATTGATAGCCTTACTGTCGATCATATCTTGTATTTTATGTCTGAAGGCTTTGCAATTGTCTATATTATGTCCTGGAGCATCCGAATGAAATTCACAATGGGCATTTGCATCATACCCAGGTGGAGGTTGTCCAGTCAAAGGAGCCATAGTTCTTTTCTGAATCAGATGAAGTTGTAGCAACGCTTGCAATAACTGTGAACATGGCATAGGAAGGGCATCAAAATGTCTGTTCCCCGCAGACCGGCCTCTATCTTGGTATCTACCATTCCCCTATTGATTCTGCTGCGGTCGTTGCTGATGTTGTTGCTGACGCTGTTGTTGCTGTGGTTGTTGAACTGCTGGAATAGTGATACTAGCAATCTGCTGATTCTGTCGATTCTGACCTCTATTTCTTCCCCATGAACTGGATACAACATTAGTATCTCCCTCTCTCTTTTTATTTCCAAACACTTTCTTGTTTCCTCCTCCAGATGAGGATCCTTCTCCAGCGTTGATCTTTCCAATCTTAATTCCATTCTCCACCTGTTCACCTGTGATTATCAGATCAGAAAAGCTTCCAGACATATTGCTGATAAGTTTCTCATAGTACACTCCTGGTAAGCTAGCAACAAACATATCCACAAGTTCTCATTCTACCATTGGTGGTTGCACCCTAGCAGCAAGCTCTCGCCACCTCTGGGCATATTCTTTAAAGCATTCACTGCTCTTCTGAGAGATATTCTGCAACTGGACTCTATTCAGCGCAAGGTCACTGTTGTACTAATAGTGCCTTACAAAAGCTTCGACTAGTTCTTTCCAGCTACAGACATTAGCGGGCTCTAAGCTCATATATCATTCCAGCGATGGTCCGGATAAGCTATCCTGGAAAAAGTGCATCAAGAGTTTCTCATCCTCAGAATGTGCAGACATCTTGCGATATTAAGACCTCAGATGAACCCTAGGGCAAGTGGTACCCTTATACTTATCAAAATCAGGGACCTTAAACTTTGGAGGCACCCTCAAGCCTGGAATCAACCCCAGATTACACATATCCAGCCTCATAGAGTTTTGGCATTCCAGCGACCTCATCTTCTCTTCGATCATCTTAATCCTTCGGTCAGCCTCAGAAGGTATTTCAACATTTACAAACCTGGGAGTGAACACATCTTCCTGCCTATCCTCATTCCAAGTGTGGTCCAGACTACCATGTAGGGCACCTTGTTGCACCCTAAAATTTGCTCAACCTACTTCACTTGGTTTATGTTTCAATTGCATTGTCATTTGCATAAAAGGTCATGTACATAGTCTAATCATTTGCATAGCATAGCATAACAAGTCATCCAACAAGGGATCAAGTGCTATTTTTCATCTCAAGGAACGTATTCAAGAGGCTCTTATCAAGATTCAAGCTTATTCAAATCACCAAGAAAGAAATTGAAGCTTTGTGAAGTGTAAAGGCCAAGCAGTGGGTTTCTCTCCTATCTTGAGGGTATGTGAAGATCATCAGAGAAGTTGTGAGTTATGAATTGAGGGCATGGAAGACCTAGAGGGTCCTTTTGAAAGTAAGACAAGTCATTGGTGTGGTTGCAAGAGCTACAATTGAAGACAGTCAACTAGGGTGTCATCTGGGTCAACCCTGGGTCAACCTTAAGTCAAATGCTTGATTGAAGGGCATCAAGGCCTATTTGGAGGATGTGAGATTCATCATTTGATATGTGGATATGGATGTGGTGTTGTGCCAAGGAGAAATCAAAAGAAATCAAGAAGAAGAGAAGTTTCTAAATTAGGGTTTCTGTGTAAAATCCCCTGATTTAGGTCAAACTTCCAAGCAAAATAATTCAAAATTCAAGTCTCAAATGGATCCTTGGCCAACATGAGACTTGTAGAGTATCTCAGGACCTTTAATTTGAGTGGTGGAAGGCATCAAGGAGATTTATAGAACTCAAGTTATGGTTCTTGCAAGTTACAGGTCCTCAGAGGCATCTGAAATTTTGTCTGTGAAGGTTACTTGACTTCCAAGCAACTTTTACCCCTCAAGGAGTTTTCAAATGGATTTCTGGCCAACATGAAAGTTGTTCCTCATTATCATAGATTTCTATAAAGGTATGGTATGCCTCAATCTGATTTGTGGAGCTCTACTTATGATCTTGACAAGCCAAGGGCATTTTGGTCATTTGGAGGTTATAGGTCATTTCAAGCATAAGGACATATCTCCTACTTCCAAGCTTCAAATGGAAAAATCTTCAACATAAAAGTTTCTTAGAATGATGTTTTAAGGCTAGTAGGGTGGTCATGATATGTTGAAAAGGCTCATATCAAAAAGTGATAAAAATGGCCTAAAAATGAGGCATAAGTTAATTCAAGTGAAGTTGAAAATCATAAGTCATAAGCTACAAGTCCAAACCATGTCATATGATAGGTCATTTTGACTCAAAATGACATTCTAAGAACAATGGTTCAGCCAGAATTTTGATTTGAGGCTTGCATCATAGGGCTGCTTTGTAATTTGATTACTTGCATAATGGGGTACCAAACCAAAACAAGGAAGAGATGGATGGTAACTTGTCCAAAATATCATTTGGGGATAAATTCAAGTTGGTTACAAGGATTATAAGGGTTTTTGCATGAGATACCATATCATGAGAAGTGAAAATTCAAATTACCATATCATGAAAAATTCAAGTTCTTACTAGATGGTTCTAGGAGGTTCTAGACTTTTCTAAACCTTTCTATATATTGGATACAACTTCCATTGGTGCAGGGTTGGTGATAGTTGGTGCTATTTGTTATAGAGAAAAGAGTGTGAAATCATAAAGCTCCATTTGCAAATTACATTGAATCTCTTGATTCTTCTTCATTACCTTTCCATTTTTCTTCACAAATCATATCCATAAACATTGCTGAGTATGTTCATGCTGGTTTGAGGATCCATTGTTGAAGAATTGAAGGAGTTCCAAGTGAAATTGCAAGGAGGCAAATTGCATTGGATCTTGAAGTACAAGTTCCCTACATCAAATCTTGTGCAAGTAGAGGAATATTCATCATCTAGGGATCATACTTGAAGAATTACAAGGCCTGAATTGAGGATCTTCATCACCTACCATTCCAAGAAGCAAGGTATGAAATTTCTGTTCTACACCCTATTCTAGGCATGGCTAGGTTTAATTCTTAGTGTAAAACCATTAGAGACAATTAGGTGGTTCATTTTGATGAGTTTGGGACTGATTGGAGAGGTTTCAACTATGGACACGAATTCTTGATGGAGCTAGAGCATGCTATATATTGAGTGTTAAGGCAAGATGATTAGCTAGTTTTGATGAGTGTAACACAAGGATCATTTTTGTATAAAGAACCATGAGTTTGGTTGAGGTTGGAAACTGATGAAATGTTGAGTTCATGAGGTTATACCGTTCGGTTTGGATGATAGAGGTTGCTTCAATGAAATCTAAAGCCATGGTTGTGTTCTACGTGAAAAATAGGTCAAGATAGGGTTTTATTTTGTTGAAATTGATGCTGAAATGAAGGCGTGCGATAGGATGGAAGATTGGTGCATGGCATGTGTTTTCATGGCTGTTTCTGAAAACCCTTGTCTTGAGGAAGAAGACGACTTCGCCACCGTTAGATTGCATGTTGACTGATTGACTGGAAAATCGATCCAAAGGCTGAGATTTGAAGATGAAATTGCGAGGGAGAGCTGACCCATGGAACACTGCGTTTCATTAAACGCGTTCCTGGGCTTAAGTTAATTTGTTTTTTTTCTGAATCAAATGGGCCATACGCGTTTCTATCCAGACCCCACCTTCTGAGGCCCATCACCATACTAACTGAATTTTATTACTTGTCACACCCCATGCATTCATAAATCATTTTAATTTTCTCCAAATTTTATCAAACTTTAAAAATGCATAATAAATAGAAAAATGAATATTTTTCAATGGAATTTTTTTCCCACTTTCCATTTTCTGTCTAGAAAAATATAAAATCATAAAATTGCCATTTTACTTCATTTTTATATTTTTTGCATATTTTTACATTTAATTGCTTTTTTTAATTCTTTTAGTTGATACCTTAATTTGTAGATTTTAGTTTAGGTAGTTCCCTTTAGATTTTTAAGCCAATCCTTTTAGGGTAGTTAGATGTATGTTTTAGGTTCCCCCTGAATTAATTACATATTTTTGTGACCATTTTTAGGATAGTTTTGATTAGGAAATTCTAGGTTGTATAAAATTAGGCTAAACCACAACTTAGGTGCATTAAAACAATTTCTTTTGGGTTTTTTTAGGACACGTTAGGCTATCGGGAATATATGGGTATTAAGGGTAGGTTTAGTAGATCCCCTAGAGATAATATTAGAATTTTCCCCACTATATTAATATTTTTAGTATATTTTGCAATTGTATGCTTGTTTGGTGTGCCCTTTTGGGGTTTATTTTGTTTGTATGGGCTTATTGGGCTTGCTTGGGGTGTGGGCTTGGACTTGAAGAGCATTGATGATGAAGCATATTGAAGACAAAGTTGAAGTTGAAGATCAAAGTTTGATGAAGATGCTAGGCTTGCTTGAAGATTGATTGAAGATCATAGGACCTAGGAGCTAGGTAGAGCTTTAGAATAGAAAATTTCTTCACAAATATGGATGGCTTCTTTTGCCTCCATTCTTCTCTATGATTCAAAGTCTCTCTTTGATACTCACCTCCTTCCTTTGGAAGGATTAGTGACAGTATCTAGGAGATAGAACTTTTGAGAGAAACAATCTGTATTTTGTTAACAGTCTGTATGCCACCTTTGGTGGTTAACTGACTGTTTAGCATCCCAAATCATCTTGTGAACTATTACTCATCTAGGAGAGCTTGCTTTGAATAACCTTTGAAGATTGAAGATGAAGTCCCTTGCCTTGAAGACTGATAGAAAAAGGAGCTTGTGCTGTCAGATTTTGCTGTTTAGAGCTGCTGGTGCTATTTAGAGCTGGTGATGTATTGCTTGAGTTTCTTGACTGTATTGTTTGTTAATTTTCCCATAGGGTTGAAGTGAAGTTGTTTCACTTTGCCCATTGTTTTCTAGGTTCGAGGTTGAGTGAGACTCCCTTGCCTCGCTTGTACTGCTGCATTCATGCATTTTACTGCTTTACTGTATATATGCTGTTGTTTTTCCGTTTATCCCCTTAGGATCTCTGTTTCTCTCTGCGCAAGAGAGAAATATGACAGACATTAGGTCTTAACCCATGCATGACAACATTAGGTTAGATTTTGATTCCCCTTTTAAACCATAGGTTTTAGAGTTTTGTCTCTTCTTTCTCAAAACAATCAGAAAAACACAATAAACATTTCAAACATCAATAAAAAATAGTTCTTGCGTAAAAGACTGTAAACCAATCAAAAAACGTCATTTTTGTCCGCTTGGACCCATAATCAGGAGACAACCTTTTTCAGAAGGATAAAAACAATCAAGACAGACTTGTGTCGTACGTGGCCCGAACTACGTTTGCTCTGATCTTTCATGTCGTATGAAAGTACGTAGGCATAGGATGCAATATCCTAGCGAGCAACCTTCCCCTTCTTTCCAGTAGGTAGGCGAACTACGTTGACTCTGATTTCTCGTTCTAGACGGGAATACGTAGGCATAAAGTGCGATACTTTGCCGAGTCATTTTCTTTTCTTTTAACCCCAGACCTGTAGAATAGATAGAATAACAATCCGTACTAGAAAACAAGCGTGGATCCCGTCGAGTACGACGGACGTGAGGGGTGCTAATACCTTCCCCTTGCGTAACCGACTCCCGAATCCAGGATTTGGTTGCGATGACCATTCCTTTCCCGTCTTTGCGGTAGGTTTACTTCGAGCGTTTCCTTTCCCTCCTTTGGGATAAATAACGCACGGTGGCGACTCTTCTGTTCAGCCGACGCCGATTTTCGCAGTAGCGACAACTGGCGACTCTGCTGGGGACTCCAACGGTTCCCTACGCGAGTCAATCCTAACGCTTGTTTTCCCGTCGAGGATTTTGTATGGATTTACTTTTTCTGTCATTTACTTTCAGCATTATATTATTGTTATTATTGCTTTATTGGGGTTGTGACGGGTGTTCTGTGATTGAGAGATAAGCCGGACTTGGGCTTGAGTGCACCTAGAATTAGAGTGGAAATTAGTGGGTGCGTGCTTGCTTTGCAGGTACTAGTGTCTCATGAAATCCACGCTCGGACGAGGTTCTTCTGGTTGACTTCTTTTTCAACCCTTTGGGTTGAGGTGGTTGTTGGTTAGTTGGATTGTCGACTCCGGGGACCGATCATTTGGAAGTTGTCTAAGTGAGGCCTCTTCAAGATTTGATGATGCCACTCCTTCTGGGAATCGTATCATCAGTCTTGAAAGTCTGTGACGCCGACGACCGCATAGGATGCCATACCTTGTGTCAATTATTAGGACACCTACCTGTGAGAGGGGTTGGGAATGCAGGTAACTTGACCTCCAGAATACCGGTTATCTTGATTGAGATTCAGGGGTGTGATATCTGAGGATGGTATTATTGGGGTCTGTCAGAGACCAAGTTGGAGTTATGTTACTGGATCTAGCAGAGGCTTGATTGGAGTTATGTATTGGGTCTGTCTAAGACCAGGGTTGAGGAATTTTGGATGATCTGATTGAGACTCATGATGTGGTTTGGGCTTCTCAGCCAGGGCACTTGGGTCCCTTGTTGCATTTTATTTGCATTGCATTGTTTGCATAACCATTATCATTGCATTTCATTAACGTGTGTCTGTGCTACAGGTGCATTTGCATATTCCCTGATTCTAGTGTCCGGACTTCTGATTATTGGTCATGGCTGGTTTGAGAAGGACAGTTGCGTACAAGTTGCCTACTCCCGATGTTTCTTCGCTACTTGGTCTGATATCTCTAGCTGATGATGAGGTGAAGAGAAGCTTCAGGAAGAGCTATGGGAAACTACTCAGGCTGGTCTATAAACCATCCATGTATGAGCGCGACGGATTGTACGCACTGATGCAGTTCTATGATCCCCCGCTGAGGTGTTTTACTTTCCCTGATTTCATTCTGGCTCCGACCATGAAAGAATATGCTGAGATCTTGGAGTTGACTATTCAGAACCAGGTGCCCTTCATTCATATGGATGCTGAGACCAAACTGGAGGACTTGGCTGCTGCTTTGCACTTAGACCCCTCAGAACTGCTGTTAACCTCGTGGAATGGAGTTTCTGGTTTTTCTCTCAAGTTCTTAGTCGGGAAAGCACAAGAGTACGCCAAGAGCGGTTGCTGGGTTGTGTTTAATGCTATCCTTGCTTTGTGTATCTACGGCATTGTGTTGTTCCCTAATATGCCTGACTTCGTTGATTTGGATGCATTCTATATCTTTGCTTCAGCCAATCCTGTGCCCACCCTGATTGGAGACTTCTATCACTCACTGCATTATAAGAATGAGAAGAGGAGGGGCAAGAATGTCTCTTGTTGTGTACCTTTGCTGTATATGTGGTTTGAGAGTCATCTGCCCAAGAAGGGTATCTTTGCTGAATCTGCAGATACGGTGGATTGGTCTGAGCATTTGATGGGACTTTCTTTAGAAGATGTTGTCTGGTTCGACAGAGATTTATTGGGATCTGAGATTATCTACAGCTGCGCCGGATATCCTAATGTTCCTCTGATTGGGAGAAAGGGGTGCATTAATTACAATCCATCATTATTGATCAGGCAATTCAGTTATGCTTTGAAAAGCCCGCCAAAGGAAGAAGAAATACAGGAATCTCTGTATTTCACCGGTGACTTGAGTGGGGAATTATTGGCCAAGCTTCAGCACGCTTGGAATCATATCTGCAGAAAAGGGAAACCATTGCTAGGCAAGAATTATTGTCAAGCCTATATGCCATACAAGGTGTGGATCCAGGAGAGGGTAAGACAGGTACAGATGCCTTTCTCAGCAGTCTCGCGTCCTGTTCCCATTCCAGTGGAGGAACCTACTACTGTAGCTGTTGAGGTCTATGAGCGGGTCGTGAAAGAAAAGGAGGACTTGATAAAGATCAATGAAGGGTTAGAAAAGGAACTGGCTCAGATGCGTAGTGAGAAGAACAAGGTTGTGCATTCTTTCCAACAGCAGACTGAGTTAGTGAACAGGCTAGGTGCTGAACTGACCGAAGAGAAAAAGAAGCGTGAACGCCTGGGGAAAGAATTCAGAAGCTCTCATGATATGTTGGAGTCCAAAAAGAAGGCACTCGATGCCACCCACCGAGAAATCTCTTCTTGCAACAAAACGTGGAATGCTACGCTAACTAACAACAAAAAGAGGGAAGACAAATTGAAGCAGCAAATTTCTGAACTCGAAGATCAGTTGAAGGCTAGCAACAAAAAGTATGAAGAGGAGATGATGGCAAGATATAGTCTTCAGAACTCATTGAACAAGGCCCTCGAGGGCAAGAAAGAAGCTGTGTCTCAGAAAAGGAAGCTAGAGGATCGCTTCGGAGAAGGGGCACGGGAGGAATCTGTTGGTGATTTACGACGTGTGCTCAAGCGAAGAGATCTACTTGTTGAGGGTTTGCTTACCCAACCAAGTCATCCAGAGACTAAGAGGTTATTAGAGGAGTACCAGGCGCATGGGCGCACTTGACTATTTCATGTATTAATGTGTATGCTTTATTTGCATTGTGCTGACCATCACCAGGATTGTTGGTTGAGGTCATGCCTTCTTATTGTACACTCATTGATATTGTATTCCTGACTTGATGGGTTTCTCTGTAATATATGAGGTGTTTTCTATGATTCGGCTCCGAACTTCGTATTGCTGTCACTGTCACCACACTGACACACTCGCACTAGAATTGGGGAGTGATATTCCCTAATGCACAGACACATATTGCATTGCATTCACATTCATATTACATTACAGGTGATTATTGAGCTGTATCTCATTTCCTGCACCGTACAGGTCTTTTCAGGATTGAAAGTCAACGCCCGCACCGATACTCTACTCGTACCAACTGCAGAAGAGTTATGGATCAGATGCAGAATGAAATGCAGGACATGCGTGAGAAGTTGGCGCTATTCATGCAGACAATGGAGACCATTGTGAAAGGCCAGGAGAACTTGCAAGCTTTGGTGCAGCCTTTGCTGATGAGAAATGCTGGGCATGGAAATGAGGACCATAATTCTGTGCGGGTTGACACCATTCACGGGGATGGTACTCCTACACCGGTAGCTCCACCTGTGGCGAGCATACCTGCTTTCAATGTGAACAACGGCGCTGCCGCTGGGAACGGTAATGCAGGAATCGGTAACGAGACTGTCGTCAACAACGTTGGGTTCAGAGATGTCAATCTGGGTGGTGATAATATGGGAGGTAATGGCTTCGGCAACAACGGATTTGGCTTTAACGACCAGGGGTTTGATCATGCTGGGAAGTACGACTTCAACGCTCAGGGCTTCGGACAGGATGGATTTGGTAATACCAATCAGGGTTATAGCGGATTCGGTAATGGGAATGGTGCTGGAATAATGTCTTTTGGACCTGCCGGAGTCGCTCCAGGGTATGGTAACAGGGGGCGGGGCCCTGTGATGAATCAAACTAGATTTGGCCGTAACAACGGGTATGATGGATACGGGAATGGGAACGGTAATTGGCTAGAAGATCAGCAAGAAGATGCTTTCTCTGGTGGAGGTTTTGAAGGTCCTATAGATGACTCTCAGAGAATCAGGATGCTCGAGGAGAAGATGAAAGGTGTTGTGAGTCAAAGTGCTGTGGGTTTAGATATGACCACAATGGGTTTGGTGCCTGGCCTGAGGGTACCACTAAAGTTCAAAGCTCCCACATTCGACAAATATAAGGGGGATACCTGTCCAAAGGTGCATGTGCGATCATACTATAGAAGGATGTCGGCCTATTCAAACGATGAGAGGATGCTGATGCATTTCTTTCAAGACAGCTTGTCTGGTCCGTCCCTTGAGTGGTATATGGGGTTGGAGCCAACTCAGATAAAAACTTGGAAGCAGCTGGCTGAAGCGTTTGTGGCTCATTATAAGTACAATAGTGACTTGGCACCCAACCGGGTCCAATTACAGGGGTTGTCCCAGAAGAAAGACGAGAGCTTCAAAGAATACGCGCAGAGGTGGCGCGACATGGCTGCACGAGTTCATCCCCCTTTGGATGACAAAGAAATGAATGATATGTTCATAGGAACATTTACTGGTGTGTTTTATGACAAGCTGTTTCATACTTCCTTGGGCAGTTTCTCGGACCTAATCTTGATGGGTGAGAAAATTGAAAGCAATATTAAACTGGGGAGATTCCAAGCTGAGGAATCTACTTCAGCTGGCAGTAACAAAAGGGCTTTCGGTGGTCGCCGTCAAGGTGATGCAAGTGCAGTATTCGGGGGCCGAGGCCGAGGCCGGGGCAGAGGGCAGAACCAATACAATCATCCACAACAGGTGGCAAGTGTCACAATTCCATTTCATCAACAACCAATACCACTACAGCAGATACCACCACAGCAACAACAGCCACAACAAGGGGCACATCCTGCCCAGTGCCGAATTCAGGGGGGCAAACCAAGGAGGGTGTTTGAAACGCCTCCTTCAACGTATGCAGAATTGCTACAGACGTTACTGGGTTTGAACTTGGTGGAAAAGAGGACTATGGCGCCAATAACGGGCACTCCTCCGTACGGCTTTGACGCGAACAAGCACTGTGAATTCCACACCGGGGCTCCTGGCCACGACATAGAGAATTGCCACGCGTTCAAGCATGTGGTACAGGATCTGTTGGATAGCAAGGCCATCAATTTTGGACAAGCAGGTCCGAACATAGTACAGCAGCCCATGCCCAACCATGGGGCAAATGCTATTTTAACTGAGGAGGGTTTGAACTTGATCATGAATGTTGATGACCTAAAGACACCGTTGTGTGAGATAAAGAACAGATTATTGAAAGGAGGTGTGTATCCGGGCTGCGATGAGTTTTGCCTAGAATGTTGGACCCGAGCTGGGGGTTGTGCTGAATTGAAGAAGGGTATTCAGACCTTGATAGATGGAGGCACATTACAATTCGACAGAACGTCAGTGGAGGAACCTGCAGAGTTATCAGCGGATGAGCAAAGTGATGTAGCTACCGTGACAATTCCCCGAAAAACAATAACTATAACAGCGCCAGCCAGGCGACCGTCGATCACTATCACCAAGGCAGGACCAATCCCTTATGAGAGCACTAAGGCAGTACCCTGGACCTATGGGTTGGAAGCATACTGTGATTGGGTGAAAATTGATGTTAGTAAACAGCCAGTTGAGGTTGTAGACAATGTCGTCGGTACCGGAGGGATGACGAGAAGTGGGAGAATTTTTATATCGCCTGAGGTAGAGGCTGAACGGTTGGCGAAAGGAAAAGGAAAAATGAGTGAGGATGTCCCTGTGCAGAGGAACGAAAAAGAAACGTCATTGAAGGATGTAGAAGAGTTTATGCGCCTTATTCGTAAGAGTGATTATAAGATTGTTGAGCACCTTCAACAGACGCCATCGAAAATATCCATACTGTCGTTGCTATTGTGTTCCGAAGCTCATAGGAATGCATTGTTGAAAGTTCTGGATACGTCATTCGTACCCCAAGATGTTTCTGTGAATCAATTGGAGGGGGTGTTGGCGCACGTGAATGCAGGCCATAGCTTGGGATTTACGGACTTTGATTTGACCCCGAGGGGGAGAGAGCATAACATGGCGTTGCACGTCTTAGTTGAGTGTAGGGGCTCAGTCATGTCCCACGTACTGGTAGATACCGGATCTTCTTTGAACGTGCTGCCAAAGAAAGCAATGATGAAATTGGACATCAGGGGAATCATTTGTACGCCTAGTGATTTGGTGGTCCGGGCATTTGATGGTACACGAAGGATAGTCTTTGGATCTATAACGTTACCTCTGCAGGTGGGGCCGGAGATTTTCGAAACTGAATTTTACATTATGGACATCCAGCCAGCATACAGCTGTCTTCTCGGACGACCATGGATCCATGGTGCCGGGGCAGTCACATAACCTTGCACCAAAAGCTGAAATACATGGTAGGGGACAGTGTGGTCACGGTCTGTGGAGAAGAAGATATATTGGTCAGCCATCTGTCATCATTTAATTACGTAGAGGTCGACGGCGAGATTCATGAAACACCTTGTCAAGCCTTTGAAGGGTTGCGCATCAAAGACAAAGTTCCAGGGCCGAGTAAAGCATCAGAGGTGGCACTCTCGTCATACAAGGAGGCTCAGGCTCTAGTGAAGACTGGTGAGACAAAAGGCTGGGGCAAGGTTCTGGATATCCCCGTGAAGATGGACAGATTTGGGCTGGGATATCAACCATCGTCATCAACGCCTGCTGCTGGGGTACCTCGTTTCAAAGGACCAATAACGATCACAGCTAGTGGAGTGTATCACGAGGCCATCAACGTTGTTTCAGATTCCGAAGAAGGAGACAGTGACTGTGACATGGACGCCTGGATTCAGCCGAGCGTGCCAGGACAAGGATTATGCAATTGGTCTATTCAGGAGATTGTTCCTGTGACTACCAAACAGTAATACTTTGTTTTCTTAATTGTTGAACAATCCAGTGTCTTACCCGGGGCATCGTGATTTTGCTTAGGGCCGTGCTGTTATGTACATTGCATTGTTTAATCATTAAATAAAAGGCGTTTTTTCATGTACAAATATTGCGATCTCTGTTTTTCCTGTTTTTGTGTTTTATAATAAAATGGCAACGTGGTTATTCGCTTTATACGCATTTTGAAGCATTTAACCATTCCTTTTGCAGGATAATATTTTCAGATGACATCATTGAACCGCCTATGACTCATTTCGACTTCGAGCACCCGGTATTTCAGGCCGAAGTAGAGATTGTTGAAGATGGCGACGTTCCAGAAGAATTGTCTTGGTTGGTAAAGCAAGAAGAACGAATCATTCTGCCTCATGAGGAGGTCATTGAAACTGTTAACCTGGGGTCGGAAGGGGTTGAAAGGAACATCCGTATAGGAGCCGCGCTGCAGAGCGACGTCAAGCGAAGACTGGTTGAAATGCTCAGAGAGTACAGTGATGTGTTCGCTTGGTCGTATGAAGACATGCCTGGGTTGGATACGGATATGGTTGTGCACCGTCTGCCGTTAAAAGAAGAATGCCCGCCGGTTAAGCAGAAGCTTCGCAGAACTAGACCTGATATGGCAGTGAAAATTAAGGAGGAGGTCCAAAAGCAGTGGGATGCTGGTTTCCTAGCTGTCACAAAATATCCCTCATGGGTCGCTAATATTGTACCAGTGCCAAAGAAAGACGGTAAAGTGAGAATGTGCGTAGATTACCGTGATTTGAACAAAGCGAGCCCGAAAGATGATTTTCCGCTTCCTCACATCGATGTGCTGGTTGACAACACTGCTCAATTCTCCGTATTCTCCTTCATGGATGGCTTATCGGGCTACAATCAGATTAAAATGGCGCCAGAAGACATGGAGAAGACTACCTTCATCACACCTTGGGGAACATTTTGTTACAAAGTGATGCCCTTCGGATTAAAGAATGATGGGGCAACGTATCAGCGTGCAATGACGACTCTTTTTCACGACATGATGCATAAAGAGATCGAGGTTTATGTCGATGATATGATTGCCAAATCCCAGACGGAGGAAGAACATTTGGTGAATCTGCTGAAGCTATTCAAGAGGCTTAGGAAGTTCAGGCTGAGACTGAACCCTAACAAGTGCACCTTCGGGGTGAGGTCGGGTAAACTGTTGGGGTTTATTGTGAGCGAAAAAGGAATAGAGGTTGATCCTGCAAAAATAAAAGCAATACAAGAGATGCCGACGCCTAAAACAGAGAAAGAGGTGCGCGGGTTTTTAGGGAGGTTGAACTACATCGCTCGGTTCATATCTCACCTAACGGCCACGTGTGAGCCGTTATTCAAGATGTTGAAAAAAGACCAGGCTGTAACATGGAATGAAAATTGTCAAAAAGCGTTCGATAAAATAAAACAGTATTTGCAGGAGCCTCCTATTTTGATACCTCCAGTGGCAGGGAGACCCTTGATTATGTATTTGACAGTTCTTGAGGGAAGTATGGGTTGTGTTCTCAGTCAACATGACGAGACAGGACGAAAAGAGCATGCAATATACTACTTGAGTAAGAAGTTTATTGAATGTGAATCTCGATATTCAATGCTCGAAAAAACTTGTTGCGCGTTAGCCTGGGCCGCGAAGCGTTTGAGGCAATACATGCTGAACCATACAACCATGCTCATCTCGAATATGGATCCTATCAAATACGTATTCGAAAAGCAGGCATTATCAGGGAGAATTTCCCGTCGGCAGATGGTTTTGACCGAATACGACATCCAGTATGTCTCACAGAAGGCTATAAAGGGGAGTGTATTATTTGAGTACTTGGCAAAGCAGCCTATTGAGGACTACCAATCGATGAGGTTTGATTTTCCTGACGAGGATATCATGTACCTAAAGATGAAAGATTGTGAAGAACCGTTGCCATACGAAGGACCGGAATTGGGTTCCAAATGGAAGTTGATTTTTGACGGAGCTGTAAACTCCTATGGTAGCGGAATAGGGGCAATCATCACTACTCCACATGGGTCACACATCCCATTTACTGCTCGATTGACCTTTCCGGTTACCAATAACGAAGCCGAATACGAAGCTTGTATTATGGGGCTTGAAGAAGCCATTGATTTGCGAATCAAAAATCTGGATGTATGTGGAGACTCAGCTCTGGTGGTGAATCAAATAAAAGGAGAATGGGAGACATGTAAGCCTAATTTGATACCATACATGAATTACGCGAGGAGATTGTTGCCCTTCTTTGACAAGGTTGAGTTGCATCATGTACCGCGAGCAGAGAATCAGATGGCTGACGCTCTGGCCACATTGTCTTCCATGTATAAAGTTAATTTCTGGAACGAGGCTCCCAGAATTGTTATCTCTTGGCTTGACAGACCCGCCTTCGTATTTGCTATTGACGAAGCATCTGATGACAAACCCTGGTATTTTGATATCCATAATTTTCTGAAAAACAAAGAGTATCCGGCTGGGGCATCCAGTCATGATCAGAAGACTCTCAGGAGATTGGCGGGTAATTTCTATCTGAATCCGGACGGTGTCCTATACAAGAGAAATCACGACATGGTGCTACTACATTGTGTAGACGAGAAAGAGGCGAAGCTGCTCATGGAGGAAATACATGAGGGTACGTTTGGTACGCATGCTGGTGGGCACGTTATGACGAGGAAGCTGCTGCGGGTAGGTTATTATTGGCTAACTATGGAAACTGATTGTTTCAAGTTTGCGAAGAGGTGTCATAAGTGCCAGATCTATGAAGATAAGATCCATGTGCCTCCGAGTCCTCTGAACGTGATGTCGTCACCGTGGCCATTCTCAATATGGGGAACCGACATGATTGGAAAGATCGAGCCGACGGCATCCAACGGACACCGGTTCATTTTGGTAGCAATCGATTATTTTACCAAATGGGTGGAAGCGGCATCCTATGCAAATGTGACCAAGCAGGTGGTAGCCAGGTTTATCAAGCGACATATCATTTGCAGATATGGAATCCCCGAGCGGATAATTACCGACAACGGTTCGAACTTAAATAACAAAATGATGAAGGAGCTGTGTCAGAGTTTTAAGATCGAGCATCATAACTCCTCTCCTTATCGACCCAAGATGAATGGCGCTGTTGAAGCAGCCAATAAGAACATAAAGAAGATTGTTCAGAAGATGGTGGTGACCTATAAGGACTGGCATGAGATGCTACCTTTTGCTTTGCACGGTTATCGTACGACGGTACGCACATCAACCGGGGAAACCCCGTTCTCGTTGGTATATGGAATGGAAGCAGTGTTACCACTGGAAGTTGAGATTCCTTCCCTGAGGGTATTACGAGATGTCCAACTGGACGAGGCAGAATGGGTGAAAGACAGGTTGAACCAGCTGAGTTTAATGGACGAGAAGAGGTTAGCTTCTCTAGCATATGGTCGGTTGTACCAGAGCCGAATGAAGAAAGCGTATGATAAAAAGATACACCCTCAGAGCTTTCAGACGGGCGACCTTGTGCTAAAGAGGATTCTCCCGCCGCAGGCAGATCACAGGGGCAAATGGAACCCCAACTACGAAGGGCCATACGTTATCAGAAAAGTCTTTTCAGGAGGAGCTTTGTTGTTGACCACCATGGACGGTGAAGACTTTACGTCGCCTGTGAATTCGGACGCAGTTAAAAAATACTTTGCTTGAAATTGACCCGCTGGACAAAAAAAGAGAGTCCAGGAAAAAATAGGGCATCCTGGCGAACCAAAAACAGAATGAAAGGTTCGGGCAAAAATTAGGGATAAAATTGGAAAAAATGTACACTCGCGAAGTTGAAAACCTACACTAGGCGGCTTCGGAAAAAAAGGGTATCCCGGTGAACTGAAAACCCGTAAAGGGCGTTTCACGCAAAAGTTAGGGATTTGAAAAGCAAATGACTGCGGTCCGAATTTGATACTGTGGTGCACATTGGTGCGGGAGAATATACCTGAGAGGTCGATTATCAAATACAATCTCTTCGAAAGTGTGAATACCGGGAAAGCACTAGAGTCAGGCGAGTCATAGGAGGATCAACTCATGATGTTCGTCTGCATCCCGTTGCCGACATGTGTACAAATTTGATTTGTCATTGTATTTATGCTTCTTGTGCATACTGGTATATTTGTTGTGCGTAGCTTCCTCTTTTCAGGAGTTACATCCCGTGTACAAAACTCTGCCCATTCAAGGGCCCAATCAATAAAGCATGTTATTCAGTATTTGATGCTTGTTCTTTACTGTTTTGTACATGTCAAACGCCAATGTTTAATAAAACTAGCAAGTGTATAACATCGCTGGCCCTTGCCAATAATTGTTAAAACTTTGAATTGACTGAAAATGATGTCACTAACGCTAACCTGAATAGATTTGGTTGCATAGACTTGTCTTGTCTCGTTTGTGGTGTTGCAGGGTTCTTGACCATACAAAGTGGACGATCCGAAGATTGCGGTACTAACCAGAAGCTCGTGACGGAAAGGCTTGATCGTTACGCGAAGTGAATCCCCATGCAGGTCGCGCTTCTGAGGTGACAATGTCCCTTACCAAGGAAGGATCAAATTCCCCAGCTAGTCGTAGCTTATCCAAAGGGCATTCTCCAGCAAGGGCGTTCACCCTCAGCAGAATTGACGATTCCAAGATCAAAGGCTGTATTCAGACAGTGTGGTGTCCCCCAAAAGGATCCCCCATCCCGAGCAGAGTGGTTTAGCCTCAGAAGATTATCCAACTTGTGAGCTGTACCCAGGCATTCTACTCTTCCCAGTAGAGATTCCCTTCCCAGTAGGGTCATTTACTCTCCCCCAGCGGAGACAGTTGATTTTCCCCAAGAGAGTCGTTTCGTCCTCAGAGGAGTTCTCTCTTTTTCGGGAAGTATTTTCTTTCCTCCCAGTGGAACTCGAAGATTAAAACACTTCCCAAAAGAGTTGGTTGTGTGTCCTGGCAGTTATTTTGCCGGAATATCGTGTGATACCCGTTCACTCCCCAGCAAAAGTCCAATTTTCATTGGCACGGGTAAGCTGTCCCTGACAGAAGTCCAACCATGATTGGCGCATTCAGTTATTCCTCATCGAAGTTGGCTTCACTCTTCCAGCATTTATTTTGCTGGAATAATTCTGTGACGCCTGGTTATCCCCAGCAGAGTTGGCGTTGTCTTCAGCATTTATTTTGCTGAAGCGGTTTTCTGTATCCTAGCAGTTCGAACCTGCATTTGCATCGGCATATAGTGTCATATTTGCATCCATCAAATAAAGAATGCGTAGCATTTCCATGTCGAATGGAGCATTACGCCATTGTCAAACATATGCATTTTGAAACATAAGCCAGGTTGGTTAACCTTTTGTTTTCAAGTGTTGTTTCCCTTGCAGGTGGAGGGAGCTCTTACTCAAGTTAATTACCAAACATTCAAGATCTCGGCGTGAGACATGTAATGATAATGTCAATTGTGGCATTATTCCCCAAGAATTGCTTGTTTCAGTTTCTCTTACCCCTCCAGCGGAGTATTTCTTCAAGATTGTTGTTATAGCAATATCAAAAGATTTCGTGAATCGATTTTTGGAAGTTGCCTGGAAGTGTGGATTCAGAAAATCCCCAGTAGAGTCCTTCTCAGATTTGCTGCCATGTCAGCACTGAAAATTGGAAGACTAGACTCATATTGTGTTACCCATATGATTGATAGAGCTAGCTGCTGCAAAGATAGGCAGAAGAGCTGTATCAGGGTTATTTTTCCCGCAGTGGTGGCGGAGTTATTTTCCCGCAGTGGTGGCAGAGTTATTTTTCCCGCAGTGGTGGCGGAGTTAGTTCCCGCAGTGGTGGCGGAGTTATTTTCCCGCAGTGGTGGCGGAGTTATTTTTCCCGCAGTGGTGGCGGAGTTAGTTCCCGTAGTGGTGACGGAGTTATTTTCCCGCAGTGGTGGCGGAGTTTTTTCCCGCAGTGGTGGCGGAGTTATTTTTCCCGCAGTGGTGGCGGAGTTAGTTCCCGTAGTGGTGACGGAGTTATTTTCCCACAGTGGTGGCGGAGTTTTTTCCCGCAGTGGTGGCGGAGTTATTTTCCCGCAGTGGTGGCAGAGTTATTTTTCCCGCAGTGGTGGCGGAGTTATTTCCCGTAGTGGTGACGGAGTTATCTTTCCCGTAGTGGTGGCGGAGTTATTTCCCGTAGTGGTGACGGAGTTATTTTCCCGCAGTGGTGGCGGAGTTATTTCCCGCAGTGGTGGCGGAGTTACTTCCCGTAGTGGTGACGGAGTTATTTCCCGTAGTGGTGACGGAGTTATTTTCTCGCAGTGGTGGCGGAGTTATTTCCCGTAGTGGTGACGGAGTTATTTTACCGCAGTGGTGGCAGAGTTATTTCCCGCAGTGGTGGCGGAGTTATTTCCCGTAGTGGTGACGGAGTTATTTCCCGTAGTGGTGACGGAGTTATTTTCCCGCAGTGGTGGCAGAGTTATTTCCCGTAGTGGTGACAGAGTTATTTCCCGTAGTGGTGACGGAATTATTTTCCCGCAGTGGTGGCGGAGTTATTTTCCCGCAGTGGTGGCGGAGTTATTTCCCGTAGTGGTGACGATGTTATTTCCGCGTATTGGTGACAAAGTATTACCCGTAGCGATGGCGGTGTTATTTTTCTGTAATAATGACAAAGTATTACCCGTAGCGATGGCGGTGTTATTTTTCTGTAATAATAACAAAGTATTACCCGTAGCGATGGCGGTGTTGTTATTTTCCCAGATTATTCCCCGTAGGGATGGCGGGGTTATTTTCCTGTATCATTGGCAGGGTCATGTTTTGTTGACGGAAGTACTTCCCCAGTGAAGTCGTCCAGGTTATTCATATATTGACAAGATGGTGTCGAAATCAGATTTGTAGATAGTGTTCCCCAAGCAGTTGTGCAGTTTATTTCTGCGGTTGGCAAATTTTCGGGTTCTTAGTATTCAACCATCTCGTACCTCGAATGTTTGAAGGCCGTTCGCTCTTCACCCAGTCGGGTCCAAGTCATTTGAATAGGGGCAGCTGTTGCACCCTAAAATTTGCTCAACCTACTTCACTTGGTTTATGTTTCAATTGCATTGTCATTTGCATAAAAGGTCATGTACATAGTCTAATCATTTGCATAGCATAGCATAACAAGTCATCCAACAAGGGATCAAGTGCTATTTTTCATCTCAAGGAATGTATTCAAGAGGCTCTTATCAAGATTCAAGCTTATTCAAATCACCAAGAAAGAAATTGAAGCTTTGTGAAGTGTAAAGGCCAAGCAGTGGGTTTCTCTCCTATCTTGAGGGTATGTGAAGATCATCAGAGAAGTTGTGAGTTATGAATTGAGGGCATGGAAGACCTAGAGGGTCCTTTTGAAAGTAAGACAAGTCATTGGTGTGGTTGCAAGAGCTACAATTGAAGACAGTCAACTAGGGTGTCATCTGGGTCAACCCTAGGTCAACCTTAAGTCAAATGCTTGATTGAAGGGCATCAAGGCCTATTTTGAGGATGTGAGATTCATCATTTGATATGTGGATATGGATGTGGTGTTGTTCCAAGGAGAAATCAAAAGAAATCAAGAAGAAGAGAAGTTTCTAAATTAGGGTTTCTGTGTAAAATCCCCTAATTTAGGTCAAACTTCCAAGCAAAATAATTCAAAATTCAAGTCTCAAATGGATCCTTGGCTAACATGAGACTTGTAGAGTATCTCAGGACCTTTAATTTGAGTGGTGGAAGGCATCAAGGAGATTTATAGAACTCAAGTTATGGTTCTTGCAAGTTACAGGTCCTCAGAGGCATCTGAAATTTTGTCTGTGAAGGTTACTTGACTTCCAAGCAACTTTTACCCCTCAAGGAATTTTCAAATGGATTTCTGGCAAACATGAAAGTTGTTCCTCAGGATCTTAGCTTTCTAGAAAGGTATGGTATGACTCAATCTGATTTGTGGAGCTCTACTTATGATCTTGACAAGCCAAGGGAATTTTGGTCATTTGGAGGTTATAGGTCATTTCAAGCATAAGGCCATATCTCCTACTTCCAAGCTTCAAATGGAAAAATCTTCAACATCAAAGTTGCTTAGAATGATGTTTTAAGGCTAGTAGAGTAGTCATGAGATGTTGAAAAGGCTCATATCAAAAAGTGATAAAAATGGCCTAAAAATGAGGCATAAGATAATTCAAGTGAAGTTGAAAATCATAAGTCATAAGCTACAAGTCCAAACCATGTCATATGATAGGTCATTTTGACTCCAAATGACATTCTAAGAACAATGGTTCAGCCACAATTCTGATTTGAGGCTTGCATCATAGGGCTGCTTTGTAATTTGATTACTTGCATAATGGGGTACCAAACCAAAACAAGGAAAAGCTTAATAAACAAGGATGAGATGCATGGTAACTTGTCCAAAATATCATTTGGGGATAAATTCAAGTTGGTTACAAGGATTATAAGGGTTTTTGCATGAGATACCATATCATGAGAAGTGAAAATTCAAATTACCATATCATGGAAAATTCAAGTTCTTACTAGATGGTTCTAGGAGGTTCTAGACTTTTCTAAACCTCTCTATATATTGGATACAACTTCCATTGGTGCAGGGTTGGTGATAGTTGGTGCTATTTGTTGTAGAGAAAAGAGTGTGAAATCATAAAGCTCCATTTGCAAATTACATTGAATCTCTTGATTCTTCTTCATTACCTTTCCATTTTTCTTCACAAATCATATCCATAAACATTGCTGAGTATGTTCATGCTGGTTTGAGGATCCATTGTTGAAGAATTGAAGGAGTTCCAAGTGAAATTGCAAGGAGGTAAATTGCATTGGATCTTGAAGTACAAGTTCCCTACATCAAATCTTGTGCAAGCAGAGGAATATTCATCATCTAGGGATCATACTTGAAGAATTACAAGGCCTGAATTGAGGATCTTCATCACCTACCATTCCAAGAAGAAAGGTATGCAATTTCTGTTCTACATCCTATTCTAGGCATGGCTAGGTTTAATTCTTAGTGTAAAACCATTAGAGACAATTAGGTGGTTCATTTTGATGAGTTTGGGACTGATTGGAGAGGTTTCAACTATGGACACGAATTCTTGATGAAGCTAGAGCATGCTATATATTGAGTGTTAAGGAAAGATGATTAGCTAGTTTTGATGAGTGTAACACAAGGATCATTTTTGTATAAAGAACCATGAGTTTGGTTGAGGTTGGAAATTAATGAAATGTTGAGTTCATGAGGTTATACCGTTCGGTTTGGATGATAGAGGTTGCTTCAATGAAATCTAAAGCCACGGTTGTGTTCTACGTGAAAAATAGGTCAAGATAGGGTTTGATTTTGTTGAAATTGATGCTGAAATGAAGGCGTGCGATAGGATGGAAGATTGGTGCATGGCATGTGTTTTCATGGCTGTTTCTGAAAACCCTTGTCTTGAGGAAGAAGACGACTTCGCCACCGTTAGATTGCATGTTGAGTGATTGACTGGAAAATCGATCCAAAGGCTGAGATTTGAAGACGAAATTGGGAGGGAGAGCTGACCCATGGAATGCTGCGTTTCATTAAACGCGTTCCTGGGCTTAAGTGAATTTTGTCTATCCCCACCCCCCTTCTGAGGCCCATCACGAAATGAACTGTATATCCATGCTATTCACACCGCGTTTTAGTATTTTTCTCTTCGTTTTAATTTGTTTTTTTTTTTAATCAAATGGGCCATACGCGTTTCTATCCAGACCCCACCTTCTGAGGCCCATCACCATACTAACTGAATTTTATTACTTGTCACACCCCATGCATTCATAAATCATTTTAATTTTCTCCAAATTTTATCAAACTTTAAAAATGCATAATAAATAGAAAAATGAATATTTTTCAATAGAATTTTTTTCCCACTTTCCATTTTCTGTCTAGAAAAATATAAAATCATAAAATTGCCATTTTACTTCATTTTTATATTTTTTTGCATATTTTTACATTTAATTGCTTTTTTTAATTCTTTTAGTTGATACGTTAATTTGTAGGTTTTAGTTTAGGTAGTTCCCTTTAGATTTTTAAGCCAATCTTTTTAGGGTAGTTAGATGTATGTTTTAGGTTCCCCCTGAATTAATTACATATTTTTGTGACCAATTTTAGGATAGTTTTGATTAGGAAATTCTAGGTTGTATAAAATTAGGCTAAACCACAACTTAGGTGCATTAAAACAATTTCTTTTGGGTTTTTTTAGGACAAGTTAGGCTATGGGGAATATATGGGTATTAAGGGTAGGTTTAGTAGATCCCCTAGAGATAATATTAGAATTTTCCCCACTATATTAATATTTTTAGTATATTTTGCAATTGTATGCTTGTTTGGTGTGCCCTTTTGGGGTTTATTTTGTTTGTATGGGCTTATTGGGCTTGCTTGGGGTGTGGGCTTGGACTTGAAGAGCATTGATGATGAAGCATATTGAAGACAAAGTTGAAGTTGAAGATCAAAGTTTGATGAAGATGCTAGGCTTGCTTGAAGATTGATTGAAGATCATAGGACCTAGGAGCTAGGTAGAGCTTTAGAATAGAAAATTTCTTCACAAATATGGATGGCTTCATTTGCCTCCATTATTCTCTATGATTCAAAGTATATCTTTGATACTCACCTCCTTCCTTTGGAAGGATTAGTGACAGTATCTAGGAGATAGAACTTTTGAGAGAAACAGTCTGTATTTTGTTAACAGTCTGTATGCCACCTTTGGTGGTTAACTGACTGTTTAGCATCCCAAATCATCTTGTGAACTATTACTCATCTAGGAGAGCTTGCTTTGAAGAACCTTTGAAGATTGAAGATGAAGTCCCTTGCCTTGAAGACTGATAGAAGAAGGAGCTTGTGCTGTCAGATTTTGCTGTTTAGAGCTGCTGGTGCTGTTTAGAGCTGGTGATGTATTGCTTGAGTTTCTTGACTGTATTGTTTGTTAATTTTCCCATAGGGTTGAAATGAAGTTTTTTCACTTTGCCCATTGTTTTCTAGGTTCGAGGTTTAGTGAGACTCCCTTGCCTCGCTTGTACTGCTGCATTCATGCATTTTACTGCTTTACTATATATATGCTGTTGTTTTTCCGTTTATCTCCTTAGGATCTTTGTTTCTCTCTGCGCAAGAGAGAAATATGACAGACATTAGGTCTTAACCCATGCATGACAACATTAGGTTAGATTTTGATTCCCCTTTTAAACCATAGGTTTTAGAGTTCTGTCTCTTCTTTCTCAAAACAATCAGAAAAACACAATAAACATTTCAAACATCAATAAAAAACAGTTCTTGCGTAAAAGACTGTAAACCAATCAAAAAACGTCATTTTTGTCCGCTTGGACCCATAATCAGGAGACAACCTTTTTCAGAAGGATAAAAACAATCAAGACAGACTTGTGTCGTACGTGGCCCGAACTACGTTTGCTCTGATCTTTCATGTCGTATGAAAGTACGTAGGCATAGGATGCGATATCCTAGCGAGCAACCTTCCCCTCCTTTCCAGTAGGTAGGCGAACTACGTTGACTCTGATTTCTCGTTCTAGACGGGAATACGTAGGCATAAAGTGCGATACTTTGCCGAGTCATTTTCTTTTCTTTTAACCCCAGACCTGTAGAATAGATAGAATAACAATCCGTACTAGAAAACAAGCGTGGATCCCGTCGAGTACGACGGACGTGAGGGGTGCTAATACCTTCCCCTTGCGTAACCGATTCCCGAATCCAGGATTTGGTTGCGATGACCATTCCTTTCCCGTCTTTGTGGTAGGTTTACTTCGAGCGTTTCCTTTCCCTCCTTTGGGATAAATAACGCACGGTGGAGACTCTTCTGTTCAGCCGGCGCCGATTTTCGCAGTAGCGACACACCTGTAGTATCGAGACCATAGCCAAAACCATTTCCATTACCATTACCACCATTGGCAAAACCATTACCACCATTGGCAAAACCAGCATTAAAACCTGTCTCATTTCCAGCGCCAGCACCGTGACCACCCCCTCCAGCAGTAGGGATGACTAAAGTTGGTATAGAATTGCCCGCCTGAGGAGTTTCATGGTGAGGAGGGTTAGAATCAGTCCCACCGTGTAGCACACCATCACTATCAACCTGCGCAATCAGAGGTTGCACCAAAGTCTGAAGTTGAGCCTGGCCACTAGCAACCCCTTGCATCATCTCCATCAGTTGTGCAATACGATCCCTCATCTCTTGCATTTCCACCTGCATCTGATCCATCAGCCTTTTCTGGTTTCCTCTAGTACCATACCGGTGAGTTGTCACGTTAGCAATCCTGAAACAATAGTAAACCACAGGAGAAAATAAGGTTAACTATTCCAGTGCACCTGCAAATGCGTGAAAAATGCTAAAATGCAAACATGTATTTATGTAATAGGGATATTTCCCCCTTGATTCTAGTTTCCAAGAACAAATAAAAATGGAGAACCTGCGGACAAGCATAGAATACCAACTCTTCATATATAGATCAAAAGAGCCATCAGGCAAAGTACAAACTCCAACTGAGTACAAATAAGGAAAGGACCTCGGCCAACAAGCCTGGCGATTGTCAAATATAACAGAATAAGCAGCAAAAAAAACTACAACAGAAATAGACAAAACAAGTCAAGCAGGATGACGTGATCGGAAACCCTCTAACAGCCTCAATGTGTCAGGATGATCCAGCCTTGAAAGCAACCCCTGGATAAGCAAATCCTGCTGACTCATAGTACGCTGTAGGCTATCAACATGATCCTCCAAAGCTCTCTCTCCGAAACATGCCTCAAGTCTACGCCTCTTGGAACTAGCTCTCAGCTTGAGATCCTTCAAGCTCATGATCGCCTCATCCAACCTGCACTCACTATGTTGTTTATGTGATGATTCCGCTGCAATCTCTTCATCTTTGGCATGAAGCTGAGCCCTCAGCTTGCTGATATGAAGTTTTAACTTGTCCTCACGCTTCTTATTGTTAGTAAGCGTGGCGTTCCATATCGACTCAAACTTGGAGATCCTCGTGTAGGCCTTATCCAACTCTTCCTTCTTCGTGGCAAGAGTACTATAAGTGGCATTCAAGTCCCGGCCTGTGCGCTCTCTATCCTTAGTTTCCTTAGTCAGATCCGTACCCAGCTTCTCACTGCGAATCTGGATAATCTCTTTCTCCAATTCTTCATTCGCTTTCCTCAGCTCTTCCTTCTCCGAAATACCTAATTGTATTTCTGGATATGCATAGTAGTGGGTTCCTCGATCATAAGAGGATACAATGGTGCAACTGAAGGATATGGAATCAAACACTTCAAAGCCCTAGCACGAATCCACGTCAAGTAAGGGTCATACGCTCAGCTGTTACTTTTCCCCAAAGCTAACTTCCCTTTCCGACAAATGTTATTCCATGCATGCTCAAGTCTTCCTAGAGCCTCGCCCTCCAATAAGCCGGTAAGATACAAAGATTCCTGTATGTCCTCTTCTCTCGGGGGCTCTCTCAATGCATACCCGAACTGTCTCACCAATAAAGAAGGATTGTAGTTGATGCAGCCTTTCCTTCCAATCAAAGGAACGTTAGGAAAGCCTCCACAACTATAAACAATATCCTTACCCAGCAAGTCTCGATCAAACCACACAATATTATTCGCAGATAATCCCATCAATCTCTCTGACCAATCTGAAGTACTGACAGTGGCAACAAATGGACCCGTTTGAGGTAGATGACTACTGAACCAAGCATACAGCAGAGGAACACAACAGGCTACGTTCTTACCCCTTCGTTTTTCATTCTTATAGTGCACAGAATAATAAACGTCTCCAAGTAAAGTAGGCACTGGGTTGCCTGAGGCTAACATATAGAATGCATCAACATCCACAAAGTCTGAAAGATGAGGAAACAAACAATCCCATATATACACAGAGCCAAGATAGCGCTAAATGCAATCCAACATCCATCTTTAGCACACTGTTGAGCTTTCTCAATCAAGCAAGGCAAAGGAAAACCATACATCCCAAGTCTCCTGATCATCTTCCCATCCAACTCTGAAGCTTCAAGGTGCACAATAGCGGCAAGCTTGACCAGATCAGGCTTAGTATCAACATTGACAACCGTCATTCGATTCATAATGGGTACTCCTAACAACTCAGAATACTCCTCTAACGTAGGAGCCAAGACATAATCAGGAAATACGAAGCACCTCAACTGGGCATCATAAAACTGTAAGAGAGCATAAACACCACTAATCTCATATTCAGAGGGCTTGCGGACATATCTCAACAATCTCCCATAAGACTTCCTGAACTCTTCCATGACTGCTTTCTCACCCAAGGCAATCAGACTCAGCAAAGTACTAACATCCGACACTGGAAACCTGTAGGCTATTGTACTCTTCAGAGACTCCATAACAGCAATGCAGGAAAGATCACTAGAATCAAAGGAGAAATATGCACCTGCAACACAAATACACGTTAATGAGATGCAGATGAAAATGCAAATGCAAAATGCAAAACAAGGGATCAAGACTGTTGTGCTGTCGGTCGAGAAAAACCAGAGCTTCGCCTTAGCAAGAACAAAGTACCGATAGTAGGATCCGTTGATATCATGAACACAGATTCACACTTGCAAAGAATCGGGTAATCTGAAGGCTAAAGTTTCCTGCACGACCCAATCCCCCTTACAAGTGTGGACCTATCCACTGACAAGGTTCGGCATCCTATGCGTTCATCAGCATCACAGACTTTCAAGAAATGATGATACGTTCACCATTTTTGGTTTGGCATCATTATCTCCTAAAGAGGCCTCACTTAGTTGACTCACAAATGATCGGTTCCCAGAGTCGACAATTCTCAAATCCAAAATCCCAACCGATCCTAAGGTTCTGAAGGAAAATCTCGTCTGAGTGTGAATTTCGTAGGGAACTGTATCTGCTAAGCAAATAGGCCCCCACTAGTCTCCACTCTAATATTAGGTTTGTACTCAAGCCCGGGTCCGGCTTATCACACAGTGAAACTTCCCACCCCATAGCACAACAATAATGATATATGATGCGGAAAATAAATGCGGGAAAGTAAATAAAGCACATATATACAATACCTAAAAATAAACACACAAGCGCTAGGATTGACTCGCATAGGGAACCACAATCCCCAGCAGAGTCGCCAGCTGTCGCAACTGCGAAAAACCACCGGCGAAAAAAACAGAAGAGTCACGACTTTCGTTATTTATCCCAAAGAGAGGGAAAGGAAACGATCGCAAAAATCTAAAGAAAAAGGAAAAGACAAGGTCATCGCAACCAGGTCTGGGTTCGGGAGTCGGTTATGCAAGGGGAAGGTATTAGCACCCCTCACGTCCGTCGTACTCGACGGGATCCACGCATGTGTTGTCTATCTAAAAGGGTGTGTAAACTATCTAACTAAAGGCTTAGGGACAAAAGAAAATGAAAAGAGAAACTGACTCGGCAGAGCATCGCCGCTCTGTGCCTACGTACTCCCTCGTGCAATGGAAAAGTCAGAGTCAATGTAGTTCGCCTAACTACGGCTAAAGAAGGGGGGAAGTTTGCTCGTCGAGACATCGCATCTCGTGCCTACGTACTTTCGTCTGGTACGAAAGATCAGAGCAAACGTAGTTCGGGCTAAAAGGACCACAAGTTGGTTCAAATTTTTTTAAGGCCCGAGTATGGTTAACAAATAGTTCTAGCAGTTGGTTTATGCAGCTCGACCTTTGGAGACTTAGGCGTTACCGTTTGCGGTAGAACTAAGAGTTAACGAAACTCTTTTTGTGAAAAGATTTTCCTTGATTAAGAATCCCAAAGGGTGAAAAAGATTTGAAATGTTTTTGTGTTTTTTAAGGGAAGAAGTGTTTTGAATTAGAGTGTTCATAAATGTATGTTGTAACAATGTCTAGAACCTAGGATCAAATGCGTCGCATATCGTCCTAAGGACGTATACTAAACACTCTAGGCAATTGAGAGGTGGCCCCTCAATCACCATTTCCCAAGTATAAGGCTCATGGCACAACATTCATTATCCTTATTAAGTATGTTAAACTTGTTTGAAGATGAGAAGAGAAGAAGGAACACTAATGGGAAACTAGTCAATCCTAAAAGTTATCATGCAAAGTGGACTTAAAGTTGAGTTTGAAAGGGAACTACCTAATGTTATCATGCATAGTTAGGCACCTAATGTCTATCATAACCTCAAGAGGTTAGAGAACTTATGGGGTACATGGCAAAGAAAAACTAAAGAAGAAGAAGAAAAAGAATAAGAAATTCATATGCAAACGAGAATGCAAACAAAATGCAACACATAGAATGATAGTGGGAGGAAAATAGTGTGGGGAAGTAGCCACCACAAGCTCATCTCAACCAAGCATGCATATGGAAATGCAGGAAACAAGAAGAAGAAGGAGAAAGATGCATCACAAACAAACAACAAAGTGACAAACACAAAGAGAAGGTCCTCATGGATTCATCACTTTAGGTAAGCTTCAAATTCCTCCTAAGGAGGCACCAAGCTACCTTAAATGACACTCCAAGGTCATTGGACAGAAGGGAGATGAAAAGGAAAGAGCTCAAAAGCAATATCAAAGCAAACCAAAGAGAAATGCAAGCAAAAGCATAAAAGATGCAAGCAAACACCACATTGAAATGCAAGATGAAACCCTAAAAAGAAACACACAATCCAACAAGCCATCAACATAATTTTGACCTATAAATGAACATACAGCAAGCTCAACATGTCTAAAATGTAAAACAAGAGGAGTTGAGAGCTCATTGGATCCATAGAAGTCATTTCCAATTCAAACTAGGTCATGCACTTGTGTGTGATGTCCTATGAGATGACCTAACTTGTAAGTCACTTCAAAAATAGGAAAAGGGATTAAAAAATATCAAATAAAAAGCACAAACAAGGTAAACAAGGTTGCATACAGAGGCCAAGAAATCAAGACAAATGTCCTTTCAAAGCACCATCAAAAGATTTAAATCATTTGGATGTATCACTTTGAAATGGAAGAAACAAGTGCAAAAAGAAAGGGCCCAAAAGTCAACCCAAAAGTCAACAACCAGGGGTAAAATGGTCCTCAAAAATCACTCAACTCATGATGAACATGAGGAATGATTTTCAATCATTGAACCAAAAGGAAATGAGAGGAACTATTACAAGAGCAAACAAATGTCACCATTTAATCCACTTAAAACACTTCTAACATTTAATTCCTTTTTTTAATTGAAAAATAAACCAAAAAATAAAATAAAAATTTCTTTAAAAAAGTAGACATCTCAAGGTGTCCAGAAAATATTTTTGGGGAACTTTTGGATGTTTGGTAGTATTTAAAATGAATTAAAATCAAACAGACAACAAACAGAATTTAAATGCAAAAGAAATTAAAATAACTAAACAAATGGTATGAATAGCAATAAAATGAAGTGCAAATCTGGACTGGGCCCAGACTGGGGGTGCGCGTAGCAGCATGCACAAGGCCCACACGAAAATCCACACAAAAATAAAAAATCAGAAAATCCCATACATTAAGTCAACAACAACACATGGTAGAACCTCAACACACAACCACATGATCAAAAGTATGCCACATCAACAGCTCACAACAATGCCATGTCATTAAATGAATTTGGGAAATAATCCCATGCAACAAGTCCCACGTGGTACACATAGGTCTTAACATCAACCACATGATCAAAAAATAAAACAAACCAACGAACCAAAACGTGACATGTTATCTCGTCTCCCTCAATAAACCTTCGCCGGCGCCGGAACAGTTCCGGTCATCCCTCCCATGAGGTCCGGCCACCGCGAGCGGGAGAGCAACACAAGCTCTCTCTTTTTTTCACCGTTTTACACGTTTTTTAGATGAAAACTCATCTCTTCGCAAGGATCTCAAATCCACCATTAGTTTCCATTAATTCTCCATGATAAGCTCAGAAAGTAAACAAGCAAGATGCACAAAATTTCGAAGTTCTTAAAACTCCACCAAATTAATCCAAACATCATCTACATGTTATGTAGATCATAGATCCACAAAAATCTAAGCAAAACACCTCAAGAAATGATCAAACTGAATCAAACAAGTTTGGAGCTCCACACATCAAACATCATAAACACGAACAATTATTATCCAGAAACGATCTACATCACTCAAGGATCACAATACAACAAAAATGGCAGAGAATCATGGCATATTGAGAGTGTAAGGTTGAATTCTAGTTACCTATTGGAGAACTTCCACTGAGCCTTCAAATGGAGCTTAAGCTTGCAGAAAACGATCCAAACACGTTCGATGATCCTCAATGAAGATTTTGCAACCTTCAATTTGCCTTGAAACTTGCTAAATCTCAGAATTCGAATTTTGAAATTCCACCACCTTTTCAAAGTTGTTCTTGATCAATTTGGCTCCAATTTCGAATTCTGATCATTTGTGAAGGTTGGAAATGTTATATGTGATGGATCTTGATCCTAATTGAGCCCAAACTCAGTCCACAAAGCCCAAATGAATTTTCACATTTTCTCCACTTTTCGCCCATGGAAGGTACACAAATTTGGCTCCAAGAACCCTCCAAAACGATTCAAATCAACTACTGGGAGTGTTTGGAGTATGAATGGCTGAAATTTGGTCCTTGTTTCCATCTCAATGGTTGATTTTAAATGTGTTTCTTCAACATGAAGAAAGCTTGGAAATGGCTCACTTAAACACTTCAAACCAAAATTGTAAAAATGCCAATGTTCTTGAAATGTTATTTGCACTCAAAAAATGCACCTACCTGCATCAAAATGATTAAAAATGAATTAATTCACATTTTCAGCTTTTTAACCTTTTTCCATGAAAATTCAAATATCCAAACCTCAAACCAAGCCAATTCCTTAACTTCCCAATGCTTGGCTAAGCAAATAACAACATTTGGAGCAAGTTTGATGTTGGAAAAATCTTCATTTGAAGTGTGCAAGTTGGTGAAATGGACCTATAATTTTATGACCTATAATCTTACTTTCCCAAAATACCCCTAACTTGTAAACCTCATAACTAGAGTTCTACAAATCAGATGAAAGACTTCTAGTACAATTCGGAAAGCTAAGATCAAGACCTACAATTTTCATGTTGGCCAAAAGTTGAGGAGAAAATACTTCTAGGTCAAAAATGGCTTGGGAGTTGGTTGACTTTTGTTGACCAAAATCACATCCCTCAGATGACGTGTAACTTGTCTGGGCCATAACTTGAGTTCTATAAATCAAAATAAGGACTTCTAGTACTCAAATTAAAGCTAAGAACATGCTCTACAAGTTCCATGTTGATCAAAAGTTGAGATGAAACTTGTATCTTGAGATAGGTGGTCTTGAAGTCAGGCACTAAATAGGGGATTTTACCCAGAGAACCCTAATTTAGTAACTTCTCACACACTTAACCCTTGATGAATTGAACTTGAAATGATGTCTCATATGTCTTAACACAACATCCCATGACCGTAGAGACTTTGAATTGAGTTTTAATCTCCTTCAATTGCACAGTTGACTGAGAACTAGCCAGATTAAAACCCTAAGTGCATCAATTTCAACTACAACTCTTCACACTTGGCACAAACACTTGGATGAGCTCCACGATGACCCTCAAGGCACCCAATGAGCTCTCTCAACACTTCATCCATAACTATGAATTCACAAACCTCTGACTATCCTGAACTGGCCTCCCAGTTAGGAGATGACCCACATACATCCATCCTTTCTTTTATAAGACCATTGTCCATTCCTAATGACTTGATTACCATCCAAACTTGAGTAGAACCCCTTGCTTAGGCTCAACCCTCTGAGTAGACTCCTCTTGAGGTGCACAAACTCTTGATCCCCTGTTCAATGCAACATGCTATGCAATGCAAATGCTAGAAAGAAATGAAATGAAACATAAACCAAGTTAAGAAAAGGTTGGGCAAATTTTGGGGTGCAACACATACCTGTGAGTGGGTGAGTTATGCAGGAAACTTTTACCTCCAACCTACCCGGTCTACTCGTTTGTACGAACCTGTGATTTTGATACAGAGGGTCCTTATGATGGTGCTATGTTCTTGCCAAAATGGAGCGCTGGTTCTCCTCAATCAACAACACAACAACCTTGATCCCCTGTTGCATTTGCATTTTTCATCTGCATATTAATATTGACATGTATTTATGTTGCAGGTGCATATTTTCCCTTCGATTCTTTTGATCTGTTTCTTTTGCTGACATGAGCCTATCCTAAAGAAGACAATGGTTTATAAGTTCCGTACTCCGGACATTGGATCTTTGCTGAGTTTGAAATTTATGGCTGACAGGAAGGTGATGGAAGATTTCAAGCAATCATATGGGAAGCTTCTGAGTTTTGTATGGAAGCCCTCAGTATATGAGTTGGGTGGTCTCCATACTCTGCTACAGTTTTATGATTCACAGTTACTACAATGTTTTACTCTTCCAGGTTATGTGTTACTGCCTACTCTAGAGGAGTTCTCTGTGCTACTTGGAGTGCCCATCTTGGACCAGATGCCATTCTATCACACTGATGCTGAGCCTGATATGGCTAAGCTTGTTAGTTCCCTTCATTTGGATGCTTTTGAGCTACAAGGGAAGTTGGTCAAAAGAAATGGAATGCCTGGATTTCCACTAGCTTTTCTGGTGGCTAGAGCTCGACACTTTGCGAATGAGGGTCGTTGGGTTGTGTTTAATGCCATCCTGGCACTTTGCATTTATGGTATTATGTTGTTTCCTAATATCCCAGATTTTGTGGATGTGGATGCCTTTCACATTTTTGCTTCAGGGAATCCTGTACCTATGATTCTAGGTGACGTCTATCATTCTGTGCATTACAAGAATGAGAATCGGATAGGGAAGAACGTATCTTGTTGCCTACCTTTGCTGTATAGGTGGTTTGTGAGTCACCTTCCCAAATCCGGTCCTTTTGTTGATACTGCTGGTACCTCAGAGTGGTTAGAGATATTGATGGGCCTGAATTCTAAGAATATCTTTTGGTTCGATAGAGATCAACTAGGTATGGAGATTATCTATAGTTGTGGTGGTTTTCCTAACGCCTCGTTGGTCGGAAGGAAAGGATGCATTTACTATAACCCATCCCTTGCAGTAAGCCAGTTTGGGTATGCCTTGAGAGAAACTCAGAGAGAAGAGGAAATACAGGAATCTCTGTATCTCACTGGCTTGCTGGAGAATGATACCTAGACTAGAGTTGAGAAGGCTTGGAACAAAATTCATCGCAAAAGGAAAGCTTCTTTGGGAAAGAGTAATAGTAGAGCTTACAATCCTTATGTGACTTGGATTAAGGAGAGAGCTGAGAGAGTGTTGATGCCTTTTCCACCTTGTGAGCCTTTGTATCTCTGATGATTGAGGAGCCTACTACTGTTGATATTCGGAGGTATAACCAGTTGTGGTCCGAGAGAATGGAATTGCGCAAGGCAAGTGAAGAGTTGAAGAAAGAGATTATTCAGCTCCGAAGTGAAAAGGTTGAAGCTACTCATTCCTGCAAGAGGCAAAATGAGTTGGTTAACAAGCTAGGTACAGATCTTACCAAAGAGATTCGCGCTCATGAGCGTCTGTGTTTAGATTTGAAGGTTGTCAGTGATGTCCTTACTTCTAAGAAGAAAGAGTTGGGTAGAGCTTACTTAGAGATTTCCATATTTAATGATCAGTGGAATGCTACCCTCACTAATAACAGAGAGCGGGAAGATGTACTCAGACAACAGATTGTCAAGCTAAAGGATCAACTCCAGGTGAAGGATGAGAAGATTGCAGCTGAGGCCTCACGTCGACGTGACAGTGATTGTAGACTGAACGAAGCGCTTGCAATGTTGGATGATTACAAGTCTAGAGCTTATGTGAAGAGGTGTAAGCTTGAGGAGGTTTTTGGTGAAGGTTCCTAGGAGGACTATGCTCAGGATTTGCAGACCACTATTAGCCGGAGAGAGTTGCTCATCCGAGGGTTGCTTATCAGGCCTGACCATCTAGAGACGATAGAGCTGTTAGAGGATTTCCAATCTAGTTGTCGTACTTTATTGTATTTTCCATTCAGTCTGTTGTTATGATGTACATATTGACCATCACCAGACCTGTTGGCTGAGGTCATTTTGATTCCATTGTGTTGACATAGCATTGTGCTCTGTATCTGACTCTTGGCTCTCATTTTATTTATGAGGAGTTTGCTTGTTACTTATCTGTTAGCTCTCCATTGTGGTGTTGTGCTCTTGGAACTAGAATCGAGGGGGAAATATCCCTGATGCATATATACATGTCTGCATACTGCATCATTCTGCATTTTTGCATCGCAGTTGCACCGGGACTGTTAACCTTATTTTCATGGTTTGTTAGTTTGTTTCAGGATTGACAACCAGACTACTCATCGGTACACCACCCGGGGAAATCAGTGTAAGATCATGGAGCAGATGCAAGATGAGATGCAAGAACTTCGGGACAAGATGGCCTAATTTATGGACTTGATGCAGGGTGTGGCAAATGGTCAAGAGCAACTGAGGACTCTGGTGCAGCCACTAATTGCAAGAGTTGATGGTAATGGTGTGCTTCACGGGGGAGCTACTGCTAATCCTCCTCGTAATGATAGTGGTACACCACATGCTCGCGTTATTCCACCAGTTGTGGTCCCTCCGGACGGAGGTAATGTAGGTGGAATCCATATGCCTGAAATGGCGTATGATCCGCATGGCAACAATGTTCCTTATTGGGATGAAGATCAACAGGAAGATGAGTTCTCTATGCGAGATATTGATGCAGGATTACCGTCTGAGCCAGATAAGAGGTTTAAGCTGATCGAAGAGAAGATGCGAAGCTTTGAGAATCAGAACTCTATGGGATTGGACATGGCTAATCTGGGATTGATCCCTGACTTGAAAGTACCTTTGAAATTCAAAGTTCCTAACTTTGACAAATATAAAGACACTACTTGTCCTAGGGTTCATCTGCGTTCCTACTATCGTAAGATGTCCGCCTACTCAGATGATGAAAAATTGCTGATGCATTTTTTCCAGGATAGCCTCTCTGGTCCTTCTCTTGAATGGTACATGAGCTTAGAACCAATCAATATACGATGCTGGAGGGATTTGGCTGAGGCCTTCGTTAAGCACTACCAATATAATAGCGGCCTTGCGTCAAACAGTGTCCAATTGCAGGATCTGTCTCAGAAGAATGGTGAATGCTTCAAAGAGTACACCCAGAGGTGGCGTGAGCTGGCAGCTAGGGTGCAGCCTCCCATGGTGGAAAGGGAGTTAATTGATATGTTTGTTGCCATGCTACCGGGCTTATACTATGGGAAGCTGATTGGTAACATGTCTGGAAGCTTTTCTGACCTGATTATTACTAGGGAGAGGGTCGAGAACGGGATTAAGCTAGGAAAGATTCAAGCTGGTGAAGGATCCTCAGAAGGAGGAGGAAATAGAAAGGTTTTTGGTAACAAAAAGCGAGAAGGAAAAGCTAATGCAGTAGCTAGTTCCCGGGGTAGGAACAGGAATCAACGTCAACAATATCGTCAGCAGCCTCAAGTTGCAAGTATCACGATACCTGCGGTACCACAACAATAACCACAACAGAATCAGCAGAATTACGCTCCTCGTCGTTTTCAGGATCGGGGCAGGGTGGTAAATAGACAATTTGACATGCCTTCGATGCCATATTCTTAATGTCTCTAACACTTGTTACAGTTACAGTTGATACAGAAGAGAACTTTGTCTCCATTCACAGGTGCACCACCTCCTGGTTACGACGCTAATGCTCGATGTGAGTTTCATTCTAGTGCTCCGGGTCACAATATTGACAATTGTAAGGCGTTTAAGCACAAAGTTCAGGATTTCATAGATAGTAAGGGTATAAACTTTTCTCACGAAGCGCCCAATGTCGTGCAGAACCTCATGCCAAACCATGGGGCAGTCGGGGTCAGTGCTATCCTTGAAGATGAGAGCTTGAATTTGGTTTCGGTTGTTGATGAGTTGAAGACGCCGCTGAGCTTTGTGAAGAACAAGTTGTTGAAGGTAGGAGTATTCCCAGGTTGTGATGAGGCTTGTGCTGAATATTTGAGCCATCCTGAGGGATGTGAGAAGCTGAAAAACCATATTCAAAAGCTGATGAATGATGGTGTCTTGCAATTTGACAGAGTTGCTGAGAAAAAGACTGAGGGATTAGTGGCTGAAGAGAGGGATGAGATTGCTACAATCTCGATTCCGTACAAGACTATTACTATTTCTGCGCCTCCCAGGCCGCCAACCATCATCATCACCAAAGTTGATCCTATACCATATGAAAGTACCAAGGTGATTCCGTGGAACTACAGAGCCGAAGTATACTGTAACAGACAGAAGCAGGAGTTGAAAAGTGTACCGATGGATTCTCTGGACAACTTAGTTGGAGCTGGTGGAATTACTCGGAGTGGAAGAGTATTTTCGTTGCCTATAGTAGCTGCTGAAAGAGCTAACAAAGGAAAGAGTAAAGTAGTGGTTGAAGAAACTTCTCAAGCTGGTGAGAAGGATTCCTTGGAAAAGGAGGCAGACGAGTTCATGCGCTTGATAAGAAAGAGTGATTACAAGATTATTGATCATTTACAGCAGACTCCGTCCAAGATATCCATTTTGTCCTTGTTATTGTGTTCGAAAGCGCACAAGAGCGCTTTATTGAGAATCCTGTATACAACTTATGTGCCACATGAGATTTTTGTGAACCAACTCGAGGGAGTTGTGGCACATGTAAATGCAGGTAATGGGCTGGGATTCACGGATTTGGATTTGACGCCGAAGGGGAGGAACCATAACTGTGCGCTGCACATATTTATTGAATGCTGGGGAGCCGTTCTGTCACACGTTCTTGTTGATACAGGGTCATCCATAATGTACTTCCGAACAAAGCATTGATGAAGTTAGATACCCGTGGTATATTGTGGACGCCAAGTGATTTGGTAGTACTAGATTTTGATGGGACTCGAAGGTCCATGTTCGGAGAGTTGACTTTGCCAATTCATGTTGGTCCCGAGGTGTTCGATGCGGTGTTTTACATCATGGATATTCAACCAGCTTATAGCTGTCTGCTGGGACGTCCCTGGATACATTCGGTAGGCGCCGTAACATCAACGTTACACTAAAAGTTGAAGTACATGGTGGATGGAAGTGTTGTCACTGTTTGCGGAGAGGAAGATATAATGATTATTCATTTGTCTTCATTCAATTATGTCGAGGTCGACGGAGAAATCCATGAGACTTTGTGTCAGGCCTTTGAAACTGTGCAAATCAAGGATAAAGCACCGACTGTGAGCAAAGCGCCTGAAGTAGCCATGTCATCCTTTAAGGAAGCCAAGGCAGTGGTTAAGGTTGGGGCATCACAAGGTTGGGGCCAGGTGCTGAATATCCCCAACAAGCAAGACAAATTTGGTTTGGGATACAACCCATCTTCTTCCTCCCAGAGCGCGCCACGCTATAAGGGGCCTGTCAAGTTTACCAGTGGGGGTGTAATTTTCAACTAGATTAATGCCATATCATATGAAGACGGTGATAGCGACTGCGACATGGACGCATGGATTCGGCCATGCACTCTAAGACAAAGCCTAAACAACTGGTCTGTCGAAGAAATCATCCAAGTGACGACAGAAGAGTAATGATTTGTTTTTCTGATTATTATATAGCCCTAAGTTCTACCTCGAGCATTGTGCATTTGTCTTCAGGGCCTAATTATTTATGTTTAAACAATCTTTTTATCAATCAATCAAAGGGTGTTTTTCTTGCATTCAAATTTTGTGATCCTTATTTTTCCTATTTTACTTTTAACAATAAAATGGCGATGTGGTTTGTGCTTATTTGCATATCATTTTAAGCATTAAATCATCATCATTGCAGGTTTCACATTGCAGATGACACCGCTCCAGAGCCGTCTATGACTCACTTTGACTTTGATAATCCGATATTTCAAGCCGAAGAAGAGATTGATGAAGATGAAGACTTGCCAGAAGAGCTAGCCAGGCTTTTGAAACAGGAAGAGAAAATCATTCTGCCCCATTAGGAGGAAATTGAGGTCGTCAACTTGGGTATCAGGGAAGTCAGAAGAGATGTCAGGATAGGGGCTGCGTTGCAGAGCGATATCAAGAAAAGATTGGTCGAAATGCTCCAAGAGTATAGTGATATCTTTGCTTGGTCATACGAAGATATGCCCGGTCTTGACACGGATATCGTGGTTTATCGCTTGTCGTTGCATGGAGAGTGTCCGCCAGTTAAGCAGAAGCTCAGAAGGACCAGACCAGATATGGCTGTGAAAATCAAAGAAGAAGTCTAGAAGCAGTTGGACGCAGGATTTCTTGCGGTAACAACTTACCCTCCGTGGGTCGCTAACATCGTACTTGTACCAAAAAAAGACGGTAAGGTACGGATCTGCGTTGATTATAGAGATTTGAATAAAGCGAGCCCGAAAGATGATTTCTCGCTCCCCCACATTGAAGTATTAGTTGATAATACTACGCAGTATTCAGTGTTTTCCTTCATAGACGGTTTTTCCGGATATAATCAGATTAAGATGGCACTAGAGGATATGGAGAAAACAACGTTCATTACACCGTGGGGGACTTTCTGTTATAATGTAATTCCTTTTATGTTGAAAAATGTAGGGGCAACCTATCAGCAGGCAATGGTCACTTTGTTTCATGATATGATTCATCATGAGATTAAGGTCTATGTTGATGACATGATAGTAAAATCGCAAATGGAGGAAGAACATCTGGTAAACCTTCTGAAGTTGCTTGAGAGGCTAAGGAAATTCAAATTGAGGTTGAATCCTAATAAGTACACTTTTGGTGTCAGGTTCGGAAAGTTGCTGGGGTTTATTGTCAGTGAAAAAGGAATCGAGGTCGATCATGCAAAGATAAAAGCTATTCAAGATATGCCAGCACCGAAAACGGAGAAAGAGGTTTGTGGTTTTTTGGGTAGATTGAACTACATTGCTAGATTTATATCTCATCTCACAACCACGGGTGAACCCATGTTCAAATTGCTAAAGAAAGATCAGACGGTTGTCTGGAACAAAAATTGCCAAAGGGCATTCGATAAAATTAAAGAATATTCGTAGGAGCCTCCGATACTGATACCTCCAGTAGCTGGAAGACCATTGATCATGTATCTAACAGTTCTTGAGAACAACATGGGTTGTGTTCTCGGTCAGCATGAAGAGACTGGAAGAAAAGAGCATGCAGTATACTATTTGAGTAAAAAGTTCACAGATTGTGAATCCAGGTATTCAATGTTGGAGAAAATATGTTGCGCACTCGCTTGGGCTGCCAAACCCCTGAGACAATATATGCTAAATCATACAACCATGATGATTTCGAAGATGGATCCGATTAAATACGTCTTTGAGAAACAATCACTTTCGGGGAGAATTGCCAAGTGACAGATGGTTTTGACAGAGTATGATATTCAATACGTTTCCCAAAAGGCTATCAAAGGGAGTATTCTGTCAGAGTATCTTGTTGAATAGCCGATTGACGACTATCAACCTATGAAGTTTGAATTTCCCGATGAAGACATCATGTTCTTAAAAATGAAGGATTGCGATGATCCATTGCCCAATGAAGGTCCGGAGAAGGGTTCTCAATGGAAAATGATATTTGACGGCACTGTTAACTCATACGGTAGTGGAACTGGGGCAATTATCACCACACCTCATGGTTCTCACATCCCATTCACTGTCAGGTTAACGTTTCTTTGCACCAATAATGAAGCCGAATACGAAGCGTGCATTATGGGGTTGGAAGAAGCTATTGATCTGAGGATCAAGAATCTAGATGTATATGGCGATTCAATGTTGGTTGTCAATCAGATCAAGGGAGAATGGGAGACCCGGCAGCCTAATCTGATACCTTACATGAACTACGCAAGGAGGCTGTTACCTTTCTTTGACCGGGTAGAATTCCACCATGTGCCTAGAGCAGAGAATCAGATGGCAGATGCCTTAGCCACTTTATCCTTAATATATAAGGTGAATTTTTGGAATGATGCTCCAAGAATAGTTGTAATACCCCAAATTTTGCCCTAAGATTTGTCGTCGCATTTCATTGCATTTAATCAATTACTAACAAATTTGTGTAGTCGTTTGACTTTTTGCAGGTAAATATCATATGGCATGTATTTTTTTCTAAAAAGTAAAAATGGCACAATTGGCAAGAGGACATGTGTAAGGAGTTGTGAGTGTGAGAGGTTGAGAGTTCGAATCTCACCTTTGTCACTTTTTGTTTTTTTTATTATTTTTACTCTAAATTTTTCTATCTTTCATTAAAAAATAACAAAAATAGTTTTTTATTATTATTTAATTATTATTTTCGTATTTTAATTAAATCATTTTTTAAAATATTATTTTTTTCACCTTTTTCTAAATTATTCATAAAAATATCAAAAAATCATAAAATAAAAAATATTGGAAAAAATTTTGTTCTTTTTATAATATTTTTGATTTTAGGAATCAATAGGATTATTAGTTTTTATTGTAAGTTTATTTTAATTATTTTAAATTATTTAAATCATATTTTTTCTTAACTAATTATTTAGTTTGGGCTTTAAAATGGGCTTTAGGGACATTATTGACAATTTGGTGTTAACCCTAATTTGTTCCCTATATATACATGTGTTGCGTTGTTGAAAAAGGGTCAGAAGGTTTTCTTCAGAAAAGAGGAGAGAGAAAGGGAGAAACAAAGGAGATCCCCAGAGAAGAAAGGCGGTCGTTCCCACAACTCGTCAGAAGGATTGGAGCTCTCCAGTGTTCCCTTATTCAAACCTTTTTCACATTTACCGAAGCAAACCTCCGCTTCGTAGGTTAAATTACTAAACCTTTTGCCTTTTCATGTTTATGTGCATATTTTGCCATGTTAATGTGTTTAGGTCCGTTAAATTACTAAACCTTTTGCTTTTTCATGTTTATGTGCATATTTTGCCATGTTAATCTCCATGTGTATTTAGGTCCGTAGATTTTAATATCAAAACCTTTTTTTAACAAAACCTTTTTTTAAAATCAAAACCCTTTTTTTTATTTATTATTAAAACCTTTTTTTTAGTAAGACTTTTTTTAAAAACTGAAAAGCCTTTCTGTTCCGAAGAAAAAAAAAACCTTTTTGTTCCCAAAAACCTTTTCCCAAAAAACTGAAAAGTCTTTTCCCAAAAAACTGAAAAGCTTTTTTTTTTTGGGATGAAAAACCTTTTTTGTTCTAAAAAAAAACTGAAAAGACTTTTCCCCCAAAAACTTTTTTTTAATTTAAACTTAATTTTTTTTATAATTTTAACTTAAATATTTTTTATTAAAAAAATTAAAACCTTTTTTTTATAATTAAAATATTAAAAAATTAAAACCTTTTCGTAAGGAACTCCTGATGTTTGATGTTTGTCGTGTCATTTTATGTACCCTTTTATTACTTTTCTTTCTTTTGGCATTTCATGTGCCTGTTCGAGGTTGAGATGTGCTTGTGGTGGCCACAGCCCCACACTATTTTTCTCCCTCACTTCATTCTAAGTGTCATTACATATTTTCACATTCTTCATGTTTTCAGAAATGTTTCTTTGTTTCTTTATACCCTCTGCCTTTATTACTTTTCTTATTTCTGTACCTTAATTATTCCTCCATATAATGATTTGTCATATTTTCACTTTTTTTTTTTTACAGTTTTATCCTTCCGAAGGATTAGGTCTAGCCGTTTGGCCGCCACGCCAATAGTCCTCAAAACTTCAAACCCTTACAAACCCTAACTTTTCACAAATGTCTCACCGTGGACAAATTTACAAAACTACCCCTAGCTTTAGGTCAAAGAGTCGCCGCACTCATTTTAGGGTTTCCCGCCGCGGAATCCCTAACCTAACCCTAATGCACTTAACAATTTATAACATAGAGATCGGAGTTTAAGACTCCATGTAAGCGTGTCCTTAAGATGCGTTTATTCCCCTTGAGACCTTGACCACAGTCAAGAAGTCTCTAACCTCCCTTTTGAGGGGAACTACAGTTACTCTGATTCCATTCCCGTAAGGATATGTAGGCACAAGATGCGATGTCTTGCCGAGTAAACTTAGAATTAACCCCTAGGTCTTTTTTAATTTTCAATCCTTTGTATATACCCTAAAGCAAAATAATTAATGAAATAAATAAAAAAAAATAAACAAAAGGTTCCCGTAGAGTACTACGGAAGTTTAGGGTGCTAATACCTTCCCTAAATTTAACCAACCCCCGAACCTTAGATCTCTCCCTTTTAGGTTTTTCCTTTCTTTAACCTTTCCTTCGGATAAATCAAAGACCGGTTGTAAATGAATTAAGATTCAAGTTAATCAATAGCTTGACATCCAAATTTCATCGCAACAATAGTCATCTCTCTCCTTGATAAGCCGACATTCGTATTCGTCATTGAGGAAGCTCTTGATGGCAAGTCATGGTATTATGACATCCAAAATTTCCTCAAGAACCAAGAATATCCTCCAGGGGCGTCGACCCGGGATAAGAAGACCTTTAGGAGGTTAGCTGGAAACTTTTATCTGAACCTGGATGGTGTACTCTATAGGAGGAACTATGACTTGGTGCTTTTAAGATGCGTGGACGAAAAAGAAGCGAGTCTGCTTATGGAAGAGGTCCACGAAGGTGCTTTTGGTACTCATGCCGGTGGCATGCCATGTCTCGGAAGCTGTACGAGCAGGGTATTATTGGCTTACTATGGAGTCAGATTGCTTCAAGTATGCAAAGAAGTGCCATAAATGTGAAATTTATACTGACAAAATTCATGTGTCGCCGAGTCCATTGAACGTCATGGCGTCTCCTTGGCCCTTTTCCATGTGGGGTATTGACATGATAGGCAAGATTGAGTCCACTGCATCTAATGGACATTGTTTCATCCTGGTAGCCATCGATTACTTAACCAAGTGGGTGGAAGCAGCTTCCTATGCTAATGTCACCAAGCAAGTGGTATCCCGGTTTATCAAGAAGGACATCATCTGTCGTTACAGACTGCCTGAGAGAATCATTACTGATAATGGTTCGAATGAAAATAACAAGATGATGAGGGAATTGTGCCAGAATTTCAAAATCGAGCATCACAACTCATCTCCCTATCGTCCGAAGATGAACGACGCTGTCGAAGCGGCCAAAAAGAATATCAAGAAGATAATGCAGAAGATGGTTGTAACCTATAAAGATTGCCACGAGATGTTGCCCTTCGCTTTGCACGGATATCGTATTTCGGTACGTACCTCAATTAGGGCAACTCCTTTCTCGCTGGTGTATGGTATGGAAGTTGTCTTGCCATTAGAAGTCTAGATTCCTTCTTTGAGAGTCCTTGTCAACATCAAGCTTCATGAGGCAGAATGGATAAGAAAGCTTTTGACAAGAAGGTGCGCCCTCGAAGCTTTCAGACGGGTGAATTAGTGTTGAAGAGGATTCTCCCTCCATAAACAGATCACAGGGGCAAATGGACTCCCAACTATGAAGGTCTGTATGTCGTGCGAAAGGTTTTCTCTGGAGTAGCCTTGCTGTTATCAACCATGGATGGTGAAGATTTCACATCCCCTGTGAACACAGACGCAGTTAAAAAAATACTTTGCTTAAAGAGACCCGTTGGAAAGAAAAAATAATATCCAGGAAAAAATGGGGCATCCCGGCGAACCATAAAAAGAATGGGTTCGGGCAAAAATTAGGGATATAAAAGAAAAAATGTAAACCTGCAAAGTTGAAAACCTGAAAAGGTAACTTTGGAAAAAAAAGGGTATCCTGGTGAATTGAAAACCCGAAAGGGCGATTCAGGCAAAAGTTAGGGATTTGAAAAGCAAACGACTGCGGTCTGCGTATTGATCTTTAGAGTAGTGGATCGAGGGAGGACTTGAGGGCCGTTTATCCAAGTCAATCTCTTCAGATGACGAAGCATCGGGGAATCATCGAAGTCAGGCGAGTCATAGAGGGATAAACTCATGGTGTTTTGCCGACATTCTGTATATTTCTGTAATTTTTTTTCGCAGCTTCCTCTTTTCAGGGGTTGCATCTGTTGTAAAATCTGCCTATTTACAGGCCATTTGTCAATAAAACATATATTATTTAGTAATCTGCTTGTCTTGCTTTAATCTTTACTGTTTTGTTTGCAAAAAATGCTCGATGTGTTGATAAAACTGCGCATACATAAACTTGTAGGCTTTGGCCGATAATCATTAAAACTTTGATTTATTTGAATAATGTCACAGATGATGACCGAGATAGTTCCCTTTGTGCAGGATATCTTGTCGTTTGTTCTTTTACAGGGTCGTTACCCTTGGGGCAGACTCTTAGAGGTGTATCCCCTGTAGGATCACCGTTCCCCCAACAAGTGGATGTGATGCATCTCTCCCCAGCAAGAGTCTGTTGTTATAGCATAGATTTGTGCAAGTTGAGAGTATACACTTCTCCCTAGCAGATTGTTGTATACACGCATTCCTCGGCAGTTCGAGACTGAATTCTCCAGCAGGGTAGCATCATCCCCAGAGTGTCGAGATTGATATCCTTGTGCAAGTCATGTATGTGTCCGTATCCTCAGAAGATTGTAGGTACGCACTTACTCTTCAGCGAGTCGAGATAAAATTTCTCTCTAGGCAGGTTTGGAACTGTTTTCCAACAGCGGAGCAAGTTCAAGATTTTGTTTCCCCACAGAGTCTGAGAAGGGGTGATTCGTTCCCCAAGCAGAGGTCAAAGAGGTTCCCTCTTATTGGCCAATCCCTATCAGAGTCAGCGGAGAATTGTTTCTTTTCCCCGCAGAGTGAAGATACTCCCCGAAAATTGTTATTCTTCCTCAGCAGAGAGAGTTTAGGATTGTTTCCCAGTCAATCGTATTCGGTTATCCCCACTGAGTGATCCCTAGAAGTTGGATGTAATCAACACCAGAAGCTGATTCCCCAGCTACATAGTCCCTGGTAGGTCGGATTTTTGAGCAGGTTTGTTCTCGGCAGTGTGTTATGTACCCTAGAAGGACTTCGGTGTTCTAGGAGGCCATTCAGGGTTGATTTCTATGGTAATGTGAAGTCAATCTCAGTGGTCGATTATTATCCCCTACAAAGTCGTTGATTTCTCCAACAGGTTAGACTTATCTCCAACGTTTGGTTGTCTTTCCTCGATCGAGTCGTTTATTTCCCCAAGAGAGTTGCATCTTAAAAGGCTGTTCCAGGCATTTTCTATCAACAGGATTTGATTTGATCTTCGACAGAGTTGTGGTTTAGCATGTTGTGCTATTTCCTCAGTAGAGTGGATTTGTTCTCCCCAGCCGAGTCGGGCGAACCCCAGAAGAGTTATATTCTGATAGGTCATTCAGGGCGTTTTCCCTAGTAGAGTTAGCGTTGATCCCTAGAAGGGTGGACTTTTGTTCTCGTCAGAGCAATATTATCCGGGAAGTTCTTCTTTCAGAGGGCCATTTAGGGCTTGTTTTCCCCAGTAAGTCCAATCGTAATTGGCACGTTCCGTCCATCCCCAGCAGGGCGACCTTTGTCCCTTCAGCATTTATTTTGCTGATTCGGTTCCGATACATTTTGCATTTGTGCATAGCATTCTCAGAAACGCGTAGCATTTCCATTTCGTATGGAGCATTATGCCATATTTAAACATATCGCATGTGAAACATAAGCCAGGTGGTTACCTCTTGTTTCGCAGGTGTATTTCCAATAGATGGATGATTTCCTTTGCCCGTATGGTATCAAGACCATGACAGATTATGATGTGATTTCTTTACCCGTGTGGTATCCAAACCATGGTAGATTATGATGTGATTTCTCTTGCCCGGATGGTATTCAGACAATGGCAATTTGTGATATTAATTCTTTAACCCGTACAGGTATCCATACCTCAGCAAAAGATTCTTGATGGGTGTGTCTTATCTTATCAAGTGTTTCCCAACATAGTTGCTTGGTTATGTTTCTCTTTCCCCAGAGGAGTTCTCTTGTGAATTATTGGCAGAAGTTTATCAACGGCGTGTTGATCCGGTCTTCGGGTTCGATGCTCGCTTTTATTTAGCGAATGCCTGCTTGGATTAGTAGATGACCTCAACTTCGTGTTAAGTCGGCCTTCGAGTTTGATGCCTGTTCTTATTTAACAGATGCTTGGCAGCGATGTCAGATGTTCTCTACTCAGCTTCGTGTTGAGCCGGCCTTCGGGTTCGATGCCTATTGTTTTAATAGATGCCTGATGGTGATATTAGATGATATTTCCGACTTAGTGTCGCTGCATATGCATTAGCAGAAGTTTCTTCCAACTACGTGTCGATGCTTTCTGGTTGGTAATCAGTTAGTTTGTTACCGTTGCAACTATCAGATTCCGCTATTTCCGGAGATTTTTGTCCCCAGGAGGGTTTGCAGTTCTATTTTTGCGGTTCGCAAATTTCCGGGTGCTTTGGTATTCAACCGTCTTTTACCTTGATTGTTTGAAAGCTGTTCGCTTTTCACCCAGTCAGGTCCAAGTCGCTTGAATAGGGGCAGCTGTTGTACCTCAAAATTTTCCCAACCTTTTTCCTTACTTGGTTTATGTTTCATTTCATTCTTTAGCATTTGCATTTACATAACATTGTGCTTAACAGGGGATCAAGGAAGGTGTGTCATTCAAGAGGAGGGTATCAAGGGTTTCACTCTCAATCAAGAGTGGTTACTCAGCTTATCTAATGCTTATACTCATCAGGAGAGGTCAAAGTTATATGAGGGAGAAGATTGACAAGTGTTGCTTATCTCCTATCTTGGAGGTCAACTAAAGATCATCAAGGGTTCTCAAGGCCATGGTTAGGGATAGGAGATGTTGGAGAAGCTCATTGAGTGCCTTTGAGGTCATTGGGGAGCTTATCTAAGGGTTCATTTCACATGCAAGATGTTGCAGTCAAAGTTGATGCATCTAAGGTTTCATCTACTTGGTTCAAGGTCAACTGAGAACTTAAAGGAGTTTGAGACATGGTTCTAAGTCATTAGAGTCATGGGAAGTAATGTTAACATATTTAGGATGTTATTTCATGTTCAAATAAAGAAGAATCAAGAGTGTGAGAAGTTACTAAATTAGGGTTTCAGAGGGTTGTCAGTGTAAAATCCTTTGTTTAGTGCCTAACTTCAATACCACATATCTCAAGATACAAGTTGAATCTCATTTTGATCCAAACATGAGACTTATAGGGCATGTTCTTAGATTTCTTTTGAGTACTAGAACTCATCCATTAGTTTTGTGGAACTCAAGTTATAATGCCATCAAGTTATGGGTCTCATATGAACATATTTTTCAATCAACAAAAGTTAACTCACTTCCAAGGCACTTTTGACCTAGAATCATGTTTCTTTTCAACTTTTGATGAACATGAAAGTTATTCCTCATGATCCTAGCTTTCCAAAATGTCCTAGAATTCCTTCATATCATTTATAGAACTCAAGTTATGAAGCTTGCAAGGCAAGGATATTTTGGGAAACTTTGATTATAGGTCATTTTGGTTATGGGTCATTTACACGCCTTTAAGCACTTCAAATGAAACTTTCACCAACATGAAAGTTACTCCAAATGACCTCAATTTAAACATGAAACTAAAGATTGACATGAATTATGAGTGGTTAGAGACATTGGTGAAGAAATTTCAAGTAAAAATGAGCTTTAAATCATGAATTCAATTGATCAAGTTTTAGGACTTTTTCATACCATGTTTGCATTCAAAATTGTTCACAATGTCTAAACAAGTGAAATGCACAAAATAGTTTTGGTCATGAGTAGCAAAAACACATGGAATTGAAGCTTGCTTCATGAAAAAGTTTCACATCAAAACTCCATAATTGGACTACAATCAAGCCCAATTTCAATCCACATGAAAAATCTAAGTTGTCAGCTGCAAATTCAAATAAATGTTTGGTGCTTAACATGGATGTAGCCTATTTCCTAATTTCAATGTTGTTTTTAGTGATAGGATTTTATTGAGAACTTATTGGTTTTCGGGCTATGCTGCTACACACCGTCCCTGTTCTTTTTCTTTTTTTTTTTGATGTTGGTTTGTGTTGTATGAATGGGCCTCACAGCCCATTTTGCTTTTATAAGTTTTTTTTCTTTCATGCCCCCTTATAATCATGCTGCCTTTTGTTTTCTTTTTTATTCGAATGATTTTATTGATTTTTGATTTCAATGTAGATCTTCATTTTGAATTAACTTGAGTAAATAATTTCAGTTTTGACTAATTGGATTTAGATTTTGTTTTCTTTTTAATTTAGTCGGACTTTGATCACAATTTGTTATAATCAAATTTTATCGAGGAGAACTTAATTTTGATTTTGGTCTTGGTTGATTTATATTAGACTTTGATTTTGATTTAAGTTTTGACTAAATTTTAGGTTATTTCTTTAGTTAATTGTTAATTGAATTTCTAATCAAATTTTGAGTAGTTACCTTGTTAGATTTTAATTGACTTTTCTTGTTAATATTAATTCTTTGATAATAATTGTAGTTAGTCTTGATTGGTGTTAATTTATCGTTTAAGCCTTGATAAACTTTGATTAGATATTTCATTTAATTCTTGTTGTTAACTTTGATTATTTTTCTTGATTAGAATTCTTTGATTAAGCTCCTTGTTGATTTAACTTCTAAATTAAGTATTTGTCGAGCTTTGATTAGAATCTTCATGTTTACCTTTGGTTGTTTTATTAATGATTCTTGAATTGTCTTGATGAGATTTGTAGTTTGAGACTTGTGATATTTATGCTTGCTTAATCTTGTTGACGTTTGAAATTGTATATGAGTTTTCATTGGTTGATGTTACTAAACTCCCCTTGTTCATAAGTTGATTTGAATGTAGGGAATGATGCTGACGCATACACTTCTGTTCTAAAGATAGGAGCCATTAAGCGTTATTCTTGCTTGCTTGCTGGAATTTACGACTATGTTGTGTTGGAGCGCTATTGTTTCCGCTGTTTTTGATTTAGTTTATACTTGTATAGCTTTGACATATTCTTTTCCGTGTTGTTGACAATATGAAGTATGCTTAGGGCTTAGCATTTGTGCTTACAACTTGTTGATGATTAAAGATTCTTCACTCATAGTTGTATGTTTGGCTTGTGTGGAAATTCTATTGATACTTTGGTTTTGTTGGTTACCATTTATGGTACTCTATGGTGAACGAGGAGTCACTCAATCTTTCCTTGTGGCAGAGATCAAGACATCATTCTTTTGGTGGTGAACAAGGAGTCACTCAATCTTTACTTGTGGCTGAGATCACGACATCGTTCTTTTGGTTGTGGACGAGGAGTCACTCAGTTTTGTTTCGTGGCTGAGATCACAACATCGTTACTTTTGTGATTGATTAGTATGGTGTTTACTTGTGTTTGTTCACATGATCCCTTAGGATTCCTAGCTCGACTTAATTTCCAATTAAGTTAGAGGTAGGAGAGACATTAGGCTTTCAATCCAAGCATGACAACATTAGGTAGGTTTCCCTCCTAATCCTGACCTTAGGACCACTTTGTATGATAACAATTAGGGTTCAGTTTCCCCTAGACCTTCTGTGTGTCTCTCTTTTCTCTCTCAGGACAATAATAAAAAAAATTAATAAATTCGATGAGTATTGTGCACCACGAGTATTAAGTACATGGGAAATGATGAGTGAGGGGTTTCTCCTTGCTCGTCTAGAGTGTTTAGCATATGCCCCGTGAGAGATATGCGACGCATTCGCTCCTATGTCATAGACTTTACTGCAGTACGCATCTCAAACAGAGTCAATTCACTTATGTTAAGGCATTTCAGGCCTAGAATCTTTTCTCTCACCCCTGTGCGATCGAGATCCCATTTCCCATAGTTAGCCTGAACTACGAACGCTCTGATTCCTTATTCCCTAATGAGGATACATAGGCACGAGGATTCCTATCCTTGACGAGCACACTAACAACTAACTTCTCCTTTTCTCTCGCCCTAATGCAATCGAGACCAAATTATTATTCAAACCCTTTTCTCTCGCCCTAGTGCAATCAAGGCCTTTCCCGTAGTTCTGCCAAACTACGCTTGCTCTGATTTCTCATACCAGATGAGGATACATAGGCACAAGACAACGATGTCTTGGAGAGCAACCTTTCCCCCCTTCATCCATAGTTTTCTGAACTACATTGACTTTGACTTTGCCATTGTACGAGGGAATACGTAGGCATAGGGCGACGATGTCCTATCTAGTCTCTTTCTTTTTCTTTTGTTCTCGTTTCCGCTTAGCAATAGCTCATAGATAAACACACCATTTGATTAGACAACAAGCATGGATCTCGTTGAGTACAACAGACATGTGGGGTGCTAATACCTTCCCCTTGCGTAACTGACTCCCGAACCCAAGATTTGGTTGTGATGACCTTGTCTTTTCCCGTTCTTCAGGTTTTCTTTGATCGTTTCCTTTCCCTCTCTTTGGGATAAATAACGTTCGGTGGTGACTCTTCTGTTTTTTCCTCCGGGTGTTTTTCGTAGTAGCGACCGTTGGCGACTCTGCCGGGGACACTAGTTCCCTATGCGAGTCAGTCCTAGTGCTTATCTGTTTTATATTTTTTGGGTGTTTGTATTTGTTCATATGTATGTTGTATTTGTATGATTTTTGTTGTATATCATTGCATTTGCATTTTATTTTCCACACTTTATCATTGTTAGCATATTATATTGTTGTTGTACTGTTGGGTGGGTTGTTTCATTGAGAGATAAGCCCAATACCCAGGCTTGAGTATACACCTAGTCTTAGTGTGGAGAATAGTGCGGGCTTGCATGCTTGGCATGCACGAGCCCTCATGAAATCCGCATCCAGACGAGGTTTTATTTGAAGACATCCTATCCTATGCATCTTGGACAGTTGAGGGGGTGTTGGATCTGAAAGCTAACGACTCTGGAAACCGTTCACTGGGAAGTTAGTTGAGGCCTCCTTGATTGACCATTATGCTAAACCATACATGGTGAACGTATCATCATTTCTTGACCTGAGAGTTCGTGATACTGACGATCTTCATAGGATGTCGTACCTTTTCAGAGATTAGGTCTTACCTGTGAGTGGGGAGGATTTTTGCAGGAAGCCTTGACTTTCAACCAACTCGGTTTTCTTGGTTTTCTTTTTAGTGTGAACATATTTGTATGGTATTCTGGTATTCTGGTTATTCGAGTATTCCGGTATTTTCTTCAGAGCATATTTTTGAGCTTATTCAGTCAGTAAAACATCAGTGATTTAGAGCTTTGTGGAAGCTTTGATCCCATATCTGTTGCATTAGCATTTTGCATTGCATAAGCATTTGCGCATCAATTTTTCATATCCATCCTCAGCCGGAACAAAGAGTTCATCCATCTTTTTTCGACCAGCAGTTGATTTCCCGACACTCGTATTGAACTTGAATTAGCTTGTGGAAGAATCATGAACTCAGGAAAGTAGAATCAGGTTGTTACAAGGGCAAAGTTTAAATTGATGAAGAATGAAATTCTGGTATGTAGATCACATGTGTTCCAAGAACATTGATCTCTGCTCAACAAGGATGAGGACAGACCATGGCCAATTTAAATTTCTTTAAATTGTCCCAATGTCATGACCAATGTCACGACCTCTATTGTGACATCTGCAGTTTGTCATACTATTTATCTAACCATTTAAAGTACAGAATTGTAAATGCAGAAAGATAAATAACACAGTAATTGTTCACCCAGTTCGGTATCAACAACACCTACATCTGGGGGCTACCAAGCCAGTGAGGAAATTCACTATTAGTAGAATCAATTCAAAGTCAAACCTCCAGTTTTCACTTCTCACTTAATCTCTACCCAATGACACTTACGCCTAGAGACACTCTAGTACCTGAGTATACCCACTCACTCCCCCTCAATCACACAACAGTGATATCAAACAATTACAAAATCAGTATGAAGAGACACTTCATACACACCTTGATCTTGCTTCACAGCTTTGATCAAGGAACTCACACACTCTTGCTTCACAACTTCGAATGAGACACAGCCTAGAATCTACCTAACCAATGTAATCATCAACCAGACAATTGCTTGGATTACAAGTATTTCTAAACAGACTTTACACGTGAAGACTAACCTTCTTCTCTTACAAATATGTCTACCTCAATGTATCAAAAGATACAAATGGTGACTTACACACAAGGGACTCTAAACCCTAGACCTCTATTTTACACTCTGGTTTTTCTTGATGTGAGTGCTTACTTTTCCCTTGCTTCTGCCCCTCCTTTTATAGCACTACAGACTGGGCTTGGGCTGTGCGGAAGTAACAAATATTAGTTTTAAAAAAATAAAACTAATTTCCACAATTCAAGGTGATGTCCGATTAGGTCATGGCATGGTCAGCATTGCCTTGAATCTTTCCTAAGATAACTCAGGGGTCATAACAAGTCTTCTGAAATCTAGCCTGAGATAACAGAAAACCAACATGCCTGCATGACTGATGTCATACGATCAATGTCATGACATTCAGTATGACATCCACTCTTCTGCAGATTTTTCTTTACACCAGACCTGGCTTCACCTAATCTTCTGCAGAATACCATTAGAAACAAGTATATTAAAGTTTCCTAAAAGGTCTCCAAGATCCTTTTATGAATACCAATACAATCTGTTCTTGTTCCTAATAAATCTCCTTGACATATTTACAGATGAGGTATTTTCAACATGGTCTCATCAATCCAAACCAATTCTGTCAAGAGATATACACTAGCAGCTCCTTCTGTTGTCATGCAACGATGTCCTACTTAAGACACATGACAACACACCTCACTCACTACCTGTGAGGAACTTCATCACAACTTAAACTATTGTGGCTGCACACCTCACACTGCCTGTGAGGAACTTCATCACAGCTCACCCTGTTGTGGCTGCACACCTCAACTTGTGAGGAACTTCACCATAACTCAACTTGTTGCGGCTACTGTTACCACATAGCAGTGCCTGTTGTGCCAGACAGCTATGTCATTACTTTGGTAATGACATCCACGACAACAGTTCATCCATGACAGCAGTTCTTTCTTCAGCCTCTGCTCCATGACATCAGTTCCTTCTTCATATGTCATAACTTTGGTAATGACATCCATGTCAGCAGTTCTTTCGTCAGCCTCTGCTAGCTCCTGCTGCACCAGACAGTGATGTCATGACTTTGGTAATGCCATCCTGTTCAAAACACATGCCAGCAATACTATCATTAGCTCCTGCTAGCTCTTGCTGCACTAGACCTTGATGTCATGACTTTGGTAATGACATCCTGTACAACATTAGTGCAGAATCATGTTTTACCAAAATTTAGCCAATCATAGAACCATAGACACATGTTACTAACAATCTCCCCCTTTGGCAAATTTTGGCTAAAACACCCAAGCAACTTATCAGGGCATCAGGGCATCAGCAGTAGTTTACACAAACTATCATGCTCCCCCTTAATAGTTGCACCTACACTTTACTCCCACTTGGTTTAGTCAAAACGTGACAAAAATTGGAGTAAATGTACATACACTCATCTAAGCTGCTTGACCTCTAATAAAGACTGCACCACTTCAGCACCAATCCATTGGCAAGGATTTAAACCCCTCTACTGAACTCAACATAGCCAGAGCTGAACCATTGCTCCTTGAGAGTACACCTTGAACAGACTTGAAACTTGCCTTGTCTGAAGCTGCACCTTGAACACTTTTGACATCCCCAATTAAAAGATAATCAATTAAATACTTGCCACAAGTAACAATTGATCTTAAATCCCCAATTTGAGACACAAATATTCTGTGGAGAAAAATAAATTCCCCCAGACATAAACTAATGTTGTTTCCTAGGTCAGTCATCACAATCCTAGTTCAAACCAACATCAGTGGCCCAAGAACACAAGCTTGCCTATGTATAGGGCTCCATATCAGCAGCTACACATCAGACAGGTACACATCTTCCCCTGCCATGCATAAACATTACTCCCCCTGAAAGAGAGAACCCAAACACATGAAGAATTACTTCAACATCTTCATATTTACATACTGGAAGCACATGCATCTCTACACCCCTTGATTCACAACCCATACTGGAACCAATATCAGAAGCAGTTGCAGGATTACTATCTGGAATACTCTTCAGGGTGAAAGTCCTTCCATTTGCACAAGATCAAGGTTGCTGATGTCTTGATCTTCATCTTCATATTGCTCCCAACACTTCTTGTGCAAGTCTGATTTGATCCATTGGCACCTAATGACAGACCCAGAAGGAATACACTGTCACGTTCACCATGAGCTAGAGCAGTAACTCAATGTCACAACATCTTGTCTAACATTCCAACTTCACAAACACTCAAACTGTTTGAACCCACTAACAATCTTGAGACATAACTGCACTCTTGCAGCAACATATCCTGGATAGAAGTATAGCTCTCCCATATTAATGGTAACTATCGCTACCGCGAAAATAAGGTGCCGGCAAAATAGAAGAGTCGCCACCTTTCGTTATTTATCCCACAGAAAGGGAAAGGAAACAATCGGAAAAACCTGACGAAAAGGTATAAGACAAGGACATCGCAACCATGTCTGGATTCGGGAGTCGGTTACGCAAGGGGAAGGTATTAGCACCCCTCACGTCCGTCGTACTCGACGGGATCCACGCTTAAATGTTTATCTCGAAGGGTTGGTTTATCTATCTACGCTAAAAGTCTGGTCTGAAAAAGAAAAGAAAAATGACTCGGTAGAACACAACAGTTCTATGCCTACGTATTCCCGTCTGGAATGAGAAATCAGAGTCAGCGTAGTTCGCCTAACTACGGGTTAAGGGGGAAAGGTTGCTCGCCGAGATATCGTATCTCGTGCCTGCGTACTTTCACACGGCGCGAAAGATCAGAGCAAACTTAGTTAGGGCTAACAAGACCACAGATTGGTTCAAATGTTTTAACCCGAGTAGGGTTAACAGACGGTTCTAGCAGTTGGTGTATGCAGCTCGACCTTTGGAGACTTAGGCGTTTACCATTTGCGGTAGAACCGAGAGTTAACAAAACTCTCCTTAAGAAAAGGGTTTCCAAGGATTAAAGGTCCAAGAGGACAAAAAGAAGTTGAATGTTTGTTTTGTGTCTTTTAAAGAAGTGTTTTGAGTTTTGTTTGTAACTCGTGTCGCACTAAAGACTTGGACTTAAGAGTGAATGCGTCGCATGTCACCCAAAGGGTACCATACTAACCACACAAGTTGTTGAAAAGAAACTCTCCAACAACCCTTTCTCAAGTGCTTAAGGCTCGTAGCGTACAACACACGTTAATCTTTATTAAGTGTTTTAAAGATGTTTGAAGATGAGAAGAGAAAGGACGCACTAAAGGGGAACTGATCCAATCCTAATGTTGTCATGCAAAGTTCATCCTATGATTGAGGTTAGGAGGGAACTACCTAATGTTATCATGCATGGTTAGGACCCTAATGTCTATCACATTCCAACTTGAACAAGAAGGAATGGAAATCCTAAGGGAAGGAAGACAAAAGAGGAAGAAGAAAACAAGCATAAGAATGCATACATGAAATGCAAACATGGAAGCAAAAGATGCAATGCAAGTGAGGGAGGAAATATGTGTGGGGATGGAGCCTCCAAAAGCTCATCTCAACCTCAAGCCAAAGTATGAATAAATGCAAAGAGAATAGGGGAATAAATTCAACAAAAGCAAATCAATAAAGCATACAAAAGGAGTCCTCAAGGATTCACCACTTTAGGCATGCCTTAGAGACCTCCGAAGGAGGGACCCAAAACTTCCTTAAATGACACACCAAGGTCATTGGACAGAGATTGGCATATTCTAATCATACAACCTAAGCCACAAATGAATAGTAAAAATAAAATGGTAAGGCATCAAGAGAGACATGCAATGAAAGTACATAAACCACTATTTGGAATCACAATGTACAAGCATGAAAGTATAACATCAAATGGAAATGCTACATACAATATAAACATCCACCAATTGGTCCACAAGACCTATAATGAGTCCATAACATGAATCAATCACCATAATGTCCATCACATAAGCAATACAAGGCTTTTGGAGCCAAAACAATACAAGTGTCCAAGTGAAAGTGCTAAATTATGAGTCAACTTGCAAAATAAGGCAAAAATAGTAAAATGCATATAAAAATGCCAAATAAAATCTCCAAGGACTTGCAAAGTGTTAGTAATCAGAGGTTCAAAGGGTAGCAAAATAATCCATAAGGAAGTGCCTAAACAGAGGGCAAACATTCAAGGGTATCCCAAAACAAAGGCAATCTAGAGCATACACAAGATGGTATCTAAAACCAATGAGAATGGTACAATAAAATACAGGGAAAAATACCCCCTAAATCCCTAAAGATGTATACAATGATCCTACAAAAGATTAGGAGTTTATATTTTGTTTTCGCACCTCAATGAAAATCCATAAGAAAGAAAGGTACAATTTCACAATTTTAATGGCTATTAAAATGGAAAAAATCATAATAAAATGAAAATAAACCTAAAATCATTTTTTTTCAATTTCTAAAATCTTTTAACATGTCCAAGAATCATCAGGTAAAAAACTCAAGATTTAACGAACCATTTTACTATTTTTCATGTATTTAAAACTAGAAAGCAAAAATGTAAAGAAAAAGAGAAAAAGATTGAAAAATAATCAAACCCGTGTGGCAAATAGTAAAAGAAATTAATGCAAATCCAATGGGCCTGGAAAAGTAGGGTGCGAATAGCAATGTCACTTAAGCTTACTCAGGCTTACTAAGTTATACGCAACGTTTTAATGAACAGGGTACGTGGCACTCTGATACGCGTTGGATTGGAGTACTTGGCCCATGTTTCTCATACGATCCAAAGGCTATATGTTATCTTCTTCATTTTGAACTTTGAAAGGGAGGGAAGAACCAGTCCCGTGAACAGTGGCGGCCGGAAACACGCCGGTAGCCTCTCACACCCTATCTCTCTCGTTCTACACCAAATGCCATGATCTTGGAACCAAACTCGCCCCAAATTTGATGAGGAACACAAATATCACATTGAAACAAGCTATTAACCGTTAAATCTCAAAACTCGATCTCATCCAAGAAAATGTCGAGATCATCAAATCTTCAAGAAAGTGCCCAAAAGATACCAGAATCCAAATTGACCTCAAGGGGATTGTAATGGTGCAAAAGTGGTGCAAGAAAGATGCATAATTAGGGAGTTATCTTGAATTGAAGATACCTCTGAAAATGGAGATGGAGAGCTTCAACCAGCCAATGATTCTTCAAGAAATTGGTGCAGAATCACTCCAAGATGATGGATGAAGGTGTTTGAATCCTTGAAATACGTTGAATTGCTGGGAAATGGAGAATTTAAAAATCACTCTTTCACTCTCTCTTTCAAATTGCTACAGCTCTGTTTCTCACCCAATTTCATCCAAAAAAAATCATGGAATTGCTCTATAATACTTATAGAAAAGGTTTGTAATGAGTTGGGGGCCCAATTGTGAGAGAATGGATCAAATGGATTTTGGATTTTCAAGCTTATGGAATCCCATGGAAATGGATGAATTCATGGCAAATTTTCCTTGTTTCTGACTTAAATCCATTCCTTGCAATGTAAGGAAGATCAAGGGCTCATAATCTCCCCTTGTTTGGATCTTAATGGTCATGATTCAAAATGTTGCTTACACATGAAGAAAGCTTGAAATACCCCATGAAAAATGTCTCAACTTGAAATTGTAATAATGCCAATGTTCTTAAAATGTGTTTCCCCTTCAAAATGAGTACAAATATGACCATATTTGATTAAATTTGGGCAAGATCACAAACTTGGCTTTTCACATGCTTTTACCAAAATCTCCTTCACCAATCTTCAACCATGAGCTAGCCCATTGATAACTTGAGGTTTAGTTGACCAAATGACCCCATTTGGAGTAACTTTCATGTTGGAAAAAAGTTCATTTGAGTTATGCAAAGTAGTGAACTTGACTTGTAATTTTATGACCTGTAATCAAAGTTTCCCAAAATACTCCTGCCTTGCAAAGCTTGTAACTTGAGCTCTGCAAATCAGATGAAAGACTTATAGTACAATTTGGAAAGCTAAGATCAATACCTAGAACTTTCATGTTAGCCAAAAGTTGATGAGAAACATCCTTCTATGTCAACAATGTCCTGCAAGTTGGTTGACTTTTGCAGACAAATTTCACATTCATCTGGTGACCTATAACTTGTCTGGATCATAACTTGAGTTCTACAAATCCAATGGAGGACTTATAGTTCTCAAATTAAAGCTAAGAACATGCTCTACAAGTTCCATGTTTGTCAAAAGTTTATATGAAACTTGTATCCTTAGATAAGTGGTCTTGAAGTCAGGTACTAAATAGGGGATTTTACCTTGAGAACCCTAGTTTAGCAACTCCTCACACTTTGAATTCTTCTTGAATTGATCTTGGAATAACATCTCAAACACAGCATCCCATGATCACCATGACTTAGAATTGAGTCTTAACCTCCTTTAATTGTACAGTTGACTTAGGGTTGACCAGATGAAAACCCTAATTGCAACACCTTCAACTATGGCTCTTCGCACCTAGCATAATGACTTGACTGAGCTACACCATGACCCTTAAGGCACTCCATGAGCTCTATCCATAATCAAGGCTTAACAACCCACTGATGGTCTTCAATTGGCTCCCCAAGTTAGGATGAACCACATACCAGCATCCAAACTTCTCAAGAACACACCCCACTTTCTGATGACTTTGGTGACCTCTCAAGCTTGAACAAGACCTCTAGATAGGCTCCTCTTGATATATATCACACTTGATCCCCTGCATAAATTTTAATTCAATGCTTATGATAATGCTAGAACAATGGTATGCTAATGCAATGAAACATAAACCGAGTAAGAAAAAGGTTAGGCAAATTTTGGGGTGCAACAGCTGCCCCTATTAAAGTGACTTGGACCTGACTGGATGAAAAGCGAACGACTTTCAGACAATCAAGGTAAAAGACGGTTGAATACCAAAGAACCCGGAAATTTGCTAACCGAAGAAATAAACTGCAGGAAAACTACTTGGAGAAAACCATCCAGAAAATTGAATCTGGTTGTCACGGAAACAAACTGATCAATCATCTGATAAGGAACACCTGATTTCACCATCAACCACCTGTGTGACACCACTGGCATTGAATCAACAATCAATCTTCAAATATATGCTACAATAAGTGGGCATCGAGCCATAGGACCATATCAAAATGTTATCCTCGACCTTCCATCTCCGAAGGGACGAACAAAGCACTACGTAAAGCGCGAACCAGACATCTGAAGCCCTGAATAAGCAACTCTGTGAGAAACATTTCCGACACTACGGGTATTTGCACTACGTAAAGCGTGAACTTGACATCTTTTTCCGAAGAAACAGGTGAAGCACTAAATAAAAGTGCTAATATGGAATCCGAAGAATTGAACGAACACCTCCATGGGACCAACTCCGTCAATACGGGTAACAACTCCGTCAAAACGGGTAACATCTCCGTCAACACAGGTAACCACTCCGTCAACACGGGTAACATCTCCGTCAACACGGGTAAAAATCTCCGCCAACACGGGTAAAAATCTCCGTCAACACGGGTAACATCTCCGTCAACACGGGTAAAAACTCTGTCAACACGGGTAAAAATCTCCGTCAACACGGGTAAAAATCTCCGTCAACACGGGTAAAATCTCCGTCAACACGGGTAACAATCTCTGTCAACACGGGTAACATCTCCGTCAACACGGGTAACATCTCCGTCAACACGGGTAACATCTCCGTCGACACGGGTAAAAATCTCTGTCAACACGGGCAAAAATCTCCGTCAACACGGGTAAAAATCTCCGTCAACACGGGTAAAAATCTCCGTCAACACAGGTAACATCTCCGTCAACACGGGTAAAAATCTCCGTCAACACGGGTAAAATCTCCGTCAACACGGGTAACAACTCCGTCAACACGGTTAAAAATCTCCGTCAACACGGGTAAAAATCTCCGTCAACACGGGTAAAAATCTCCGTCAACACGGGTAAAAATCTCTATCAACACAGGTAACATCTCCGTCAACACGGGTTAAAATCTCCGTCAACACGGGTAAAAATCTTCGTCAACACGGGTAAAATCTCCGTCAACACGGGTAAAAACTCTGTCAACACAGGTAAAAATCTCTGTCAACACGGGTAAAATCCCCGTCAAAATGGGTAAAAACTCTGTCAACCTAGGTAAACATCTTCGTCAACACGGGTAAAAATCTCCGTCAACACGGGTAAAATCTTCGTCAACACGGGTAACATCTCCGTCAACACGGGTAACAACTCCGTCAACACGGGTAAAAATCTCCGTCACAACGGGTAATATCTCCATCAACACGGGTAAAAATCTCTGTCAACACGGGTAACATCTCCGTCAACACGGGTAAAAATCTCCGTCAACACGGGTAAAAATCTCCGTCAACACGGGTAACATCTTTGTCAACACATGTAACATCTCCGTCAACACGGGGAACATCTCTGTCAACATGGGTAACATCTCCGTCAACACGGGTAACATCTCCATCAACACGGGTAAAAATCTTCGTCAACACGGGTAAAAATCTCCGTCAACATGGGTAAAAATCTCCGTTAACACGGGTAAAATCTCCGTCAACACGGGTAAAAATCTCCGTCAACACGGGTAATATCTCCGTCAACACGGGTAACATCTCCGTCAACACGGGTAACATCTCCGTCAACACGGGTAACATCTCCAAAGGTTTAATCCACGAGATTTTTAACGCTGACGTAACAGCAATCCGAGGAAAACTCCGCGGGAGAAATTCTGACGTCAACTGCCAGACACTTACTTTGACAACAAGTAACGACTTCAAAGGTCTAATCCCTAAAATCTTTTAATGCTGACGTAACAGCAATCTGAGGAACACTCCGCTAGGGAAGAAGAGAAACTCAATCAAGCAACTCTGATGATGGAACACATGATAGGACGAACGTTATAGTCACATATCTCATGCCAAAAATTTGAATATTCGAAAGACATCCTGAACAAGAATTCCAATTACCTGCAGGGAAAAACACCTGAAAACAAAGAGGTAACCAACTTGGCTTATGTTTCAAAATGCATATGTTTGAAAATGGCGTAATGCTCCATACAGAATGGAAATGCTACGCGTTTGGGGTAGATGCTATGCACGATGCAAATGCAAAGAGGGTGTTCCGGCAAAATAAATGCCGGAGGAACGAAGCCAAACTTCTGCTGGGGGGAAGAAACAATTCTGCTGGGGGATAGCTTAACAAATCCGGAGTTACGAACTCTGCAGAGGATGAACAACCTATTGGAGGAAAGACAACCTGTTGAGGAAAGACAACCTGTTGGGATTTGAAACAATGCATGTACATCATCAATAGGTTTTTATTCAAAAGCATAGCATCAGAAGCTTACGCATCTATGGATTTCGTCATCCTCCCCAGATTCCACTTAAACAAGCGTTTGCATTAAAAGAAAGCAATAGAGTGAACACGAATGGATTAATTCAAAACATGCATATTTATTTCATTATCAATATCAATTGAAAAACAACATGCTTTACAAGCGAAATTTGCAATTAAATAGGAAATAAACTACAAATGTAAAGAAATGACATGAAAAATGCAGATTGCCAGCTTCTAGGAACATGGCTTTCGAACTTGTTTGCTCCGCTGAGGCAGCCATCTTCAGTGTTTACTCGTCGAGGTCAGTCTGAAAGGCTTCTGAACCTTCGTTCTCGGGGGACTCTTCCACAGCATGAATTAATGTACCTACCTGGCTGGATGAAGGAAGGTCGTTAATCTGAATACCCTGAGGCGTAATCGAGAACCTGTTGGCGTCCAATAGAGTCTGAACCCGGCTCTTAAGCATCTTGCAGTCATTCGTTGAATGCCCCTGTGCTCCAACATGGTACTCACAGCGGGCGCTGACATCAAAACCTGGAGGATACGGCAGGATCATTGGATTAGTCTCTTTCGGCACTATCAGCCCACCTTTGGCCAAATCCGGCAACAACTGACTGTATGACACCGGTAGCTGAGTAAACTGCCTTTCAGGTTTCCTTGGTCTTCGTTGGGCGTGCTGCACCTGTTGATGGCGATATGACCATTGACTCCAGAAGGGAGATGATGTTTGATGCATGGACCCTAGGGGTTGTTGACTATGAACGGTCAAGACATCTGGAGATTGAGCCTGAGATACCAAGGACTCCTAATAAAGCAGAGAATTCCTCCAAAGTTGGCGCCAAGACATAATCAGGAAACAGAAAGCACCTCAGCTGAGGGTCATAAAACTGCATCAGAGCATATAATCCGTTCAACTCGAACACAGATGGCTTGCATAAAAAACTGGGTAGTTTCCCGTACGATTCTCTGAACTCAGCCCTCACCTTCTAATCAGATAAATCAACTAACTTCAACAAAGAACTGATGTCGGGAGAAGGAAGCTTGTAAGCAACGGTCTTCTTTAGAGGCTCCATGTCAGGCAATAAGGTAGAACACTAGAATCTGAGGGGAAAAGCACACCTGCAACATAAGTACATGTTAATGAAATGCACAAATGAAAGTGCGAATGCATATGCAAACAGGGGATCAAGCTTGCTGTTGTAGCTTGAAAATAATCAGAAGTTTGTTGTGTTGTAGCTTGAGAATAATCAGCGCTTCGCCTTAGTAAGAACCAATCCAACAATAGGAACCCTTGTATCAAATCACACTTGTACGGAACAAGGTAATTTGAAGTCTAGAGTTTCTTGCATAACCCCAGCCCACTCACAGGTATGGACTTAATTCGCCGACGAGGTATGGCATCCTATGCGTTCATCAGCGTCACAGACTTTCAAGAAACGATGATACGATACCCAGAAGGTGTGGCATCATCATCTCTCGAAGTGGCCTCACTTAGCTGAATCCCAAATGATTGGTTCCCAGAGTCGACAACCCTCAGATCCAAAATCCCTTCGAGCCCAAAGGGCCAGGAGGAAAATCATCAAAGAGAATCTCGTCTGAGCGCGTATTTCATGGCTAGCTGGTGCATGCAAAGCATACAGGCTCACCACTAATCTCCACTTCTAAGTCTAAGTCTATACTCAAGCCTAGGTCCGGCTTATCTCTCAAAGTGAAACCCCTCCCACAGCACAACAGTAATAATATAGTGCGGAAAGTAAAAAGCAAAAGATAAAAGCAGAAATGCAAACCCAAAAGATAAACAAACAAGCGCTCGGATTGACTCGCACAGGGGATGGGAAACGGTCCCAGCATAGGGGATGGGAAAAATCCCCAGCAGCTATAAGTCCCATGCAGAGTCGCCAGCTGTCGCTACCGCGAAAATAAGGTGCCGGCAAAACAGAAGAGTCGCCACCTTTCGTTATTTATCCCACAGAAAAGGAAAGGAAACGATTGGAAAAACCTGACGAAAAGGTATAAGACAAGGTCATCGCAACCATGTCTAGATTCGAGAGTCGGTTACGCAAGGGGAAGGTATTAGCACCCCTCACATCCGTCGTACTCGACGGGATCCACGCTTAAATGTTTATCTCGAAGGGTTGGTTTATCTATCTACACTAAAAGTCTGGTCTGAAAAAGAAAAGAAAAATGACTCGGCAGAACACAACAGTTCTATGCCTACGTATTCCCATCTGGAACGAGAAATCAGAGTCAACGTAGTTCGCCTAACTACGGGTTACGGGGGAAAGGTTGCTCGCCGAGATATCGCATCTCGTGCCTATGTAATTTCACACGGCGCGCAAGATCAGAGCAAACGTAGTTCAGGCTAACAAGACCACGGATTGGTTCAAATGTTTTAACCCGAGTAGGGTTAACAGACGGTTCTAGCAGTTGGAGTATGCAGCTCGACCTTTGGAGACTTAGGCGTTTACCATTTGCGGTAGAACCGAGAGTTAACAAAACTTTCCTTAAGAAAAAGGTTTCCAAGGATTAAAGGTCCAAGAGGACAAAAATAAGTTGAATGTTTGTTTTGTGTCTTTTAAAGAAGTGTTTTGAGTTTTGTTTGTAACTCGTGTCGCACTAAAGACTTGGACTTAAGAGTGAATGTGTCGCATGTCACCCAAAGGGTACTGTTGCACCCTAATTTTTGACCATAGGATGCCATCTCTTTCTTGCGTATTTTTCTATCATTATTTAACTTTATTTTAATATTTACATTTTTTGTGACTAACCAACTTGCGCAGATGTAGTAACTCCCAGGTGAATCAGTATTCATTTCTCATGGACAGTTGGGTCTGATTCAGGTTAAGTATGAAGTCTTGTCGATATCCCCTAAAAGCCTTAGTGTGTACTTATAAAAAGAAGTTGGATTTAAGCATAGTCATTTGAGGATTGATCATAAGAGTTCGTTTTTGATTAAGTTTGGTTCGCATCAAGAATCAAGGATCCCATCATATAGGAGGAATATTTATCTGCTGTTAGTAATTAAGATATTGAGGAGTTTGTACTGAGGGTGCTTTGAAATCTTAAGTGACAATTCATGGCTAAAATTACTACAGTACTATATTATGCATGACAAATTGGCATGGTTAATTATTAAACCACTGTGCGGACATTATTGTTGCAACGACGGAGAATTCAACGGATGATTAAGGACATAATTTACAAGGTGCCTAACGTAAGGATGCCTAATGTGAAGGAACTCATTGAATTTCAATCAAAGTAAACAACAAAGCACCACTCGGATAACTATGTCGTATCTTTTTCTTTCATAATCATGAATAAGTCACCATACAATTGAAGATCGAAATCCACTTCAAATTATGAAATAATTGGAGATTCAATAAGACAAGATCATTTTAAACTCCACACTACGGATGTGCAGGTTAATACAAGAGCTTTTCAAATTCCTAAATTAGTAAGGGTTCCCATTTCAACTATTTGTCCTCACAAGCTTTAAAGCCGCAAAATCCCAAAAGGCCACCACTGCCATGTCTATTGTGGAGAGATCACCTTCAAGCATAGTTTGACAACCTTCAAATAATAGACCATTCATAATGGCTCATCATTTTATCAACACCGTAAGCCGAGTCATTAGCATCAACAGCAGCAGTATGGAAAGCTCCAACCAAAGGCAAGTGAATGGACAACACGCTCAAATACCTGCAACATCAGCAACAGTTAATACATTCAGGTATGCATCAAGTAAAGCAAGGTCCTACATAGCAGGACAGTTGGGCATTACCCTCTCAACTGATAACCACGTTCTGCACTAAGGAAGATATTGAGTGAGCACAATGTCTTATGGACGAATTGGCAGCAACCGACATCCAAAACGCATCAGACAAGCAGATTTATTTCCCAATCAGCTCAAAAGAAAAACAATAGGGAATTAAACATGAAAACTCTCCTCAGTGGAACACTACCCAATGTTGAAAATCTGACAGCTCAATTGAAACTTCTGATGATAACCTGCAGCTCCTGGAGCAAACTTTCCCCAATGGTCGGTGCGTATAAATCAAACGTGTGAACGCAGAGCCCTCGGTCACCTGTCCAACACAACCAATAATTGAAACCATTTAGCCAAATTTAATTCATCAGGAATCAACATCCTCACATAGCCACATCCATGAATGGTGCCTGCGAACCGAAACACGATAGCAATCAAATATTATCTCCGCATCAACAGCTTATAAGAAGACGAGAACCTGACTGGAACAGCTCGATATGCAAGTGTTAAATACTCACCTTGGAGTTGAACAATACAAAAGAGATGATTTAGAGTCACTTGCTTTCTCTGAAAGGGAGTCTTCCATGGCAAGGCTTGAAAGCTGCCACTAGCATCACCAACACATGAACAAGAAGAAGAACCACCTGCAACCCATAATCAAATGCCGTCAATAAGAAGCACAGTTCGAGAATAAAGAGATTAATTAAGTTATTTTTTTAGCCCTCAGTTAAGTCATCATCGGGCAGAGTCGCGAGCGGCCAGGAGGGCGATAACCGGAGTCGTCACCAACTCCCTACCAAGCGTCGAAGGCAACAGAATTCGGACAAGAAGCAATTAATCTCAAACAGCCCAACACTATGCAAAAGCACAAGGAGCATCGAGGCCACGGCTGCATTTAGTTCAGATAAATCATCATCACAACAATATTTCATAGGCTCAAACACAAAGTCATCATCGGCTTCGGACCTTTCTCGGTAAACGGCGCGGAACCGGTAGCTTCTGAGCTTCGGGCGGCATCCTGAAAGAAGAAGAGGAAGCATGTCAGCTGCAGCAACAACAGGCAAAGTTTTACAAGCGACAACATGTATTCTTAGCACTCGCAAGCAGCAGCGGCCAACCCGTGTTTCAACAAACAGCATAACAGCAGCATGCCCCAGCAGTACAGAAAGCATAATAAGCACCTACGGAAGAGCAAAAAACACAACAGTATAGCTTGACATCAGCGCGACAACAAATAGCCGCGAGCACCATCAGCAACAGTTAATGAGATTGTTTCAAAAGTCTAAGAGGGAGATGAAGTGATTTAAGGACAACCCTCAGAAAGTTCATCATTGGGCAGAGATACGAGCGGCCAAGAGAGCGACAGCCAAGGCTGTCACCAACTCCTTACCGTACATCGGATGAGTAAAATTCGGATATCTAATTGCAAGCAGCCATCACAAGCAACATTGATGCGGCAACAGCCTTTTCGATTCCCTCATAGGTTCAGACTGTTACGTCGTCATCACCAAAACCTTTCTCGGACTTCAACGTGACTCAAGCATCGCATTCAACCAACAGTATGCAAAGGAAACCGTATTCTCAACAATCCTAGCTTACGGTTCAGACATGACGTCATCATCACCATTCCAAACTCCCTCTGACAATAGCAGCTCCTGAAATACAAACAACAACAATCCAGCATGGTACCATGATATTAGCTCACCAATGCCAACAACAGAATAACATCAACAATGATAATTACAAACAAGCACTCACAACAATAATACCAGGATCAACCATTGCAAGTATGATACAAGGTCCAAGACTGAGAATCGAGACAAATGCAGCCCTCAGTAAGTGCATCATCGGGCGTAACTCAAGCGGCCGGGAGGACTATGACCGAAGCCCTTATCAACTCCTTACCAGGCATCGAGAAATCGCATTTTCAGACAGGAAACAACTAGGCTCAGTTGATTCAACATATTTCGAAAACAACCGCTAATATTCGAAAGCAACCATAATTCCGTCAAGCTCAGACGACGTCATCATTGCTCGCACCTTTCCCGATTAAGCATCGATCAAGTGTAAACCTTGCCCTGCGAAGAAGAAAGGAAAGAAAACGTTAACTCAGAGTCAACAGAATATTCGTGAAGAATATTCGTAGAATAATAGAAGATGCCTTTGAATCAAATCTAATCCTAATCGAAGCACAAAATCGGAGGTTTAATCAAGTCATCATTGCCAAATCAACAAATGGAAGGTTTTCAAATCCGATTGACCCCAAAAAGGAAAAAACCAATCAACACTAAAATCTGCATTCAAAGCAATAATTTCCTTCAATCAACGTTTTTCGATTTTCAGAGAGCCTATATAAAGCGAATGAGAAGAGGAAAGGGGGACAACGGGAAAAAACCCTAAAAGTTGGTAAAGAGGAAAATCAAAGAAAGCTTATCTTTTCTCTTCCTCCATCGAGAAGTTGTGACCTTCCTCAACCGTGTACCGCGAATCAACGGCGCCCACACCCTTCCACCGCCGGAAAGCGTTTTCACCTTCGCTATCACCGTCAATCCTTGAACGCCTCATCGAAGAGATCTCGTCGGTGAGTATATTTTTCACATGTTGTCCACTTCCAATTTTATGTTTTGTTGTTTTTTGTAGAGAAAACGAAGAGAGTGGAAAGAATGGAGATGAGAGAAGAGCGAGAGACGAGGACGAAAGCGGACAGACGACGGAAGGAAAGGGGGATTGAGAAACTTAGGGTTTCGGTCTTCCCTTCTTTTTTTATTTTATTTTACTGATGTAATGATTTATTGCTAATCACACACACACCACACACTAAACACTCACTTAACATGCACATAACCCCCTTATTAACCCGTTTAGGTCTCAATTAATCTTTTTAATCAGTTTTATTCAAACCAATTAAACTTATTTTCAAAATAATTTTATTTAATCTCAACCTAGCCCCCTTGATAAGCATTTTTGAATTATTAAGATAACAACTAATTTCTATCTTTACTAATAGTTGATATTAGTTATAATCAATTTTAATAATCTTTTTATAATTTTATAAGATAAATAAATTGATTTATTTTACTAATTAATTTTAATTAACTTTTTTTAAATCAACTTAATATTTTTAATCAACTTCCCCATGATATAAAATCTTTTTTTATATAAATAAGTTGCATTTACCAATTTATCTCTAATTAATAATATAACTTTTCCTAAATCAACTTTTCTCAAAATAATTCAACCTCGTCTAATTCAAATCAATTCAACCTCGCGCTCAAAATCGATTAAAATCAACTCACATCGTAAAATCAAATTAATCGTGCACTTCACGACACTTGCACTTACATCTTAGCGCTTTCATGCGTATATATTATTGATCTTTATCTGCTTTATCTTATTCACAATACACACACACTCACTTAGCGCTTTCATGTGTTCGTGTATGGTTTATCTTTCTGCAATTTACTCTTACGCAATTTATTCCATTGCATTCACATTATCATATTTATCTATTCATACATCGCATTCCGTCCAAAGGAAAAACCTACACATAATTCAATGTTGTGTGTAGTTGCACATCATATGCATCATATTCCCCTTCGATCCTTGATTCCATTCAAGTTGATCAGTTAAGTTTAGGACCTACCCTATAGGAAGGACCTTGTCTTTATTTTTCTACAACATAGAAACAAACAATCAACAATACAACTCTTTCAAACACAATAGAGAATAGATGTTAATCATCTTAAGTGAGATATAATCTCCACTCCCACAACAATACAATCAAACCTGTAGGGACTTTGCCTTAAGAGCGATAAAGGCATACTTGGCGACCATCCGAGTATGTAAGACCTTTTCTTAAGACCATGCAAAGACCATTTCCTACAACCCCCTTTTACATTTGTGGTGGTTATATCTCCCTTAAAATGAAGACTCGTCTCTTCTCCTAAACTCAGTCAAAACAACTGCCCTAAACCCGTAGGAACTTTGACCACAGTCAAAGGTCTCCTCTAACCCTTTAGGGTGAACTACAAAATACTCTGATTCCACTCCCGTAAGGATATGTAGGCACAAGGTGCGATACCTTATCGAGTATACTTAGAAAATAAACCTTTAGGTCTTTTAAACCATTAAGCAGATAAACACTTAGCAGTAAACAAACATAAAATAAGAGGTTCCTGTAGAGTACTACAGAAACTTAGGATGCTAGTACCTTCCCTAAGTTTAACCAACCCCCGAACCTAAAACAATCTAGCTTGCATTTGCATTGCATTGTGGGAATTTCGATCTTTATCCCTTCCTTTGGACAAATCAAAGTTCGGTTGCAAAATGAATATAAGATTCGAACTAATCAATAGTTTGGTATCCGATTTTCACCGCGACAGAAATGGCGACTTCACTGGGGAATCCTCTAGTGGGTTTCCCTATCTTATTTTGTTTTGTTTACTGCTTTATATACCTGCCTACTTGATTAATTGTTTACATGCTTTCTCTTATGTTTCTTTTTGGGATTGTTGTTCTTGAGTGGTGAGATAAAGTTCTACACCCGAACTTGAGAGGAATTAAGATAGGATGGTGATATATTCGAGGAGGCTTATAGGGAGTGGAATCCCTACTAAGTTGAATCGAGAATCCCGCTCGGTTGAGGCCCTTTCGAAATAGTACTGTTGAACGATCCATCGTGAAGACACTCACTAATTTCGACTTTGGAGTCCATGAAATTGAGGACCGTAGTTACCTTAACCCAACTTTGGCCTTTACTAGGATGTAGTGCGAGACTATGAGGAAGTACTTCCGAAGTAGTGCTACGCGAAGCTACACTCAAAAGAAGTTCTCTTGAGAATATTATTAACCCTCGAGTAATTGGGAAAATTGATAATATCCGATAGACGGGCTAATGATTCTGAGTCCCATTAGAACCTTGTCCTACAGGTACAAAACAACCTTTAGTCCTTAAACCTTTGGGAAGGGTACACCTTTACTCCATGCTCGTTGCAAACCTAGGGTGCCCCTTGTTTGTTTATCTTTATTGTCCTTATGTGAATACTTGTGTTTGCTGCATTCATATAGCATCATTCTGCATTGGACTTCGTGGGATTTACTTTCGTTTATGAACATTGTAGGTCACTATGGCTTCAGATAAAAGACATACTGTGAAATATACTTTTAAGAGTCCCAAATTGGATGACCTAAAGAAGTTATGGGGTTTCATCGAAGATCAAGAAGAATTCAAGAACAAGTATGGGAAGCTGATATCTTTATTGGGTTGCTCAGTGAATGAAGGACTTCTTGCCACCCTGCTACAGTTCTATGATCCTCTCTACCATTGTTTCACCTTCACAGATTTTCAGCTATTACCTACATTGGAAGAGTATTCTTTTTTGGTTGGTCTACCTGTCCTTGAGGAATCTCCTTTTCCCTTCTTGGAAAAGGACCCTGATGAGAAAGATATTGCTAAAGCTCTCCGTTTGAAGGTATCTGACGTCAAAGCCAACCTAGTTACTAAGGATGGAATTCTTGGTTTAAAGACAGGTTTCCTAATCGAGAAGGCTTCATTCTATGCTGATTATTCTAATAAGGCTCCGTTTGAGGCAATTTTTGTTTTGCTTGTTTATGGGCTGTTTTTATTCCCAAGTTTCGAGGGTTTCATCGATCTCAAAGCATTCAAGATCTTTATGAAGAACAACCCAGTGCCAACTCTGTTGGGAAATGCATATCACTCTGTACATCTCCGAAACCTTCGTGGTGGAGGGATGATTACTTGCTGTGTACCTTTGCTTTACAAGTGGTTTATTTCGCACTTGCCGAAGTCTAGCTCTTTTACAAACATTGGCAAAGAGCATTGGTCTCCAAGGGTTATGGCTTTTACCCATTCCGACATTGATTGGTACAACCGAGTGTATGATGGAGTATTAATCATTGATAGCTGCGGTGACTTTGCTAACGTGCCATTGCTCAGCTTTGATGGAGGGATCAGCTACAATCCTATTTTAGCTCGCCGACAGTTGGGATACCCGTTGAAGGAACCTCCCAAGAGTGTTCAGGTAGAGGGTATGTTCTTCAAAGATGATATGGAACTCCGAGGAAAGATTCTGCATGCATGGCGTAGTGTACACAAGAAGGAAAGAGAAGTCTAGGGAAGCCTAACTGTGTGTCTTTAGAACCATACCTCCAGTGGGTCAGAAAAAGGGCAACCAATCTAAAGATGCCCTATTCCCATCAAGATCCCATAGCTCCCAGGAGAGAGCCCACTTATGTCTTTATGTCTAAAGCCGAGGAGTTAGAGGTGTCCTTAAGGAAGTCTCAACATGAGCTGGAATCTTGGAGGAACAAGTACCAGGTAGCGGTGGCAGAAAATGATGAGTGTCAAAAGGAGAAGGTTGAACTTCGAAAACAGAATGCTGAACTTCAAAAGCAGAATGCTGAACTTCAAAAGCAGAATGCTGAACTTCAAAAGCAGAATGCTGAACTTCAAAAGCAGAATGCTGAATTTCAAAAGCAGAATGCTGAACTTCAGAAACAGCTACAATTGAAGGATGAAGAGATACTCCCCTGCAAGAAGAGGAAAGTCATGGAGGATTTATTTTTCTCCGACCCACAATGCACTATTTGGAAAATAATTGTGGACAACCTTATCCGTGAGAAGGCGCAACTAGAAGAGCAGCTCAAGCAGCAGCATTCAAGGCTTCTTTAGTGTCTTTACTAGCTTTTATTTAGATTTTATTTGGGACTCTTTAAAAGAATATTTATGTAGTCCGTTTCAAATTTAATAAAACGTTTTCTTTTACCGCAATGCCTATAAATAGAGGAATCCCATGAAGTCCTAATCATCTTGCATTGCATTCTTTTTCCATTGTTCACTTCAAGAAACTCAAATTCGTTCTGTAGGTGTTGTAATCATGGATTTCAGAAGAGAAACCCTGAAGTACACTTTTCAGAGTCCCAACCTCGAAAGCTTGAGAGAACTAGCCGAACTCGTCGAGGATCGCTTTGCCTTCGCAGCAGAATATGGAGGAGTTTTCCGTTTCCTCGAGCTAAGGATGAAAGAAGGATTGTTGGAAACATTGGTTCAATTCTATGACCCGATGTATCACTGCTTCACTTTTCCGGACTACCAATTGATGCCGACCTTGGAAGAGTACTCGGAACTCTTAAGGATGCCTGTGACTGTTCGACCTCTATTCACCGGAAGGGAAGACACGCCTAGTCACCAGGAAATTGCAAACGCTACTCATCTCAGCCTAGAAGATGTCCAGACACACTTGATCACCAAGGAAGGAGTCCTTGGGTTCCCCGCCGACTTTTTGATCGAAAAAGTTCGTTACCATGCTGAAAGAAAGGAGGCTCTCATCTTGGAAGCCAATTTCGCTTTGTTGGTCTATGGGACTTTCTGGTTCCCTAATATTGACAGTTTTGTTGATATGGATGCGATCAAGCTGTTCATACTCAAGAATCCAGTACCCACCTTGCTTGCTGATACGTACTTTTCGATTCACTCGAGGAATGCCGAAGGAGGAGGACATATTGTATGCTGTACCGCCTTGCTGTACTCATGGTTCATCGCCCGTTTGACTTGGTATCCGTCCCTTTGGGATGAAGTAGCAACACCTCGATGGTCCGAGATACTTATGGCCCTTACCCATTCGAACATTGTTTGGTATGATCCCGCCTATGGAGGCGCGCCTATGATTCCTAGCATCGGAGGATTCCCCAATGTACCGCTTATTGGAAGAGAAGGATGTATAAGTTATAATCCCGCTTTGGCCCGTAGACAGTTGGGACACCCTATGACCCAAGTGCCTGACCTGGTTTCGTTGGAAGAGATCTATTTCAAAGGAGAAGAGGATCTAGACCTAAAGACTGTCATCATTTATGCATGGAAATACATTGATAGGGAAGGAACAGCTGCTTCAGGATACCCCAACTGTGCTGTTTCTGAAGATTATCTGCATTGGGTGCGAGAAAGGGCTCTCGATCTCAAGATGCCTTTTCCTTTTCATGAACCTATGGTATTATCTCCTCATGACCCCGACTGGTTCGAGGAAGAGGAAATAGAACAAGTAAAGATTGCTTTAGATGAAGCCCAGAAATTGAGGACTGCCTAGAAGAATAAGTTCCTCACCCTCAAGGTAGAGAAAGAAAGACTTCAAAAGACTCCAGAAATCGAAGTTGCCAGAAAGAGAAAGGCACAAGGAGATTTATTTTCTCCTCATGCCTCTTCAAGTGTTGTCACCAATGATGATCTCCCCTCAACTACCATGGCTTGGAAGGAGTGTGTGGAACGACTCATCATCGAGAAAGCGGCACTGCAGGAGCGCATTGACCAGCTGACCGAGGAGCTCCGTACAAAGGAGAAGACTGTGGGATAGAGTTCTAAGTTTTCTTTTGCTTTTGTTGTAATAAACTCTGGAAAGTGTACTTTGTTTTCATTGTTTCTCAAAAATAAAAAGTTTTTCAATTATCCTACATTATAACACTGAAAAACACTTTGGGTTTCTTGAAGTATCCTCCTACATCTGCATCTGCATTTTCGCATGGCATTTTACATTTTGTGCATGTGTCCTTCCTTTGTTGTGGCTTATTTCGGTTTTCCATCTTTTGCTGTCAGTCGCCGTCTTGACCATTTGACCAAGCCAGAAGTATCATTAAAGGATAGTGAGGAGAACAAAGACATGGATCGCATGACTAGCTTCAGAGTAAGGTCTAACCCGACGCTTCGCCGTCCCTCCGACGACTTTGTTCCTATGCAACTTCAGCCTGTGCAAGAAAAGGAAATGGACGATCCAGAGCTTACAGCATTCAAGAATGAATTTCGTGACTTCGAGGAACGATGGAAAATGATGAAGAGGAACCGTGCGCCTGATTTTCATGCTCATGACCCGCACCTAGTTCCAAACTTAGTTATCCCCCCAGAATTCCAGATGCCCGCCTTTGAAGTGTACAAAGGTACAATTTGTCCAAGGTATCACTTGATGATGTTTTGTCAGAAGATGACCGCCTATCTTGGGAACGACCAACTATTGATTCACTGCTTCCAAGAAAGTTTGGGTAGAGCACCATCAGCATGGTATATGAATCTGCAAAGGAATCACATTCAGTCTTGGGAAGACTTAACTTTTGCTTTTGTGAAGCAATACCATCATAACTTGGGTATAGCCCCAAACAATAAAGATGACTGTGGACCTTCCATAGAATTCATAGATCCGGTACCCCGTCCTCAGCACCAATATGCGATGCCCGCTCAGCGTGAACAACAACCACATCCTAGGCAGAGGTTGGCCTCTCCAGATCAACCACAGCATCGACAATTTCGGAAAAGGTATCAAAGGATGACTCCAGATGCACCAAGGGAAGTAATTCATCAGTTTGATCCCATCCCGGTGAAGTACGCTGATTTGTTTCCAGCTCTAATTCAAAGAGGGCATATCCAGACTAAAGCCCCACCTAAGGTACCTAAGAAGTTTCCATACTGGTACAATGCCAACAAATTTTGCCTGTATCATCAAGGCGCTCCGGGGCACGACATTGAGAGTTGTTACGGCATGAAAGCAGACGTCCAAAATTTGGTCAAATGTGGAGTCTTATTCTTTGAGGGTTCCGTCCCTTATGTGCGAGATAGCCCCATATCTCGAGAAGGTTCATCCTCCCCAGGCATGATTCAAGGTCGTCAACGCCGTGTCTGAAAGCTGCGCACCAGACATTTCTGCATGTCTTTCCCGTCTACATGAAAGCACAATAAAGATCCTGGAAAGGACTCTCCAGAAGAACCTTCTTTTTCTTTCGTTTGTTTGTGTGTTTATTTCTTTGGTTAAAAGCATATCTGGCATGTAAGAACTTTCTGTTTTGAATAAGTAATGCAACAACTGTTTGTCTTGAAGAAATCCATTCGTTTTCACTCAAATACTTTTCAAAATTATTTATAATGCCGACTTTTACCCGATCTCTCGCTCTGACAGAGAATTGGAAGGAGGATGATGAAGTAAAACACACGATCTCTTTTTGTATGCTTCGAATGAAAACCCTACTGATGATGTAAGGCGTTATTCTAAACCTCCTGAAAGCCCACATAGTCAACCCTTTCTTTTAAACCTTGATTGAGGATCCGTTCTCTTTCTCCCAAACCAAAAACATCATTTTCTTAACCTGGGGCAGGGTAATATCAAAAATGATGAACATCTTTCAAAAATTGGGTGGGCACAAATATACTAACCCTTCCTACCTCCATTTTATCAGTCATAAATTAAACCCATATACGTCCCTCAAAGCCCTAATTGAAGGAAGGTTTAGTTCGAAAGCATACTCGATGAGATATTGTTTCCTGACTCCTTGAGCTATGCTCAAAGTTAAATCGGCTTTATAAATAATGATTCAATTTGTATCATAACTAGTGGTTTCGATCACAAGTTATTGCGATACCCCTTTTTCAAAACTTCAAGACAAATGTGTGTTGCATTAACCATTTCGGAATGGATATTTCTAACGTGTTAAAATGTGCTTGACATCTTAGAAGGACAACATACAGACATTGATGATGATATTTGAAGACTTTGCTGACTTGGGGCAAGTCATTCTTCCCAAGAAAATTCCATCCGTGCAAGTCTTGGGTTTCAACTAGAAGAAATTCAAGGACTCCCTTACCGCCAATCAGGGGCAGTTACATCGAGATTCGGTGAATCTCTAGAGAGTTTGAAAACAGTGGGGCATTGGGACATCACGTTTCTGTAAAATCCTCTCTAGATGGCGTTTTTCAACTACGTGACTTGGGGCATTTTGAAGATCGGAGCAAAATGAATATCTCATCCTCAGGAAACTCAACCCTAACATGTTCAACAACTACGAAGACCCAGGATATTTATTTTATCCCCCATGGAACTCCGGTTTGGGTACCTCCGTCTACAATTTCATACAACATTTCAAACTTATCAAGATGTTACATCCCCGAATGGATTGATCACTTTGTCTCAAGAGAATTGTGAAGTTTTGAAGCAGTATTAGGACCCTACATTTGGTTCTCCATCTATCCTCAGTGATACTTCTATCTTCGAAGATTGGTCGGACGTTTGTTTCGAGACATTTATCACGTATTCGGTCTTTGCTTTCGTCTGTCTTGTCAGCATAAGCATACACATATCATATAAGTAGATAGCATACTCATTTGCATTCGCGCATCCTTTGTATGTTTTACTCTATCTCTTCGATTGCGTTTACCCTTGGGTATCTGGGCGTGTCTTATTCCTTCCAAATAGAGTTGTCAGCCCTAAGCAGAAGAAAAAAAAACTCAATATTTCCATTTCCCCACGAAGTTCGATCCTCGTGGAAGACAGTTGTTTCAGTACTTTCCCCATTGGAGTTTATGCCTCTATGGTTGAGTCTTACTTGACAGTTTCTCTTCGGTTATTTCCCGAATTGAACTTCGGTCCTTGGCAATCACACTATGAATATCTCCAGCTTTTGAGCATGGATCAAGAGTGCATTTATTTTGCACTTTGACATCATAAGGATCACCATTGTAGATGTGGTACTTCTCCGACAATACTACAAGATCCACTCAACAACTTACAGTCGAAAAACAGAAGATCTCTTTATTTGAGCAACTCGCTTTGGGCAGATCTATTCTCAAGACGACAAACAACAACTTCCTCAAGACAATCTGTCTATCCCCAGAGGATTATCTCAAGATTATAAAGTCAGAGCAAAGTACATTACAGATACTTCCCCATTTGAGGATTTCTGCTACAACAAATTCACATATTTTTACAATTACAGCAAAGATACTCCTCAGAAATGATCTTCCCCAGAGAGTTCATTATGAGTACAATCAATGACATATCTCCTTACAAGAGGACACTCCATGTATCAACCGGTTTACAACTCTTTTGAAGATCCCCGGTGCACATGCTACAAATTGCTAATACAATACAAACTGCATCTACAATTTACAATCACAATTACAAGATCACATCTACAAAATTCTACAATTACAGAGTACATCTACAACGTTTACATCAACAATTCTACAGTGTTACAATCCACAACACGCAATCCACATCAACATTACAATTTACAACTACAGTTACATCTACAATCTACAACTTACAACCCCTCTTTGAAGACGCTTTCACGAGTTTCCATCATTTTGGGTAGGAACCGAGACCAGCTCATGGTTCCCATACCATGGAGCAAGGGGAAGTTCGGCAGTAGGAACCGAGACCAGCTCATGGTTCCCATACCATGGAGCAAGGGGAAGTTCGGCAGTAGGAACCGAGACCAGCTCATGGTTCCCATACCATGGAGCAAGGGGAAGTTTGACATCAGAAACCGAGACCAGCTCATAGTTCCCATACCATGGAGCAAGGGGAAGTTTGACATCAGAAACCGAGACCAGCTCATGGTTCCCATACCATGGAGCAAGGGGAAGTTTGACATCAGAAACCGAGACCGGCTCATGGTTCCCATACCATGGAGCAAGGGGAAGTTTGACATCAGAGACCGAGACCGGCGCATGACTCCCATATCATGATGCTCGGGGAAGCTCAACAACTACAACAATATCTACAACTACAATGACATCAGAGACCGAGACCAGCTCATGGCTCCCATACCATGGTGCAAGGGGAAGTCATACATTTTATCATTCCAAGTTGAGTTCCAAAAGAAAAGATATACAGAAAAACAAAAAAGGAGAAAAAGGAAAATAAGGATGAACCATCAACTCAATTCATCTGGATTATTATCGACCGCAACATTATGATAATAAGCATATCCTTCGACTAAAAGTTTATCTCCCATCGCCACGTCCTTGGTGTATGGGATACTGTTTTACTTCCGAGTATTCCCCAGTGATGTTGGTTTCCCATCCTCGCGGAGTCTTGTTGTGTCTGTTTGTTCCCCTGTGACACCGCTTTCTCACAGGACTCATCTGCCTTGCATTCTCATATCATTGCATATCATTTGCATTCGGTGGCTTCTTATGGCCCAAAAATTCGTGCAATGTTTGTATTTAAGTCCCTCCTATCTCGTCGAGACAGAGATTTCAATCTCCATATCTCCGAATAGGAGTAACTTAAATAGGGGCATCTGTTGCACCCTAATTTTTGACCATAGGATGCCATCTCTTTCTTGCGTATTTTTCTATCATTATTTGACTTTATTTTAATATTTACATTTTTTGTGACTAACCAACTTGCGCAGATGTAGTAACTCCCAGGTGAATCAGTATTCATTTCTCATGGACAGTTGGGTCTGATTCAGGTTAAGTATGAAGTCTTGTCGATATCCCCTAAAAGCCTTAGTGTGTACTTATAAAAAGAAGTTGGATTTAAGCATAGTCATTTGAGGATTGATCATAAGAGTTCGTTTTTTATTAAGTTTGGTTCGCATCAAGAATCAAGGATCCCATCATATAGGAGGAATATTTATCTGCTGTTAGTAATTAAGATATTGAGGAGTTTGTACTGAGGGTGCTTTGAAATCTTAAGTGACAATTCATGGCTAAAATTACTACAGTACTATATTATGCATGACAAATTGGCATGGTTAATTATTAAACCACTGTGCGGACATTATTGTTGCAACGACGGAGAATTCAACGGATGATTAAGGACATAATTTACAAGGTGCCTAACGTAAGGATGCCTAATGTGAAGGAACTCATTGAATTTCAATCAAAGTAAACAACAAAGCACCACTCGGATAACTATGTCGTATCTTTTTCTTTCATAATCATGAATAAGTCACCATACAATCGAAGATCGAAATCCACTTCAAATTATGAAATAATTGGAGATTCAATAAGACAAGATCATTTTAAACTCCACACTACGGATGTGCAGGTTAATACAAGAGCTTTTCAAATTCCTAAATTAGTAAGGGTTCCCGTTTCAACTATTTGTCCTCACAAGCTTTAAAGCCGCAAAATCCCAAAAGGCCACCACTGCCATGTCTATTATGGAGAGATCACCTTCAAGCATAGTTTGACAACCTTCAAATAATAGACCATTCATAATGGCTCATCATTTTATCAACACCGTAAGCCGAGTCATTAGCATCAACAGCAGCAGTATGGAAAGCTCCAACCAAAGGCAAGTGAATGGACAACACGCTCAAATACCTGCAACATCAGCAACAGTTAATACATTCAGGTATGCATCAAGTAAAGCAAGGTCCTACATAGCAGGACAGTTGGGCATTACCCTCTCAACTGATAACCACGTTCTGCACTAAGGAAGATATTGAGTGAGCACAATGTCTTATGGACGAATTGGCAGCAACCGACATCCAAAACGCATCAGACAAGCAGATTTATTTCCCAATCAGCTCAAAAGAAAAACAATAGGGAATTAAACATGAAAACTCTCCTCAGTGGAACACTACCCAATGTTGAAAATCTGACAGCTCAATTGAAACTTCTGATGATAACCTGCAGCTCCTGGAGCAAACTTTCCCCAATGGTCGGTGCGTATAAATCAAACGTGTGAACGCAGAGCCCTCGGTCACCTGTCCAACACAACCAATAATTGAAACCATTTAGCCAAATTTAATTCATCAGGAATCAACATCCTCACATAGCCACATCCATGAATGGTGCCTGCGAACCGAAACACGATAGCATTCAAATATTATCTCCGCATCAACAGCTTATAAGAAAACGAGAACCTGACTGGAACAGCTCGATATGCAAGTGTTGAATACTCACCTTGGAGTTGAACAATACAAAAGAGATGATTTAGAGTCACTTGCTTTCTCTGAAAGGGAGTCTTCCATGGCAAGGCTTGAAAGCTGCCACTAGCATCACCAACACATGAACAAGAAGAAGAACCACCTGCAACCAATAATCAAATGCCGTCAATAAGAAGCGCAGTTCGAGAATAAAGAGATTAATTAAGTTATTTTTTTAGCCCTCAGTTAAGTCATCATCGGGAAGAGTCGCGAGCAGCCAGGAGGGCGATAACCGGAGTCGTCACCAACTCCCTACCAAGCGTCGAAGGCAACAGAATTCGGACAAGAAGCAATTAATCTCAAACAGCCCAACACTATGCAAAAGCACAAGGAGCATCGAGGCCACGGCTGCATTTAGTTCAGATAAATCATCATCACAACAATATTTCATAGGCTCAAACACAAAGTCATCATCGCCTTCGGACCTTTCTCGGTAAACGGCGCGGAACCGGTAGCTTCTGAGCTTCGGGCGGCATCCTGAAAGAAGAAGAGGAAGCATGTCAGCTGCAGCAACAACAGGCAAAGTTTTACAAGCGACAACATGTATTCTTAGCACTCGCAAGCAGCAGCGGCCAGCCTGTGTTTCAACAAACAGCATAACAGCAGCATGCCCCAGCAGTACAGAAAGCATAATAAGCACCTACGGAAGAGCAAAAAACACAACAGTATAGCTTGACATCAGCGCGACAACAAATAGCCGCGAGCACCATCAGCAACAGTTAATGAGATTGTTTCAAAAGTCTAAGAGGGAGATGAAGTGATTTAAGGACAGCCCTCAGAAAGTTCATCATTGGGAAGAGATACAAGCGGCCAAGAGAGCGACAGCCAAGGCTGTCACCAACTCCTTACCGTACATCGGATGAGTAAAATTCGGATATCTAATTGCAAGCAGCCATCACAAGCAACATTGATGCGGCAACAGCCTTTTCGATTCCCTCATAGGTTCAGACTGTTACGTCGTCATCACCAAAACCTTTCTCGGACTTCAACGTGACTCAAGCATCGCATTCAACCAACAGTATGCAAAGGAAACCGTATTCTCAACAATCCTAGCTTACGGTTCAGACATGACGTCATCATCACCATTCCAAACTCCCTCTGACAATAGCAGCTCCTGAAATACAAACAACAACAATCCAGCGTGGTACCATGATATTAGCTCACCATTGCCAACAACAGAATAACATCAACAATGATAATTACAAACAAGCACTCACAACAACAATACCAGGATCAACCATTGCAAGTATGATACAAGGTCCAAGACTGAGAATCGAGACAAATGTAGCCCTCAGTAAGTGCATCATCGGGCGTAACTCAAGCGGCCGGGAGGACTATGACCGAAGCCCTTATCAACTCCTTACCAGGCGTCGAGAAATCGCATTTTCGGACAGGAAACAACTAGGCTCAGTTGATTCAACATATTTCGAAAACAACCGCTAATATTCGAAAGCAACCATAATTCCGTCAAGCTCAGACGACGTCATCATTGCTCGCACCTTTCCCGATTAAGCATCGATCAAGTATAAACCTTGCCCTGCGAAGAAGAAAGGAAATAAAACGTTAACTCAGAGTCAACAGAATATTCGTGAAGAATATTCGTAGAATAATAGAAGATGCCTTTGAATCAAATCCAATCCTAATCGAAGCACAAAATCGGAGGTTTAATCAAGTCATCATTGCCAAATCAACAAATGGAAGGTTTTCAAATCCGATTGACCCCAAAAAGGAAAAAACCAATCAACACTAAAATCTGCATTCAAAGCAATAATTTCCTTCAATCAACGTTTTTCGATTTTCAGAGAGCCTATATAAAGCGAATGAGAAGAGGAAAGGGGGACAACGGGAAAAAACCCTAAAAGTTGGTAAAGAGGAAAATCAAAGAAAGCTTATCTTTTCTCTTCCTCCATCGAGAAGTTGTGACCTTCCTCAACCGTGTACCGCGAATCAACGGCGCCCACACCCTTCCACCGCCGGAAAGCGTTTTCACCTTCGCTATCACCGTCAATCCTTGAACGCCTCATCGAAGAGATCTCGTCGGTGAGTATATTTTTCACATGTTGTCCACTTCCAATTTTATGTTTTGTTGTTTTTTGTAGAGAAAACGAAGAGAGTGGAAAGAATGGAGATGAGAGAAGAGCGAGAGACGAGGACGAAAGCGGACAGACGACGGAAGGAAAGGGGGATTGAGAAACTTAGGGTTTCGGTCTTCCCTTCTTTTTTTATTTTATTTTACTGATGTAATGATTTATTGCTAATCACACACACACCACACACTAAACACTCACTTAACATGCACATAACCCCCTTATTAACCCGTTTAGGTCTCAATTAATCTTTTTAATCAGTTTTATTCAAACCAATTAAACTTATTTTCAAAATAATTTTATTTAATCTCAACCTAGCCCCCTTGATAAGCATTTTTGAATTATTAAGATAACAACTAATTTCTATCTTTACTAATAGTTGATATTAGTTATAATCAATTTTAATAATCTTTTTATAATTTTATAAGATAAATAAATTGATTTATTTTACTAATTAATTTTAATTAACTTTTTTTAAATCAACTTAATATTTTTAATCAACTTCCCCATGATATAAAATCTTTTTTTATATAAATAAGTTGCATTTACCAATTTATCTCTAATTAATAATATAACTTTTCCTAAATCAACTTTTCTCAAAATAATTCAACCTCGTCTAATTCAAATCAATTCAACCTCGTCTAATTCAAATCAATTCAACCTCGCGCTCAAAATCGATTAAAATCAACTCACATCGTAAAATCAAATTAATCGTGCACTTCACGACACTTGCACTTACATCTTAGCGCTTTCATGCGTATATATTATTGATCTTTATCTGCTTTATCTTATTCACAATACACACACACTCACTTAGCGCTTTCATGTGTTCGTGTATGGTTTATCTTTCTGCAATTTACTCTTACGCAATTTATTCCATTGCATTCACATTATCATATTTATCTATTCATACATCGCATTCCGTCCAAAGGAAAAACCTACACATAATTCAATGTTGTGTGTAGTTGCACATCATATGCATCATATTCCCCTTCGATCCTTGATTCCATTCAAGTTGATCAGTTAAGTTTAGGACCTACCCTATAGGAAGGACCTTGTCTTTATTTTTCTACAACATAGAAACAAACAATCAACAATACAACTCTTTCAAACACAATAGAGAATAGATGTTAATCATCTTAAGTGAGATATAATCTCCACTCCCACAACAATACAATCAAACCTGTAGGGACTTTGCCTTAAGAGCGATAAAGGCATACTTGGCGACCATCCGAGTATGTAAGACCTTTTCTTAAGACCATGCAAAGACCATTTCCTACAACCCCCTTTTACATTTGTGGTGGTTATATCTCCCTTAAAATGAAGACTCGTCTCTTCTCCTAAACTCAGTCAAAACAACTGCCCTAAACCCGTAGGAACTTTGACCACAGTCAAAGGTCTCCTCTAACCCTTTAGGGTGAACTACAAAATACTCTGATTCCACTCCCGTAAGGATATGTAGGCACAAGGTGCGATACCTTATCGAGTATACTTAGAAAATAAACCTTTAGGTCTTTTAAACCATTAAGCAGATAAACACTTAGCAGTAAACAAACATAAAATAAGAGGTTCCTGTAGAGTACTACAGAAACTTAGGATGCTAGTACCTTCCCTAAGTTTAACCAACCCCCGAACCTAAAACAATCTAGCTTGCATTTGCATTGCATTGTGGGAATTTCGATCTTTATCCCTTCCTTTGGACAAATCAAAGTTCGGTTGCAAAATGAATATAAGATTCGAACTAATCAATAGTTTGGTATCCGATTTTCACCGCGACAGGTACCATACTAAAAACACAAGTTGTTGAAAAGAAACTCTGCAACAACCCTTTCTTAAGTGCTTAAGGCTCGTAGTGTACAACACATGTTAATCTTTATTAAGTGTTTTAAAGATGTTTGAAGATGAGAAGAGAAAAGACGCACTAAAGGGGAACTGATCCAATCCTAAAGTTGTCATGCAAAGTTCATCCTATGATTGAGGTTAGGAGGGAACTACCTAATGTTATCATGCATGGTTAGGACCCTAATGTCTATCACATTCCAACTTGAACAAGAAGGAATGGAAATCCTAAGGGAAGGAAGACAAAAGAGGAAGAAGAAAACAAGCATAAGAATGCATACATGAAATGCAAACATGGAAGCAAAAGATGCAATGCAAGTGAGGGAGGAAATATGTGTGGTGTTGGAGCCTCCACAAGCTCATCTCAACCTCAAGCCAAAGTATGAATAAATGCAAAGAGAAAAGGGGAAGAAATGCAACAAAAGCAAATCAATAAAGCATACAAAAGGAGTCCTCAAGGATTCACCACTTTAGGCATGCCTTAGAGACCTCCAAAGGAGGGAGCCAAAACTTCCTTAAATGACACACCAAGGTCATTGGACAGAGAGTGACATATTCTAATCATACAACCTAAGCCACAAATGAATAGCGAAAAGAAAATGGTAAGGCATCAAGAGAGACCTACAATGAAAGTACATAAACCACTATTTGGAATCACAATGTACAAGCATGAAAGTATAACATCAAATGGAAATGCTACATACAATATAAACATCCACCAATTGGTCCAAAAGACCTATTATCAGTCCATAACATGAAGAAATCACCATAATGTCCATCACACAAGCAATACAAGGCTTTTGGAGCCAAAACAATACAAGTGTCCAAGTGAAAGTGCCAAATTATGAGCCAACTTGCAAAATAAGGAAAAAAATATTAAAATGCATCTAAAAATGCCAAATAAAATCTCCAAGGACCTGCAACGTGTTAGTAATCAGAGGTTCAAAGGGTAGCAAAAAAATCCATAAGGAAGTGCCTAAACAGAGGGCAAACATTCAAGGGTATCCCAAAACAAAGGCAATCTAGAGCATACACAAGATGGTATCTAAAACCAATGAAAATGGTACAATAAAATCCATGGAAAAATACCCCCTAAATCGCTAAATATGTATACAATGATCCTACAAAAGATTAGGAGTTTATATTTTGTTTTGGTCCCTCAATGAAAATCCATAAGAAGAAAGGTACAATTTCACAATTTTAATGGCTATTAAAATGGAAAAATCATAATAAAATGAAAATAAACCTAAAATCATTTTTTCAATTTCTAAAATCTCCTAACATGTCCAAGAACTATCAGGTAAAAAACTCAAGATTTAACGAACCATTTTACTATTTTTCATGTATTTAAAACTAGCAAGCAAAAATGTAAAGAAAAAGAGAAAAAGATTGAAAAATAATCAAACCCGTGTGGAAAATAGTAAAAGAAATTAATGCAAATCCAATGGGCCTGGAAAAGTGGGGTGCGAATAGGAATGTCACTTAAGCCCACTCAGGCTTACTAAGTTATACGCAGCGTTTTAATGAACAGGGGACGTGGCACTCTAATACGCGTTGGATTGCAGTACTTGGTCCATGTTTCTCATACGATCCAAAGGCTATCTGTTATCTTCTTCATTTTGAACTTTGAAAGCGAGGGAAGAACCAGTCCCATGAACAGTGGTAGCCGGAAACACGTCGGTAGCCTCTCACACCCTATCTCTCTCGTTTCTACACCAAATGCCATGATCTTGGAACCAAACTCGCCATAAATTTCATGAGGAACACAAATATCACATTGAAACAAGTTGTTAACCGTTAAATCTCTGAACTCGAGCTCATCCAAGAAAATGTCGAGATCATCAAATCTTCAAGAAAGTGCCCAAAAGATACCAGAATCCAAATTGACCTCAAGGGGATTGTAATGGTGCAAAAGTGGTGCAAGAAAGATGCATAATTAGGGAGTTATCTTGAATTGAAGGTACCTCTGAAAATGGAGATGGAGAGCTTCAACCAGCCAATGATTCTTCAAGAAATTGGTGCAGAATCACTCCAAGATGATGGATGAAGGTGTTTGAATCCTTGAAATGCTTTGAATTGATGGGAAATGGCGAATTCAAAAATCACTCTTTCACTCTATTTTTCAAATTGCTACAACTCTGTTTCTCACCCAATTTCATCCAAAAAATCATGGAATTGCTCTATAATACTTATAGAAAAGGTTCGTAATGAGTTGGGGGGCTAATTGTGAGAGAATGGATCAAATGGATTTTGGATTTTCAAGCTTATCGAAGCCCATGGAAATGGATGAATTCATGGCCAGTTTTCCTTGTTTCCGACTCAAATCCATTCCTTGCAATGTTAGGAAGATCAAGGGCTCATAATCTCCCCTTGTTTAGATCTTAATGGTCATGATTCAAAATGTTGCTTACACATGAAGAAAGCTTGAAATACCCCATGAAAAATGTCTCAACTTGAAATTGTAATAATGCCAATGTTCTTAAAATGTGTTTCCCCTTCAAAATGAGTACAAATATGACCATATTTGATTAAATTTTGGCAAGATCACAAACTTGGCTTTTCACATGCTTTTACCAAAATCTCCTTCACCAATCTTCAACCATGAGCTAGCCCATTGATAACTTGAGGTTTAGTTTACCAAATGACCCCATTTGTAGCAACTTTCATGTTGGAAAAAAGTTCATTTGAGTTATGCAAAGTAGTGAACTTGACCTGTAATTTTATGACATGTAATCAAAGTTTCCCAAAATACCCCTGCCTTGCAAAGCTTGTAACTTGAGCTCTGCATATCAGATGACAAAATTATAGTACAATTTGGAAAGCTAAGATCAATACCTACAACTTTCATGTTGGCCAAAAGTTGAGGAGAAACATCCTTCTATGTCAAAAATGTCCTGCAAGTTGGTTGACTTTTGTAGACAAATTGCACATTCATCTGGTGACCTATAACTTGTCTGGATCATAACTTGAGTTCTACAAATCCAATGGAGGAATTATAGTACTCAAATTAAAGCTAAGAACATGCTCTACAAGTTCCATGTTGTTCAAAAGTTTAGATGAAACATGTATCTTGAGATAAGTGGTCTTGAAGTCAGGCACTAAATAGGGGATTTTACCCTGAGAATCCTAGTTTAGCAACTCCTCACACTTTGAATTCTTCTTGAATTGATCTTGGAATAACATCTCAAACACAACATCCCATGATCACCATGACTTAGATTTGAGTCTTAACCTCCTTTAATTGTACAGTTGACTTAGGGTTGACCAGATGAAAACCCTAATTGCAACACCTTTAACTATGGCTCTTCGCACCAAGCATAATGACTTGACTTAGCTCCACCATGACCCTCAAGGCACTCCATGAGCTCTATCCACATACTATATCCATAATAAAGGCTTCCCAACCCACTGATGGTCTTCAATTAGCCCCCCAAGTTAGGAGATGAACCACATACCAGCATCCAAACATCTCAAGAACACACCCCACTTTCTGATGACTTTGGTGACCTCTAAAGCTTGAACAAGACCTCTAGATAGGCTCCTCTTGATATATATCACACTTGATCCCCTGCATAAATGCTAATGTGTAATACCCCAAATTTTACCCTTTCTTTTTATTTTTATTTTAAATTCTGATTAACTTAATAAATTAACCTTCTTTTTTTAAATCTTGTTTTTTTAACTAATAATAATTTAATTAAATTTTTTTTATAACTTTACTAATGTTTTTTATTAACTTTTTTTTTTTCTATTTAGCTTATTTATTTAAATCATTTTAAGCTCTTCTTACTAACTTTTAGGATTTAGATTAAAATTTAATTTTTTTTCTTTTCTTTAAGAGTAAATTTTTTTTATAACCTTTTTTAAATTAATTTCTAACACATTTTTTTATCAAATTCTAATACCTTTTTTAAAATAAAAATCTAACTTCTTTTTAAAATTAAATCTTTTTTCTAACTTTTTTTAAATCTTTTTTCTAACTCCTCTTTAAAGTTAAATCTTTTTCTAACTTTTTAAAATTAAAACTTTTTTTTCTAACTCTTTAAAGTTAAATCTTTTTCTAACTTCTTAAAATTAAAACTTTTTTTCTAACTTTTTTAAAGCTAAATCTTTTTTTTCTAACTTTTTAAAATTAAAACTTTTTTTCTAACTTTTTTAAAGCTAAATCTTTTTTTTTCTAACTTTTTTAAAGTTAAATCTTTTTTTCTATTTTTTTTTAAAAAATCAAATCTTTTTTCTAACTCTTTTTAAAAATTAAATCTTTTTTTCTCTAACTTCTTTTTAAAATTAAATCTTTTTTTCTTTAACTTCTTTTTAAAATTAAATCTTTTTTTTCTAACTATTTTAAAAATTAAATCTAACCTTTTTTTATAAATTAAATCTATCCTTTTTTTTTTTTTTTAAAATTAAATCTAAATCTTTTTTTGACACCTTTATTTTTCAAATTAAAATTCTAAATTCTTTTTAAAATTAAATTCTAACGCCCTTTTCTTTTTCTTTTTTTTTTTTTTAAATTTTAAATTCCTTTTAAAATTAAATTCTAACAGTTTTTAAAATAATTCTAACATTTTTTAAAACCAACATTCAAATATTTTTTTTTATTCTAACTCATTTTTTTTTAAAACTCTAATTTTTATTTAACTTGAAACTCTAATCTTCTTTGCTAACTTTTTAAATTTAAATCTCAACACTTTTTTAATCTAATCCAATCTTAATGAATTCCAGATAGAGTTAAATCAAATCAATCAGATCAATCATCATCATAAGAAAATCAGCATCACCATCATTGAATCAAATCTGAAATCATCATAAAAATTCATTCAAATCAAATCAGAGATTGAAAAAGATTGAGATATTCAAATTAAATCTGAGATTAAAAAAAAGATTTAAAAATCAAGTATAAAAGGGACGAAAATCATAACAAGAAGGGGAGAACTTTTTTTCGTAAAATCCAAGCAAACTCCGTCAAAAATCCTCTAGCCTCAGGACAAAGCATCATCGGCCATCATCATTCCGTAAGGATCAAAAAATATAATTACAATTTTTGTGTTGCTTTTCATGTTTTTCAGGAAAAAGAGATGAAGAAGACAAATCGGTGGCCATGCAAAAGAAGAAGAAGATAACATCCGTGAGAGGCAAACAAGAAGGAGAGGAACACACGCAAACTCAGAGAGCAGAGAGAAGAAGAGTGATGACCGGCCCAACCCTCTTTTTTATTATTTATTGTTTTTCCATTTGTTATTTTATTTTGTTTATCTTTTTTTAAAAAAATCAAGAAGACCCTTTCTTTTTTATAATCAAAAACCTTTTTCAAATTAATTAAAACTCTTTTTAAATAAAATAATCAAATGTTTTTTTTTCAAATAATAAAACTTTTTTATAACTTTAAAGTAAAACGTGTTTTTTAACTAACATTAAGATTTTTTAAATTAAACCAATTGTTTTTTTTAATGATTAAATTTTTTTTCAAAATATTATCACTAAAACTCCTTTTTTAGAATAATTAACCAAACTTTCACTTTTTTATTAATAAATTTTTTTTAAAACTCAAAACTCTTTTAATTAAAATTAATCTCTCTTTTAAATCCTTGGTTAAAAAGACCATAAAAGTCCTCCAAAATTCATACGGTTTGTTTCTCGTTCAATTTTGATTTCGTTTTCGTCTAACCCCACATACTGACATTTTTGTTTGTTTTGTTTCTCGCAGCTATTATGTTCAATTTGAAACTTATTTTCGGTTTTATATTTAGCTATTATAATTGTAACTGCTTATGGGATGTAATTGTGCAAGACAATTGTCGCATTTATCTTTCCGCACTTTATTTTCTGCCGTTGTATGTATATTTAATTTCATCGCATCTTTATAATTAATTTCACTCCTCCGAAGGAATTAGGTCTAGCCGTTTGACCGCCGTGTCAATAGTCCTCAACTTCAAACCCTTACAACCTCACAAATGCCTCGCCGCAGGCAAAATTACAACTTTACCCCTAGCATTAGGTCAAAGAGCCGCCGCGCTCATTTTAGGGTTTCCCGCCGCGGAATCCCTAACCTAATTTAACCCTAATTACAACTTAACAATTCAACGTAGAGATTTGGAGTTTCCACACTCCACGTAAGCGTGTCCTTAAGATGCGTTTATTCCCCTTGAGACCTTGACCACAGTCAAGAAGTCTCTAACCTCCCTTTTGAGGGGAACTACGATTACTCTGATTCCACTCCCGTAAGGATACGTAGGCACAAGATGCGATGTCTTGCCGAGTAAACTTAGAATTAACCCCTTAGGTCTCCTTTCTCACTTTTAATCCTTTGTACATATACCTTAAGCAAATAAATAAAGCAAAATAGTAAACATTTGAACAAAAGGTTCCTGTAGAGTACTACAGAAGTCTAGGATGCTAATACCTTCCCTAAATTTAACCAACCCCCGAACCCTAGATCTTTCCCCGCATTGTGTTTACGATGCAAAATAGGTTTTCCCTCTTTTGACCTTTTCCTTCGGATAAATCAAAGAGCGGTTGTGAATTGAATTGCGATTCAAACTCATTAATAGTTTGTGATCCTATTTCCACCGCAACATAATGCAATGCTTATGATAATGCTAGAACAATGGTATGCTAATGCAATGAAACATAAACCGGGTAAGAAAAAGGTTAGGCAAATTTTGGGGTGCAACAGTAACCAGTGCACATGAGTGGAAAACATAAGACGCATCTTCATGTCTTCAAGAACTCATTCTCTGTTCAATACACATGTTGAATGCATTCACTTACTGCTTGAGCCACAAGCAAGTAGTACACTCATCAAACAGAAGCTCTCCCCCTATCTTTGATAACAGCTGCTCCAAGGTCCCCACATTATCTCTCATGACTAACTCCATGCTCATTCAGAGAGAAGGCACCAAACTGATTCACCTCTTCCTAGAGTTACTTGTAGCAGAAAAGACCACTTCTCCACAAGTATTATGGCCTTAGGCTGAGTACAAGATAGACACCGCATAGGGACTTTATCACATCAGAATGCACTCAATACCTTCACATCATACTCCAAGATAATCCTTTTACCTTATCATTCTCCCGTATGACAAGATAGAGTACTTCTTAGCCAAGAAGTGAATCACAAGTTCCACAAGATATCTTCACATATCAGATGGTTCATATCACAGACACACCATCCCATGGTTCTTTATGTGCCCATACTGGACTTACTGTTGCCTAGTAATCCAACTGAAGATCTTCACAGCTCCACCATCTTGATCAAATACATCTCCACAAGAAGGTAATCTTCTATACACAGCTTAGGGCTTCTACCACAAGCTCCAATATGTGAACAGAAACAGATCCTCCTTTGGTCTTTAACCAACTACCCTTCTGCACCAGAGTAATTAGTTCCAAGCATGAACAAACACAACTCCTTCTTTGGTCTTCAACTACTACCCTTCTGCACAAGAGTAGTTTTCTGAGGTACACTACTTACATAACCAAATGCCACTGTTTGGTTACTCAGCATCTTTCACCAGGCCACTTTGATCTTCAAGTCTCAACCTTTTCTTGCTTCAAAGCAAGGCCTCTACTCCTTCACACAGCTCCCGCAAACTGCATGATATGAAGCATTAATTCCATTCATACCTGAGAAGATCAACTTATCTTCAAATGATGTGCCACACCATCACTTGAGGCCTTGAATTTTCTGCTTGATGTCACAACTTTGGTTAAGACATTCAGTTGGAGAGTTTAGGATTTCCTTCTGTCACTTAGAAGATTCTCTTCACTTAGTCAGAACAAGAGAACATAGGCTTGACATCCAGTTGGAGTAGACAACCTCAATCCTGCTTTGTTGTGCCACAACAATTACCTTGAAGTGCATTTCCTTCATGAACTCCTCTTAAGAAAAACCAAACATGCCAAGGCTTGATTCTTTTAGGGAGGAAGGATCACACAAGTCTTTACAAAAGGATTCCCGCTTTCCTTAAGTAGAGACTTCTTCAGAAAATCAGAGATAAATGCCACTTATCCTTACCTCCAATATGACCAAGGTCATATGCTCCTATGCACTTAGATCAGAAATAAACTGACCCAAGCACTGCTATCACCAACACCATCTTCTAGACAGGTTTCTTGCCAGGAAACTCTCTAGCTAATAGATCAGGTGCTTCTAGTAGAAACTAGAACACAACTTCTGCACTCCAAAACTCTTATAGAGCAGATTGTCTTCATCTTCACTTCCATCAGCACTACATTCTAGTCCTAGTTTCTTGCCAGGAAACTTACTAGAATAAAGTCAGATCCTACCACACATGCGTATGGTACCTGTGATTCACTCCTTGAATCAACAGAATTCTACATAATCTCTACTGATGGAATGTCTCAACATTTGGTTGAATATCAAACCTTTGAAGTTGACCATACACAACAAGGCCCAATTGCTTTGTGCAATGACAGAGATTCTTCTTCTAAAAGCCAGACTTGGATCACCCACCTGATGAACCAATAGAGCTTTGACAATGTTGATCATTATGGATAATCAATTAGATACTTGTGCATTCCACAAATAGAGATTGATCTTAAATCCATACAACTTGTCGAGAAGGCCATATGATTACACTTCAGTAATACCAAGAATATTCTTTAGTATAACTTATCTTTAATGTTGAAATAACAAGGCTGCCACCCTTGACTCAACCTCTCTATGACTTCCTCTGCTGATAGATTCCTTGCACGTCATGAGTTGTGAAAATAAATCACCTCCCACACAACAGAACAACCCAAGCAATAGCTCAAGCACAACTTCCAGCACTCTGCCATAACCATACATCAGTCAGTCTTCTCCCAGGGGCATCAGAGTTCTTTTATCAGAGAAATATGCAGCGGAACCACCAAAAGAACATGCCCTAAACATGATGTCTGATCATTCAACAGGCCATAGGATTGAAGTAGCCACTCCTCCTTTGGCATAACATACAACTGGTCATAGAAGTTCCTATATCAGAGGGCACAATAGCAGATACAAGCTTCTCCTTAGCTCCATAAGCAGTAGCTCACACATTCAGCAAGATCAGTAACTTAGCTACAGCTTCTCCTTGTTTCAAAACACTAGAAAATATCTCCCAAGATCTCATCCAGAAAAGACAGGATGCCTGCTCTGATACCAATTGAAATTCTGGTATGCAGATCACATGTGTTCCAAGAACATTGATCTCTGCTCGACAAGGATGAGGACAGACCATGGCCAATTTAAATTTCTTTAAATTGTTCCAACGTCACGACCTCTGTTGTGACATCTGCAGTCTGTCATACTATTTATCAAACCATTTAAAGTACAAAGTTGTAAATGCAGAAAGATAAATAACACAGTAATTGTTCACCGAGTTTGGTATAAACAACACCTACATTTGGCGGCTACCAAGCCAGGGAGGAAATTCACTATTAGTAGAATCAATTCAAAGCAAACCTCCAGTTTGCACTTCTCACTTAATCTCTACCCAATGACACTTCAGCCTAGAGACACTCTAGTACCTGAATATACCCACTCACTCCCCCTCAATCACACAACAGTGATATCAAACAATTACAAAATCAGTATGAAGAGACACTTCATACACACCTTGATCTTGCTTCACAGCTTTGATCAAGGAACTCACACACTCTTTCTTCACAGCTTCGAGTGAGACACAACTTAGAAACTACCTAACCAATGCAATCATCAACCAGACAATTGCTTGGATTACAAGTATTTCTAAACAGACTTTACACGTGAAGACTAGCCTTCTTCACTTACAAATATGTCTACCTCAATGTATCAAAAGATACAAAGGGTGACTTACACAAAAGGGACTCTCAACCTTAGACCTCTATTTTACACTCTGATTTTTCTTGATGTGAGTGCTTAACTTTCCCTTGCTTCTGTGCCTCCTTTTATAGCACTGCAGACTAGGCTTGGGCTGTGCAGAAGTAACAAATATTAGTTTTAACAAAATAAAACTAATTTCCACAATTCAAGGTGTTGTCCGATTAGGTCATGGCATGGTCAACATTTCCTTGAATCTCTCCTGAGATAACTCAGGGGTCATAACAAGTCTCCTGAAATCTAGCCTGAGATAACAAAAAACCAACATGCCTGCACGACTGATGTCATACGATCAATGTCATGACATTCAGTATGAAATCCACTCTTCTGCAGATTTTTCTTTACACCAGACCTGGCTTCACACAATCTTCTGCAGAATACCATTAGAAACAAGTATATTAAAGTTTCCTAAAAGGTCTCTAAGATCCTTTTATGAATACCAATACAATCTGTTCTTGTTCCTAATAAATCTCCTTGACATATTTACTGATGAGGTATTTTCAACATGATCTCATCAATCCAAACCAATTCTGTCAAGAGATATACACTAGCAGCTCCTTCTGTTGTCATGCAACGATGTCCTGCTTAAGACACATGACAACACACCTCACTCACTACCTTTGAGAAACTTCATCACAACTTAACCTGTTGTGGCTGCACACGTCACACTGCCTGTGAGGGACTTCATCACATCTCACCCTGTTGTGGCTGCACACCTCAACCTGTGAGGAACTTCACCACAACTCAACCTGTTGTGGCTACTGTTACCATATAGCAGTGCCTGTTGTGCCAGACAGCTATGTCATTACTTTGGTAATGACATCCACGACAGTAGTTCATCTAGGACAACAGTTCTTTCTTCAGCCTCTGCTCCATGACAACAGCTCTTTCTTCATATGTCATTACTTTGGTAATGACATCCATGTCAGCAGTTCTTTCTTTAGCCTCTGCTAGCTCCTGTTGCACCAGACAGTGATGTCATGACTTTGGTAATGCCATCCTGTTCAAAACACATGCCCGCAGTACTATCATTAGCTCCTGCTAGCTCTTGCTGCACTAGACCTTGATGTCATGACTTTGGTAATGACATCCTGTGCAACATTAGTGCAGAATCATGTTTTACCAAAATTTAGCCAATCATAGAACCATAGACACATGGTACTAACAAAGAATCAGTTGGATCAACTCATGAAAACCATGACAGCTATGACAAGAGGAGAGACCAATATTCAGAGAACTCCAGTTAATGAGAATATTATTCCACCTTTAGTGAACAATGTTGCTCAAGCTCAAGCTATGCGGATTCCTGTTGAAGATCGAGATATACAAGAGCGTACCATTGTCTGAGATAGACGTTTCTCTTCTCTTAATGATATAGACTATCAGGGTTTCACATTCTCTGTGTCAGACTTCCAAGGGGCTGTTCCAAAGATGAAACCTAAGGACCCACAAACTGTTAAGTTTATGAAAAGATATCGTTTGTTGGAGGAGAAGCTTGATGCCCTAAGGGGTCTTGATACTCTTAATCTGAATGCTTCAAGCATGTGTATGGTTCCGGGGCTTATGATGCCTCCGAAGTTTAAGACACGGAATTTTCAGAAGTACAAAGGGGATAGTTGTCCGAAGCAGCATTTGGTGATGTTTTGTAGAAGAATGACCTCATATGTCCACAACGATAAGCTTATGATTCACTGTTTCTAGGACAGTCTGAGTGGGGCATCATTGAGTTGGTACATGCAGTTAGAGAGTGGTTGCACCTGATCATGGTCAGACCTAGCCAATGCCTTTGTGAAGCAATACAATTACAATCTCAACATGACTCCCAGTCGCATGCAGTTTCAAGACTTATCTCAAGCGAACAATGAATCTTTTAGAGCGTATGTTCAAAGATGGAGAGAATTAGCTGCTCGCATTCAACCATCACTTTTAGATAGAGAATTGGTTGACCTGTTCATGGGTACTTTACAAGGTCCATACTTGGATAAGATGATTGGTAATGGGGCATTAAACTTTTCTGACTTGATATTAATTGGGGAACGTATCGAGAGAGGACTCAAGAGTGGAAGGATTCAAGAAGTCTCGGATATCTCAGCTAGTGAAAGCAAATCAAATGTCAATTCTAAAAAAGAATGGGAGAAAGAAAGCAATTTCATCCGGGAATCCCCGATACCTTAGACTCAGCCTTCAGACATTTCAACTGTTCAGAGTCAGCAAACTTCTGGGTCTCCATATCAGATACCGTTCTCTTCTAAGAATCAATGGTTGTATCACTGTCAGCTGCATCAGCACGCCCGACAAAGACCCAGGAATCCAGAGAAGCATTTTACTTAGTTGCCAATTTTGTACAGTCAGTTGTTTCCAGATTTGATCAAAGGTGGATTAATAGTGCCGAAGGAGATTAACCCTATGATTCCTCCATATCCACCAGGTTTTGATGTCAACCCCCGTTGTGATTACCATGCTGGGGCACATGGGCATTCAACCGAAGACTTTAAGGTGCTTAAGAGCAAGATTCAGACTCTACTTGACTCCAATATGTTCTCTGTCACGCCTCAGGGAATTCAGATCAACAATCCTCCTTTATCCAGTCATGTGGGTTCATCAGTCCATGTTATGAAGGAATTCACCGAGAGCAGATGTTCAGAAGAGTATCAGACTGACTTCGAAGAACAATTATGAAGATGGCTAGTTTAGTAGCAAATCAAGATTGGAAAGTCCAGTTCCCCGAAGCTAGAAGTCTTTTATATCATGTCATGTCTTTGCTTTTGTAGCTTCTTTTCTATTAAAGTGCGAACTTATTTGTAAAACTTGTCTCTTTTTGATTGATAATGATAATGAAATGAATGTGCATGTTTTGATTAAATCAATTTGTGTTCACTCATACTTTTTTATTGATGTGAAGCACTTGTTTAAGCAAAATCTGAGGGAGGATGACGAAATTGAAAAATGCAAAAACTTCTGATTGTATGCTTTTGAATAAAACTTTTGCTGATGATGTATAAACATTGTTTCGAATCCCTAAATACCGGAGGTATAAGGAAGATAATACCTTATCAACCCCTTTGAGCTTAGTAGTAGGAGTTACTTTTTGAAAATGAAAACCCTCATCTTAACCCGGGGTAGGGTAGGTGTCAGTTAATTTGACCAAGCATCCAAATTGCAGAAGGACTGTTCCCATTCGAGGATCAATCACATCTGTAGAGGTTGTACCTCAAAAAACACAATGGTTATCCCTCACAAACCAAGGAGTGGGGCTGTCACAACCCTTTCAAACGAGTCAGACAAGCCGGTGATCACATGATTTGTTCCACAAAGAAAGAGAATCGAAAGAAATATATCTCGCTAAGTCAAAACTTGAAAACAAGTGACTTAGGCAAAAATTAGAGCATTCTGCTGGACTTCAAAAGAGTCAGTCCAGGAAAAAGCAGGGAAATCAAAGAAGAAATCGTGTGATTCCATACACCAAAGAAGAAAAGTGAGTGATTATCACTCTGAAAACCTTGTGGGGTCCGTAACCATCACTCCTACCATTCAATGATCTTTGAAAGGTGAGAATTTGTGTCGAGTTAGCTGAACATAGGACTGGAGAAAATTAAGGAGAATGGATGGGTTAAAACAAACCTTGAGCCTTATATCCTTTCTTTCTATAACCGTGAATCAGACTATGTTACAACCTTCAAAAGACCTAATTGAAGCAGGTTTGTTCCGAAAGCATACTTCGGTAAAGATCGCGTCAAAACTGACTCCTAAAAGGATTTTGTTACCATGTTGGTATTGTGATGTGACATTTTGATAAGTAATTCACTTACTATATGTCACAACATTTTTCCAGTGTACAGACATCGATTTCAAAACTGTCATATGCATTGCACTTATATCATCTTTTCAAAACAAATTGTTTTACTTGTGAGTAAGAACTTGGCATCAGGAGAGTTTCTACAATGGAAAGTTTGATCGAGATAAGATGCAAAGTGGTTGAGTACTCTGTGGAGTAGGGGCAAGTCATTTAAAATGATCACGCCAGGGGAGTCAACCATCCAAAAGTCAGTTAATCTGGAGCAATCAGGTCGAGATTCGATAAATCTCTCGAAGGTCAGTTTGTCAGAGGTACTCCTTCACAGCTAGCCAGTCAGGGGAAAAATCATTTTAAGGCTGGGGTAGGCCGCCCCAAGAGCACATAAATTATCCTTATCCAGAAGGCAGTTAATCTGAAGCACTTCTCTGAGGTTCAAAATGCTAAGGAAGTTCATCTCAAACCATCAGGGTACAGATATTTCAGCTCTCCTTTCGAGGAAGATTTTTACAGAGATTCCACAGGCTGGGGTAGGATTAGAGCTAAAGGAATATTTCTTCTCCATATCCTCAGAGCTATTCAAGCAGGTTCTTCAACCTTTAAGTTCAAGACAAATTTCGGGAAGTCATGTTAACCGTTCCCTAACACTGCAACCTTAAACCTTGTATCCAGACAAGACACTTAAACCTTGTATCCAGACAAGAAACTTTCCAAACTTGTATCTAGACAAGACATTTTAAGCGTCAGCTGTACCTGACCCATCACAGATAGCCCAAAGTCCAATCCCCATTGACATCCAAAGAAAATCCAAAGCCCAATCCCTATTGACATCTCTAAAACCAGAGCCCAATCCCTATTGGCAACCACCAAAGTCCAATCTCTATTGGCACCTCATTCCAAAGTCCAATCCCCATTGGTACTCAGAAAAATTTCACCTATTAAAAACCAACCACCATCGGGTTTCACCCCTCTTTCCCAGCAAAGTCCAATCATACTTGGCACATCCCTCTTTCCCCGACAACTCGAGCCTGCATGTACATTTTTGCATTACATCCTCAGTGTTGCACCCCAAAATTTGCCCTCGCGTTTTCTAACTTTGATTGGCTTTTGCTTCACATTCATCTGCATATTATTTAGGTTGATCATTCTCACATACTGTCCATGATATCAGCCATAATAGATTTATCGGAATTACAACCCCTTTGTTCACATTTTAGATAGTTTAACCCAATTCAAATAACTATATTTATTTCGAAAATCGGGTGAAAGGTTGTACTCTTTCTGGTGGTTCAGAGTCCGTGCTGATAACTTTGTTGCGTTTCGGTGTTCGACCCCTTTTTATTTCATTTCATTTGTTAATATAATATATTAGTAAGCTTAAGTTTTAGAATTCTAAATAGATTTAATTAGAATAGACTTTGTTATTAAGAATTTAGAATTTTAATTTAGTTAGTTTAGAATTAATTTAGATTTTTAGAAATAGAATTTTAATAAGAATTAAGATTAGTTTTAATTTAGAATTTAGAATAGATTTTTCTTATTAGAATTAGTTAGTTTTAATTTAGATTAGAAATAGAACTAAAATTGAATTAAAAAAGAAAACAAAAAAAGATTTAGATTAGAATAATTTAAGTTAGGAGTTTGAATTAATTAATCAAGATTAGAATAGAATTTTATTTTAGATTTATCAATTAGTATTAAGTATTAGGATTAGTTTTTAGGTAATTAGTTTTAGATTAGAACATAATTTATTTAACATTAGGATTTATTCTTTAGAAATAGACTTAATTAATTAGTTTAGAATAGTTTTTTTTATTATCCCTAGCCGCCATCTCATCTTCCTCTCCCCTTCTCCCAGCCAACCGCAAGTTCTTCTTCTCCCAGATTTCCGCCACCGTCGTTTCCTCACCTCCATTCTCTGCCTTCAAACACAAATCACATTAGCCACACGAAAAAAAGACCTCCGCGAACCCCAAATCCGTTCGCCTTCTTCCTTAAACAAAACCCTAGAAGCCACCATTTACTGTTCATCATCATCTTCCATAACAAACCCCATTCGCGATCCATCTTCCTCCAAACCCTAACACGGCGCCATTTTTCCTCTTCCTCCCTCAAACCGAAACCTCCTCTTCTTCTTCAACTCACCCTTAGCTCACCATCTCCTCTCTTCTTCTTCTGCGAGTCTCCCCTCTTCTTTCTTTCCACTACAAACTTCCGAAAAAACAACCATAACCAACATAGCCATCTCCGACCGCTCAACCTCCATCCATGAACCTCCACCTTCCTCGCCATACCCCCGCTTCTCTCCACCGCCACCAACATCCTCCAACACTCCCCTATTAAAACCACCTGTAACTGGAACTCCTTCAACATTATCCTCGTCTTTATCGCCATCTTATTTGGCGTTTTCGCTAGACGAAACGACGATGAATCGTCACCGCATCAGGGCTCCGATGATGCCGTTCCCGATCAAATCCATGCCTTCCGAAGAGTTTCGGTATCGTCCGAAAGAGTTAAAACTAGTGGTGGACATGAATTGCAAAAATGGTTTGGATTCTCTGGTGATGAAACTCTGAACAGATTGCATTCACCGGTAAATGGTGTTAACCGGTTGAGAAGAAGCAGTAGTTCTTACGCAGATTTACGCGAGATGGAAAGCCAATTGTTATAACACCTGAGGAAACAACTCAAATGCAAACGTGATGTTGAAGCTTTGATGTTTTTGAGCATTATTTTTGGAGTCGTTTTGATATTTTGACCGTATCCATGGCTACCTTGTTTCAAACTTTTTTTCTCTTTTTAATAAAACGATAGCTGAACATTACACTGGCCAAAGATGAATTGGGTGCTTGGTTTGGATTGTTGTTTTTTACTAATGGGCCTAGGACCCGTTTTTTATTTCTCTTATCTCACCTCCCTTTCTCTTTGACAACCGTGAGAGGTGATGGGCTCAAGGCCCAAATGATCCTCTCTTATTTATTCATACCCTCATGTTTTAATCTGACCCCCCTTCTTGTTTTAACTTTTTTCAATTAGTTTTTTTAAGATTTGTGGATATATTAAGATTTAAATTAGTTTTAGAATTTCAAACATATTTTCTAAATAAACTTTTAGATTCCTATATTGTTTTTTAAGTAGTAAAAATAGAATTTTAGAGTTTTCTTTTTATAAAATTAATTTTCATGAATTGTTGATATATTTTTAAGCTAGATTTGGTTGAGGTTTTACTTTTATACCATTTCATTTGAGTCGATGACAAGACCTCTGAAAATCGTTACTAGTCAAATCATTGATAAATAATGATGGATCTGAGACCACTTTCTTTCTCTCCTCATTTCTTCTTCATTTTCGATTTTTATTAAGATTTTCTCGATCTACGAAGTCTTTTATTCATAAGCGCCGTTTTATCGAAGTCGATAACCTTCTCGATTTCAAATCTGTGGAAAATGACCATTTAGCTCATTTTCTTTACTTTGGGATTGTGATAGGCTAATTTCGATTAATCGACATAATGTTTGCGATTAAGACGAGATCCCCACTTTTTAGGCCCGTGCGACACGATTAAATCGGAGAATGATCCTCAATATCATTTCTTTATCTTGTCCATAACACGAATATCGGAGAATGACCTCCTATAGTTCGACTTTCATCATAAGTCGAGCTACGACTGTTTAGCGTTACATTTCGTCCCGATCCAATTCACTAACAAACTGACGACTAACTTTTATTTTTCTGTCAGATATTAACTGCTTTAAATTCAGTCAAAATATTCTTGTACATATTATTATATATCCTGTATATTATCCATATCCTGTATATTGTTCATATATTGTAAATATCCAAACTGACTTGTACATTCTTTCAAAACACCTAATAAATTATCAAAACCATAAAACTCTAAATTGGTGGACTGTTGGTTATATATCCTGTATATTATATGTATCCTGTATATATTCGTGTTCGTTTCTTATCTTATTCACATCTTTTCACAACTTCTTTTTGAAACTTTTTCTCCTAAAACCTTAGTCTCGTACCAAGTGCATTTTCAAACTCTTTTCTCAATAAAACTTGAATGGTCATGGAGTGGTTAGGCGTAGGCCTTCTCCTATCCCGAATGCTTGACATTACCGTTAGGGTTCACTGTCGCAAAGCACTTACCATTCAAAATCAAACATCTTTAATAAGAGAATGAAGTTCTCTTTGTATTGAACTAAAGAGAGAAGGTTCAGTGTAGACTTCTTCCTCTTTGAGTGTCAGGATACTCAGTGTAGAGTGTGTGGTCCCGATACTCATCTTTCAATACGAAGATATGCTTGTATTCGCCACACCTTTTCATGACAAAACTTTGAGATAAAGAATTGGGTACTACCCGCAAGGGGTTACTATCCGAGGACCTATTTCATTCATAAAAACAATTCCCACCAATCAAATGTGACATCTTCCATCGATGGTGAAAACTAATCTTTCAAAAAGGATATGTTACGCCCGTTCTACCACAAACAGGTTACGCCTAAGTCTCCCACGAGCGAGCAGCAAAACACCTAACTGCTAGAATGTGCATGATGACATTATCCATAAAAACATCAGTTACCCGTAGTAAGCCGAACTACGACTGCTCTGATTTCTCATGTCTGTTGAGAATACGTAGGCATAGGATTGCGATAATCCTAGCGAGAACTTTTCTTTCTTTTCCACTTTATTCCTCCATTCCTCATCACCCAAAAGGACATGCTACGTCCGTTCTACCGCAAACAAGTAACGCCTAAGTCTCCAACGAGCGAGCAACAATACACCTAAACTGCTAGAATGCGTATACTAGCATCGTCTACCAAAACTTCCCAACAAACCGTAGGCCGAACTATGGATGCTCTGATTCTTTACGTCTTTTAAGTGAAGATACGTAGGCACGAGGGTCACAATCCTTGCCTAGCATACTTCTATCTTTCAACCGTAGTTTCCCGAACTACGTGAACTCTGACTTTTTCATATCTGTTGAGAATACGTAGGCCTAGTACCGCGAAGTCCTACCAAGTCTCTTCTCCCCCTTTACCTCTCTTTCCTCTATTTCTAAACATTCTCTTTATCCTTTGGAACACTCTTAGGAAGCAACACCTTTAGCAGATATCTTCACACGTAGACAAACAAACGGTTCCTATCCACTACGATGGATGCGAGGGGTGCTAATATCTTCCATTCACATAACCGACTTCCGAACCCATTCTTGGTCGCGAGACCATCTTATCCGTCTCTTTTCTTAGGGTTTTCTCGATGTTTTCCCTTCCCCTCATGGGATAAATAAAGTTCGATGGTGACTCTTCTGTCTTTCATTCTCGCCTCTGTGTCGTTGCATTTTTCGAGTAGCGACAGCTGGCGACTCTGCTGGGGACCCCTAGCGAGCCAAACCTAGTTTATGTTTTATTTATTTGCTTTTACGGTTTATTATGTTATATTCCTTGTACTTGTGGGGGTTATTGGGGATGGTTTGTAAGGATAAAAGCTTTCTACCCGAGCTTTCTAGTATGCACTAATTTAGGAGGTGAATTCTTTCTGATTTGCGAGACTTATGACTCGTCGAGTTGGTTTGAATTCCACCTCTTAGATGAGGCCCCTTTGGGATGATTATGTTTTACGAGTAGTCCTAATGGCGTCTTTATTTCTGACCTGGGAGTCCGTGACTCTGACAATCTTTCCTAGAACCTTATTTTGAAGGTTATTAAGACATAACTTCATGTTCATCCTTTGAAGGGATTACCGTCTTATGAATTGTCCTTATGATGGAAAACTTTTGAGGTTTAGTGCATAGGACTTTGTTTAAAGCCTTTGGGATGCCCTCTTTTAAACCAGTATATTGCCCACCCGAGGTGAGAGATATCTCGTTGTGTTGCCTTGTAGGATCTATGACGTTGATCCCGTGTCTCTTACATTTGCATATTGACATACATGTTCTTGTATTTCCAAGGATCTTAACTTTGAGACTCGCTATTAAGCATTTAATCCTTTCCTTGTGGTTCGTCTGTGTAAAATATGAATCAAAGCAGATAGATTCCTTGGAAGTAGTCGAACATGGCATTCGCGTTTCATTTGCATAATAGGTGTTCGAGGCTGGGCTTTTGTTATCCTAATCTGGTTTTCTTTAGAACTTCAGACTTAACTCTTTAAATAAGATAGAAGTTGACTACAGAGCAGATTCAAGAAGAGTTGAGGAAAGTCCAAAGCCAGATGGGACAATTCATGATGGACATGCAAGCTTTGTGTCAAGATCAGGAAGTGCTCAGGGAGGAAGTTCCTCAACTGAAGACACAGATGAGTCGGATTATGGAACTCATGAAAAACGTTCTAAGAAAGGAAGGAAATCGTATGCCTGAAGTCGCAGCAGAAATGATCGTTCTACCCTTACCTGTGGAATCTCTCCCAGAGCGTGATGTGCCTCGTAGATCTTTTGCACGACCTGAGTTTTCAGAATCTCCCCGTCAACAGCTGACACCTGTTTCCCAGGACAACCCTAAGGTTAAAAAATATGCGCAGAGGTCGAAGCAGCTCGATAGAATCTTTGATCGGATCCTTATGGCTTATCCTCAGTTGCTGCAACTCTTGCTTCAACTTCAATTGGTTGAACTTCGGACTCTGGCTCCGTTTACTGGTAAGCCACCACCAGGATATGATGCAAGTGCCCATTGTGAGTTCCATTCTGGGGCATAATATGGAGAAATGCAAACCTTTTAAGCACAAAGTTTAGGACTTAATCGATTCAAAAGCATTAGAGTTCACGCCAAGCGGTATGAGTGTACCAGGTGGGCTTATTCTAGTTGTTGTAAAAGAAATGGATATTCTTGTTTTCTCCCCTGAAGCTGAATCAGGTCAGGGACATATCTTACAGCCTTTGGTTTCAGAATCCTCGTGCCCATAGCTATTTCCTGTTCCTGGGCCAAATCTGAGGATGAAAGTGCCTGAATGAAGGAAGTTTCCTAATTGGTATCAACAATAGACTGGCTCCTAGAAGAAAAAACAAAGGTTGAGAAAGCCTGAGAAAAGGTTTGATTTCATTTCTATTCCTCACAGTCAGCTGTTTACTTTCCTACTCCAAGGCTTCTTGATTCAGCTAAGAGAAGTTACGCCTGTTCCAAATCCTCTCCCTCCAGATTATGATATGAATTCTAGGTGTGAGTACCACTCAGGGATGCAGGGGCACGCAATTGAGAATTGCAACGTGTTCAAGCACAAGGTGCAAAGTTTAATTGATTCAGGGGTCGTTACTTTCACGGCAAGCGGTCTGTGCATTAATTAAAGCCTTCCAAGTGAGCGGTTGAGACTGCAACGACATCATCAGAAGCAATCAGTCCAGGCGGAGCCGAGCCTCCTCAACATTGGCAATTATCAATTTCCTTTGCTGAATTTTTCATTTGTATTTTACATTGTTTGTTAATGCTATGTTTGCATGTAAAAACTTGTTTGTTTTTTAATGATGATCTTAATACAATGAGTATGTTTCTCTTGAAGTAATTCATTCATGTTCACTCATATATATTTATGTGCATTGCAATACCCACTTTCTTGCTTAAATTCTTTGAGGGAGGACGATGAAGCAAAAACGCAAACTTTATGGTTGTATGCTTTTGGATAAAACCCTGCTGATGATGTACAGGCATTGTTCCAAATCCTCAAACACCGAAGATATAAGAAAGATAATCCATGCCAACCCCTTTGAGCTCAGGAGTAGGAGTTTCTTTCTGAAAACGAAAAAAACCCTCAATCTTAACCTGGGGAAGGGTAGTCTTCAGTTAATTTGACCAAGCGTTCAAATTTCAAAAGGAGTGTGCATCCAAGGATCCATTACCTTTCATCCTTCACAACCCCATAATGGTTATACCTCACCAACCGAAAGATGAGGCAGTCAACCCTTTTGCAGAAATCAAGACAGCCAGTGTCACACGATTTGTTTGGAGAAAACAGAGAAAAAAAGAAGCCCGCTAAGTCGAATCTTGAAAACAAGCGACTTAGGAAAAAATTAGGGTATCCCACTGGACTTCAAAATCGGAAATTCAAAAGAGTCAGTCCAGGAAATATCAGGGAAAAGAGCGGAAAATGAAAAGGAGGACAAAAGAAAATCCTCAATAAAGAATAAGTCGTGTGACTCTAGACACCAAAGACAAAAAGGGTGGCCGTCACTTCGAAAAACCTTGTGGGTTCCATAACCATCACTTCTACCATTCAATAGCCTTGTTGAAAGGTGAGCGCTGGTGCCAAATTAGCTGAATATAGGGCTAGAGAACATCAAGGAGAATGGGTGGGTACAAATGAATTTTGAGCCAAAAATCTTTTTTCTAAAACTGTGAACCAGACCACGTTAAAACCCTCAAAAGTCCTAATTGAAGCAGGGTTTAGTTTGAAGGCGTACTTCAACGAGATAGCGTTCCTGACTCCCATGGGTTGTGCTAAAAGACTTTGTTGGTATTGCATGTGCATGGCGTCTTTCATTTAAAAATCAGTGTTGCATGTGAACTAGTGACTTGTTCATAAAGTTTGGCGATATCTTTTCAACAAAACTTCAAGAGTAGCATGTGTGTTGCATTAGAATTTTCATTCTCAGAATAAATATTTTCTGCTTGAATACAGGTATTTGGAATCAATGAGGTTTACATAATGGATGTCAGTCAAGAAGTCTTATCTTGTCAGGAGGAAATTTCTGGACAGGACCGTGTGGCCAATGGACTCAGTCAGAAGATGCCAATCTGGGGCAATTACATCAAGAAGTTCCCCCAAAAATATGGGGTAGTTATTTTGAGAAAATCTCTCTAAGAATCGGTTAATTTGGGGAAATCAAGTCGAGAGTCAACAAAATTTTTCGAAGACCAATCAAACAGGGGCAAAGTTACTTCGAAGGCTCATTTTGAAACATATCATTTCAAGAACACGAAGAGTTATCTTCTCTAGAAGACGGTTAGTTAGAGTCAAATCTCCGAAGTTCAGAATATTGTAGCAGGACATCGCAGGATTCATGTTGATAGCCAACGTGTGGCACCCCCAGTAGAGTTAAAGCGTTTCAGTGAAGACTTTAGTATCTCCCCTAGCAGAATTTCAACGTATATCCTTTCTAGAGAGACCTAAAGAGTTTGATGCTTCCCCAAGCAGCGACAAAATCATCTAATAGGCAAGGTTCATTCATGAAATGCTTATCTCCAGCAAGGGTAAAAGTCTAATGGTTGTTGACATTTTCCAACATTGTGCCAAGTAGTATTCTTCAACTAAGGATTGAAGATCTATAATTTTTCCAGAAAGTTGGCATATTTGGTCATTGTCCCAACAGAGAAGTCATAGCCTAATCGTCCTTGGTGTTTCCCCAATAGAGGTAATATATTCCCCCATGGAGGGACAGAAGACCAAATCTTAGTGATTTTTTCCCAGAAGTCGTGTGTTGTTCCTACTGTTCTGCAGAATGGAAGTTTGGTTGGGATATAGAGCAGAGTTATGATCTCGAAGACAATTTAGTTTGTCATCCCCGACGGAGTTGGCTTCGTCTTTTCAGCATTTATTTTGCTGGAGTGGTCCTTTTGCATCCTCATAAGCATTTTTGCATTGCATATCATAATCATATTTACATTGCATCCTCAAATGCATAGCATTTCCATTTCGTATAGAGCATTATGCAACAGAAAAAAATTCAAACATATGCATGCGAAGCATAGGCCAGTTTTGTTACCTTTCGTGGAAACCCGAATCAACCCTGCAATCAAGACAATGACATATCTCCAGTAGCCTGGTTTGGTCAACTCATTTGCTTACTTTCTTTTGGGTTTCAGATCATACGTCGATCGTACTTTGTCCATCAACCCTTTAATGACGACATCCCCAACAGGTTTTTCTTTCCATCAATTTCTATTGACGATGTGGTTCTTGGATATGGTTATCTTTCCGTTAATTCCTATTGACGATGTGGTTCTTTGGGTATGTTTTCTTTCTGACGACGTATGACCGGGCTCCAATTACATACATCCCGACATACTACAAATTTCTAGGTTCTTTCACATTCAATCACCTTTTACCTTGAAGGTCTGAAAGCGGTTGCTTTTCATCCCTTCAAGTCCAAGTCGATTGAATAAGGGCAGCTCTTGCACCCCAAAATTTGCCCTCGCGTTTTCTAACTTTGACAGGCTTTTGCTTCGCATTCATCGGCATATTATTTAGGTCGATCATTTCTTGCATATTGTCCATGTTATCAGCCAGAATGGATTTATCGGAATTACAACCCCTTTGTTCGTATTTTAGACAGTTTAAACCAGTTCAAATGATGATATTTATTTCGAAAATCGGGTGAAAGGTTGTACTCTTTCTGGTGTTTCAGAGTCCGTGCTGATAACTTTGTTGCGTTTCGGTGTTCGACCCCTTTTTATTTCATTTCATTTGTTAATATAATATATTAGTAAGCTTAAGTTTTAGAATTCTAAATAGATTTAATTAGAATAGACTTTGTTATTAAGAATATAGAATTTTAATTTAGTTAGTTTAGAATTAATTTAGATTTTTAGAAATAGAATTTTAATAAGAATTAGGATTAGTTTTAATTTAGAATTTAGAATATATTTTTCTTATTAGAATTAGTTAATTTTAATTTAGATTAGAAATAGAACTAAAATTGAATTAAAAAAGAAAATTAATTAGTTTTAGATTAGAACTTAATTTATTTAACATTAGGATTTAAGTTTAGAAATAGATTTAATTAATTAGTTTAGAATAAGTTTTTTTATTAGAATTTAATTAGAGTTAGAATAAGTTATTAATTAGATTTAGGATTTGTTAAGATTTAGTTTAGGATTTAATATTTAGTTAATCAGAATTATTATTAAAAATTAATCAGTAAAAGACAAGAAAAAAGCAGAACAAACCACATTTTATTCCAGTATATATGAGGGCTACTGTTCATCTTCTCCTTGAAGGAGAACCCTAGTCGCCATCTCATCTTCCTCTCCCCTTCTCCCAGCCAGCCGCGACATCTTCTTCTCCCAGATTTCCACCGTCGCCGTTTCCTCACCTCCATTCTCCGCCTTCAAACACAAATCACACCAGCCACATACAAAAACGACCGCCGCGAACCCCAAATCCGTTCGCCTTCTTCCTTAAACGAAACCCTAGCAGCCACCATTTACTGTTCATCATCATCTTCCACAACAAACCCCAGCTGCGATCCATCCTCCTCCAAACCCTAACACGGCGCCATTTTTCCTCTTCCTCTCTCAAACCGAAACCTCCTCTTCTTCTTCAACTCGCCCTCAACACACCATCTCCTCTCTTCTTTTTCCGCGAGTCTCCCCTTTTCTCCCTTTCCTCTCCAAACTTCCGAAAAAACAACCATAACCAACACAGCCATCTCCGGCCGCTCAACCTCCACCCACGAACCTCCACCTTCCTCGCCATAACCCCGCTTCTCTCCGCCGCCACCAACATCCTCCAACACTCCCCTGTTAAAACCACCTGGAACTGGAACTCCTTCAACATTATCCTCGTCTTTGTCGCCATCTTATTTGGCATTTTCTCTAGACGAAATGACGATCAATCATCACCGCAGTAAGGCTCCAATGATGTCGTTCCTGATCAAATCCATGCCTTCCGTAGAGTTTCAGTATCGTTTAAAAGAGTTAAAACTAGTGGTGGATATGAGTCGCAACAATGGTTTGGATTCTCTGGTGATGAAACTCTGAATAGATTGCAATCACCGGTAACCGGTGTTAACCGGTTGAGAAGAAGCAAGAGTTCTTACCCAGATCTACGCTAGATGGAAAGCCAATTCTTCTAACACCTTAGGTATCAACTCAAATTCAAACGCGATGTTGAAGCTTTGATGTTTTTGAGAATTATTTTTGGAGTCGTTTTGATGTTTTTACTGTATCCATGGCTACCTTGTTTCAAACTTTTTTTTTCTCTTTTTAATAAAACGATTGCTCAACGTTACATTGGCCAAAGATGAATTGGGTGCTTGGTTTGGATTATTGTGTTTTACTAATGGGCTTAGGACCCGTTTTTTATTTCTCTTATCTCACCTCCCTTTTTCTTTGACAACCGTGAGAGGTTATGGGCTCAAGGCCTAGATGATCCTCTCTTATTTATTCATACCCTCATGTTTTAATCTGACCCCCCTTCTTGTTTTAACTTTTTTCAATTAGTTTTTTTTAAGATTTGTGGATATATTAAGATTTAAATTAGTTTTAGAATTTCAAACTTATTTTCTAAATAAACTTTTAGATTCCTATATTGTTTTTTTTAGAAGTAAAAATAGAATTTTAGAGTTTTCTTTTTATAAAATTAATTTTCAAGAATTGCTGATATATTTTTTAAGCTAGATTTTGTTGAGGTTTTATTTTTATATCATTTCGTTTGGGTCGATGACGAGACCTCTGAAAATCGTTACTAGTCAAATCATTGATAAATAATGATGGATCCGAGACCACTTTCTTTCCCTCCTCATTTGTTCTTTATTTTTTATTTTTATTAAGATTTTCTCGATCTATGAAGTCTTTTATTCGTAAGCGCCATTTTATCGAAGTCGATAACCTTCTCGATTTTAAATCTGTGGAAAATGACCATTTGGGTCATTTTCTTTACTTCGGGATCGTGATAGGCTACCTTCGATTAATCGACATAATGTTTGCGATTAAGACGAGATCCCAACTTTTTTGGTTCGTGCGGCATGATTAAATCGGAGAATGATCCTCAATATCATTTCTCTATCTTGTCCATAGCATGGATATCAATTTACGCGACCTCCTATAGTTCGACTTTCATCATAAGTTAAGCTACGACGGTTTAGTGTTACATTTTGTCCCGATCCAATTCACTAACAAACTGACGACTAACTTTTATTTTTTCTGTCAAATATTAACTACTTTAAATTCAGTCACAATATTCTTGTACATATTATTATATATCATGTATATTATCCATATCCTGTATATTGTTCATATCTTGTAAATAAACAAACTGACTTGTACATTCTTTCAAAATACCTAATAAATTATCAAAACCATAAAACCCTAAATTGGTGGTCTGTTGGTTATATATCCTGTCTATTATCTGTATCATGTATATATTCGTGTTTATTTCTTATCTTATTCACATCTTTTCACAACTTCTTTTCGAAACTTTTTCTCCTAAAACCTTGGTCTCGTACCAAGTTCATTTTCAAACTCTTTTCTCAATAAAACTTGAATGGTCGTGGAGTGGTTAGGCGTAGGCCTTCTCCTATCCCGAGTGCTTGACATTACCGTTAGGGTTCACTGTCGCAAAGCACTTACCATTCAAAATCAAACATCTTTAATAAGAGAATGAAGTTCTCTTTGTATTGAACTAAAGAGAGAGGGTTGAGTGTAGACTTCTTCCTCTTCGAGTGTCAGGATACTTAATGTAGAGTGTGTTGTCTTGATACTTGTCTTTCAATACGAAGATATGCTTGTATTCGCCATCCCTTTTCATAACAAAACTTTGAGATAAAGAATTGGGTACTACCCGCAAGGGGTTACTATTCGAGGACCTATTTTATTCATAAAAACAATTCCCACCAATCAAATGTGACATCTGGTCTTGATGGCAAAACCTAATCTTTCAAAGAGGATATGTTACGTCCATTCTGCCTCAAACAAGTAATGCCTAAGTCTCCAACGAGCGAGCAGCAAAACACCTAACTTCTAGAATGCGCATGATGACATCATCCACAAAAACATCAGTTACCCGTAGTAAGCCAAACTACGACTACTCTTATTTCTCATGTCTGTTGAGAATACGTAGGCATAGGATTGCGAAAATCCTAGCGAGCACTCTTCTTTCTTTTCCACCTTTAGTCCTTCATTTCTCATCACCCAAAAGGACATGCTACGTCCGTTCTACCACAAACAGGTAACGCCTAAGTCTCCAACGAGCGAACAGGAATACACCTAAACTGCTAGAATGCGTATGCTAGCATCGTGTACCAAAACTTCCCAGCAAACTGTAGGCCGAACTACGGCTGCTCTGATTCTTTACTTCTTTTAAGTGAAGACACATAGGCACGAGGGCCACAATCCCTACCGAGCATACTTCTATCTTTCACCCATAGTTTCCCGAACTACGTGGACTCTGACTTTCTCATATCTGTTGAGAATACGTAGGCCTAGGACCGTGAAGTCCTATCGAGTTTCTTCTCCCCTTTTACCTCTCTTTCCCCTGTTTCTAACCTTTCTCTTTATCCTTTGGAACACTCTTAGAAAGCAACACCTTTAGCAGATATCTTCACACGTAGACAAACAAATGGTTCCCATCAAGTACAATGGATACGAGGAGTGCTAATACCTTCCCTTCGCATAACCGGATTTCAAACCCGTTCTTGGTCGCGAGTGAAGGTGAGAAAAACACTTAGAAGGGGGGGTTGAATAAGAGTTTTTAAGAACTATGGCAATAAAAACAACTCAAGATTTTTATCCTGTTTCGTTGAACTCAACTACTCCAGTCCACCTTATCAAAGATGATTTTCCTTTCTCCACAAGGACTTAATCCACTATTAATCAACTGATTACAATAGTAAGCACTAAGAACAACTGCCTTAGTCTTCTCAAGAACTACTGACCACACCTTGGTCTTCTTAAGGAACTACTTACAAATTAATGTAAACTAACAAGTGTTTGAATGCTTCTAATAAACTGTATCACAACTGTGATGTTTACCCTTAAGATTAAGTACAACTAAAACTATACAGTTTTATGAAAGATCAAATGAATAAGATCTTTGTGAGATTTTCACTTTGATGAATCAAACGCGTAAGAATATTTCTTTCTGAGTGAACTAGCAATGAGCAAGTGATGAGCAGGAAATTAGCAGCATCAAAATGTTGTAGAAGTTCTCCTTTTATAGCGTTTCCAATTGCTTTGAGTGATGTGCAGCTGAATATAATATTATAATATAAGACTTTTCATTACCAAAAAGTATGGGCAGAGATATGCTTTCTGCAGGAAAAGTATGGTTGTAGAAGCCTTGGGATTTGCACCACGTCACTTCTCTGGACAAAATAGTCGTTGGTTACTTTGAAAGTAGCACCACGTCCAATCAAGTTTACAGCTTCTTCAACAAGCTTCCTTCAGGATGAAGTCTTCATAATCTGCACTTCAGAACTTGTAGCAAGCTTAAGGAATGAAATACTTTAAGATGGTCAGAGCTAAAATGATTTGAGATGTTCAGAGCCTTGATAGATGATCAGATCTTAATATATCAGAGTCTCAATCTTGATCAGAGTCTTCATCAGAGTATGCAGCAGTATATGCTTGAGCGTGAATATTAATGATAAGAGTCTGATTATCAAAGCCTCTGTTCTTGTAGTAAAAAGAACTTCAGAGTCTGATTATCAAATCTTTCAACTCTTTGTACACTTCTTTCATTAACGCTTCATATTATTTTGTAGCTTCTACTTCAGATCCTTCTGGCAGCGCTTCAGAATCTTCTGATAGTCTTGCATCTGATGCTTCAGAGCCTTGCATAGTTTCTTGTACTTATGTATTTTGCTTCTTTAAGAGTTTTTAATTTGATACCTGAAACAATAATACTTGAACAAATTTTAGAGTATATATATTCTTAATACAAAATTCCATAAGAGTTATCATCAAAACATAGAGATATAGGAAACACCAATCTGTGTTCTAACAATCTCCCCCTTTTTGATGATGACAAAACATAAGGAATTTTGTTCAATAAAGAGAAGTAAAATATATAACTCCCCCATGAGATTAAGAATCTCCCCCTGAAATGAATATGTGGAGGCAAATCGCCACATATCACACAAGTCTACAAGACATTGGTAAATGCAGGTTTCGATGATGACAAACTCCCAGGATAGACTGGAAAGTATGAATTCCAGATCCACTAAACCAGATGCAACGTATCACCCATCATATCCTTCTTCCGCTTATCCTAAAAATTTCTGAAATGAATATACTTTGTGGTGACAAAATGCAATCATGACTAAAGGCATGAAAAACTTCAAACTAATGAATTTTTGCTGGCTTGCAGAACATGGGTCGACCATAGGGTTGGCGTATTATCAGAAAAAGGAGAAATCAGTCAGCGCACAAAGCATGCGTCGACCATAGGGTCAGCGCATGAAAGAATGACATTCCAGCAGGTCAACTCATAAAAGCAATGGGTCGACCATAGGTCGGCGCACAAAGGATATGGATTTCAACGGGCCAGCGCACGCCGACTGTATGGTCGACGCACACTGGTTAAATTTCCAGAAATTCAAAACAGCACAGGCCATGCGTCGACGCACAGACCTGTTATGGTCGACCGTTCGCGCGGAAAATCTGTTTTAAACTTCTTCCCTCTCAATTTTGAAATACTGTTATGTCCTGAATTTTGTTGGCACTATATATACTTGCTTAAACACTTGTGTCTACTAACATTTGATATTCTTTTGATTCATGTGTTCAAAAACAATAAAGAGTGAAATAGGTGTCCAAGATTCATCATCTTCATCTTTAACATCTCACAACATTTCAATTACACACAATCATTTTTGAAATGCATGTGTGAGAGATTCAAGGTGATAAGGTTCGAGGCTTAGATTGGAGAATCAAGCTCGGGTTGAAGATTGCGACAGGTTCTTTCTTGAATAAAACCATTGGGGTTTTGCATTCCAAGATTGGTTTGAATTTTGGGGGTTTTTGGACGAGATTCTTCATCAACGATCAATCGAGCGAAGGTGATTGTGAAGAGGTGGTCTTCACAAGTCTAGTAGCGGATTCAGTGATTTTGAAGGGAAGATCTCGGGTTCGATTTGGTGCTGTTGAGATCAGCCGGAGCCAAAGGTTTGAACAACAACATGTTCTTCAATAAGGTGGCTGGAGTCGGAGGTCCATCAACACAAATCGAAGAACTTGATTCAGCTTGAATCAAGGGGCAAGGAGTGAAGGCAACTTTCAACACATTAAGATTTTTGTTGTAATTTTGCTGCTCAATCCTTGTATAAATTGTTCATTCAAACAGGTGATATCTATTTAATATATCTCAATTCTAGTTTTAGAATTGAGGGCAGACGTACCCCGAAGCGAGGACGACGGGGGAACTGCCTCACCAAATTACTTGTCTTCCTTATTTTCAGCATTTTCGTTACAGCTCAAATAAGTAATTTTTGTGTAAGCTCTATTGTCCAAAATTGTGATATCAATTGAGTAAGAGGTTAAAACTTTGTTTCTAACTTTAAAGTACAACAATACATTGTACTAGGATGGTTGAAATCCCTTACTCAACATAAACATCACTTGGAGTGTTTTTGCACACCAAGTGTTTGACATATTGCTTGAACCAAAATTATCTTACTTGTGTATCTAGTTTTGGTTTGATTTTGAATCATTGGAACTAGGTAACCTCACAACTGAAGTAAATAATTGATAAGCGTAGTTTGTGTTGTGATTCTATTTTTCCGAATTGTCATTAATCCATAGGCTTACGTATATCCGGTTTTCTAATAACCGTTCGTTTTAGACTATATTTTTCCTCGGCCGTTTCCGCACTTAAAACATTTTTAAAACCAATTTTAAATTGGTAGCGCCGACTCAAATTTTAATTGGGGATCTATTCAACCCCCCCTTCTAGATCCGTGCCATAGTCTAACATGTGGTATCTAGAGCTCCGGTTATTCGGTGCTTCAAATACAATGAGATAGAAAATGGCAAACGAACCTAAAGGGGCGTACAATAGGGCTCCTGTTTTCAACGGTGAAAATTATAGTTATTGGAAAGACTGTATGCGTGTGCATATAAACTCCATAGACAGAAAAAATATGGAACGTTATCCTTAATGGTCCAATAGAAATTACTATGACCAATGCGGATAATGTAGTTGTGCCAAAGCCTGAAGCACAATGGACCGATGACGATGAGAAAAAATACAATTATGATTGGAAAGCTAAAAACATCTTAATCTCCTCATTAGGTGTAGATGAATACTATCGTGTATCCCACTGTCCTACTGCTAAGGCCATGTGGGATTCACTACAAATAGTCCATGAGGGGACAAACGATGTTAAGTTGGCTAGAATCAATACGTTAACTCAAGAGTTTGATCTCTTTTTCATGGAGCAAGGGGAAACCATTGCTGACATGCAAAAGAGATTTACTCATCTCATCAATCGTTTACATTCATTAGGTAGGCCTGTTTCCAATGATATTGCTACTAATAAGATCTTAAGATGTCTTAACAGGGAATGGCAGCCTAAAGTGACCGCCATCAAAGAAGCACATGATCTTACCTTATTAGATTTAACAACATTGTTTGGCAAATTATAAGAGCATGAACATGTACTCTTGAGCTTAGACCAACGCGAAAAGATGGAAAAGAAAGACAAAACGAAGGTGAGTGAAAAGAAATCGATAGCTCTCAAGACTTCCTCCTCGAAGTCTCAAGCAAAAGAGCAAAATGATTATTCCTCGAGCGACAAAGAAGAAGAGGACACAAATGAAGATATGGGGTTGTTTGTTAAACGGTATAACCGTTACGTGAGAAAGAACGACATCCAACATTCTAAGAAGAACTTGGTAAACTTCCGGAAACAATCGAGACACTCCAAGGATGATGACTCGAAAGGTAAAAAGACTAGAGGGACGTGCTACAAGTGTGGAAAGCCCGGTCACTACAAACCGGACTGTCCAATGAATAAAAAGGGAAAGGACAAGGAATCATCAAAATCACACAAGAAATCATCAAAGCCTAGGAGAGCGTACATAGCATGGGAAAGTGACAGCGACTCTTCCTCCTCTGATGAAAGTTCTAGTGATGAAGAAGAGTCCGTGAATCTATGCCTCTCTGCAAATCAGAAAAAATAAGAAAAAACAGGTACGTCACTCTAAATATGATAAGTCCTCAAATATGTCGCATTCAGAATTACAAACCGCATTTCATGCCTTACATAATGAAGCAGTTGAAGCCTTCAAGAAACTTGCTTCTAATAAGAAAATCTTTACGTATTTAGAGCATAAAGTTAAAGAGTCCGAAAAGAAATTAGAGGACCTTAAGGCTTCCATTGTGAAAGGCAATGAATCGGATTGTAAAGACGATAGAAATCCTTTCAACTTCGGGTGTGGTACTTGTCATATTTGGCAAGGTGAGGTTAGAAACCTCAAGGCCAAATTAAACAAGGCACTTGAACCTAAAGTTACATTTTCTATTGATAAAAAGGATTTTTGAAAAAGTATGATTAACCCATACCAAAAATATGCATATGTAATTAGGGATCAAGCAAGTGAAAGTGTCTCTAAAGTTGATTTTGCTTGCTTATATTGTTGCAAGAAAGGCCACTCCATTGGTAAATGCCGGTTTAGGATATTTCTTGTTCCTAAAGGCATCTACCAATGGTTGCCTAAACGCAAACATTTTGTCGCTAACCTATTAGGACCCAATATGCCATTGGGTACCTCCTTGTGCTAATTATGTTTTGACAGGTGAAATGTGTCGAGACCATCGAGAGAAGATGGGTTCTCGATAGTGGGTGCTCAAGACACATGTCTAGAGACATATCCTTATTCGTAGACTTTGTGGCTAAGAAGAAAGGGTATGTAACTTATGGTGATAACAACCACGGAGCAATACTAGGTAAAGGTAGTGTAGGTAATCCCGCCTCTACTATGATTTCCGACGTATTGCTTGTCGAAAACCTTAAACATAACCTACTTAGCATTAGCCAATTGTGCGACAAAGGATACAATGTATCCTTTTCAAAAGATTGTTGCAAAATTGTGCATGAAAATGATAAGAAGAATATGTTTAATGGTTTTAGAGTAAACAAAGTATATATGCTTGACTTAAATGAAGTATCATTAACAAGCGACAAATGCCTCATAACTATGAGTGAAGACTCATGGCTATGGCATAGGCGTTTAGCGCATGTTAATTTTGACTTACTCAATAAGGTAGTCTCAAAAGACCTAGTCTTAGGACTTCCCAAAATAAAGTTCACCAAGGATCACCTTTGTGATGCTTGTCAAAAAGGGAAGCAAACGAGGATCTCATTTAAATCCAAAAAGATAATTTCAACAACGAGACCTCTTGAACTTCTACACATGGACTTGTTTGGGCCGTCTAGGATCAAAAGTCTAGGAGGAAACTATTACGGGTTTGTAATAGTGGACGACTTTTCTAGGTTTTGTTGGACCATCTTCTTAGTAAGTAAAAGTGATACATTCACCGCTTTTGAAAAGTTTGCTAAGCTTTCCCAAAATAAGTTAAATACAAACATAGTGTCCATTAGGAGCGACCATGGAGGTGAGTTTGAAAATCACTTATTTGAAGAATATTGCGGTAACCATGGTATTGATCATAACTTCTCCGCTTCACGCACTCCTCAACAAAACGGGGTTGTGGAGCGCAAAAACCGTATTTTAGAAGAATTGGGAAGAACAATGATTAACGAAAGTGGTTTACCTAAACATTTTTGGGCCGACGCCATTAGTACGGCGTGCTATGTTTAGAATAGGGTACTTATTCGCCCCATTCTAAACAAAACACCGTACGAACTTTTAAAAATGCGAAAGCCTAATGTTTCTCACTTGCACGTGTTTGGATGTAAATGTTTTGTATTAAACAATGGAAAGGAAAACTTGGGCAAATTTGATTCCAAAGCCGATGAAGGTATCTTTCTCGGATACTCTCACTCGAGTAAAGCATATAGAATATATAATAAACGATTACTTGTTGTAGAAGAGTCTGTGTATGTTACCTTTGATGAGTCCTACCCGAGAAATGTCGGAAAGGATAATGTTGTTCATGGTGCAGGTACATCCACTGAAGACATACTCAAAAGTGGCGAGACGGGGATTGATCAACCTGACAAAGCCAAAATTGAGGAGGATAAGGATGGACACCGTGATGCAACAGAGGAAGTTCATCCGCCTTCAAATGACGATCTTCCTCAAGAATGGAAGTCATCTAAAGACCATCCAATTGAAAACATTATTGGAGACATCACAAAGGGTGTAACAACTCGAGCTAAGCTAAGTAATTTCTGTTATTACTTTGCTTTCGTGTCACAGATGGAACCTAAAAACCCTAAGGAAGCCCTACTCGATGAACATTGGTATTTGTCAATGCAGGAGGAACTGAATCAGTTTACTAGAAATGAGGTTTGGGACCTTGTCCCTCCTCCACGAGGTCATCGAGTAATCGGCACCCGATGGGTGTTTAGAAATGAACTGGACGAGAACAGAGTAATAACTCGCAACAAAGCGCGTTTAGTCGCGCAAGGGTATAACCAAGAGGAAGGCATCGACTATGAGGAAACTTATGCGCCGGTTGCCTGACTCGAGGCTATACGCCTTCTACTTGCTTTCGCTTGTGCGAAAGATTTTAAGTTATTTCAAATGGACGTCAAAAGTGCGTTCCTTAACGGGTTTATAAATGAAGAAGTCTATGTTGCTCAACCACCTGGTTTTGAGTCTCATGAGTATCCTGATCATGTCTATAAACTGAAAAGAGCTTTGTACGGTCTTAAACAAGCTCCTAGAGCTTGGTATGAGATACTAAGCAAATTCTTACTTGATCAAGGCTACTCAAGAGGAAAGGTTGATACTACTCTCTTCATTAAACGTCAAGGAAAACACTTAATTCTTGTACAAATTTATGTTGACGATATCATATTTGGATCCACTAACATGAATCTCGTAAGAGAGTTTGCTAAGCTTATGCAGGGTGAATTCGAGATGAGTATGATGGGTGAACTCACATATTTTCTCGGGTTACAAATCAAGCAACTGAAGGAAGGAACATTTGTGAGCCAAACAAAATATTGTTTGGATCTTCTCAAGAGATTTGACATGGAAAATGCAAAAGCCATAGACACCCCTATGCCAACATGTGTAAATATGAGTAAAGATGAAAGTGGCAAAGATGTTGAGGTAAAAAGGTACAGAGGTATGATTGGCTCGCTTCTCTATCTCACTGCTTCGCGTCCCGACATTATGTTTAGCGTGTGTATATGCGCCAGATACCAATCATGTCCTAAGGAATCCCACCTAAAATCTGTCAAACGCATACTTCGATACCTATCTGGTACTCCGAAGTATGGATTGTGGTATTCTAAGGGTAATGATTGTTCATTGGTAGGCTTCTCTGATTCTGATTTTGTCAGTTGCAAATCAGATAGGAAAAGCACCAGTGGTACATGTCACCTATTTTCAAACTCTCTGGTTAGTTGGCACAGCAAGAAACAAGTGTCTGTTGCTCTGTCAACCGCCGAAGCGGAATACGTAGCCGCCGGTAGTTGTTGTGCGCAAGTCTTATGGCTTAAACAATAACGATTGGACTTCAATTTGAAACTAGAACATATTCCAATATTTTGTGACAACACCAGTGCTATAAATCTTACCAAGAATCCGGTGTTACACTCGCGTACCAAACACATAGAAATTCGACACCATTTTCTTAGGGACCATGTAGAGAAGGGTGACGTTATATTTGAACACGTCGATACTAAAAACCAACTAGCGGACATTTTCACAAAGCCGCTAGCCAATGAGCCCTTCTTTCATATCCGTCGAGAACTTGGTATTCTCGATATTTCAGATCGGGTTTAACAATTGCTACGTTCAAATTTAATATATTTACAACTATGTTTTTGTACCACTAACAATCGTTTTGAGTTTGTTGCAAGTGCAAATCTGTGGTTAACTAGAGTAGTTGGTATAGAGGTGATATTGCTCCTTTCTCCTTCTTTTTCTTCTCTCTCTCTCTTAGCATTCATGACTTGAAAATAGCTATATCGTTCTACAATCATGGCACTCATAAATGTATATGACTGTTGTTGGTTGATACTATGTGTGTTGAATGCATGTCATATTGTGAAAAGATGAATAGGCATGATAAATAGGCAAGTGTGACATTCTGCATAACTTAAAATTGAAAATTTTGAGTTTTTTGAAGGTTTGAGTCGACCTAAACAGGACAATGGTCGACGCATGCTGTAAATTTTCAAAATTATCAAAAACTGTACAGTATGCGTCGACACGTGCAGGGCTATGGTCGACGACTCTCTTGAAAACCCATAAATTTTCTCTTTTGAAAAACGTTCCAATTTCCCTCTCCCCTACATTAAATGTGTTATGATGTTTTGACATGACATTCATCTTGTGAATTGCATCTAGACACCTAAATTGTCTCCTTGTCTCCTCCCTCTTCCCAAAAACCCTAACACCTCCTCCTATTAAAGACCTAAGTATTCTTCTTCTCCAACATTATTCCCAAATCATTCTCTTCAAAGTTCATCTTCAAACTCCTCCAAAACTCATCATCAATGGCTTACTCTCTCCGCAAAACTACCGGTAAGAGATCAAGAGCCTCTTCATCCTCCGCTTCAGTTCCGGTTACTGCTGTTTCTCTTGTTCATCCTCCTGCTGTTGAAAACTTCAACAAAAGTCTCAGCAAAAGGGCCATAGTTCCACAACATGCTTTCTACCATGCAACAAGTGAGCGCTTGCATCTCACTCGGCTTCTGTCCCTGTTGGACTTTCAAGGGTTCGTCAATTTCCTGGAATGTAATACAAAGTACAATGAAGATTTGGTCAGAGTGTTTTACACAAATATGCGAGGTAACTTTCAAGATCAGCACTTTCACACCTCTGTAGGAAATAGACTGGTTAATATCAATTCTGAAGTATGGAACAAATATTTTGATATGACTGTTGATGCTGATGCACCATCTCTCCATGAGGTAACTGACACTCGTACGGTGCCGGGTTATGAATATAAGAGGGCTCTGAATGGAATGCTCAAACGAACTTATCCAGAGGCAATTGTCAACAGTGATGCTTTTCCTCGATCGGTCACAGCCGGGAAACTCAATACAGGGGAGCGCATCCTTCAGTGGATCGTCGCTCGTATATACGACCGAAAAAGGGTGGCCCGTCGCATGTCGAACAAGCTGAGGTACATCTTATCTACATACTGCAAAACAAGATCAAAATAAATTGGCCTTACTATATTGCTAGCAGGATGTTTGCTCTGAGAGACTCAAGTAGAGGCACTGCTTTAGCCTATGGGTCGTTCATCTCGGAAATTCTTGTTGCTGCGAATGTTGTGTATCCAACATTTCCATGTGTATCAGTTTCCTCAAATAAAGAATTTAGCACCAAAACCCTTGCAATGATGGGGTATTTTTGGTGTGCTGAACGACGTTCATACAGATTTATCCGACGGGCCAATATTCCTCCGGTGCCTAGTAACGATTCTGATGAAGAAGAAAGTGAAGAGCAGGGTGAAGAAGAAAGCGATGAACAAGGTGAAGAAGAAACTGAAGAGGAAGGTGAAGAAGACGATGCAGAAGACAACACAGATGCAGAGATACAAGAACCTATCTATGGGACTCAAGATTATCATCAATCTCCAGTTCATGATACGGCTACAAATACCGATTGGGTCCAGTACTCATATCAATCAGAAGAACAAGAAGGCGATTCTACAAATCAAGGATGGGGCGATTGGCAATATATAGGCTGGACTACCTTGGGTAGATTCTATGACCCATATCACGGCTACCCTCAAGACTACCAACCCTCTCAGCACTCATCACCTCCTCCGCCGTCGAATAACTCTGAAGTTATTACTATAATGCAGTCAATGCAGTTAGAACAACAAAACTTCATGAGGCGTCAAGACACTCAGATGGAGCAGATTAGAGCTGAGCTCCATGCCCAAAATGAAAGGTTCAATTCATTTTCTACTCGGATGGACGCCCGTATTGACTCTCTGGTTGAATCACATGAGTGGTAAGATTGGGAAATCACCAACTCTCTTAGTCATCTCAACATGTCCGTCGAAGCCTTTTTGGACTTCTCGGATCCTTACCACAATCCAGATGCTGCATACCGAGGGAGAGGACGAGGACGGGGTCGTGGTTATTAAATTCATAGTTGCATAGTTCATATTTGCTTATATGTTTTCGTCTGTGTACTTTTCATTTGTTTTGTATTATGTGTGCCTGAACTTTTCATTACATGTTTTCGCCATTATCTATTAAGTCAAGTTATTTTTGTTCATTATCATGCTTGTGTGTGAAGTTTGGTAATTAACTATCACCTATTGTCTGTTCTCTGTTAATTGATGCGTTCTTCTTCTCTTTTTGATGGTGTCAAAGGGGGAGAAGACAATGTAGAAAGCAAGCAAACACCAAAGCCAAGTCAGGATATTAACAACATTTGATGGCTGTTTGTTCTACAGCCTTATAGTGCAAAAGAAAGGGGGAGCTTGTGTATACTTGTGTGTGTACATTGCATATTTGGTATTTTAGTTGTATACAGGTTGTCATCATCAAAAAGGGGGAGATTGTGGAGGCAAATCGCCACATATCACACAAGTCTGCAAGACATTGGTAAATGCAGGTTTCGATGATGACAAACTCCCAGGATAGAGTGGAAAGTATGAATTCCAGATCCACTAAACTAGATGCAACGTATCACCCATCATATCCTTCTTTCGCTTATCCTAAAAATTTCTGAAATGAATATACTTTGTGGTGACAAAATGCAATCATGACTAAAGGCATGAAAAACTTCAAACTAATGAATTTTTGCAGGCTTGCAGAACATGGGTCGACCATAGGGTCGGCGTATTATCAGAAAAAGGGGAAATCAGTCAGCGCACAAAGCATGCGTCGACCATAGGGTCAGCGCATGAAAGAATGACATTCCAGCGGGTCAACGCATAAAAGCAATGGGTCGACCATAGGTCGGCGCACAAAGGATATGGATTTCAACGGGTCAGTGCACGCCGACTGTATGGTCGACGCACACTGGTTAAATTTCCAGAAATCCAAAACAACACAGGCCATGCGTCGATGCACAGACCTGTTATGGTTGACTGTTCGCGCGGAAAATCTGTTTTAAACTTCTTCCCTCTCAATTTTGAAATACTGTTATGTCCTGAATTTTGTTGGCACTATATATACTTGCTTAAACACTTGTGTCTACTAACATTTGATATTCTTTTGATTCATGTGTTCAAAAACAAGAAAGAGTGAAATAGGTGTCCAAGATTCATCATCTTCATCTTCAACATCTCACAACATTTCAATTACACACAATCATTTTTGAAATGCATGTGTGAGAGATTCAAGGTGATAAGGTTCGAGGCTTAGATTGGAGAATTAAGCTCGGGTTGAAGATTGCGACAGGTTCTTTCTTGAATAAAACCATTGGGGTTTTGCCCTCCAAGATTGGTTCGAATTTTGGGGGTTTTTGGACGAGATTCTTCATCAACGATCAATCGAGCGAAGGTGATTGTGAAGAGGTGGTCTTCACAAGTCTAGTAGCGGATTCGGTGATTTTGAAGGGAAGATCTCGGGTTCGATTTGGTGCTGTTGAGATCAGCCGGAGCCAAAGGTTTGAACAACAGCGTGTTCTTCAATAAGGTGGCTGGAGTCGGAGGTCTATCAACACAAATCGAAGAACTTGATTCAGATTGAATCAAGGGGCAAGGAGTGAAGGCAACTTTCAACACATTAAGATTTTTGTTGTAATTTTGCTGCTCAATCCTTGTATAAACTGTTCATTCAAACAGGTGATATCTATTCAATATATCTCAATTCTAGTTTTAGAATTGAGGGCAGACGTACCCCGAAGCGAGGACGACGGGGGAACTACCTCACCAAATTACTTGTCTTCCTTATTTTCAGCATTTTCGTTACAGGTCAAATAAGTAATTTTTGTGTAAGCTCTATTGTCCAAAATTGTGATATCAATTGAGTAAGAGGTTAAAACTTTGTTTTTAACTTTAAAGCACAACAATACATTGTACTAGGCTGGTTGAAATCCCTTACTCAACATAAACATCACTTGGAGTGTTTTTGCACACCAAGTGTTTGACATATTGCTTGAACCAAAATTATCTTACTTGTGTATCTAGTTTTGGTTTGATTTTGAATCATTGGAACTAGGTAACCTCACAACTGAAGTAAATAATTGATAAGCGTAGTTTGTGTTGTGATTCTATTTTTCCGAATTGTCATTAATCCATAGGCTTACGTATATCCGGTTTTCCAATAACCGTTCGTTTTAGACTATATTTTTCCTCGGCCGTTTCCGCACTTAAAACATTTTTAAAACCAATTTTAAATTGGTAGCGCCGACTCAAATTTTAATTGGGGATCTATTCAACCCCCCTTCTAGATCCGTGCCATAGTCTAACAGAATATTCTAATAGAAGAGAACACTTCCATTTTTGCTTGAGTATATTTCAGAACCTGGTAGAAATCCTTGTTGAGAGAAAGAATTAGAGCTTGGATGCTTTCCAGAATTAGAGTCTGATGATTTCTTTCAAAGTGAAGAGTCTGGTGTATCTTCCAGAATCAGAGTCAAATTTGCTTCAAGGATCAGAGCCTGGTTGGGTAATTCTCAGGGTAACTTCAGATCGTAGATGAAATAATAAGATCTGAAAGTCTTAAGATTCAATGTTAGATTAATACAATGTCTGAATTTTATTTTAGTATTGCTTATGGATTGAATAATCAAATTCTCTTTCTCCCCCTTTTTGTCATAATCAAAAAGAATTTAAAAGACAGAAAAAATAACAGAAGAAGAGAAAACTTAACACATAAATGAAAAACATAACAGCCAGATTCATCCAGATCAAAATAGCACAAAAGGATAGGATGTTCATACAACAAATGACAGAAAATAGAACAACAGAAAACAAGTGCAAAACAAGAATGCAAAAACATGGAAAAGAAAACTAGTGCTGGCGAGAAGCAATCAAGGTCAGAAGATCAGTAATCTTAGCAGTGGACTCTTCTTGCTTGGCCATCCAAGTCTTGATCTCTTTAGTAGTCTGTTCCTGTTTTATCATCCATGATCTGATTTCCTTGACTTCTTGGACAACATCTGGAGTCTCAGTCTTCATCTCAGATGCAGAGGGTGCAGAAGCAGATGAAGTTGCCATTGGATGATCAACCTCCATGTCAGATGCAGGAGTATCTTCTATCATAGCAGTATCTTCAGCAGGAGCATCTTCCAGAAGAAGCACTGGGGTTGTGAGAATGCTCAGCAGATTCTGTCTGACCATTTCAGCAAACTTTGCCTTTGCATCATCAGCACAAAGTGTTCTGAGATCAGATGCAGCAAATTTGAACTTTGAGATGAATCTGTTCCAAGAAGCTTCAGATTTCAGCAGGATCCATACTAGCCATGCACTCTTTCTCTACAGAAGCAATCCACATACGCATTTCCTTCTTGAAATTCTTAAACAAGGTAGAAACATCTGATCTGGGTTTGGGGTTCAGAAAGTCTTCTATGGTGACTTTTTGTGATGGTTCAGGAGGTGTTTGGTTTTGTTCAGGAGGTGGGTGGTCAGATGATGGTTGTTCAGATAGTGGTTGTTCAGATGGTTGGGGTATGGATGGTTGTGGTTCAGATGGTTGTGGTATGGATGTTTGTGGTATGGTGAGTTGAGGGGTAGAGGTGTCACCATCAGATGGTGTTGATGTAATAACATCAGATGAGGGTGGTATAAAATCTGTGAAGTTAAATTTGAAGCGAAAAGGGTGTTCAGAAGCAGGTAGGTCAGATGGTAGTGGTTTATAAGGATCAGGAATTTATAAGCTAGTTGGTGAGGGTACTTCAGATTCATCAGAATCAGATGATTCATTTGAATGACATGAAGTGGAAGATAAGACATACATGGTTGCAATGGGTTGCACATCCAGAATATCTTCAGATGTTTGTGGGATAGAGGGTTCAGGATTTGGGATGGTTGGTTCTTCTGGTGGTTGAGTAGAAGAGAGTGGCTCAGATTGTTTTTTTGGTTCAGAAGATGGTTGTTGTTGTGGTTCAGATTGTGTTTGTTGAGGGGGTTGTTGTTCAGAAGATATTTGTTGAGGGGGTTTAGATGGTTGTTGAACAGAAGATGGTTGAGAATGTGTATGAGGAGATGAAATGGGTTTAGATGAATGAGGTTCAGATGGTTGAGGAGGAGATGGTGAGGGTGAAGGGGCAGATGGTTTGGGATCAGATGTTAATACATGTTGAATTGTTTCTCTTATTTCCTCCAAGCTAGCTTCTGGAGGATTTTCCTTCTGCTTCTTGTCCTTCTCAGGCTTGTCAGTAGCATCAGAGGCTTTCCTCTTAGGTTGTGCAACAGATCCTTCCTCAGCTTTCCTCTTCTTACGCCTTTCTCTCAGAAGATTTGGCAATACTTCTCCTTCCTTCTGAACTATGTTAGCAGGAAGAGGGATACCATTCTTCAAACAATCAGCAATGAATGTCAGAATGATGTTCTTAGGTTCATCAACACTGAACATAGGAAAATCTGCTAAAGGAATTCTCCTTCTGCTGACTTCTTCAGAGTTAAACTTCTTGGGCTTTTCTGGAAGCTCTGAAATAACCTTCATCCTTTTCAGAGTGTTCCCATTGATGACAGATCCTACAATATAAGACATATCATTTGTCACTCTAGCATCAGTCAGATGCTTCACAAGACCATTCTCTGTTAGAATGTCTGATATCAGTCTTCCCATAGGGATCCAGTTTCTGATCTTTCCAGCTTTAACCCTTAATTCTTCTCTTGTTTCCTTAATGCGATTCAGAAGATGACTGAACAGAAGATAAGGTAGATCCACCTTCTTGCCTTTACACATACAGAACATGAAGTACATTGGTTCTGAGTTGACATAATCTAGAGAGTTTGAAGATTTTCTGTGAAAGATAGAACTCATGAAAATCTTAGCCCAGATTCTGTAAACAGGCTTCAGATCTCTGACTTTGTTTGATGGTTCCCTAGAAACACAAACTTCTTGAAAAATGTCAGCCAAGTCCACATGAGTAGTAGCCATACTTGTGATTCCATCAGTTTCCTTATAGTCAATCAGTTGTCTGATTAAATTTTCAGTGATAACAATTTCCTTTCCAAGAACAAAAGAATGAATGAACTTAGGGAAAACTTGAGCGTGTATCCAGAACTCCTTCACCAATATTGGATAAACAGGACCCATCATCTTATCAAAATACTTTTCCCAGTTCTGAGTTTTGATGGTTGGGTAGAGATCAAAACCATTTTCTTTAATGGATTCAAAATCCACAAAGTTCTCACACAGAACCTCAAGATCCTTGATTGGAGTGAGAAGAGTTCTCACTGGTTCGTTGTAAACAACAGCAGTTGAAGATGAAACAGCAGCATTTGGAGATGATGCAGCAGCAGTTGATGTTTGCATCTGAGTAAATTTTGAAGATGATGAAGCATTGATGTTCTTGAGATGCGTCTGGGTTTACGAGAGGTTTTGGGTTTTGAAATGAGATGGAAACAATAGAGAAGACAGAAATGCATATGAGAAGTGTAAAGAGTGTAAAGTGTGATTTGTGAAGTGTTGTGAGAATTTATAGAGCAATTTAGGGCATGCAAAAAGACACAAACAATCTCACGCGTACACATAAGCATTGAATGAAGTGAAACATAATCATATCAAGAAATTAATGCAAGGAATAAAGTCATATCAAGCATTTAAGATTCTGACAGAAGGGGGAAAAATCAAGAGATTTTGGATTTTCAAAGCAATACCTCAAACGTCAATTCAGTATGGTGCACTCTACCTTTCCAGATTCTGAGCTACACGTGTTTGCTTGCATGTGCCTCAGAAACTCTTTGAGAAATGAAACGTTAGGCAACGTTCAGATCCTCTGAGCCTTGTTAGTTCAGATTTACACACAAATAAATAAACACAGAATTGAAAAAAAATACTTCAGAGTTTAGACATTTATCATCTGAGTAAAAATTTCATCTGATGAATACTTTATTCTGGACAGAAGTCCATACTTATATTTTTCAGAATAAATTTAAATCTATCTTCAGCAAGGGGTTTTGTAAAGATATCAGCCCACTGATGATCTGTATCCACAAAGTTTAAATTGATAATTCCCTTCTGAACATAGTCTCTGATGAAATGATGTTTAATCTCTATATGCTAAGCTTTAGAGTGTAAAATGGGGTTTTAGATAAGCATATAGCAGAAGTATTATCACAGAAGATAAAAATGTTACTCTAAAAAATCTGATAATCTTCCAGCTGACTTTTCATCCAGAGCATCTGGGTGCTACAACTAGCAGCAACAATATATTCTGCCTCTATTGTTGAAAGTGCAATTGTGGGTTGCTTCTTGCTGAACCAGGAGATCAGATGACTTCCAAGAAATTGACAGCTTCCAGAAGTACTTTTACGTTCTACTCTGTCTCCAGCATAGTCAGCATCACAGAATCCAACTAATTTATACTCATAAGATCTTCTGTAACACAGACCCACATTAGTAGTACCTTTCAGATACCTTAGAATCCTCTTAACAGCTATTAAGTGAGATTCTCTAGGATCTGATTGGAATCTAGCACACAGACAAACACTGAATAAAATATCAGGTCTTGAAGCAGTCAAATATAAGAGAGATCCAATCATACCTCTGTAAAGTTTTTGATCAATTTTCTTACTTACCTCTTCCTTACCAAGCGTGCTTGTAGGATGCATTGGAGTCTTTGCCAATTTGCTTTCATTCAGATTGAATTTCTTCAGAAGCTCTTTGACATATTTAGTCTGGTGAATATATGTGCATTCTAGAGTCTGATTTACTTGGGTTCCCAGAATGAATCTAAGTTCTCCCATCATGCTCATTTCAAATTCAGCCTGCATAGACAAAGCAAACTCCTTTCCCAACATAATATTGGTAGATCCAAAAATAATATCATCCACATAAATTTGACAAACTAGTAAATCTTTCTTAATTGTTTTACAGAAGAGTTGTGTCCACTTTGCCTCTGATAAAGTTCTTTTCCAGAAGAAAATTACTTAATCTTTCATACCAAGCTCTGGGAGCTTGTTTCAAACCATAAAGAGATTTTTTGAGTTTGAAAACATGATCTGGAAATTTATCACTTTCAAAACCAGGAGGTTGATGGACATAAACTTCTTCTTCTATAATACCATTTAAGAAGGCACTCTTAACATCCATCTGATATAGAGTGATGTTATGTTGTGCAGCAAATGAAATAAGAAGGCATATAGATTCTAACCTTGCCACTGGAGCATAAGTTTCAGTGTAATAAATTCCTTCTTGTTGACTGTAACCTTGAGCTACTAACCTTGCTTTGTTCCTAACAACTTCTCCTTGCTCATTTAGTTTATTTTTGAATACCCACTTTGTTCCAATAATGTTGAAACCTTTTGGTCTTGGAACCAGATCCCACACATCATTTCTTGTAAATTGATTCAGCTCATCTTGCATTGCAAGTATCCAATCATTATCACTCAGAGCCTCATCCACAGATGTTGGTTCAATAATAGACACCAACCCAAGAAGTGATGTTCCAGATGATCTGATAAACGACCTTGTTCTTTTAGGGTCATCTTTCTTTCCAATTATCATTTCTTCTGGATGAGAAGCTCTGATTCTGGATGATCCTTTAACTGTTGGTTCTTCAGAAATATTCATGTTATTCATCTGAGCAGCCAATGGAGTTGCATCTTGCGTAGCTTCTTCTTGAGCTTTCTCTACCTCTGGTTTCTCAGATTCTGTGAGAATAACTTCTCCATCTGCAGAGTTTTCAAGCTGCTTTGGCTTTTGATTGCCAAGCTTATCATCAAATATAACATGTATAGATTCCTCCACAATCTTTGTCTCAGTATTGTATACTCTGTAGCCTTTAGAGTGTTCAGAATATCCAAGCATGAAACACTTTTATGCTTTAGAATCAAACTTGTTAAGATTCTCTTTAGTGTTCAGCATAAAACAATTACATCCAAAAGGATGGAAATAAGAAATGTTTGGCTTTCTATTCCTCCACAATTCATAAGGAGTCTTTTCCAGAAGAGGTCTAATAGACACTCTGTTCTGAATGTAACATGCTTTGTTAATTGCTTCTGCCCAAAAATGTTTTGCCATGTTAGTCTCATTGATCATGGTTCTGTCCATCTCTTGCAATGTTCTATTTTTCCTCTCTACAACTCCATTATGTTGTGGAGTTCTAGGACAGGAGAAATCATGAGCAATGCCATTTTCATTAAAATATTTTTCAAAATGTTTGTTTTCAAATTCACCACCATGATCACTTCTGACTTTAACAATTTTGAAATCTTTTTCAGTTTGGACTTGTTTGCAGAAGTCAAAGAACACAGAATGTGACTCATCCTTGTGTTTTAGGAATTTCACCCATGTCCATCTGCTGTAGTCATCAACAATGACTAATCCATACTTTTTGCCTCTGATGGATGCAGTTTTCACTGGTCCAGACAGATCATTGTGAAGTAACTCTAATGGTTTTGAAGTTGAAACAACATTTTGGGATTTGAAAGATGATTTTGAAAATTTTCCTTTCTGACATGCGTCACAAAGAGCATCTGAGTTGAACTTCAGATCAGGAAGTCCTCTGACTAGATTAAGCTTATTAATCTGAGATATACGTCTCATATTAATATGACCCAATCTTCTATGCCAGACCCATTGCTCCTCATTTACAGACATAAGGCATTTAATATTCTGAACTTTAAGTTCTGAAAGACTAATTTTATAGATGTTGTTTTTCCTTTTACCATTAAAGAGGATTGAGCCATCCTTTTGACTAACAGCTTTGCAACATTTTTGATTAAAGATTATGTCATAACCATTTTCACTTAATTGACTTATGGACAATAGATTATGAGTTAATCCTTCAACAAGCAAGACATTAGTTATGGAAGGAAGTTTACCATTGCCTATGGTTCCAGAGCCAATTATCTTGCCCTTCTGATTCCCTCCAAACTTGACATCTCCTCCAGATCTAAGCTCCAGACTTTGGAACATAGACCTTTTTCCCGTCATATGTCGTGAGCATCCAGAGTCCAGGTACCATGACTGGAGTCTTGACTTTGCTGCTAAGGATGTCTACAACATAGATTATCTTATCCTTAGGTACACAGATTTTCTTGGGTCCTTTTTGGTTAGTTGCCTTAAAGGTTTTTCTGAACTTCTGTCTTTCAACATAAGACTTGTTCTGATTAGCTTTAGATTTATTAAACACGGGTTTGTTCTGATTAGAACTTGTGTGTTTAATATCATTTAAGTGACCACATGTAAACTGAGAATATAAAGGAGGATACTTGATATCCAGTTTATCTACAGATTTTGGATTTGAATCTTCATAAGAGAAAGTTTTATATCCAACACCTTTTCTATAGTTTATGCTAATACCATAAATCATTGAAGCCATCTTGCTTCTATCTAGGCTTTTAGTTAGAAACTTCCTGAAGTTATAGTCATACTCTTGTAAAATATTTTTAGAGCATGGTTCAGACTTTGAATCAGAGTTTAGTTGAGCAGATTCTAAATTATTTTTCAATTGAATATATTCAGTTTTTAGCTCGGATATTTCTGATTCAAACTTGTTACTCTCAAATTCAATATGCTTTAGAAGCGTTTTGTATTTGAGTTTAACTTTGCCATAGTTTTCAAGAATATCAGATAGACTTTCAACAAGTTCTTGTCTAGATAGTTCAGCAAATACCTCCTCAGAATCAGATTCTGATTCTGATCCAGATGATTCAGCATTGTCTTCAATGTCAGCCATGAATGCTACATTAGCACATTCCTCTTCTGACTTTGATGACGAATCAGATGCATCTGAGTCATCCCAGGTAGCCATCAGAACTTTCTTTTTGTGATCTGACTTTCTCTTTGAGTTCTCCTTCTGAAGCTTTGGACATTCACTCTTGTAGTGCCCAGGTTCTTTGCATTCATAGCAAACAACCTCTCTTTTTCCAGATCGTCTATGTCTAGAGGATTCTCCAGATCTTCTGTATCCAGAGTGTTCTCCAGATCTTCTGTGTCCAGAAGATTCTTTGTGTTGATCTGGTTTTCTGAAGTTCTTGAACTTCCTTTGCTTATTCTTCCAGAGTTTGTTGATTCTTCTGGACAACAAGGATAGTTCTTTTTCATCTTCAGAAGCAGACTCTTTAGAGCTTTATTCTATTACCTGTAATGCTTTAACATATTTATTAGATTTTAAAGCAATTGACTTACCTTTCTTTAGAGGTTCATCTTCCTCTAGTTCAATCTCATGACTCCTTAGAGAACTGATTAGTTCCTCCAGCGTAATCTTGTTCAAATCCTTTGCCAGCTTCAGAGCAGTGACCATGGGTCTCCATCTGGTTGGCAAGCTTCTGATTATTTTCTTGACATGATCTGCTGTAGAGTAACCCTTGTCCAGAACCTTTAGGCCAGCAGTGAGAATTTGGAATCTAGAAAACATGGCTTCAATAGATTCAGATTCTTCCATTTTGAAAGCTTCATACTTCTGGATCAGCGCCAGAGCCTTGGTTTCTTTAACTTGAGATTTCCCTTCATGAGTCATCTTTAGGGATTCAAATATATCAAAGGCAGTTTCTCTGTTGGTTATTTTCTCATACTCAGTATGAGATATATCATTTAGCAAGATAGTTATAGCCTTGTGGTGATTTCTGAATTCCTTCTTTTGCGCCTCAGTCATTGATTTTCTGTCAACTTTCTTGCCATTCCCATCAGTGGGATGAACATATCCATCAATAACTAAGTCCCAAATATCAACATCAAATCCTAGAAAGAAACTTTCTAGTCTATCTTTCCAATAGTCAAATTTTTCTCCATAAAACATGGGAGGTTTTGTGCTGATTATTTCTTCATATTTGTTATTGTTGGGTGTTGAAGTTTCAGCAGCCATAATGTATATCAACCAAGAATATCAAGAGTTTTTCCCACTGGATCTTTTCTGGTCACGGTTAAGTGATAGCACAAACACAACCGGAGCTCTGATTCCAACTGAAGGTGAGAAAAACACTTAGAAGGGGGGTTGAATAAGAGTTTTTAAGAACTATGGCAATAAAAACAACTCAAGATTTTTATCCTGGTTCATTGAACTCAACTACTCCAGTCCACCTTATCAAAGATTATTTGCCTTTCTCCACAAGGACTTAATCCACTATTAATCAACTGATTACAATAGTAAGCACTAAGAACAACTGTCTTAGTCTTCTCAAGAACTACTGACCACACCTTGGTCTTCTTAAGGAACTACTTACAAATTAATGTAAACTAACAAGTGTTTGAATGCTTCTAATAAGCTGTATCACAATTGTGATGTTGACACTTAAGATTAAGTACAACTAAAACTATACATTTTTATGAAAGATCAAATGAATAAGATCTTTGTGAGATTTTCACTTTGATGAATCAAACGCGTAAGAATATTTCTTTCGAGTGAACTAGCAATGAGCAAGTGATGAGCAGGAAATTAGCAGCATCAAAATATTGTATAAGTTCTCCTTTTATAGCTTTTCCAATTGCTTTGAGTGATGTGCAGCTGAATATAATATTAGAATATAAGACTTTTCATTACCAAAAAGTATGGGCAGAGATATGCTTTCTGCAGGAAAAGTATGGTTGTAGAAGCCTTTGGATTTGCACCACGTCACTTCTTTGGACAAAATAGTCGTTGGTTACTTTGGAAGTAGCACCACGTCCAATCAAGTTTACAGCTTCTTCAACAAGCTTCCTTCAGGATGAAGTCTTCATAATCTGCACTTCAGAACTTGTAGCAAGCTTAAGGAATGAAATACTTTAAGATGGTCAGAGCTAAAATGATTTGAGATGTTCAGAGCCTTGATAGATGATCAGATCTTAATATATTAGAGTCTCAATCTTGATCAGAGTCTTCATCAGAGTATGCAGCAGTATGTGCTTGAGCGTGAATATTGATGATAAGAGTCTGATTATCAAAGCTTCTGTTCTTGTAGTGAAAAGAACTTCAGAGTCTGATTATCAAATCTTTCAACTATTTGTACACTTCTTTCATTAACGCTTCAGATCATTCTGTAGCTTCTGCTTCAGATCCTTCTGGCAGCGCTTCAGAATCTTCTGATAGTCTTGCATCTGATGCTTCAGAGCCTTGCATAGTTTCTTGTACTTATGTGTTTTGCTTCTTTAAGAGTTTTTAATTTGATACCTGAAACAATAATACTTGAACGAATTTTAGAGTATATATATTCTTAATACAAAATTCCATAAGAGTTATCATCAAAACATAGAGATATAGGAAACACCAATCTGTGTTCTAACAGCGAGACCATATTATCCGCTCTTTTCTTAGGGTTTTCTCGATGTTTTCCCTTCCCCGCATGGGAAAAATAATGTTCGATGGCGACTCTTCTGTCTTTCATTCTCGCCTCTCCGTTGTCGCATTTTTCGAGTAGTGACACTCAGATGTGTAGCATTTCCATCTCGTATGGAGAATTGTGTCATATTCAAACATATGCATGCGAAGCTTAAGCCAGTTTTAGTACCTTCCGTGGAAGCACAAATCAACTTTTCAATCAAATCAGTGACGTATCCTCAGAGAATGCCAAGCCATTCCCCAACAAACATTTTAGTCAACTCATCTGCTTACTTTCTTTTGGGTCCTAGATCATATGTCGATCTTACCCTAGATCCGGTCTTGTCTATCAACCCTTTGATGACAATGTTCCCAATCAAGGTTGTCTTCCCATCAACTCTTTGACGATGTGTTCCTTCAGATAAGTTTTCTTCCCGTCAACTCTTTGACGATGTAACTCTTCAAGCAAATTTTCTCTCCGTCAACTCTTTGACGAAGTGTTCCTTCGGTCAGGTTTTCTTTCCATCAACTCTTTGATGATGTGTCTCTTAGGTGAAGTTTCTCTCTTCCGCCAACCCTTTGACGATGTCAGTTCTTTTTCTTGCCATCAACCCTTTGATGACGACATTCCAGATGTTATTTTTCCCGTCAACTCTTTGACGAGGTATCTCTCTAATGAAGTTTTATTGCCATCAACCCTTTGACGATGTCAGCTTCTTTTCCATCAACTCTTTGATGATGTGTCCCTCTGATGAGGACGGTTGTCCTTTTATTAATTCTTTAATGGATGGAATTAGTGTTTTTGCAATCCCCAGCTTGGTCATTTTGTGGATGTTATCCCAACTTTTGGTTGGCAGTCCATCGTTTTGTGGATGTCATCCCAACTTTTGGTCGGTAGTCCTCTATTGTTTCCCCAGCGGAATCATCTTCCTTTCAGGCTGTGAGTCGGTTGATTCAACTTCCTGTGTATCCCAACTTTTGGTTGGTAGTCTTTATTATTTGTGTATTCCCCTTCGGTCGGTGTCTAGGTGATCTTAACACGTGGTTAGTAGCTTGTTTCTTACAACTTTTGGATATAACTGTTTGGTGATCTTGACTTTTGGTTAGTAGCCATTGTTATCTTCTTGATTAATTACTGTGTCGGTTATCCCAACTTTTGGTTGGTACCCGTTGTTTTTAAGCCCACCTTCGCCTGACAATCTTTTCGCTATGTACATCCCCATGATGTGCAAATTTATGGGTTTCTCTTTGTATTCAATCACCTTTTACCTTGAATGTTTGAAAGCGGTTGCTTTTCATACCTTCGGGTCCAAGTTTTTTGAATAGGGGTAGTTATAGCACCCCAAAACTTGCGCACTATTTTCCTAACAGTAATTGGCTTTTGCATCGCGTTCATTTACATCATCATTAGTTCATAACTCCTAATCTTACTTTGCATGGTCTTCTAAGACGTGGGATCGAAGAATTTTCTTGTTATTGGTGTTTACCCTATTCAGAAGGTTTATCAAGCTACAAGGTTCATCTTTATCAAGACTTCTTAAGAGGTAACAGGGCCTAGGGTTTCATCAGTTTTTGGGTTTGAGTTTATTGGCAAGCTTATATCTAGTTGGCTCAGGATCAGGGTTTGTTCCTTATCATGGATAGGAGATCAGGTTTATCAGGGACGATGACATGGTTTTGAGTCAAGTGTGGTTGTTCAGTCACGATCAATATCATATGGAAGTTTAACCTAATTGTGGTGAAACCATCAAGAAGTTTCTTCAGTTGTAAGTTATCTGTAACATTGGTTTGTTTTCACAGTGGTGTGTACCCAAATTCAAGTTGTCATATGAGGAGGTCATCAAGCTATCAAGCATTGGTTCTTGAAGAGTTTGGTTCAAAAGTCGAGATCATTGTGATCATAGGTGCAATGGTGGTTCATTTGTGGGTTTACGTTCCTCAGTGTGGATTCAATAATCAACGCAAGGTTTCAAATTGATTCAGATGGTTGTTGAGAGTTGTTCATGGTAGTTGTGTTCATTTAATCAAAGGTTTGCTGATGAAGGAAAAATTGAGTTGAAAGTCAAGATTTCATGGACGTGTTGTTAGCAATTTTGGTCCATATTCGTACCCATATCCATTTTCAAGCTAAATTCCCTAATTAACATTCCTAGCTGTTTTATCCATTTTTACATTCTTTTTATCCACTTTTCTATACAAACCAACTACTCTTTTTTTCAAATCAATTCCCGCATATTCATCTTAAAGCATTTTATCATTTTTCAATTTCAATTTTCTTTTCTTTATTTATTTATTCTTTATCCATATCCATTTCTAAACACCATTTTAATTGTCTACAAAAAATTCATTCAAACTATCCATAACTTTTGTTTTCAAATAACCAATATTTATCAAAATCCTTTTTTTTTCAGTTCCAAACTCTAAGGACCAAGTCTCATTAGGCCCATCCAAGAACAAGCCCATGGAAACAAGGTGTTATTTTTCCTTTGAAGTCACACCAAGACAAGAAGAGAAGCCAAATTTGTGCAATTTCCAGCAGAACCTGCTCCACAAGGCCATTAGTACCAAGCCACTTCCTTGCCAAATTTCACAGCAGACAAACACTCTGTAAAACCAATAATAATGCAAGACTGTATCGCGTGCAACAACACTATTGTACATACCGGTACCCCAAGAAAAAAATAGACACAAGAATTGTAAAAAAGGCCATGCACGATAACACTCACCAAGCTCACATCTGTTTATCACGACCTCATGCCCTCGCACCACCATTTTTCTAACTGTCACAAAGCTGTGACCATAGCGATACAAGCAAAGGTGACCCATCACACAACAATTTCTGCACATAGAAAAAACAAACTTTGGTTGAACTTAGAAAGAAGACAGAAAAAAGAATAGACCCCAAACACTCAGCCAAACATTTTCCAACACACAAACCTTAACCTTCACCATATCCAATACAACTTGCACCATATGCTCCCTGTTGTAACACTGATTTGCAGACTCTGCAACATACAAAATGCAGCCACGCAAACACGTTCCAACTTTTAAACCGTTACAACAACACCTTCCATATAGCTATGCTTCATTAAGTGGAAGAAAACAAGCTCTTCCATAGCCATTTCACAAAACCACACTACCTGTTACAACATTACTCCACCTTGTCGCTACTGCGAAAAAAGGAGGTTGACAATGACAGAAGAGATGCCATCGTTCGTTATTTATCCCAAAAGAGGGAAAGGAAACGATTAGAGAAAACCTAACGAAAATAGGAAAAGATAGGTCATCGCAACCATGTCTCGGGTTCGGGAGTCGGTTACGCAAGGGGAAGGTATTAACACCCCTCACGTCCGTCGTACTCGACGGGATACACGCTTGGTTGTCTAGTCTAAAAGGGTGTTTATCTATCTAGCTAAAGGTCTCAGGGACAAAAGAAAATAAGAGAGACTCGGCAGAGCATCGCCGCTCTGTGCCTACGTATTCCCTCGTACAATGGGAAAGTCAGAGTCAACGTAGTTCGGCTAACTACGGATGAAAGGGGGGAACGTTGCTCGCCAAGACATCACCGTTTTGTGCCTACGTATTCTCATATGGCATAAGAAATCAGAGCAAACATAGTTCGGGATAACAAGAACACCAGTTGGTTCAAAATGTTTTACCCGAGTAGGGTTAAACCTTCGTTCTAGCAGTTAGGGACGATGCCTGTTTGCGGTAGAACCAAAGCTTAACAACACTCTTTTTATGAAAAATGTTTTCCATTATTAAGATCCTGAAGGATGAAAAAGGTTTTCCATTATTAAGATCCCGAAGGATGAAAAAGGTTGGAACTTGTTTTTGTGTTTTTTAGAGAATAAGTGCATTGATTATTGTTTGTAATTCATGTTGCACTAAAGACTATGACTTAGGAGCGAATGTGTCGCATATCGTCCTAAGGACGTACACTAAACATTCTAAGAATTGAGAGGAAGCCACTCAATCACCATTTCCCAAGTACTTAAGGCTCGTAATGCACAATATTAATTAGCCTTTATTAAGTGTTTTAAGAGAATTTAAAGATGAGAAGAGAAAGGACACACTAAAGGGAGACTAACTCAAACCTAAAAGTTGTCATGCAAAGTGAACTTAGAGTTGGGATGAAAGGGATGCTACCTAATGTTATCATGCATAGGTTCAAACCTAAGGTCTATCATAATCTCAAGAGATTAGAGGTCCTAAGGGAAAATGGCAAAGAAGAAAGAAGAAGAAGGAAGCATGAAATAAGAAAGATGCAAGTATGCAAACATATAATGCACAATTGGGATAAAAGTGAGGGAGGAACAAAGTGTGGGGCAGCAGCCTCCACAAACAGATCTCAACCTCAAGCATGCATATGAGAAAATTCAAAAAGAAAGGAGAAGGAAATGCATAAAAAGAAATCACACAAGTGTACCAAAATGGGAGAATGAATCCTACAATCATTACCATCAACCAAAGTGCGCAAAGGCAAGCCAAGTGAAAAGAGATGAAGATAAAATGAAATGTGAGCATGGGAGGCAATGTGAGGACAGCAAGGAACTCATATGGGCAACTCAACCATAGGCAACACGAGAATCACGCAAAAAGGCACCAAAAGTGTCCTCAAAGAGTCACCATTCGAGATATGTTCCAAGTACCTCCTAAGGAGGGACCAAACCATCTCAAATAGGATTCAAAGGTCATTGGAAAAAAGCAAACACAAGAAGAGAGAGTGCACCAAGCAATAAGGATCACACATTAAATCAAGAACAAAAATAGGCACATTCATCACTTTGAACAACAATTATGAAAGTGTGCATTCAAGTGGAAATCAAACACGTGTATCGATAAAAACATGATTAAACAATCAAGAACAATGGCATATATCAAAAGCATCTCACTCCTAATGCATCACATTGATCTATGAAGATTCGAAGTGAAACGATGCAAAACACGCATGAAAAACAACAAAACAGGCCTGCTGGCACAATGTTAATCGGTTAGCACTGGAGGTTAATCGGTTAACCTGTGGAAAATGTTTGAAAATCATGAAATTTGTACATGTTGATCGGTTAACACCAGGAGTTAACCGATTAACACCTTGAAAACTTTGAAAATTTTGAATATCTGTGATGGTTAATCGGTTAACCAAATGTGTTAACCAATTAACACTGTGCCAACAGCAGAAAAAAAAAGCAACAGAACAACATTTTTAGGAAATAAACACTTATCTGATCAATTAGATGATCGCATAATCACTTAATCACGAAATTAAACCAGCAAACCATGATTCAAACAGCATATGAATAGATTAACACAGCAAGATAATGGATCAAACGGATCGAATCCATTAAAACTCAATCAAATATGAAAATCCACATGATTGTGCAAATAAGCTAAAAAACAGATTCAGATCAAGAATTTCAAACCTACGAAGCGGAGATTTGCTCCTGTTAGTGTTGATTCGCTGGAAATAAGCAAATCGAAGCAAGAAAACCGTAGATTCTTCGAGATCCAAGTATGTTCTTGTTGTAGGAGTGAGGATTCACCCAAGATCAAGCCAAAATAAGCCAAATAATCACTTCTAAAATCACTTCCAAGTTCAGATCCAATTTTGCACGACTATTGGATGAAGAAATTGATTCAATGGAGAGAATGTATGAAGGTTTAGCTCTTAGAAATCAAGGATTCCAATGAGGAATCAATGATCTCAATGAGAAGAGCTTTGGTGAGAGTTTTGGAGAATGGAAAATTGAGAGAGAATTTGAGAGAATTGAGATGAATCTAAAAATGAGAGTGAATTATGAGAGATTAGATTGCTTTGGTTTGGAGTGGATCACTTAAATATCACTTAGGCTTGGATCCAAATGAGAGGTTTTGAATATGGTTTGTGAAATTATGGATTGGAATTAGGAATGTGCATTTGGAGGGAAAATGAAATTAACCAAATTTCAAATAAGTTCTAGATCCTTCCCAAGTGTAAAATTGAATTTCCAAGTGATCAAAATTGGACCCCAAAGTGGCTTGCATTGAAAATTCACGTGTAGAGGAAATACCTGCACTAGTTAATCGATTAACCATATAGGTTAATCGGTTAACACCTTCAAAACATCAAATTTGACCTGATTTTGACTTGGTTAATCGGTTAACACCTTAAAATTTTGAATTTTGGCGCCTTTTGGTGGGAAATCTGCCCATTTGCCTGTTTTCAAACATTTTGGACTCTGTTAAACTCCTGAGACTTGCTCTTGAATGTTATAACCATAAGAATGCTTAATAAAGCCTGAATGCTGCCTTCTGGGCTGTAAACATCTTGCAATACAAAATAAAATCGACCGCTCGATCGCCGGGAAAAATAAATGCCAGAGTTCCTGATGCTCGCCATTTCGTCCCTTGCCCTAAAAATGAGCCCTGAGTCACAGGAAGACCTTGATTGTAACACCCTTATTCTACCCCCAAAGATATTACGGCAAAATAACACAGATTTCAGAGTAAAATATTAACTTTCATTAAAAAGCCACAAAAGGGTGTACATTTCTCAAAGTCAACAAAGTTGGTCAATACTCCGTAACGCACGGGTTTTCTCAACATTCATCAAAACATCATATACAACGGAATTCAAAACATAACTCAATGTTTTCCTCATAAGGGAACATCAGTAAAATAACCCAATGATATACAATCAACTCAAAGAACCCAACCCGATGTTACATATCAGAGCAAGACCCTCTACATTAACCATAAAGGCTAACGACTCTAAACTTCACAATACTCCCCGACGGCGTCCACGACTAAACTTGCTCATCTGCACGTTACCCACGTGGAGGTAACATTCAAACAGGCAGGGTGAGTAAGACAATTCATAATAATCAATGTATAACAATTAATGCATAAACGACATATTACTCATAGTTATATTCAACACATTGATATCCTTCAATTATGCCTCAAAGGCCACAATGTCATAATTATACACAAAGGCTTATAAATGCAAATGCAACATAGACTCAATGCATGTGGTAGCAATCATCACAACTTGATGGACACTAGGCCATCAACCCTACATAGATCCCCATCAATAGGATCGGAGCACATCAAAATACTTCACATCCACACAGTGGGATTGAAGTCAAAGTAATCGAGGTCCTGAACCGAAGTCTGGATGCACATGAATGCATGATGCACACTTCACAATAGTCCTCATAATAACATCATATGGTGCATCATCATTCATCATATTCATCATCATTACACGTCATATCTCATCGTTATATTCATCATCATAAATCATGTCATCATAGCTCATCGTAACAATTATCATCATACATCATTATACAACATATCATCATATCTCATCACATTAATCATCATACAACATATCATCATAATTCATCATATTACTCATCATACAACATATCATCATAGTTCCTCATAGTAATTAATCTCACACATCATGCCATCATATAATCATGTATAAATCACATATTAGCTCATAGTCATATTATCCCATATCAATTCATAATACTACCCCCATATCATCTCATATTAATTTATCAAATTATACTCACGATAATCCTCACACTATCGCCTATCAATCACATAAACTTCATAGTTCTACTCATGTTAATTCATTATATTATCACAGTTACCTCCATGGTAATTCATCAGGAAAATCGCAGCATCAAAACATCAAGACATCACTGAACCAGAACATGATTCGTTAATAGAACATATACCCAATTGAATTCTCAAACATAATTAGATATAAAAATATTGGGAAACCAATTCCCTTATCTATACTATGTTATAGACTTGTTTATTTGCTTTACAATTCTTCGAACGAGGGTACAAACGGCCTTACGGATCAAAAGTCACGTCCAAAACAATTTCTGAAGTTGAGAAAATACTTAGAAGGGGGGGTTGAATAAGTATGACAGAAAATAATCAAAGATAAAAACACAAGTATTTTTATCCTGGTTCGTTGAACTCAACTACTCCAGTCCACCCTTTTCAAGAGTGATTTGCCTTTCTCAACAAGGACTTAATCCACTATTCAAATCAACTGATTACAAATAGCACACCTAAGAACAACTGTTCTTAGTCTTCTTAAGAGCTACTGATCTAACCTAGATCCTCTTAAGGAAAACTTCCTTTACAAATTAATGTAATACAATGAAAGAGTAAGAAATGCTTCTATGAAAGCTATAAACACAACTGTGTTATTTCTCTAAGTTTAGAACAGTGTATGAACAGTGAAGAATATGAGAGCTTTTAGCGTGAGAGAGTTCTTGCAATTGTTTTCGTCAAAAACGTCACTTGAAGAATGAGCTATGATGTCCTTTATATAGCCACTTGAATATTGGAGAGAATATTTTACCGTTAGAGAAGATATTTCCAATATCAAAATAGTACTGTCCTTTGTACTATTACAGCAGAGAGACGGCGCACAAATAGTGGGTGTAGCAATTGTCTGCTGAGCTGTGATTATACCAAATATGGAATGTACCAGAGGAATAATATTCTTGCAGAGAATTTTGTCTATCCCAATTAAGGAAAGATTTGCTGGCATATTCCAACGGATATATTAAAATAATCTTCTTCAAATAATTCTTCAGATAGTTCAGATCAACAATCAATATCAGAGACTTCAGTCTTCAGATTCTTCTGGAAACTTCAGAGCCTAATATGTTCTTCAGATGTTGATGAATCAGAGTCTGGTGCAGCTGTGTGCTTGAAGCGTAACATGCTCTTAGATCAGAGTCTTCACTCAGATCAGAGTCTTCTCTCATTCAGAGTCTCTTCACTCAGAGTCTTCTTTCATTCAGATTCTTGATAATACATGCAGCGTGTTGTATCTTCAGAATCTTGATGACTAAGCTCTTATACTTCAGATTCTTCTAATCTTCAGATACTCTTGAGTCATTCAGAATTCATTGTTCACATCAAATTTGCTCTTTAAGATTAAAATCTTTTGTGCCTGTAGAAAACAGTTTAGAACAAATTTAGAGAGCATAATTCTTGTATACAAATTATCATTAATGTTATCATCAAAACATAGAGATATTACTGAGACACAATCTGTGCTCTTACAATCTCCCCCTTTTTGATGATGACAAAACATGAGCAATTTGTTCAATAAAAATGAATTAAAATTTACTCCCCCTGAGATAAACAATCTCCCCCTGAAATGAATACTCTAATGGAATTAGATACTTCCCTTTCTGGTTGAGTACATTTCAGATTCAGAGCCTGATTTCATTTCAGATTCAGAGCCTGATTGCATTTTGGGTTCAGAGCCTGATTGCATTTTGGGTTCAGAGCCTGATTAACATCCTGATTGAAGCCTGGTTGACAAATCCTGGTTGACATATGTTTGACTTCTAGAGTCAAAGCTTGATGCCAAAGCTTGATGTCATATTAAAGCTTGATGACAGATGAACAACTTCAGAACACTTGGTTGTTTATCTTGCCATATCCTATCTTGAGTTATCATTTAGATCATAGTACTCAAGGTTAGATATCAGAGTCTGGTCTACTCAGATTTAACTGTTTTTGATCAGGATCTGAAAAGATAGATCTCAGGAAAAACTTCAATGAATTTTGTCAGAGTCTGGTTAGATAAATTTGTCAGAGTCTGGTTAGATTCAAAGAATGTTAGTAACATGTCTGACTTAGTTCAGATAATTGCTTATAGATTTGAACAATCAGATTCTATTTTGTTTCTCCCCCTTTTTGTCATAATCAAAAAGAATTTTAAAAGACAGTAAAGATGCAGAAGAAACATATATCCAGATAAGCAAAAGATCATTTTCATTAAGATAACATCCAGATTCAGATAGAAGCAAACAAAACATATCAGAAGAAAATCAAAAACAAAACATGAAGAACTTGTGCAAAAACATTAGGTAGGTTTAGCAGATGAGGCTTGTTGAGAAGCAATGAGGTGCAGCAGTGCTGTAATCCTTTCTGAGTTCTCATCTTGCTTAGCCATCCAAGTTTTCATTTCTTCATTTGTTTTCTTTTGATCAACCATGAAGTCCTTTAGTTCTTTGACATCCTTCTGAAGATCTGTAGATACTGAAATAGAAGATTCTGGAACAGTGGATTCTGAAACAATCTGAGTGACATCGGGTGCAGGAATTTCTGGAGGTGGAGGAGCTTCTAGAAGAAGAATAGGAGGAGGGTTTCTCTTAATCCGTTTCTGATAAGCAGCAAGCCTTACCTTTGACAATCTAAGACATTGAGTCCTGATTTTCAAAGCCTCCCTATTCAGTCTGTAAAGATATTTCTTCCAAACAGCATTAGCAGCCTCTTTGTCCATAGTAGTCATGCACACATCCATAATGTCAGCAAAGTCTGAGACATTATCCTTTTCAAAATCTCTTAACATAGTATAAACACTTGATCCCAATTCTGCTTCATCAGGGATTCTGGGTTGGGTTGGTTGTGTTTGTGGTGTTTGTTTAGAAGGTTGAGGTTGTGAGGATGGATGTTCAGATGTTGGTTGGGGAGTGTTTTGGATTTCAAGAGGTTGTGGAGTGAGAGTTTGAGTTGGGGAGTTTTGTGGAGAGAGTGGATGTTCAGAGGTTGGGGATTTAAAAAGTTGTTTCCAAACACTCTCTGAACGAGGTTGTTTGAGATCATTCAAGCATTCATTAATAAAACCAGATGATTCATCATCAGATGATGTATCAGATTGGTTAGATTTTTCAGAAGTTGAAGATAAAATGATAGAACGGTTTAAGGGTGTGATATCTAAAATCTCATTAGGATCAATGGGATTTTCAGGTTGGTCAGAGTGGTCAGGGTGAACATCCTCTGGAATGGTAGATTCTGGGATGGTGTTTTGAGGTTGTGGTGTTGCTTGTTGGGTTTGTTTGGATTTTGGTGTTTGAATGATTGTTGGTTGTGGTGTATGAGTCTCAGATGGTCTAGATCTTTTAAATATGAGGGGTGAGTCAGATGGTGTGGGGGTAGCAGAATGATGAACAGGATTAGAATCAGTGTTAAATACCTGTTTCAGAGTATCTCTTATCTCTTCAAAAGTTGCTGCAGGAGGATTTTGTTGAACCTTCTTCAGCTTCTTTCTTTTCTTCTTCTTCTCAGCATCTGAATGCTTTCTTTTCTTCTGATGACCTTCTTTATCAGCTTTTCTCTTGCGTCTTCTTTCCCTTGTTAGATCAGGAAGAACTTGACCTTCCTTCTGCACAAGATTTGCAGGAATCTCAACACCATCTCTGATGCAGCGAGCAACATACTCAGCAATAAGTTCTCTGGGTTCATCTGAGGTGAATAGAGGAAAATCCTCAACAGGAATCCTTCTCCCCCTAACTTCTTCAGAGTTAGTTTTCCTTGGTTTCTCAGATAAATCTTCAACCAATTTCATCCTTCTCAGAGTCAAACCATTTATTTCAGAGCCAATGATAAAATTCAGATCTTCTGTCAGCCCAGCCTCTTGCAGATGCGCCACAAGTTGGTTTTCTATCAGAATATCTGAAATCAGTCTTCCCATAGGGATCCATGTTCTGACTCTTCCAGTTTTATCTCTGGCAGTTTCCCTTGTTTCCTTAACGTGAGACACCAGATGATTAAACAACAGATATGGAAGATCAATCTGAATGTTTTGATGTAAACAATACATGAAGTACAGTTGTTCAGCATTAACATAGTCAGATGAGTTTGAGGAGGGTCTGTGAAAAATGGTGTTCAAGAAAATCTTAGCCCAAATCTTGTAAGTGGGTTTCAAAAACTTAACCTTCTTACAAGGTTCACCAGTAGTGCAGATTTCTTGACAAACATCTTTCAGGTCTTCACGCGCAGAAGACAGAGAGGTTACTCCATCAGTTGCCTTGAAACCTATGAGTTTCCTGATCAGATTTTCAGTGATAACAATCTTCTTACCCAGCACAGAAGAATGAACGAACTTTGGAGTAGCGAATGCATGGATCCAAAACTCCTTCACTAACTTTGGATACACAGGACCCATAAGCCTATCAAAGTAACCGTCCCATCCTTGTGCTTTGATTGAAGGAACCAGATCAAACCCATTATCAGCAAGATCTTCCAAATCCACGAAACTTTCACACAACACTTCTAGAGAATCAACAGGAGTCAGGAGAGTGCGTACTGGTTCAATGATAGTGGTGGAATCTTTGGTAGTAACTGCTTTTGAAGTGGATGCCATTGTTGATGATGAAGAAGGAGATGACGGTTTCTGGGTTCTTTTAGGGTTTGCGAAGAGAGAGAACAACAAGCAAAAACGCATATGTGTTTGAGAATGTGAAAAGTGTGAATGTGTTAAGAGAGTGGTTTATATAGAAAAATAAAACACGCATGGGAAACACAATAGACATACATAGGACACATACGCACGTTTGCATTAAATGAAAAGAAATCATTTTTAATTATGATATGACATTTGGGGGGAAAATCAAGACAGATTGAGATTTTCAAAGCAATACCTTAAACGTCATAATCAGTAGGTGTACTCCATCTTTTCAGATTCTGAGTGACACGTGTTTGCTTTGCATGTGATTCTGTAACTCTTAAGAAATGAAACGTTTTCAACTTTCAGATCCTCTGAGATGGTCAGTACAGAGTTTCACAAAATAAATCACAGATAAAATAAACAAGCAAAGCAGATGAAAAACTTCAGAGTGTTAAACACTTAGCATCTGAGAAGTTGACTCTGAGAAATATTACTCTGGACAAAAATCCATACAAATATTTTTCAGAATAAACTTAAACCTATCTTCAGCAAGGGGTTTTGTGAAAATATCTGCCCATTGATGATCTGTATCAACAAAGGCTAAATTTATTACACCCTTCTGAACATAGTCTCTGATGAAATGATGTTTAATCTCTATATGTTTGGCCTTAGAGTGTAAAATTGGATTTTTGGATAAACATATAGCTGAAGTATTGTCACAGAAGATAGAAAGATTACTCTCATAGATTTGATAATCTTCTAGTTGACTCTTCATCCAGAGCATCTGAGTGGAACACCCAGCAGCAGCAATGTATTCTGCCTCTGTGGTTGATAGTGCAATTGTTGGTTGCTTCTTGCTGTACCATGAGATCAGATGACTTCCAAGAAACTGACAGCTTCCAGAAGTACTTTTGCGCTCAACTCTATCTCCAGCATAGTCAGCATCACAGAATCCAACTAATGAATATTTGTCAGATCTTCTGTAACACAAACCAACATTAGCAGTACCTTTCAGATACCTTAGAATCCTCTTAACAGCAGTTAAGTGTGATTCTCTAGGATCTGATTGGAATCTAGCACATAAACAAACACTAAACAGAATGTCTGGTCTAGAAGCAGTCAAATAAAGAAGAGATCCTATCATACCTCTGTAGAGTTTCTGATCTACCTTCTTACTTACCTCTTCCTTACCTAGAGTGCTTGTAGGATGCATTGGAGTCTTTGCCATTTTGCTATCCAGCATGTTAAACTTCTTCAGAAGCTCTTTAACATACTTGGTCTGATGTATGTAGGTGCACTCTGGAGTCTGATTTACTTGGATTCCCAGAAAGAATCTTAGTTCTCCCATCATGCTCATCTCAAATTCTTCCTGCATACATTTAGCAAACTCCTTTCCAAGCATAATATTTGTTGATCCAAAAATAATATCATCTACATAAATTTGACAAATCAACAAATCTTTCTTAATGGTTTTACAAAATAGTGTGGTATCCACTTTTCCTCTGATGAAATTTTTCTTCAGAAGAAAATTACTCAACCTCTCATACCAAGCTCTGGGAGCTTGTTTTAGTCCATAAAGAGATTTTTTCAGTTTGTAAACATGATCTGGAAAATTTTCATTTTCAAAACCAGGAGGTTGGTGGACATACACTTCCTCTTCTATAATTCCATTAAGAAAAGCACTTTTAACATCCATCTGATAAAGAGTGATGTTATGTTGTGCAGCAAATGAAATAAGCAAACGAATAGACTCTAACCTTGCAACAGGAGCATATGTTTCTGTGTAGTCTATGCCTTCTTGTTGACTGTAGCCTTGAGCAACCAGTCTTGCTTTGTTCCTTTCAACTTCTCCTTTTTCATTCAGTTTATTTCTGAAAACCCATTTTGTTCCAATGACATTGAAACCTTTAGGTCTTGGAACCAGATCCCAGACTTCATTCCTTGTGAATTGATTCAGCTCCTCTTGCATAGCTAAAATCCATTCATTATCTTCCAGAGCCTCATCAACAGATGATGGTTCTATAATTGACACTAAGCCACAGAAGGAAGATTCAGAAGTTCTGAGAAATGCTCTTGTCCTTATTGGATCATCTTTCTTTCCAATTATCACATCCTCTGGATGAGAAGCTTTCATTCTGGAAGAAGATCCTCTGACTGTTGGTCTTTCAGAAATATGCAGATTGTCAAGTTGGGAAGTTAAAGGCGTAGCATCTGGATTTGCTTCAGAGTCTTTGTCTTTAGTCTTGTTTGCCTCTGAGCCTTCAGAGTCTGTGAGAATAACTTCTCTATCTGCAAAACTTTCAACTTGCTTTGGCTTTTCAGAGCCAAGCTTATCATCAAATCTAACATGAATAGATTCTTCCACAATCTGTGTTTCAGTATTGAATACTCTGTAGCCTTTAGAGCGTTCAGAATAACCAAGCATGAAACACTTCTATTGTACCAGAGCCAATGATCTTGCCCCTCTGGTTCCCTCCAAATTTCACGTCCCCTCCAGATCTAAGTTCCAGGCTTTGGAACATAGACCTTTCGCCCGTCATATGTCGTGAGCATCCAGAGTCCAGGTACCATGATTGGTGTCTGGATTTTGCTGCTAAGGATATCTCTTCAGAGTCAGAGTCTGATTCTGACTCAGATTCAGATGATGACGTTCCTTCATCTTGATCATCTGTGTTGGCCATCAGCGCAACATTTGCACATTCTTCCTCAGATTCAGAAGATGATTCAGATTCATCTGAGTCATCCCATGTAGCCATCAGAACCTTTTTCTTTTTGTCAAACTTCCTTTTGGGTTTTTCCTTTTGAAGTTTGGGACATTCACTCTTGTAGTGTCCAGGTTCTTTACATTCAAAGCAAGTGATCTCTTTCTTGCCAGATCTTCTGTGTCCAGAAGATTCTTTCTTTTGATCAGATCTTCTGAAGTTGTTGAACTTCTTCCCTTTGTGCTTCCAGAGTTTGTTGATCCTTCTGGATAGCATTGATAGTTCATCTTCTTCTTCAGAAGAAGATTCCTCAGAGCTTTCTTCATTAACCTGCAAGGCTTTAACAGATTTGTTAGATTTAAAAGCTAAGGATTTACCTTTATCTTTCTTCTGGGGTTCATCTTCCTCCAGCTCAATTTCATGACTTCTCAAAGAACTGATGAGTTCTTCTAATGAGATTTTGTTCAGATCCTTGGCCAGCTTCAATGCAGTCACCATAGGTCTCCATTTGGTAGGAAGACTTCTGATGATCTTCTTGACATGATCAGATGTTGAGTAGCCCTTGTCCAGAACTTTCAACCCAGCTGTTAGAATCTGAAATCTGGAAAACATAGTCTCAATGTTCTCAGATTCTTCCATTTTGAACGCTTCATACTTCTGTATCAGCGCCAGAGCCTTTGTTTCTTTCACCTGAGAATTTCCCTCATGAGTCATTTTGAGAGACTCAAACATATCATGAGCAGTTTCTCTGTTGGTAATTTTCTCATACTCTGTATGCGAGATTGCATTAAGAAGTATGGTTCTGGCTTTGTGATGATTCTTGAATTCTTTCTTCTGCTCCTCAGTCATTGATTTTCTATCAATCTTTTTGCCATCCTTAGTAGGATGTTCATACCCATCAATGACTAAATCCCAGAGATCAGCATCATACCCCAAGAAAAAACTTTCAAGTCTATCCTTCCAATAATCAAATTTTTCTCCATCAAACATTGGAGGTTTGGTGCTGATTCTGTCTCCTTCATATTTGTTGCTTGATGTAGGAATATCACCCATATTAGCAACCAAATAAATAACAGAGTATTTTTCTCACTGGATCTTTATCTGTCACGGTTAAGCGAATGCACACTCAGAACCGGAGCTCTGATGCCAACTGAAGTTGAGAAAATACTTAGAAGGGGGGGTTGAATAAGTATGACAGAAAATAATCAAAGATAAAAACACAAGTATTTTTATCCTGGTTCGTTGAACTCAACTACTCCAGTCCACCCTTTTCAAGAGTGATTTGCCTTTCTCAACAAGGACTTAATCCACTATTCAAATCAACTGATTACAAATAGCACACCTAAGAACAACTGTTCTTAGTCTTCTTAAGAGCTACTGATCTAACCTAGATCCTCTTAAGGAAAACTTCCTTTACAAATTAATGTAATACAATGAAAGAGTAAGAAATGCTTCTATGAAAGCTATAAACACAACTGTGTTATTTCTCTAAGTTTAGAACAGTGTATGAACAGTGAAGAATATGAGAGCTTTTAGCGTGAGAGAGTTCTTGCAATTGTTTTCGTCAAAAACGTCACTTGAAGAATGAGCTATGATGTCCTTTATATAGCCACTTGAATATTGGAGAGAATATTTTACCGTTAGAGAAGATATTTCCAATATCAAAATAGTACTGTCCTTTGTACTATTACAGCAGAGAGACGGCGCACAAATAGTGGGTGTAGCAATTGTCTGCTGAGCTGTGATTATACCAAATATGGAATGTACCAGAGGAATAATATTCTTGCAGAGAATTTTGTCTATCCCAATTAAGGAAAGATTTGCTGGCATATTCCAACGGATATATTAAAATAATCTTCTTCAAATAATTCTTCAGATAGTTCAGATCAACAATCAATATCAGAGACTTCAGTCTTCAGATTCTTCTGGAAACTTCAGAGCCTAATATGTTCTTCAGATGTTGATGAATCAGAGTCTGGTGCAACTGTGTGCTTGAAGCGTAACATGCTCTTAGATCAGAGTCTTCACTCAGATCAGAGTCTTCTCTCATTCAGAGTCTCTTCACTCAGAGTCTTCTTTCATTCAGATTCTTGATAATACATGCAGCGTGTTGTATCTTCAGAATCTTGATGACTAAGCTCTTATACTTCAGATTCTTCTAATCTTCAGATACTCTTGAGTCATTCAGAATTCATTGTTCACATCAAATTTGCTCTTTAAGATTAAAATCTTTTGTGCCTGTAGAAAACAGTTTAGAACAAATTTAGAGAGCATAATTCTTGTATACAAATTATCATTAATGTTATCATCAAAACATAGAGATATTACTGAGACACAATCTGTGCTCTTACAATTTCGACCGAAAACATGAACAGTCGTGACGGACAGCAAAACGCTGTTACGCTCCGGAACCTAAATGAACCCAAAAGTCCACACGATTTACTTCCCCAATGCCCCCAAAACATCCCTAAATCATCTCTAAGGTCTTACGGCGATAAAAACACAAAATCTATGGTTTATTAGGCCAATCTGGCAACATTTGCACTGCCTAAAACACTATTTCCCTGAAATTGCTCTGAGTACAACAGAGTTACTTCACATTTGAATATTCCTATTCCTACAGGGTCAAACATATCACAATTCAAGGTTTTGGCCACGAAGGCCTAAGGTTTCTTTTCTCATGTTACACATCAAACCGTCCGATAAGGTTTTCTAAATTCATGTCAATATTCAGGGATACATACCATCAATGATAACCTCAAAGTCTATTAATCAATTTCCCTAATTCTCCCAAATCAACCCAACATATCCTAAATCATAAACCCTACCATAAACACACCGAAAGGCATACATAGAAAATCATGAACAGCGATACTCCCCATACCTTAGTCGATTTGCAGCTTTCACGATTAATCTATGGGATCTTCTGCTTCCAACCTTTTCTTCAGAGCTCTGACCACCAACATTCACGTTAAACACAAAATGAAATCTAATTTCCTTTCAGAACTCAATTTTGTCTAACTTAGTCTTGGGCCTCACAAATTGGGTTTTTCCCATAACACCCTTACTAACTCTTTATAATGCCCAATTTACCCTTATTTCCCTTATATTCATTTTAATAATAATAATAATACTAATATTCTCATATAGTATACTATTAATTAAATAAATAGTCCAACATGCACATTTTCTCAGTAATTCCCAAAACCACCGAAAACACCGAAAACACCAAAATACAAATATTCTCAATTAAATAAATAAATTAAAATATTTCGATTAAATTTGGGGCGTTACAACTCTCCCCCACTTTAAAGAATTTTCGCCCTCGAAAATTGCCTCAAGGAACAGAGTCGGACACGACTCCCTCAACTGATCTCCAAGTTCCCAATTCCAACTTTCTCCAGCTGGTCCTCCCAAACTACCTCTTCCAAGGAAATCTCTTTACCTCAAAGTTGTTTCTCGTTCATCAATCCGAACAAGCAACGCCTCAACAGTCAAATTATCTCTCACTTGTACACCATTCATCTGAATCAATGTACTTCTTCAACTTAGGCACATGCCACATCATGTAAATTCACAAGCGATAGCGGTAAAACAGTCTAACATGCTACCTCTCCCATGCTTCCGCTGTGTCACTTCTGATACAAATCAACAAAGCACAGTGTGTGCTTCTGGGACTTCAAAGCTCGACCAACACCAGTCACCATCGTAACTCTCACAACACGTCTGTTCTTAGATCTTCTTGATCTTTTCTGTCGTCTCTTACACAATTCTCAGGTCCGAGCACAACACTCTCGCCTGAATCATATCAACACAAAGGAGTCCTACACCTTCTACCATACAATTCCTCATATGGTGTCATTCTGATACTAGAATGCTAACTATTATTGTAGGTAACTCAATCAACGATAATTAACTATCCCACGATCCACCTTGATCCAACATGCAAGCTCTCCACAAATCCTGTAAAGACTGGATAGTTCTCTCTGTCCGTCCATTTTTCCATGGATGATAGGCAGAGTTCAACTTCAACATGGTACTCAAAGCGTCTGCAAACTCTCCCAAAATCTCGATGTAAATCTCAGATTTCCATTTGACACAATATTTGATGATATCTCATACCATTTCAAAACTTCCTCAATATACATATCATTTATCTTCAACATATAATATTTAATCCTTATCGGTATAAAATGAGTTGTTCTAGTCAATCCATCCAAAATCACCCAAATTGAATCATATCCATCTTACAGTCTTCGGCAAACCCGACCCAAAATCCATGAAAATACTATCCAATTTCCACTCTGGAATATTCAACGGTTACATCAGACCCAACGGTCTCTGATGTTCAATCTTTGACTTCCGATAAGTTTAACCAGCATATACAAACTCAACCACTTATCTCTTCATTTATGGCCACCAAAATAATTTCCTCAAATCCGGTTACATCTCCATAGCACCGGGATGGATACTCCATCTACCTCAATACTCTTATTCCATTCAATAATATCTTGAACACAAACTCTATCACGACATCTCATGATGCCATTTCCATTAATCCGAAAATCAACTCTTCGACTTTAATTCATCAAATTCAACCAATCTGCCAACTCAATTCAGATTTCTGACCTTCTTGAGTCTCATTAAGAACACCACTAGTAAGCTCCAACATGCTAAGCTTAACTCCATAAGAAGTCTCTTCACAACCCAAACTCATATCACCAAATTGCTCAATCAGTTCTAACTTTTTTCACCATTATCACCGGTATATGCAAAGATTTCCAAATCAATGTATAAGCTACCAGGTTTGCTTCACCCTAATGGTAATTCAATCCAAAACCATAATCCTTCAGAAGTCCCAATCATTTTCTATGCCTCGTATTCAACTCTTCCAACTCAAGCAAATACCTCAAGCTCTTGAGATCACTAAACATTTCAAATCTCAAACTAACCGATTGAAGCCTCCAACTCCGACACAAACACAACAACAACCAACTCTAAATCACTCGTCAGATAATCCCTCTTATGTACTTTAAATTGCCTTAAAGCATAACTAAAACTTGCTGATGTTACACTTAACATATCTCCCAATCACATCGACAAAGCATCACAAAACACAACGAATAGTTATGTCGGATTCGGCAAAAATCAACACACGAGCTGTTGACAGCTCTCCCAAAAACTCTCTGAACTTTCTTCACAGTGGCATATCCCTACTTCCTCTCCAACACTGATAACTCAAGTTCCCGATGCTCCACATGATCCTCTATACTCTTCGAATATGTCAAAATAGCATCAGTTAACACAACCACTGACTCGCTCAATTAAGTATGGAAAATCCCATGCCAAACGGACACTCAATTTGCGAGTTATGGCGGAAACACGAACCGCATCTTCTGCACTTACCACAACATCCAAACATATTTCATCAATAAATAACTGAATTCCATGCCACTACTTCACCATCACATAGAGCATTGGACTAGCTTTCCAATCCTTTGAATCGTGCGTCATTCTGAGTTACGGTTCTCCCGTTATGACAAAAATACCAAAACAACATCCTTCTGCCCAGGACATGCTCGCTAGGCGAACACAGCAGCGAGCAGTTGTTCGCTAAGCGAAGTTCCTAGCGAACCTAACAGTCCGAAATTCTATTTTCGACCGTTACCTGACTTTTGGGTGTCCGATTTCGATTCCGTAAAAAGCTGTGATCTCGGAATTTGACGTACAACAACAATTTCGCACTTAGGAAGTCATTCAACACATTTTCAACTCTTGAAATATTTAAAGGCCTAATTATATCAATATTGCATTCCACATCTTACTTTCGTTAATAATCATCAGAAGTCATTGCTCACCTTTAATATACTCGACCTCACACTTTGTTGCCTTAGCACACACACCAGACACAAGTCTCAACATTACTCAATCAGTTTAATTCCTTGACCATCCAAACAGACATATAATGTGGAGCTCTCAATCTCAGACTAGTTTCCGTAACTAAGTCGATCACAACTCCACTTCACGTTCTAGTTGTATATCACAATCTTGTCAGGGTAACTTCCAAACAACCACAATTAATCGGCAACCGCCAACTTCTCCACTTTCATTAACACTCACAGTGTCCATCAAAATAAACATCTCGGCATCATCCTACACCAACTCACCAAAACAATTCTAAGCATTGAGCTTAACTCAAAATAATTCACTGCTTACGCTATCTAAGTTTGCAAGACACGTCTATCCCATCCAACATGACCCCGTCTACTATCAACAACAGATTAAGGTTGATCAGTTCCTCAATTTTTCAATAGACAACCGAAAATCATGATGGGGTATAAACCATCTTTACCAAACTATAAGAGTGTTCAACCACACACTGAGCTACAACTCTACACTTGCAGCATCCTGGAGAAGCACAACTTCTCCCCCACTCGTTTCATTCCCACTTCTGCAGAAAAAGGTTAGGCAACAAATGTGTACCGACAGTGTTTTTACACATATGTCGCATACCAGGGAACAAACAACATTAGACAACGGTCGGACGGACCGACCTGCTCTGATACCACTAATGTAACACCCTTATTCTACCCCACAAATATTACGGCAAAATAACACGGATTTCAGAGTAAAATATTAACTTTCATTAAAAAGCGACAAAAGGGTGTACATTTCTCAAAGTCAACAAAGTTGGTCAATACTCCGTAACACACGGGTTTTCTCAACACACATCAAAACATCATATACAGCGGAACTATAAACATAACTCAATGTTTTCCTCATAAGGGAACATCAGTAAAATAACCCAATGATATACAATCAACTCAAAAAACCCAACCCGATGTTACATATCAGAGCAAGACCCTCTATATTAACCATCAAGGTTAACGACTCCAAACTTCACAATGCTCCCCGACGGCGTCCACGACTAAACTTGCTCATCTGCACGTTACCCACGTGGAGGTAACATTCAAACAGGCAGGGTGAGTAAGACAATTCATAATAGTCAATGTATAACAATTAATGCATAAACGGCATATTACTCATAGTTATATTCAACACATTGATATCCTTCAATTATGCCTCAAAGGCCACAATGTCATAATTATACACAAAGGCTCATAAATGCAAATGCAACATAGACTCAATGCATGTGGTACCAATCATCACAACGCGATGGACACTAGGCCATCAACCCTCCATAGATCCCCATCAATAGGATCAGAGCACATCAAAATACTTCACATCCACAAAGTGGGATTGAAGTCAAAGTAATCGAGGTCCTGAACTGAAGTCCGGATGCACATGAATGCATGATGCACACTTCACAATAGTCCTCATAATAACAGCATATGGTGCATCATCATTCATCATATTCATTATCATTACACGTCATATCTCATTGTCATATTCATAATCATAAATCATGTCATCATAGCTCATCGTAACAATTATCATCATACATCATGCTATCTTATCTCATCACAGTAATCATCATTATACAACATATCATCATATCTCATCACATTAATCATCATACAACATATCATCATAATTCATCATATTACTCATCATACAACATATCATCATAGTTCATCATAGTAATTAATCTCACACATCATGCCATCATATAATCACGTATAAATCACATATTAGCTCATAGTCATATTATCCCATATCAATTCATAATACTACCCCCATATCATCTCATATTAATTTATCAAATTATACTCACGGTAATCCTCACACTATCGCCTATCAATCACATAAACTTCACAGCTCTACTCATGTTAATTCATCATATTATCACAGTTACCTCCATGGTAATTCATCAGGAAAATCGCAGCATCAAAACATCAAGACATCACTGAACCAGAACATGATTCGTTACTAGAACATATACCCAATAGAATTCTCAAACATAATTAGATATAAAAATATTGGGAAACCAATTCCCTTATCTATACTATGTTATAGACTTGTTTATTAGCTTTACAATGCTTCGAATAGGGGTCCAAACGGCCTTACGGATCAAAAGTCACGTCCAAAACAATTTCGACCGAAAACATGAATAGTCGTGACGGACAGCAAAACGCTGTTACGCTCTGGAACCTAAATGAACCCAAAAGTCCACACGATTTACTTCCCCAATGCCCCCAAAACATCCCTAAATCATCTCTAAGGTCTTACGGCGATAAAAACACAAAATCTATGGTTTATTAGGCCAATCTGGCAACATTTGCACGACCTAAACACTATTTCCCTGCAATTGCTCTGAGTATAACAGAGTTACATCACATTTGAATATTCCTATTCCTACAGGGTCAAACATATCACAATTCAAGGTTTTGGCCATGAAGGCCTAAGGTTTCCTTTCTCATGTTACACATCAAACAGTCCGATAAGGTTTTCTAAATTCATGTCAATATTCAGGGATACATACCATCAATCATAACCTCAAAGTCTATTCATCAATTTCCCTAATTCTCCCAAGTCAACCCAACATATCCTAAATCATAAACACACCGAAAGGCATACATAGAAAATCATGAACAGCGATACTCCCCATACCTTAGTCGATTTGCAGCTTTCACGATTAATCTATGGGATCTTCTGCTTCCAGCCTTTTCTTCAGAGCTCTGGCCACCAACTTTCACATTAAACACAAAATGAAATCTAATTTTCTTTCAGAACTCAATTTTGTCTAACTTAGGCTTGGGCCTCACAAATTGGTTTTTTCCCATAACACCCTTACTAACTCTTCATAATGCCCAATTTACCCTTATTTCCCTTATATTTATTTTAATAATAATAATACTAATATTCTCATATAGTATACTATTAATTAAATAAATAGTCCAACATGCACATTTTCTCAGTAATTCCCAAAACCACCGAAAACACCGAAAACACCAAAATACAAATATTCTCAATTAAATAAATTAATTAAAATATTTCGATTAAATTTGGGGTGTTACATTGATCCCCTGTCCCAAGAACAAATGTTATGCAATGCAGAAATGCAAAAATGCAAAGAAAACACAAGCCAAGTGCAAGAAACGGTTGGTTAAATTTTGGGGTACAACAGCTGCCCCTATTCAAGCCACTTGGACCTGACTGGGTGAAACGCAAACGACTTTCAACCAATCAAGGTAAAAGACGGTTGAATACCAACGAAACCGGAAATTTTCCAACCGCAGAAATAAACTGCAAACTCTGATTGGGGGATAAAAATCTCCGGAGATAACTGAACATGATAGTTGCAACGGTAACAATCGAATCGATTACCAATTTGAAAGCCCCGACATCGTGTCGATAAGAACATCTGATCTCGCCGTCTGTCATCGACAGCAAGTCGAAAAGATCATTTGATAAGTTCTGGCTTCGCCACCAGGCATCTGCATCAAATTGGAAGAACACCTGCCATCGCCGTCAAACATCAACACCAAGTTGTAACAATATCTGATCTCGCCGTGAGACCTCTGTTTAAACAAGCATTTATACCAGGTCGAATCATCTCAAAGTTGATAGGGAACCCTAACATCACCGCCAGGCATCAATTAAATGGGGAAAAAAGCGCATGACATCACCGTCAGACCTCGGCATCAAGCCGGGGAAGTCTCTGACCTCGCCGTCAGTCACCCAAATTGATCTGTCAAAAGCATCTGACATCGCCGTTAGGCCTCGACAGGGGATAGAATAACCATCGAACCCAAAAACCAAATACCTGTCATCGTCGTCAGGCATTCGCTAATTAAAAGCGAGTATCAAACCCAACAGGTAAAGACATCTGACATCACCTCCAAGCCTTCCTAAAGTTGATAACCACCTGACATCACCGCCAGGCATCCACAATGTTGAGAAACATCTGACATCGCCGCCAGACAACCCAAAATCCGATAAACATCTGACCTCATCATCAGAACCATAAACATCTGACATCACCGTCAGAACCACAAATCTAATAAACATCTGACATCGCCGTCAGAACCACAAATCTGATAAACATCTGACATCGCCATCAACCCTTCTCAAAATAAAAGTGAGATACAAACTCGAAGGTGAGGACATCTGGCATCGCCGCCAGGCCTTCGCTAAATAAAAGCAATTTTCGGACCCAAAATGCAAAGACATCTGACATCGCCGCCAGGCATCTGTGGGGATAAAAAACTCATACATTGTCGCTAGACAACCACACAGTTGATAAACATCTGACATTGCCGCCTAACTAACACACAGTTGCTAAACATTTGATATCACTGACAGACATCTATTACAACCAATAAACAACGAACCCAAATTCGGATCAATAAGCTGATAAACATCTGACATCGCCGCCAGCCATTCACAAAGTTGATAGCCACCTGGCATCACCGCCAGGCCCCTGTTAAATAAAAACAGGCACTGAATCCGAAGGTAAAGACATCTGACATCGTCGCTAGATCAACACAAAGTTGAGAAAGATTAGCTGATAAACATCTACAAAACAGTAGACAATTGTTGAACAAATCCTGGAACCCGAAGACCAGATCAACCCAAAGCTGATACACCTCTGACATCGCCGCCAGATCAACATAAAGTTGAGAAACTCCTGACCTTGCCGCCAGGCACCCGCTAAATGAAAGCGGCATCTGACATCTCCGTCAGATTAACACAAAGTCGATAAACTCATGATGATAAATAGCAAAGGAAACTCCGCTGGGGAAAGAGAAAACTTGAACAAGTAACTCTGACGGGGAGCACATGATAGGATGAACCCATCGATCACAAATATTCTGCCGAGGTTTGAACATCTGCACAGACTTAGAGCACAAATATCACAACCTGCCACATTCTGAAACACCACGGGGATACAGAAATCAGTCAACCATTGGAGATACACCTGAAAGCAGAAGGGTACAACTTGGCCTATGTTTCAAATGCATATGTTTGAAAATGGCGTAATGTTCCATACGAAATGGAAATGCTACGCATTTGGGTAGATACTATGTAGGCATGTAGATGCAACGTAACCAAATCAACAAAATAAATGCTAAAGGGATAAAGAAACCACCCTGTCGGGGAAACAAACCATGCCAATTACAATTGGACTTATGTTGGGGAAAACGGGCCCTGGGTGACTTCCTGCAAAAGGAAACTCCTGGGTAAAAGCGTTCTAACAAGAGCGAGAATCTACTTGGCTGGGGATACAAAAAACACCACCTATTGAGGGAAGTTCCATGGACGTACTTCCAGAATACAAACCTTCTGGGAAATAGACAACTCACCGGGGAAATGGAACAGCCTGTCTCACCTGCCGGGGAATCAACGACTCTGCGGGAGATCAACTCTGCTGGAGAACCCGGTATGCACTCTAAGAGCTGAATATCTACATACGATCTGTTGGAGAAAAACGGGTACTAACCCTCTGTCGGGAATAATTCCACACCTGCCCGGTGGAAAGAAATCCAATCTCGACTCGCTGGGAAGTAGGCACCAACATGCACTTTGCGGGGATCAAATGTACCGACCAACTGCCGAGGATAAGCGAACGCTACCTGCTCACTTAACATGCATACCATTCTACTGGGGATAGATATGCAAACTCTACTTGCTGGGGAACAGACTTGGTTGGAGATAGAACAAATCTCATCCATACTTCTTTGCCCCAAGGGTAACGACCCTGCAAAAATGAACAAACAGACAAGATATCCTACACAAAAGAGACTATCTTGGTCATCATCTGTGACGTTGTTCAATTTGTGAGGGCAATTTGTCTCACAATACAGGCCTCCGAGTTTTCGATGATGACAAAACACAACCTTGGACAAATTAGAAGCATCATGCAATACTTCATCATGCTATACCTCTTTTTCATTGTTAAATCATTATACCTTAATATGTGTCATAACTGAATGTGGCAGGATGCACAAAATGGAAAAAGCTATTATTTTTGCAGGTTTCTAAGCAGTGAGTCGACCATACAGTTGGCGCATGAAGCCTGGAATTTCTCACGGCTCAGTGCATGGAAGCTATGCATCGACCATACAGTCGGCGCATGAGTGTTTTGATTTTCCACGGATCAGCGCATGAAGCCATGCGTCGACCATGCCACTCAGCGCATCGAGCTGAGCATTCCCCACGGGTCAGTGCACGCCGACCCTATGGTCGACCGTTCGCGCGCTGTGCAGTTTTTCTTGCTGTGTTTAAAATCCTATTCTGTTGATTGTTTTGGTTATTACTATAAATAGAGTTTTGCTAAATTTTAACAACTAACAATTGAAATCTTGAGTAAATTGTCAGGGCAAGAAACGTGAAATAGGTGCAACATATTTCTTCATCTTCATCCTTCACACAACACACAAATCCACAAATATACACAATCATTTTTGCTGTGATTGGTGTCTTGTTCAAGGGTGATAAGGTTCGAACGCGTTGATTGAAGATCCGGTTCGAGTGGAAATTGGGGCAGGTGTTTCTTGAAGAAAACCTTGAGGGTTTTACCCATCAAGACTAGAAGGTTTTGAGGGCTTTTGCTACGGAATAGTTCGTTCAACATTCAAGCAGGTGCGAAGGTAATTGATCAACGGAAGGTTCATCAGTTTAGTAGCGAGGGCGTTGAAGTGTTGAAGACTTTCCGGGTTTGATTTGTTGGTGTCTAAGATCAGCCGAGCCAAAGGTTTGAACAACGGAAGGTTTTTCATTAAGGTGGCTGGAATCGGAGGTCATTCACAACAAATTAAAGGGCTTGATTCATCTTGAATCAAGGTGCAAGAAGTGATAGCAAGCATCAACAACATTTGAGATTGTTTGTATCATTGTCTATCAACTCTTGTGTAAACTGTTCATTCCAACAGGTGATATGTATTCAATATATCTCAATTCTAATTTTAGAATTGAGGGCAGACTTACCCCGAAGCGAGGACGACGGGGGAACTTCCTCACCAAATCGTGTGTTCTTTAGTTTCTGTCATTTTCAATTCAGCTTATAAAATAAGTGATTCTAGCTTAAGTGATTATTGTCAAACTGTGATACAAATTGAGTAAGGTGTTGAAACTCTGGTTTTAACTACTAAGTACAATAAAATTATTGTACTAGGGCATTTCCAATCTCTTACTCAACATAAATATCCTTTGAGGTATTTGTGCACACAAACTGTTCGACAAAAGTCCTGAACTAAAATTGTCTTAGTTTGCTTCTAGTTTTTGTGTGCCTTGTTTTTCATTGGAACTAGGTAACCTTGCAAATTGAAGTAAATAATTGATAAGCATAATTTGTGTTGTGATATTATTTTTCCGAATTGTCATAAATCCATAGGCTTACATATATCCGGTTTTCCAATAACCGTTCGTTTTAGACTATATTTTTCCTCGGCCGCTTCCGCACTTAAAACATTTTCAAAACCAATTTTAAATTGGTAGCGCCGTCTCAAATTTTAATTGGGGATCTATTCAACCCCCCCTTCTAGATCCGTGCCATAGTCTAACACAATTAACTCAAAGTTTTAACAATTATTGGTCAAGGCCTGCAAGTTTATGTATGCGCAAGTTTGTCAAAAACATTGGGAATTTTTCATAAACAAAATAGTAAAAGTTAAAACAAAGTAAACGAGATACTGAATAGTATATGTTTATTGACAAATAGCCTGTAAATAGGCAAAGTTTTACAACAGATGCAACCCCTGGAAAGAAGAAGCTGCGCAAAAATATACAGATATGCATAGAAATATACAAAAGTGTACATAAATGTCGGCAATGTGGCACACACAAAAACCATGAGTTGATCCCTCTATGACTCGCCTGACCTTGATGTTTTTCCGAAGCTTCAGCTTCAGAAGAGATTGGTTCGAATAAACGGCCCTCAGGTCCTCCCAATCCACTAAGCAATGAAACTCACACGCAGACCGCAGTCATTTGCTTTTTCAATCCCTAATTTTTGCCTGAATCGGCTTTTCGGGTTTCAATTCATCGGGATACCCATTTTTGCCAAAGTCGCCCTTTTCAGGTTTTCAACTTTGCGGGTGTACATATTTTCATTTTTATCCCTAATTTTTGCCCGAACCCAATCTTTTTTATGGTTCGCCGGGATGCCCCATTTTTGCCTGGATTTTCTTTTTTGTTTCCAGCGGGTCTCTTTAAGCAAAGTATTTTTTAACTGCGTCTGCGTTCACAGGGGATGTAAAATCCTCACCATCCATGGTGGATAACAACAAGGCTCCTCCGGAGAAGACCTTTCACACAACGTATGGACCTTCATAGTTGGGAGTCCATTTGCCCCTGTGATCTGATTGTAGTGGGAGAAACTTTTTTAGCACAAGATCGCCCGTCTAAAAGCTTCGAGGGCGCACCTTCTTTTCAAAAGCTTTCTTCATCCGAATTTGATACAACCGACCGTATGCAATAGACGCTAGCCTTTTCTCATCCATCAGGCTAAGCTGATTCAATCTGTTCTTTATCCATTATGCCTCATCGAGCTTGATGTCGACCAGAACTAAAGACGAAATCTCGATCTCCTATGGTAGGATAACTTCCATACCATATACCAACGACAAAGGAGTTGCCCCAGTTGATGTGCGCACCGTAGTACGATAACCGTGCAAAGCAAAGGGCAACTTCTCATGCCAATCCTTGTAAGTGGCAACCATCTTTTGCACTATCTTCTTGATATTCTTGTTCGCTGCTTCAGCAGCGCCATTCATCTTCGGGCGATAGGACGATGAGTTGTGATGCTCGATTTTGAAATTCGGGCACAATTCCTTCATCATCTTATTGTTCAGATTCAAACCATTGTCAGTAATGATTCGCTCGGGCAGATGATGTTCTTCTTTATGAACCGGGCTACAACTTGCTTCGTGACATTGGCATACGAGGCTGCTTCGACCCATTTGGTAAAGTAATTAATGGTGATCAAGATGAAACAGTGTCCATTGGATGCAGTGGGCTCGATCTTGCCAATCATGTCAATGCCCCACATGGAAAAAGGCCAAGGAGATGACATGACATTCAGAGGACATGGCGGCTGCCCCTATTCAAGCGACTTGGACCCGATTGGGTGAAGAGCCCGGAGCCTTCAGACATTCGCGGTACGAGACGGTTGAATACTAGGAACCCAGAAATTTGCCAACCGCAGAAATAAACTGCGCCACTGCTTGGGGAACGACATTCATCATCTGAATTTAACTGTTACGGCAACCCACTGATCTCGTGCGACCGTGCTAGGGATTGTCTTCATCGTTCTGAAGAGGATTCTGTCATAACATATTGCTTGCTTGTCTAAGTGAGGACTCTGTCTGTCATCAATACGAAGAAATCTCAACTAAAACCGGTCCACGTTAGGACTCCACTTGCTGTTAACCCAGAAAAGTCTCGGCAACTCCGCTGGGGATAATTCGTCTGCATTTCCATAAACTGAATCGTCCACGCTAGGAATGAACTCTTCCACGTTAGGAGTAACACCTGTCCACGTTAGGAATCATTTCTTCTGTATCTGTCCACGTCAGGACTAACCCTTTCATCTTTCCACGTCAGGAAGCAATCTTCTTTCCACCTAAGGAGAACTATATCAATCTGTCCACGTAAGGACTCCAATACCACTTGACATGCCCGCGCCAGGACTCCAATCTTTTCACGTAAGGAATCCAACTTTGGTTCTGAACCTGTCCACGTCAAGACTCAACTTTCCACGTAAGGAGTACATCATTCTTCCACGTCAGGAATCGACTTTTCTTGAATCTGTCCACGTAAGGACCCCAATTTTTCCACGTAAGGAATAAATCTTCTTCTTCCACGTTAGGAATAACTTCTTTGATCTGTTCGCGTAAGGACCCCAATTTTTCCACGTGAGGAATACTATATCGATCTTTCTTTCCACGTCAGGAATCAATCTTGATATGTCCGCGTGAGGACTCAATCTTTCCACGTAAGGAATCTCCATCTTTCCACGTTAGGAACACAATCTTAATCTGTCCACGTAAGGACTCCCCTCTTTCCACGTCAGGAATGCTGTCATTTCCACGTAAGGAAACTATCTTTTTCCACGTAAGGAATCATCTCTTTCCACGTAAGGAATCCAACTTGATATGTCCGCGTAAGGACTACATCGTCCACGTTATGGCCCACTTCTCCACGTTAGGAATAATAATCTCTTTGATTTGTCCTCGTCAGGACACTGATCTCGTCTTGATTGGTCCACGTTAGGACTCAGGCGCCTTCGACCCGCTGAGGAAATAAGACTTGTCCACGTAAGGACTCACACGCTGGTCTGATCTGTCCATGTCAGGGCACCAACACAAAGAGTAATTACTTTTGTCACCGTCATGACCTCCCATTCCACTAATTTCTAGAACCCGAATCTGCCCACGTTAGGACTAACACACCCCACCAATCCGGGGAAATAAACCTGTCCGCGTTAGGACGCCCACTTCTGAAGAAATCCCGTCAATATAGGAATAAATTGTCCACGTCAGGACTTAGTTCTCCAATGATCCTCCCCCACAAACTTCTTAGCGCTGACGTGACAGCGACTTTGAGACGGACTCTACTGGGATGTCTGGAAACCAACTATCGGACGCCTGCTCTGATAACCGGCGGTGGCCTCTGAAATTCTGATTCATGGAACCCCCGATGACAACTAATTCTGCCTGGAAATAAAGAGAAACTCATCCTGGTAACTCTGTGGGGAATACTGCCGAAACTGACATTATCATTGGATGTCTCATGCCGAGATCTTGAACATCTGGTAATTCATTTGAGCAAGAGTTCTCTCCACCTGAACTGCTAGAGTACAGAAACTGCTTCAGCAAAATAAATGCTGGAAGGATAATGCCGACTCCGCCGGGGATAGCCAGATGCTACAGAATTATTCCAGCAAAATAAATGCTGGAAGGGTGAATTCAACCCTGCTGGGAAATTGGGAACTCAAACCGAGCACCTTGTTGAGGTAACCCCCTGCTGGGGAAAATAACCTTGCTGGGGAATATCAGATGTGCATAGTACGATCGGACTTTCTGCTGGAGAGTGAATTGATATTACACAGTATCCCTGACAAAATAAGTGACAGGAACCACCATCAACTCTGCTTGGGAGAGTCTTAATCTTCGAGTTCCACTGGAAGGAATGAACACTTGCTGAACAGAGAACTCCGCTGGGGATAGGATGATTCTCTCGGGGAAAATTAACTGATTCCGCTGGGGGAGAGTGCATGACCCTGCGGGGAAAGATGAACCTGTCTGAATACAGCCTCACGATCTTGGAATCGCCACACTCTATTGAGAACGAATAACTTTTCTGGAGCACGTCCTTTGGATAAGCTACGGCTAGCTGGGGAATTCTATCCTTCTTCAGGAAGAACATGCATGACCTACGTGGGGATTAAGTCTTTCGTTATCGCAATCTTTTGATCATCTTCCTCGTATGGTTATGAAACCTGCAACAACACAAACAAGACAAGACAAGCCTATGCAATCAAATCAATTCAGGTTAGTGACGTTACACTCAGTTAATTCAAAGCTTTAACGATTGTCGGCAAGGGCCAGTGATGTTATACTCATGCTAGTTTCATCAAACTTAGGCGTTAATCATGCACAAAACAGTAAAGAATCAGCATCAAGTACTGAATAACATATTTTATTGATCGGGCCCCTGAATGGGCGGAGTTTTGTACATGGGATGTAACTCCTGAAATGAGGAAGCTACGCAAAGCAAATATACAAGTATGCAAGTATGCACAAGAAGCATGAATATTGACAACTTAAATTTGTACACATGTCGGCAACGGGATGCAGATGAACACCACGAACTGATCCTCCCATGACTCGTCCGACTCTAATGCTTTCCCGGTATCCTCACTTCTGAAGAGATTGTATCTGATAACTGGCTCCTCAAATATATTCTCCCGCATTGATGCTCATTGAATTCGGACCGCAGTCATTTGCTTTTCAAATCCCTAACTTTTGCGTGAACCGCCCTTTACGGGTTTTCAGTTCACCGGGATACCCTTTTTTGCCGAAGCTGCCCAGTGTAGGTTTTCAACTTCGCGGGTGTACATTTTTCAATTTTATCCCTAACTTTTGCCCGAACCTTTCATTCTGTTTTTGGTTCGCCAGGATGCCCCATTTTTGCCTGGACTCTCTTTTTCTGTCCAGCGGGTCTGTTTTAAGCAAAGTATTTTTTAACTGCGTCCGAATTCACAGGTGACGCAAAGTCTTCTCCGTCCATGGTGGACAACAACAACGCTCCTCCTGAAAAGACTTTACTGACAACATATGGCCCTTCGTAGTTGGGGGTCCACTTGCCCCTGTGATCTGATTGCGGCGGGAGAATCCTTTTCAGCACAAGGTCGCCCGTCTGAAAGCTTCGCGGATGTATCTTCTTGTCGTACGCTTTCTTCATTCGGCTCTGGTACAAACGACCGTATGCTAGGGAAGCTAGCCTCTTCTCGTCCATTAAGCTCAGTTGGTTCAATCTATTCGTTACCCATTCTGCCTCGTCCAGCTGAACGTCTCGCAATACCCTCAGAGAAGGGATCTCAACTTCCAATGGTAATACCGCTTCCATTCCGTATACCAACGAGAACGGAGTTGCCCCGGTTGATGTGCGTACCGTCGTATGATAACCGTGCAAAGCGAAAGGTAGCATCTCATGCCAGTCCTTATAGGTCACCACCATTTTCTGAACGATTTTCTTGATATTCTTATTGGCCGCTTCGACAGCGCCATTCATCTTGGGTCGGTAAGGAGAGGAGTTGTGATGTTCGATCTTGAAATTCTGACAGAGCTCCTTCATCATTTTGTTGTTCAGATTTGAACCATTATCTGTGATTATCCGCTCGGGAATCCCATATCGGCAAATGATATCTCTCTTGATGAATCTGGCCACCACTTGCTTCGTTACATTCGCGTAAGACGCCGCTTCCACCCACTTGGTGAAATAGTCGATTGCTACTAGGATGAACCGATGCCCGTTAGAAGCCGTCGGCTCGATCTTTCCGATCATATCGATTCCCCACATCGAGAATGGCCATGGAGATGACATCACATTTAGAGGACTCGGAGGCACGTGTTTCTTGTCAGCATATATTTGGCATTTGTGGCACTTCCTCGCGAACTTGAAACAATCAGTTTCCATCGTCAGCCAAAAATAACCTGCCCTCAGCAGCTTTCTCGTCATAGCATGCCCACCAGCATGCGTACCAAAGGTACCTTCGTGAATTTCCTCCATGAGAAGCTTTGCCTCTTTCTCGTCTACACAACGCAACAACACCAAATCGTGGTTTCTTCTGTACAAGACGCCATATGGATTCAAGTAGAAATTACCCGCTAATCTCCTGAGAGTCTTCTGATCCTGACTGGATGCCCCAGCCGGATACTCTTTATTCTTCAGGAAATTAAGGATATCGAAATACCACGGTTTGTCATCAGATGCTTCATCAATAGCAAATACATAAGCTGGCCTGTCCAACCGAGAGATAGTGATTTGGGGAGCTTCGTTCCAGAAGTTGACCTTGTACATGGAAGACAAAGTGGCAAGGGCGTCAGCCATTTGATTTTCTGCCCGCGGTACGTGATGCAATTCAACTTTGTCAAAGAAAGGCAACAATCTCCTTGCATAATTCATGTAATGTATCAAATTAGGCTGACGTGTCTCCCATTCCCCTTTTATCTGATTCACCACCAGAGCTGAGTCTCCGTATACGTCTAGATGTTTGATTCGCAAATCAATGGCTTCTTCGAGCCCCATTATACAAGCTTCGTATTCGGCCTCATTGTTGGTAACGGCAAAGGTCAATCGGGCAGTAAACGGGATGTGCGACCCGTGTGGCGTGGTGATGATTGCCCCTATCCCGCTACCGTAAGCATTCACGGCTCCGTCAAATATCATCTTCCATTTGGACCCCAACTCTGGTCCTTCGTCTGGCAACGGTTCTTCACAATCTTTCATCTTTAGGTACATGATATCCTCGTCAGGAAAATCAAACCTCATCGATTGGTACTCTTCAATAGGCTGCTCCGCCAGATACTCAGACAGCACACTCCCCTTTATAGCCTTTTGCGAGACGTATTGGATATCATATTCAGTCAAGACCATCTGCCAACGGGCAATTCTACCTGACAACGCCTGCTTTTCGAATACATATTTGATAGGATCCATCTTCGAGATGAGCATGGTTGTATGATTCAGCATGTACTGCCTCAAACGCTTGGCGGCCCAGGCTAGCGCGCAACAAGTTTTCTCCAGCATTGAGTATCGAGATTCACAGTCTGTAAATTTCTTACTCAGGTAATAGATCGCATGCTCTTTTCTCCCTGTCTCGTCGTGTTGACCGAGAACACAACCCATGCTTCCCTCAAGAACCGTCAAATACATGATCAAGGGTCTCCCTGCCACTGGGGGTATCAAAATAGGAGGCTCCTGCAGATACTTCTTTATTTTATCGAACGCCTTTTGACAATTTTCGTTCCATGTTACAGCTTGATCTTTCTTTAGCAACTTGAATAATGGTTCACACGTGGCCGTTAGGTGAGATATGAACCGGGCGATGTAGTTCAACCTCCCTAAAAACCCGCGCACCTCTTTCTCTGTTTTAGGCGTCGGCATTTCTTGAATCGCTTTTATTTTAGCAGGATCGACCTTTATTCCTCTTTCGCTTACGATAAACCCCAGCAGTTTACCCGATCTCACCCCGAAGGTGCATTTGTTAGGGTTCAGCCTCAGCCTGAACTTCCTAAGTCTTTTAAACAACTTCAGCAGATTCACCAGATGCTCTTCCTCCGTCTGGGATTTGGCAATCATATCGTCAACATAAACTTCGATCTCTTTATGCATCATGTCATGGAAAAGAGTCGTCATTGCACGCTGATATGTTGCCCCAGCATTTTTCAAACCAAAGGGCATCACTTTGTAGCAAAATGTTCCCCACGGCGTTATGAAAGTAGTCTTCTCCATATCCTCTGGCGCCATTTTAATCTGATTATAGCCTGAAAAGCCATCCATGAAGGAGAATACGGAGTATTGAGCAGTATTATCAACTAACACATCAATGTGAGGAAGTGGAAAATCGTCTTTTGGGCTTGCTTTATTCAAATCTCTATAATCCACGCACATTCGAACCTTGCCATCTTTCTTTGGCACTGGTACGATGTTGGCAACCCATGAAGGATACTTCGTCACAGCCAGGAAACCAGCGTCCCACTGTTTCTGAACCTCCTCTTTGATCTTCATTGCCATATCTGGTCGCGTTCTGCGAAGCTTTTGTTTGACCGGCGGGCAGTCTTCCTTCAGTGGCAGGCGATGCACAACCATATCTGTATCGAGCCCCGGCATATCTTCATATGACCAAGCGAATACATCATTATACTCTCGGAGCATTTCAACCAGTCTTCGCTTGATATCACTCTGCAGTGCGGCTCCGATACGAATATTCTTCTCAACCCCTTCCGACCCCAAGTTGATAATTTCGATGACCTCGTCGTGAGGCAGAATGGCTCTTTCCTCTTGCTTCACCAACCAAGACAGTTCCTCAGGAACGTCGCTATCTTCGACAACCTCTTCTTCAGCCTGAAACACTGGGCGCTCAAAGTCGGGACGAGTCATAGGTGGTTCAAGGATGTCATCTGAAAATGTTATCCTGCAAAAGGAATGGTTAAGTGCTTCAAAATGCGTATAACGCGAATAACCACGTTGGCATTTTATTGAAAAATGTAAAACAAGAAGGACAGAGATTACGGTATTTGCACATGAAAAAACGCCATTTATTTAATGATTAACGCGCAATGTTTATAACAACACAGCCCTAAGCAAATCCTGATGCCCCGGGCAAGACATCAGATTATTCAACAATTAATAAAGCAAAGCATTACTGTTTAAAAGTCACAGGAATAAGCTCCTGAATAGACCAGTTGCACAGTCCTTGTCCTAGCGTGCTTGGCTGAATCCAGGCATCCATATCACAGTCGCTGTCTCCTTCATCGGACTCTGAAGCAGCATTGACAGTTTCATGACATACTCCACTGGCAGAGATGATAATCGGCTTTCTGAAACGGGGGGCCCCCACGGAAGGAGTTGATGACGACGGTTGGTACCCCAGCCCGAACCGGTCCATCTTCACAGGAATGTCCAGCACTTTGCCCCAGCCCTTGGCTTCTCCTGCTTCTACTAGAGCTTGAGCTTCCTTATATGATGAGACAGCTATCTCTGGCACTTTGCTCGGCCCGGGACCCTTGTCCTTGATGCGCAAACCTTCGAATGCCTGGCAGGGCGTCTCGTGGATCTCTCCGTCGACTTCCACGTATTTAAACGACGATAAATGGCTGACCAGGATGTCTTCTTCTCCGCACACGGTGACTACGCTGTCTCCGACCATATATTTTAACTTCTGATGCAGGGTAGACGTGACTGCCCCTGCCCCATGAATCCAGGGTCTTCCAAGCAAGCAGCTGTACGCAGGCTGTATATCCATGATATAAAACTCCGTTGCAAACACTTCCGGCCCCACTTGCAGAGGCAAAGTAATCGATCCGAAGACTGTTCTCCGCGTGCCGTCAAATGCTCTGACTACCAAATCACTGGGTGTACACAAAATCCCTAGAACATCCAGCTTCATCATCGCCTTCTTGGGTAACACATTCAAAGATGATCCGGTGTCAACCAATACGTGCGACATTACTGATCCTCTACACTCAACAGATACGTGTAATGCCATATTATGATCTCTCCCTTTCGGAGTCAAGTCAAAATCGGTAAAGCCCAAGCTGTGGCCTGCATTCACATGTGCCAATACTCCTTCTAGCTGATTTACGGAGACGTCTTGGGGTACAAAAGAGGTGTCCAGGACTTTCAGCAAAGCATTTTTGTGAGCTTCCGAACACAACAGCAATGATAGGATAGATATTTTGGACGGTGTCTGCTGCAGATGCTCCACAATCTTATAATCACTTTTTCGAATCAAGCGCATGAACTCTTCTACATCCTTCGATGCTGCTTCTTTTTCACTTGCTTGCACCGGAACATTTTCAACCACTTTCCCTTTTCCTTTCGCTAGTCTTTCAGCCTCCACTTCAGGAGATATAAAGATCCTGCCACTCCTTGTCATGCCTCCTGAACCAACAACATTATCCACAATCTCCGCTGGCTGCTTGTTGACATCAATCTTTATCCCATCACAATACACCTCTAACCCATATGACCATGGGACTGCTTTCGTGTTCTCGTACGGGATTGGCCCGGCCTTAGTTATGGTGATCGGTGGTCGCTGAGCTGGTGCTGCAATAGTGATCGTTTTCCGAGGAATCGTTACCGTGGCCACATCACTCCGGTTATCCACTACTGCCCCTGCAGGCTCGTCAGTTGTCGCTCGATCAAACTGCAATATGCCCTCATCAATTAAAGCCTGAATGCCTTTCTTCAAATCCTCACACCCCCCAGCTAGGGTCCAACAGTCTAAGCAATACTCGTTACATCCTGGATAAACACCTCCTTGTAACAGTCGGCTCTTTATCTCGCTCAGCGGCGTCTTTAAATCTTCAACATTCATAATAAGATTCAGACCCTCCTCAGTCAGAATGGCGTTTGCCCCATGATTAGGCATGGGTTTCTGGACTATGTTCGGACCTGCCGTTCCGAAATTGATAGTCTTGTTGTCTAAGAGATCCTGCACAACGTGCTTAAAAGCATGGCAACCTTCTATATCGTGGCCCGGAGCCCCAGAATGAAACTCGCAGTGCCTGCTTGCATCGTAGCCGAACGGGGGAGCTCCCGTTATCGGCGCCAGAGTTCTTTTCTCTACCAGGTTTAATCCCAACAATGTCTGCAATAAATCGGCATAGGTTGAGGGAGGCTTCTCAAACACTCTTCTCGGTTTACTACCTTGGAATCTTCGTTGAGTCTGCTGTGCCCCCTGCTGAGGCTGCTGCTGCTGAGGCATTGGCTGATGCTGAACCGGTTGTTGTTGCTGGAGTGGTTGTTGTTGATATGGGATAGTAACACTCGCCACCTGCTGCGGTTGACAATATTGACCTCGTCCCCTGCCTCGGCCTCGGCCTCGGCCTCCAAATACTGCGCTGGCTTTGCCCTGACGGCGCCCACCATAAGCTTTCCTATTACTGCCAGATGCAGTTGATTCCTCGACTTGGAACTTTCCTTGCTTAATGTTACGTTCAATCTTTTCTCCCATTAGAATCAGGTCTGAAAAACTGGCCAGAGACGTATGAAACAGCATATCATGAAACAGCCCTGTGAATGTGCCGACAAACATGTCATTCATTTCCTTATCTTCTACAGGAGGACGGACCCTGGCAGCCATATCGCGCCACCTTTGCGCGTACTCTTTAAAACTCTCCCCCTTCTTCTGCGAAAGCCCGGCCAACTGGACCCGATTGGGCGCCAGGTCGCTGTTATACTTGTAATGGGCTACAAATGCCTCTGCTAATTGCTTCCATGTCTTGATATCAGTTGGCTCCAACCCCATGTACCACTCTAGGGAAGGGCCCGATAGACTATCCTGAAAGAAATGCATTAGCATTCTTTCATCAGTTGAGTATGCAGACATTTTTCTGTAATAAGCTCGTACATGCACTTTCGGACATGTGTCTCCTTTGTACTTATCGAACGCAGGAGCTTTGAATTTAATTGGCACCCTCAAACCAGGTACCAGACCCATGGTTGCCATGTCCAATCCCACAGCACTTTGATTTAAGACTCCCTTCATCTGCTCTTCCAGCATTCTAATCTTTTGGGAATCATCCATCGGCCCCTCAAAACCCCCTCCGGAGAAGGCGTCCTCCTGCTGATCTTCTTGCCACATACCATTTCCAGCTCCGTACCCATCATATCCATTATTACGTCCAGCTCTGATCTGATTCATCCCCGGACCTCGGCCTCTGTTGCCGTACCCTTGAACACCCCCAGCAGGACCAAAAGCCATAAATCCAGTACCGTTTCCGTTTCCAAAGCCTCCGTAACCCTGATTGACCATACCATAACCATCTTGCCCAAATCCTTGAGCATTAAAGCCATACTTCCCAGTGTTATCGAATCCCTGATCGTTGAATCCGAATCCAGTATTAACAAAGCCATTGCCTCCTAGATTATCTCCCAAATTGACATCACCCAGCCCAGCATTATGAACAGCAGTCTCATTCCCAACTCCGACGTTACCATTTACAGCAGCGGTAGCGTTGTTGACATTAGCAGCAGGTATATTGATTACAGGCGGAGCCACTGGCGTGGGAGTACCGTCTCCATGAGCAGTATCGACCCGGACAGACTGATGATCTTCATTACCATGACCAGCGTTTCGGGCCAACAGAGGCTGGACCATGGCCTGCAAATTCTCCTTCCCTTTTGCTATAGCTTCCATAGTCTGCATGAAGAGGGCGAGCTTCTCGCGCACATCTTGCATCTCGTTCTGCATTTGGTCCATGATTTTTCGACAATTGGAGCGTGTAGAATAGCGGTGCGGATGCTGATCTGCAATCCTGAAAAGTACCTGATGCAAAGCAGGAAATAAGACACTATTCAAAGATTACCTGTAATGCAATATGAATGCAATGCAATGTGTCTGTGCATTAGGGAAGTTCATTCCCCCAGTTCTAGTGCGAAGGTGCCGGTGCAGTGACAGTGCTGACAATAGGAATATCGGAGTTGAATCATAGAAAGCCTCATATATTGCAGGGAGAAAACCAGAATACAATGTCGCTGAGAGTACAAGGAAGGCATGACCTCAACCAACAATTCTGGTGATGGTCAGCACTATGCAAATAAAGCATACAAGTTACTACATGAAATGATCAAATCCTCCCAAAAGTCTGGTACTCCTCTATCAACTTCTTGGTCTCCGGATGGCTTGGTCGATTAAGCAGCCCTTCGACAAGCTGGTTTCTCCTCTTAAGGACACGGCGTACGTCTTCAGCAGTTTCTTCCCACGTTGCTTCTCCGAAGCAATCTTCTAACTTTCGCTTCTGAGACACTGCTTCATCTCTGGATTTGATTGCCTTGTTCAGTGCATGCTGGACACTATACCGGGTCATCACTTCCTCCTCACACTTCTTGATGCTAGACTTCAACTGCTCTTCGAGGTCGGAGATTCGCTGCTTCAACTTATCTTCCCTCTTCTTATTGTTAGTGAGTGTAGCATTCCAAGTCTTATTGCAAGAAGATATCTCTCGGTGAGCGATGTCAAGCGCCTTCTTTTTGGCTTCCAGCATGTCATGGGAGCTTCTGAACTCTTGCCCCAGACGTTCGCGCTTTTTCTTTTCCTCAGTCAACTCAGCCCCTAACCTGTTTAGCAGCTCGATTTGTTGTTGGGAAGCATATACGGCCTTGTTTTTCTCGCTGCGTACCTGGGCTAACTCTTGCTCTAACCCTTCATTAATCTTCATCAAGGCTTCTTTTTCTCTCACAACTTGTTCATAGACTTCCCTAGAAACAGTAGTTGGCTCTTCTGCCGGAATAGGAACAATGACGGGTGCAGCTGGAAATGGCATTAATAACTGACTTGCTCTTTCCTGGATCCAAACCCTGTAAGGTGCATAGACCTGGCAATCGTTCTTACCTAACAGTGGCTTCCCTCTGCGGTTAATACGCGTCCAGGCATGTTGCAGCTTGGCTAATAACTCCCCCTTCAAATCCCCTGTGAAGTACAGAGATTCCTGTACTTCTTCCTCCTGAGGTGGATTCTTCAGTGCATATCCGAACTGGCGAATGAAAAGAGAAGGGTTGTAATTGATACACCCTTTTCTTCCTATCAGCGGCACATTAGGGTACCCAGAACAACTGAAGATGAGCTCGGATCCCAACAGATCTCTATCAAACCACTCCATATCTTCCGACGATAGCCTCATCAGGCGCTCTGGCCAACCAACTGGAACTGTGGTTTCTGCAGCAGATCTTCTCTTAGGAAGGTGGCTCTCAAACCACATACTCAACAAAGGCACACACAGATGAACATTCTTCCCTCTTCCCTTCTCATTCTTGTAATGCAGTGAGTGGTAGAGATCTCCGAGTAAGGTAGGTACAGGATTACCAGCGGCAAACAAGTAGAAAGCATCAAAGTCCACAAAATCCGGTATGTTGGGAAACAAAACTATGCCATAAATGCACAAGGCCAACACAGCATTGAAAGCGACCCAACACCCGCTCTTGGCATACTCTTGGGCTTTACCAACTAAGAATTGGAGTGAGAAGCCTGGAACTCCACGGGAAACAGTAGTCACAAGTTCAGAAGCATTAATATGCAAGGCTTTTGCCAAATCCTCCGGCTTGGGCTTGGCGTCATAATGAATGAATGGAACCTGGTTCTGCACGGGCAGCTCAACATACTCAGCGTATTCCTCCAGGGTTGGTCCCATAATAAAGTCAGAGAACGTAAAGCACCTCAAAGCAGGGTCATAGAATTGCATCAAAGCATACAGCCCATCTAACTCTACCTCTGTAGGTTTGCACACCAATCTCAATACTCTACCATAGCTCATCCGGAAGCTCCTACGAACACCCTCATCATCAAGAGAGATCAACCCAAGTAGAGGAACAATATCAGGCGTAGGCAATTTGTAAGCAACCGTTCTCCTTAAGCTAGTCATGATCAAACACTCAGAAGTCTGGGCACTAGAACTAGAGAAATGCAAATGCACCTGCAGCACAGACACACATTAGTGAAATGCAAATGGTAATGGATATGCAGTGATGCAATGCAAGTAACATGCAACAGGGACCAAAGCTGTAGCTGAATAGCCTGAACCCAATCAAGAAAGGTCTCAGATAGACCATACAGAAGCCCTCAAACCCTGGTCTCAGATAGACCTAAAACAAAGCTCCATTACTGGTCTCTGATGGACCTCAAACCATAACTCCCACTGGTCTCTGGTAGACCTCAAATCACATCTCTAATTGGTCTCTGACAGACCTCAGAACACATCTCCAAACGGTCTCTGACAGACCTCATAAGTCTCCATAAATACCCAGGATCTCTGATCGAGAATAAACCGGTAGTCTGAAGGTCTGGTTACCTGCATAACCCTGAATCCCCTCACAGGTGGGTGGCCCTATAACTGGCACAAGGTACGGCATCCTATGCGGTCGTCGGCGTCACAGACTTTCAGGGTTGATGATACGATTCCCAGAAGGAGTGGCATCATCAATTCCTGAAGAGGCCTCACTTAGCCAACTTCCAAATGATCGGTCCCCAGAGTCGACAATCCAACTAACCAGCAACCCACGCCAACCAAAGGAAGGGGCAGGAGGCCAACCAGAGGAACCTCGTCTGAGTGTAGATTTCATGGGACACCGAAGCAAGCAAAGCAAGCGAGCGCCCACTAATTTCTACTCTAATTCTAGGTGCACTCAAGCCCAGGTCCGGCTTATCTCTCAATATCAGAACACCCGTCACACCCCAGATACAGCAACAATAATCAATATATAAAGCTGAAAATACAAGGTTAGAAATATAAAATAACTCCATACAAAATCCTCGACGGGAAAACAAGCGCTAGGATTGACTCTCTTAAGGGACGTTGGATCCCAAATGCATAAGAACTATCACAGTCCTTAGCAGCCAGGGGACGTTGGATCCCCAGCAGAGTCGCCAGCTGTCGCTACTGCGAAAATCGGCGCCGGCTGAACAGAAGAGTCGCCACCGTGCGTTATTTATCCCACGGGAGGGAAAGGAAACGCTCAGAGTAAACCTCGCACAACACGGGAAAGGTATGATCGTCGCAATCAAAACCTGGGTTCGGGAGTCGGTTACGCAAGGGGAAGGTATTAGCACCCCTCACGTCCGTCGTACTCGACGGGATCCACGCTTGTTTTCGGGTATGGATTGTTATTTCTATCTAATCTAAAGGTCAAGGGTTAAAAAGAAAATAAAATGAAAATAAAAATGACTCGGCAAAGTATCGCACTTTATGCCTACGTATTCTCGTCTGGAACGAGAAATCAGAGTCAACGTAGTTCGCCTACCTACTGGAAAGGAGGGGAAGGTTGCTCGCTAGGATATCGCATCCTATGCCTACGTACTTTCATACAGCATGAAAGATCAGAGCAAACGTAGTTCGGGCCACGTACGACACAAGCTTGTCTTGGTTGATTTTATTCTTTCTGAAAAAAGGTTTTCTGATTAGCGGTCCAAGCGGACAAAAATGACGTTTTGATGAGTTCACATTCTTTTACGAAAGAAGTGTCTTTTATTGTGTTTGAAATCTTTATGTGTTTTTCTGTTTGTTTTGAGAAAGAAGAGACAGAACTCTAACCTACGGTTGCGGGGGGAATCCAACTAACCTAATGTTATCATGCATGGGTTAAGACCTAGTGTCTATCATGCTCCTCTCTTGCACAGAGAGAAACAGAGATCCTACGGGATAGGCAGAAACAGAAACAATACCAGATATAATAAAGCAGTAAAATGCATGGATGCAACAGTACAAGCGAGGCAAGGGAGTCCCACTCAACCTCGAACCTAGAAAACAATAGGCAAAAGTGAACAGGCTTCACTTTCAACCCAGCAGGGTAAACGGCAAACAATACAGTCAGGAAAACCAATCAATACATCCAGAAATGAAATACAGCAAAAGCAAACAGCTTCAGCAGCTCTGAATTAACATCTGGCTTCAAGTAATCTCCAATCAGTTACAGGCTTCAACAAACATCAATCTCCAGCTTCATGACCTTCAGGCAAGGGCTTTGATCATCTGTCTTCTATCTGCAATGGCTTTTCTTCAAGCTCAAACCTCCAGGATGAGGGATCAGTCACAAGAGTGAATGGGGTGTTAAGCAATCAGCTGACTACCAAAGGTGGTGAACAGACTGCTTCTAACACAGTAGACATTTTCTCTCAAGAGTTCTATCTCTTAGACATTATCACCAAGCCTTCCAAAGGAAGGGGGTGAGTGTCTTAGAGAGACTCTGAATCACAGAGAAGAATGGATGCAGACAAGGCAATCCATGTTTGAGAAACAAACTTTCTAACCTAGAGCTCTGCCTAGCTCCTAAACCCTAGTTCCTCAGCATCTGCTAGCAAAAGTCTTATCTTTAACTCTGGAAGTTGATCTTCAATCTCTGGATCTTCAATGGCTTTCATCTCCTCAAGTCTTCAGCTCTCCCAAGTCCCCAGACAATCCCAATACCCAAGCAAGCAAGCAATAATCCCCAGAGGGCACACCACACCAGTCAATCAGACATACACAGAGTATTAATAGCAGTAGGGGAGTCCTGACTTTTCTCTAAGGGATCTAATAACTACCCATAGCCCCTATAGTCCCATAACTAATCTAGTTAAATCCTAAGTCCTAAGGGAAAGAATCAAACTTCCTAAGTCATCACCTAAAAACCCTAATTTGTTCATGTTGTTCAAGCCTACATTAAGCACCTAAAATTAATTTCTAAAAATGGGAACTAAATTGTTTCTACAAGTTCAACATCTCATCTAAACAACCTAAAAAGAATGAACAAAAAATATGAAAGCATCTAATAGAACAAAAATTAATAAAATCATGCATGAAATGGAACTATTTAAAATGCTATTTATTTAGAAAATATGGGAAAAATATGAAATAAAAATAAAAATGCAATTTTATTTAATGACAATTTTCTACACAGAACCAAAAAAATATAGAAAAAACAACCACTAAAAAAGAGTTAATTTCCTATTTTTTATGATTTTTCAAAGTTAGTAAAAATTAAAGTGAATTAAAAAAACTAAATTGAATTAAAAATGAGAGGGAGGGGTAAGAATAGCAATCACGCTCAGTTGATATTCCTGGATGGGCCAGGCAGTGGGGGTGCGCGTAGCAAGTTTGCTAAGCCCAGAACAAAGTCAGAAACAATGAAAATAAAAAAAGGACGCAGGGGGTGAAAATAGCAGGGGTTTCACGTTCAAATTCACAATGGGCTCAGTATTGGGGGGTGGGGATATCACTAAACACTCAGGCCCGCCCGTTTCATTAAATGAAACGGTGCGTTTAGGGCACCTCTCTTCCCTCCAAATCTCAGAATTAAATGAGAGCCACACGATGGGCTCTGAGGTCAAAGGTCCAACAAGCAATGGACAGCCAGGATTTCGTCTTCAACCTTGGTTCATGAGAACTTAGGGTTTCCTCCATGAAACTCCATGCATGCACCTCTTTCAACCTCTCGGTTCTCCCTCCACAGTGCACGAAACAGCACGATCCAAACATGAAAAATACTCTAAATCTCTCCCTCTATACGTCTATACCATTAGTTCATTTTGAAACTCAACATAACGCTCAACCCGATAGCAATAAGCTCTGGTCACCATGAAAATGCTCTGCAACCTATCAGTATAATTCTCAACCAAACCTATACTAATCTATTCTATACTTAATGGTGATCATTCTGTGCTAACAACCTAAGATTATCATGTACTATGCTATGAGTTCTACATCCTAACAGTTCTAACAACCTGTCAACAATCATCACTAAACAGCACCAAACTCCTCCTAATCGTTCTACTAACAACCTAGATCACATCTAAACTAATAAAACCATGTAAATCTATCTATATCAAGCTATGGGAGAGAAATTGAACCTGGTGCAAAAGTTTGGAGATGGATGTTGAACTCGTGGATCTGAGGCTTCTAATGCTTGGATCTTGATCAACTATCTCAGTGCTTGATTCTGTATGCAATACCTTGATGATTCTTGCCTTGGATCTTGCTCTTCACATGAAATTGCAAATTGTGTATGGTTGATGGAAGCACACGAAATTGAGCAAATTACACTATGTTCTTGGCTGAATCCTATGGCATGATGATGAATCAGTATGATGAAATTGATTTTGATGGTGATTGGTGAAGAATTTGAGAAATTGGGGTGAAAATGCAATGAGAAAGAATGGAGAGAATTTGTGAGATTTTGGTGAAAAATGAATCCAACCCTTGCTCAATTCTGATTTCATGAATATATAGTGTTCAAATGAACCTTCTAGATCCATCTTACAACTTCCCTTGCATTCCAAATTGGTTATGTTTCTTCAAATGCAAGTAACCATGAATAACTTTGATTTTTTCCACTAAGCTCAAAAATGTACTTGAACCATTGTTCTTAGAATGTGTTTTGGACCCAAAATCATATATGGGAAGTCTCCATTTGGACTTATAAATCTCTCAAACCATTTTTCACTTTGACTTTCTTTAAGTTATAAGCCATTTTAGTTCAAATTTGACCAATCATGCAACTTCATGTTATGAGCTTTTCCAACAATTTGTGACCTCCTTTCTAGACTCAAAATGTCATTTGGAGCAAGTTTGATGTTGTAAGTTTTTCCATTTGAGGCCTCCTTGTATGGGTTTTGGACATAGGTTAAAATGACCTATAATTCACAAATGACCAAAATACCCTTTGCTTGCCAAGACCATAAGTTGAGCTCCACACATCATATGGAGGCATACTATACCATTCTAGAAAGCTAAGAAAATGAGGAACAATTCCTATGTTGACCAAGAATTCATTTGAAATCTCCTTGAGAGGTAAAAAATTGCTTGGAAGTCAAGTCACTTTCACAGACAAAATTTCAGATACCTCAGATGACCTGTAACTTGCAAGGACCATAACTTGAGTTCTATAAATCTCCTTGATATCTTCCACCACTCAAATTAAAGGTATTGAGATCCTCTACAAGTTTCATGTTGACCAAGAATCCATTTGAAGCTTGCATTTTGACTTATTTTGCTTGGAAATTTGACCTAAACTAGGGGATTTTACACAGAAACCCTAATTTAGAAGCTCCTCTTCTCCTTGATTTCTCTTGAATTCTTCTTGGCATATCTCCATATCCTTCTTTATATGTCCAATGATGAACCCCACATCTCTCCACTAGACTTGAATGCCCCTTAAATCAGTCAATTGACCTAGGGTTGACCTAGGGTTGACCCAGATGAAACCCTAGTTGACTGCCTTCAGCTATAGCTCTTGTGCTCTCATCAATGACTTGTCTCCTTCTTTAAATGACTTTCTAAGTCTCTCATAATGTCTAGATACTCTCCATGCCTTCAACTCACAGCTCACAACCCTCTTGTTGACCCTCAGATACCCTCAGCCAGGAGATGGACTCAAGGCTTGATCTGCTGAACTCTTTGCTTTCAAATTCTTTTCTGATGACTTGAATGAGATTGAATTGGGATAATAACCTCTTGATAGGCTTCTAGAGATGTGAATAATGATTGGCCCCCCTGTTGTATGACTTGCTATGCTTATGCTATGCAGATGAGTAACCTATGTACATGGCCCTATATGCAAATGCTAATGCAATTGAAACATAAACCAAGTGAATAAGGTTGGGCAAATTTTAGGGTGCAACAGCGGCACATGAATTTTGTCTGCATAAATCTGGCATTTATGGCATTTCTTCGCAAATTTGAAACAATCTGACTTCATCGTTAGCCAATAATACCCTGCTCACAATAGTTTTCGAGACATGGCATGCCCGCCGGCATGTGTACAAAAGTACCCTTGTGGACCTCTTCCATAAGCAATCTTGCTTCTTTTTCGTCCACGCATCTCAACAACACCAAGTCATAGTTTCTTCTCTAGAGCACACCATCTTGGTTCAGATAAAAGTTGTCAGACAATCTCCTCAGAGTCTTCTTATCCCGGGTCGACGCCCCTGGCGGATACTCTTGGTTCTTAAGGAAATTCTGGATGTCGTAAAACCACGGCTTGTCATCAGAGGCTTCCTCAATGGCGAATATGAAAGCGGGCCTATCAAGGCGAGAGATGACTATTCTTGGAGCATCATTCCAATAGTTCACCTTATACATCTAAGATAACGTTGCCAGAGCGTCTGCCATCTGATTCTCCGCTCGCGGAACATGGTGAAACTCGACCCTGTCAAAGAAAGGTAACAACCTCCTTGCGTAGTTCATGTAAGGAATCAGATTTGGCTAACGAGTTTCCCATTCTCCTTTGATTTGATTAACCACTAGCGCCGAATCGACATATACATCCAAATTCTTGATCCTTAGATCAATAGCTTCTTCCAACCCCATGATGCATGCTGTTTCACACCAAATTTTGACCCCTTAGATTCTCATTATCATTTTAGGAGCATACTCATGAATTACCTAACCTTAACCCAGTTCAAGTCTATCTTTGTCAAGTTACAGATGAATCAGGGTTTAGTAGAGTTAAATCGAAGCTTCAGGGTTTGTGATCAATCAATGTTTTAGGCTAATTCAATCATGAAACGAGATCAAGGGTATCATATGATGTCAATTGAGAATCCAATTTGAAGTTGTCACTCCAGAATCAAGAATAGTGCAGTCCAGGAGCCCCGATTAGGGCTTTTGACCGGTAAAAGTCAACTGTAGTTTGACTTTGGTGTTGGAAAGTGTTTTAATGGTGGGATCATGGTCCATGAAGTTCATATAGCTTAATAAAGTTCATTCAAGAAGTGTCAAGGTCTCAGGAGGTCCGGAGTGTCAACAGGCGACTCGGTAGTCACCGATCGATCGTACGGTTGACCGAAAAGTCAACTCTTCAAATTTAAGGAATTGGACTTCAAAGTGTGAATAAAAAATGTTCCTTATGTCATATTGCACTTGCCTATCAATTTTCATGACCATTGGATCAAGGGTTGAGGAGTAATCGCAAAAGTCGGGAATTAGGGTTTCAAAAGGGGCAAGACCATAACTCCTTAACCACACATCCAAATGAAGTGGTTCAAAGCTCATCGGAAAGCTCTTGACAAATCCTACAAAAGTACCTAAGTGGTCCATGATCAGAAAATGCATAGATTTGGAGTTATGATCAAATTCATTTCAAGAAGGGAAAATGACAGAAAAATTTCCCTTTTAAGCTCATTTTTTAGCAACTTTGAGAGATTTTTTGGCCTAGTTCCTTTGAGAATTTGAAACTCATGAAAACATGAATGTTTTAGAGCTATTTGAGTGCTTTCTAAAAAGTACTAGAACATATCAATGGCATTTGTGAGCTCAGAGTTATGGATTTGGCAAGATGGTGTTTTCACACTTGAGTCCCACATTGACAAACTTTCAAAAATCATTCCTTTGATCAATTGGACCAATCTCAGCTTTTGAATCATGTTTTATCTGATATGTAGAGACTTTTTAGCATGGAAGTACAAAGGAATTGCAGAGGAAATGGAATTGGCCAAGTTTGCAAGTGGACTTGCAAGTTGCCTTGCAACTTGCATTAAAATATCATAAAACAAGCACGAGGTGGAAAGTAAATTCTGAACCAGCCATGAACCTACACACTCTAGCCTGAGTTTAGCCACTCTAAACTCATCATGATACTTGACTTCAAGCTTACCTCCAAGCCATGAAAGCCTCTTTTGGGAGGTTGGATCCAAAAAGTAACTTTTCCCTCCTAGGAAGGAAATCTTGAAATCTGTCCATACTCTCTCATTTGCCTATAAATAGAGGAACTCTCCACCTCATTCAAGACATCAGAAATCTTCCAAAAAACCAGAGAAGTTGAAAGCTCACCCTTTTTCACTCTTTGCTCCATTTTCACCAAAAATCACAAAATCACCAAAACACCACAAAATCTGTCTTGACAGTCCAGCTGCCATATTCATTTCCCTACACTCAAACTCCCCAAAGATCATCCACACAATCCATAAATATGATATAAAAGGTGTCCAAGACCTTAGACCACCCAAAAACCTCACCATTCAAAAAGTCAACTTCCATACCAAGTTACTTTGACCACAATGCACAAAATCAGTCAAAACTTGTTCTAAGCATTCTCTTGATGTTCTAACCATTCAAACACCTCATAAATATCATATCTCAACTGTCCAAAGCATTGAGGATCATTGGTGAGGCCTATTTCTCAAACTGTCACAAGGTTGGTATTTTGCTTCAAAAGGAAGAAAGGTTCAAAGTAAGGAGGTGATTGAAGATTCTCTGGTTTTCTTGTTCATTTTGCTTGCTTGAAGTTGTCTACAAGAGGTATGTAGCATTGAACTCATCTCATTCATCATTATACCATAAGGATAATTTTGAGGTTTTGACATAAAGCTTGCTTGCTGTTGTTTTTGTGTTCACATGCCAAACTTTGCCTTAATGTGTTTATGCTTAATTTTTGAATATAAACCTACTTAGTATCATGTTCATGATGTGTATGGATGATTAGTTTGATTTGTTTCTTCCTATTGAGGCTCCTCATATTCAAAGTGTATCATTTGGCATCAATATGCCATTTATGTACCAGTTCTGATTTTGAAAGAAGCATGCTTGAATTTTGACAGGAAACCATCACTTAACATCTTTGTAATGTGTGTGTATGTTTGTTTTGATTTAAAACTGTTATGAATAGGATCTTCACATCATCATGCATTTCACAACACAATTTTGCAACTTGACAACCATTTTTCATCACAGTATGATTTGAACTCTCTTTTGTGTTTGGAATCATTCATCATCATATACATGGTCTGTGAGTAGTGTTGGTTTGAATTGAAAGTAGATAGAACAGGTCTTGAGTTTCAAAATGCACCTCACACAATCACATAGCATTTACCATCGGGTTTTTAAATTGAAGCATGATCTTAGAAAACTAATATTACTATCTTGTTCCTCATGAAATTCCATACAATTTAGACTAAAATTTTGTGCGAATCCATTAAGAATTGACTGAGTTACATCCAAAATGCATTGCCTCAAATTGCCAACTGCAGCTTGTATGCCACTTTCTGTTTTGCTTGATTTGAACTAATTTTTGTGCATAAGATCATTCATTAGCTTATATATGATGTGTGTATGTGAGTTGCCTAGCCTGAAATACGTAGAGCCTGTTTTGCATTTCCAACTTGCATCTTAAACATGTCATTCTGCCATAAGTAGGTCATTTCCAACTCAATTGTTTTGGTAACTTGTCTACCTGTTTAAAATCATTTGTATGGATATTTGTAACATGTTTGAAATGTTGATTTGGTGGAAATATGCATGGAACCTATTTTTGAGTTTTCTCATGAATGCATTAAAATACCAAAATGCAACTTAGAAGTCATTTTTCATGCCAAACTGTTTCAGACCACATCTTTTGCTTAAAATCATTTGACAACATATATGTAGTATGTGCACATGATTTGCTTGCCATAATTTTGCATAAAAAATGAATTGGTCATTCAACTTGCACTTAAAAGCATCATGTTGCATTTAACTCATCAATTTTCATATCAACCCTTTCTGAACCAATTTCATTGTGCAAACTCATTTGTCTGTAGATATATAATTTGTGTATGTGAATTACTTGAACAAAATATGCATATAAACTGATTTGTGTTTTCTCATGCATAACCAAAACACCAAAGTGCATTTGAAGGTCATATTTTGCCACAGACTGTTGTGAGCTAATTTTTGAGCATGAACATATTCATTGACATGTATTCAATGTGTATGAGTGATTAATTTAATCAACATGTGCATAGAAATTGAAGTGCCTCACAGCCTGCATATCATTCATGTCAAAATTGCAACTTGTATAGCATTCTTCACCACAACTTGATTTTAACCATATCTTGTGCTCACACTCACTCAACAACATATTTGTAGTGTGTGTATGTTTGTATTTATCTAGAACTGGCTGGAGTATGAGCTTCATATCAAAATGCATTCCAACCATCTTTATAGCATGTACTATCGGGTTTTGAGTTGGGGAGGGAATTTCAAAAAACCAATGCCACCATCATGTTCCTCATTTAAAAATACACAATTTAGACCTAAATTTTGTGAAAAACCATTGAGAATTAACTGAGTTATGAGTCAAAATGCAAATCCTGAGTTTTGGTGTGTTTTTGCCCAGCTTGCCTTGAATGCATACCCTATATGTTTATAGGGGTGGCTTCATCAATGGATGTATAGCCACCCCAGTGGTAACCAACTTGTCACCAAAGCGCCTTGTACCAAATGAACCTGGGTTCGACCCCTGAGGAGGGCAACCCTTTTGTTGTTTTTTTCACTATTTTTCACCCAAACTTCTAAAAATCACATCTCACTCATTTTTAATCATTTCGCACCCATTCTTTTTGCATTATGTTTGTTTTATGTCTATTTTTATGTAGTATTTTAAAATTCCATGTTTGCCCAATTTTTCATCCCTTTCAACCACTTGCAAGTTAAGTATGTTTTGTGATTGTTTTCACGTATGCAGATGAATTCTTTCTTGTTACACTTGTGATTGTTTGTGATATTTGTTTACATTCATATCCTTAAATGTTAGTCAACATGCTAGGATTTTATTTTTGGTTGTTACCATGTTCATGTTGCCTCCTCTGAGGAATTTACTTGAGGTTGATCTGCCGTCACATTTCCTGCTTGATCAGTTGCTTTGATTGTCATCAATGCATATCTTGTGTTTATCTTTAACATGTTCATTTAATGGTTGTCACCATGCTTTTATCTTCATCATGCCTAGTACTTTGTTAATTATTTTCCTTTCCCCAAGTGATGAAACTTGTTAGTTCTCATCCAAGTTGCCTCCCCTCTCTCTTTCCAAAGGAAAAGTCTTTCCATTAACCCTCATGTCATGGATAGCTCATTTACCCCTTTTTTTACTTTGTTAAGTCACTTAAACCTTAGTTTAGTAGCCATTAGACTTTGCTTTAAGTCTAAGAAACCCACCTTTACTAGGAGTTTTCTTCAACTAGAACCCTAGGATAGAGTTTGTCAACTCTATGTAAGAATCATCGTCATGAATTCTTACTTCCCCTCTTGAGTGTTCAACTTAGACTAGGGAGTTTTGTCAAACTCCACACAAACATTGTCATGTTTGCTCCCCCTTGAACCTTGATTATAATCAAGTGTTCTTCATCCCTTGTGAGGTGAACTACGATTGCTCTGATTCTATCCTAGTTAGGATATGTAGGCAGAAGATGCGACGTCTTTGCGAGCAAACTTAGAAAACCATCATTAGGTCTTTACCTATCCCTTATCCCAATCCCAAAACATAGCAAATATTTCACAAACTTAGCAAGCAATAAAACAAAAGGTTCCTGTAGAGTACTACAGATGCTTAGGGTGCTAACACCTTCCCTAGGTATAATCAACCCCCGATCCCTGAAGCTCTTAGCGTTGGTTTACATCGCGAAAAAGGTTTTTCTTTCTTTAGACCTTTCCTTTGGATAAATTAAAGTTCGGTTGTAAAAGAATTAAGGTTCAAGTTAATATAATAGCTTGATATCCAATTTTCACCGCAACACACGCTTCGTACTCGGCTTCATTGTTGGTGCAAGGTAATGTCAACCTGGAAGTGAAGGGGATGTGGGTTCCATGAGGAGTCGTGATAATTTCCCCAATTCCACTACCATAGGAGTTGACAGCGTCGTTGAATATCATCTGCCATTGAGAACCCTTCTCTGGACCTTCGTCGGGTAATGGCTCATCGCAGTCCTTCATCTTTAGGAACATGATGTCTTCATCAGGGAAATCAAATTTCATCAGTTGATAGTCTTTGATAGGCTGTTCAGCAAGGTACTCTGACAAAACACTTCCCTTGATGGCTTTCTGGGAAACATATTGGATATCGTACTCTGTTAGTACCATTTGCCACCTGGCTATTCTTCTGGAAAGTGCTTGTTTTTCAAAGACATATTTAATCGGATCCATCTTTGAAATTATCATGGTTGTATGATTCAGCATATACTGTCTCAAACATTTGGCAGCCCAAGCGAGTGCGCAACACGTTTTCTCAAGCATTGAGTAAAGGAACTCACAGTCTGTGAACTTTTTACTCAGATAGTAAATTGCATGCTCTTTTCTACCAGTCTCGTCGTGTTGACCGAGAACACAACCCATACTGTTCTCAAAAACCATTAAATACATGATTAAAAGTCTTCCAGCTACTGGAGGTATCAGTATCGGAGGCTCCTGCAAATACTCTTTTATCTTATCGAATGCTTTTTGACAATTTTCATTCCAGACGACCGTCTGATCCTTCTTTAGAAATTTGAACATTGGTTCACACGTGGCCGTGAGATGAGATATGAACCAAACAATGTAGTTCAACCTCCCCAAGAAACCACGAACCTCTTTTTCTGTTTTCGGGGCTGGCATATTTTGAATAGCTTTTATTTTTGCAGGATCGACCTCGATTCCTTTTTCACTGATGATAAACCCCAGCAGCTTTCCAGATCTTACCCTGAAGGTACACTTATTAGGATTCAACCTCAACCGGAACTTCCTGAGCCTCTCAAACAGCTTTAACAAATTGACCAGATGCTCCTCCTCCATTTGGGACTTCGCAATCATGTCATCAACATATACTTCAATCTCATGATGAATCGTATCATGAAAGAGAGTCATCATAGCCCGCTGGTAGATTGCCCCTGCGTTTTTCAACCCAAAAGGCATTACCTTATAACAGAACGCCCCCCCATGGCGTGATAAACGTCATTTTCTCCATATCCTCCGTTTCCATTTTAATCTGGTTATAGCCTGAGAAACCGTCCATGAAGGAAAACACAGAGTGCTAAGCGGTATTGTCAACCAACACGTCAATGTGAGGGAGCGATAAATCATCCTTTGGGCTCGCCTTATTCAAATCTCTGTAATCAACACACATCCGTACCTTACCGTCCTTCTTAGGTACAGGTACTATGTTGGCGACCCACGGAGGGTAAGTTGTCACAGCTAAAAATCCTGCGTCCAACTGCTTCTGGACTTCCTCTTTGATTTTTACTGCCATGTCTGGTCTCGTCCTTCTAAGCTTCTGCTTGACCGACGGACACTCTTCACGCAACGGCAAGTGATGAACCACTATGTCAGTGTCAAGCCCGGGCATGTCTTCATATGACCAAGCAAAGATGTCACTATACTCTCGAAGCATCTCAATCAGTCTTTGCTTGATGTCACTCTGCAGCGCAGCCCCTATTCTGACATTTCTGACGATTTCTTCAGAACCCAAATTGATGACCTCAATCTCTTCTTGATAAGGCATAATGATCTTCTCTTCTTGTTTCAAGAGTCTAGCTAGCTCTTCTGGCAAGTCTTCATCCTCATCAATCTCTTCATCAGCTTGAAATATCGGGTGATTAAAGTCGAAGCGAATCATAGAAGGTTCTGGATCGGTGTCATCTGCAATGTAAATCCTGCAATGATAACGCTTCAAATGATATGCAAAACAAGCACAAAATCACATTGCCATTTTATTTTAAAAACAAAATAAGAAAGACAAGGATCACAAAATTAGAATGAGAAAAACGCCCTATGATTAATTGATAAAGCAATATTCAAGCATAAACAAGTAGGCCCTAAAGCAAATACCGCTATGCTCCGGGTAGAACATAGGGTTATACAATAATCAGAAAAAATAAATCATTACTGTTCTGTTGTCACTTGAATGAATTCCTCGATAGACCAATTGTTGAGGCTCTGTTCTGGAATGCACGGCTTGACCCAAGCGTCCATGTCACGGTCGATATCCCCCTCTTCGTCTGAAACAACATTGATTCTCTCAAAGATAACTCTTCCTTTAGTGAACTGCACAGGTCCTTTATAGCGTGCCGCGCTCTGTGAGGATGATGAAGACAACAACGAGCGGTACCCCAAACCAAACTTATCCTGCTTGTTGGGAATCTCCAGCATTCGACCCTAACCTTGCGCTGCCCCCAGCCTGTACTATTGCTTGGGCCTCCTTTAAAGATGACATGGCCACTTCGGGCGCTTTGCTCGTTACAGGATTGTCTTTGATCTGAATTGTATCAAAGGCTTGCTAAAGAGTCTCATGTATTTCTCCATCCACTTCAACGTACTTGAACGAAGACAGGTGACTGATCATTATGTCCTCTTCCATGTATACTGTGACAATGCTGCCACCAACCATATACTTGAGCTTCTGATGCAGCATGGAGGACACAACTCCAGCTGAGTGAATCTAGGGACGACACGTAAGCAGTATTCAGTAAATTATCCTGCTTGTTGGGAATCTCCAGCATTCGACCCTAACCTTGCGCTGCCCCCAGCCTGTACTACTGCCCTTCGGCGTCAAATCCAAGTCTGTAAAACCCAGTCCATTACCTGCGTTTACGTGTGCAACAACCCCTTCGAGTTGGTTAACCAATATTTATTGCGGCACGTAAGCAGTATTCAGTATTCTCAACAGTGCATTACGATGTGCTTCATAACATAACAACAACGACAATATAGATATTTTAGAAGGAGTTTGTTGCAGATGATCGACTATCTTATAGTCACTCTTTCTTATCAGCCTCATAAACTCCTCTGCATCTTTTAACAAAGGCTCTTTTTCCCCAGCCTGAGAAGTTTCCTCTACAACTGGTCTCTTCCTTTTATCAGCACTGTCAGCAACCACTTCGGGCGAGGAAAAGACTTTGCCACTGCGGGTAATCCCTCCTGCTCCAACAAGATTATCCATTGAATCAACATGTGAACTCTTCAGATCTAGTTTCTGTCCATTGCAATATACCTCAGCTCCGTAGTTCCACGGGATAGCTTTGGTACTCTCATACGGGCCAGGGCCCGCTTTAGTAATGACAATTGTTGGCAGCCTTGGCGCAGAAATAGTAATGGGTTTGTATGGAATAGAGATCGTTCAACCTCATTCCTCTTCTCAGCCACTAACTCTTCAGACTTGTTCTCAACAACCCGGTCAAACTGCAATACCCCAGCATCCATCATACTCTAAATACAGCTTTTCAACCTATCACACCCCTCGGGATAACTTGAACATTCAACACAGAATTCCTCACACCCTGGGAATACGCCTCCTTTCAGCAACCTAGCCTTCACGAAGCTTAGCGGTGTCTTCAAATCATTGACATCGTTTACCAAATCTAAACCTTCATCTTCAATGATGGCGCTAACTCCGACTGCCCCATGGTTGGGCATGGGGTTTCGTACGACGTTGGGAGCATCGTGAGAGAAATTTATGGCTTTACTGTCCACCAAATCTTGCACTTTATGTTTGAACGCTTTGCAATTATCAATAGTATGGCCAGATGCCCCATAATGGAACTCGCATCTTGCATTCGCATCATAACCGGGTTGAGGTGGTCCTGTCAGAGGAGCCATAGTCCTCTTTTGAACTAACTGCAATTGTAACAAAGCTTGCAATAACTGGGAATACAGCATGGGAGGCGCGTCAAAATGTTTATTCACTGTCGTCCGACCTCGATCCTGATATCTTCTATAACCCTGTTGATTCTGCTGATTCTGCTGTGGTTGTTGATGTTGTTGTTGCGGAACTATAGGAATTATAACACTGGCAACCTGCTGTTGCTGACGATTCTGTCGTCTATTCCCTCGGGAACTAAACACTAAACTGGTATCTCCTTCTCGTTTCTTGTTACCGAATACCTTCTTACCTCCTCCTCCAGCTGAGGGCATCTCACCAACGCTAATCTTCCCTAACTTGATACCATTTTCCACCCTCTCTCCGGTGATGATTAAGTCAGAGAAACTACCCGAAATGCTACTAATGAGCTTCTCGTAATAGACGCCAGGCAAGGTGGCGACAAACATATCAATGAGCTCACATTCCACCATGGCCGGTTGCACCCTGGCTGCTAACTCCCGCCACTTTTGCGCATATTCCTTGAAACACTCATTGTTCTTTTGCGAAAGATTCTGAAGCTGGACCCTGTTAGAAGCAAGGTCGCTATTATATTGGTAATGTTTCACAAAGGCCTCAGCCAGGTCCCTCCAACTGTGGACATTCACAAGTTCCAGACTCATATACCACTCCAACGAAGGACCAGACAAACAGTTCTAAAAAAATGCATGAGCAACTTCTCGTTGTTCGAGTAGGCAGACATTTTATGGTAGTAGGATCTCAGATGAACTCTTGAGCAGGTGGTACCCTTATATTTGTCAAAGTCTGGGACTTTGAACTTCAGCGGAACTCTCAGATCCTGGATCAGTCCCAAATTAGCCATATCAAGGCCCATAGAATTTTGACTTTCAAGAGACTTCATTTTTTCTTCAATCAGCTTGATTCTCTTATCAGCTTTAGAGGGAAACTCAATAACCACAACCTTGGTGAGAACATATCCTCTTGTATGTCTTAATTCCAGAGTTGATCCATATTACCATGTATAACACAGGTGGTATCAGGACCATAACCATTCCCATTAACATTACCATTTCCAGCATTACCAAAACCAACGTTGTCGAAACCAGCAGCATTACTAGAACCAGCAGCATTGCCATTACCATTCCCTTTAGCAGTAGGGATAACCAAAGTAGGCATAGAGTTATCAGCTCGAGGAGTCTCAACATGTGGAGGGTTAGTAGTGTTCCCACCATGCAACACACCGTTGTTGTCAACACGTGCAATCAAGGGCTGCACCAAAGTACGAAGTTGTTCTTGTCTGTTAGCCACTCCCTGCATGACCTCCATAAACTGGGCCATCCGGTCCCTCATCTCCTGCATATCTGCTTGCATTTGCTCCATCACTCTTCTCTGATTCCCCCTGGTAGCGTACTAGTGAGTTGTTTGATCAGCAATCCTGAAACACACTAACGGACCACAAGAAATAAGATTAACAATTTTGATGCACCTACAATGCAAAAAATGCAAAATGCAGACATGTACGTATGCAACAGGGAAATTTCCCCCTCGATTCCAGTTTCTGGAAGAACAGGAAGACCATGGAAAACCCCAAAAACCAGCATAGAATAGGAACTCCTCATATATAATCACAAGCCAACAGGTAATGTATATGTGCAACAACTGAGTACAGTAAGAAAGGACCTCAACCAACAAGTCTGGCGATGGTCAGTACAACAAGCATAAGCAACAAACTACACATAGAAAAATGATCAAGCTGGATGGTGAGACCGGAAGTCCTCTAGCAACTTCTGTGTCTCAGGATGATCTTGTCTGGTGAGTAACCCCTGGATAAGTAGCTCTCACTGGCTAATAGTGCGCTATAGATCCTCAGCATAGTCTTCCCAGGCTCCCTCTCCAAAGACATCCTCCAACTTGCACCTCTTCGAATCAGACCTCAGCTTGTAATCCTCCAAAGTTATAAGCGCTTCGTGCAACTTACAATCACTGTGTCGTCTGATCGAAGCTTCATCTGGAATCTTCTCATCTTTCGCTCTGAGCTGCATCTTCAACTTGCTAATCTGTAGCTTTAACCCGTCTTCGTGCTCATTGTTGTTGGTAAGTGTAGCATTCCATTGGTCGTTAAACTTAGAAATCTCTAAGTAAGCTCTATCCAGATCTTTCTTCTTGGAGGCAAGCACACTACTAACAGCCTTCATGTCTAGACCCAAACGTTCCCTGGCGCTAATCTGCTTGGTCAAGTCCATACCCAACTTGTTCACCAACTCAGTCTGTTTCTTCAAAGAATAAGTTGCTTCATTCTTCTCACTTCGAAGCTGGGAAATCTCTTTCTCCAACTCTTCATTCGCTTTCTGCAACTCTTCTTTCTCGAATCATAACTAGTTGTACTTCTGAACATCCACCGCGGTAGGTTCCTTAATCATTAGAGGATACAAAGGCGTAACTGAAGGAAACAACATCAGAAACTTCGAAGCTCTCTCACGAATCCAAGTTAGGTAGGGGTCATAGGCTCGACTGTTGCTCTTCCCCAATAATGCTTTCCCTTTCCTGTGAATACTACTCCAAACATTCTCTACTCTGGCTAAAGCATCATCTTCCAACAATCCGGTGAGATACAGAGATTCCTGTATCTCCTCTTCCTTCGGAGGATCTCTCAGTGCGTACCCAAACTGCCTAACCAACAAGGATGGGTTATAGTTGATGCATCCTCTCCTCCGACCAAAGAGACGTTAGGAAATTCACCGCAACTATAGATGATCTCTGTACCGAGCATATCCTTGTCAAACCAAGTAATGTTCTCTGCAGACAAACCCATCAACCTATCTGACCACTATGAAGTACCAACAGTAGCAACAAACGGACATGTCTTGGGCATATGACTAGCAAACCACGTGTATAACAAAGGAACACAGCAAGATACATTCTTTCCCCTCCGGTTCTCATTCTTGTGGTTAACAGAATGATAGACGTCACCTAGTAGCGTGGGTACTGGATTCCCAGAAGCAAATATATAGCAAGCATCTGCATCTACAAAATCCGGAAGATAAGGGAACAATATGATACCATAGATGCAAAGAGTTAAAATGGCGCTAAACACAATCCAACACCCATCTTTGGCGAACTGCTGAGCCTTATCTGTCATACCCTAAATTTTCCCGCCCCTTTTTTTGATCAAAAGCATTGGTACAAGTCATCAGGAGCATGAGAAAAAGAAAGGAGAAGCCTGTTGAGTATCTCAAAAGTCATAGTGGGGTTGGAATGATCATCCAGTTCATCTGCACAGTATCCAAGCAACAAGGGGAAATTAGGGTTTTCGCACAGTTAAAAGTCGAGGTTTCAATGGTTTGATCAGTCGACGTCTTGAGTTGATTTCCAATGAAATAGGGTCAAGGATGCTACATTGCTTCAAATATGAATTCAATTTGAGGTTTGCACCCAAATATTGAAGACAATGCAGCTCAGGCCCGATTAGGGTTTTCAATTAGGAAAAGTCAACTGTAGTTTGACTTTTGATATGAAAGGTGTCCTAATGATGCAATCTTGATTCATAAGGTTTATATGGCTTAGTGAAGTCCATTCAAGAAGATTCAGGGCCTCAAGACACCCGGATCGTCAACAGTCAACTCGGTAGTCACCGATCGATCGAACGGTTGACCGAAAAGTCAACTCCTCAACAATAAGGAATTTGACATCAAGATGTGAATAAAAAATGTTCCTTATGTCATATTACACCTTCCCATAAAATTTCATGACCATTGGATCAAGGGTTAGGAAGTAATTGCAAAAGTCGAGAATTAGGGTTTTGAAAGGGGCAACACCATAACTCCTCAACCACACATCCAAATGAAGTGGTTCAAAGCTCATTGGAATGCTCTTGACAAATCCTACAAAAGCCTCAAAGTGTTTCATGATCAAAAAATGCATAGAATTGGAGTTATGAAAAATTCATTTTAAGAAGGGAAATAACTTAGAAAAATTCTAAGTTATTTAGCCTTTTTAAGTGGTTTTTTCAGCAACTTGGAAGGGTTTTTCAACCTAGTTCCATCAATAATTTGGAAATCCCCAAAACATGAAAGTTATAGAGATACTTAAGGGCTTTCTAAATTGTGGTAGAACTCCTCCATATCCCTTATGAGCTGAGAGTTATGAATTTGGCAAGATGCGCTTTTAACACTTGAGTCCCACATTGACAATTCTTCACAAACTCAAATTTTAACAACTTGGGCCATCCCCAACCATTGGATCATGTTTTATTCTGATAACTTGAGGCCTAGATGAAGAGAAAACCAGAAGAAAGAAGGAATTGATGGACTTGGCAACTTGGAGGCAAGTTGGCAATATAATATTCATAAAATTGGAAAGAGAAACTTTTGCCACCTGCACTTGCAGCTGCAGTTCCCTATTTGCCTAGCCACTCTAATCATCTCATGTCATTAATTTTCACTTGACTAATTCATCAGTTGAGGCAAGGCTTTGAAGCTTGCAGCTGTACCAAACCCCAAGCCAAGGGTTTCCTTTTCAAAATCTCTCCAAAATGCCAAGTTTACAAATCTGCCCTCACCTTGCATTCTACTATAAATAGGGGCTCCCTCTATGTCATTTGGACACCAGAAAAATCTCAAAAAACCAGAGAAACAACAGCTCTCAATTCCCTCTCATTTCCTTAAGAATTTCAAAGTTTCAAATTTCCATTTTTCACCAAAAAGCTGTCTTGAGCAAAACTCTGCTCAAGATCAGTTCTACCATCTCCAAGTCCCTCAAAACCATCTACACAATCTCTAAACATTGTGTAGAAGGTGTCCATACATTCAAACCACTCAAAAGGCTCATTTTCACAAAAGTCAACCTTCACACCTTAATAGTTTGACTTTCTTCCACTTTGAAAGCCAAATCCTCACTCAAAGCATTCCCTACCATTTTAACACTCCTAACACCTCCTATACATCATATCTCAAGTGTTTAAGCCATAAAAAACCAGCTGGAAATCACACAACTCCAACTGTCTTGAAAAGTGGATTGTTGCTTCAAGAGGAAGCAAGCTTCATCTCTTTGCAAAGAAAGGAGGATCTCTGGGTTTCTAAGCTTCTTAGCTTTCTCAAGGCTTGTCTACAAGAGGTATGTGACATTCCAACTCTCTACTAATCATACATTATCATGTTTTGTCATTTTGAGATGATTTTGTGAAAATGTAACCATTGCTGCCCCATTGTGGTTTCTTTGTCAAGAACTCTAGTTTCATGGTCATGATATTTGTTTTGTTAATATTTTGTCATTTGTAAATGATATGTGGATGATATGTTACAAGTTTTTACTTTGATGTCATGCTTAACTTGTTTGTGAAGATTTTGGCCATGTGGTAAATTTAGGATCCAACTTTGAAATATTGATATGTTTGCACAAGGCCTGTTAGTCCTAGCTCATTAGTGATGTTTGGCTCAACTTGTAAGTTACTCATAGATTCCCCTTGCCTTTGATTATGCTTGAATCAATGTGGCCCTTGTTTTTGCTCTTATGTATTTTGGTGTCATTCTAGTTTTTTCACTACCATGAGTTATGTATTGGTTTGTTTGTGCTTGTTGTTTTGGTATCTTAAATCATTGGTTAATGTGTATGAAAGCTTACTTGCCTATTTGATTTGTATGAGCATGAGAAATATGAGTTTAGCCATTAGGGCCTGTCATGAGATTTGGTTCTTTTTGCTGTCAAAACTTGGTTCAACATATCATTTTTGGCTTGGAGCACTTTTGACTGACTTTAAGATTGTGGACTCATTTGTTTACCTATTTTGAGAATGTGTTTGGTGCTTTTATGCTCAAAATCTTCTTAAATGTTCAAGCTGCCTCATCATTGCCTCATTTGCATTTTTCAAAATATCATGATACCACCAACACATCATATTCTGTTTCATTGGGTTTCTACTTGATTTATGTTGAAGGAATCACTGCCATATTGATTTGAAACTTGTGTGTGCTAGCAAATTTTTCCAACTGTCATGAATACCACCTGCTGCTACATTAGTTCACTAAAACTGTTTCTCATTCCCATAACATACCAAAATTCAGCTCCCACTGTTATGAACTTGTTTCCAATGCATGATCATTTTCCTTGACATATTTATGATGTGTGTATGTTGTTATCTTGGCTTAAAACTCACTGCTTTAAAAAACACCTGCTGCCACAAGTCTTGCCAAGACAGATTTTTCACTTTTCACCATAACATGCCATTTTTCATTTCAGCAGTCCTATGTTTGTTTTGTGAGTTAAGACATATCCCTTATCATGATAATGATGTGTTTACTTGATTTATTTGGTCTATTCATGACTGTTTTCATAATTCCTCAAATTCCACTTCCAATTGCATTTTTATGCTAGAATGTGCCTTGATCATGCCAAATTGTTGTTCTGTGTGTATATGCCTATGTTTGGAGTTGTAACTCACTTATATTCATGATTTTAAGGTGTGTGGATGATTGAATTGAGCCATGTGTACCTATTTTCTTATTTCACCTCAAATTGCATCTTTGAGCTAAAACCACCATGAACATGCCAAAACCAGTGGCTGCTATCCATTCAAGGCAGGGGGAATTAACCAAAATGTTTGATTGAAATACCACTGCTGCTTCTTTTCTTGTTCCAATCAGCATACCCCTGCTATGTTCTTTTCTTTGAATTATGCTGTGAAAAATGTGTGTGGCTGCATCTGTTTTAGTCTAGGCATGAAAGTTTTAACTTCTTAACAGATTCTAGGTGGGACCTTGACAGTTCTATGATTAGGTTGTTAAGACTAGTTTAAAATGATGAGTGTTTGTTACCATGAGTTCACAGTTAATTTGGAGCCATTCACTTGATTGAATAGATTGGCATGATGGTAAGATCTGTTCAATCTAGGTGTTGATGTTGTTGTTTGTGATTTTCTTTTTATGCCATCATCAACTGTCTAAGCATAACATGTTTGTGTTTAATGATGTGCTTTGTTGGTATCTTTGGCCAGTTCCTTGACAGGTTTATGTTCATCCCTGCCAAAGCTTATTTTTCATACTAAACCTATTCATTCATGAAGAGATAATTGATTTATGAGATTGTTATCTCTGCTGTTTTGTAGTTGTGAAGCCAATAATGTTTAAATTGGTGCTTTGACACAGCCAGTCCTTGGTCTTAAGTTTAGCTTTGCCTCTGTTTCTTTTAGGTTTTCATTTTTACCATAGATTGCATGGTTGGCTGACATGATGGAAACATTTTTGGGCATTTTAATTTAAAAAACTTGGATGTTGTGTATAAAAAATAGGCAATTACTTTTGGACTATTGTTGTTTCTTGTACATTGTGATATCAAGGCTTGTTACCACTAATCCCCTTATACATGATGGATATTGCCTTAAACCATCTGTGAGTTTCTTTACATCTCTAAAGCCATGACAGTTTGTTTGGAAGTACCAAAGTCTGTCTATCAAGACTCTAAACTGCTGCTTGTTTCCATTGTACTTTGATTTGTCAAATTCTGGTTTTGAGGTCTTAATTTTCCAATTCATTGCTGGTTGCCTGGACCTTTTTGGTCTTAATTGAGTTGATGCTTAGCAAGTTCTCTTTAGTTATGGAGCAGTTTACATAAGAATCTTGATTTGGAAATAATGATGATTATGCAATTGAACTATCTTTTTTGCATTAAACAAGCATTTGTGTTTTGATGACAGTCTATGTTGAAACATTTAGTATGTTGATTATATTTTGTGATGATTAATGACAGTTCATCCTCCCAAAACTGTTTGACATGTTAACTTTGTTAAAGAGCATTTGTGCTATTATGATAAGCTGAAATACTGGTAAAATGAGCACAGGATCTTGGATCCTCATTGCTATCACAAAAATCTACAGCTATACTGTCAACTTCTTTTGACTTGCATAAGGATCTTGGATACTCATTTCATTTGTGCATTTTTTCTGCTGCTTAGTGTGTGTTTGCCTGCTGCTTAGTGTTTGTCTAAATTTGGCCATTATGCTTTGGTTGTTCAAATCTTTGTTCTTTAGCAACTCATGTGCCAATTTTTCATTGTAATATCTTTTGAACAAACTTGCTGTTAGAACTCTTTCTACATCATATTTACAAGGTGTGCAGACCCTCATTGGTGTGTAGTTTCATCAATTTTAATCATTGCCCCCGAAAACGCATTTTAAACATCACATTACGTGAGCATTCGAATTTTGAGTTGTGAGCATATTTTGAAAAATCCAACAGCAGCATTGTGTTCCTCATAAAAAATCAAGCATTTTTTACTTTTATTTCACTCAATTTGGATGAGAATTGATAAAGTTGTGAATCAAAATGTATGTGGTAAAATGTCTTGTTCTTGGTTCTTTGTATTTGCCCAGAAATCCATGAACACACGCCTTATATATTTATGGGGGTGGCTATATCAACAGATGTATAGCCACCCTAGTGGTAAGCAACTTACTCTTAAACATGCCTTTCACTAGCCAGACCTGGGTTCGATCCCTGAGGAGGATCAACTCTTTTGTCCTTTTTTTCTTTTTTCTTGCGCGCGCGTGTACAAGCTTGAGGGCATGGGTTCAACTCCCACCCCTTGCACTTTTTTTATTTTATTTTTGCTTGTTGTTTTATTTGTACACTAATTCATTAAAACTTTCAAAATTCATATCTTTCTCATTTTTCATCCTTTTTGGTCCATTCTTTTTGCAACATGCTTGTCTTAAGGTCTATTTTCATATGATGTAACAATATTGCAAGTTGTTCTCAATTATGATGTCTTTTGTCCATATAAACTTTAGTGCATTATTAAGATCGCTATCCTTATATACTGTTGAATTCCCTTTGAACATGCCTGAATCTTCTTGTGAGATTTATTGACATGTGTTTCCTTTGTGTTTGTTAACATATCAAAGCTCTGTTTTCTTTTGGTTACTACCATGAACTTACATATCTTCCTCATAAAAAACCTCGGTCCCATACCGAATTCATTTTCATAAACATCTTCAATCATAAAAATCATTTCCTCTTTGTGTTGAATTATATTAAGAAAGGATTAAGTGTAGACTTTTTTCCTCTCTGAGTGTTAAGATACTCATTGTAGTGTGAGTGGTCTTGATACTCATTTTTCAATACAAAGACGCAACTTTATCCATCACCTATCTTTATCTACCGTCTCTCTCCTTTCATAACTTCCCTCCGAAACCTTTATGACCTAAAACCTCGATCACGCACCGAGTGCATTTTCAAACTCATTTTCGTAACAAAACTTGATTGGTTGTGGAGTAGTTAGGCGTAGGCCTTCTCATATCCCGAGTGCTGACATTTACCGTAGGGTTTACAGTCACAAAGCACTTACCATTCAAAACCAAAATACATTAATAAAGGAATGAAGTTATTTTTGTATTGAATTAAAGAGAGAGGATTGATTGTAGTCTCCTTCCTCTCCAAGGGTCAGGATATTCACTTTAGTATGGGTGGTCTTGATACTTGTCTTTCAATATAAAGACGCCACGTTCGCCACACCTTTCATAACAAAAACTTTGAGATAAAGAATTGGGTACTACCCATAGGGGTTACTATCCGAGGACTTATCTCGCCCCTAAAAATAATTCAACCAATCAAACGTGACATCTTGCCTCACATGGCGAAAACTAATCAATCTTTCGAAAAGGATATGTTACGTCCGTTCTATCGCAAACAGGTAACGCATAAGTCTCCTCACATGCGAGCAGCAAAACACCTAAACTGCTAGAACGTGCACGATAGCATCATCCATAAAAATATTAACAAAACCGTAGGCCGAACTACGGCTGCTCTGATTCTTTACTTCGTTCAAGTAAAGATACGTAGGCACAAGGGCCACAATCCTTGCCGAGCACATTTCCCCCATATCCGTAGTCCCGAACTACGTCGACTCTGACTTTCTCACATCTATTGAGAATACATAGGCATAGGACTGCGGAGTCCTACCGAGTCTGTTCTTTCTCTCTTCTTCCCCGTTGCCTCCTTTCTTAGTTTCTAAACCCTCTTTCTTTACCCTTTGGAAAACACTTTTATAGCATATAATTTAAGCATATATAATCACACATTGACATGCAAATGGTTCCCATCGAGTACGATGGATGCGAGGCGTGCTAATACCTTCCCCTTGCATAACCGGCTTCCGAACCCGTTCTTGGTTGCGAGACCATCTTATCCATTTCTTTTCTTAAGGTTTTCTCGATATTTTCCTTTCCCCTCATGGGATAAATAAAATTCGGTGGCGAATCTTCTGTCCTTCTCGCCTCCCCGTTGTTGCGCGATGCATTTTTCGAGTAGCGACAGCTGGCGACTCTGCTGGGGACACCTAGCAAGCCAAACCAAATTTGGTTGTCGCATGTGTGTTTTATCCGTTTTTTTATTTATTTTGTTGTGTTTTCTAACCTGTTGGGTTTATTGTGATGGTTTGTAAAGATAAAGCTTTCTACCCGAGCTTTCTAGTGTACACTAAGATTAGGAGGTGGTTTCTTTCTGATTTGCGAGACTTAGGACTCGTTGAGTTGGATCGAATCCCACCATTCAGATGAGACCCCTTTGGGATGATTAGGTCTTATGAGTAGTCGTAATGGCGTTTTTATTCCAACTTGGGAGTCTGCGATTCTGAGGACCTTTTAGAAACTTATTCCAAGGGTCGCTAAAACATAACTTTGTGTTCATCCTTTGAAAGGATTACCGTCTTACGAGTAGTCGTTCTGATGGGAAACTTTTGAGGGTTAGTACATGGGACTTTGTTTAAAACCTTTGGGATACCCTCTCTAAACCAATAGACTACCCACCCGATGGGAGAGATTTCTTTTGTGATTGTTTTGCAGGACCTGTGACTTTGATCTCGCTTTTTGTTCTTTATCATGTGCATTCATAAAACATTGCATTGCATAGCATTTTTGCATATCAAGAGACTTAAGAGGCTATGATTATCTCGGGTATTGGTAAACACAATGGCTGATCAAAAAAGGAGAAGCACAAATTCCATCAAGTTTAGAGAACCAAAGTTGGAATTAATTCAAGACATTCTGATTGACGTGCCAAAGGCTATCAAGATCAACTTTCAGGGGAAGTATGGGATTTTGCTTGATCTCCTCCATTCTAAGGTCGATACTTGGGCTTTGTTCGCTATGGCACAGTTTTATGATGCGCCTCTCAGATGTTTCACTTTTCAAAACTATCAGTTGGCCCCTACTCTTGAGGAATATTCTCACATTTTAAATATCAAGATTAAGGATCAACCTATCTACACCGACTTGAAAGAAGAACCAAAGCCTCCTACCATCGCTCTTACTCTTCGTATGACCAAAGAGGAGGTCAAATAGGGACTAACCAATAAGGGAGGGATTCAAGGCCTTCCTTTGAAATTTCTGCTAGATAAAGCTGCTCAGTACAAGGTTGTGGGAGATTGGGAAAGGTTTGGTATTTTTGTTGCTCTAATGATTTATGGGATTGTCCTCTTTCCAAATGTAGACAAATTCATAGACATCGTTGCTATTATTCTCTTCATGCAAAAGAATCATATCCCTACCCTCCTCGCTGATGTCTACCACTCTATTCATTGGAGAAGTGAAAAGAAGACTGGAATGATCCAATGTTGTTCTCACCTATTATTCAAATGGTACATCTCCCATCTACCGAAGGGTGGGCCTTTCGTAGAAAACAAGAAGAAGCTAAAGTGGTCTCAGCGTATTATGTCTCTAGGAGCCAATGATATTGCTTGGTATTCTCAAGAGTACTACGATGTGGAGATTATCTTTAGTTGTGGGGAGTTTGGTAATGTACCTCTAGTCAGTATGGTTGGTTGCATCAATTACAACCCAGTCATGGCATTGCGCCAGTTAGGCTATGCTATGGAAGATGAGCCTGAAGCAGAGAAAGTTCAAAGCTTCTTTTTGCCTGCCACAACAGAAGATCCTGCATTTTCCAGGAAGATTGCTAAAGCATGGACCAAGATTCATACAAAAGGGAGGAAAGACTTGAAGGCAAAGAATTGTGTGGCTAAAGAACCATACAACCAATGGTTGCTAGCCAGAGTGGCTGAAAGATTGTTGCCGTTTCCCTCAGAACCATCTATGTAAGAAGGACCTCCTGCTCTCACCCATGTATCTATGGAAGAGTATGAGAAACTTAAGTTAGTGGTAGAAAGGTTGACTAAAGAAAATCAGAAACTCGAGGCTGAAATTCACCAAGCAAAAGTGGAGAATGGCCAGTACAAAAGGAAGGTAGAGTTTGAACAAGACCGAGTGGCCGAGAATAACAAGAAATTGAAGTTAGAAACAGACCTGAGAATCAAATACCAGCAGGGTTTCGAAGGGGCGGATACATCATTAACAACTCTTCAACAACGCCTAAAGGATACCAAGGCTTCTTGTGATCGAGCATGGCATTTCTATGAATTAGCTTCTACTGAAAAGAAGGAGACAAGAGAGAATCTTGAAGCTGATATTGAGGACCTTGAAAAGCAACTAAGAAAGGCCTTGACCCTAGTGGAAAACGAGCGACAACTCAATGAGGGAGCATTAAGGGCTTCATATGTCACTCCTGACATGTGGAACAACAAATGTTTGGAATTAGAGACCGCTCAAGAAACAGCTACTCTATGGAGGAATCGTTTCGACACCTTGCAAAGGGATAGTGCACAGTGGCTCGAGAAGGAGGCTCAACTCAATGAATTGTTGGACACCAATGTGGATTCTATTTGTTACTACCAGTCGACTCTAGACATGTGTCGCACTAGGTATAACAATCTGGTGGAGCATTGCAATCTCATTATTCAAGATATCCCATGGAGGTTGGAAAGCGCAATTCAAGATTTCGAAGGAAATGATATCCCTCCTTCTATTCACCACTTCATCCAACTCTGCGACCAAATTTTTAGAAGATTCATGTTCGAGACAAAAAAGCTTGAAGAACGTCTCCGAAAGAAAGAGTTTTAGTTATTAAGTATCTTTCTTGTAACATGAATTGTTATTTTCTGCTTATTCAGCAATCGTTTGTATTGAATTTTCTCTCAAATTAATGAAAGTTTGCTTTTTGGTCTAAATTGTGCATTTCTTTATTATTCAGTCATAGTTCTTTAATACCAATGATAATCATAAAACTCGAAAGTCTCTTGAACATTGCATACGTTTTGCGCATCATTCCTTTTTGCATTCCCTAAAACCCGATCTTACACGCCGCTTACCCTTTCAGAGAGAGAGAGAGGGAGAGTAAAAGCAAGATGACTTCTCGACATCAGTACAACACAAGGAATAATCAGAAAAGAGTCATGGATCAGCTAGAGCAAGACCAGGCTACTTTGAGGAACAAGATGCTAGGTATGAAGACGCAGATGAATCAACTCATGGAGGTGATTCAGAACATGGCCAGAAGTCAAGAAGAGATAAGGCAAATAGCAGAGAGGAACGCTAACCAGATTTTGACTTGTGCAGTTCCTAACGCAGATGGCACAGTTCCAACTCCTGCCGACGCCATACCAACCCCTGTTGGGGCAAATCCTACCTCTGCAGGTGTTGCACCTATCAACACAGTCCATCCCTCAGTCGGTAAAACTCATCCTCATGGTACCACGATTCCACCACCAGTTCACTATGATGATCATGAAGGCTTCTACGAGAATTCAGGCGAAGCATATGCGCCACAGACCGCTGAATTAGAGAAGAGGTTCAATGCTTTACAAGAAATGGTAAAGTCGCTGCAAGGCCCCGATGTTTTGGGACTAGATGCCGCTGAGATATGTCTTGTACCTGGAGTTAAGATACCCCCAAAGTTTGTGATCCCAACCTTCAAGAAATACAGGGTAACAGTTGTCCTAGGACCCATATAAGGTTTTACTGCAGGAAGATGGCTGCGTATTTTGATGACGAGAAGCTGTTAATCCATTTCTTTCAAGATAGTTTAACAGAGGCTTCTCTGGAATGGTACATGCATCTTGAACGATCCAATGTGAAAAGTTGGAAGGAGTTAGAAGACGCTTTTGTGAGACATTATCAATACAACACTGACATGCCTCCAAACCGGATGCAGCGTCAGAATTTAATCCAAAAACCAAATGAATCGTTCAAAGACTTTGCTCAGAGGTGGAGGGGAGTAGCTGCAAGGGTACAACCCCCATTGATAGAAAGAGAGCTGAAAGACCTTTTCATGGGCACGTTGTAGGGACCGATCCTTGAACGACTATCGTCCACAACCTCTACAGTGTTTTCTGAACTTGTCACGGCCGGTGAAAGATTAGAGAGTTTTATGAAGGCAGGAAAGATTCAGAATGCTAGCGGGTCTTCAAGCGGGTTCAAGAAACCTTATCAGGAATTCGTTAAGAAGAAAGAAGGTGAAACTAGCATTGTATTCGCAGATAGAGGCAAAACTCATCAAGGTTATCACCATGTTGTTGTCGTCGCTCTACAACAACTGTTGTCCATTCCAGCAAGTCAGTCCGCTGTTCAACAAAACAGACAACAACAAGCCTATCAACCAAGACAAAATTAGTACCAAGGTCAGCAAAGGCTGAGAAGACCAGAAAGAAAATTTGATCCAATTCCGTCAACTTACGCCAGACTACTACCATTCTTGTTGAAAGGAGGCCTTGTTAAGCTTAGAGAAATGAGGAATCCCCCAGATGTTCTCCCTTTTGGATATGACGCCAATGCCAAATGTGAATTCCATATTGGCGCCCCGGGCCATAACATTGAAAATTGCAAGACTCTGAAGCACCTTGTACAAGATCTTATCGATTCGAAGGCGATAAACTTCACTCGAAATACTCCAAACATCAAAACCAATCCAATGCCGACTCATCACTCAACAAACATGATTGAAGACTCAAAGAGGATCCGATTAATTTTGGATATTGACAAATTGGGAACTCCTCTCTCCACTATTAAGGAGCAACTCATGTTGAAGAACAATTATCCAGGATGTTCAACTGGCTGCCACGTTTGTTTGGGCGGATCTCAAGGATGCACTGAGTTGAAGAAAGGCATCTAAAGCCTGATTGATTAAGGTGTATTAGTAGCAGAACAACTGTCCAAATTTGAAGAGGTTGCTACTCTGAAAATTCCATTTGAAACATTGGAGATATCATATGATGATGGGTATGAGTTGTGGATTCCTGCTGGTAATTTGACTCGTACACCATTAACCATACCGTGCGATGAAGAAGAATGGGACAACATGTATGGACAGACTTCTATCCCACTATAAATCCCATATGATCCAGTTGAGATACCTATGTCTCCACCATCAATGAACCAGCTTGTCATTTCGGCCCCAGCTCCGTTTCCATACGAAAGCACTAATGTTGTACCTTGGCTATATGATGAGGTTGTCTTTCTCAACGGGCGAAAGATAGAAGAAAAGGATGTCTTGGAAGAGAAAAAGAATGTGGAGAACATCGTGGGAACCGGTGGTGTCACTAGAAGTGGTCAGATTTTTGTTCCAACTACACCACTTGTCAACAGCAGTGACAATACAAAGAAAGATACTGTTAGATCAAGCACCATTGAACAGGGGCAATCATCTAAGCAGAAAGATGTCCCAGATAATGAAGCAGAGGAGTTTCTAAGAATCATTCAGAAAAGTGATTACAAAGTGATTGATCAGCTCAATCAGACTCCCTCGAAAATATCCATGTTGTCATTACTAATGTGCTCAAAAGCCCATCAAGAAGCCCTGTTAAAATTCTTAAAGGCAGCTTACGTGCCAGAGGAGATATCAGTAGTGCAGTTTGAAGAAGTGGTGGGGAATATAGCATCAGGTCATACTTTGAGCTTTAATGATAATGAATTACCTCCCGAAGGTAAGAATCATAACAAGGCCTTACACATTACTATCGAATGTGTGGATGTCGTATTTTCTAGAGTACTTGTTGATACTGGATCATCGCTGAATGTGTTGCCCAAGAGCTCGTTATGCAAGTTGTCAATTGAAGGATTTGTGATGAAGCCGAGTCAGACTATTGTAAAAGCTTTTGATGGAGCTAAGAGAACTGTGGTAGGAGAGGTGGATCTCCCGATCAAGATTGGACCTCATACTTTCATCATTACATTTTATGTAATAGATATATATCCCGCTTATAGTTGTCTCCTTGGTCGTCCGTGGATTCATTCCGCAGGTGCTGTAACTTCAACATTGCATCAAAAGATCAAATTTATGATTAACAATCAGATGGTCATCATTGAAGGTGAAAAAGATGTTCTTGTGAGCCATCTGGCTTCTTTCCGCTATGTGGAAGTAGGAGGTGAAGTGCATGAGACCCCGTTTCAAGCCTTTGAAGTGATCAACGTTGAAATGATTTACGAAAAGCCAGCATCTTCAATAGTGACTTGGAAGGACGCGAGAACAGTGATAAAGGAAGGACATCCGCGAGGATGGGGAAGAGTGTTGGAATTGCCCGTTAACAAAAATGGAGCTGGTCTAGGTTACAAGCAGAAGAATACAACCGATAGAGGCAAGGGGCTTGCAACTCCGTTGGTTTTTACTAGTGGGGGCCACCTTGTCGATGGTCAAGTCATGTTTTTGGAAACTAAAGTCGAAGATCATGAAGAGCTGTGCATGGTGTATCCTAGGGTGCCTAATCAAACTTTGAGCAATTGGAGAGTCATCAAAATCCCTGAAGTTACCCTAGTAGACGAGTAATTCCCTGTTTTTATTTTACCTAAAAAATCCTATGCTCTGCCCAAGGCATATGGATCATGTTGTAGGGCTTTTGGCTTTTACAAGCACAACTTATCATCAATAAATAAACTTTCGCATCCATTTTACGCTCTCTTTCTTTCTTTTTACTTTTTGCACATAAATTTATTTTTCAAAGGCAATGTTCTGTTTTGTTAAAAGCATGAAGTCATTCGTCGTGCAGATCTTCCTCTGTTCCTGTCAATAACGACCCCGCTATGGTCCGATATGATTTTGATAACCCGATCTACCAAGCCGACGAAGACTGCGAGGAAGATTGTGATCTCCCAAAAGAGCTAGCTAGATTTCTAAAACAAGAGTCAAAGGTCATTCAGCCGTATCAAGAAGAGGTCGAAATCATCAACATGGGAACTGAAGAGGACGTCAAGGAAATCAAGATAGGTGCAGCTTTGGAGTCAGAGATTAAGACAAAGTTAGTCATATTGCTTCGAGAGTATGTCGATGTATTTGCTTGGTCCTACAAAGATATGCCTGGTCTAGATGAAGATATTGTGGTGCACAAGTTACCCCTCAAAGAAGGTTGCCCGCCGGTGAAGCAAAAGTTGAGGAGAACGAAGCCAGAAATGTCCTTCAAGATCAAAGAGGAGGTGCAGAAGCAACTAGACGCTGGCTTTCTGGCAGTATCCAGCTATCCGCAATGGGTAGCGAATATTGTCCCAGTACCAAAGAAAGATGGGAAGGTGCGAATGTGTGTCAATTACAGAGACCTTAACAGAGCAAGTCCGAAAGATGACTTCCCTCTACCACACATTGATGTACTAGTAGACAACACAACCCAGTTCTCCGTCTTCTCATTTATGGATGGCTTTTCTGGATATAAGCATATTAAGATGGCGCCCGAAGATATGGAAAAAACGACTTTTATCACCCCATGGGGAACTTTCTGTTACAAGGTCATGCCATTTGGGCTCAAGAACGCAGGCGCAACATATCAGCGAGCAATGGTCACTCTTTTTCATGACATGATACATAAAGAGATTGAGTGCTATGTAGACGATATGATTGCAAAATACCAGACTGAGGAAGAGCACCTCATCCACTTGGAAAAGTTATTCGTCAGACTAAGGAAATTCCAGCTGAGATTAAATCCCAACAAATGCACTTTTGGTGTAAGATCTGGTAAACTGCTAGGTTTTATTGTAAGTCAAAAGGGGATTGAAGTCGATCCAGATAAGGTCAAAGCTATCCAAGAGATGCCGGCACCTAAAACAGAAAAGGAAGTCCGAGGTTTCCTTGGGAGATTGAACTACATCGCTAGGTTCATATCTCATCTAACGGCCACTTGTGAGCCCATCTTCAAACTACTTCGAAAGGATCAAGCAGTGGTGTGGAATGATAGATGTCATAAAGCCTTTGAGAAAATAAAGAAATATCTACAAGAACCACCGATCTTGATGCCTCCAGTACCCGGACGACCCTTAATCATGTACTTGACTGTGCTAGAAGGATCCATGGGATGCGTGTTGGGTCAACATGACGAAACCGGTAGAAAAGAGCATGCAATTTATTACCTCAGCAAGAAATTCAACGACTGTGAATCCAGGTATTCAATGCTCGAGAAGACATGTTGTGCCTTGGCTTGGGCAGAAAAACGCTTGAGACAATATATGTTCACCCATACGACCTTATTGATCTCCAAGATGGACCCTGACAAATACATATTCGAGAAGCCCGCTCTCACCGGACGAGTGGCTCGTTGGCAAATGGTATTAACAGAGTATGACATTCAGTATGTTACGCAGAAAGCTATCAAAGGAAGTGTACTCTCTGACTACCTTGCTCACCAACCTATGGACAACTACCAGTTCATGCGCTTTGATTTCCTCGACGAAGACGTCATGTTTGCCAGAGACTATACCATGCCAGGCCCAGATGATGGACCCGAACCAGGGTCGCGATGGACGCTCGTGTTCGATGGCGCCGCAAATGCTAAAGGTTGTGGGATTGGGGCAGTTATCACTTCTCCAACTGGTTTTCACCTACCATTCACCGCCAGATTATGCTTCAAATGTACTAACAACATGGCCGAATACGAAGCTTGTATTTTCGGAATTGAAGCTACCATTGATAATAAGATCAAGATTCTGGAAGTCTATGGAGATTCTGCGCTCGTCATATGCCAGATTAAAGGGGAATACGAAACACTTAACCTCAAGTTGATTCCTTACAAATATCACGTCTTGAAGCTGATCCCATACTTTGATGAAATCACTTTTCACCATATTCCCAGAGGAGAAAATCAGTTTACTGACGCTCTAGCAACACTAGCATCCATGTTTCAAGTCAAGTGGGAAAACGAAGTGCCATCTATCTGTCTGGAGTATCTGGACAAACCCGCTTATTGCCTGGCAGCCGATGCAGAGGAACCTAAAGTTGATGATCATCCTTGGTTCTATGATATCAAGCGATATCTAGAGACACGGGAATATCCAGAAGGCATAACTATCATTGACAAGAAGTACCTCAGAAAGCTCTCCTCGAAGTCCTTCCTCAGCGGTGACGTGTTGTACAAGCGGAATTATGATTCGGTTTTGCTCAGATGCATGGATAAACATGAAGCAGAACGCATCATAAATGAAGTGCACGAGGGATCTTTTGGAACACATGCTATTGGTCACACTATGGTTGAAAAGATTTTGAGGGCGGGTACTATTGGATGACAATGGAAACTGATTGTTGTATCCATGTCCAGTTATGCCACAAGTGCCAAATATACGTAGACAAGGTTCATACTTCACCACTCCCTCTGAATGTGTTGACTTCGCCTTAGCCTTTCGCCATGTGGGGTATAGATGTAATTGAAGGCATCGAGCCAACAGCTTCGAATGGACACCGTTTCATCCTAGTGGCCATCGACTACTTCACCAAGTGGGTAGAAGCTACATCTTATGCCAACGTCACTAAGCAAGTAGTGACTCACTTCATCAAGAAAGAGATTATTTGTCGATATGGAATCCCGAATAAGATCATTACGGACAACGGTTCAAACCTCAACAATAAGATGATGGAAGAATTGTGTAAGAGCTTCAAGATTGAACACCACAATTCAACACCCTATTGCCCCAAAATGAATGGAGCTGTTGAGGCGGCAAATAAGAATATCAAGAAAATCATCCAGAAGATGGTGAAAACTTACAAAGACTGCCACGAGATGTTTCCATTTGCGCTACATGGCTACCGCACCTCAGTGCGCACTTCCACAGGGGCAACCCCATTTTCTCTCGTATATGGCATGGAAGCAGTATTGCCCATCGAAGTAGAGATTCCTTCCTTGAGGATTTTGGAAGACGTCAAGCTAGATGAAGCTGAATGGATACAGGCCAGACTCGACCTACTTAATCTCATCGACGAGAAGCGCATGACAGCCATCTGTCATGGACAGTTATACCAGAAACAGTTGAAGAGGGCCTTTGACAAGAAAGTTCGCCCACGACATATTCAAGCAGGAGATTTGGTACTAAGGAAAATTCAGCCAACTCACGTGGATCCAAGGGGCAAATGGGCAACAAATTACGAGGGCCCATACATAGTAAAGAAGGTTTTCTCCGGAGGAGCCTTGATCCTCTCGACCATGGACGGTGAGGATCTTCCATCCCCTATGAATTTGGATGCAGTTAAAAAATATTATGCCTGAAAATAGACCCGGTGGACCAAAAAGAAAATCCACGCAAAAATGGGCGTCTTGGTGGGCCATAAAAATGGCTCAGGCAAAAATTAGGGACTAAAAAAAATCCTGGTAAGCTGAAAGCCCGAAAGGGCGGCTTAGGCAAAAGTTAGGGATTCGAAAAGAGAAAAACTGCATCTTGAAAAGACGTGCGAACCCTCCATAACCATCAAGCTCTCGACTGAGAAAGATCAATTCAATTGTTACATTTAGAATCAAGGCATGAAGGGTTTTCAGAGACATATGGGCCATAGCAGATTTGAAACTCGGCAGGAATCGTTTCTAACATTGTCTTAGTTTCTTTTATATATTTCTTTCAAAGCAATTACCTCTTTTAGGAATTGCCTCCTTTTGTAATTTTCCCATTTATGGGTTTTCATCAATAAAAATTACTTTCATCGAAGTTTTCTCTGTTCTTTTTATTTTACCATATGGTTGCAAGTTTAGTTTATTTGATGATGGGTTTTGCATATAACGACATTATGGTAAGATTGAATTAAGGGACGACTCACTCTTTTAGGGTAATTAAGGGGTGACCACGACTCACTCTTTTAGGGTAATTAAGGGGTGACCACGACTCCATGATTCTAAGGAGTACACAGGAACACCGTTCTAAATCTTGAAACGACTTGACTGACAAGGTCGTCAAGCCTAGCAAAGCTGGTCCTGAGTTGAAGGTATCAGCACCTCCAAATTTTTATTACATCATGGAAAGATGATGTCAGGAAGTCAGGCTTATCCTCTACCTTCCCACCTAAACCCAAAGTCTAACCTGCATTGGAAACTACCAAAATTCGCCACGACGACATCTGCATTTCCAATTACCCGTCATAATCATATGCATCATACGCGTCGCGTCCGACTTCATAAGCATCTTGCATCATATCATTCTTTCCCCAACTCTTGCATCTCCGCGCATCAACATTTGCATTTGCATTTCCATTTTTGGAACATTATCGTCATCAAACATTCGCATGTGTGAGCTCAGATCCAAAATCAATCTTGAAGATTTCCAAGATCATTAGCCCAGTCAGGGGCATCCTCCGCGTGGCCATGAGTGTTCCCCCACGGAGTGGTGCAAATTTTGGTTGGATTAATTCCAGAGCCTCAAAACGACCATCAGCCCAGTCAAGGGCATTATCTGCAAAAAGTATGGGTCTATCAAAAGCAGTTTCAGCCTGATCAGGGGCACATCATTCAGTAACATGAGCGTTCCTCATGGGAGTTATTGTCATCCTTCTCTATGATAGTAGCTTGCAGCGTATTTTCCACTATCCTTTTGATAATGGATTCCCTACATCCTTTTGGTGCTAGGATCGATCTTATTTCCATTCCATCATCCTTTTGGTGAAGGTTCTGGCATCCTTTTGGTGTCATGACCAGCGTATTTTTCCATTATCCTTTTGGTAATGGATTCCCTACATCCTTTTGTTGTTAGGGTTGATTTTATTTCGCTCCATCATCCTTTTGATGATGGGTGTAACATCCTTTTGGTGTTTTGACTAGCGTCACCGCTTCATTATCCTTTTGGTAATGGGTATGGCATCCTTTTGATGTCATGACTGGCGTATTTTCCATTATCCTTTTGATAATGGATTCCTTTCATCCTTTTGGTGTTAGGGTTGATCTCGTCTCCGGTCCATCATCCTTTTGGTGATGGGTCTGGCATCCTTTTGATGTCATGACTGGCGTATTTTCCATTTTCCTTTTGGTAATGGATTCCCTTCATCCTTTTGGTGTTAGGGTTGATCTCGTCTCCGCTCCATCATCCTTTTGGTGATGGGTCTGGCATCCTTTTGATGTCATGACCAGCGTATGTTTCATTATCCTTTTAATAATGGACTCCTTACATCCTTTTGGTGTTAGGATTAATCTTGTTTCCGCTCCATCATCCTTTTGATGATGGGTCTGATATCGTTTTGATGTCATGACTAGCGTATGTTCCATTATCCTTTTGGTAATGGATTCTCTACATCCTTTTGGTGTTAGGGATGATCTTGTTTCTGCTCCATCATCCTTGTGGTGATGGGTCTGGAATCTTTTTTTGTGCCATGACTAGCATGATTTCCACTGTCCTTTTGGCAGTAGGACCCTTACTTTCTTTTGGTTTCAGAGCAGCGTTATGAGTATACTATCATCCTTTTGGTGATAGGCTTGTCATCCTTTTGGTGTCAAGTTTTCTCTATTAATATCCTTTTGGTGTTAGCAACCTTTGCAAGATATCCAGTATCCCATTCCCAAATATTTTACTTTCCCGGACAAATTCAGGGTCTTCTATATCTAATCATCTTCTACCTCGAAAGAATGAATGTCGTGGCATTTCGTCTTACTAGGTTTAAGCCGGTTAGATAGGGGCATCTGTCATACCCTTAATTTGCCCGCCCCTTTTTTGATCAAAAGAATTGGTACAAGTCATCAGGAGCATGAGAAAAAGAAAGGAGAAGCCTGTTGAGTATCTCAAAAGTCATAGTGGGGTTGGAATGATCATCCAGTTCATCTGCACAGTATCCAAGCAACAAGGGGAAATTAGGGTTTTCGCACAGTTAAAAGTCGAGGTTTCAATGGTTTGATCAGTCGACGTCTTGTGTTGATTTCCAATGAAATAGGGTCAAGGATGCTACATTGCTTCAAATATGAATTCAATTTGAGGTTGGCACCCAAATATTGAAGACAATGCAGCTCAGGCCCGATTAGGAATTTCGATCAGGAAAAGTCAATTGTAGTTTGACTTTTGATATTAAAGGTGTCCTAATGATGCAATCTTGATTCATAAGGTTTATATGGCTTATCGAAGTCCATTCAAGAAGATTCAAGGCCTCAAGACACCCGGATCGTCAACAGTCGACTCGGTAGTCACCGATCGATCGAACGGTTGACCGAAAAGTCAACTCCTCAACAATAAAGAATTTGACCTCAAAATGTGAATAAAAAATGTTCCTTATGTCATATTACACCTTCCCATAAAATTTCATGACCATTGGATCAAGGGTTAGGAAGTAATTGCAAAAGTCGGGAATTAGGGTTTTGAAAGGGGCAAGACCATAACTCCTCAACCACACATCCAAATGAAGTGGTTCAAAGCTCATTGGAAAGCTCTTGACAAATCCTACAAAAGCCTCAAAGTGGTTCATCATCAAAAAATGCATAGAATTGGAGTTATGACAAAATTCATTTTAAGAAGGGAAATAACTTAGAAAAATTCTAAGTTATTTAGCCTTTTTAAGTGGTTTTTTCAGCAACTTGGAAGGGTTTTTCAACCTAGTTCCATCAAGAATTTGGAAATCCCCAAAACATGAAAGTTATGGAGATACTTAAGGGCTTTACAAATTATGGTAGAACTCCTCCATAGCCCTTATGAGCTGAGAGTTATGAATTTGGCAAGATGGGCTTTTAACACTTGAGTCCCACATTGACAATTCTTCACAAACTCAAATTTTAACAACTTGGGCCATCCCCAACCATTGGATCATTGTAATACCCAAAATTTTACCCTCAGATTAGTCGGTTCAGGTTGCATGACATTTCATTTGTGCATTAGCTAATTACTAACGGGTTACGTAGTTTGTCTCATTTTGCAGGAACCACGGCTGGTACACTTTAGCTGTTAAAGGGCGAAAGGGTCATTTTCACGTTGTTTATTGACAGTCCTTGAAGATGAGTCATCATTAGAGATTTATTAAATGAATAGAGCCTCTGTCTCCGAGCTCCTTATTTTCTTTGAAGCTGAACAGAAATTCACGGTAATTTTGGCATCAGGATCTTTGAGATACTGTAATCAATTCAACGAGCTGAGACTCTGTCGTCAGTGGATTTCTGAGACAGTTATTTTTTCATGCGGGTTTGATTATGTTGAGATATTAATTTGGTTTGGTTCAAGTCAAATTCAAGGATCTGCTCTGCGGAATTTGGTTTCAACAAATATTTATTTCTCTGTTTCTTTTGCTACCTGCCATTCAAATTTTAAACGGGAAGCAGTGAATTTATTCTGACTCAAGTCTAGAGTTAATATACCTGTTTAATCATGATCTTAGGCCGAATTAGTTCAGGACATGGGATCTCGTCATCAGAGAGACACGTTGAATTTTTCAGTACCGCGGTCAGCTCTGTTTTTCCGTAATTGGATTTCTCTGCTTTTTGCTGTTTTACTTCGTTCAAGGCCGATACCGCTCCTACCACCAGCCACCACTTAATTTGGGCAGGAAATTTAGACAATTTGATTTGGTTGTTGAAGTTTAATCGGAATTTGTGTCGGAAACGGGATTAGTCAGGCAAATTGGAAGGATTAGGAATCAATGAAACAGGATCCGTTTCGATGCATGTCTCATATCTCAGTTAACGTCAATTGCATTTTTATATTAGTAATCATTTTGATGTGCGTATTAAATTTCATTAAGTGCATTTCTTATCATATTTTCTATTTTGATTAATTGCATTACATTCTTATTAATCATATTTCATATTTTCCATTTTTCATCTGTTATTAGGTGCATTGTTTTTAAAATAATTTCATTTTTCGTTTCTAGTTGCAATTTTAAATATTGTTTTTCATTTAATATATTGCATATCATAAATTAATAAAAGTATAAGAAAACTAATAAAGAATTTATTAAAGTGAGTTCTTTACAAAAAAAAATAATAATAAGTACACAAATTTACAAAAAAAAAAATATTAGATTACATTTTGTTTTACATAAAATAATAATTTTCTAAAAATTCCTAAGTCTTCCGTTTTTCTCCGACACTTTCCAATTAGCCGACGTTCTCCAATTGTTCTTCCGATACCTGCAAAACCAACATAACAGAGCAGCAGAAAAATGAGTAAAAAAAAATATTGACACCCTCAGAACAGTGTCATCACCGGGTGTCGGGAGGGCACGACAAAAACCGCGACCGACTCCCGTTCCAATCCTCTACCTCAGCGTCGAACCGGTAGTATCTGTCCTTTTCGGGACAGCCGAGAAGAAGGGGAAAAGAAGGTCGGGGCCGAAAATGATTTTTGCAAAAAAAAGTTGCTTCGAAGCCGAACAGATCACCAACGTGAATCCAAAATTCATATCCATATATCAGGTAAATAAAACGGATATCCGAATCCACATCAGAAGGATCCAATCAAGAAAGAGTCCATTCTATCAGGTAAATATTTGGATAATCCAAAAGCAAATTCATGTATATCCAACTAGGAAAGGCCCAAATCCAAATTTGGATTAACTGCAGCAAACCAATCACAAGTTAGTATCAAACAAAAATCCAAATTTGTTGAAACAAATCTAACCTCAAAGCAAATAATAGCGTGAAGCTCAATAAATCCAATCATCAGAGAAAAACGCGAAAGACATGTTAAAGAATAACAACTTAAGTTACCAGATCATCAATAACCAACAAACCGCTTCCAGAATAAAGAATAGCAAGTCTTAACGACTAATTTCCATATTTTTCCGCAACGAGGAATCAAACAGCCAATCTGCAAAATTGATATTAACGCATGAAACTCGGTCAAGCAAAAAAAAGGGAAACCATAGAGCTCGCGGATCTAACGAGTAAATCCAAGCCCGCACCATCAATAAAACTCACATATAAAATCGTCATAAAGGGGATCAAAAGAGAACCCTAACGAAAACCAGGAACGGCGGCTCAGAACAGCCGTTGAGGGCTTCGTCATCATTGCCGAAGGGATTCAGAAGCAAAGAAGCTTCATCATCATCCCGTTAAGAAGAAGAAGAGGAATAAGCCGTAAATCGATCGCCCACCCAAAACGAAAGAAGCGAAGAGCTTTCCGTGGCGGCCGTGAAGTCCTCACTACCACCGTTGATAGCCTACCGGCCTCAGCTCCAACAATCATCGGCCACGGTTGGACTTAGAGAGAGGACGGAAGTCCATCATCACCATCATTATTCATCTTTGGGTAAGGAAAAATTCTTTCATACTTACTAATCGGTGTTTATGTTTCAGAATTTGAGGGAGATCGAGACATGCAAAGAAAGAAGAGGAAGAAATTTCATTAAAGCTCAAGGCATGCAACAATGGTCGTCGCGCCGGTTGGAGAAGAAGATGAAAAGTTAAAAACACTAAAATGAGTTCTTTCAGATATCTCCCTTCTCTTATAACTTCTCTTGTTTTCTTTATTTTATTATTATTTTTATTTATTGTTAATAACTATAATTTACTAATGTCTAGTTTATTATATCACTGTAAATAAAATAAAAAAGAAAATCATGTTCAGTCTTAACGATACAAACTATTTTTTTTTTAAAAAAAAGATTCTAATAAAACTCTTCACATTAAAACCCCTTTTCAAGAATTTAAAATTAAAAAAAAAAATTTTAGAATTAACAAAGACTTAAAAATTAAAATTATCTTTCAAAATTCATATTAACAATTTTTTTAAATTAAGATTCAACGGACCATTTACTTTTGAATCGTTTACTGTTTACGTTGCATTTGGTTGTGTTGATGTTTCCAGACCATTCCTTTAATAATATTTTATATGCTACTATTGTATTTATTTCTTGATAATTATATCTTGGAATTTTGCATTAAGTTCTAAGTCCATGAAGTATGCATACGTTGTTTTGCGTGTTGACTGTGTATGGTATCAATCATGTATCCTTTATATTTCGGACTGATGTTATGAGGCATATATATATATATATATATATATATATATATATATATATATATATATATATATATATATATATATATATATATATATATATATATATATATATATATATATATATATATATATATATATATATATATATATATATATATATATATATATATATATATATATATATATATATATATATATATATATATATATATATATATATATATATATATATATATATATATATATATATATATATATATATGGGTCACTGCTTTCAAATTCACATATATACATATATACATTTTATTTAAAAGTAACTTTCTCACACTTTTCTTCTTCTTTTTTTTAATTAACTACAATTTTTTTCTTCAAGATTAAAATCCCTCCTCTTTTATAAATAAGTTAATAAATTTTTTTTTACATACTAAAGTTTTTTAGAATAATTAATAAATTTTTTTTTTAAAAAAACATTTAAATTAATATTAATTTCCGGTTAAAGTTTAAAAATTTCTCTTAAAAAGATTTTCTAAATTGTCAATTTTTCACTTTTAATTTCACATTGAACTCTAATCTAAAAAATCTTAAAAATAAAAATTCCTAATCTTTTCCGTTTAATTTTCATCTAATGTTCATTGTTTCTCGTTTTGTCCTAGGCTACTAAGCCTTTATTTTATTTTTTTCATATTTACTTTTCATGGTTGTAACTTTGTGCGAGTATGTCGTCGTTGTTATTTTATTTTGAGTTTTTGGGATTTTGTAATTTACGCGAGTGATCGTCGCGATGCTTTCATTTACTGCTTTCTTTATTTTCATATTTTTTTATGCCTGTCATGTAATAGTTTCGTTGCTTGCATGTTTTTACCGTTTCACGCTCCGAAGGAATTAGGATTAACAGTTTGACCGCCGAGTCAATAACCCTAGTTTCAACTATCTTAAAACCCTTATAGCCTAGGTGTCCCGCCGTGGACGAAAACGCCCTTTACCCTAGCTTTTAGGTCAAAGAGCCGTCGTGCTCTGTTCAGGGTTTCCTGCCGTGGAATCCCTAATTTAACCCTAAATTTCAATAACAAATTCAACGTAGAAATAGGAGTTTCAACACTCCACGTAAGCATGTCCTTAAGATACGTTTACTCCCCTTGAAACCTTGACCACAGTCAAGAAGTTTCTAACCTCCCTTTCGAGGGGAACTACGATTACTCTGATTCCATTCCCTATCCAGGATACGTAGGCACAAGATGCGACGTCTTGCCGAGTAAACTTAGGACTAACCCTTAGGTCTTTAGGTCACTTTATCCCTTAGCTCAATATATATTAAAACAGATAATAAATAAAAAAAAAAGAATACAATAAACAAAAGGTTCCTGTAGAGTACTATAGAAGTTTAGGGTGCTAGTACCTTCCCTAAGCTTAACCAACCCCTTACCTAGGTCTCTCCCCGCATTGTGTTTATGATGCAAAAATAGGTTTTCCCTCTTTTGACCTTTTCCTTCGGATAAATCAAAGAGCGGTTGTGAATTAAGAATTGTGATTCAAACTAATTAATAGTTTGATATCCTATTTCCACCGCAACAGAAAATGGCGACTTCACTGGGGATAAAATAAACCTTTAAGGGTTACCCCTATTTTGCTTATTGTATGATATTGTTTAATTATTTATTCTCTTGTATATATTATTATTGTGCCTTGCTTGGGGGGTACCCTGTTATTGTGAGATAAGTCCTAACCCGGACTTGAATGACCTTATTATAGGATGGTGAGATATTCGACGAGGCTTGCCGAGAGTGAGTCCCGACCAAGTTGACTCGAGAATCACCGCTCAGTTGAGACCCTTTTGAAAATGGTTCGGTTGATCGAGTTAGTCGTGAAAATTTTTACTATTTTCGATTGGAGTGTGTGATATTGAGAACCGTAGTACCTTAACACCACCTTGGCTTTATATAGGACGTAGTGCGGGAACTATGTGGGAGTAGTCCTACAATGGTTGCTACGCGATACTACACTCAAAAGAGGTTCTCTTGAGAATATTATTGACCTCCGAGTCAGTTGGAAAGTTGATAATATCTGAAGGATGGACTGATGACTTTGGGCACTTCTTTAGAACCCTTGTTCTGCAGGTACAACTAACCGTAGTACATACCTTATGGGGATGGGTAGACCCTAACTCCTTGCACATACCTTTAACCTAGGACTTGCGAATATATGTGCATTGCATCCATTAAAGCATCACATTACATTACACTTCATGGAATTCAAGTCTTATTTATGAATATTGCAGGATTATGGATTACAATAGAAGAAAAAATTTGAGATATACTTTTAAAAGGCTTAAGCTAGATGACTTAAGGAAGCTAGGATCTTTAGTCCAAGATCGAGAAGGATTATGTAACCGGTATGGAAGTTTTTTATCTCTATTGGAATATAAAGTAAACGAGGAACTTCTTTCGGTTTTGCTACAGTTCTATGATCCCGACTACCACTGCTTCACATTCCCCGATTATCAGCTATTACCTACTTTGGAAGAATATTCTCAGCTTGTAGGGTTACCTATCCTGGATAAGTCTCATTTCCCTTTCTTGGAGAAGGACCCTAAAGAACAGGATATTGCTAATGCCACATGTTTGAAGGTATCTGACATTAAGAAGAATATGATTCATAAAGGTGAAATCTTTGGGTTACCTACGAAGTTCCTAATCTAGAAGGCCCAATATTATGCCGATTACTTGAGCATGCCTACCTTTGAGATGATCCTTGCCTTTCTTATCTATGGAGTGTTGCTTTTCCCTAATTTTGAAGGATTTGTGGACCTTAATGCCATCAAGATCTTCATGCAAAGGAACCCAGTACCGACCTTATTGGGTAATACTTATCACTCAGTCCATCTCCGAAACCTCCGTGGTGGAGGGGTGATTACTTGTTGTGTGCCGTTACTGTACAAGTGGTTTATTTCGCACTTGCCTAAGTCTGGTCCTTTTTGGAGTCCCACTCAAGGACGTTGGTCACAAAAGGTTATGGCTTTAACTCACTCTGATATTGATTGGTACAATCGCAGGTACGATGGAATACTAGTCATTGATGGTTGTAGAGACTTCGCTAACATGCCTTTACTCGGTTTTAATGGAGGAATTAGCTACAATCCAGTCCTAGCTCGCCAACAGTTAGGGTATCCCTTAAAAGAACCGCCTAAAAGTATCTACGTAGAGAAGATCTTCTTCGAACTCAACAAAGAGCTTCAGGATCAAATTATATCTTCTTGGGGACACTTGCATAGGAAAGGTCGAGAAAGTCTGGGGAGGCCAAATTGCATTTCCATGGAGCCCTATCTTCAGTGGGTCCGAGAAAGAGCTGTCAAATTGAAGATGCCCTATCCTCTTCAAGATCCTCTGCCTCCGAGAGAGGAACCGGTCCAGTATTTCATGTCCGAGGCTGAAATATTGAAGATCAAATTGAAAAAGCTCATCACGAAGCAGAAACATGGAAGGACAAATACTAGGTGATGGTCAGCGAGTACGACGAACTTCAGAAACAGCTTCAGTCAAGGAATGAAGAGTTACTCTCCTACAAGAAGAGAAGACTCTACGAGGATTTATTTTCCTCCGATTCTCCGCCTAATCGCCAAAATCATGAATAGTGCTTCCTTAGGGTTCTAGAATTTTAGTTGTTTATTTTCATTGAGACTTTTCTTTTAAGAATATTATTTGTAATCCATGTTTCAATCAATAAAATTTTTTCGTTATCCCGCAATGCTCGTAAATACTTGAATTCCATGAAGTCATGTCATTCGCATTTCGCATCATATCTTTGCATTACATGTGTCTCTCGGTTTCTCATACTCGGTTCTCTCGCCTTCCAGTTTTGTCACCCTGAATCGATACAACACTAGAGCTCAAGCTCGAAGAAGGATGGAAGAACATGCTCAAGAGATGGATCGCGTTAACAACGAGCTAGCAGACCTTCGAGGGAGTGTTGGAACAATCATGGAATTACTCCACGTCATGAATGCAAAGATGGATACTCAGCCTACTGTGGTTTCTCAGATTAACGCTACTGCTGCTGTAGATCCTCCGGTTGTTTCTGCGCCAAACCCGTTTCCTTATGGCCTCTCACAAGATTTTTTGCATCCTCCTGTTGTTACATCAGCTCACCAGGCTATTCCTATTACTACATCAGTTCAACAAGCTGTTCCTGTTATACAGAACGTACAACAAACTGTGCCTTTGGTTTCTGAGCCTCACAAGGTGGTCCCTACTTTCACACAAGCTAATGTCCGCACTCATGTGCAGCCTTACCTTAATGAGCCTGTTTATGAAATTCTGGATGATGATGATGGAGGATACCAACCACGTGATAAGCTTCGCGAAGAGGTGGTTACTATTGATAAAAGATTGAGAAAGATGGAAGGAGACCAAATCTTTGGTGCTGCTGCTAGAGATATCTGTTTGGTTTCCGGTCTGGTTATTCCGCTAAAGTTCAAGACTCCGAACTTTGATTGTTATGAAGGGACTACTTGCCCGAAAAGCCATTTGATAATGTACTACCGCAGGATGGCGGCTCATGTGGAAAATGACAAGTTGATGATTCATTATTTTCAAGACAGTCTGAAAGGTGCTTCGTCGAAGTGGTATTTAACATTAGACCAGTCTCGCATCAAGTCTTTTCAAGATTTGTCTGATGCTTTTATTAAGCACTATAAGTACAATATGGATCTAGCTCCTGACAGGAGACAACTTTTGAGTATGACACAGAAGAGTTCTGAGACCTTTAAAGAGTATGCCCAACGATGGAGAGAGATTGCTTCTCAAGTTGAGCCTCCGTTGACTGACAAGGAACTAGCTGATTGGTTTGTGGACACCGTCCGCCCTGAATTTTACGAGAGGATGGTGGGTAGTGTAACCACGAATTTTGATGATATTGTTGCTGTTGGAGTAAAAGTTGAACTAGCTATGAAAAATGGAAAGATGTCTGGTGGTTCTGGCAGTACGAGTTCAAAGGACCAAACTAAGAAGCCCTCTTTCAATTCTCAGAAAAAGAAGGAAGGAGAGACTCATGTTGTATCCTCCGATAGAAGGGGAAAACACCAATATCCATATCCGCCACCGTACGCTCAACCTCATGGCTACCCGGTTTAGTATGCTCCGCCTCCCTATGTGGCTGCTGTTGCACCATCTTTTAATCAGCAAGCCCCACAAGCTCCTGCTTATCAGCCTATGCAGCAGGCTCCTGTTTATCCGCCTCCCGCTTATCATCAGCCTCCACCCAGCTACCAGCAAGCGCCCAACGCTCCTGCTAATCAACAACAGAGGAATCCGACACCTCGCCCAAATGCTCCGAGGAGACAATACAAGTCGTGTCCTCTGATTCCAATGACGTTCACCGAGTTGTACCCTTACCTAGTACAACGAGGTTTGATCACCACCCGAGCTTTGGGACCGCCTCCGAATCCTTTGCCAGCCAACTACAACGCTGCCGCTCATTGTTTATTTCATGAGGGTGCGCCAGGCCATGATTTGGAAAACTGTTATGCTTTGAAGAATATTGTGAGGGATCTGATGGAAAAGAAGATCTTGTCGTTCGATGATCCATCTCCCAATGTTAAAACTAATCCTCTGCCTACACATGCGAATGTTAATGTTGTTGATGATTCGTCTTACGAGAGTTTTATTCGTGATGTATCCCAGATTAAGACTCCTCTCAAGGCGTTCCATGCAAAGCTGTTTGAAGTAGGTCTGGTGTCTATTTCCCATGCTGACTGTATAAGTTGTGAAGGAAGTGATAAAGGGTGCGCTATGGTTCAGAAAGATGTTCAGAGATTGATGGATGATGGTTTCCTACAAGTAGTTAATGAGGCGAAGGAAGTTGCTGCAATTGAGCCTACTTTCAACTTGCCCGAACCAAGGGGCAGGATGCCAGTGTTTAATCTGCCAACGCCAAAGTCTGTCATGCCAATGTTCAGCATACCGATTCCTGTTACTCCAGCAGGGGACCAACCTAAGCCCTTGATTATTCAGAAGCCGAGTCCGTTTCCATTCAGTAATCCCAAAGCTGTACCTTGGAAGTATGATGTAACCGTGATTGATAAGGAATCTGGGAAGGTCATTCCAAGAGAAGAAGTGAAAGTTGATAGTGAAAATGTGACCAACATAGCCGGGGCAAGCAGGATGACTCGCAGTGGTCGTGTCTACACACCCCGTTTTGATGAGGCTCCGTCCAAGGAAACAACTACCAATACTGTTGTGTCGGCTGGAGATAAAGGTAAAAGGGATGTTACTAATGAGGAAGACGCTGAATTCTTGAGGATAATCAGGAAGAGTGATTATAAAGTTATTGATCAGCTTCACCAGACTCCATCGAAGATTTCCGTCCTATCCCTGTTATTGAATTCACCCGCGCATAGAGCCGCTTTGCAGAAGGTCTTGACTCAAGCACATGTGGCTCAATACATCACTACCGGCCAGTTTAATAGTGTGATTGTTAATATTACCGCCTGTAATAATCTCAGCTTTAGTAATGAAGAGCTGCCGAAAGAGGGTCTGAATCATAACTGTGCTTTGCATATATCAGTAAAGTGTCAGGAAGATAATTTAGCAAGAGTTCTTGTGGATACTGGTTCTTCGTTGAACGTTCTACCTATGAGGGTTCTCAGCAAGATGGCTTACAAGGATATTGTGGTGAATCCTACTTCTTTAATTGTCAAGGCTTTTGATGGTTCACGTAGATCGGTGGTTGGAGAAGTTGACCTTCCGATTCTGATCGGTCCACACGTGTTCCAGATCACTTTCCAAGTTATGGACATTAATCCTAATTACAACTGTCTACTAGGAAGACCTTGGATCCATGCCGCTGGGGCAGTAACTTCTACCTTGCACCAAAAGATGAAGTTTGTGGTTGACGACAAGTTGGTGATCATACATGGTGAAGAGGATTTAATGGTTAGTAATTTATCATCGTTCCGGTACATTGAGGCTGATGAAGACGCTTTGGAGACTTCTTTCCAAGCACCTGAAATCGCCAATGCTATTTTAGTGGAAGTCGAAGAAACTGTGAGAGCCCAGAGTAGCCCATCTTTTGCATCGTTGAAGAGTACCAGATCGACAATCGACAGGGGCATTCCTGAAGGTTGGGGAGAAGTAATCAACGTCAAGGCAAAGAATAATCGCTACGGGTTGGGTTACAAGCCAACTCATGTTGAAGGACATCCGAAGGTTTTCCAAGAGGTGTTCGTCAGTGGAGGTTATCAAGTCAATGCCATCGGTGACTATGACGAAGATGAAGATTTGAACAACTTGGTGTTTCAGAGTAATGTAGCATTGAGCAACTGGGAGGCCATAGAGATTCCAGTTAATTTCCCATCGTCAAAGTAATTTTTCATTTTTCATTTTGTGTTTTCAAATCCATAGCTCTGCCCAAGGCTATTGGATCACTTTGTAGGGCCACCTTTTCATTTCAAACAATTATTAATAAATGCATTTTGTTCCAGTTCCATCTTGTTTCATTAGCGTTTCTTCGTTTTCACCTTTTAAAATGAAATTGGAAATTTTTCAAAAACTACAAACTAAAAACATTTTCATTTCTCTCGCATTTTCATTGAACATTTAATAAAAATAAGCCTTTCAACATGCAGTGACGTTACAACCCTTGTTGAATCCGATGACTCTATTGTCCCTCCTAATTGGGAGTCACCCATTTACCAAGCTGAAGATGAGGGTGAAGAAGATTTTGAAGTACCCGCAGAACTGACTAGATTGGTTGAGTATGAGTACACAGAGCTTCAACCATACAAGGAGCAGGTAGATTTGATTAATCTTGGCACAAATGAAGACAAGAAAGAGGTCAAGATTGGCGCAGTACTTGGGGCAGAGGTCAAGCAGAGATTCGTCGAGCTGTTGAAAGATTATGTTGATGTGTTTGCATGGTCGTATCAAGATATGCCCGGTTTAGACACAGATATTGTAGTTCACAAGCTCCCGCTTAAGCCAAAATGTCCGCCTGTCAAGCAGAAACTTCGAAGAACGAGACCTGACATGGCTTTAAAGATTCGAGATGAGGTTAAGAAACAGTTGGATGCGGGTTTTCTTGCGGTTGCGAAATATCCTGATTGGGTTGCCAACATTGTTCCCGTGCCCAAAAAGGATGGTAAGGTCAGAATGTGTGTGGATTACAGGGATCTGAACAAGGTTAGTCTAAAAGACGATTTCCCTTTGCCGCATATCAACACACTTGTCGACAATACAGCTAGTTTTGCAGTTTTATCATTCATGGATGGTTTCTCCGGTTATAATCAGATCAAGATGGATCTCACCGACAGAGAAAAGACTACATTCATCACTCCTTGGGGGACCTTCTGTTACAAAGTTATGCCTTTCGGTCTGAAGAACGCAGGGGCAACCTATCAGCGTGCTATGACGACTCTCTTTCATGACATGATGCACAAAGAAATTGAAGTGTATGTGGATGATATGATTGCCAAATCTCATGACGAGGAGGAGCATTTGATTCATCTGTTGAAACACTTCGAACGACTCCGAAAATATCAGTTGAAATTAAATCCTGCTAAGTGTACTTTTGGTGTCAGATCTGGAAAGCTACTTGGTTTCATCGTCAGCCAACAAGGAATCGAGGTAGACCCTGATAAAGTCTGAGCCATTCAAGACATGGCGGCTCCGCAGATCGAAACCCAAGTCAGAGGCTTTCTGGGACGTTTGAACTACATCTCCAGGTTTATATCTAACCTGACTGCTACTTGTGAGCCGGTATTCAAGTTGCTTTGCAAAGGTCAGACTGTTGATTGGAATCCAGATTGTCAGCGTGCGTTTGAAAAGATCAAGGATTACTTACAAAAGTCTCCTATCTTGATGCCTCCTGTTCATGGAAGACCATTATTTATGTACCTCACTGTTCTTATGAAGTCTATGGGTTGTGTACTTGGGCAACACGATGAGACCGGACGAAAGGAACACGCTATATACTATCTGAGCAAGAAGTTTACTGATTGCGAGAACCGATATTCACTGTTGGAGAAGACTTGTTGTGCGCAGGCATGGGCTGCTAGGCGTCTCCGGCAATATATGATGGGTCATACTACCTTGTTGATTTCGAAGATGGACCCAATAAAGTACATTTTTGAAAAGCCTGCTCAGACAGGGAGGCTTGCTTGTTGGCATATGTTGTTATCGGAATATGACATCCAATACGTGCCTCAGAAAGCTATCAAAGGAAGTATATTGTCAGATTATCTTGCAGACCAACCAGTCGGAGATTATGAGCCTCTTAAGTTTGACTTTCCAGACGAAGACATTATGTGGATAAATGATTTCGACGAGCCAGAGCCAGAGCCCGAGGATGGTCCCGAACCGGGTCTCTGGTGGAAGATGATGTTTGATGGTTCCTCCAATTACAGTGGGCATGGCATAGGCGCCGTTTTGATGAATCCAAAAGGTGGCTATACCCCATTTACAGCAAGGTTAGAGTTTGAGTGCACAAACAATATCGCCGAATATGAAGCATGCATCCTTGGCCTTGAAGCAGCTATTGATCTCCGGATCAAACTTCTTGAAGTAAGCGGAGATTCAACGTTGGTTATCTATCAAGTGAAAGGTGAATGGGAAACCAAGAATGAGAAGTTGGTCCCTTACAAAGCCTACATTGTGGAGTTAATTAAGTACTTCGATGAGATCAAGTTCGAACATATTTCGAGGACTGAAAATCATATTGCTGACGCCTTAGCCATGCTAGCATCCATGTGGAAGGTCAAGTTTGTCGATGAAGCGCCGCTCATTCGAATCGAGGTTGAAGGGAACCCGCCCACTGTTTGTTGATTGAAGAAGATAAAATTGATGAAAAGCCTTGGTTTCATGATATCAAGAATTATTTGCTCACGCAAGAGTATCCAGCAGATGCTTCTTATCTTGACAAAAGGACCTTAAGAAGACTAGCGTCTAAGTTCTTCATCAGCAACGACGTACTATACAAACGAAAGCACGACATGGTTCTGCTTAGGTGTGTGGATAGACGTGAAGCAGACATGTTACTCTAGGATATTCATGAAGGGACGTTCGGAACTCATGCCAACGGTTATGCCATGTCCAAGAAACTCTTGAGGGCTGGATATTACTGGTTAGCTATGGAATCCGACTGCATCCGATACGCTAGGAAGTGTCACAAGTTCCAGATCTATGCTGACAAAATGCATGTTCCTCCTTCACCATTGAATGTTCTGACTTCGCTGTGGCCTTTCTCTATGTGGGGCATTGACATGATTGGGGCAATTGAACCGAAAGCTTTCAATGGTCATCGTTTCATTCTCGTCGCTATTGACTACTTCACCAAGTGGGTGGAAGCTGCTTCCTACGCCAATGTGACCAAACAAGTAGTTGCTCGATTCACCAGGAAAGAGATTATCTACCGTTATGGGGTTCCGAGTCGGATCATCACTGACAATGGTACCAATCTGAATAACAAGACTATGAAGGAGTTGTGTGATACTTTCAACACTGCGCATCACAATTATTCTCCGTACCGTCCTAAGATGAATGGAGCCGTGGAAGCTGCGAATAAGAATATCAAGAAGATGCTGCAAAAAATGGTTAAGACTTACAAGGATTGGCATTAAATGTTACCGTTTGCTTTGCATGGATATAGAACCACTGTTCGGACTTCAACTAGGGCAACACCTTTCTCGTTGGTATATGGAATGGATGTCGTTCTTCCCATTGAAGTTGAGTTGCCATCTTTAAGGGTGTTGATGGAAGCAAAGTTAGATGAAGCGGATTGGGTTCAAGACATATATGACCAGCTGAATCTCATTAATGAGAAGCGCCTGACGGCTATGTGCCACAGTCAGCTATATCAGAATCGAATGAAGAGAGCTTTTGACAAGAAAGTCCGGCCCCAGGAGTTCCGTTAAGGAGAGCTCGTACTTAAGAAAATCCTGCCAGTTCACAAAGACATGCGGGAGAAATGGATGCCCAACTATGATGGCCCATTTGTTGTTAAGACAGTCTTCTTCGGAGGATCGCTAATTCTTACTACAATGGACGGTGAAGAGCTCGCCCATCCTGTGAACTCCGATGCAGTCCGAAAATATTATCCCTAAAAAAAACAAAAAGATAAAAAATGAAACTCGCTAAGTTGAAAACCCGAAAGGGCGGCTTAGGCAAAAATGAGCGTCCCGATGGATTGAAAACCCGAAAGGGCGGTCCAGGCAAAAGTTAGGGACAAAGGCATTTCACTGCATTGGACGACACTGAGCATTGCAGACGCTTTTACAGAAATCCATTTCAAATCCAATCACTCTCTTCAGAAGCAAGGTTGTGGGTAGTCTTAGTCATCAGGGTCAGTAGGTCGTTGGATTCAATGTAACCTTTCCCATATTGCCAATTTCAAATTTGTAATTTCCCATGGAGCTATGCCTTTAGCAAGCTACCATTCTTCAATAAAATTTACCTTTTGCTTTTCAACACCTTTGTGCACATTATCTCTATTTTATTTTTGTTATGCAATTTGATGTTGTTAATAATTTGTGAACATGAAAAGTGTTTTTCAAAACTAAAATATATTTTCTCGAAAATACAGTTGGAAATGAAAGTTACTTTGACTCATGGAAATTTGTGAAGGATATCTTCGTCCCCAGTAAATCTCATTGTTGCATAAACATTTGTTCGTTACCAGCATTTTCCCAGTGTCAGTCCCCAGCGAGACTTTAAGCTGACAACACTTAAGGACCCACCCGATAAATCCTCAGTGACTCTCAAGATTAGAGAGATATCCCCGGTATCCTCCAAGTGATATATGTTCTTGAAGACCCATTCTCAGTGGAAACATCTGTTCCTCAGTGAAACCGCCTTACTTTCCTCAGGAAATATTCCCCAGGAGTGCCAGGTTTCCCCAAGCAGTTAAGATATTGTCCTCAAGAATGTCTGTTGATTTCTCCCCAGTAAGTCTGGTGAACTCTCCGTAGGGAAGTTTGATATATCTTATCCCCAGTCGGATATACCTTTTCCCCAAGAAGCCGAGGTACTTTTCCCAGGAAGTTGCTACATTATCTCCATGAAGCTGTCTAGCTCCACACCTTCCCCATACAGCGGATATTTATTTTATCCCCAGAAGTCTATGATCCAAGAGTTCTTGAGCTGATTATGGTTCATGATAGCAATCCCTCACGTGAAGTCATGACATCTTATCCCCATGCGGAGGTCATGAATCCCCAGTTGAAGTCAGGGCATCATACTCTCTGGTGAAGTCGTATCGCATCCCCATGTGGAAGTCATGATCTTTTCTCCCTAGGGAAATTTTAACTTTGAAGCCAGATTCGGTCTTACCATCAACTATTCCTATCCTCTAATAGATGTACTGTTGCAGAGGTCACCGAGTATTTCTGTCGAGATGTTTATTTCATCTCATGTCTCCTTTCTCATCTGTTTTGTCAGCATAAGCATAAGCATGAGCATTACATACTCATTTTCATTTCATTGTCATACACATGAACATACACATTCGTATACACTTTGGCATACGCATTAGCATTTGCATGCTTTCTATTTATCGTCATCCTTGTCGTTACCGCCGAGTAACTGGGTTTGTTCGCTCTCTCCAAGTACATCGTCAGCCCTAAGTATAAAATACCTACTTGTTTCCAGTTTCCCCACAGAGTTCAACCCTCGTGGACGATGGTTATTTCTGTTACCTTTCCGCGTTAAGATAAGGTAGTCCTCATTCGAGTTTGTTTCCTCAATAGAGTTTTTTTTATCAGTTCTTTCTAGCCCAATTCTAGATCGAATTTCAGTTCTGTCGGTCGTCGAACCTACCTGGATGTGCATTTATTTTGCACTATCCCTCAAGAAAAGCATTTACAACCCTTTTCAGATATGCGACAATTCTCGCCTGAGATGCTTATCACTACATTGCACAATAGACAAGCAACAGTTCCCAGCCGAGGAGCTTATCACCTACATTACAATTTTTCAATACACTCTACGATCGATATTCTCGTACAAGGAGCTCATTATTACATTACAGTGATCTCGATGTTTGCCATCATCACAACCTTCTTTACAATTTACATTACCTCGTAGTGATCTCGATGTTTGCCATCATCACAACCTTCTTCACAATTTACGTTACCTGTTGTCACTCAGTGATCTAGATGCATGCCATCATCACGATTTTCTTTACAATTTATATTACCTGTTACCACCTCTACAAGCAGTTCTCACCCGAGAAGCTTATTATTGCCACTCTTGCAAATAAGCGGCATTTCTCGCCCGAGAAGCTTATCCTATCTTCGTTATGACTTGCAGCAAATGGCCATCTCCAGCGAGCAGTTTGGTTTCCATTTCCCGTATCATTTTGAAGAAAGGGGAGGTTTGAGCAGAATCATATTCAGGAGAGTGTGAATCTTGAAGTATGAGGAAGTTCAGTTTACCCTTTAGTAAAAGAAGGAGCATAATCATATTCAGGAGAGTGTGAATCTTGAAGTATGAGGAAGTTCAGTTTACCCTTTAGTAAAAGAAGGAGCAGAATCATATTCAGGAGAGTGTGAATCTTGAAGTATGAGGAAGTTCAGTTTACCCTTTTAGCAAAAGAAGAATCTGAATCATATGTCCAAGGCGTCGACCTTAGATATGAATAGGTTTATTTATTAGATAAGCAACAAACCTCTTTATTTGAGAGCTTATCCAGTTTGGCATGTAAGTCCCTTCCAACGATAAGTGGCAGTTCTCTCTCGAGAAAGCTTATCAGGGCATTCCCCATTGAAGTCCATTTATTTTGGCATACAGCCGGTTTTACCCTGTATATTTTTCTACAGATTCCTGAAAATTCCGTTTGATCCTGTCACAAGGGAAAGTTTACAGAAGCTCGGATGTTATTCTTTGCTCAATGCTCCAACATTCTGTTGATCGATCCTACAGTCGTGTAGATCCAGTTTTACTTTTTACCATACAGTATCAGCCGGTCACGCCTGAACCTGTTGAATAATTGTTCTCAGATATTCCCCAATGGAGGCCGTCTCATCGGTACCATCTCCATTAAGGATCCCGTTCGTACCGTTCCCTTTCCGAAAGTGACAATTGGTCGCGCTCGCACCAGTTGACCATCACTCTAGTATTCCCCAGTGTCGTGTTGTCGCCCCAGTGCGTCATATTCCCCAGTGTGTTTGGTTCGTAGCGTCTGTCCCCTGTATAGTCGTGTCGTCGACATCATTCCATTTATCATTCCAGCATACGCATCTTGTTAGATTCAGGTCATTATCAGCATTAGTCTATCTCGTTTTGTCCATAGCATTGCATATCACTGCATCTAAGGGCAAAATTTTCGGTTATCTATATTTAAATCCCTCCATCATGACTTCTCGAGTCTCCGCCGCTCAAATCATCCGGTGTAGATATTTAAATAGGGGCAACTGTAATACCCCAAATTTTACCCTCAGATTAGTCGGTTCAGGTTGCATGACATTTCATTTGTGCATTAGCTAATTACTAATGGGTTACGTAGTTTGTCTCGTTTTGCAGGAACCACGACTGGTACACTTTAGCTGTTAAAGGGAGAAAGGGTCATTTTCACGTTGTTTATTGACAGTCCTTGAAGCTGAGTCATCATTAGAGATTTATTAAATGAATAGAGCCTTCGTCTCCGAGCTCCTTATTTTCTTTGAAGGTGAACAGAAATTCACGGTAGTTTTGGCATCAGGATCTTTGAGATACGGTAATCAATTCAACGGGCTGAGACTCTGTCGTCAGTGGATTTCTGAGATAGTTATTTTGTCATGCGGGTTTGATTATGTTGAGATATTAATTTGGTTTGGTTCAAGTCAAATGCAAGGATCTGCTCTGCGGAATTTGGTTTCAACAAATATTTATTTCTCTGTTTCTTCTGCTACCTGTCATTCAAATTTTAAAAGGGAAGCAGTGAATTTATTCTGACTCAAGTCTAGAGTTAATATACTTGTTTAATCATGATCTTAGGCCGAATTAGTTCAGGACATGGGATCTCGTCATCAGAGAGACACGTTGAATTTTTCAGTACCGCGGTCAGCTCTGTTTTGTCGTAATTGGATTTCTCTGCTTTTTGCTGTTTTACTTCGTTCAAGGCCGATACCGCTCCTACCACCAGCCACCACTTAATTTGGGCAGGAAATTTGGACCATTTGATCTGGTTGTTGAAGTTTAATCGGAATTTGTGTCGGAAACGGGATTAGTCAGGCAAATTGGAAGGATTAGGAATCAATGAAACAGGATCCGTTTCGATGCATGTCTCATATCTCAGTTAACGTCAATTGCATTTTTATATTAGTAATCATTTTTTTGTGCGTATTAAATTTCATTAAGTGCATTTCTTATCATATTTTCTATTTTGATTAATTGCATTACATTCTTATTAATCATATTTCATATTTTCCATTTTTCATATGTTATTAGGTGCATTGTTTTTAAAATAATTTCATTTTTCGTTTCTAGTTGCAATTTTAAATATTGTTTTTCATTTAATACATTGCATATCATAAATTAATAAAAGTATAAGAAAACTAATAAAGAATTTATTAAAGTGAGTTCTTTACAAAAAAAAATAATAAATAATAAGTACACAAATTTACAAAAAAAAAATATTAGATTACATTTTGTTTTACATAAAATAATAATTTTCTAAAAATTCCTAAGTCTTCTGTTTTTCTCCGACAATTTCCAATTAGTCGTCGTTCTCCATTTGTTCTTCCGATACCTGCAAAACCGACACAACAGAGCAGCAGAAAAATGAGTAAAAAAAATATTGACACCCTCAAAACAATGTCATCACCGGGTGTCGGGAGGGCACGACAAAAACCGCGACCGACTCCCATTCCAATCCTCTACCTCGGTGTCGAACCGGTGGTATCTGTCCTTTTCGGGACAGCCGAGAAGAAGACGAAAAGAAGGTCGGGGCCGAAAATGATTTTTGCAAAAAAAAGTTGCTTCGAAGCCGAACAGATCACCAACGTGAATCCAAAATTCATATCCATATATCAGGTAAATAAAACGGATATCCGAATCCACATCAGAAGGATCCAATCAAGAAAGAGTCCATTCTATCAGGTAAATATTTGGATAATCCAAAAGCAAATTCATGGATATCCAACTAGGAAAGGCCCAAATCCAAATCTGGATTAACTGCAGCAAACCAATCACAAGTTAGTATCAAACAAAAATCCAAATTCGTTCAAACAAATCAACCTCAAAGCAAATAATAACGTGAAGCTCAATAAACCCAATCATCAGAGAAATACGTGAAAGACCTGTTAAAGAATAACAGCTTAAGTTACCAGATCATCAATAACCAACAAACCGCTTCCTGAATAAAGAATAGCAAGTCTTAACGACTAATTTCCAGATTTTTCCGCAACGAGGAATCAAACAGCCAATCTGCAAAATAGATATCAACGCATGAAACTCGGTCAAGCAAAAAAAAAGGGAAACCATAGAGCTCGCGGATCTAACGGGTAAATCCAAGTCCGCACCATCAATAAAACTCACATATAAAATTGTCATAAAGGGGATCAAAAGAGAACCCTAACGAAAACCAGGAACGGCGACTCAGAACAGCCGTTGAAGGCTTCGTCATCATCACCGAAGGGATTCAAAAGCAAAGAAGCTTCATCATCATCCCGTTAAGAAGAAGAAGAAGAGGAATAAGCTGTAAATCAATCGCCCACCCAAAACGAAAGAAGCGAAGAGCTTTCCGCGGCGGCCGTGAAGTCCTCACTACTACCATTGATAGCCTACCGGCCTCAGCTCCAACAATCATCGGCCACGGTTGGACTTAGAGAGAGGACGGAAGTCCATCATCACCATCATTATTCATCTTTGGGTAAGGAAAAATTCTTTCGTACTTATTAATCAGTGTTTATGTTTCAGAATTAGAGGGAGATCGAGACATGCAAAGAAAGAAGAGGAAGAAATTTCATTAAAGCTCAAGGCATGCAACAATGGCTGTCGCGCCGGTTGGAGAAGAAGATGAAAAGTTAAAAACCCTAAAATGGGTTCTTTCAGAAACACGAGACATCTCCCTTCTCTTATAACTTCTCTTGTTTTCTTTATTTTATTATTATTTTTATTTATTGTTAATAACTATAATTTACTAATGTCTAGTTTATTATATCACTGAAAATTAAAAAAAAAAAGAAAATCATGTTCAGTCTTAACGATACAAACTATTTTTTTTTAAAGATTCTAATAAAACTCTTCACGATAAAAACCCCTTTTTAAAAATTTAAAATTAAAAAAAAATTTTAGAATTAAGAAAGACTTAAAAATTAAAATTATCTTTCAAAATTCATATTAACAATTTTTTTAAATTAAGATTCAACGGACCATTTACTTTTGAATCGTTTACTGTTTACGTTGTATTTGGTTGTGTTGATGTTTCTAGATCATTCCTTTAATAATATTTTATATTCTACTATTGTATTTATTTCTTGATAATTATATCTTGGAATTTTGCATTAAGTTCTAAGTCCATGAAGTATGCATACGTTGTTTTGCGTGTTGACTGTGTATGGTATCAATCATGTATCCTTTATATTTCGGACTGATGTTATGAGGCATATATATATATATATATATATATATATATATATATATATATATATATATATATATATATATATATATATATATATATATATATATATATATATATATATATATATATATATATATATATATATATATATATATATATATATATATATATATATATATATATATATATATATATATATATATATATATATATATATATATATATATATATATATATATATATATATATATATATATATATATATATATATATATATATATATATATATATGTTTGTTTGTGTGTATATGCATGGGTCACTGCTTTCAAATTCACATATATACATATATACATTTTATTTAAAAGTAACTTTCTCACACTTTTTTTCTTTTTTTTTTTTTTAATTAACTACAATTTTTTTCTTCAAGATTAAAATCCCTCCTCTTTTATAAATAAGTTTATAAATTTTTTTTTACATACTAAAGTTTTTTAGAATAATTAATAAATTTTTTTTTAAAAACATTTAAATTAAGATTAATTTCCGGTTAAAGTTTAAAAATTTCTCTTAAAAATATTTTCTAAATTGTCAAATTTTCACTTTTAATTTCACATTGAACTCTAACCTAAAAAATCTTAAAAATAAAAATTCCTAATCTTTTCCGTTTAATTTTCATCTAACGTTCATTGTTTCTCGTTTTGTCCTAGGCTACTAATCCTTTATTTTATTTTATTTTATTTTTTTTCATATTTACTTTTCATGGTTGTATCTTTGTGCGAGTATGTCGTCGCTGTTATTTATTTTTGAGTTTTTGGGATTTTATAATTTACGCGAGTGATCGTCGCGATGCTTTCATTTACTGCTTTCTTTATTTTCATATTTTTTTTATGCCTGTCAAGTAATAGTTCCGTTGCTTGCATGTTTTTACCGTTTCACCCTCCGAAGGAATTAGGATTAACAGTTTGACCGCCGAGTCAATAACCCTAGTTTCAACTATCTTAAAACCCTAATAGCCTAGGTGTCCCGCCGTGGACGAAAACGCCCTTTACCCTAGCTTTTAGGTCAAAGAGCCGTCGTGCTCTGTTCAGGGTTTCCCGCCGTGGAATCCCTAATCTAACCCTAAATTTCAATAACAAATTCAACGTAGAAATAGGAGTTTCAAGACTCCACATAAGCATGTCCTTAAGATACGTTTACTTCCCTTGAAACCTTAACCACAGTCAAGAAGTTTCTAACCTCCCTTTCGAGGGGAACTACGATTACCCTGATTCCATTCCCTATCCAGGATACGTAGGCACAAGATGCGACGTCTTGCCGAGTAAACTTAGGACTAACCCTTAGGTCTTTAGGTCACTCTATCCCTTAGCTCAATATATATTAAAACAGATAATAAATAAAAATAAAAAAAGCATACAATAAACAAAAGGTTCCTGTAGAGTAATACAGATGTTTAGGGTGCTAGTACCTTCCCTAAGCTTAACCAACCCCTTACCTAGGTCTCTCCCTGCATTGTGTTTATGATGTAAAAATAGGTTTTCCCTCTTTTGACCTTTTCCTTCAAATAAATCAAAGAGCGGTTGTGAATTAAGAATTGTGATTCAAACTAATTAATAGTTTGATATCCTATTTCCACCGCAATAATCATGTTTTATTCTGATAACTTGAGGCCTAAATGAAGAGAAAACCAAAAGAAAGAAGGAATTGATGGACATTGCAACTTGGAGGCAAGTTGGCAATATAATATTCATAAAATTGGAAAGAGAAACTTTTGCCACTTGCACTTGCAGCTGCAGTTCCCTATTTGCCTAGCCACTCTAGTCATCTGATGTCATTAATTTTCACTTGACTAATTCATCAGTTGAGGCAAGGCTTTGAAGCTTGCAGCTGTACCAAACCCCAAGCCAAGGGTTTCCTTTTCAAAATCTCTCCAAAATGCCAAGTTTACAAATTTGCCCTCACTTTGCATTCTCCTATAAATAGGGGCTCCCTCTATGTCATTTGGACACCAGAAAAATCTCAAAAAACCAGAGAAACAACAGCTCTCAATTCCCTCTCATTTCCTTAAGAATTTCAAAGTTTCAAATTTCCATTTTTCACCAAAAAGTTGTCTTGAGCAAAACTCTGCTCAAGATCAGTTCTACCATCTCCAAGTCCCTCAAAACCATCTACACAATCTCTTGTGTAGAAGGTGTCCATCCATTCAAACCACTCAAAAGGCTCATTTTCACAAAAGTCAACCTTCACACCTTAATAGTTTGACTTTCTTCTACTTTGAAAGCCAAATCCTCACTCAAAGCATTCCCTACCATTCTAACACTCCTAACACCTCCTATACATCATATCTCAAGTGTTTAAGCCATAAAAAACCAGCTGGAAATCACACAACTCCAACTGTCTTAAAAAGTGGATTGTTGCTTCAAGAGGAAGCAAGCTTCATCTCTTTGCAAAGAAAGGAGGATCTCTGGGTTTCTAAGCTTCTTAGCTTTCTCAAGGCTTGTCTACAAGAGGTATGTGACATTCCAACTCTCTACTAATCATACATTATCATGTTTTGTCATTTTGAGATGATTTTGTGAAAATGTAACCATTGTTGCCCCATTGTGGTTTCTTTGTCAAGAACTCTAGTTTCATGGTCATGATATTTGTTTTGTTAATATTTTGTCATTTGTAAATGATATGTGGATGATATGTTACAAGTTTTTACTTTGATGTCATGCTTAACTTGTTTGTGAAGATTTTGGCCATGTGGTAAATTTAGGATCCAACTTTGAAATATTGATATGTTTGCCCAAGGCCTGTTAGTCCTAGCTCATTAGTGATGTTTGGCTCAACATGTAAGTTACTCATAGATTCCCCTTGCCTTTGATCTTGCTTGAATCAATATGGCCCTTATTTTTGCTCTTATGTATTTTGGTGTCATTCTAGTTTTTTCACTACCATGAGTTATGTATTGGTTTGTTTGTGCTTGTTGTTTTGGTATCTTAAATCATTGGTTAATGTGTATGAAAGCTTACTTGCCTATTTGATTTGTATGAGCATGAGAAATATGAGTTTAGCCATTAGGGCCTGTCATGAGATTTGGTTGTTTTTGCTGTCAAAACTTGGTTCAACATATCATTTTTGGCTTGGAGCACTTTTGACTGACTTTAAGATTGTGGACTCATTTGTTTACCTATTTTGAGGATGTGTATGGTGCTTTTATGCTCAAAATCTTCTTAAATGTTCAAGCTGCCTCATCATTGCCTCATTTGCATTTTTCAAAATATCATGATACCACCAACACATCATATTCTGTTTCATTGGGTTTCTACTTGATTTATGTTGAAGGAATCACTGCCCTATTGATTTGAAACTTGTGTGTGCTAGCAAATTTTTCCAACTGTCATGAATACCACGTGCTGCTACATTAGTTCACTAAAACTGTTTCTCATTACCATAACATACCAAAATTATGCTCCCACTGTTATGAACTTGTTTCCAATGCATGATCATTTTCCTTGACATATTTATGATGTGTGTATGTTGTTATCTTGGCTTAAAACTCACTGCTTTAAAAAAAACACCTGCTGCCACAAGTCTTGCCAAGACAGATTTTTCACTTTTCACCATAACGTGCCATTTTTCATTTCAGCAGTCCTATGTTTGTTTTGTGAGTTAATACATATCCCTTATCATGATAATGATGTGTTTACTTGATTTATTTGGTCTATTCATGACTGTTTTCACAATTCCTCAAATTCCACTTCCAATTGCATTTTTATGCTAGAATGTGCCTTGATCATGACAAATTGTTGTTCTGTGTGTATATGCCTATGTTTGGAGTTGTAACTCACTTATATTCATGAGTTTAAGGTGTGTGGATGATTGAATTGAGCCATGTGTACCTATTTTCTTATTTCACCTCAAATTGCATCTTTGAGCCAAAACCACCATGAACATGCCAAAACCAGTGGCTGCTATCCATTCAAGGCAGGGGGAATTCACCAAAATGTTTGGTTGAAATACCATTGCTGCTTCTTTTCTTGTTCTAATCAGCATACCCCTGCTATGTTCTTTTCTTTGAATTATGCTGTGAAAAATGTGTGTGGCTGCATCTGTTTTAGTCTAGGCATGAAAGTTTTGACTTCTTAACAGATTCTAGGTGGGACCTTGACAGTTCTATGATTAGGTTGTTAAGACTAGTTTAAAATGATGAGTGTTTGTTACCATGAGTTCACAGTTAATTTGGAGCCATTCACTTGATTGAATAGATTGGCATGATGGTAAGATCTGTTCAATCTAGGTGTTGATATTGTTGTTTGTGATTTTCTTTTTATGCCATCACCAACTGTCTAAGCATAACATGTTTGTGTTTAATGATCTGCCATGATGTGCTTTGTTGGTATCTTTGGCCAGTTCCTTGACAGGTTTATGTTCATCCATGTCAAAGCTTTTTTTTCATACTAAACCTATTCATTCATGAAGAGATAATTGATTTATGAGATTGTTATCTCTGCTATTTTGTAGTTGTGAAGCCAATAATGTTTAAATTGGTGCTTTGACACAGCCAGTCCTTGATCTTAAGTTTAGCTTTGCCTCTGTTGCCTTTAGGTTTTCATTTTTACCATAGATTGCATGGTTGGCTGACATGATGGAAACATTTTTGGGAATTTTAATTTAAAAAACTTGGATGTTGTGTATAAAAAAGAGGAAATTACTTTTAGACTGTTGTTGTTTCTTGTACATTGTGATATCAAGGCTTGTTACCACTAATCCCCTTATACATGATGGATACTGCCTTAAACCATTTGTGAGTTTCTTTACATCTCTAAAACCATGACAGTTTGTTTGGAAGTACCAAAGTCTGTCTGTTAAGACTCTAAACTGCTGCTTGTTTCCATTGTACTTTGATTTGTCAATTTCTGGTTTTGAGGTCTTAATTTTCCAATTCATTGCTGGTTGCCTGGACCTTTTTGGTCTTAATTGAGTTGATGCTTAACAAGTTCTTTTTAGTTATGGAGCAGTTTACATAAGCATCTTGATTTGGAAGTAATGATGATTATGCAATTGAACTATATTTTTTTGCATTAAACAAGCATTTGTGTTTTGATGACAGTCTATGTTGAAACATTTAGTATGTTGATTAGATTTTGTGATGATTAATGACAATCAAGCCTCCCAAAACAGTTTGACATGTTAACTTTGTTTAAGAGCATTTGTGCTATTATGATAAGATGAAATACTGGTCAAATGAGCACCGGATCTTGGATCCTCATTGCTATCACAAAAATCTACAGCTGTACTGTCAACTTCTTTTGATTTGCATAAGGATCTTGGATACTCATTTCATTTGTGCATTTTTTCTGCTGCTTAGTGTGTGTTTGCCTGCTGCTTGGTGTTTGTCTAAATTTGGCCATTATGCTTTGGTTGTTCAAATCTTTGTTCTTTAGCAACTCATGTGCCAATTTTTCATTGTAATATCTTTTGAACAAACTTGTTGTTAGAACTCTTTCTACATCACATTTACAAGGTGTGCAGACCCTCATTGGTGTGTAGTTTCATCAATTTTAATCATTGCCCCCGAAAACGCATTTTAAACTTCACGTTACGTGAGCATTCGAATTTTGAGTTGTGAGCATATTTTGAAAAATCCAACAACACCATTGTGTTCCTCATAAAAAATCAAGCATTTTTTACTTTTATTTCACTCAATTTGGATGAGAATTGATAAAGTTGTGAATCAAAACGTATGTGGTAAAATGTCTTGTTCTTGGTTCTTTGTATTTCCCCAGAAATCCATGAACACATGCCTTATATATTTATGGGGGTGGCCATATTAACGGATGTATAGCCACCCCAGTGGTAAGCAACTTACTCTTAAACACGCCTTTCACTAGCCAGACCTGGGTTCGATCCCTGAGGAGGATCAACTCTTTTGTACTTTTTTTCTTTTTTCTTGCACGCGCATGTAGAAGCTTGAGGGCGTGGGTTCAACTCGCATCCCTTGCACTTTTTTTATTTTATTTTTGCTTGTTTTATTTGTACACTAATTCATTAAAACTTTCAAAATTCATATCTTTCTCATTTTTCATCCTTTTTGGTCCATTCTTTTTGCAACATGCTTGTCTTAAGGTCTATTTTCATATGATGTAACAATATTGCAAGTTGTTCTCAATTATGATGTCTTTTGTCCATATAAACTTTAGTGCATTGTTAAGATCACTATCCTTATATACTGTTGAATTCCCTTTGAACATGCCTGAATATTCTTGTGAGATTTATTGACATGTGTTTCCTTTGTGTTTGTTAACATATCAAAGCTCTGTTTTCTTTTGGTTACTACCATGAACTTACATATCTTCCTCATAAAAAACCTCGGTCCCGTACCGAATTCATTTTCATAAACATCTTCAATCATAAAAATCATTTCCTCTTTGTGTTGAATTATATTAAGAAAGGATTAAGTGTAGACTTTTTTTTCTCTCTGAGTGTTAAGATACTCACTGTAGTGTGAGTGGTCTTGATACTCATTTTTCAATACAAAGACGCAACTTTATCCATCACTTATCTTTATCTACCGTCTCTCTCCTTTCATTACTTCCCTCCGAAACCTTTATGACCTAAAACCTCGATCACGCACCGAGTGCATTTTCAAACTCATTTTCGTAACAAAACTTGATTGGTCGTGGAGTGGTTAGGCGTAGGCCTTATCATATCCCAAGTGCTGACATTTACCGTAGGGTTTACAGTCACAAAGCACTTACCATTCAAAACCAAAATACTTTAATAAAGGAATGAAGTTATTTTTGTATTGAATTAAAGAGAGAGGATTGAGTGTAGTCTCCTTCCTTTCCAAGGGTCAGGATATTCACTTTAGTGTGGGTGGTCTTGATACTTGTCTTTCAATACAAAGACGCCACGTTCGCCACACCTTTCATAACAAAAACTTTGAGATAAAGAATTGGGTACTACCCATAGGGGTTACTATCCGAGGACTTATCTCGCCCCTAAAAATAATTCAACCAATCAAACGTGACATCTTGCCTCGTATGGCGAAAACTAATCAATCTTTCGAAAATGATATGTTACGTCCGTTCTATCGCAAACAGGTAACGCATAAGTCTCCTCACATGCGAGCAGCAAAACACCTAAACTGCTAGAACGCGCACGATAGCATCATCCATAAAAATATCAACAAACCGTAAGCCGAACTCCGGCTGCTCTGATTCTTTACTTCGTTCAAGTAAAGATACGTAGGCACAAGGGCCACAATCCTTGCCGAGCACATCTCCCCCATATCCGCAGTCCCGAACTACGTCGACTCTGACTTTCTCACATCTATTGAGAATACGTAGGCATAGGACTGCAAAGTCCTACCAAGTCTGTTCTTTCTCTCTTCTTCCCCGTTGCCTCCTTTCTTTGTTTCTAAACCCTCTTTCTTTACCCTTTGGAAAAAACTTTTATAGCATATAATTTATGTAGATATAATCACACATTGACAAGCAAATGGTTCCCATCGAGTACGATGGATGCGAGGGGTGCTAATACCTTCCCCTCGCATAACCGGCTTCCGAACCCGTTCTTGGTTGCAAGACTATCTTATCCATTTCTTTTCTTAAGGTTTTCTCGATATTTTCCTTTCCCCTCATGGGATAAATAAAATTCGGTGGCGACTCTTCTGTCCTTCCCTTTTCGCCTCCCCGTCGTTGTGCGATGCATTTTTCGAGTAGCGACATTATCAACCAGGAAAGGAAAAGGAAAACCAAACATCCCACTCCTTTTGATCATTTTCCCCTCTAACTCTGAAGCATCCAAATGCAGCGCAGTAGTGAGCTTAGCCAGATCAGGCTTAGCATCAATGTGGTAGAATGGCATCTGGTCAAAGACAGGAACACCCAACAGCTTAGAATACTCCTCTAGGGTAGGTGCCAAAACGTAATTCGGAAAGATAAAACACCTCAGTTGTGGGTCATAGAACTGCAGAAGAGTATAGACACCACTGATCTCATATGCTGAAGGCTTGCAGACACATCTCAACAATCTCCCATAAGACTGTCTGAAGTCTTCCATCACTTTCCCATCAGCCATGGCAATCAAGCTCCGCAAAGAACTAACATCTGGAGTTGGAAACCTGTAGGCCACTACCCTCTTCAAGGGCTCCATGTCATAAATAAGGAACAAGATCACTAGAATTAGGGAGGAAATATGCACCTGCAACATAATTACACGTTAATGAAATGCTGATGAAAATGCAAATGCTAATGCAAACAGGGGATCAAGATTGTTGTGTTATTGATCTAGAAGAACCAGCGTTCCGCTTTAGCAAGAACAAAGCACTGACATTAGGACCCCTTGTATCAGGAACACAAATTCACACTTCAAAGAAAACCGAGTAGTCTGTAAGTCAAAGTTTTCTGCATAACCCAATCCCTCTCACATGTATGGACCTATCCACTGATAAGGTTCGACATCCTATGCGTTCATCAGCGTCACAGACTTTCAAGAAACGATGGTACGTTCACCATTTCTGGTTTAGCATCATAATCTCCCGAAGAGGCCTCACTTAGCTGAATCACAAATGATCGGCCCTCAGAGTGGACAACCCTCAGATCCAAAATCCCCTCAGATCCTAAGGACCGGAAAGGAAATCATCAAAGAGAATCTCGTCTGAGCGCGAATTTCGTGGGAACTTGTGCCTGCTAAGCAAGCAGGTCCACAACTACTCTCCACTACTAATGCTATGTCTGTACTCAAGCCCAGGTCCGGCTTATCTCTCAATGGAACATTCCCTCCCCACAGCACAACAATAATGATGATATATACAATGCTGAAAGTAAACGCAGAAAGATAAAACACATATATACAACACCCAAAAGATAAACAACCAAGCGCTAGGATTGACTCGCATATGGGATGTTCCTGTCCCCAGCAGAGTGGCCAGCTGTCGCTACAACGAAAAAAGGAGGCTGACAATGACAGAAGATTCGCCACCATTCGTTATTTATCCCAAAAGAGGGAAAGGAAACGATCAGAGAAAACCTAACGAAAATGGGAAAAGACGGGTCATCGCAACCATGTCTCGGGTTCGGGAGTCGGTTACGCAAGGGGAAGGTATTAGCACCCCTCACGTCCGTCGTACTTGACGAGATACACGCTTGGTTGTCTAGTATAAAAGGATGTTTATCTATCTAGCTAAAGGACTCAGGGACAAAAGAAAAGAAGAGAGACTCGGCAGAGCATCGCCGCTCTGTGCCTACGTATTCCCTCGTGCAATGGGAAAGTCAGAGTCAACGTAGTTCGACTAACTACGAATGAAAGGGGGGAAGGTTGCTCGCCAAGACATCATCGTCTTGTGCCTACGTATTTTCATCTGGCATGAGAAATCATAGCAAACGTAGTTCGGGCTAACAAGAACACCGATTGGTTCAAAATGTTTTACCCGAGTAGGGTTAAACCTTCGTTCTAGCAGTTAGGGACGATGCCTGTTTGCGGTAGAACCAAAGCTTAACAACACTCTTTTTATGAAAATGGTTTTCCATTATTAATATCCCGAAGGATGAAAAAGGTTTGAACTTGTTTTTGTGTTTTTTAGAGAAGAAGTGCATTGATTATTGTTTGTAATTCATGTTGCACTAAAGACTATGACTTAGGAGCGAATGTGTCGCATATCGTCCTAAGGACGTACACTAAACATTCTAAGCAATTGAGAGAAAGCCACTCAATCGCCATTTCCCAAGTACTTAAGGCTCGTAATGCACAACATTCATTAGCCTTTATTAAGTGTTTTAAGAGAATTTGAAGATGAGAAGAGAAAAGACACACTAAAGGGAGACTAACTCAAACCTAAAAGTTGTCATGCAAAGTGGACTTAGAGTTGGGATGAAAGGGATGCTACCTAATTGTCTCATGTATAGGTTCAAACCTAAGGTCTATCATAATCTCAAGAGATTAGAGGTCTTAAGGGAACATGGCAAAGAAGAAAGAAGAAGAAGGAAGCATGAAATAAGAAAGATGCAAGTATGCAAACATATAATGCACAATTAGGATGAAAGTGAGGGAGGATCAAAGTGTGGGGAAGCAGCCTCCATAAGCACATCTCAACCTCAAGCATGCATATGAGAAGAATCAAAAAAGAAAGGAGAAGGAAATGCACAAAATGAAATCACACAAGTGCACCAAAATGGGATGAAATGGGAGAATGAATCCTACAACCGTTACCATCAACCAAAGTGCCCAAAGGCAAGCCAAATGAAAAGAGATGAAGATAAAATGAAATGTGAGCATGGGAGGCAATGTGAGGACAGTAAGGAACTCATATGGGCAACTCAACCATAGGCAACACGAGAATCACACAAAAAGGCACCAAAAGTGTCCTCAAAGAGTCACCATTCGAGATATGTTCCATGTACCTCCTAAGGAGGGACCAAACCATCTCAAATAGGATTCAAATGTCATTAGACAGAAGCAAACACAAGAACAGAGAGTGCACCAAGCAATAAGGATCACACATTAAATCAAGAACAAAAATACGCACATTCATCACTTTGAACAATAACTATGAAAGTGTGCATTCAAGTGGAAATCAAACACGTGTATCGATAAAAACATGATTAAACAATCAAGAACAGTGTCATATATCCAAAGCATCTCACTCCTAATGCATCACATTGATCTATGAAGATTCGAAGTGAAACGATGCAAAACAAGCGTGAAAAATAGCAAAACAGACCTGCTGGCACAGTGTTAATCGGTTAACACTGGAGGTTAATCGGTTAATCGATGGAAAATGTTTGAAAATCATGAAATTTGTACATGTTAATCGGTTAACACCAGGAGTTAACCGATTAACACCTTGAAAACTTTGAAAATTTTGAATATCTGTAATGGTTAATCGGTATACCAAATGTGTTAATCGATTAACACTGTACCAACAGCAGGAAAAAAAAAGCAACAGAACAACATTTTCAGCAAATAAGCACTTATCCGATCAACCGGATGATCGCATAATCACTTAATCATGAAATTAAACCAGCAAACCATGATTCAAACTGCATATGAATAGATTAACACAGCAAGATAATGGATCAAACAGATCGAATCCGTCAAAACTCAATCAAATATGAAAATCCACATGATTATGCAAATAAGCTAAAAAACAGATTCAGATCAAGAATTTCAAACCTACAAAGCGGATATTTTCTCCGGTTAGTGTTGATTCGCTGGAAATAAGCAAATCGAAGCAAGAAAACCGTAGATTCTTCGAGATCCAAGTATGTTCTTGTTGTAGGAGTGAGGATTCACTAAGATCAAGCCAAAATAAGCCAAATAATCACTTCTAAAATCAGTTCCAAGTTCAGATCCAATTTTGCACGAAAATTGGATGAAGCAATTGATTCAATGGAGAGAATGTATGAAGGTTTATCTCTTAGAAATCAAGGATTCCAATGAGGAATCAATGATTTCAATGAGAAGAGCTTTGGTGAGAGTTTTGGAGAATGGAAAATTGAGAGAGAATTTGAGTGAATTGAGATGAATTCTGAAAATGAGAGTGAATTATGAGAGATTAGATTGCTTTGGTTTGGAGTGGATCACTTAAATATCACTTAGGCTTGGATCCAAATGAGAGGTTTGGAATATGGTTTGTGAAATTGTGGATTAGAATTAGGAATGGGCATTTGGAGGGAAAATGAAATTAACCAAATTTCAAATAGGTTCTAGATCCTTCCCAAGTGTAAAATTGAATTTACAAGTGATCAAAATTGGACCCTAAAGTGGCTTGCATTGAAAATTCACGTGCAGAGGCAAAATCTGCACTGGTTAATCGAATAACCATATAGGTTAATCGGTTAACACCCTCAAAACATCAAATTTGACCTGATTTTGACTTGGTTAATCGATTAACCATATGTGTTAATCGATTAACACCTTAAAAATTTGAATTTTGGCGCCTTTTGGTGGGAAATCTGCCCATTTGCCCGTTTTTAAACATTTTGGACTCTGTTAAACTCCTGAGATTTGCTCTTGAATGTTATAACCACGAGAATGCTTAATAAAGCCTGAATGCTGCCTTCTGGGCTGTAAACGTCCTACAAAACAAAATAAAATCGACCGCTCGATCGTCGGGCAAAATAAATGCCAGAGTTCCTGATGCTCGTCGTTTCGTCCCTTGCCCTAAGAATGAGCCCTGAGTCACAGGAAGACCTTGATCCCCTGTCCCAAGAAAAAATGATATGCAATGCAGAAATGCAAAAATGCAAAGAAAACACAAGCCAAGTGCAAGAAACGGTTGGTCAAATTTTGGGGTACAACACACCCTCACGAAGCTTCACTACACCATCAACAAACATCTTCACTCTCAGATCTCTAAACTCCCTCTTTATTTTTGGAAAAGCCTAAAGACCACCCCCTTTGTTTTCCTCTTTATCACGCGATTTCACCTCAATCACCTTTTCAACACACATCATCCTAGAATAGAATCATGAGATGAAGTAGAATGTGAGAAGAAGAAGATCAAACCAAAAACGAAGATCACTGAAATTCAAGTATCAGATATTAGATGTTGAAGGTGATGTTCTCGATGCAAATATATGTTTAATAAGAACAAATATAAACAAATAACAATTGTAAAGAGACACAGCAATTGTTAACCCAGTTCGGTGAAAACACACCTACGTCTGGGGGCTACCAAGCCAGGAAACGAAATCCACTAAGTAAAATTAGTTCAAAGACATACAGTAAACTCTCTCTAGTTTACCATATTCTCACCTAATCTCTACCCTTGCAATTTCTATCTAGGACACTCCTAGATATGACACACCTCTCACTCCTCCTCAATCACAACAGTGATATTAATCAACAAAGGAAGACTTTAGAAGACACTCTTCAAAGCCACAACTTAATCTTGTTTAAAAGCTTCAATCAAGTACAATACACTCTTGCTTACAAGCTTTGAGTGAATAATTTACAATTAAGAACCTACTCTAATTCACACATTAAATAATGAGTGAATGACTCACAAAACTAACACACACGAAGCTTAAACCTTACACAATTGCACACACTTTTTAATCCTTGCTTCTCTTTTTTGCCAAGCTAGGGTTTATGCTTCTTTAAATAGTAATGTAGAATGGGCTTGGGTTGTGGCAAAAGTAACAGCAGGTTTTAAGAAGATTTCAATCTTCATCAATAGCAATAATAAAACATATTTTATTTGATTAATCAGATCTAATCAAATCATTCTTCTAATCTTCAATCAATCTTCTGAGAATATCTCCATATCAAATCAAATTTGATCCACAATAAGTGTATCAGAAACGCTTTTAGAACACCACTAAAAACACGCAGATTCTACACCAGAATGGTGCAACCAACTTGCACATAAAGAAATGGACACACAACCACATTCATACAGAATGTTTAGTCCATGAGTGTCAAGATATCGTTTTTGACATCATGAGAAAAGACATGTTAAAAGGTACAAAGCAACCTGCTGATCCTGACAGATAGATGCCACGATATCCTGTAGGACATCTTGTGATTACACCTAGTTTTACCAAAATGCATGCCAATCAAGAACTAGCAAACTCCCCCTTTGGCAAATTTTGGCTAAATCACAAAACAGATCACAAGAAGAAAAAAATAGTAGAGAGCACAGCACAGCAGAAGAACTACTCAGTGAGGAGAGTAAATGCAAAACTCCCCCTCAACTTAAGCAACAAAACAAACACCACAACAGCCCAAGCAACTACACAAAGTAGCCCATCCTTTCAAGAACCTATAATGCAAAACAAAACTGCCCAAGCACAATTGCAACCACAACAACCAAAGTACCATCATATAGCAACCTGTAGAACCAAAAAGAACAGCAGCTCAAACCTAAGCAGCAGCAGACAACATCTTCAAACCAGCTACACACCTGTCATAACTATATCAATCTTCTCCCCCTTTTTAGCCACAATTTTTAAGACAAAAACCTAAGATAGACAACATAGATCATAAAGTTAGAAATAATCAAGTTAAGGGCATGGAGACCCCAATAAAATTATAACCCAAAGGCACATGAAGTGCACCAAATTCAGTTCATTCTGCAAAGGCAAACAAAAGAAATCATAAGAGCAACCCAATACAGAAGTAGACAACTTAATCTTCATCTTCAGATGTGGACACCTCAACAACATCATCTCTCTCAGTTGGCACATCAATACTTTCATCCTCAAATTCCTCCCCAGACCCCGCCTCACTAGCATCATCAATATTTACAACTTGATCTTTCTTGTCGTAGCAGCATTAATTGTTTCCCCTAATTCCCTAAGGGTTTCTTTTAACTCACCAATTATCCTTGCCTTTGAAGCCGTGGCCCTTTCACCAGATGTCAGAAGAATATCTGGAACATGTCTTCCAGCAAAAAGTTTGTAGTGAAGGGACAAAACAGGATCTCTTTTGCTAGCAACATCATTAGAGTTTAGAATCCTAGGGTGTTGATTCAATATAACTTCAAAGATGAGGGAAGGGAAGGCAAAAGGTAGCTTGATGGAATTCGAAGTAGAATGCTTAATAATTTGATCAAAAATGTATAAGCCAGAATCAAAATCAACCTTGGTACCTACAACATAAATGAATCTGCCAAGCCCAACAACAATGGTGGAGGTGTGGTTGGTAGGAACCCAAATTGCAGCCCCAATCCTGTGAAGGATGGCATATTTCACACTGAGTTGTCCAGCTTACAACTTACCTTTTGAAGGCCATGCTTTGACTTGATTGGCAGTGATGACCTTTCACACTTGGTTGTCTGTAGCAGACATTTCTTCCTCACCATCCTTTGATCGTCCCAGAAATCTGTTGATTACAGCTGGAGAAAACTTCACACATTTACCCCTAACAAATACCTTCATATAGTCCTTGTTGTTCCTATCAGTAATGGAATCAAGAATGTTCACAATGAATTCTTTCACCAGCCCTTCATAACACTTAGAGAAGCCAGTGATGGTTTTGAGCATTCCAGCCTCAGTGATCAAATCCATCACTTCCTTAATTTCCTGAGCATCTTTCCTCAGCTCCCTTTCCAGAAGAATCCTCCTTTGATAGACATATCTCCACTTTGTCACGCTGCTGATAGAGTGGAAAGACACATTGTCCAAAGGAGCAGCAGGAACTGGTCTTGGAGTTTTCTTGGCATTAGATTTCTTCATATGAGCTATGTCAGGGACATCCTTTCCAACATCTTCATCAGAGTCAGTGTTCTCAACTCTCACCTTTCTCTTTTTGGAGGCGGGAGAGACCTTGCTCCATGCCTTGGGAGGTCCAACAGGGGTCTTCTTCTTTTGGCTTTTGGAAGGAGATTCCTCAAGCACAACCTTTCCTTTTCTTGACTTCAGTCTCTTAGCAATTCCTAGGGCGACATTTTTTATGAGCTCATCATCTGAGGGCACATCTTCAACATCTACAACATTAGTAGAGGTATTTTTCTTTGTTGGAGCATCATCCATATCAACATTCAGATCGGTATCTTCAGCCTCATTCACATCACCATTCAAACTTGCATCTTTAGTCTTATTTACATCATTCAGCACAGAACTGGCAAGTTTGTCCAAGTTTTCAGTGTTAGGGTTGTCATCAGCAGAGGGTTTTTCAGCATTCTTTCCTAGGTTATCATCAGAGATAGGGGATGGATCAACACGAGAGACAGGAGTGGTAATACCATGCACATTTTGACCTCCATAGAGAATATTAGTGACAAGTTCCCTAATGGATCTCTCCACATAAGCAGAGCCTTCCTTGTTTTTCATTCTAGTAATGTTGTCAAAAAGGGATTCAGAACTTTTACCTTTGGAAGGTTGTTGGGATTCGTTTGCATATGGAGGAGTGGTTTTGGGAACATCAATTGTATGACTAGGAACCATAGAAATAGGGGTTACGTCAAGAACATCTTCGAAGGAGATGTTCATGGGTTGAGCATCAGTGTGGGTAGTCTTTGATGAGGAAGCATCATGTTTATGAGACATCTTGTTATTTCTAAGAGAAGGAAAAATTTGGGTAGCATGAAGATAGAGAATGCGCAGAGAGTGGGGGGTAGTTTGAACAGTGGTGGAGGTGTGGAAGTTGAAGGAGCAGTTGGAGGGAAAACATTGAGAGGGGTAGTGTGCTTGAGTGGACAAGGACATGTTGTGTAATAAAGAGGGATGTTGGAACATCTCATTTTAAAGAAAAAAAACATGTTTTAAAAGCAAGAATCCCTCTTAGCAGTAATTTTGATAAGTCCTCATAAATACAAATCCCCAAGTTTCCTTTCAAAGTCTCAAACTGATTTGTAGCCAATTGATTTTATGTAGTGACATGCTCAAGAGTGACGATTTGATTTTCAACAAGCTCTCTGATAAAATGATGTCTAATATCAATGTGCTTAGTTCTGCTATGTTGAATAAGAATCTTGGAAATATTCATAGTAATCAGATTATCATAGAATAATGTCATGACATCTTGTGTGACATTATACTCATTAAATATTTGCTTTAACCATACAAGTTGAGAACAGGTACTCCCAGCAGCTATGTATTCTGCTTCTGTAGTAGCCAAGGATACACAGCTCAGTTTCTTGCTAAACCACGAGATGAGGTGGTTTCCCAAAGAGAAGCAGCCTTCAGATGTATTCTTTTAATTATCAACACTTCCAGCCCAATCAGTATCACAATATCAAGACAGCACACAGCCAGACCAGATTCATAAGTGTACGGCATCCCATACTTACTTTGAGATAGAAATATAGATTTTTCCATCAGTATGACTTGTATTCCAAGAAGTTTATTTAATTCCCTAACAAGGCTTGTTTCAAACTTAGATTGCATTTGTTGTACACAATGTTGAAACATCTTATCTGACATCCTAGTATGTTTTCCTATTTGGCCTTCGCCACAGATTTCTCCTTTCTTAATCCTTATATTAGAGATACATCTGACAACATTTGTAGATATGATCTTCCTCATTCCTTATAAATGCTCAAGTTTCTGGTGCCACATTCTTACTTCATCCTTTTTGGCAAGAGTATACTTAGAATCTTGAGCATCTCATTGGTGACAATTTTCCTTAGATCTGACTCCTGTTATGATCATCTCTCCCTTTTCATTAGTAACTAAACACTCAAGTTTAGTGAAGTTGACACTTAGACCTTGATCACATAGTTGATTAATGCTAATTAGATTGGCAGTTAATCCTTTGACTAACAACACATTGTCAAGATCTAGTGTTCTTGAGCAGTTTAGTTTTCCAATTCCCTTGATTTCCCTTTTTTCCCCATCTCCAAAGGTCACATAGCTGGTTGAGTGAGGTTTGATGTCTACTAACAGATTTCTGATTCCTGTCATGTGTCTTGAGCACCCACTGTCAAAGTACCAATCTTCCTTAATAGAGACTTTTAGGGACATATAAGTTATGAAGCAAGTAGTAGTTTTGGGTGCCTATTATTTTGTAGCAAGAGTCTTGGCAACCCATTACTTCTTGGAGGGGTGAGTGTTTGGATATCCATGCAGTTTGAAACATAATGACTTTATGTGACCAAAGCGACCACAATGATGGCATCTCCATCTTTGGAATTGTCTAGGTTGGCTGGTTTGTTTTCTGTAATGATGTTGAAACATCTGCTGGAACACCATCTGCCTTGATCTAGAAGGTTTGTAGTGATAGGCAGAGTTATTGTCTTCATGGAATCCTAACCCTGTCTTATCTCCAAATCTATTGCCAGATTTAAGAATCTCTTCCAAGGTTTTGGTACCACTATTCATCATTCTAACAAACTTTCCCATTTGGTTAAGTTGGGAAGTCAGTTGAGCAACTTCATCTGTTAATTTAGTGATAGTTTTAGCCTGCTCAGCAACCTCATTATTCAACCCATTGATAGTTGTCAGGTGTTCCTCCTTTTCAACCTTTAGCTTGATGATGTGTTTCTTCTGTTTTTCACCTTGCTGGCAGACTTCTTCACTTCTGAGGCACATTTCTTTGTAGGAAGTTGCTAGTTCTTCAAAGGTCAATTCATCTTCACTGGAGTCTTCATCAGAATAGTATCTTCCAGTCAAGGCAGTTATATGTTTGGCAGATTCTTCTTCAATCTCACTGTCAGAGTCTTCATAAGTCCATGAAACAGCTAGGCCTTTCTTTTGTTTCTTGAGATAGGTAAGGCATTCAGATTTGATGTGACCAAAACCTTCACACTCATAACACTATATCCCTTTTCTCTTTGTGGGTTTTTCTTCAGTCCTAGTTCTTCTTCCTGAATCATTTGACTTACTGATGTCAAGTGAGGTGTTCTTCACATTTGGTCTTGTCTTTATATCCATTCTTTTTATTACCTTATTGAATTGTCTTCCCAGCAGAACCATGGCCTTTGATAGACTTTCATTTGTATCCTCATCAGATTCATCATCTCTTCTTTCAGTATTTGACAAAAAAGCTATGCTCTTTTTCTTGTCAGCTTTGTCACTTATTCCAACTTCAAATGTTAAAAGAGACCCAATGAGTTCATCATCTCTCATTTTACAAATATCTTGGGCTTCTTCTATAGCAATTACTTACATGTCAAATCTCTTGGGAAGAGATCTGAGAATTTTTCTTACCAGCTTTTCTTCAGACATTTTTTCACCAAGAGCACTTGAAGCATTGGCAATTTCAAGAATATTCATATGAAAGTCATGTATGCTTTCATCATCTTTCATTCTCAGGTTTTCAAACTTAGTTGTAAGGAGTTGAAGTCTAGACATTTTTACCTTGGATGTGCCTTCATGAGTAGTCTTTAGAATCTCCCATGCTTCCTTAGCAATTTCACAGTTGTTCACCAACCTGAATATGTTCCTATCAAATCCATTGAACAAGGTATTCAAGGCCTTGGAGTTTCCCAGAGCTAAATCATCTTCTTCCTTTGTCCATTTTTCCTCATGCTTTAATTCAGTTGTAGCCTTTCCATCTTTATCAATAATCACAGGATATTCCCATCCCTTTATGACAGCTTTCCAAGCCTTGCTATCCAGAGATTTAATAAAGAAACCATCTTGGGTTTCCAATAGTCATCCCATCCAGAACAGGTGGTCTGCTCACAAATCCTCCTTCTTTGTCCATGGTACCAGAAAGTATCGTCCCTATATTTCATCCAGAACCAGACCAGGACGCCTGCTCTGATACCAATTGAAATTCTGGTATTAGATATTAGATGTCGAAGGTGATGTTCCCGACACAAATATCTGTTTAATAAGAACAAAGATAAACAAATAACAATTGTAAAGAGACACAACAATTGTTAACCCAGCTCGGTGAAAACACACCTACGTCTGGGGGCTACCAAGCCAGGAAACAAAATCCACTAAGTAGAATTAGTTCAAAGACATACAGTAAACTCTCTCTAGTTTACCATCTTCTCACCTAATCTCTACCCTTGCAATTTCTATCTAGGACACTCCTAGATATGAGACACCTCTCACTCCCCTTCAATCACAGCAGTGATATCAATCAACAAAGGAAGACTTTAGAAGACACTCTTCAAAGCCACAACTTGATCTTGCTTAAAAGCTATAATCAAGTACAATACACTCTTGCTTACAATCTTTGAGTGAACAATTTACAATTAACAACCTAGTCCAAGATGTAATCTTTGAGTGAACAATTTACAATTAACAACCTAGTCCAAGATGTATCCCCTTTTCATGAATCATAATTTTGGTATTTTATTTTTCTTTACAATCAAGTACATCCCCTTAACATGGATGTACCCTGTTTCCCATTTTCTTTGTTGTTTTTAGTGATAGGATTTTATTGAGAACTTCTTGGTTTTCGGGTTATGCTGCTACACACCGTCCCTGTTCTTTTTTTTTTTTGATGTTGGTTTGTGTTGGATGAATGGGCCTCACGGCCCATTTTGTTTTATAAGTTTTTTTCTTTCATGCCACCCTATAATCCTGCTGCCTTTTGTTTTATTTTTTGTTTGAATGATTTTATTGATTTTTGATTTCAATGTAGATCTTTACTTTGAATTAACTTGAGTAAATAATTTGAGTTTTGACTAATTGGATTTAGATTTTGTTTTCTTTTTAATTTAGTCAGTCTTTGATCACACTTTGTTTTAATCGGATTTTGTCGAGGAGAACTTAATTTTAATTTTGATCTTGGTTGATTTATATTAGACTTTGATTTTGATTTAAGTTTTGACTAAATTTTAGGTTATTTCTTTAGTTAATTATTAATTGAATTTATAATCAAATTTTGAGTGGTTACCTTGTTAGATTTTTATTGACTTTTCTCGTTAATATTAATTCTATGATACTAATTGCAGTTAGTCTTGATTGGTGTTAATTTCTTGTATAAGCCTTGATAAACTTTTATTAGATATTTCATTTAATTCTTGTTGTTAACTTTGATTATTTTTCTTGATTAGAACTCTTTGATTAAGCTCCTTGTTGATTGAACTTCTAAATTAAGTATTTGTTGAGCTATGATTAGAATCTTCATGTTTACCTTTGGTTGTTTTATTGATGATTCTTGAATTGTCTTGATGAGATTTGTGGTTTAAGACTTGTGATATTTATGCTCGCTTAATCTTGTTGACATTTGAAATTGTATATGAGTTTTCATTGGTTGATGTTGTAACACCCATTTTAATTATTCGAGTTTTTCGATGTATTTATTTTTCGGCATGCTTGCGTGGAATTGGTTTGAGAAATTAAGATCCATAATATTAGAAAAATATGATTAATAATAATGATAATATGATGATTAATAGTGTTGTTACTATTATTATTATTAATATTATTGTTATTATTATTGTATTTAAAAATATTATTGGAATCAATTTTGGATTAAAACAAAATAAGAATTTTAGTTTTGGAATTAAAAAGAGGATTATTTGGGATGAAGGGCATGTTTGGCATTTGGAAAAAAAAGGGAAAGAGGAGAACATGATAGAAGTGGAACAAGAGGAACGGTAGAAGAGAAGAGTGATCAAGAGGGAGCAAGCTTGAGCAAGAGGTGGACGATCAAAGCTGTGGATTGCGAATTCTTCATCATCAAAACTGCATTTTGAGGTAAGGGGGGGGGGGGGGGGGGGGATGATCGGTTAATTTCGGTAGCTGCATGAAATATGTGGCAGGAAGGGGAATTCCCTAACCCCGTGATTGATGATGAATTGCATGATATATTGTGTTGTTGATTCTGTTGTTAATTGATGTTTGAGTGTTGAAAATCCTTGCATGCAATGGTTGATGATTTGAGGGAATGGGGGTTTCCGGGTAGTTCGAAGTTATGCCAGAACTGAGTAATTGTGTAGAGCTAACAATTAATCGAGTTAAATTGAGGATAGATGTTGTAGTTAGGTTGTGGAACAATGGTCTGGTATGATGGGGTTTGGCTTAGAGTAGAGTCGGCTGAGTTCGGAGCGTGTTGCCGACTCTGAGCTGTGGCTTTATTTTTCTGAGATCGCAGGTATTCGCTGGGCGAATGAGGGGGCGAGCCTTCGCCAGGCTTCGTCGGGCGAACTAGGCAGCGAATGCTTCCAGTAGTCTCTGTTTGGATTCGCCAGGCGAATGGTCAGCGAGTGTTCGCTGTGGGGCTTTGCCAGGCGAATGTGCCATCGAGCTCGATAGCAGTTTGAGTTTTACTGTTGTTCTGTGTTGATTCCTTTGTGGTTTTGGACCCTTGTTGGTCATGTTTGATGATGAGTTTATTAGTGAGCTGTGGTGAGTGTATGTATGGTGTCGGAACATGATTCCATGATATCTGTGTGATTATGATATTTGAATTGGTATATGTTATGATGTATGACCGTGATGATGGATGAGACATATTTGATATATGATAAATTGTGATCAGTAGGATCATGTGCACCTTGTGTGCTTAGGTTTGTGTGTTGTATGACAATGGATCAGTAGGATCATATGCACCTTGTGTGCTTGATGTGTATGTGATATATAATGAAATGGATCAGTAGGATCGTGTGCGCCGTGAGTGCTTGTGTTGTTGTGCATGGTGTCTGCGTAGCATGTGGACAAGATGGAATCATGGCTCAGATGGGGCGTATTTGATTCACCCATGTTCCAAATGGGAAGCATGGATGGGAGTTGAATCGTTCCTCAGATGGAGTGTATGCGATTCACCCGTGCTTCAAGTGGGGAGCATTGGTAGGGATAGATCGTTGCTCAGATGGAGTGTATGGGATCTATTCTGAGATTTGATTATATGGGCTCAAGAGGAGCATGGTAGGGATAGATCGCTGCTCAGATGGAGTGTATGCGATCTATCCTGAGTTGAGTCGGTACCGCATATCATTGTGTCAAGTTGCATGTGTTGCATTGTGATGTGTGCTACGTTGGCATGGGACAGTAGGTCCGAATTTGATGTATATGAAATGATGTTTATATGTTTCTGCCTTGTATTTCATGTACATTATTACCGTTATATTTGATCGTGATTTCTCACCCCTTGTTGTTGTTATGGTCTGTGTTTCTTCGGAAGTACAGATAATCCAGGTGCTTAGCTAGCTTGGATTATGGCGAGTCATAGGGATGCTCTGATACGTAACACCGGGGCTTTTGGGAGTATTTGTGTCTATTTGATGATTTTGTGTGCCCCTGTGGTGTATCTTGTTTTGTTGGGATTCGATGATGGTATTTTGTGTAATTTGGGCAAATGGCCGACTTGATGCATAGGATGATGACGTGTATATATATATATATATATATATATATATATATATATATATATATATATATATATATATATATATATATATATATATATATATATATATATATATATATATATATATATATATATATATATATATATATATATATATATATATATATATATATATATATATATATATATATATATATATATATATATATATATATATATATATATATATATATATATATATATATATATATATATATATATATATATATATATATATATATATATATATATATATATATATATATATATATATATATATATATATATATATATATATATATATATATATATATATATATATATATATATATATATATATATATATATATATATATATATATATATATATATATATATATATATATATATATATATATATATATATATATATATATATATATATATATATATATATATATATATATATATATATATATATATATATATATTATATATATATATATATATATATATATATATATATATATATATATATATATATATATATATATATATATATATATATATATATATATATATATATATATATATATATATATATATATATATATATATATATATATATATATATATATATATATATATATATATATATATATATATATATATATATATATATATATATATATATATATATATATATATATATATATATATATATATATATATATATATATATATATATATATATATATATATATATATATGTTTAAGACAGATTCATTTTCCGCTGCAATTTTGTTGAAAATCATTTTTAAGAAATGTCTTGTGGAGTTTTGGTGAAAATGTGGCATCCCGTTTTTGGTGTGGAAACTCTGATGATTGTTTATTTAATTGTTTTATTTTATTTTGGGGAACGGGGTGTTACAAGTTGGTATCAGAGCAGGTCGGTCCGTCTGGCCAGTGTTGTAGTTGAGTCTGTCTGTAGGATAGAGTTTGGTTGTTTTCCTTTAACCTGTTGTTGTGGTTGTTGAGCAATATGGCAGGGAGGAATGATGTTGCGTTGGCTGCAGCTATGCAAGCAATGGCACAAGTGGTGGCCAATCAGAATCTGGTTGTGGGCGCACAGTTCAGAGACTTGACGCAGTTCCAGAGTAACAAGCCACCAAAGTTTGAAGGTGGGATTTTGGATCCGGAAGCTGCACAGAAGTGGGTGAAGGCGATAGAGAAGATCTTCAGAACCATGGGGTGCAGTGATGAGCAGAAGGTGAGGTTCGGTACTAACATGTTGGAGGGTGAAGCCGAGGCTTGGTGGGACAACTGTCGCCAGAGGTTGGAGGCTTCGGGAACTCTGATTACTTGGGAGGTGGTTCGAACGGGTTTTCTGGAAAAGTATTTTCCGGAGGATATCAGGAGTGCTAAAGAGGTTGAATTTCTAGAGCTGAAGCAGGGCAATATGTCGGTGGCCGAGTATGCGGCCAAGTTTGAAGAGTTGGCACAATATTGTCCCCATTACAATACTGAAGAGGCCATGACTTCTAAGTGTCTGAAGTTTGAGAATGGGTTGCGACCGGAGATCAAGATGGGAATAGCTTGTCAGAAGATCAGGAGTTATCCTGAGTTGGTGAGTAGAAGCCGAATTTATGATAATGACAACCGAGCAAGGATTGCACACTATAAGGCAGTGAATGACCGTAAGGGTAAGCAAAGATTCGGTGGTACACCTTACAGCGTGCCGGCCGATAAGGGAAAGCAGAAGGTTGTGGCTGATAAGAAGTTCAGAGAGAGGAAAGCATCGATGGATTTGAAATGTTATCGGTGTGGTGTTGTGGGGCATCGTGTTAGCGATTGTCCTTATGAAGCGAAGAAGTGCTTTAAGTGTGGGAAACCGGGACATGTGATGGCGGATTGCAGGACTAGTATGCCTACTTGCTATAACTGCAGTGAGAAAGGTCATGTTAATACTCATTGTGAGAAACCGAGGAGGGCTCAAGCGCCTCAGGTCAGTGTTAAAGTGTTTGCTGTTGTGGGGACTCAGTCGGCGGACGAGGAGCATTCGATCAAAGGTACTTGTTTTATCAATAATGTTCCTTTGACTGCTATGATTGATACGGGTTTGACCCACTCGTTTATCTTTGTTGATTGTGTGAAGAGGTTAGGTTTGGTACCTTCTACTCTTGAGCGGCGGATGACTATTAAAACTCCCTCGATTGGTTCAGTGACTACTTTGTTAGTGTGTTTGAAGTGTCCATTGACTATTTTTGGCCGAGATTTCGGAGTGGATCTAATTTTTTTACCACTTGGCGGTTTGGATGTTATTCTAGGTATGAACTGGTTGGAGTTCAACCGAGTCTACATCGATTGTTATCGGAAGGTGTTATTGTTTTTGACTCCAGAAGAGGAAGCTTTGGCAGATTCCTTATCTAGTAAGGAATTGAGAACTTTGTTGGAAGATGGCGCTAAGGTGTTTGCTTTATTTGCATCGTTGTCGGTTGACAACAGGGCGTTGTTGGATGAGTTAGCCATGGTGATTGAGTTTCCGGAGGTGTTCCCTGATGATATTACAGAGTTGCCTCCGAAGAGAGAAATTGAGTTTAGTATCGACCTTGTTCCTGGTACGAGGCCTATTTCTATGGCGTCGTACAGGATGTCGGCAACGGAATTGGTCGAGTTGAAGTCTCAGATTGAAGAGTTGTTGGATAAAAAGTTTATCAGACCAAGTGTGTCGTCGTGGGGAGCTCTAGTGTTGTTAGTGAAGAAGAAGGATGGTAGCATGCGATTGTGCATTGATTACTGTCAGTTGAATAAAGTGACCATCAAGAACAAATATCCTCTTCCAAGGATTGATGATTTGATGGTTCAGTTGGTGGGAGCTCGTGTGTTTAGTAAGATTGACTTGAGGTCGGGTTATCATCAGATCAGAGTGAGAGAAGGCGATATTCAGAAGACGGCGTTTAGGACTCGATATGGACATTACGAGTATGCAGTAATGCCTTTCGGAGTGTCTAATGCGTCGGGAGTGTTCATGGAGTATATGAATCGTATCTTCCATTCTTATTTGGATCAGTTTATTGTCGTGTTCATTGATGATATACTGGTTTTTTCTAAGTCTGAGGAAGAGCATGTGGATCATTTGAGGATTGCTTTACAAGTGTTAAAGGATAACAAGTTGTTTGCTAAGTTATTGAAGTGTGAGTTCTGGTTGAAGACGGTGAGTTTCTTGGGGCATGTTATTTCTTGTGATGGTGTTTCGGTAGACCCGTCGAAGGTGAGTGCGGTGTTACAGTGGGAACCGCCGAAGACGGTAACTGAGGTTAGAAGCTTTTGGGGTTTGGCAGGGTATTACCGAAGATTTATTGAAGGATTTTCTAGATTGGCGTTTCCATTGACTCAGTTGACGAGGAAAGACCAAGTGTTTGTGTGGGATGCTGCTTGTGAAGAGAGTTTTGAAGAGCTGAAAAAGAGATTGACTTCAGTGCCGGTGTTGGTGTTACCGAATCCGAATGAGCCTTTTGTGGTGTATTGTGATGCGTCTAAGATGGGATTAGGCGGAGTTCTTATGCAGAATGGGAAGGTGGTAGCTTATGCTTTGCGACAATTGAGGGTACATGAGCGGAATTATCCTACTCATGACCTTGAATTGGCTGCGGTGGTTTTTGTGTTGAAGATCTGGAGACATTATTTGTATGGTTCGAGGTTTGAGGTGTTCAGTGATCACAAGAGCTTGAGGTATCTGTTTGATCAGAAAGAATTGAATATGAGGCAGAGAAGGTGGTTGGAATTCCTGAAAGATTATGATTTTAGTTTGAGTTATCACCCAGGAAAAGCGAATGTTGTTGCGGATGCCTTGAGCAGGAAAGTGATTCATATGTCAGCTTTGATGGTGAAAGAGATCGAGCTTATTGAGCAGTTTAGAGATTTGAGCATGATTTGTGAATTCACGACAGATGGTGTGATGTTGGGTAAATTGCAAGTGAAGAATGATTTCTTGGATATAATTAGAGAACACCAGAAGTTGGATGTGAAACTTGTGGATTTGATGCGAGGAGCCGAAGGTGACTCCGGTAGTGATTTCAAGTTGGATGGTGCTGGTGTGTTGAGGTTTCGGGGCAGAATTTGTGTGCCGGATAATGACGAGCTTAAGAAGTCAATTTTGGAGGAAGGACATCGTAGTAGCCTGAGTGTTCATCCAGGAGCTACGAAGATGTATCAGGATTTGAAAAAGTTATTTTGATGGTCAGGAATGAAAAGAGATATTGCTCGTTTTGTTTATGCTTGTTTAACATGTCAGAAATCGAAAGTGGAGCATCAGAGACCTTCTGGGATGATGTAACCATTAGAGATTCCGGTTTGGAAATGGGATTGTATCGCCATGGATTTTGTTACAGGATTGTCGAATACGGCAAGAGGATTTGATGCGATTTGGGTAATTGTAGATCGGCTTACGAAGTCTGCACATTTTGTGCCGATTAGTATCAGTTTTTCGTTGGAGAAGCTGGCAGAGATCTATATTCGGGTGATTGTAAAGCTGCATGGTATGTCGTTGAGTATTGTGTCGGATAGAGATCCGAGGTTCACTTCAGAATTTTGGAAGAGTTTGCAAGAAGCTTTGGGTACCAAGTTGAAGCTGAGTTCAGCCTATCATCCGCAGACGGATGGACAGTCATAGAGGACTATTCAGACGTTAGAGGATTTGTTACGGGCTTGTGTTTTGGAGAAAGGTGGTACGTGGGATACTCATTTGCCATTGGTAGAGTTCACGTACAAACAGTTACCATTCTAGTATCGAAATGGCACCGTTTGAGGCTCTTTATGGTCGGAGGTGCATGACTCCTCTGTGTTGGTACGAGTCAGGTGAGAATTTTATTTTGGGGCCAGAGTTGGTGCAGCAGACTACTGAGACAGTGCAGATGATCCGTGAGAAGATGAAAGCATCGCAGGATAGGCAGAAGAGTTATTATGATAACCGAAGGAAAGAATTGGAATTCAGTGAAGGTGACCATGTGTTCTTGAGGGTTAACCCAGTGACTGGTGTAGGACGTGCATTGAAGTCCAAGAAGTTGGATCCGAAGTTTATCGGGCCATATAAGATTTTGCAGAGGATTGGTGCTGTGGCTTATAGGGTGGCGTTGCCGCCGGAGCTTTCGAACTTGCATGACGTGTTTCATGTGTCGCAATTTCGGAAGTATGTACCAGATCCGTCTCATGTGATTCAGAGAGATGAGGTTCAAGTTAGAGAGAATCTAACTGTGGAGACGATGCCGTTGAGAATCAAGGATCGCAAGATGAAGCGACTCAGAGGGAAAGAGATACCTTTAGTGAGAGTGGCTTGGGGAGGTGCTGCAGGAGGCAATGTAACCTGGGAATTGGAAAGCAGGATGTGGGAAGTGTATTCAGAATTGTTTCCATCAGGTATTTTCGAGGACGAAAATAATTAAAGTGGGGGAGAGTTGTAACGCCCATTTTAATTATTCGAGTTTTTCGATGTATTTATTTTTCGGCATGCTTGCGTGGAATCGGTTTGAGAAATTAAGATCCATAATATTAGAAAAATATGATTAGTAATAATGATAATATGATGATTAATAGTGTTGTTACTATTATTATTAATATTATTGTTATTATTATTGTATTTAAAAATATTATTGGAATCAATTTTGGATTAAAAGAAAATAAGTATTTTAGTTTTGGAATTAAAAAGAGGATTATTTGGGACGAAGGGCATGTTTGGCATTTGGAAAAAAAAGGGAAAGAGGAGAACACGATAGAAGTGGAACAAGAGGAACGGTAGAAGAGAAGAGCGACGAAGAGTGAGCAAGCTTGAGCAAGAGGTGGACGATCAAAGTTGTGGATTGCGGATTCTTCATCATCAAAACTGCATTTTGAGGTAGGGGGGAATGATCGGTTAATTTCGGTAGTTGCATGAAATATGTGGTAGGAAAGGGAATTCCCTAACCCTATGATTGTTGATGAATTGTATGATATATTGTGTTGTTGATTCTGTTGTTAATTGATGTTTGAGTGTTGAAAATCCTTGCATGCAATGGTTGATGATGATTTGAGGGAATTGGGGTTTCCAGGTAGTTCGAAGTTACGCCGGAACTGAGTAATTGTGTAGAGCTAACAATTAATCGGGTTAAATTGAGGATAGATGTTGTAGTTAGGTTGTGGAACAATGGTCTGGTATGATGGGGTTTGGCTTGGAGTAGAATCGGCTGAGTTCGGAGCGTGTTGCCGACTCTGAGCTGTGGCTTTATTTTTCTGAGATTGCAGGTATTCGCTGGGCGAATGAGGGGGAGAGCCTTCGCCAGGCTTCGCCGGGCGAACTGGGCAGCAAATGCTGCCAGTAGTCTCTGTTTGGATTCGCCAGGCGAATGGTCAGCGAGTGTTCGGTATGGGGCTTCGTCAGGCGAATGTGCCAGCGAGTGTAACGCCTATTTATTTTGATTAAATTTAGTTATGACTTTGCCGTGTCTCGTTGTGTCGTAGTCGTATTTGAGTACGTGTTTGTCTCGAAGAAAAGAATTGAATCGGTCGAATTTTCGGGCAAAAGTGCAAAATTTCGTAGCAGTTTTAGGGAAAACTTCGAAAATTCATATCTCTTGATCCGTAAGTCGGTTTAGTCCCTGTTCGAAGCGTCGGAAAGCTTAAGAGATGGTCTTCCTAGGAAAAATGAAATTTTGCTGATGTGACGGTCGTCACAGGCACGTGACGGTCGTCACGGTTGTGACGCTTGTCATGAACTTGTTACGCTCGTCATGGCCTTCACGGTCGTGGCGCTTGTTATGATCGTCATAGTAATAAAATCCAGTAACTGCAGAATTGAAACGTGGGGATTTTTAGTACGGTTATTCCACATTTCACTTACTCTCATTTTTGTTGTTGTTTGGCAAAAACATAACTAAAAAGAAAAGTATCATAGTTGAGAGAAGGGGAGAACGGAAGAATTGTCGATCGGTGAAAATTGGAGGAGAATTGCAGAAGAGTTATCGTAGAACAGAACCAGAACCAAAAGCGTAGAGTTGGCCTCAATTCCAAGGTAAGGGTGGGGTTCAATTCTATAACCGTGGGCATGATCAATTTCATGTAGGGAATTGAATCATGGGGTTAGTTCCCGTAGGTTGAAGAAATATTAAGGGTTAATGTTTACCTGTGCCTGAGAAATACTAAGGGTTAATGCCTGTCTATGTATGAATGAGTGTGTTATGCCATTAGTTTTGGGGGAAATTGGGAAACGGTGCCGACACGCGCTATTTTCCCATTTATTAAGAAGGTGTTGTTATCATGTCCCTATTTAATTAAATTAGAAGTTGTAGTTATATTACCCGTATGAAAGTATATGAAAATGTGTTGAGTTCTTATTTGCAGTAATGATGTTGTTAGTTGTTCTCTGACATGAAAATATTGTTGAGTTCTCAATTGTAGAGACAATGTTATTTTTAATTGTTTTCTGCGAAAATGTGTTGGACTCTTATTCGTAGGAACGATATTGTTACTTGTTCTCTGACATGAACAGGTTGAAGTGGTGAGTACATGATGTATGCGAAATGTGATGTTTCTGTTATGGATAATTGGTTGTAGGCTTGATGCCTTGTTGCACGGTTGTTGCACAGTTGTTGTTGTTGTGCTATAGTCCATAATAGTTGCGTCCCATAGCATATCATAATTGTTGGCCTGTATTGGCGGCCCTTAGTGGCAAATTGTTGGCCTGTATTGGCGGCCCTTAGTGGCAAATTGTTGGCTTGTATTGGCGGCCCTTAGTGGCAAATTGTTGGCCTGTATTGGCGGCCGTAATGGCAATCTGGTACCACATGCATATGCACAGTTGAGTCGCATTGTTGAGTCGCATTGTTGAGTTGCGTTGTTGAGTTGTTTTGATGAGTTGCTGAGTTATGATGATAATTGTTGTGGTTATGAATAAAGAGTTGTTGTAGTTTATTATTACTAATATTTATGCGAACTGCTGGAATTATAATGTTGTGATAATATTCTGACATGACTTTTATCATGCCTTATGTTATGTTGTTGATATCTCACCCCTTTACGTTGTATATTACCTCCATTGGTAGTAATTTGCAGGTAATCAGGAATAGAGTGTAGCTTTCCATTAAGGTGTCGTCGGTCGCTCTGATACGTAGCACTCTTGGGGGGGATGAACGTTGAATTTTACTGTTTTATTGACTTTCTTGTTGCTGAATTTTACTGAATATTCTCCATTTAATTGGTTGTTACTGTCGAGTACTAAATGTTAGTTGTACGCACTAAGCCGGAGAATCCGTAATCCTGATTTCTATGGTTGAACTAGTTGCTTTCGTTGAATCTATGTAAGGCCTTTACTTGCTGAATTTTAATGGAATTGCTGCAAGTTTCGTGGTCTTGTTTTAATCACTATAAATGTTCGCTGCAGATTAATAAGATGCCTTGTAATCGAGATTTTAAGCAAGCTATTGCATGTTCATCCAAGCTTTTGTTGTATGTATCATTACTAAATGCATGTTGTCTGATTAAGTTGTGAAATGTATGTTCCTGTAAGTTGTAAATGTGAAGCCCAGGTTCTTGGTAGTGTGACGACCGTCACAGGACCCTTACGATCGTCACGCGTCCAAATTTTATGCATTCTGATTGTATTTTGTTGCTTATCTGTTGGGTTAGAAAAGGGGTGTTACGTTAGTGGTATCAGAGCAGGTCGGTCCGTCCGGCCAAGTTGTCTAGTGTCGTCGAGTCAGTCGTCGTGCCTAGTGCTGCACCCAAAATTTGCCCAACATTTTCTCTACCTAGCTTATGTTTCATTTCATTCACATTAGCATTATCATTTGCATTTCATTGATATGTATGCAGGAGATCAAGAGATATGATTACCAATCAAGGGCTACACAAGGCTTGGAAGCTAGTTAAGAAGGTTATTCAAGGGTTTAAGGGTTGATATCCTTGTCAAAGAAGTAAAAGATCCTCAGAGAGAGTGGTTGAAGCCAAGTGTGTAGGTCTCCTAACTTGAGAGTTGTGGAAAGCCATCAGATGATTCTGAGGCCATGAGGATGGACTTGAGGTCTTGAGAGAGCTCATGAGAAGTGTTGAAGATCACATTGAGGCCTAGACAGGTCATTGTGTAAGATTAAGAAGACTCAGCCATGAGTGGTGCAATTAGGATTTGACTGGGTCAACCCTAAGTCAACTGATGATTTGAAGAAGGTTAAGACTTAATTCAAGAGCCATGTGATCATGGATTGATACATTGATATGTTCTCAGGATGATTCCAAGGTTAACTCATCATGATTGAAGAGTTTGAGAAGTTTCAGGCTAGGGTTTCTAAGACTTGACAATGTAAAATCCCCTAGTTTGACCCCTGACTGCTAGACAATTTAACTCAAGATATGATTGTCATCTCATCTTGACCCCAACATGATTGTTGTAGGGAATGATCTTAGCTTTAATTTGAGTACTAGAAGTCCTTGATAGGGTTTATAGAACTCAAGTTATGAGTCAGACATGTTACAAGTCATCTGAGGCATGTGAATTTGGAGCTTGAAAGTTACCCAATTTGCATGACACTTTTGCCTTATAAGTATGATTCCTATGAACTTTTGGTCAACATGAATGTTTCTCCTTATCCTCTTAGCTTTCTATAGAGTACTAGAAGTCCTTGATAGGATTTGTAGAACTCAAGTTATGGCTTTGACAAGTCAAGGGTATTTTGGGAAGTTGTGATTATGGGTCATTTTTGGTTATGGGTCATTTTCACCAACTTAGACATCTCAAATGAAATTTTGTGCAACTTGAAAGTTTCTCAAAATGGGGTTTTAACTTGGGCCATGTATCAAGGAGGCATTGAAATGGCTCAAGGAGATACTTGACTCAAGGAATTTTGAAAAAGGAAGAATTAAAGGGTATTAAAGATCAAAAATTCAAAATAAATGTTATGTGTGCAAATAAGGCAAAGTAATAGCATTTTTTGAATGGAAATTGCATTTTGAAAACAAGGGATGAATCTCTACCATTCAAGTTCAGTGGTTCACAAGGAGTGTGTTGGAAAGTTCCTGAAGCCAAAACAGAGGAGATATCGTGACTGCCATGAATGGGATTTAGAAGAGAAATTGAAATTTGAATTTCTCATTCTGAACCTTTGAGAAGGGTCTAGATCATTCAGTTACATCCTATATAAGCCTATGAGTGCATTCAGTTCATTTTTTGGTTTGAAGCCTGAAGCAGAGAGTGAAGTTGGAATTTCAGAGGTGCAAGTGAGGATCAGATTCTGAGTTCAAGGGCAAATCAAGATCAAGTGAAGGTTTCATTGTGTTCATCAAGTGATTTGGAGTGTATCTGCATTTTCTTGAAGGCTGAAGAATGCAAGAACTACTTCTGTTACAAGCTTGAACACAGGTTGGTACATTTCACTTTTGTGCTTAATCTATGTAGAGATAGTTAGCATTCTATAGGTGGTTAGGATCCTGGTGATATGTAGTTGGATTTAGGATCAAAAACTGGTGAATTAGAGACAAAATAGGTTGATGATCAATTTTTGTAGAGGCTCGAATCAAGCAATTCTTGGGTTGTTAATCAAGTTTGGATAGTGTAGAATGATCACCATAAGATGAGGATTACATTCGTGCCATTAATTTAGACTTTGGTGAGAATCAAGATTGAGGCACATTTTGAAAGTGCTATCGGGTTTGGAGATGTAGAAGGAATTAGATGATTCAAATGAGATATTCGTGATCAGCATTGAAATCTGAGTGGAATGATGTATGGTTTGTTAATTTTTGATGACCTGTGTAAGTTGCTTCGCCGGAGAAGACGGTGGCGCCACCGTCTGGGCCACCGTCTGTGTTTTCCCCCCAAACGGAAGTTCAAACGAAGAACATGCATGTGAGGCGTTAGATCTTGCTGGAGACTTGACCTAGTAATCATCATACACGGCGACGATTGGATTTTGGAATTCTGGCTTTGACCTGAGCAAAATGACGTCGCCCTCATTAATGTGCTGGCAGCATGAGAAGGCATTGGATCCATTGACTGGTAATCCCATCGTGTGATCAGAACGTTGCCACATAACCCCTCTCCAAGCGCTGTGTTTTGATTAATTGAAAGAACCTGGGCTTAGTACTGAATTGATGTTCACACCCCCCCTCTGGGCCCAACCCAAGATCTGAACTGGACAGAATTGCTATTCACCACGCGTGTTTAATTAATTTCTTTTCTTTTTATTGTTTTTGTGCATTTTATACTAGTTTAGTTTTAATCCATTAAAAATAGGAAAATTAGTCAATAAATCCTGAGATATTTTCCCCAGATTCATGAATGAGTTTATAAATTTTAGGAACAAAAAAAATCATGATTAGCATTTATTTCCATTTTATTTGATTTTTTCACATTTTATTTGACAATAAAATTGTATTGTTTGCCTCTTCTGTTTGGTGAATTTTGTTTGAGCATTTGGTATTGAGTTTTTGCTTGATTTTTGGCTTGTAACTTGTTTAGATATCTATGCTCCCCTCAGATTTTTCTCACATTTTTGTGATGAACTTAGGTGCTGTTTTAGGACTAGAACTTTAGGAGTTTCCTTTTAGGGTTTAGTTGTGAAACTTTGAGGTTTAGGATTTTATTTGGAGGACTTAGAGAATGAATTAGGTCCTGATTTTTTAACTATAGGTTATTAGTGAATGCATGTTCCCATAGAAAAATAATCAGATTTTTAGAATGTATTTTGGTATTTTTGATAGAATGTTCTACTTGTGTGTTCATTTGGTGTTTCAATGTTGATGATTGATTTGGAATGGACTCAAAGTTGGGCTTCCTTGCATAGTGGGCTTCTGGATCTCATTGGAGGACATCATGGACTTGGTGAAGCTTGTGTGAAGTGGCTAGTGGAGCTTGGTTTGGATTTTTTTCCTTCCTTTTGGTTAGCTTTGAGTAGCTTAGGAAATTAGGGCTTTAGGAGAGAGCTTTAGAAATAGATATTTCTTCAAATAATGGTTGGTTTTGTTCCCATTCCATTCTCATCCTATGATTCAAAGTCCTCATGTTAAAGTCTCATCTCTCCTTTGGAGGGATGTGTGACATTTACAATGAGTAAAACTTTTGAGGATGCCTTTCTCTGATGACTGGTTGAGTGTCAGACAGGATTCCTTTGGTTTTGCTGTCTGCTTCCCATTATCAAACTATCATCTTATTGATTCTCTTCATTCTTGGTGGAGCCTATTGAAGATTGAAGCTTGAAGATGGAGTACCTTTAACTCTCTTGAAGATCATGGACTTGAAGAACAGTTACAGACTGTGGACTGAATTGATGTCAGAGGGTTGCTTTGATGTGAAGTTGTGGAAGCTGTTGATTTGCTTTCTTGACTGTCTGTTTTCTTTCTGTGCAACTGTATTGATGTGACTTGATTGGTGTGATGCATTTAGATTAGGTCATGTAGTTGAATAAGCCTAAGAGCATCTTAAGGGTTGAGTCTCTCCCCTTGCTTGTATTGCATTAGAGGTTGAGTTTCTCCCTCTGCTTGTATTTTTACTGTGTGGCTTTGCTTGCTGGTATTCGGTAGAGCTCTGCTCCCTTGCCTGTGTGGTTTGTGATTTGCTTGATGGCATTTTATTTTCCTTTATGATTGCAGTTATTCATACTTGGCTTGAGGTCGAGATGAGCTTGTGGAGGCTGATGCCCCGCACACATTTCCTCCCTCACTTGCATTGCATGCATTTTACAGTCGTTTACTGTTTACTGTCTAAGCTGATGCTTTACTCGTTTCTGTGTATCATTGACCTGATCCCCAAGGAATCTCACTTCCTTTAATAAGGAAGTGATGGTTAGAACTTTAGGTTGAAACCTATGCATGATAACTTCTAGGAGTTCCCTGTTTCAAACCTCAAAAATAGGATGAATCCTTGGCATGACAACATTAGGACTTGATAGTCTCCCCTTAGTTGAGCCTGTTCTTCTCTTCTCATCTTAAAACAACAGTAAAAAACGTAATAAAGGCAAGTTAGTATAAGCACGTTACGAGCCTTAAGCTACTTGGGTAATGATAATTGAGCGGCCTCCTCTCAATCATCTAGAATGTTTAGTATACGTCCTTTGGACGATATGCGACGCATTCGTTCCCAGGTCATAGTCTCTAGTGTTGTACAATTTACAGACAACTAAAAAACAGTTCTTCCGTAAAAGATAAAAAACAAACTTCAAATCTTTTTGCCCCGTGGGCCCATAATTCAAAGGAAGCTTTTCTGAAGAAAAGAGTGTCGTTAACTCCCAGTCCTTCCGCAAACGGTAACGCCTAAGTCTCCAAGGGTTGAGTTGCGTACGCCAAACTGCTGGAATTGTTTGTTAACCCTACTCAATAAAACAGATGAATCTGAATCCCCGTAAGCCGAATTATCCCGAACTACGTAAGCTCTGATCTCTCATACCTGTTGAGAGTACGTAGGCACAATACTGACGTATTGGCGAGCCACCTTCCCTTGTAACTCATAGTTAGGCGAACTACGTTGACTCTGATTTCTCATTCTCTGATGAGAATACGTAGGCATGAAGCGCGACGCTTTGCCGGGTCATTTTCTTTTATTTTCAGACCGGCCTTGATAGGTAGATAGTAAATAAACCCGTCAGATAAACACAACAAGCGTGGATCCCATCGAGTACGATGGACGTGAGGGGTGCTAATACCTTCCCCTTGCGTAACCGACTCCCGAACCCAGACAATGGTTACGATGACCTTGTCTTATACCTTTTCGTCATGTTTTTCCGATCGTTTCCTTTCCCGTTCCGAGGGATAAATAACGAAAGGTGGCGACTCTTCTGTTTTGCCGACACCTTATTTTGCGGTAGCGACAGCTGGCGACTCTGATGGGGACTTGATAGTTTACTGGGATCCAACGTCCCTTATGCGAGTCAATCTGGCGATCCAACATCCCTGCAAGAGTCAATCCTAGCGCTTGTTTGCTTGTCTTTGGGTGTTTATTTTTTGTGCGTTGTATGTTGTATATTACTGATGTATTTACATTTCCCGCACTATATTATTATTTGTTGCTATTGTGTTGTTGTGGGAGGGGAGCTCTGATGAGTGATAAGCCAGACCCAGGCTTAAGAGCATATACATAGTATTAGAGTGGATTAGTGGTGGACGTGCTTGCTTTGCTTGCATCAATTCCCATGTAATCCACACTCAGACGAGGTTCTCTTTGATGGCTTCCTATCGGTCCTTTGGACTCGAGGGGTTGTTGGATCTGAGGATTGTCGACTCTGGGAACCGATCATTTGGGATTCAGCTAAGTGAGGCCGCTTCAAGAGATGATGATGCCACACCTCCTGAGTATCGTATCATCGTTTCTTGAAAGTCTGTGACGCTGATAACCACATAGGTTGCCGAACCTTTTCTGTGATTAGGTCCATACCTGTGAGCAGGGTCGGGTTTGTTGCAGGAAACCTTAACCTTCAGATTACCTGGTTTTCTTGACAGTGAATCAGTTTTGTTGGTATCAGAGGTTCTCATCATCAGATATGTGGGTGTTCTTGACATAGCAGATTTATGGTCTGGTATAAGGGGTTCTTCTCATCATAGATATGGTTGTTCTTGACAGAGCAGTGTTGTGGTTTTGTTGATACAGAGCCTTCATCTCCTCAACAGCACAGTCATCTTGATCTCCTGCTGCATGATTGCATTTTGCATTGTTTGCATCCTCATTTGCATGTCATTAACGTGTGTCTGTGTTGCAGGTGCATATTTCTCCCCTGGTTCTAGTGATCTTGATCCTCGTGGCAGATATGGCATCTCTGAAGAAGAATGTGTCTTACAAGCTACCAACACCTAACATCCGAGAATTACGAGCTTTGATTTCTTTGGCTGATAAGACAGTGATGGAGAGTTTCAGAAAGAGTTATGGGAGACTTCTGGGTATTGTGTATAAGATTCCTACGTACGAGTTGAATGGCCTCTACGCCCTGCTGCAGTTTTACGGCCCACAACTCAGATGCTTTGTGTTCCCAAACTATGTCCTAGCTCCGACCCTGGAGGAGTACTCTGACCTGTTGGGAGTGCCTTTGTTGAATGAAATGCCTTACTACCGTGTTGAGGGTGAACCTAAATTGAGTAAGTTGACTGACGCTCTTCATGTAGATGAGTCTGAGTTGGAAGGGATGGTATCTCGAAAGATTAGAATTCATGGTTTCCCTTTGCCTTTCCTGATGGAAAAAGCCCGAAAGTTCGCCGAGAAGGGTCGCTGGGATGTATTCAATGCCTTCTTAGCCCTTTGCATTTATGGGATCGTGCTATTCCCAAGTCATCCAGACTTCAAAAGCATGGATGCTTGCCATATATTTTCCTCCGGGAATCCAGTGCCCACTCTCCTCGGAGACGTCTACCATTCAGTTCACAACAAGAATGAAAACAGAAAGGGGAAGAACGTGGCATGTTGTGCTCCTTTACTGTATAAGTGGTTTGCTAGCCATCTTCCTAAGTCAGGGCCGTTCATTGATTCTGCTGAGTCTTCACCCTAGTCTGCGCGTCTGATGGGTTTGACTGCTGACAATATTATCTGGTTTGATAGAGATCTACTGGGAAAATATATTGTACATAGCTGCTGTGGCTTTCCTAACGTCCCCTTGGTCAGAAGGAATGGATGTATCAACTACAATCCCTCTCTGCTAGTACGGAAATTCGGGTATGCACTACGAGGTCCTCCTGAAGGTGAAGAGATACAGGAATCTCTATATCTCACAGGGTTGCTAGAAGGTGACACTTTGATCAAGGTATAGAATGCTTGGAGCAAAATTCACCGAAAGGGGAAAGTCTTGCTAGGAAAAAGCAACAACAAGGCCTTTGATTCGTATGTGACTTGGGTTCGAGAAAGAGCCGCCAAGTTTCTAATGTCGTTTCCTGCCGTGGAACCATTGTATCCTCCTGTGTACAAAGAGCCTACCACAGTTGATATTCAGAGATTCAACCAGGTACTCCAAGAGAAGGAAGAGCTATGAAAAGCCAACAAAGAGTTGGAGAGAGAGATCGCTCAACTTCGGAAAGAGAAAAGTGAAGCCGTTTATACCTGCAAGAAGCAGACTGAGATGATCAACCATCTAGGCTCCAACCTGACCAAAGAAACTGATGCTAGGGAACGTCTAGGGTTAGACCTGAAGTCAGTACATGGCGTGTTGACAACCAAGAAACAGGATCTGGACAGAGTGTACCGGAAGTTAACCCAATACGAGAGGGTCTGGAGCAGCACCCTAGCCAAATACAAAGAGCGGGAAGAAAAGCTGAAGCAGCAAGTAGCCAAGCTAGAAGCTCAGATCATGGGGAAAGACAAGAAGATAGAGGCTGAAGCCTCACTGCAACGAGACGTCCAGTATAGATTGGCTGAGGCCGAGGCGAATTTACAAGATTTTCAACTTCGGGCCGATGCTAAGAGGAATAGAGTCAAGAACCATTCTGAAGAAGGTGTTTCTAGGAGCGTCGCCGAGAACCTCCTAGAGTCCATCAGGCAGAGGGACCTGCTGGCCCAGGGTTTGCTTACTCAGCCAGGTCATCCCGCTACAAAGAAGTTGTTAGAAGATTTTCGCGCCCGTGGCCGCATCTGATCTTTTTGTATGTTCTTTGTACACTTTATGCATTGATATGCTGATCACCGCCAGGTCTGTTGGTTGGGGTCATGCCTTGTTACTTCAGTTGTATGTGATTACAATTGTACGCTACCCGAGCGGGCTTTTCAGATGAATATATGAGGATTTCTTTTCCATGATTTGATGATAGGCTTTATTTGTCTTGGAAACTAGGATCGGGGGGGGGGGGGGGGGGATCTCCCCAAGGCACAGACACACGTTTGCATTTGCATGAATCATTTGCATGACAAGCACCTTGTCGTTTTTCTAACCCTTTGTGTATGCAGGGTGTTCCAGGATTGACCGAAGACCGATCCACCGCTATCAATGGAACAAGTGCAAACTGACGTCCAGGAACTCCGAGAGAGGATGGATCGCTTCATGGAACTCATGCAAGTGGTTGCTAACGGCCAAGACCAGCTCAGAACATTGGTCCAACCTCTGATCTCAAGGGTTGACAGCAACTGTGTGCTGCATGGAGGGAGCGTTCCAGTCCCTCCTCTTGTTGAAACTCCTCAGGGTGGCATCCCCGTGACCGGGAGGAATGGAAGTGGTAACGGCAATGTGATCACTAACATCGGGCTTAATGGTAATACGACTGTCGTCGGTAATGGAAACTTTGAGGCTAATGGTAACACTAGACTAGGCAATGGCAACACATGTGCTGGAAATTTGTATGGGCCTCAGCCATGGCTAGAAGATCGCCAAGAAGATTTGTTCTCACAGAGGAGTGCTGAAGGAGAACTGACTGCTGAAGCACGTCTGAGGTTTAAAGCACTCGAGGACAAAATGAAGAATTTCGAGAACCTGAACACTATGGGTGTCAACATGACTAAACTGGGATTGATTTCTGATTTCAAGGTGCCTCCTAAATTCAAGGTGCCCTACTTTGAGAAATACAAGGGCACCACCTGCCCTCGTGTTCAATTAAGGTCATACTACCGAAAGATGTTCGCTCTCTCTGAAGACTAGAAGCTGCTGATGCACTTCTTTCAGGATAGCTTGTCCGGGCCATCCTTGGAATGGTACATGGGTTTGGAACCCACCAGTGTACGCACATGGAAAGAACTTGCTGAGGCCTTTGTGCACCATTATCAATATAACAGTGACTAGGCTCCGAACCGGGTTCAACTGCAGAACTTGTCACAGAGGAACAACGAGGGGTTCAAAGAATACGCCCAGAGATGGCGTGAATTAGCAGCTAGAGTTCAGCCGCCGATGGTTGAACGAGAGCTTGTTGAGATGTTTGTAGCAACTCTCCCGGGGGTCTATTACGAGAAACTGGTCAGTGGTATGTCAGGGAGTTTCTCCGATCTCATCATTACTGGTGAGCACGTTGAAAATGGGATCAAATTGGGGAAAATTCAAGGTGTCGATCTATCCTCAGCTAGAGGAGGAACGAAACCATACAGTAACAAAAGGCATAAAGGAGAGACGAGCGTCGTGTCCAACGCTCGAAAGAAAGGTAAGGGCCAGCGCCAGCAGGTGGCTAGCATAACCATCCCCGCAGTCCAACAACCCCAGCCGCAGTAGCAGCCGCAGCAGCAGCAACCAAATCAGCAAGGGTACAAAAGGTATCAGAACAGGGCACCCCTGGCAAGTCGTCACCTTGAGACACCGCCCATGTCTTATGCTCAGCTACTACAAACCCTGCTTCAGTTACAGCTAGTCCAGAAAAGAACCCTGGCTCCCTTGACAGGGGCACCTCCGCAGGGTTATGATGCGAATGCAACATGTGATTTTCACTCAGGGGCACCCGACCACACGATAGAAAACTGCAAAGCCTTCAAGCACAAGATGCAAGATATGGTGGATGCTAAAGTCATCAATTTCTCAGATAATGTACCGAATGTCACAAAGAACCCTATGCCGAATCATAGGGGAGGTGGGGTGAATGCCATTATTGAAGAAGAGAACTTAGATTTATTGACTGATGTCAAGGATCTGAAGACACCGCTTAGCTTCGTTAAAGCCAAGCTGATGAAGAAAGGCTTCTTTCCGGGCTGTGGAGAATTGTGTATGGGTTGTGCGACTCGTCCTGATGGCTATGAACAGTTGACAATGGGGATTCAGACTCTGATGACCGAAGGAATCTTGCAGTTTATCCGAAGAGCCGAATGTGGATCTGGAGAGGTAATGCTGAAACAGGATGATGAGGTTGCCACCATCACCATCCCCCGCAAGACAATAACCATTTCTGCGCCCAGGCCGCCCACAATCACCATCACAAAGGCTGGGCCGATACCTTTTGAAAGCACCAACGTTGTCCCGTGGCACTATGGGGCAGACGTCTACTGTAACGGACAAAAATTGGAACTGGAACCATCTGGGCAGTCTGTGGATAACCTAGTGGGAACTGGAGGAATCACACACAACGGAAGAGTATTTGCTCCACCTGAGATTGTGGTTGACAAAGCAGATAAAGTTGAGAAAACTGACAAGGGAAAGAGTAAAGTCGTTAAGGAAACCCCTTGTGGGGTAGAAAAAGACTTACTTGTAAAGGAAGCCGAAGAGTTCATGAGGTGATCAAGAAGAGTGATTACAAGATCGTTGATCATCTCCATCAAATACCTTCGAAAATCTCCATTCTGAATTTGTTGCTGTGTTCTGAGGCACACCGCAACGCGCTGCTAAAGGTTTTGAATGCCACGTATCTACCGCAGGAGATCTCGGTCAACCAGTTGGAAGGGGTAGTAGCCCACGTGAATGCTGGAAACGGGTTAGGGTTCACTGACCTGGAGCTGACGCCGAAGGGAAGAAACCACAACAGCGCCCTGCACATCTCGATAGAGTGTAGGGGAACAGTTATGTCTCACGTATTGGTGGACACTGGGTCATCGCTCAATGTTCTCCCAAAGAAGGCACTGATGAAGCTAGATACGAGAGGATTGATTTGGACACCCAATGATCTGGTTATGAAGGCTTTCGATGGAACCAAGCGTCATGTCTTTGGAGAGGTAACTCTACCAATCCATGTTGGGCCAGAAACTTTCGACGCAGTCTTTTACATCATGGACATCATGCCAGCCTACAGCTGTCTCTTAGGCCGGTCATGGATCCATTCTGCTGGTGCCGTGACCTCCACGTTGCACCATGTCGCTACTGCGAAAATCGGCGCCGGCTGAACAGAAGAGTCGCCACCGTGCGTTATTTATCCCAAAGGAGGGAAAGGAAACGCTCGAAGTAAACCTACCGCAAAGACGGGAAAGGAATGGTCGTCGCAACCAAATCCTGGATTCGGGAGTCGGTTTTGCAAGGGGAAGGTATTAGCACCCCTCACGTCCGTCGTACTCGACGGGATCCACGCTTGTTTTCTAGTACGCATTGTTATTCTATCTACTCTACAGGTCTGGGGTTAAAAGAAAATAAACTGACTCGGCAAAGTATCGCACTTTATGCCTACGTATTCCCGTCTAAAACGAGAAATCAGAGTCAACGTAGTTCGCCTACCTACGGGAAAGAAGGGGAAGGTTGCTCGCTAGGATACAGCATTTTATGCCTACGTACTTTCATACAGCATGAAAGATCAGAGCAAACGTAGTTCGGGCTACGGAAGACACAAGTCTGTCTGTTTATCTTTTATCCTTCTGAAAAAGGTTTTCTCCTGATTATGGGTCCAAGCGGACAAAAATGACTCTTTGATTGGTTTTCAGTCTTTTACGCAAGAACTGTTTTTTTTATTGATGTTTGAAATCTTATTACTGTGTTTTGAATGATTTTGAGATAGAAGAGAAAGAACTCTAGAACCCTATGGTTTGAAATGGGAATCAAAACCTACCCTAATGTTGTCATGCATGGATTAACACCTAATGTCTGTCATATTTCTCTCTTGCGCAGAGAGAAACAGAGATCCTAGGGGATAAACGGAAAAGAAACAACATATATACAATAAAGCAGTAAAATGCATGAGATGCAGCAATACAAGCGAGGCAAGGGAGTCCCACTCAACCTCGAACCTGAGAAGACAATAGGCAAAGTGAAACGGCTTCACTTCAAACCTAAGGGGAAAATTAACAAACAATACAGCAAAGAAAAATAAAACCCCAAAACCAGCTCTGACAGCACACCAGCTCTTACAGCAGCAGCCCTGAACAAACTCTGACAATTGATTAACTGCAAAACAGTATAATCTTCAAGTGAACCCCAAGATCAAACTTCAATGGCCTCTAAGCTTTAGGTAAGCTCCATCTTCAAGGCAAGCACTCCAGAAGAGAATCACTTAACAGAATAAGTTGGAATGATAAAACAGCTTATTGACAACCAAAGGAAGCCTATAAGTGTTTATCATCATGAGAGACTGATTCCCTCAAAGTTCTACTTCTAAGATAAGCCACTTATCCCTCCAAAGGTGGGATGTGAATATCTTAGAAGGACTTTTAGTCATTGGGAGGAATGGAAGCACGAGAAGCTTTCCATGTTTGTGAAAGAGATCAGTCTAATCTAAAGCTCTGCCTATTTTTCCTATTTCCTATGTCTTCAAAAACATCTTCAAGCACAAGAATATTCATGCATCCAACTTTGATCTCCATCTTCAATCTTCTCTTATGCTCCTTCATGCTCCACAAGCCCAATCCAAGCCCCATACCCCATAGCAAAGCCCAACCCCAAGCAAACAATACAAAAGCCCACAATGGCCACACCAAACAAACACACTATTTACAAAAATCAAGTAAAATAGTAGTATATTATTTAAAATCCTAAAATTAATTCTAAGGGGATTTATATATCTACCCTACATACCCTATATTTCCCAGCTCCTAATTCAAGCTAAAACCCCAAATCTAAGTGTTATGATGCACCTATGTCAAGTTTAACCCTAACTCTAATCACCCTAATGTTGATGGTTCAAAACTATCCTAAATTAAATCACAAAAATGTGAGATAAATCTCTAAGGGAACCTAATACTCTAATCTAACCATAGGAAAAAGAATCACATCAAAATGTTAAAGGAAATGGCTAAACGAAATTCAACAAAATGGATATACAATCTAAAATGCAATAAAAGCAACTAAATGTAAAAATTCACCAGAAATAAAAAAATGACTAAAATGCTAATTTTATTTTTCTATAATTTTCTTGAGACATTAATGAAAATGGAGCAAAAACTCCCATGTAGAAAAACTTATTTTTGAATTTAATATGATTTTTTTAATAAACTATATGCAAACATGAAATAGAATGAAAATCAATAAAAAATGAGAAATAACGCGTGGCAAATAGCAATTATTTACAATTCAGAAGTGCATTGGGCCCAGGAGGGGGGTGCAGCCAGCAAAACGCAATAGGCCCATACTGCTTCAGAAAAAACATAAAAAAAAACTAAGGAAAATACAACCGGGGGGGGGGGGGCGAATAGCAACTATTCGCTTTGTTATTCATACTGGGCCCCAAACTGGGGGGTGTAAACAGCAAACTGGCCTAAGGCCCAAAACGAAACATGCGGGAGAGGGGTGCGACTGGGAAAACATGGGGGAGACGGTTAGCAATCCCCTAATGGGCCTGAGCCCGAGTCCAGTTCCACCCAACTTAACAACAAACCCTAATCTTCACTCCCTCTGTCACTGTTCACTATCACTCTCCCAACCCTAGCGTCGTTCCCCCATTCTCCCAATCACACAATTGCAACCAGACTAACACCCTAAATCAAACCCTAACCTCTAACCTAATTCTATCAAGCAAACTAACACTCCACAGTCTAATTCTTCAGCTAACAAATTGTATCCTAACAAGTTCTGAGCGAAGAAGAAAACCTGGAAAAATGATGAAGATGGTGGAGCTTGCGAAGAATTTGAAGGATCAACTTCTGGAGAGTTCTTCGTGGATGCTTGAAGATCCACGATATTGATGGAGCTCTTACGATGAACAGATGAAGATCAACGAACTTGATGATGTTTGAGGACGATCTTGAAGCTCTGAAGATCTTGACGAACAATGAAGTGGATTTGACGATGTTGAAGATCGGAGAATCAGTTACGATGAACTTGATGAAGTTCTTACAAAGAAATTTCTGGAGACGTCGAGGAACGGATGACGAAGGTGATGACGAACGATGTTAATATTTGTTGAAGGTTCTTGATCTTGTTTGGATGGCTTCTGGAAAAACTATGAACGAACGATAGTGTTGATTACCGATGACGAGATCGTTGAACTGATGGAATTGTTGATGAATCTGGAGAAGGACGAACTGGATGAAGATGATGAATAATCTGGGAATGTAGTTGATTTTCTGGCGAATCTGGATGATTAATGAGTGATGCTGATGAAGATCAAGATGAAGAACACGATGATGTGCTTGGTGATTTGCAGTAATCTGGAAAAAATAGAGAATCTGATGAGTTTTCCGACGATTGTTGCAATCTCCGGCGACAGTTAGGGTTGCTGATGGTTAGTTACGGCGGCGAATGATTTTTCCGGCGAGGCCTCCGACTGTTTGCATGGCCGGCGGCGAATGAGAAGTGGGTGGAATACACGTGTTTCGCATGCAACCAGAGTTCGTGGTAGTGGGGACGCGTGGCTGTGTGGGAATGAGAGAGGAAGACGCGTGGAGGGGAGTAGAATGAGGAGCAGCCAAGTGGCAGAGAGAGAGAATTAGTGGAAAGTGAGGTGGCGGGGAAAAAGATTACACGCGTGGCATGGCTATTATATGGACACATGGCATGGACTCTGGACCTGGGAATTGGGCTTACGAAATTTGTGGATAAATGGCCCATTAAACTAATGACTCTGATTTAATGATGATTAAGGACTAATAGAATCTGGGTAAAAGATATTAGACCTAATGCCTCAATTAAGACTAATTACCCTAATTAAAGCAAACGAAATTAATTAAAAAAACCCTAATTAAACTTCTAATTAAACCTAATTAACCTATTAAAACAGAAAACAAATTATTTAACATCTAAAAATCTATCTAAAAATCCAATTAAATCTATAAAATCAATTAAACCCATTAAAATCTAAAAAACTAATAAACCTATTAAATCCTATATAAACTCTACTTATTAAAAGAAAAGTAATATCTATTAATATCTATTTAAAAAACTATTCTATTTAAGTATAAAAACTAATATCTAAAATATTAAAAATCTATTAAATCTATTAAAAAAAAGGAATATCTATTTAAAAATCTAAAAACTATTTATGAGAATCTATTAAATTCTATAAAACAAACTACTAACCTATTTAATATCTAGAAACAAATAAATCTATTGAAAAACTCTATTAAATGCATTAAAAATCTAGAAAATAAAAGAAAAATCCTAAAAAAGCCAGGAAGCCGATTAAATCAATTATAGAACGATTGCGCAACCATAGCGAAACCCGGGCACCGAGATGGCCTGAAAACACAGGGAACGAGCACCAATTCTCAAAATACGCTTATTCAAACCGGCCTGAACTGCCTGAAACGCCAGGGGCTGCAATCCTGATAAAATCAATCTGACTGAGAAAATTGCAATGCATGCAGTATGCGAATGCGAATGCTAAATGCGTCGAAACATAAACCAAATATGGGAACCGGTTGGTCAAATTTTGGGGTGCAACAGCTGCCCCTATTCAAGCGGCTTGGACCCGACTGAGTGAAGAGCAAACGACCTTCAAACATTCGAGGTACGAGACGGTTGAATACCAAAGAAACCCTGAAATTTGCCAACCGTAGAAATAAACTGCACCACTGCTTGGGGAACGACATTCGTCGAGGGAACCTGATTGTTACGGTAACAACCGATCATTCGTCAAAGAATAACTCCGATTTTGACTCCCACCACCCATGTAACACCACAGGTACTGAACTATCTTTGCAAAAACACCTCTGTCCACAACTGGACTAACCTTGTTAACACAAGAAGAGAAACAAATTTATCAACACGAGTAAAGATCCCATCATCACAGGAAAACCCTTACCCACGATTGTACTCAAATTTCGTCAACACGAAAAGCCATAAATTCGTCATCACGAAGAAATCCTATCATCATAGGAATAAAACTTGCCCTCATCAGGACTCCTCATTCCGTCAACACGGAGAAATCCCGGCGACTTCGCTGGGGATGAGTTGTCTGCATCTCGTCAACACGAAGAAATCCTATCAACATAGGCAATAAAATCTTATTTGCGTCTTATCAACACGAGGAACTCCTATTAACATAGGAATAAATTGTCCATGTCAGGACTCACATCTCGTCAACACGAGGAAAAAATAGATTCATCAACACGAATAAATCCTATCATCATAGAAGTACCGTTCTTGTAGATATCTGAACTCACATTTCGTCAACACGAAGAAATCCTACCCACATAAGCATAAATTGTTCTCATCAGGACGCACATTCCGTCAACTCGGAGGGAGTAATTTGTCAACACGAATAAATCCTATCAACATAGGCATAAATTGTCCTCATCAGGACGCACATTCCGTCAACACGGAGGAAGCAGTTCGTCAACACGAATACATCCTATCAACATAGGCATAAATTGTCCTCATCAGGACGCACATTCCGTCAACACGGAGGATGTAATTCGTCAACACGAATAAATCCTATCAACATAGGCATAAATTGTCCTCATCAGGACGCACATTCCGTCAACACGGAGGAAGCAGTTCGTCAACACGAATACATCCTATCAACATAGGCATAAATTGTCCTCATCAGGACGCACATTCCGTCAACACGGAGGAATAAAACTTGTCCTCATCAGGACTCCATATTCCGTCAACACGGAGAAATAAAACTTGTCCTCATCAGGACTCCATATTCCGTCAACACGGAGAAAGCAATTCGTCAACACGAATAGAGATTCTATCGTCACAGGAGTAACCTTATCCACCTCTGGACCCAAATTCCGCGAATCACCAATAAATGCGAATTTGTCCATGTCAGGATTCACCTTTCGTCAACCCGAAGGAAGACATCTGTTGGGGATAGTAACACGAGGAAATCACGGCGACTTCCTTGGGGAAAATGCTTTTGTCAAATATTGGAACACAGCTCACATACTCTGTTTATCAAGGGAGAATCATCTATCTGGATACCGGAAAGTTCATACATCTATACCCGCCTGCTTCATACGGGAGAATTCTTTATATCCGCCTGCTCCATACGGGAGAATTCTTTACATCCGCCTGTTTCTTACAGGAAAACATTTTGTATATAACTTCCTTGCCTGTTCGCAATAATAGCTAACTCTATTGGGGTATTCTGGAAAATACACCGAACACTCATCTCATCAACAAGCGAACACTCCTGAAATTTTGATTTTATGAAACCCTGAAATGCTTCCGCAGCAACAAACTTGAAAAACATTCCGCTGATAGGATCACCTTCATTAGTAACTCTGTGGGGAAAATAAACTAACTTGTATCATCCCCTGTCTCACAGCGAGACCCCGAATACCTGAAAATATATCTGCTGGAACTCCATATTCCTGTTGAACTAAACTCCATACTCTTGTTGAGAAATACACCTGAAAGCGAAAGGTTAACCAACCTGACTTATGTTTCACAATGCGCATGTTTGACAATGGCGTAATGCTCCATATAGTATGGAAATGCTACGCGTTTTTGGTATATGCAAATATGACACTATATGCGAATGCACATGCAGGTTCAGACTGCTGGGAAAAGCTCTGATAAACTTGCTTCATCAACAACGGCTGCTGAGGACAAATACCACCCTGCTGGGGGAATAAAAGGGTATCTCAAAGTATGCTGGGACATACAACCAACTCTGCCGGGGAGAGCTTTAAACCTTCAATTTCCATGGGGAGGAAAGAAAAAACACCTACTAGGGAGAGGAAACTCCGCTGGGGAAGAAACGACTCTCTCGGGGAATATTGACCGACTCTGCTGAAAACAGGGAGTGACTCCGCTGGGGAGAATAAACAACCCTACTGGGGGATATGGCATCCTTGTTGGGGGTAATAACTGTCTGGGTACAGTTTACAACTCTAGAATTATCAATCCGATGAAAACTAAACGACTCCGCTGAGGATAAGGAATCCTTTTGGAGAAACACCACTGTCTGAGTACAGCTTACAAACTTTAAAATTATCAAACTCTGCTAAGGGTAAACGACCCTGCTAGGGAAAGTAAACCATCTGACCACCGTTTACAAACTCGGGGCTGAGGATAGACATCCTGTGGGGAGCATTAATCTTGACCTGCTAGAGAATATCCTTTTGGGGATAAGCTGCGACTAGCTGGGGAAAGTGATCCTTCTTCAGTAAGGAACAGTGTCATCTCAGCTTCGGGGAATGAAGTGTGACCTGCGTGGGGATTCACATCCCATAATGGTCAAGTCTTTTCGTCAAGAGCCTCTGGTTAGGACTACAATTTTCTGATCGTCCACTTCACATGGGCAAGAACCCTGCAACACCACAAACGAGACAAAACAAGTCTATACAATCAAATCTATTCAAGTTAGCGTCAGTGACATCATTTTCAGTCAATTCGAAGTTTTAGCAATTATTGGCAAGGGCCAGCAACGTTATGCAACTGCTAGTTTTATCAAAACATTGGCGTTTTTCACATACAAAACAGTAAAGAACAAGTATCAAATACTGAATAACATATTTTATTGATTGGGCCTCTGAATAGGCAGAGTTTTGTACACTGGATGTAACTCCTAAAAAGAGGAAGTTACGCACAACAAATATACAAGTATACACAGGAAGCATAAATACAATGACAAATCAAATTCGCGCATATGTCGGCTACGTGGTGCAGACAAACATCATGAGCTGATCCTCCTATGACTCGCCTGAATCTGGCGCTTTCCCGGTATTCAACTTTCGGAAGAGATTGTATCTGATAAACGAACCCCCAAAGTATCCTCCCAACCACCAAGCAATGCAGCATCAAATTCGGACTGCAGCCATTTGCTTTTTAAATCCCTAATTTTTGCGTGAACCGCCCTTTGCGGGTTTTCAGTTCACCGGGATACCCGTTTTTGCCGAAGCCGCCCAGTGTAGGTTTTCGACTTCGCGGGTGTACATCTTTTCAATTTTATCCCTAACTTTTGCCCGAACCTTTCATTCTGTTTTTGGTTCGCCGGGATGCCCCATTTTTGCCTGGACTCTCTTTTTCTGCCCAGCGGGTCGATTTTAAGCAAAGTATTTTTTAACTGCGTCCGAATTCACAGGCGACGTAAAGTATTCACCGTCCATGGTGGACAACAACAATGCTCCTCTTGAGAAGACTTTCCTGACAACGTATGGCCCTTCGTAATTAAGTGTCCATTTGCCCTTGTGATCAGTTTGTGGCGGGAGATTCCTTTTCATCACAAGGTTGCCCGTCTGAAAGCTCCGAGGGTGTATCTTCTTATCGTACGCTTTCTTCATCCGGCTCTGATACAACCGACCGTATGCTAGAGAAGCTAGCCTTTTCTCGTCCATTAAACTGAGCTGATTTAGTCTATCTTTAACCCATTCTGCCTCGTCAAGTTGGACATCTCGCAAAACCCTCAGGGAAGGAATCTCCACTTCCAACGGTAACACCGCTTCTATTCCGTATACCAGCGAGAACGGGGTTGCCCCGGTTGATGTGCGTACCGTCGTACGATAACCGTGCAAAGCGAAAGGTAGCATCTCGTGCCAGTCCTTATACGTCACAACCATCTTTTGAACAATCTTCTTTATGTTCTTATTGGCCGCTTCAACAGCACCATTCATCTTGGGTCGGTAAGGAGAAGAGTTGTGGTGCTCAATCTTAAAATGCTGGCACAGCTCTTTCATCATCTTGTTATTCAAATTTGAACCGTTGTCGGTGATAATCCGCTCAGGGACTCCATATCTGCAGATAATATCTCGCTTGATAAATTTGGCGACCACTTGCTTGGTGACATTGGCATACGATGCCGCTTCCACCCACTTGGTGAAGTAATCGATTGCCACCAAGATGAATCGGTGTCCGTTGGATGCCGTAGGCTCGATCTTTCCAATCATATCAATTCCCTACATCGAGAAGGGCCACGGTGATGCCATCACATTCAGAGGACTTGGGGGTACGTGGACCTTGTCCGCATAGATTTGGCATTTATGACACCTCTTCGCAAACTTGAAATAGTCTGTTTCCATAGTTAGCCAATAATAACCTGCCCGCAGCAGTTTTCTCGTCATAGCATGCCCACCTGCATGTGTACCAAACGTACCCTCATGTATCTCTTCCATGAGCAACTTCGCCTCTTTCTCGTCTACACAGCGTAGCAACACCAAGTCGTGGTTTCTTTTGTACAGGACACCGTCAGGATTCAAACAGAAATTGCCAGCCAATCTCCTGAGAGTCTTCTGATCTCGACTAGATGCCCCAGCCGGATATTCCTTGTTCTTCAGGAAATTCTGAATGTCAAAATACTAGGGTTTATCATCGGATGCTTCGTCAATAGCAAATATGAAGGCGGATCTGTCAAGCCGAGAGATAACAATCCGGGGAGCCTCGTTCCAGAAGTTAACTTTATACATGGAAGACAATGTAGCCAGGGCATCAGCCATTTGATTTTCTGCTCCCGGCATATGATGCAATTCCACCTTGTCAAAGAAAGGCAACAATCTCCTTGCATAATTCATATAGGGTATCAAATTGGGCTGACGTGTCTCCCATTCTCCTTTTATTTGATTCACCATCAGAGCTGATTCTCCGTATACATCCAGATGTTTGATTCGCAAATCAATAGCTTCTTCAAGATCCATGATGCAAGCCTCGTATTCAGCTTCATTATTGGTAACAGGAAAGGTCAATCGGGCAGTAAAGGGGATGTGCGACCCCTGAGGAGTAGTGATAATTGCACCTATTCCGCTACCATAGGAATTTACGGCTCCGTCAAATATCAACTGCCATTTGGAACCCAATTCTGGTCCTTCATCCGGCAACGGTTCTTCCCAATCTTTCATCTTTAGGTACATGATATCCTCGTCAGGAAAATCAAACCTCATCGATTGGTAGTCCTCGACAGGCTGCTCAGCAAGATACTCCGATAACACACTCCCTTTTAATAGCCTTCTGTGAAACATACTGGATATCATATTCGGTCAAAACCATCTGCCAACGGGCCATTCTCCCCGATAGTGCCTGTTTTTCAAATACGTATTTGATAGGATCCATCTTCGAAATGAGCATGGTTGTATGATTTAGCATGTATTGCCTCAAACGCTTGGCGGCCCAGGCTAGCGCACAACAAGTTTTTTCGAGCATTGAGTATCAAGACTCACAGCCAGTAAACTTCTTGCTCAGATAGTAGATCGCATGCTCTTTACGCCCTGTCTCGTCATGTTGACCGAGAACACAACCCATACTCCCCTCAAGAACCGTCAAATACCTAATCAAGGGTCTCCCTGCTACTGGAGGTATCAAAATAGGAGGTTCCTGCAAATACTGTTTTATTTTATCGAACGCCTTTTGACAATTTTCATTCCAGGTCACAGCCTGGTCCTTTTTCAACAGCTTGAATAATGGCTCACACGTGGCTGTTAGGTGAGAGATGAACCGAGCAATGTAGTTCAATCTCCCTAAAAACCCGCGCACCTCTTTTTCTGTTTTAGGCGTCGGCATTTCTTGTATTGCTTTTATTTTCGCAGGATCAACCTCTATTCCTTTTTCGCTCACGATAAACCCCAGCAGTTTACCCAATCTCACCCCGAAGGTGCATTTGTTAGGGTTTAGTCTCAACCTGAACTTCCTAAACCTCTTGAATAATTTCAGCAGATTCACCAAATGTTCTTCCTTCGTCTGGGATTTGGCAATCATATCATCAACATAAACCTCGATCTCTTTATGCATCATGTCATGAAAGAGAGTCGTCATTGCACGCTGATACGTTGCCCCAGCATTCTTCAATCCGAAGGGCATCACTTTGTAACAAAATGTTCCCCAGGGTGTAATGAAGGTAGTCTTCTCCATGTCTTCTGGCGCCATTTTAATCTGATTATAGCCCGAGAAGCCATCCATGAAGGAGAATACGGAGAATTGAGCGGTGTTATCGACCAGCACATCGATGTGAGGAAGTGGAAAATCATCTTTCGAGCTCGCTTTGTTCAAATCACGGTAGTCTACACACATTCTCACTTTACCGTCTTTCTTTGGCACTGGCACAATATTAGCGACCCATGAGGGATATTTTGTAACAGCTAGGAAACCAGCATCCCACTGCTTTTGAACCTCCTCCTTAATCTTCACAGCCATGTCCGGTCTAGTTCTTCGAAGTTTCTGCTTAACCGGCGGGCATTCTTCTTTTAGCGGCAAACGGTGCCCAACCATATCCGTATCCAGCCCGGGCATATCTTCGTACGACCAAGCAAATACATCAATGTAATCTTTGAGCATTTCAACCAATCTTTGCTTGACGTCGCTCTGCAGCGCAACCCCTATATGGATGTTCCTTTCAACCCCTTCCGACCCCAAATCGATAATCTCAATGACTTCCTCATGAGGTAGAATGATTCTTTCTTCTTGTTTTACCAACCAAGACAACTCTTCTGGCACGTTGCCGTCTTCGACAATCTCTTCTTCGGCTTGAAATACCGGGTGCTCAAAGTCGAAGTGAGTTATAGGTGGTTCATAGATGTCATCTGAAAATGTAATCCTGCAAGGAAATGGTTAAATGCTTCAAAATGTGTATAAAGCGAATAACCACATTGCCATTTTATTGTAAAAATAAAACAGGAAAAACAGAGATCTCAATATTTGTACATGAAAAAACGCCTTTTATTTAACGATTAAACGATGCAATGTACATAACAGAATGGTCCTAAGCATAATCACGATGCCCCGGGTAGGACACCGGATTGTTCAACAATTAAGAAAACAAAGCATTACTATTTAGATGTCACAGGAACAGTCTCCTGAATAGACCAATTGCAAAGTCCTTGTCCTGGCACGCTCGGCTGAATCCAGGCGTCCATGTCGCAGTCGTTGTCTCCTTCCTCGGAATCTGAAACAGCATTAATGGTCTCGTGACATACCCCACTAGCCGTAATTGTTATTGGTCCTTTGAAACGGGGTGCCCCTGCAGTAGGCGTTGATGATGAAGGATGATATCCAAGTCCAAATCTGTCCATTTTCATGGGAATATCCAATACCTTGCCCCAGCCCTTGGTCTCGCCTGTCTTCACTAGAGCCTGAGCCTCTTTGTACGACGACACTGCCACCTCTGATGCTTTGCTTGGCCCTAGAACTTTGTCCTTAATGCGCAACCCCTCAAAGGCTTGACAGGGTGTTTCATGGATTTCGCCGTCGACTTCCACGTACTTGAATGACGATAAATAGCTGACCAGTATATCCTCCTCTCCACAAACTGTGACGACACTGTCCCCCACCATGTACTTCAGCTTTTGGTGTAAGGTAGATGTGACTGCCCCAGCACCATGGATCCATGGGCGTCCAAGAAGACAGCTATACGCTGGCTGGATGTCCATAATATAGAATTCAGTTTCAAAAATCTTCGGCCCCACTTGCAGAGGCAAAGTTATGGATCCGAAAACTGACCTCCGTGTACCATCAAATGCCCTGACCACCAAGTCACTAGGCGTACAGATGATCCCCCTGATATCCAATTTCATCATTGCTTTCTTCGGCAGCATATTCAAGGAAGACCCTGTATCCACCAACACATGGGACACGACCGTGCCCCTGCATTCAACTGAGACGTGCAGCGCCATATTATGCTCTCTTCCCCTCGGGGTCAAATCAAAATCCGTAAATCCCAAACTATGGCCTGCGTTCACGTGCGCCATCACCCCCTCCAACTGATTTACCGAAACATCTTGGGGTACAAACGACGTGTCCAGGATTTTTAATAACGCATTCCTATGGGCTTCGGAACACAATAGTAGCGATAATATGGAGATTTTCGACGGTGTTTGTTGAAGGTGCTCAACAATTTTATAGTCACTCTTACGGATAAGACGCATAAATTCTTCTACATCTTTCAGTGACGTTTCTTTTTCATTCCTCTGCACTGGAACATTCTCATTCGCTTTACCTTTACCTTTTGTCAATCGTTCAGCCTCTACCTCAGGCGATATAAAAATTCTTCCGCTCCTCGTCATTCCTCCAGTCCCGACGACATTGTCCACAACCCCAGCTGGTCGTTTACTGATATCAATTTTCTCCCCATCACAATATGCTTCCAACCCATATGTCCATGGCACGGATTTGGTACTCTCAAAAGGGACTGGCCCTGCCTTTATAATAGTGATCGTCGGCCGCCTGGCTGGCGCTGTTATAGTTATCGTTTTTCGTGGAATTGTCACCATAGCAACATCACTCTGCTCATCAGCTAACACCTCTACAGGTTTCTCAACTGCCATTCTATCAAATTGCAACGTGCCTTCATCTATCAAGGTCTGAATACCCTTCTTCAATTCAGCACAACCCCCAGCTTGGGTCCAACAGTCCAAACAGAATTCATCACAGCCCGGGTACACACCCCCTTTCAGCAATTTGCTCTTGACTTCACCCAGCGGTATTTTCAGTTCATCAACATTCATCACCAGATTCGAGTCCTCTTCCGTCAAGATCGCATTTGCCCCATGATTGGGCATGGGCCGTTGTACTATATTAGGGCCTGCCTGCCCGAAGTTTATAGCCTTGCTATCCACTAAATCTTGAACTTTATGTTTAAACACATGACAGGCCTCTATGTCATGTCCGGGTGCCCCGGAGTGGAAGTCACAATGTTTATTAACATCATACCCATAAGGAAGGGTTGGTCCCGTGGGCGGTGCCAAGGTCCTCTTTTCAACTAAATTCAGCCCCAACAGTGTCTGAAAAAGTTCCGCGTACGTGGAAGGAGGCGCATCAAACACTCTTTTCGGCTTTGCATTCGGAAATCTTCTTTGGCCAGCATTCTGCCCCTGCTGCTGTTGTGGCTGTTGCTGTTGTTGCTGCTGTTGTGAAAAAGGAATGGTAACACTAGCTACCTATTGATGCTGAGCATACTGACTTCATCCTCTGCCCCGGCCTCTGCCGCAAAACACAGCACTAGAATCACCTTGACGCCTACCGCCGAATGCTTTTCTTGTACCTCCTGCGAGGGCAGACTCACCTGCGTGGAATCTTCCAACCTTAATACTCTCTTCGACCATCTCACCCATAAGAATCAAATCTGAAAAACTGCTTAGCGAAACATTGAACAATTTTTCGTAAAATATCCCCGTGAATGTCCCAATGAACATACTATTCATTTCTCTTTCATCCAACGGAGGATGCACTCTTGATGCCATATCGCGCCATCTCTGCGCATACTCTTTAAAGCTTTCCTCTTTCTTCTGCGACAAACCTTGCAACTGAACTCGGTTCGGCACCAGATCACTGTTATACTTATAACGCAGGACGAAAGCGTCCGCCAATTGCTTCCAGGTTTTGATTTGAGCGGGCTCCAACCCCATGTACCACTCGAGTGACGGTCCTGATAGGCTGTCTTGAAAGAAATGCATCAGCATTCTTTCATCATTCGAGTAAGCGGACATCCGTCTGTAGTAAGAGCGGACATGCACCTTCGGACAAGTGTCTCCCTTATATTTATCAAAGGTGGGAGCTTTAAACTTCAGATGTACCCTTAGGCCAGGCACCAATCCCATCGTGGTCATATCTAAACCAGAAGTATTCTGATTCACTACACCCTTCATTTGTTCCTCAAGCATTTTGATCCTCTGAACAGGATCCACAGGTCCATCCATACCCCTACCAGAAAAGGCATCTTCTTGTTGGTCTTCCACCCAATTAACTCATTTCCGTACCCATCATATCCATTGTTACGACCAAATCTAGTCTGATTCATCATAGGGCCCCGTCCTCTGTTACCATACCCTTGAGTGACCCCGGCAGGTCCAAAAGGCATCATTCCAGCACCATTTCCGTTACCGAATCCACCATAGCCCTGATTAGCATTACCAAAACCATCATATCCGAAACCCTGAGCGTTGAAGCCGAACTTCCCATCCTGGTTGACATAATCAAACCCCTGGTCGTTATAGCCGAATCCGTTGTTACCAAAGCCATTACCTCCATTGTTATCACCGCCCAGATTGGCGTCTCCGAATCCCACATTGTTAATGACAGTCTCATTACCGATTCCTGTATTACCATTCCCGGCGCCAGCGCCATTGTTCACATTCACAACAGGTATATTCACCACAGGTGGAGCTACAGGCGTAGGAGTACCATCCCCATGAATGGTGTCAACGCGTACAGAATTGTGGTCTTCGTTTCCATTCCCGGCACTTCTCGCCAGCAATGGCTACACCAAAGTCTGCAGGTTTTCCTGCCCCTTCACAATTGTCTCCATTGTCTGCATGAACAGCGCCAGCTTTTCACGCATCTCCTGCATCTCGTTTTGCATCTGGTCCATGACTCTTTTGCAGTTGGTGCGAGTAGTGTATCGGTGAGTAAGTTGACTTTCAATCCTGGAAAAACCTAGCGAGATGCAGGAAATGAGATACAGTTTCAATAATTACCTGATAATGAAATATGAATGTGTATGCAAATGCAACATGTGTCTGTGCATTAGGGACTATCACTCCCCAATTCTAGTGCCAATGTGCTTGTGCGGCGACAGTGATAGCAATAAGAAGCTCGAAACCCAATCATAGAAACACATCTCATACATTGCAGAAAATCCCATCAAGTCAGGAATACAATATTAATGAGCGTACAATAAGAAGGCATGACCTCAACCAACAATCCTGGTGATGGCCAGCACAATGCAAATAAAGCATACACATCAATACATGAGATAGTCAAGTGCGACCATACGCCTGGTACTCCTCTAATAATCTCTTAGTCTTGGGATGATTTGGTTGAGTAAGAAATCCCTCGACAAGTAGATCTCTTCGCTTGAGAACACGTCGTAGATCCCCAATAGACTCCTCCCGTGCCCCTTCTCCAAAGCAGTCATCTAACTTCCGCTTCTGGGACACAGCCTCCTTCTTGCACTCGACGGCTTTGTTCAATGAGTTCTGAAGACCATATCTCACCATAACCTCCTCTTCATACTTTCTCTTGCTAGCCTTCAACTGATCTTCGAGTTCAGAAATTTGCTGTTTCAATTTGTCTTCCCTCTCTTTGTTGTTGGTTAGCGTAGCATTCCATGTTCTGTTGCACGAAGAGATTTCCCGATAGGCGGCATCAAGTGACTTCTTCTTGGACTCTAACATATCATGAGAGCTTCTGAAGTCTTTTCCCAGGCGTTCACGCTTCTTTGTCTCTTCTGTCAGTTCGACACCTAGCCTGTTTACCAACTCAGTCTGCTGTTGGAAGGAATACACAGCTTTGTTTTTCTCCCTCCGGATTTGAGCCAATTCCTTCTCTAACTCTTCATTGATCTTTTTCAGGCTTTCTTTTTCTCTTACTACCTGCTCATAGACCTCGATAGCCACAGTAGTTGGTTCCTCGACTGGAATGGGAACGGGACGTGATACTGCTGGAAAAGGCATTTGCACCTGTCTTACCCTCTCTTGAATCCACATCTTGTAAGGCATATAGGCTTGACAATCATTCTTGCCTAGTAATGGTTTCCCTCTTCTGCAGATATGATTCCAAGCGTGCTGATTATTAGAGAAGTACCAGTGAAATACAGAGATTCCTGTATTTCTTCCTCCTTCAGTGGACTCTTCAAAGCATACCCAAACTGTCGAACCAACAAAGATGGGTTGTAATTAATACAGCCCTTCCTTCCAATCAAAGGCACATTGGGAAACCCGGCACAACTGAAGATAATCTCTGACCCCAATAAATGTCTATCGAACTAGACAATGTCTTCTGAAGAAAGTCCCATTAGACGCTCGGACCATTCAGCTGTATGTGCAGATTCAACAAAAGGACCCTTCTTGGGCAGATGGCTCTCAAACCACATATTAAGCAAAGGTACACAACAATGGACATTTTCCCCCTTCTGTTTTCATTCTTATAATGCAAGGAATGATAGAAATCTCCAATCAAGGTAGGCACCGGGTTGCCTGCAGCAAACAAGTGGAATGCATCCAAATCAACGAACTCAGGCAGATTAGGGAACAATATAATCCCATAGATACACAAGGCAAGAACAACGTTAAACACGATCCAACAACCACTTTTGGCATATTCTTGAGCTTTGCCAACCAAGAACTTGAGAGAAAACCCAGAAACTCCATGCCAGGAAGTCAACAACAACTCTGCAGGATCCATATGCAAGGGAATAGCTAAGTCTTCCAGCTTAGGCTTAGCATCAAAGTGAATGAAGGGCACTCTGTTCTGAACTGGCAACTCTAGAAATTCAGCGTACTCCTCCATGGTCGGAGCCAAAATGAAGTCCTGGAACATAAAACACCTCAAGGAGGGATCATATAACTGCATCAATGTGTATAACCCATTCAGCTCGTATGTGGTTGGTCTGCAAACCAAATTCAGTAGCTTCCCATAACTCTTTCTAAAACTTCTCTTCACATCATCGTCAGCTAGGGAAATCAGACCCAGCAGAGAAGTCACATCAGGGTTAGGCAACTTATACGCAACAGTCTTCCTCAAAGTACTCATAATAGCAGATAGAAGTCCGGAGCACTAGGATCGGGGAGTATGAAAATGCACCTGCAGCACAGACACACGTTAATGATATGCACATGATGATGCAAACAATGCAATATGCAAGCAATGCAACAAGGGATCAGGTGCCCCTGGCTGAGAAGCTCAATCCACAATATTAGCCTCAAATGGACCCACAAACTGCTCAGAACCATCCACAATGCTCCACCCTGGTCTCTGACAGACCCAATAATACTGTCCTCAAATATCACACCACTGAATCTTAATCAAGAAAACCGGTAATCTGGAGGTCAAGTTACCTGCATGTTCCAACCCCTCTCACAGGTAGGTGTCCTAATAACTGACACAAGGTATGGCATCATATGTGGTCGTTGGCGTCACAGACTTTCAAGACTGATGATACAATACCCAGAAGGTGTGGCATCATCATGTCCTGAAGAGGCCTCACTTAGCCAACTTCCAAATGATCGGTCCCCGGAGTCGACAATCCAACTAACCAACAACCCCCTCAACCCAAAGGGTTGAAAAAGAAGTCAACCAGAAGAACCTCGTCCGAGCGTGGATTTCATGAGACACTAGTGCCTGCAAAGCAAGCACGCGCCCACTAATTTCCATTCTAATTCTAGGTGCACTCAAGCCCAAGTCTGGCTTATCTCTCAATCATAGAACCCCCTCATACCCACAGCAATAATAACAATAATATAATACTGAATGTAAAATACAGAAAACGTAAATCCATACAAAATCCATGACGGGAAAACAAACGCTAGGAATGACTCGCGTAGGGAACCGTTGGAGTCCCCAACAGAGTCGCCAGCTGTCGCTACTGTGAAAATCGGCGCCGGCTGAACAGAAGAGTCGCCACCGTGCGTTATTTATCCCAAAGGATGGAAAGGAAACGCTCAAAGTAAACCTACCGCAAAGACGGGAAATGAATGGTCGTCGCAACCAAATCCTGGATTCGGGAGTCGGTTACGCAAGGGGAAGGTATTAGCACCCCTCACGTCCGTCGTACTCGACGGGATCCACGCTTGTTTTCTAGTACGGATTGTTATTCTATCTACTCTACAGGTCTGGGGTTAAAAGAAAATAAACTGACTCGGCAAAGTATCGCACTTTATGCCTACGTATTCCCGTCTGAAACGAGAAATCAGAGTCAACGTAGTTCGCCTACCTACGGGAAAGGAGGGGAAGGTTGCTCGCTAGGATACAGCATCCTATGCCTACGTACTTTCATACAACATGAAAGATCAGAGCAAACGTAGTTCGGGCTACGAAAGACACAAGTCTGTCTGTTTATCTTTTATCCTTCTGAAAAAGGTTTTCTCCTGATTACGGGTCCAAGCGGACAAAAATGACTCTTTGATTGGTTTTCAGTCTTTTACGCAAGAACTGTTTTTTTATTGATGTTTGAAATCTTATTACTGTGTTTTGAATGATTTTGAGATAGAAGAGAAAGAACTCTAGAACCCTATGGTTTGAAATGGGAATCAAAACCTACCCTAATGTTGTCATGCATGGATTAACACCTAATGTCTGTCATATTTCTCTCTTGCGCAGAGAGAAACAGAGATCCTAGAGGATAAACGGAAAAGAAACAACATATATACAGTAAAGCAGTAAAATGCATGAGATGCAGCAATACAAGCGAGGCAAGGGAGTCCCACCCAACCTCGAACCTGAGAAGACAATAGGCAAAGTGAAACGGCTTCACTTCAAACCTAAGGGGAAAATTAACAAACAATACAGCAAAGAAAAATAAAACCCCAAAACCAGCTCTGACAGCACACCAGCTCTTACAGCAACAGCCCTGAACAAACTCTGACAGTTGATTAACTGCAAAACAGTAACATCTTCAAGTGAACCCCAAGATCAAACTTCAATGGCCTCCAAGCTTTAGGTAAGCTCCATCTTCAAGGCAAGTACTCCAGAAGAGAATCACTTAACAGAATAAGTTGGAATGATAAAACAGCTTATTGACAACCAAAGGAAGCCTATAAGTGTTTATCATCATGAGAGACTGGTTCCCTCAAAGTTCTACTTCTAATATAAGCCAATTATCCCTCCAAAGTAGGGATGTGAATATCTTAGAAGGACTTTTAGTCATTGGGAGGAATGGAAGCACGAGAAGCTTTCCATGTTTGTGAAAGAGATCAGTCTAATCTAAAGCTCTGCCTATTTTTCCTATTTTCTATGTCTTCAAAAACATCTTCAAGCACAAGAATATTCATGCATCCAACTTTGATCTCCATCTTCAATCTTCTCTTATGCTCCTTCATGCTCCACAAGCCCAATCCAAGCCCCATACCCCATAGCAAAGCCCAACCCCAAGCAAACAATACAAAAGCCCACAATGGCCACACCAAACAAACACACTATTTACAAAAGTCAAGTAAAATAGTAGTATATTATTTAAAATCCTAAAATTAATTCTAAGGGGATTTATATATCTACCCTACATACCCTATATTTCCCAGCTCCTAATTCAAGCTAAAAACCCAAATCTAAGTGTTATGATGCACCTATGTCAAGTTTAACCCTAACTCTAATCACCCTAATGTTGATGGTTCAAAACTATCCTAAATTAAATCACAAAAATGTGAGATAAATCTCTAAGGGAACCTAATACTCTAATCTAACCATAGGAAAAAGAATCACATCAAAATATGAAAGGAAATGGCTAAACAAAATTCAACAAAATGGATATACAATCTAAAATGCAATAAAAGAAACTAAATGTAAAAATTCACCAGAAATAGAAAAATGACTAAAATGCTAATTTTATTTTTCTATAATTTTCTTGAGACATTAATGAAAATGGAGCAAAAACTCCCATGTAGAAAAACTTATTTTTGAATTTAATATGATTTTTTTACTAAACTATATGCAAACATGAAATAGAATGAAAATCAATAAAAAATGAGAAATAACGCGTGGCAAATAGCAATTATTTACAATTCAGAAGTGCATTGGGCCCAGGAGGGGGGTGCAGCCAGCAAAACGCAATAGGCCCATACTGCTTCAGAAAAAACATTAAAAAAACTAAGGAAAATACAACCAGGGGGGCGAATAGCAACTATTCGCTTTGTTATTCATACTGGGCCCCAAACTGGGGGGTGTAAACAGCAAACTGGCCTAAGGCCCAAAACGAAACATGCGGGAGAGGGGGTGCGACTAGGAAAACATAGGGGAGACGGTTAGCAATCCCCTAATGGGCCTGAGCCCGAGTCCAGTTCCACCCAGCTTAACAACAAACCCTAATCTTCACTCCCTCTGTCACTGTTCACTATCACTCTCCCAACCCTAGCGCTGTTCCCCCATTCTCCCAATCACACAACTGCAACCAGACTAACACCCTAAATCAAACCCTAACCTCTAACCTAATTCTATTAAACAAACTAACACTCCACAGTCTAATTCTTCAGCTAACAAATTGTATCCTAACAAGTTCTGAGCGAAGAAGAAAACCTGGAAAAATGATGAAGATGGTGGAGCTTGCGAAGAATTTGAAGGATCAACTTCTGGAGAGTTCTTCGTGGACGCTTGAAGATCCACGATGTTGATGGAGCTCTTACGATGAACAGGTGAAGATCAACGAACTTGATGATGTTTGAGGACGATCTTGAAGCTCTGAAGATCTTGACGAACAGTGAAGTGGATTTGACGATGTTGAAGATCGGAGAATCAGTTACGATGAACTTGATGAAGTTCTTACAAAGAAATTTCTGGAGACGTCGAGGAACGGATGACGAAGGTGATGACGAACGATGTTAATATTTGTTGAAGGTTCTTGATCTTGTTTGGATGGCTTCTGGAAAAACTATGAACGAACGATAGTGTTGATTACCGATGACGAGATCGTTGAACTGATGGAATTGTTGATGAATCTGGAGAAGGACGAACTGGATGAAGATGATGAATGATCTGGGAATGTAGTTGATTTTCTGGCGAATCTGGATGATTAATAAGTGATGCTGATGAAGATCAAGATGAAGAACACGAGGATGTTCTTGGTGATTTGCAATAATCTGGAAAAAATGGAGAATCTGATGAGTTTTCCGACGATTGTTGCAATCTCCGGCGATAGTTAGGGTTGCTGATGGTTAGTTACGGCGGCGAATGATTTTTCCGGCGAGGCCTCCGGCTGTTTGCATTGCCGGCGGCGAATGAGAAGTGGGTGGAATACACGTGTTTCGCATGCAACCAGAGTTGGTGGTAGTGGGGACACGTGGCTGTGTGGGAATGAGAGAGGAAGACGCGTGGAAGGGAGTAGAATGGGGAGCAGCCAAGTGGCAGAGAGAGAGAATTAGTGGAAAGTGAGGTGGCGGGGAAAAAGATTACACGCGTGGCATGGCTATTATATGGACACATGGCATGGACTCTGGACCTGGGAATTGGGCTTACGAAATTTATGGATAAATGGCCCATTAAACTAATGACTCTGATTTAATGATGATTAAGGACTAATAGAATCTGGGTAAAAGATATTAGACCTAATGCCTCAATTAAGACTAATTACCCTAATTAAAGCAAACGAAATTAATTAAAAAAACCCTAATTAAACTTCTAATTAAACCTAATTAACCTATTAAAACAGAAAACAAATTATTTAACATCTAAAAATCTATCTAAAAATCCAATTAAATCTATAAAATCAATTAAACCCATTAAAATCTAAAAAATGAATAAACCTATTAAATCCTATATAAACTCTACTTATTAAAAGAAAAGTAATATCTATTAATATCTATTTAAAAAACTATTCTATTTAAGTATAAAAACTAATATCTAAAATATTAAAAATCTATTAAATCTATTAAAAAAAAGGAATATCTATTTAAAAATCTAAAAACTATTTATGAGAATCTATTAAATTCTATAAAATAAACTACTAACCTATTTAATATCTAGAAACAAATAAATCTATTGAAAAACTCTATTAAATGCATTAAAAATCTAGAAAATAAAAGAAAAATCCTAAAAAAGCCAGGAAGCCGATTAAATCAATTATAGAACGATTGTGCAACCATAGCGAAACCCGGACACCGAGATGGCCTGAAAACACAGGGAACGAGCACCAGTTCTCAAAATACGCTTATTCAAACCGGCCTGAACTGCCTGAAATGCCAGGGGCTGCAATTCCGATAAAATCAATCTGACTGAGAAAATTGCAATGCATGCAGTATGCGAATGCGAATGCTAAATGCGTTGAAACATAAACCAGATATGGGAATCGGTTGGTCAAATTTTGGGGTGCAACACACCAGAAGCTCAAGTATGCTGTAGGGGGCAGCATTGTAACTGTCTGCGGCGAGGAAGATATAATGGTGAGCCATTTGTCGTCCTTCAAATATGTTGAGATGGATGGGGAGATCCACGAAACCCTATGTCAGGCGTTCGAAGCTGTTAAGGTCAAAGATGTGACTCCAGTAATGACTGAGAAACCAGAGATGACTCTCTCTTCCTTCAAGGAAGCTCGGGCCATTGTTCAAGCCGGATCTACCCCAGGCTGGGGGCAAGTTCTAGAAATACCTAACAAACAGGACAATTTTGGGTTAGGATACTCTTCTACGGTTAAAGCCTCCTCCTCTCACAGTGCATCGCAAGGTAAAGGGCCGATCTAGTTTACCAGTGGCGGGGTGATATTTGAAAGTGTCAACGCAGTGTCCGAAGACGGCGAAGACAGCGATTGCGACCTATATTCCTGGATCCAGCCAAGCAAACCAGGCCAGAGCCTCAACAACTGGTCCATCAGGGATACCATCCAAGTGACAGGCAAAGAGTAATGATTTACTTTCTCCAATTTGTACAACCCTATGTCCTACCCGGGGCATAGTGGTTTTATTGTCAGGGCTATGTTTGATTATGTACATGCATTTTACCAATAAATCAAAAGGCGTTTTTCTTCGCATTCAAATGTTGTGATCTCTATTGTTCCTGTTTTATATTTGGTTTGAAAAACAATAAAATGGCAATAGGGTTTTTGCTAACCTGCATATCCTTGTTTTAAGCTTAACACTTGTTATTGCAGGATCCACATAGCAGATGACATCGACTCTGGACCTTCTACGACTCACTTCGACTTTGATTGCCCGATCTATCAAGCCGAAGAAGAGATTGATAAAGACGAAGACCTTCCCGAAGAGTTGGTCCGCTTGTTGAAACAAGAAGAGAAAGTTATTCTTCCTCACGAGGAAGAGATTGAGATTGTGAATCTGGGTTCTGAGGAACTGGTCAGGAACGTCAGGATAGGGGCTGCATTGCAGAGTGATGTCAAGCAGAGATTAGTCGAGATGCTTCGAGAGTATAGTGACATCTTTGCTTGGTCATGCGAAGATATGCCCGGACTTGATACTGACATCGTGGTCCATCACTTGCCGCTGCGAGAAGATTGCCCTCTAGTTAAGCAGAAGCTTAGGAGGACACGACCAGATATGGCCGTTAAGATCAAAGAAGAAGTGCAAAAGCAGCTTGATGTTGGCTTCTTAGCGGTCACTACTTACCCTCCGTGGGTCGCCAACATGGTGCCTGTAGCGAAGAAGGACGGTAAGGTGCGAATGTGCGTCGATTATCGGGATTTGAATAGGGTGAGCCCTAAAGATGATTTCCCGCTCCCTCATATTGATGGGTTGGTCGACAATACAGCTCAGTTCTCCATATTTTCATTCATGGATGGCTTCTCCGGCTACAATCAGATCAAGATGGTGCCGGAGGACATGGAGAAAACTACGTTTATTACACCTTGGGGAACGTTTTGCTACAAGGTAATGCCTTTCGGTCTGAAGAACGCAGGGGCCACTTACCAACGAGCAATGGTTACTTTGTTTCATGACATGATTCATCATGAGATTGAAGTCTATGTTGATGACATGATTGCGAAGTCCCAGACGGAGGAGGGGCATCTGGTCAATTTGCTGAAGCTTTTTGAGAGGCTTAAGAAATTTAGGTTGAGGCTGAATCCTAACAAGTGTACTTTTGGAGTACGGTCGGGAAAACTACTGGGGTTTATCGTGAGTGAAAGAGGCGTTGAGGTTGATCCTGCGAAGATAAAAGCAATACAAGAAATGCCAGCGCCAAAAACCGAAAAAGAAGTTCGTGGTTTCCTGGGCAGAATAAACTACATTGCAAGGTTTATTTCTCAGCTCACGGCCACGTGTGAACTGATGTTCAAACTACTAAAGAAAGATCATGCGATTATCTGGAACGAGGATTGCCAGAAGGCATTTGATAAGATAAAACAGTATCTACAGGAACCTCCGATCTTGATACCCCCAATGGCCGGAAGACCCCTAATCATGTACTTGACAGTTCTTGAGAATAGTATGGGGTGTGTTCTCGGTCAGCACGACGAGACGGGCAGAAAGGAGCATGCCATTTATTATTTGAGTAAAAAGTTCACAGATTGTGAATCCCGTTACTCAATGCTGGAGAAAACATGTTGTGCACTCACCTGGGCTGCCAAACGTTTACGACAGTACATGCTCAATCACACAACCATGCTAATTTCGAAGATGGATCCGATCAAGTACGTCTTCGAGAAACAAGCACTTTCGGGCAGGATTGCCAGATGGCAAATGGTGTTGACAGAATATGACATTCAGTACGTTTCCCAGAAGGCTATCAAGGGAAGCGTATTGTCTTAATACCTTACCGAACAGCCAATCGAAGATTATTAGCCGATGAAATTTGAATTCCCTGATGAGGATATCATGTTTCTCAAGGTAAAGGATTGTGATGAACCATTGCCCGACGAGGGTCCAGACAGGAAATCCCAGTGGAAATTGATATTTGACGGGGCGGTTAATGCTTACGGAAGTGGCATAGGGGCAATCATCATGACTCCCCATGGACCCCACATCCCGTTCACTGCTAGACTGACGTTTCCGGTCACCAATAACGAAGCAGAGTATGAAGCATGCAACATGGGTCTAGAAGAAGCAATTGATTTGAGAATCAAGAACCTAGATGTATATGGTGACTCGACACTTGTGATTAACCAGATTAAAGGGGAGCGGGAGACTCGTCAATCGAATTTGGTGTCGTACATGAACTATGCCAGAAGGCTGCTTCCATTCTTTGATCGAGTGGAACTCCATCATGTGCCCAGAGCTGAAAATCAGATGGCTGATGCCTTAGCCACGTTGGCTTCGATGTATAAAGTCAATTATTGGAATGAAGCTCCAAGGATTGTCCTTTCTCGTCTTGATAGACCTGCATTCGTCTTTGCGATCGAGGAAGCCTCCGACGGCAAGCCATGGTTCCATGATATCCAGACCTTCCTTATGACTAAGGAGTATCCTGAGGGAGCGTCAACCCAGGATAAGAAGACTCTGAGGAGGCTGTCTGGAAATTTCTATCTCAATCTTGATGGAGTTCTGTATAAAAGAAACCACGATCTCGTGCTACTCAGATGTGTAGATGAGAAATAAGCGAGTATGCTCATGGAAGAAGTCCACGAAGGCACATTTGGTACGCACGCCGGCGGACATGCTATGACGAGAAAGATCCTGAGAGCAGGATATTACTGGCTGACGATGGAGTCGGATTGCTTCAAATTCGCGAAGAGATGTCATAAATGCCAGATTTATGCTGATAAAATTCATGTGCCGCCGTGCCCGTTGAATGTCATGTCCTCCCCGTGGCCGTTCTCCATGTGGGGCATCGACATGATAGGCAAGATCGAGCCCACTGCATCTAACGGTCATCGCTTCATTTTAGTAGCCATCGACTACTTCACCAAGTGGGTGGAGGCAGCCTCATATGCTAACGTGACCAAGTAGGTGGTGGCTAAATTCATAAAGAGGGACATCATCTGTCGATACGGAATTCCCGAGCGGATCATTACTGATAATGGTTCGAATCTGAATAACAAGATGATGAATGAGCTATGCCGAAGTTTCAAGATTGAACACCACAACTCGTCTCCTTACCGGCCGAAGATGAATGGCGTCGTTGAAGCGGCCAATAAAAACATTAAGAAGATTGTACAGAAGATGGTTGTGACCTATAAAGATTGGCATGAGATGCTGCCATTTGCCTTGCACGGTTATCGTACGACAGTACGTACATCAACTGGGGCAACTCCTTTCTCACTGGTGTACGGTATGGAGGTTGTCCTACCGTTAGAAGTTGAGATTCCTTCTTTACGAGTTTTGGTTGACGTGAAACTCGATGAGGCAGAATGGATTAAGAACCGACTAAACCAACTCAGCCTGATGGACGAGAAGAGGTTAGCATTGATTGCATATGGTCGTCTTTACCAAAGCCGAATGAAGAAAGCTTATGACAAGAAGGTGCGCCCTAGAAGCTTTCAGACGGGTGATCTCGTCCTGAAGAAGATTCTTCCGCCACACTCTGATCACCGGGGCAAGTGGACTCCCAATTACGAAGGTCCTATGTTGTCAACAAGGTCTTCTCGGGAGGAGCCTTGTTGTTATCCACAATGGATGGCGAAGATTTTGCATCCCGGGTGAACGCGGATGCAGTTAAAAAATACTTTGCTTAAAAAATGACCCGCTCGAAAGAAAAAGAATATCCAGGCAAAAATGGGGCATCCCGGCGAACCATAAAAAAGGAAAAAGGTTCGGGAAAAAATTAGGGATATAAATGGAAAAATGTACACCCGCATAGTCGAAAACCTGGAAGGGCGACTTTGGAAAAAAAGGGTATCCCGGTGGATCGAAAACCCGAAAGGGCGATTCAGGCAAAAGTTAGGGATTTGAAAAAGCAAATGACTGCGTTCCGCGTATGGACTTTCATTGTTTAGTGGTTTGGAAGACCTGAGGGCTGTTTATCTGAATCAATCTCTTCTGAAGCTGAAGCGTCGGAGAAGTATCGAAGTCGAGTGGGTCATAGAGGGATTAACTCATGGTGTTCGTCTATGCCATATTGCCGACATTTGTGTATATACTGATGTATATTTATGTTTTTATGCTTGCGCAGCTTCCTCATTCCAGGAGCTTGCATCTATTGTAAAATATTTTTACCCATTCAGGGGTTTGTTATCAATAAAACATATACTATCCAGCAATTCTGTGTGTTTGTTTAGCATTTATCTGTTTTGTTTGCGAAAAAGAACACCGATATTTTTGATAAAATGCGCATACATAAACTTACTGGCCTAGGCCACTAATTGTTGAAACATTGAATTGCTTGAACATTGTCACAAGATGATAACCTTGATAGGTCCCTTTGAGAAGGGTATCTTGTCTGTTTGTTTGTGTTGTTGCAGGTATGGCATATTTCAGGCGGTACGCCGTATGTTTCCCAAAGCAGGATGATTCCTTCTCCCCCAGCAAGTGCAGCAGCATCTCCCCACGGAGTCTGAACACGGGACCATGAGCGTTGATATGTCTCCCCAAGCAGAGAAGATTCTCTCCCCAACCAGGTGTATCCCAGGCAGGATCATCATCTCCCCAGCTGAGTCATGCGCTGAAGTGTATGTTCATTCCCCAGCATCGAGTCAATGTGCAGATTCTCGCAGAAAACTAGTCGCAAGTGTTCAGCTTTCAATAGTTCAAGACTGAAGTCTCCAGCGGAATTGAAATTCCCCACAGAGTTGTATTCTCCCCAGCAAGCAGGATGATTCCTTCTTCCCCAGCCGAGTTGGCAAATCCCTAAGAGAGTCGAGTCCTTGGAAGTCGTGCAGGCCATGATTGGTTTTCCCCAGTAAAGTGTTGAACAGCAGATGCTGTATTTCCCCACCGGAGTCGTTATCTCCAGGAAAGTTTTGCTGCAAATGCCGTGCATTTTATTTCTGCGATTGATATCGTTTCCTCGGCAGTTTATGGTTTGAATACTTGGTTGAGAGGGTTCAGGTTCTTGTAGAACTTTGTTCCCCTGCAGCAGTCGACTGAAGTTCGTTCCCCAGGCGGAATCGAATTGAGATTGGTGTGACTTCTTCTCCTCGGCGGGATGATTCCTTCCTCCACCAGAGTGGTTCTTTCTCCTTGACAGGAGGATTCTCCCTTCAGCATTTATTTTGCTGATGGGGTCATAGCATTTTGCATGATTGCATAGCATTTACCCTAAACGCGTAGCATTTCCACCGTGTGGAGCATTACGCCATTGTCAAAGCATATGCATATGAAACATGAGCTAGGTTGTGACCGTTCTTATTTTGCAGGTGTTCCTCTACATAATGGTTTGCTCAAGATGATTCTTGAATTCCACAGCGAAGTTGTTTGATTAAGATGATTCTTAAAATCCCCAGTGAAGTCGCCAGAGTTTGTTGCTCAAGTTGATGCTTAGAATCTCGGCAGAGTGTTTGCTCAGGATGATTCTTGAAATCTCCAACAGAGTTATTGGTTCAGGATGATTCTTGAATTCCACAGCGGAGTTATTTGTCCAAGATGATTCTTGAAGTCCTCAGCAGAGAGATGATTCATCCAGAATGATTTCTGGATCCCTGAAGTAGAGTTACTTGATAGTTCTCCAGAATCCCCAGCGGAGATGTGTCATCCCCGGCAGGTTTCTGAACAACGAAGTTGAAATTTCCTTGAAGACTTGGGGATTGAAGTCTGGAAGTAGTGCCAAAGTCCCCAGACTTACTGATGAAGTCTGACTGCGATGTCGACGCAGTTCTCTCAGCTGATGCGAAGTGCCTGATGGCAGAAGTTTGGATATCCCTAGTTGGTTCATGATTGACCGAGGATTCTATTTCAGACTTGCTAACGAAGTCCGGCTGACGCCCGAGATTTCTTTGAATGCCCGACGACATAATTAACTTGATTGTTAAAAAGTTCCTAATGACCTGACGAGTCCCGAGGAATTCTTTGGCTGCAATGCCGCAGAATGCCTGACGGCAATATCAGCTATGTATCGCCGGTTACCGAGTGACCAGTGAGCCCTTGATGACTTGAGGAAAAAGCTGTAGTGAAATCTGATAATCATCCCGATGGAGATTTGAGAGTAGCCTTTCACCAGTTAACCGGGTAACCGGTGATCCCTTATTGACTTACTGATGAATTCCGACGAAGATGTTGTCGACGTTCCTAGCGACATGATGAGTCTATAGGCGACGATAAGGAATTTTTCTGCTATGACGCAGAATGCCTGACGGCATGATCAACCATCCATTACCAGTTACCGTGTAACCGGTGATCCTTTGATGACTTGAGGACGAAGATCTACAGCAAAATTAGATGATCATCTCGACGGAGATTAGACCTTTCACCGGTTACCGTGTGACCAATTCCCCAGCAGAGTTGTCGTGCAACTGTCATGCTCAGTTTTGAAGATGTTCCTACCAATCAGGGTATCGTTTACCTGCGTGGTTGGAAAATCACCCGTTACCATGTAACCGGTGATCCCTTGATGATTTGAGGATGCAATGATATCAGATAAATCAGAGAATCATCTTGACGGAGATTCAGATCAGTATTTCTCCAGCTAGTTGTCGTGCAGCTATTATTTCAGTTTCCGAGGATTTGTCCCCATCAGAGTACCGTGTACTTGTGCAGTTGGCAAATTTCCGAGTTTGTTGGTATTCAACCGTCTTTTACCTTGATTGTTTGAGAGTCGTTCGCTTCTCACCCAGTCAGGTCCAAGCCGTTTGAATAGGGGCAGTTGTTGCACCCCAAAATTTGCCCAACATTTTCTCTACCTAGCTTATGTTTCATTTCATTCACATTAGCATTATCATTTGCATTTCATTGATATGTATGCAGGAGATCAAGAGATATGATTACCAATCAAGGGATACACAAGGCTTGGAAGCTAGTTAAGAAGGTTATTCAAGGGTTTAAGGGTTGATATCCTTGTCGAAGAAGTAAAAGATCCTCAGAGAGAGTGGTTGAAGCCAAGTGTGTAGGTCTCCTAACTTGAGAGTTGTGGAAAGTCATCAGATGATTCTAAGGCCATGAGGATGGACTTGAGGTCTTGAGAGAGCTCATGAGAAGTGTTGAAGATCACTTTGAGGCCTAGACAGGTCATTGTGTAAGATTAAGAAGACTCAGCCATGAGTGGTGCAATTAGGGTTTGACTGGGTCAACCCTAAGTCAACTGATGATTTGAAGAAGGTTAAGACTTAATTCAAGAGCCATGTGATCATGGATTGATACATTGATATGTTCTCAGGATGATTCCAAGGTTAACTCATCATGATTGAAGAGTTTGAGAAGTTTCAGGCTAGGGTTTCTAAGACTTAACAGTGTAAAATCCCCTAGTTTGACCCCTGACTGCTAGACAATTTAACTCAAGATATGATTGTCATCTCGTCTTGACCCTAACATGATTGTTGTAGTTCATGATATTAGCTTTAATTTGAGTACTAGAAGTCCTTGACAGGGTTTATAGAACTCAAGTTATGAGCCAGACAAGTTACAAGTCATCTGAGGCATGTGAATTTGGAGCTTGAAAGTTACCCAACTTGCATGACACTTTTTCCTTATAAGGATGATTCCTATGAACTTTTAGTCAACATGAATGTTTCTCCTTATCCTCTTAGATTTCCATAGAGTACTAGAAGTCCTTGATAGGATTTGTAGAACTCAAGTTATGGCTTTGACAAGTCAAGGGTATTTTGGGAAGTTGTGATTATGGGTCATTTTTGGTTATGGGTCATTTTCACCAACTTAGACATCTCAAATGAAATTTTGTGCAACTTGAAAGTTGCTCAAAAAGGGGTTTTAACTTGGACCATGTATCAAGGAGGCATTGAAATGGCTCAAGGAGAGACTTGACACAAGGAATTTTGAAAAAGGAAAAATTAAAGGGTATTAAAGATCAAAAATTCAAAATAAATGTTATGTGTGCAAATAAGGCAAAGTAATAGCATTTTTTTAATGGAAATTGCATTTTGGAAACAATGACATCATTAGAATTTAGGTTTAAGTTCATTTTCATGGCCTTTTGCTTTGTTACTTCAAAAGGAAGTTACATCTCAAATCCAAGCCATAGGATGAAAACAAGGGATGAATCCCCACCATTCAAGTTCAGTGGTTCACAAGGAGTGTGTTGGAAGGTTCCTGAAGCCAAAACAGAGGAGATATCATGACTGCCATGAATGAGATTTTGAAGAGAAATTGAAATTTGAATTTCTCATTCTGAACCTTTGAGAAGGATCTAGATCATTCAGTTACATCCTATATAAGCCTATGAGTGCATTCAGTTCATTTTTTGGTGAAGTTTGAAGCCTGAAGCAGAGAGTGAAGTTGGAATTTCAGAGGTGCAAGTGAGGATCGAATTTCATTGTGTTCATCAAGTGATTTGGAATGTATCTGCACTTTCTTGAAGGCTGAAGAGTGCAAGAACTACTTCTGTTACAAGCTTGAACACAGGTTGGTACATTTCACTTTTGTGCTTAATCTATGTAGAGATAGTTAGCATTCTATAGGTGGTTAGGATCCTGGTGATATGTAGTTGGATTTAGGATCAAAAACTGGTGAATTAGAGACAAAATAAGTTGATAATCAATTTCTGTTGAGGCTCGAATCAAGCAATTCTTGGACTGTTAATCAAGTTTGGATAGTGTAGAATGATCACCATAAGATGAGGATTACATTCGTGCCATTAATTTAGACTTTGGTGAGAATCAAGATTGAGGCACATTTTGAAAGTGCTATCGGGTTTGGAGATGTACAAGGAATTAGATGATTCTAATGAGATATTCATGATCAGCATTGAAATCTGAGTGGAATGATGTATGGTTTGTTAATTTTTGATGACCTGTGTAAGTTGCTTCGCCGGAGAAGACGGTGGCGCCACCGTCTGGGCCACCGTCTGTGTTTTCCCCCCAAACGGAAGTTCAAACGAAGAAGATGCATGTGAGGCGTTAGATCTTGTTGGAGACTTGACCTAGTAATCATCATACACGGCGACGATTGGATTTTGGAATTCTGACTTTGACCTGAGCAAAACGATGTCGCCCTCATTAATGTGCTGGCAGCATGAGAAGGCATTGGATCCATTGACTGGTAATCCCATCATGTGATCAGAACGTTGCCACATAACCCCTCTCCAAGCGCTGCGTTTTGATTAATTGAAAGAACATGGGCTTAGTACTGAATTGATGTTCATACCCCCTCTGGGCCCAACCCAAGATCTGAATTTGACAGAATTGCTATTCACCACGCGTGTTTAATTAATTTCTTTTCTTTTTATTGTTTTTGTGCATTTTATACTAGTTTAGTTTTAATCCATTAAAAATAGGAAAATTAGTCAATAACTCCTGATATTTTTTCCCCTGATTCATGAATGAGTTTATAAATTATAGGAACAAAAAAATCATGATTAGCATTTATTTTCATTTTATTTGATTTTTTCACATTTTATTTGACAATAAAATTGTATTGTTTGCCTCTTCTGTTTGGTGAATTTTTTTTTTAGCATTTGGTATTGATTTTTGGCTTGATTTTTGGCTTGTGATTAGGTTAGATATGTATGCTCCCCTCAGATTTTTCTCACATTTTTGTGATGAATTTAGGTGTTGTTTTAGGACTAGAACTTTAGGAGCTTCCTTTTAGGGTTTAGTTGTGATACTTTGAGGTTTAGGATTTTATTTGGAGGACTTAGAGAATGAATTAGGTCCTGATTTATTAACTATAGGTTATTAGTGAATGCATGTTCCCATAGAAAAATAATCAGATTTTTAGAATGTGTTTTGGTATTTTTGATACAATATTCTACTTGTGTGTTCATTTGGTGTTTCAATGTTGATGATTGATTTGGAATGGACTCAAAGTTGGGCTTCCTTGCATAGTGGGCTTCTGGATCTCATTGGAGGACATCATGGACTTGGTGAAGCTTGTTTGAAGTGGCTAGTGGAGCTTGGTTTGGAGTTTTTTCCTTCCTTTTGGTTAGCTTTGAGTAGCTTAGGAAATTAGGGCTTTAGGAGAGAGCTTTAGAAATAGATATTTCTTCAAATAATGGTTGGTTTTGTTCCCATTCCATTCTAATCCTATGATTCAAAGTCCTCATGTTAAAGTCTCATCTCTCCTTTGGAGGGATGTGTGACATTTACAATGAGTAGAACTTTTGAGGATGCCTTTCTCTGATGACTAGTTGAGTGTCAGACAGGATTCCCTTGGTTTACTGTCTGCTTCCCATTATCAAACTATCATCTTATTGATTCTCTTCATTATTGGTGGAGCCTATTGAAGATTGAAGCTTGAAGATGGAGTACCTTTCACTCTCTTAAAGATGATGGACTTGAAGAACAGTTACAGACTGTGGACTGAATTGCTGTCAGAGGGTTGCTTTGCTGTGAAGCTGTGGAAGCTGTTGATTTGCTTTCTTGACTGTCTGTTTTCTTTCTGTGCAACTGTATTGATGTGACTTGATTGGTGTGATGCATTTAGATAGGTCATGTAGTTGAATAAGCCTAAGATCATCTTAAGGGTTGAGTCTCTCCCCTTGCTTGTATTGCATTAGAGGTTGAGTTTCTCCCTCTGCTTGTATTTTTACTGTGTGGCTTTGCTTGCTGGTATTCGATAAAGCTCTGCTCCCTTGCCTGTGTGGTTTGTGATTTGCTTGATGGAATTTTATTTTCCTTTATGATTGCAGTTATTCATACATGGCTTGAGTTCGAGATGAACTTGTGGAGGCTGATGCCCCGCACACATTTCCTCCCTCACTTGCATTACATGCATTTTACAGTCGTTTACTGTTTACTGTCTAAGCTGATGCTTTACTCGTTTCTGTGTATCATTGACATGATCCCCTAGGAATCTCACTTCCTTTGATAAGGAATTGATGGTTAGAACTTTAGGTTGAAACCTATGCATGATAACTTCTAGGAGTTCCCTGTTTCAAACCTCAACCATAGGATGAATCCTTGGCATGACAACATTAGGAGTTGATAGTCTCCCCTTAGTTGAGCCTGTTCTTCTCTTCTCATCTCAAAACAACAGTAAAAAACGTAATAAAGGCAAGTTAGTATAAGCGCGTTACGAGCCTTAAGCTACTTGGGTAATGATAATTGAGCGGCCTCCTCTCAATCGTCTAGAATGTTTAGTATACGTCCTTTGGACGATATGCGACGCATTCGTTCTCAGGTCATAGTCTCTAGTGTTGTACAATTTACAGACAACTAAAAAACAGTTCTTCCGTAAAAGACAGAAAACAAACTTCAAATCTTTTTGCCCCGTGGGCCCATAATTCAAAGGAAGCTTTTCTGAAGAAAAGAGTGATGTTAACTCCCAGTCCTACCGCAAACGGTAACGCCTAAGTCTCCAAGGGTCGAGCTGCGTACGCCAAACTGCTAGAATTGTTTGTTAACCCTACTCGATAAAACAGATGAATCTGAATCCCCGTAAGCCGAATTATCCCGAACTACGTAAGCTCTGATCTCTCATACCTGTTGAGAGTACGTAGGCACAATACTGACGTATTGGCGAGCCACCTTCCCCTGTAACCCGTAGTTAGGCGAACTACGTTGACTCTGATTTCTCATTCTCTGATGAGAATACGTAGGCATAAAGCGCGACGCTTTGCTGAGTCATTTTCTTTTATTTTCAGACCGGCCTTGATAGGTAGATAGTAAATAAACCCGTAAGATAAACACAACAAGCATGGATCCCATCGAGTACGATGGACGTGAGGGGTGCTAATACCTTCCCCTTGCGTAACCGACTCCCGAACCTAGACAATGGTTGCGATGACCTTGTCTTATACCTTTTCGTCAGGTTTTTCCGATCGTTTCCTTTCCCGTTCCGAGGGATAAATAACGAAAGGTGGCGACTCTTCTGTTTTGCCGGCACCTTATTTTCGCGGTAGCGACACCTAGCACGAGAGTCCCGTTATTTGCGAAATCTGACGATTGGCTGTTGCAGTTTAAGTGAAATGGCTGGAAGGAATGATGCTGCAATTGCTGCCGCGCTGCAAGCTCTAGCTAATGCTATGGAACATCAACCGAATCCTGCTCGAGATGCTGGGTCTCGCAGTTTGGCAATGTTTCAACGAGAGAATCCGCCTACCTTGAAGGGTAAGCATGATCCTGATGGTGCGTTGGAGTGGTTGAAGGAGATGGAGTGAATCTTTTGTGTGATGGATTGTACTACAGCGCAGAAGGTTCGTTATGGAACTCATATGCTAGCAGTCCAAGCTGATGACTGGTGGCTAGAGACCCGTCCGGTGTTGGAAGCTGCAGGTGGGGAGATTACTTGGACAGTATTCCGTAGGGAATTTCTGAAGAAGTATTACCCGGAAGACATCTGTGGTAAGAAAGAGATTAAATTTCTTGAACTGAAGCAAGGAGACAAATCTGTTACTGAATATGCGGCAAAGTTCAAGGAGTTGGCTAAGTTTTATCCGCACTATAGCGCTGAAACCGCTGAGTTCTCTAAATGCATCAAGTTTGAGAATGGATTGAAGTCTGAAATCAAGAAAGCAATCGGGTATCAGAAGATTTGTGTTTTTGATTCATTGGTTGAAAGCTGTAGGATTTATGAAGAAGATATCAATGCTCATTACAAGCTGTTGAGCGAGAGGAGAAGTAAGTCGCATCAGACTCGCGGTATACCTTATGATCCTCCGGCTGGCAAAGGGAAACAAAAAGCAACTGATGGCAAGAAAACTAGTAGGGGAGACTCTCCTGCTGGCATTGTTTGCTATAAGTGTGGGAAACCTGGTCACAAGAGTAATGCGTGTAATTCTGGACCAACGAAATGTTACCGTTGCGGAGAGTTGGGACACGCTGTTGCTGAATGCAAACACAAAGGAATGGTTTGTTTCAACTGTGGTGAAGAGGGACACATGCGTGACAAGTGTCAGAAGCCTAAGAAAGAGAAGATTGGTGGAAGAGTGTTCGCTCTATCGGGGACTCAGACGTCCAGCGGCGACCGGCTCATTGAAGGTACTTGGTTCATTTATAGTACTCCTTTACTTGCTATTATTGACACTGGTGCTTCTCATTGTTTTATTGCTGCTGATTGTGTTGAACGTTTAGGTCTTGTGTTATCTCACATGAATGGGGAGATGGTAGTTAAGACTCCAGCTAAGGGATCAGTGACTACATCTCTGGTAGTTTGAAATGTCCTCTGTCAATGTTTGATAGAGATTTCCTGGTTGACTTAGTCTGTTGGCCAATAAGTGGGGTAGACGTAATTTTAGGCATGAACTGGTTGGAGTATAACTGCGTTCATATTAATTGCTTTGATAAGTCGGTGAGGTTTTCTACTCTTGAGGAGGAGGGAGCCCGTTCGGTAACTACAAAACAGATGAAGCAGATATTGCTTGAAGGTGCTTAGGTGTTTGCGTTGGTGGCATCATTATCCGTGGAGAATCAAGAGATAATTGATGAGCTAGAAGTTGTTTGTGATTTTCCGGAAGTGTTTCCAGATGAAATTCCTGAAGTCCCTCCGGAACGGGAAATTGAATTTTCTATTGATCTTGTACTTGGTACCAGACATGTGTCTATGGCGCCGTACAGGATGTCTGCATCTGAATTGGCAGAGTTAAAGAAACAGTTGGAAGACTTGAGAAGAAGTTCGTTAGACCAAGTGTGTCGCCGTGGGGAGCTCCGGTATTATTAGTAAAGAAGAAGGATGGCAGTATGAGGTTGTGTATTGATTACCGACAACTAAATAAAGTGACAATTAAGAATAAATATCCGCTTCCAAGAATTGATGATTTGATCGATGTTCAGAAGACGGCGTTCAGAACTAGATATGGACACTATGAGTTTACGGTAATGCCTTTTGGTGTTACTAATGCGTCGGGGGTTTTCATGGAGTACATGAACCGTATCTTTCACCAGTATTTGGATCGGTTTGTGGTAGTATTCATTAATGATATCCTAATTTATTCTAAGTTGAAAGAGGAGCATGTTGGGCACTTGAGGTTAGTACTGCAAGTGTTGAAAGAAAGGAAGTTGTTTGCGAAACTGTCGAAGTGCGACTTCTGGTTGGAAGAAGTTGCTTTTTGGGTCATGTTATATCGGGTAGTGGAATTTCTGTAGATCCATCTAAGGTTTATGCTGTGTTGCAATGGGAAACTCCAAAGTTGGCAACGAAAATTAGAAGCTTTTGGGGACTTGTTGGTTATTACAAAAGGTCTATCGAAGGTTTTTCTAAGTTGGCCCTTCCGTTAACTAAGTTGACTTGTAAAGGGAAAACCTTTGTGTGGGATGCTCAATACGAAGCAGGTTTTATAGAGTTAAAAAGGAGGTTGACGTCTGCTCCGGTGTTGACCTTGCCTAATGCAGAAGAACCGTTTGTGGTATACTGCAATGCTTCTAAGTTTGGTTTAGGAGGTGTACTCAAGCAGAATAATAAAGTAGTTGCTTACGCTTCAAGACAGTTGAGAGTTCACGAGAAGAATTATCCTACGCATGATTTAGAACTTGATGCTGTTGTGTTTGTGCTGAAGATTTGGAGGCATTATATTTATGGTTCAAGATTCGAAGTGTTCAGTGACCATAAGAGTTTGAAGTACTTGTTTGATCAAAAGGAACTAAACATGAGACAACAAAGGTGGTTGGAACTATTAAAAGATTATGATTTTGGTTTACATTAACATCCGGGAAAAGCGAATGTTGTAGCTGATGCCTTAAGCCGTAAGACTTTGCATATGTCAGCAATGAGGGCTAGAGAGTTGGAATTGATTGAGCAATTCAGAGATCTGAGTTTAGTTTGCGAAGTAACACCGAAGAGTGTAAAGTTGGGCATGTTAAAGATTAATAATGATTTTCTGGACAGCATCAGAGAGGCTCAGAAATTAGATGTGAAGTTAGTAGATTTAATGCCTGGAGTAGATCATTCAGAAAATAATGATTATCAGTTGGAGGCGCAGGGCGTATTGAGGTTTCGTGGTCGTATTTGTATTCCGGATAGTGCAGATATGAAGAAAGCAATTTTGGAAGAGAGTCACAGAAGTAAGTTGAGTATTCATCTAGGAGCGACGAGAATGTATAGTGATTTGAGGAATCTGTTTTGGTGGCCTGGTATGAAGCGTGATGTAGCACGATTTGTGTATGCATGTTTGACTTGTCAGAAGTCGAAAGTCGAGCATCAGAAACCTGCTGGGTTGATGCAACCGTTAGAGATTCCATAATGGAAATGGGACAACATTTCAATGGATTTTGTAACGGGTTTGCCGAATACCTTGAGAGGATGTGATTCTATTTGGGTGATTGTTGATAGGCTTACAAAGTCAGCTCACTTTATTCCTATTAACATCACTTTTCTGGTATCGAAGTTGGCAGAGATTTATGTCAGAGTGGTTGTTAAGTTGCATGGTGTTCCGTTGTGTATTGTGTCGGATAGAGATCCGAGGTTTACTTCTGAGTTTTGGAAGAGTCTGCAAGAGGCATTGGGTTCTAAGTTGAGGTTGAGTTCAGCATACCATCCTCAGACAGATGGTCAGACTGAACAGACTATTTAGTCTTTAGAGGATTTGCTGAGGGCATGTGTTCTTGAGGAAGGTGGTTCGTGGGATACTTACCTTCCGTTGATAGAGTTTACGTATAATAACAGTTATCACTCTAGTATCGGAATGGCACCGTTCGAAGCTTTGTATGGTCGGAGGTGTAGGACTCTGTTATGTTGGTATGAATCGGGGGAGAGCGTAGTACTCGGACCGGAGATTGTTCGGGAGACTACTGAGAAGGTGAAGATAATTCGAGAAAAGATGAAAGCTTCACAGAGTAGACAGAAAAGCTATCATGATAAGTGCAGGAAGGATGTAGAATTTGAAGCTGGAGATCATGTATTTTTGAGAGTCGCGCCTGTGACTGGAGTTGGTAGAGCTTTGAGATCTAAGAAGCTTACTCCTCATTTCATTGGTCCGTACCAGATATCGGATAGAGTGGGAAAGGTTGCATATCGAGTGGCGTTGCCGCCTAATTTGTCGAATCATCACGATGTATTTCACGTATCGCAGCTCCGCAAGTATATTTCAGATCCATCGCATGTCATTCCTATGGACGATGTGCAAGTACGTGATAATCTTACTGTAGAGACAAGTACGTGATAATCTTATTGATGATCGTGAGGTGAAGACGTTAAGAGGAAAAGAGATTGCCTTGGTGAAAGTGGTTTGGTTGGGAGCTGCTGGTGAAAGCTTGACGTGGGAACTGGAGAGCAAGATGCGGGAGTCTTATCCCGAGTTATTTGATTGAGGTAATTTCGAGGACGAAATTCTTATAGTAGGGGAGAGTTGTAACGCCCGTTTTATTTTGATTAAATTTAGTTATGACTTTTCCGTGTCTCGTTGTGTCGTAGTCGTATTTGAGTACGTGTTTGTCTCGAAGAAAAGAATTGAATCGGTCGAATTCTCGGGCAAAAGTGCAAAATTCCGTAGCAGTTTTAGGGAAAACTTCAAAAATTCATATCTCTTGATCTGTAAGTCGGTTTTAGTCCCCGTTGGAAGCGTTGGAAAGCTTAAGAGATGGTCTGCCTAGGAAAAATGAAATTTTGCTGATGTGAGGTCGTCACAGGCACGTTATGTTATGTTGTTGATATCTCACCGCTTTACGTTGTATATTAGCTCCGTTGGCGGTAATTTGCAGGTAATCAGGAATAGAGTGTAGCTTTCCTGTAAGGTGTCGCCGGTCGCTCTGATACGTAGCACTCTTGGGGGGATGAATGTTGAATTTTACTGTTTTATTGACTTTCTTGTTGCTGAATTTTACTGAATATTCTCCATTTAATTGGTTGTTACTGTCGAGTACTAAATGTTAGTTGTATGCACTAAGCCGGAGAACCGGTAGTGCTGATTTCTATGGTTGAACTAGTTGCTTTTGTTGAATTTATGTAAGGCCTTTACTTGCTGAATTTTAATGGAATTGCTAAAAGTTTCGTGGTCTTGTTTTAATCACTATAAATGTTGGAAATGTTTTATATTCCGCTGCAGATTAATAAGATGCCTTGTAATCGAGATGTTAAGCAAGCTATTGCATGTTCATCCAAGCTTCTGTGCTATGTATCATTACTAAATGCATGCTGTCTGATTAAGTTGTGAAATGTATGTTCCTGTAAGTTGTAAATGTGACGCCCAGGTTCTTGGTAGTGTGACGACCGTCACAGGACCCTTACGATCGTCACGCATCCAAATTTTATGCACTCTGATTGTATTTTGTTTCTTATCTGTTGGGTTAGAAAAGGGGTGTTACAACAAGTTCGACGGCAGTTTGAGTTTTGCTGTTGTTTTGTGTTGATTCCTTTGTGGTTCTGGACCCTTGTTGGTCATGTTTGATGATGAGCTTATTAGTGAGCTGTGCTGAGTGTATGTATGGTGTCGGAACATGATTCCGTGATATCCGTGTGATTATGATATTTGAATTGGTATATGTTATGATGTATGATTGTGGTGATGGATGAGACATATTTGATATATGATAAATTGTGATCAGTAGGATCGTGTGCACCTTGTGTGCTTAGGTTTGTGTGTTGTATGACGATGGATCAGTAGGATCGTATGCACCTTGTGTGCTTGATGTGTATGTGATATATGATGAAATGGATCAGTAGGATCGTGTGCACCGTGAGTGCTTGTGTTGTTGTGCATGGTGTCTGTATAGCATGTGGACGGGATGGAATCATGGCTCAGATGGGGCGTATGTGATTCTCCCATGCTCCAAATGGGGAGCGTGGACGGGAGTTGAATCGTTGCTCAGATGGAGTGTATGCGATTCACCCGTGCTCCAAGTGGGGAGCGTTGGTAGGGATAGATCGTTGCTCAGATGGAATGTATGCGATCTATCCTGAGATTTGATTATATGGGCTCAGGAGGAACGTGGTAGGGATAGATCGTTGCTCAGATGGAGTGTATGTGATCTATCCTAAGTTGAGTCGGTACCGCATATTATTGTGTCAAGTTGCATGTGTTGCATTGTGATGTGTGCTGTGTTGGCATGGGACAGTAGGCCCGGATTTGATGTATATGAAATGATGTTTATATGTTTTTGCCTTGTATTTCATGTACATTATTAACGTTATATTTGATCGTGATTTCTCACCCCTTGTTGTTGTTGTGGTATGTGCTTCTTCGGAAGTACAGATAATCCAGGTGCTTAGCTAGCTTGGATTGTGGCGAGTCGTAGGGATGCTCTGATACGTAACACCGGGGCTTTTGGGAGTATTTGTGTCTATTTGATGATTTTGTGTGCCCCTGTGGCGTATCTTGTTTTGTTGGGATTCGATGATGATATTTTGTGTAATTTGGGCAGATGGCCGACTTGACGTATAGGATGATGACGTGTATATATATATATGTTTATGAAAAATTCATTTTTCGCTGCAATTTTGTTGAAAATCATTTTTAAGAAATGTCTTGTGGAGTTTTGGTGAAAATGTGACATCCCGTTTTTGGTGTGGAAACTCTGATGATTGTTTACTCAATTGTTTTATTTTATTTTGGGGAACGGGGTGTTACAGATGTTACTAAACTCCCTTTGTGCATAAGTTGATTTGAATGTAGGGAACGATGTTGTTACAGGTGTTAAAGATAGGAGCCATTAAGCGTTGTTCTTGCTTGCTTGCTAGAATTTATGACTATGTTGTGCTAGAGCTCTATTGTTGCCGCTGTTTTTGGTTTAGTTTATACTTGTATAGCTTTGACATATTCTTTTCCGTGTTGGTGACGATATGAAGCATGCTTAGGGCTTAGCATTTGTGCTTACAACTTGTTGATGATTAAAGAGTCTTCACTCCTAGTTGTATGTTTGGCATGTGTGGAAATTCTATTGATACTTTGGTTTTGTTGGTTACCATTTTGTGGTACTCTATGGTGAATGAGGAGTCACTCAGTCTTTCCTTGTGGCTGAGATCACGACATCGTTCTTTTGGTGGTGAACGAGGAGTCACTCAGTCTTTCCTTGTGGCTCAGATCACAACATCGTTCTTTTGGTTGTGGACGAGGACTCACTCAGTTTTGTTTTGTGGCTGAGATCAGAACATCGTTACTTTTGTGATTGATTAGTATGGTGTTTACTTGTGTTTGTTCACATGATCCCTTAGGATTTCTAGCTTGATTTAATTTCCAATTAAGTTAGAGGTAGGAGAGACATTAGGCTTTCAATCCAAGCATGACAACATTAGGTAGGTTTCCCTCCTAATCCTGACCTTAGAACCACTTTGTATGATAACAATTATGGTTCAGTTTCCCCTAGACCTTCTGTGTGTCTCTCTTTTCTCTCTCAGGATAATAATCAAAACACTTAATAAATTCGATGAGTATTGTGCGCCACGAGCCTTAAGTACATGGGAAATGATGAGTGAGGGGTTTCTCCTCGCTCGTCTAGAGTGTTTAGCGTATTCCCCGTGGGTGATATGTGACGCATTTTTTCCCATGTCATAGACTTTACTGCAGTACGCATCTCAAACAAAGTCAATTCACTTTTGTTAAGGTGTTTCAGGCCTAGAATCTTTTCTCTCACCCCCGTGTGATGGAGATCCCGTTTTCCCGTAGTTAACGTGAACTACAGATGCTCTGATTCCTTATTCCCTAATATGGATACGTAGGCACGAGGATTCCTATCCTTGACGAGCACACTAACAAGTAACTTTCCCTTTTCTCTCGCCCCAGTGCAATCGAGGCCTTTCCCGTGGTTCTCCCGAACTACGTTTGCTCTTATTTCTCATACCAGGTGAGGATACGTAGGCACAAGACGGTGATGTCTTGGAGAGCAACCTTTACCCCCTTCACCCGTAGTTTTTTGAACTACATTGACTCTGACTTTCCCATTGCACGAGGGATTACGTAGGCATAGGGCAGCGATGTCCTATCGAGTCTCTTTATTTTTCTTTTGTTCTCGTTTCCGCTTAGCAATAACTCATAGATAAACACACCCTTTGATTAGACAACAAGCGCGGATTCCGTTGAGTACAACGGACGTAAGGGGTGCTAATACCTTCCTCTTGCGTAACCGACTCCCGAACCCAAGATTTGATTGTGATGACCTTGTCTTTTCCCGTTCTTCAGTTTTTCTTCGATTGTTTCCTTTCCCTTTTCTTTGGGATAAATAACGTTCGGTGGCGACTCTTCTATTTTTTCCTCCGGGTGTTTTTCGCAGTAGCGACAATTGATATTGAGGATTCACTCCCTAGTGGAATCATCTTTGTTCCTCACTGAAGTTATTATACTTTCTCCAGTAAGCTGCTTTATCCCCATACTTCCCCGATGAAGTGGATATTTATTTTATCCTCTACAAATCCTCTAATCATAAGATGACTCTCCCTAGTAAACAAGTCTTCTTTGATTAGAAGTTCAGATTCATGATGGCAATTCCTCAAATGAAGTCGTGATAATATATCCCCAAGTGGAATGTTCTCCTCCCCAGATAAATTTGGAACTTTGAAGCAAGATTAGGGTTTCTCCTATGACTTTCTATCCATCTCTTGGTAGATGTGTCATTTTGTAGAGGTTGGCCGAGTACCCTTGTCGAGGTGTTTATTTCATCTCCTGTTTACTCCTCCTTTTGTCTGTTTTGTCAGCATCAGCATAAGCATGACATACATTCATTCATATAGACATAGGCATAACATCAGCATGTCTGATATCCTCATTGTTTTCGTTGTTTACTTTGGTCGCACTTGCTACCAAGTAACTGGGTTTATCATTTCTCTCCAAATAGAGTCGTTACCCTAGGCATAAAATACCTACTATTACTAATTTGCCACAGAGTTCAACCCTCGTGGATGATGGTTATTTCTGTTATCTTTTCCATGCCTGGATAAGATGAATTCCCATTTGAGGTCATTCCTCAATGGTTGGAGTCTTGTTTGGCTGTTTCTTTCTAGTTTATTCCTAGATTGAACTTTGGTCCCTAGAGATTATGTTTTAAGCCTATTTAGGTCGCCGAACCTAGCCTGGGCGTGCATTTATTTTGCACTGTATATCTCAAGAAGAATCTTTCACAAATCCTCATTATTGATAAGTGACAGTCTCACCTGAGAAGCTTATCATTTTATCATCTCACCGTGCAAATAAGTGGCAGTCTCCCATGAGAAGCTATTCAATCTATCTTTATTGCTGATAAGTGGTAGTCTCCCTTGAGAAGCTTATCTGATTTCATTATTTCCAACAAGGAGTGACAGTCTCTTTTGAGAAGCTTGTTTCCTTTGTCCTTTCTCTAATAAGTGTCAGTCTCGTGTGAGAAGCTTATCATCTCTTTCTTTGTCGACAAGTGGCAATCTCCCTTGAGAAGCTTGTTTTCCTATTTATCCTTTCTAGATAAGTGACAGTCTCTCCTGAGAAGCTTATCATTTTTATCCGTATCCCCAGATAAGCGGCAGTCTCGTTCGAGAAGCTTATCCATTTTCCTTTTGTTAGATAAGTGGCAGTCTCACCTGAGAAGCTTATCATTTGATATTTTTATTGCTAAAGATAAGTGGCAGTCTCTACCGAGAAGTTTATCATTTCTACCCTTTCACCAAATAAGGGGCAATCTCTCCTGAGAAGCTTATCATTCTTACCACTATTTCCAGATAAGTAGCAGTCTCTTTCTTTGAGAATCTTATCCCTTCCTTAGTGGCGTGTAAGTCCATTTCAACGATATGTCGTAGTCTCTTTTGAGAAGCTTATCAGGGCGTTTCCCCTTGAAGTCCAATTATTTTGGCATACATAAGAGTTTAATTACCCTGTATCTTTCCCGATGTTTCCTGAAGATCCCGTTTGATCTCTTTGTTTAAGGAATTTCCAGAGGCTTGGATGTTTCTTTCTTGATTGAAAGCTCCAGCATTTGTTTGCATGATCCTACTTCTATGTGGATCCTGCTTTATCTTTATCCTAGAGTGTCAATCGGTCATGCTTGAACCTGTTGGTTAACTACTCTGGATAGTCCCTAGTGGAAACCGTCTTTCTGATTCTACCTCTAGTGAGGATCTTTTGTTGTGTTTCTTTCTAAAGTGTCAGTCGGTCATGCTTGAACCTGTTGATCCATCACTTTGTATTTCCTCAGTTTACTTTCGTCTCCCCAGTGGGTGGTTAATCATTGTGTTGACTTTATCCCTGTTTGCTTTCGTTTTCGTCTGCACTTTGCATTTAACATTCCATCATTTTCATCATATTAGAGTTCATTGCATGTCAGCATTTGTAGGTTAGTCTCTTTTGTCCACAGCATTGCATGTCATTGTATCTAAGGGAAAAAAATTTCGGTTATCTATATTTAAATACCTTTCACCGTGATTTCATGAAAGATTTTCATCGCTCATGTCATCCGGTGAAAATATTTAAATAGGGGCAACTGTTGCACCCCAAATTTTACCCTTAGATTCCTTTATCATTTGCATATCATCTTAGGTCAACCATTCATGCATAGCTAACCAATTCTTTAGTTTTTGTTTGTTTTGTGAAGATAGGCTGCTGAAAAAGATTCAGAGCTCATGAAGGCGTTGTATGTGCTCTTAGTCCCCTACAAGTTGTGTTGAATCCCTGTGGAGATAAAGGAAGGATATGTCCTCATTCTTATGGTCCCTTAGTCAATACAAGGTCATTTGCCTCAAGGTTTCTCAGAGGTTTTCCCAAGGAGGATTTGGTTTTCCTGTCCATTAATAGGAAGCATGCTTATTTAGGGCATAACATATTGTATGGTGTTGACAAACTTTCATACTTTGCTTTCAAAAGGAGATGTAAAAGAATCCTATCTTCATTTTATGGATTAAGACCTCATCAGATGGAATGTGTTTTCTTCTTGAGTTTGTGATTAAATCAAAGATAAAAAAGTCATTAAACACGGTATGGAGGACTAGTGGATTCATTGATTCAAGCATGTTCAAATATGCATCAAGTGTCTTGGGCAGTTATATTGGTCAAGGACCAGATTTAAGTTTATGTAGATTTCTTGGGATTCAAGTGAAAGGTGGATTATCCGGAAAAAAAAAATCCCTTCACCACTTTCATATCCAAATCCAAATCTCTCTTATCCAATTATCCAAATTCACTATCCATTTTTCTAACAAACCAAAACTCATTCCAAATTTCAAAACTAAAACCATTGTTTTTCATTATCCACTATCCTCACCTTTATTCACATCCCAAAATCCATTTTTTTATATATCCATTTTAAATGCCTCGTTATGCATTTCGCATAACTATTTCTAATATGCATAACTACTTTTCCAATATCCAATATCCATGACCATTTCACATCCGAATATCCAATTTTAAATCCATTTCCTAAACTTGTGTCCATTCCTAACCAAAGTCCTAAATCCATTTTTCAAAGGCCATAAACCATAAACCATTTGTTGCAAAAAAATCCAAACTTTCTAAAAGTCCCATGTTTTTTTTAAATCCCATGATTATTCATTTTGTCAAGATTGCAAGGACTTTATTTTAATCCACCCATGTGAAGTTCAAGAAGCAAAGGTCAAAGTCAAAGTTATTATGTGTTCAAATTCTAAGAATAACAAGTGCAAAGTGGAATTCAAATGATCTTACAATGAAAGTTCACCAAATTCAATGTTTTTCTTACAAGAGTCAAGATTGACATGATCTTTACAAGACAAGTAAAATAGTTTAATTACAAAATCTAAATTGTAAAAGAACTACATAAAAGTGGAAAGTAGAAGATTCAACATAATCAAAACATGTTCCCTACTTTCCAAGACAACATCAAACATGTCCCAATAAGTTTTAATTATTTCCAAAATAATCAACAAACATAATCAAGCAAAAGTAGAAGTTCATCAAACATGTCCAAAGCATATCCAATCCTTTCCAAAACAAATCAAAACATGCCTCAAACATGAATAAAGTGGAAAGGAAAGTTCTTTCAATTCTTGCACACATGTCTACATAAAAGAGGTAAGCATTTATAATCACCAGCAACATATTTTTCCATATTTATATAGCTATAAAAAGGAGAGATATTCACAGAAGGAGGAAAACCTTTCACACCACAAACTTGGAGGCAGAACAGAACCACAATATCACAAAAAAATTCGCATAGGGAAAGGAGAAAAATCCGTGCATAAAGTATTCATACAGAAAATTTCAAAAAAAAAAAACCATAACACAATTCATCAATTTGAATAGACTACGTCGCAAACAAAGGTACATCACACACATACATAGAGTACGGCGATACGCGGAAGCGGAAAAGTAGTAAGTCAAAAACTTTGAATCATACCTCGAATTGATGTGTTATTGTTTTCTCTTTTTTCTTTCTTTCTAAATTTCACTTATCTTGTTATTGTTGTGGGTGTAGGTCGGTTGGGTTATAAAGGACCCGACCAATTTCCTTTTTTTACTTTATCTTTTATTTGTTGAAAAAATAGGTTTTAGTTTAAAAAAACTCATGAATTTATTTCCTATAAAAACAGAATTTTATTTTTAGTTTTAGAATTTAGTTTTGTGTGTGTGTGTGTCTATATATATATATATATATATATATATATATATATATATATATATATATATATATATATATATATATATATATATATATATATATATATATATATATATATATATATATATATATATATATATATATATATATATATATATATATATATATATATATATATATATATATATATATATATATATATATATATATATATATATATATATATATATATATATATATATATATATATATATATATATATATATATATATATATATATATATATATATATATATATATATATATATATATTAAAAGAAAAATAATAATGATATTAATAATAAGAAAAAACAAATTTTCCTTTTAGTTCAAATTATTATTTATTTTATTTTATTTTTAAGTTTTTTTGTTTTTAAGGAAATAATTTGGGTGGTGGAAATTAGTTAAATGTGAGACCCCGCTTTACTTCGAATTCGCGATTTGATTATAATTGACTTTCGAATGTGCGAATTTAATGTTGATTTATCTTTGATTAGATTTTAATTGAGATTTTGAGTTTAATTAGCTTTGATTTAAGATTTTAGTTAATCAGTTATTTAGCTTTACCTAAATTGACATTTATTTAGTTTTATTTAAATTTAATGGATTCTAGATATTTGATTTTGTTTAATTGATAATATTTGTGTGGGATACATATTCGTTGTGATTCAATTACATGACATGATAATTGCCTTTCACACATGTTGTTGTTCTTAATTCTTTTGTTTGCCTATTTCTCAATTCTAAGGGAAAGGTTCCCTTACTCGTTGACTGCCATGTCAAACGTATAATTTTTTAGACTTTTACCCTTTTCCTAGCCTTAGGATCGGAGTCTTTGTACTCCACATAAGTTCTTGCCGAGGATACTTACCTATCTTTCAACTCAACGTAGATTTTGGAGTCGCCGCACTCCACGTAAGTGTTTCGCTATGAACACTTACTTCCCCTTGGAACCTTAACCACATTCAAGAGTTCCTCACCCTTTTAAAGGGAACTACGAATACTCGAATTCCATTCCCATCAGGATACGTAGGCACAAGATGCAATTTCTTGGTGAGTATACTTAGGATTGACCCCTTAGGTCTCCTTCAACCCTTTAGCAGATAACAGATAGATTAATAAATAACGCAATACTAAACAAAAGGTTTTTGTATAGTACTACAGATGCTTAGGATGCTAACACCTTCCCTAGGTATAACCAACCCCCGAACCCTAGATCTCCCCGTATTGTGCTTACGATGCAAATTTAGGTTTTTCTTTCTTTAACCTTTCCTTCTGATAAATCAAAGATTGGTTGTGAATTCAAAAGATTTGCGATTCAAGATCACTCAATAGCTTGACATCTGATTCTCACTGCAACAGGAGTCATCTACTATATAATATTCTCATGAAAGCATTACAAACGATGGTCCAACCTAATTCATAATCATACCATAATATCAAACTAATTCATAATCATGCCACAATCTCAACTTTTCTGAAATACTAAAATCGAGAGAATATATTAATCAAGAAAAACAAAATTTCATTGCAATACTAAAATCATCGTTGTTCATAGAGACAAATCAGGGACACCCCCTAGCATTGGGGGTTTAGCACCTCATAATATTCATGAGAAAAAAACATAAAGATTAGACACTACAAGAATTATGATGAAACTTGATCTTCAATTGCTCCTCCTCATGAAAATCGCCTTCGCACTAACCTTGGTAATTTCTCTCCTCAATTTTTTTATCGTGTAATGCAAAAAGCAATTTATAACCTAGCAAAAAATCCCTCTAAATAGAAAAGATTCACTCTAAAAAGTGTCAAATCTCCATTCAATGCCAAATCTTCACCAAATAAGGAAAGAAATTAAATCCTCTCGCCTGCCTGCTACGACCCTTAACATATGCTACGGGTGGACGTAGCAGGCCACTGGATGTGCTTGACTTGGTTACTCTGGTTGCTACGTCTCGTAGCAAGTGCTACGGGTGGCCGGAGTAGCCCACTGCCTCTATTAATCTTTCATCCAAATCTGGGGCATTGAACTTATCTTATGCTATGGCTCGTAGTGCACACTATGGGTGGCCATAGCAGGTCGCTGATCTTTGGCTTTTCTTCCTGATTCTTTATGGTTTTTTCAACATTTTCTTGAACACTTATTTCACCTGAAAAAGAGTAAAACAACATAACCAAGCATAAAATGCGGTAAATAAAATTAAAGTGCGAATAAAAACATGACAAGATTAACGAAAATTAACGGTAAGTGAAAGCATAAAAATCACCGATCACCCTGTTTAAAGAGGAAGTTCTAGCGGCTTCCAATGTCGCTCTCTTCTAGATTTTGCCAACGGTTGGAATTTGATTAAGGAGTTTGAAATTATATGTCGGAGACTAGAAGTTAGCCTCACCATAGAGGTGTTATTTTCCATTTATGGTACCAAAAATGTTACCAAAAGTGGTTGGGTGACCTTGAGTGCCCTATTTGGAAGAGAATTGTTCAACCCTTACTCTAATGATTATAAGAATTGGAAAGACAAATTTGTGAAGGTTAGGAGGTGAGATGACGCCTCCATTGTCATATTCGAGGTGATTGAAATTCCTCGCTCCCCTTTGACTTAGATAGATAATCCAATGGAAATCACTGGTTTTAACTTTGACCACCTCATCCCTATTTAGATGAAGGTGTTTCACCTCTTAGAAGAATTTAAAGTCATGATCCCTCGTACCATGATTATATTAGATTGGGTAAAGACATCGAGATAGAAAAATATCTGCCAAAGTTTGAGATCATAGTGAGCCTCATTTTATTAGGATTATTTACATGTCGAGTTAATTATGTATTTCATTTTCCTTTTTGCAAAGAAAATGTCATTCGTCCCTCTAGCGAAAAGGAAGGAACACCTATCTAGGAAGAAGGCTAAGCGTCAAGAGCAACACACAGATTATCCAAAGAGTCACCGATACGACCTCGTCATGAAAGGAAGAAAGAGGCATGTCATAGGCAAGGCCCCCAATTAGCCTCACCCCTTTAAGACTCACAAGCAAGGCTAGAATTTTGCTCCTATCGCAAAGGATGATGCTACTGTGGTCTTGGATGAGGATAAATATGGTGAACGCTCTTTTCCAATTAGGTAGGACCTATCCCCTCGATCCTCGATGTAGACTGATCCAACATTTGATGCCATAAAGTTCATTATCGCACACCTTCCATTCCTTAAGGATTTTACTAGTGACTATCAGGTCATCTGGTAAGATGGAGCCTTACGAGTTGTATGATTTGATGGAAAATCATATGCTTAAGGGTGTGTTTGGTTCGGGGTAGATGGAAGGGAGAGGAGGAGAAAATTTTAATTAAATATGTTTGGTTTAATTTTTAGGAGGGGAGGGGAGGGGAGGGGATGTGAGAAAAATCCCTCCAAAACACACTTTTTGGTTCCCTCCGAATTGGAGGGTTTTGGAGGGGAGGGGAGGGAATATGAGTTTTGATATTTAAAAATTATTATATTTACTAAAATATCCTCATTTTAATTTTAGTATTACAAAATTATTCGTTTTCTTTCATGTTATTGCTTTTCCTCGATTGTTTCCATCAACTTATTATAATTGTTCTCCATCTTCAAATTATTTTATAATTTTTGGACTTAATATAAATCATAATCATTGCCATTTTTTTATAAAAGAAATTATGTTTAGTTATATTCGTTTTTTCTTTTAATATTGTTATGTATTCTATCATATTTTCTTTTATATCAAATTGTAAACCATTCATTTTATTTATTTTTGTTTATTAATTTTATTAAATATTTTGAACTATTAATATTTAAAAATAAGTTATTTTATATATTTGTTTTGTTAAATGATTCATCACAATTTAAACGATGTTATTGGCATATAGTTTAATTTATGTTGGAAAGTTATAAGTCGAATCAATTGTACTCAATTTTTTAACGTTATGTGGAAAATAAATACTTTTTTAATCACTCAATATTATAAATTTTATTACCAAAAAAAAATACACATGAATTTTTCACATTTGAATATCATATGAATTATATAAGATCATAAGGATAAAAATGTAAATTATTAATAAAACCCCTCCCCTCCCCTTCTGAACCAAACACATTTTTAATTAAAATCCCTCTCTTCCCCTCCCCTCCCCTCTTTTGAACCAAACACTTATCTGACTAAAAAAAATTCCCCACCTCCCCTCCCCTCCCCTTCCCTTCATTAAAATCCTTCCCTTCTCTTCCCCCTCATTTGAACCAAACAGGCCTTAAAGAGCATGCTGATGGAGCGAGACTCTCGTGAGAAACACAACCAAGCCATAAGCGACCAGAAGTCCAAACTCCCAATTTCCAAGGAAAATTTCACCAAAGGGAAGAAGTTTATGATGCAATTGGTTAAAGAACGTGATGGTATGATAAACACCAGTAAAAAGGTGGTATTATAGGCAAAATTTTCTATTCTTTTAGAAAAGGGTTTGAAAGAGTCCCTTAAGGAAATAAAATTATTTTTTTTCAAAATTGACTTCCAAATTAATTTCTTGAGAGATAATGAGTTCTCTAGAATCCATAGCCGACCTAGGTGTTTTTCCAGTGGAAGAGGCAACAACTAGGTCGAGAGCTATTGCAGATCTCTGGTACTTACTTAGAATTAAAAAATCAAATGATTTTATAGGTCTAAAACTAAATGGCTTAAGAAGGGTGATATTATTTCTCGAGTTTTTCATTATTTAATGAAGAGTAGGAGCACAAGGAACATGATCCTAGCCCTTAAGGTCAGAGAAAGTTAGATTGAGGGGGGTTTTTGAGATCAACCAAGAAGTGGTCAATTTCTTCTCTAATCAATTTAAGGAACATTTGATAGATTGTTTGGCTTTAGATAGGATTAGCTTTTGATCCCTCTTTGCATAGACTATTAGTTCTCTCACTTCTCCTTTCTTTGATTTTTTGATCAACCAAGTTTAATCTTTCAACATCCCCCTTAAACTTGATTTGTGACTCCAAGCATACTCTTTAGCTTCACGTAAGTTTCCAACTTGAATGGCTTGGTGAAAATGTATGCAACTTGATCTCGAGACATCGCATACTTCAACTTCACCTCCTTTTTCTTGATGCATTCTTTTATGAAGTGGTAACGAGTGTCGATGTGCTTACTTCTTTCATGAAATACAGGATTCTTTGGCAAAGCAAGTTTTGATTTATTATCAACACATATTTCCATAGGTTCTTCATGTGGCATTTTGAACTCTTTCAACAAGTTCCTTAGCCAAATTGCATGACAAACGCATGATGTAACAACGACATATTCGGCTTCACAAGTTGACAGTGTGATGATAGGTTGCTTCTTTGACATCTAAGTGAAAGCAGTATCTCCCATAAGGAACACAAAACCAGTAGCGCTCTTTCTATCATTCAAGTCTCCACTCCAACCGCTATCACTATAGTAAACAATCTCATAATTATTAGAAGAGTAATAGTGCAAGCCAAAGTTTGTTGTACCTTTGATGTATTGAAGGATTCTCTTTGCTACCTTGAAGTGATTTATTGTTGGAGCTTCCATGTAGCGACTTACGAATCCTACAACATAGAGAATATTTGGTCTTATACTTGTTAAGTAACATAGACTTCCAACCAAACTTTTGTAAAGTGTTGGCTCCATAATCTCTCCATTTTCATGATTACTCAACTTGCTGCCACATTCCGTCGGGGTGCCGACCAGATTGGCGTCATCCATCTTGAACTTCTTAAGGACTTCTTTGGCATAGCCTTCTTGGGTGATAAAAATTCATTTGTCTTCTTGCTTTATTTTGATGCCGAGATAATATGCCATGAGCCCCATATCCGTCATCTCAAATTCATTTGACATGTCTTTCTTGAACTCTTCGAACATGCTTAGATTGTTCCCAGTGAAGATCAAGTCATCAACATATAAGCACGCAATCAAAATATCTCCACTTTGCACTTTAATTTAGAGTGCATGCTCATAGGACACTTGATGAAGTTCTTGTCTCGAAAGTACTTGTCGATTCGAACATTCCAAGCTTTTGGTGCTTTCTTGAGTCTGTACAACGCCTTCTTCAACTTCAAGAATTTTTCTTCTTGCCCTTTTACTTCATATCCCTGTGGTTGCTCGATATAAACTTCTTCTTTGAGAAAACCATTCAAGAATGCCGACTTCACATTCATTTGATAGATCTTCCATTCATTTTGGGCTGCCAAAAAAAATATCAGTCTAATAGTTTCAAGACGAGCAACGGGGGAAAATACCTCATCATAGTCAATTCCTTGTCTTTGACTATAGGCTTTTGCCACCAATCTTGCTTTGTATCTCTCCACGTCTCCTTTTGCATTCTTCTTCGCCTTGTACACCCATCTTACTCCTTTGCGTTGGGTTGTAGTAGTTTCTCAATAGAATCCTTTTGTTTAATTTTTCTCTTTTGAGTTGCTCAATAGTCATGGTCTTTAAATCCTTGTTTTCTTCAATGTTGGTAACAATGAAGTTAAAACTTAGATTTAAAGTGCAAAGTATTTTTTGCATGAATTTCACCTCATCAACATCTTCACCATTTCTTTTAAGTTGATTGACTACGGATAATACTCGAGAAAAATAATCAGAAATTGACTCAGACGCTTCCATAAATAAACATTCAAAGTCACCTCTAAGAGTTTGAAGACGAATCATTTTCACTTTCTCCACTCATTTGTTGCAAGTTTGAAGCTTGTCTCATGCTTCTTTAGTCGTCGTTGCATTGGAGGTCTTCTCAAATGTATCTTCATCCACCAATTGATAAATGAGGAAGAGAGCTTTCTTGTCTCTCTTTCTTGACTCCTTCAATGTCTTCTTTACACCTTGGCTAAGTGAGGCTTCATCTTGCTCCTTGAAACCTTTCTCAACGATATCCCACACATCTTGAGCTCCTAGTAGCGCCTTCATCTTGATACTCCAATTATCATAGTTGTTCTTTGTGAGCATCAACATTTGGAAAGGGAAACCTCCATTCGCTTGAGGACCTTGAAATTTTGATGCCACTTTGTAGGAAATAAAGCCTTTTGTGTTTAGAGAAAATGTGTGTGAGAATATTAGAGGATTAAAGAGAAACTTGATAGGTAGGAGAATTCTTTATGGAAGAGAGAACTTTGTATTTTGCTTGAAGCAAACGTGTAGAATTACATCTCTATTTATAGTACTCTAAGGAGAACTCTAGACACACTAATTCTAGAGAGTTCACAATTTTAGAAATTTCAAGAACATTCTAGAAAATATTACAACTCTAAAAAATATTTAGACACTCCAAACACTACAAGAGTTTTCTAAAAGCATTACGCAAAATTACCTAAGTCCAAAAATCCAAAACACAAATAATAAGGTTAGACGCAAATCAAGTTCTCTCTCTCTCTCTCTCTCTCTCTCTCTCTCTCTCTCTCTCTCTCTCTCTCTCTCTCTCTCTCTCTCTCTCTCTCTCTCTCTCTCTCTCTCTCTCTCTCTCTCTCTCTCTCTCTCTCTCTCTCTCTCTCTCTCTCTCTCTCATATATATATATATATATATATATATATATATATATATATATATATATATATATATATATATATATATATATATATATATATATATATATATATATATATATATATATATATATATATATATATATATATATATATATATATATATATATATAATTTCTTTGATATCAATTAATAAATGTTTTTCACATAGACACATAATATGACATATATAACACTAAATACCAATAAATTTATATATCATGTATTGTTATCGGTTCCATTAATTTGAAGATACAAGATATGTGAAAAATGTATTGCCCTCTTATTGATAGTTAGTCCAAAAATTATTATTAGTCCGACTAAATAGAATAGTGAGAATATATAACTGCCATATCATAGAAGAGATCTCTCAATATACTAAGTACGGAAATCAACTCAACTCATCATGGAGTATTCAACAAATACTGTCTGATATATCATATTTATTTATTTAAAATTAAGTGTAACAATAAATTAAATAACTGATTTTATGTTTACTTTAATTAAGTAATTAGATTATTTCATAATAAAATCGAATTGTTAAAATTAATTAAATATTTTTTATTAAGTAGCCCTTTTTAATAATTTATTATAAAATTAAATTTCAGCAATTCATCTGTTAAATTATAAATTTTTATTGGATACGTTATTTTTATAAAATCTTAAAATATTATTATTATAGATAAATATCATATTTTATAAGATTTATGGACTTTATTTACTAAATAAAAACTTTTAATTTGAATATTAGGTTAATAAAATTTAATATTTATAGTAAATTATTCAACAGAATGATTCTTTATAGAACTACTCTTTCTCGTTTTCTTTAAGTGGTGACTCATTCTAACTTTGAACAAGAGATATTAATTATGAATTGATTGACTTTATTGGTGGTTGTGGAAAAGGAAGTGAGTGTTCTAGCGTATTTTTGTTGAATGTGATTTGTTTTGGAAAACGTGGTAAAATAGTTTTAGTAGTTAGGTATATCTTGTGCGCTATGTAATAATTTATTGGATTACATGCTCTTGGGGCATTTTTTTTATAGAAGGGTGTCGAGAAAAGAAACTACAACAAAATTAAATGGAGAATAGTATTTTTAAATAAATTACTACTAAAAAATGATTAAGGAACAAAAATGTATATAAAGTTCGACTGCAATCTTTCTTTTCTAGCTAACCTATCCGCACATCTATTGATTTTTTTTATTTTTTTTGTAAATATCTCAAATTTTAATCTCAATATTTTGATGTAAGAGAGTTCTAATTTTTGTAATCAAGTGTCTTCCCACTTTATTACTCTGAATGTCAGTCATAACGTCATTAACCACTTGTTGAGAATCCACCTCCATAATAATATTTTGAAACTCCATTGTCATAGTTAGTTTCAACCTTCCAAGATGCCCCAAAACTCAGCTATATATGCACTGCTAAGGCCAACGTGTTTAGAGAAGCCTCGAAGCCACTCTCCATCACTTTCTCTAATGACACCACCACAATTGTATTGTCATGTTGATCGCTCGCTCCATCTATAATAAGTTTAACTTAACCTTTTTAAAATAAAAGAAATTACAGCCTTTTTAGAAGAAGAATCTTCCGCAATTAATTGATCTCATCATAATCTCTAATAAAAGATGACAAAACAGATCTAGTCAATCGACATGTCTTTTTTCCTGCATTTTTTTTACAGGATAGGTCATAATTTCATATTCGTACTTCTAACGTGTCTAGCTCATTCCATTATTTTATAGACTTTTGCAAATAAGGATATTGATATAAATTTTTTCATTTATAGACATAAACCATGCAATATTTGCAAATCCGTCCTACCTCATCTCATTGTTTTTGTAATGCGGATTAAAGTTTTAGATCTACATCTTTGAATATATATTTCCTACTCAATCTCTTTTTTTTTTAACTTTTATAAAATAGATTTAAACACAGTAAACAAATTTGTCTGCCACTCTAATCTCATATCATGTACTAGCCTAAAACCTACATGGGACCATTTTTACTTCTTTTATTATCACGAGTTAAGCACCATTTTTAGGGCCCAAAATAATTACCCACCGGCCATATCCATGTTGTCACAAAATAATTTACCTTATAAAAACAAGGGTAATGTTAACTTGTGCCCCCAGGGCACATGTTAAGAACTAAATGTAGAAATGTTTTTTTGGAATTTGTGTATTATTTTTATCAAAAGTTTATAATTAATTCTTTTATTACTTTTTTCAATACAAATTTTCTATTTATAGATTTATTAACATGTGCCCTTAGGGCACAAGTTAGCATTACCCTAAAAATAAAAGGATCATCATCATTAATCAACAACTGCACAAAACCGTAACTTTTGTCCTTAACATAAAAGAGAAAAACCTATTAGTTGTAAGGTGCTAGTTACAACTTATGTAGTCCTCTTACGTACATCAATAGCATCCACCACAACAGTCCATATGAATGGTCATGCAAATTCAATGATGCATATAATGTTTTCTTATTCACCAGAATGCCCTAAAATATCTTTGTGAAAATGCTTCTTTTAACAAAGTTCATTTTAATTCACTATCTTAAATTAGTAAGGTTTTGTTATTGGGGGTTAGATCAAGCTGTATACAACTTAGGGTGTATAAAATGTTATGAGCACTCTTTTTCCTACTCATCAACATGTACTTAAGTGAAAAAGAGTCCTACACGTTAAAGGGTAAAAGTTTTTTTTTTTATATGAAAAAATTGTAGAGATTTGATTTTTGACCAAGTAATATGTTTTGGCTTTTGATTAAGCTAGAAAATTTTTGGACATAAGTTGAGATCCGTGATGCGAAATTATTATTATTATTATTATTATTATTATTATTATTATTATTATTATTATTATTATTATTATTATTATGGTAGATCATGTAACATTATTACTTTCATTTACATATTTGATATGGCCTCATTAAAATAATTTCACGTTGTTTGAGAATTGAGAGTAAGAATAATTTATATATGACATTCATACAACTCAATCAAACGATATGTTTTTTAAAGGATAAAGTCGTGAAAGTTTTAAGTCTTACTAGATTATGTTGAAGTTTTTCAAGTAATTTAAATGCTCTAACCGGTTAACACCGGATGGTAACCGGTTACATCAAGGTCAAAAACTCATCTAAGTAGTACAAAAGAGTTGTTTTCGTTGTTGTAATCAGTTACGCCAATGTGGTAACTAGTTAAAGCTGATAGCTTTTATTTTTAATTTGTTGATGTCAGGTGTAACCGATTACACAAATGACGTAACTGGTTTACCAACTCGATTTTTATACTTTTTGCTATTTTACTTGGTCATTTTGTTTCCCAATCATTTTATGACTCATGTATAAATGTATATGATGGATTCTTATCATAGGTTAATGCAATCATAACTTCTCACCTTTAACTCTCTCTCTCTCTCTCTCTCTCTCTCTCTCTCTCTCTCTCTCTCTCTCTCTCTCTCTCTCTCCACATCCAAAGTTTCTCCACCATTGTTTCACGAGACTTGTGGTTTCTTATTCCAACATTTGGTTTCAGAGCCTGGTTTTGATCCACAAACACCTAGTGTGCAACATAAATTTTGTCTCCAACGAAAGAGTCCCTACAAACTTACCTATACTTGATGCGAAGAATTACAACAAATGGTGTAAACAAATGAAGGTATTGTTTGGCTACCAAGATGCAACACAGGCGCAACAAGCAACGCATATGAAAGAAAATAAGAAAGTTTTAAAGGCGCTGTTTTTGATCCAGTAATGTGTTGATGGCGACAATTTTGAGAAAGTTGGTGATTGCAAATCTTAAAGAAGGCCTATGTAAGGTCTGACAAGGCGAAGGTGGTGAGGTTACAAACTCACAAAAGTCAGCTAAAATTGATTCAAATGGAGGAAAAGGAGATAATCAACAATTTCACAACAAGAATCACTCGATTGGTGAATCAAGTGAATGCATGCAGAGAAGCTGTTACAAAGTAGTACATTGTCACTAAAATCTTGTGTTCTTTAACACCAAGATTTTCATATGTGTTTGTGGCGATTGAGGAATCAAATAATATTGCGACGATGAGAAAAGACGAGTTGCAAATCTCTCTTGAGGCTCATGAGCAAAGGATGGAGGAGAGAAATAACAATAAGGCAAAGGCGGAGATCGCTTTGCAAGCTCGTTTGAATGAGAAAGACAAGAGATCGAAAGGAAAATGGCCCATGAAGAGCAAAGGGAATTTCATAATTTTGGTGGAAGAGAGTCCCAAAATTCAAAGAATTCGACTTTCCAAAGGTGTGAGAGAAGCTACAACAAAAATGGTAGTCAAAGAAACTTTAGGGGCGAGAAAAAGAGGTTTAACAAGAGCAAGGAGCAACGTTATAAGTGTCAAAGATTTGGTCATTTTACAAAAGAGTGCAACTTGAACAAGAAGGAATCTCAAGGGGATGAAGTCAAGGTTGCAAGACAAGAGTTTGATGAAGAGAATAAATTCATGGTCATGATCACAAAAGAGAATTGTAGCAGTAAATAGCTGTGGGACAATAGTTGTAGAAACTCATAGAATTATGAAAAAATGAGTTGTGGTCGGTTGAATGATACGATTAACCGGTTGCATGAAGAGGAAAACACCACGATGAGTGTGAAAGGAGTTTAATATAGTGAGGAGTGATATTTGGACTCAGGTTGTTCACCTCATATGACAGGAATAAAGAATTGGTTTGTCAAAATCAATCGTGCCATGAATAACAAAGTAAAGTTCGCAGATGACACCACTCTAATGGCTGATGGATCAGTGATGTTTTGATCATAAGGAGGGATGGTGGACATTCTTTGATAAAATATTTCTTGTATATTCTAAGAATAAAATGTAACCTTCTAAGTATTGGCCAATTACTTGAGAAGGGTTACAAGATTCACATGGAAAACAAGAGATTGTGTGTTATGAATGTAAACGGAGTTTTGGTCCTTAAAGCGCATATGGCTGCCAATAGAATCTTCAAGGTTGAGTTGAAGGTTATGGAACATAGATGTCTTGCTACTACAACAAATCGTGAAGAGTGGATGAGGCATTATCGTCTTGGGTATCTCAATTTTAGAAATTTCAAAGACTTGCAAAATAATGGGATGGTAACGGGGCTGCCATCAATCAACATACCGGCTGAAATTTATGAGGAACATGTGCAAGCAAAGCAACATAAGGGGAACTTCAGAAAGGATGCAAACCGGAGAACCAAGAACCACCTTGAGGTGGTGTATTTGGATTTTTATGGGCCGATGCAAGTGGATTCTATTGGTGGAAATAGGTATTTTGTCACATTTATCGATGATCACAGTAGAAAGATATGGACATACCTAATCAAGATAAAGGATGATGTAACACCTATATATAATACATGTCTATAATTGTATATATTATACATAGTTGCAAATTTGGTATTGAAATACATAAGTTCCTAGTGACACGTTGTACATATTACATGCCCAAAATAAAACAACTAAAAGTGGCACAATATATACAAGATACCCAAAATGAAATTAAGAACTAGGTCATTATGGAATGATCTCAAAATAACAACTTCACAATGGAAAGTCATCCAAAAAGATAAGATAAGTAAGGACGTCAAGCTAATTTGTCCTTACCCTTCACTGAACCGGTACCACCTGAAAAATAATCAACAATATGAGGTAAGATAATAATCCCAGTGGGTTCCCTATGTTATGGGTTCTCTTGGCTTTACAAGGTTCTAACTAGCTCAAGTCATAAAAGGGGAAAAGTAGATTTGAGTCCTCAATCTTTGCATTATATGGAAATATGTTGCTTGAGTTTAATAACTCAAAACATCAGTAATCGAGAACCATATCAAGGCATCTTTCCCTGTCCGATCCTACGTCTAGGACTCTTGGCACGAGTCACAGATCCTTGTATCTTAATTTGACATACAAATGGATTCAAATTCTAAGGGACTCTTCAACCTTAAAAATTCTCTCTTCCTATGGGACTCAGTGTAATACCCATTTCAAGCCTTCCATTCGTCGCTTTCTATGAGACTCAGTGTAATAACCATTTCAAGGTTTCCCACCGCATGAGACTCTAACCTGTCAAAGTAATGATGTGTACATTCCAAAGGAGCTCTACATAAGCATCACTCTTGGGATGGCACAAATAGGGGTTGTTTCTGATTACGTGATCAATAAGGATATCGTGATTATATTTGACAATCACAAGGCGATCACATCACCTTAACATTCACAAGAATACCACATGCCCCATATTATGCATCACCTCTCCACTAGACAACTACTTGTCAAAGACACATACCTAGGCATCATTTGCACAAGCGTTGCCATCTAAGTCATCTATCATGTCCTAATGATCTTACTAGTTCATTTCATTAGTTGACATTAAGGGTTTCCTCACCATTCTTAATCATCTTTAGTCATATTATCCCACATTTACAAGCAACTATTCATGGATGGAAAGCATGCAAAATAATCATAATAATCAATATAAAGTAACTCATAATATAGTTAACTATGTATATGAAGCAACCTAAACAATTACCAAAACAAATTGCCAAAGTCCTGTCACTATCTTCCAGTAAGAAACAAGCGAGGCTGGCTCGCCTTTGGTTTTCCCGGAGAATCCCATGCGAGGAACATAAATAACCAAAAATGTTACATAGTCTTCTGGCTAGCATCAGCGAGGTAGCTCGCTTTCTGTTCGTTAAACCTCACCCAACGACTGTGGGAGAAAAATAGGTCGCCTCGGGCTCGCCTAAGCTCATCGGGTGACCGTGTCGTTTTCTGCAAAAAGACCAGCATAACAGATAGCAAACAAGAGGGGTTTATCCTTCAAACCTTAAACATGATTCATTCCCAACCAGACACCAACACATGAACACAATATTTCATCACAACAACATGAACATAACAATAATCATAGTATTTCATGGAAATGGAAGAAACACTTCAAAATTTAATATCATTAAATCTATCTAAATTCTGTAACCTAATGCTTCTACCTAGAAACCACCTTGAAATGATGAATAAGAAGTTGTGGATGATGAAGATGAGATGATGTTGATGAAGGATGATGAAGATCCAAGCTCTTATTCTCTTCCTCTAGGTTTTCTTCCTCTTCGTTCTCTTTCATTTCTTTCTCTCTATTTCCATTTTATATCTTTCTCAAATACTCCTAATATGTTGGAAAGGAAAGGAAAGAAAAATGATGCATAAAATATCATTTAGAGCTAGTAAGGCCAAAATGACATGTGTGGTAGAAAATGATAAGTTTAGTAGAAGAATAAATATTAAGCGGTACAATGCTTAATATTTGTTCTACTAGAGAAACTGACTCATTATTAATGTTATCAAAATGTCTCAATTGTACCAATTGATAAAATGTCAGTGTTGAATAATATTAATTGAGTCAATCTGAGCTCACTAGTTACTATAATCATCCCAACGGATAACTCTCAAAGCACATAGGAACTTAACTGATATCAACTGATATTATTTAGAGCATTTTAGGAAATATAGGGTATTACATCTGAGATATTTGAAGTGTTCAAGAAGTTCAAGTCCATGGTTGAGAGGCAAAGTGGTCACAAGCTCAAAGTGCTGAAAATGAATGATGGGGGTGAATATGTCTAAAATGACTATGGGTGATTTTTTAATCAAGAAGGGATTATACATGAGGTAGTACCATCCTATACACCAGAACAAAATGGTGTAGCTGAAAGAAAGAATGGATTGATCATGAACATGGTGAGAAGTATTTTAAAAGGGAAGAACTTTACAAAAGAGTTATGAGGAGAAACGATATCCACAATTGCCTATTTGTTGAATAAGTACCCTACAAAGAAGGTTGAGAATTTAACATCAGAGGAAGCATGGTCGGGATTCAAGCCGAGTCTGAACCATTTGAGTGTCTTTAGTTCTGTTGCATACTGACATGTTCCGGGTTAACTTAGAAAGAAGTTGGATAATAAGGGAAAGTGATGACACTTGTAGTATATCACTTTACCGGTGGTTACAAAGGGTTTGATGTTGTAAACAAGAGGACTGTGATCAGTAGAGACGTCGTAATCAATGGATTGAAGCAAGTGAAATAAGGTGTAATCGGTTACCAACAGATGTTAACTGGTTACATACAAGCTATAACCGGTAACCAAAAAGCTATAACTGGTTAGAGCTTCGAAATTTCCAATTCTGAAGAAAGTGGAAGACCAGAACAAACTTTTGTCAAAACCCAAAATGAAGAAAATGTCAGAAGGCCAACAAGGCAAGGAGGTTTTCCTTAGAGGCTCCAAGACTGTGAGCTGTTCTGAGATAACAAACTCAATGATGATGGTTATTTCGTTCATTTTTCACTTATGGCCAAATCTCATCCCGTTAATACGAAAGAAGCCTTAAGTAATCCAAAGTGGATTTGTGCTATGAAGGAGGAGCTAAAATCCATTGATAAGAACAATACTTCGGAGTTATCTACCAAAAGAAAAGAAGTCGGTCGGTGTGAAGTGGGTTTTCAAAGTGAAAGCAAATCCCGAAGGTGAGATAGTCAAGCATAAGGCTTGATTGGTGGCTAAGGGATTTATGCAAAGAGGCATAAAATTTGAAGATGTATTTGCATTGGTTGCTAGGATTGAAACCATTAGGCTTGTTTTTGGTATTACTATCACATCGCTGCGAAGAGGGGCCGGCAAGGACAGAAGAGACGCCACCATTCTTATTTATCCCAAAGAGAGGGAAAAGAAACGATCAGAGAAAACCTACAAAGAAGTAAAAAGACAGGTCATCGCAACCAAATCTTGGGTTCGGGAGTCGGTTACGCAAGGGGAAGGTATGAGCACCCCTCACGTCCATTGTACTCAACGGGATTCACGCTTGTTGTCTATCTAAAAGGGTGTTACACTATCAAAGAACTGGTTCACATGGACAAAAGAAAAGAAAAAAGACTCGATAGAGAATCATTTCTCTATGCCTACGTATTCCCTCGTGCAATGGGAAAGTCATAGTCAACGTAGTTCGGAAAACTACGGGTGAAGCTGGGGAAAGGTTGCTCGCCAAGACATCTTCGTCTTGTGCCTACGTATCCTCGTCTGGTATGAGAAATTAGAGCAAACGTAGTTCGGGATGACACGACCATAGGTTGGTTCAAGTGTTTTAACTGAGTAGGGTTAAACCTTTGTTCTAGCAGTTAAGTGTATTGCTGCTCGACCATTGGAGACTTAGGCGTTACATGTTTGCGGTAGAACCAAGAGTTAACACACTCTTTCTGAAAATGGTTTTCAATTAATCCCGAGGGATAAAAAGGTTTGATGTTTTTGTTTTGTGTTTTTTAAATAAGAAGTGAATTGAGTTAAGTTTGTAACTCATGTTGCACTAAAGACTAAGACTTGAGAGCGAATGTCTCGCATATCGCCCAAAAGGCATATGCTAAACACTCTAGACAGTTGACAGGAGGCCCCCCAACCATCATTCCTCAAGTACTTAAGGCTCGTAGCGTACAACACATGTTATCCTTTATTAGATGTTTTGAATTGTTTAGGAGATGAGAAGAGAAAGACACATACTAAGGGGAAACTGGACCCTAATATTGTCATACACAATGCTCCTAAAGTTGGGATAAAAAGGGGAAAAAATTGTCCTAATGTTATCATGCATAAGATTGAACACCTAATGTCTCTCTTACTCACATCTTAAACAGAGGGACTAGGAATCCTAGGGGGATCATGGCAAGAGGCCAAGTAAACAACAGATAATTCACTCACAGATGAAATGAAAAATGAAAAGAAATTGACTTAAACAAGTCAAAGAACAATACAAACAAGATAAGAGAGATGCAAAGAAGAAGTGCAAACACAAATGATGCAACAAGACTCAACAACACAAGAGATTCGACACAAAAGAATGACTTAAACAAGTCAAGAAGGATGAGATGAAATGGGAGAAGTAAACTCCTACAACCATATATCATCAATCATCAAGAGAGAATGATGCTATCCTAAGATGCATACACAAAGAAAGGAGGGAGGAAAAAGTGTGGGGCAGCCACCACGACAAGCACATCTCAACCATACAATTCTTTGAAACTCAAGTAAAGACAGGCAAACAAACAATGCAAAACCAACACCAATGTTCATGACAAACTCAAAATGCAAACATAAGCATCAAATTATCATGAACAAGTGTCTAAACCCCATGGGACAGAAGTGAATCATAATGGAAATGATCCCAATTCAAACATGAAACAAGAGACAAAGCACAAGTAAGAACATGGCAAGTGAAAGAACCAAAGTTCTAACAATCTCAACACTTTAAGATAAGTGGAGAAACATGTTTCAAAGGTAGCTTGTGATACAAGCAACACATGTAAATGACCCATGACAAGATGAAACAACACCTCAAGTATGTTAAGATGAACCAACAAAGCTCAAAATGTGCATATGGGATCACTCATGATCATATCCCAAAGTTTTAGGTCAAACTAGTATGTGTAACACTCCACAAAAGTGACTTGACTTGCAAGATTCACCAATGATAAGAAGAAAGATCAAAAAATGCTAAGTAAAATGTTCAAGAAAGCTTGATCAATCTAGAAACAGCATGCAAGACCTCATGAGCAAAATCAACTCAAGGCACCATCAAATAAATCCAAAAAAGGAATGATGTTCCACCTTATCGAGTGCATGTCAAGGCTCAACAAAAGTCAATTGAAACCAAATGAATCATGATCATGAATACTTCAAATCAACCCTCAAAACTTCCTCAATCCATCACCTAAGTGGGAGACAAAGTTTGGTCCTAAGGGATTTAGCATTGAGGTTCAAATGGTCCATTCAAATTAGGGTTGACAACAAAATACACATTGAATTGTAAATTCCAAATAAAATAATAAAATAAAAGGAAAATAAAAATAAAAATATGGAAAAAATAAATAACATGCTAATATATTAAGAAAATATTTTTTTGGAATTTTTGAGCAACTAAAAGTATTTTTAAATAATTAAAATGGAAAAAGAAAATAAAATGAAATAAAATAATTGCAAATGAAGGAGGGGTGTGAACAGCAAAGCTCCAATGAACTGAAACTAGTTTAAAACGCGCATGGGCTAGATAGGTGGGTGTGTAGATAGCAAGTGAAGCAAGGCCCAACCCAGACTGAGATGCCATGTGGAAGCTCATTAATTAAGTTGGCGCCCAGTCACACATACGAGCGAATGAAAATACGACAACACAATATTTCAAATTCAAATAGAGGCGCCAATAGCCAGCTCATCTCATCCCCAACATCCAGACGCCGGAACCCTAGTTCCGGTCGTCTTCTTCGACGAGAGGCCGCCAGAGCTGGACCAAACGTGCCCAGAAATGGAGAAAAAAGGCACCTCTCCCCTCAAAATACCACAAGGATCCCAAATATGAGCTCACAATTTACAAAAAAATATCATTTTCATGGTGTTTCAAAGGAAAACAGTTGGGGTATCAAAACACAAAACTCCATCAAACTCAACCTAATCATTATGCAAACAATGCCTACATAAGTAGGACTTCAGATGTACACAGTATGCCCCTAGAATGTGCTTAAAATGATGGAGAACGTTTGAGGAAATACCTAGTGGAGAATGGTCAACTGCGTCTTCTATGCGTGCTGAAACTCCACAAAATGGTGCAGAACAAATCCTTGGCAAACGAGAGGGTTGAAACTGAGCTCAAACAACCTTGATTCTCCTTCACAAGCTCCAAACAATTTTGAACAGGTGAGGGTCAATGTATCCACAACTGGTTTCTTTTGCATACAGATGGAAGAGGATGTTATGGTGATGATGGTTTAAGAGAAATTTTGTTGAATGGCTCAATGACTTGTGAGTTTCGAAGGAATTTTCAGAGGATGCAAAAATATCAACTTCTGATTTTGGCTCAAATGGTGGCTCCCTCCTTCTAGGGTTTCTCTTTTAGTTTATATATGGGATAAAAATGAAACTTTTATGGTTTAACTATGGTAAAAAACCCAGGGATCAGATGTGGTGATTTCATGAAAAATTTGGTTCAATGGTGCATGATGGATCACACGAGTTTCCTTGCATATTGTGGTTATTTTTTCTTGAGTGGAAAGAAAGGGCAGAGGGAATGTACAATGGCCAGAGCAAAGGGTTCCTTGTCCTTTCCTTCTTTGGCAAGGATTTTCAAAATGGTTCCTTTAGGGTATATAACATGTTGGTCTTGTTTTGTTAATGTTTGGAGTGTGCAATATACCAATTCATGCACATGGAATGGGAATGAAACAAATGCTGCAAGGCTAATTGAATAACACATGCCAAATGAACTATGAATCATGCCTTGAAACGATGTCCAAACCACCATCTTTGAACCATGGTATGTTGATGCACAAGGCTCATCTTGATTGGAACTTGGGCTCTAATTAAAGATTGCATGGCAAGGAACAATTTTGATGTTGAATCCATCTTGGTTTGCAACTTGGAAGATTATGGAAATTGAAGTTGAAAGTCATGTCATGCAAGCTGCCTTGGAATAACTTAGAAAAATTTCTAAGTTATGAATTTGAACCACTTAAAACCCCAACTTTAGACATTCATATCTTGAGCTTCAAACATCACATGAGGGACTTCTAGTAATTGATGGAAAGCTTGGAATAAGATCTACAACTCTCATGTGGGACAAAATCCCATTTGACAACAAGAGCTTGCTAAAAATTGGCTTGGAAAATGGGTTCAAAAATCTGTCCAAACTTGCTAAATTTGAGATCATTGAAAATACTAACTTTGAACAACCATAACTTGAGCTTCAAGTATCATATGATGATTAATTGGTACTCAAAATAAATCTTGGAATATGAGGAAAAAGTTTGATGTTGGACAAAAGTTCATCTGAAACCTTGACCATGAAGAAAGATGGCTTGGGAAGTGTCGCTACTATGGGAAAAAAAGGTCGGCAATGACTAACAGAGTCGCCACCTATCGTTATTTATCCCAAAGAAGGGAAAGGAAACGATCGGAAAAAACCTGACGAAAATGGGAAAAGACGAGGTCATCGTAACCAAGTCCTAGGTTCGGGAGTCAGTTACGCAAGGGGAAGGTATGAGCACCCCTCACGTCTGTCGTACTGGAAGGGATCCACGCATGTGTTGTCTAGCTAAAAGGGTGTGTAAACTATCTACGCTAAAGGCTTGTGGACAAAAGAGAAAGAAAAAGAACTGACTCGGCAGAGCATCGCCGCTCTGTGCCTACGTACTCCCTCGTGCAATGGGAAAGTCAGAGTCAACGTAGTTCGCCTAACTACGGCTAAAAAAGGGGGGAAGGTTGCTCGCCAAGACATCGCGTCTTGTGCCTACGTACTTTCATCTGGTACGAAAGATCAGAGCAAACGTAGTTCGGGCTTACGAGAACACAGGTTGTTCAAAAGTTTTACCCGAGTAGGGTTAACAGACAGTTCTAGCAGTTGGTGTTTGCAGCTCAACCATTGGAGACTTAGGCGTTACCGTTTGCGATAGGACTGAAAGTTAACAACACTCTTGTTTATGAAAAGAGTTTTCCTGATTAAGACCCCAAGGGGTGAAAAAGAGTTTGAGTTGTTTTTGTGTTTTTTAAGGAAGAAGTGTTTTGAATTAGAGTGTTCATAATGTATGTTGTAACAAAGTCTAAAACCTAGGATCGAATGCGTCGCATATCGCCCTAAGAACATATACTAAACACTCTAGGCAATTGAGGGGTAACCAATCAATCACCATTTCCCAAATACAAGGCTCATGGCACAACACTCATTATATTTATTAAGTGAATTGAAGTTATTTGAAGATGGGAAGAGAAAGAGGACAAACTAAGGGGGACTAGTCCAAACCCTAAAAGTTGTCATGCAAGATGTTCCTAAAGTTGAGTTTGAAAGGGGACTACCTAATTTTATCATGCATGGTTAGAACCCTAATGTCTATCATAACCTCTCTTGAACAAGAGAGGTTAGAAATCCTAAGGGAAGGAAGACAAAAAGAAAAAGAAATAATAAGCAGAAACAATGTGAATGAAGAATGCAAACACAAATGCAACAAGGAAGACAAGGATGCAATGCAAGTGAGGGAGGAAATATGTGTGGGGCTAGAACCTCCACAAGCTCATCTCAACCTCAAGCCATAGTATGAATAAGTGCAAGAGAAAAAGGAGAGAGATGCATCACAAACAACTAACAAAAAACAATGAGAAAAAGTCCTCATGGATTCATTACTTTAGGTAGGCTTCAAGTTCCTCCTAAGGAGGGACCAAGCAACCTTAAGTAGTATTCCAAAGTCATGGGACAGAATGGGGATGAGGAGAAGAGATCTCAAAATCTAAAGCAAAACATCACAAGCAAATGCAATCAACAACATCAAAGGATGCAAGCAAACACCACATATAGAAACACAATGTGCAAACATGAAAGTATGAGATCAAATGAACAACTTATGCATAAGGTAAAGACCTATGAATTGGCACACAAGACCTATAACAAGCCCCTGACATGAAACAATCAAAATAAGGTTCATCAACAATGCACAACCAAGCTTTTGGAAGCAAAATAAACAAGTACACAAGTAGAGATGCATAAACATGAAGCAACTTGCAAAATACATGAAAAATATTAAAATGCCTCTAAAAATGCCAAATAAAATCTCAAGGGACCCCCAAGGTACTAGGAACCAGGGGTCAAAAGGGGAGATTGAAAATCAAAAGGAAAGTGCCTCAACAGAGGGCAAACACCAAGAGTGTCCCAAACTAAGGCAAAGATGGAGAGGGAATAAAAGGCAATTGAAACTACATGGAAACAACACCTAAAATTCATGAAAAATATCCAAATATCAATAAACATTTTAATGAAATGCTCAAAAAAATTCATGCAAAAAAGAGAAGTTTACACTTAAAAATAAAATCAAGAAAGAACAAAGCTACAATTTAAATCAAATAAAACAGCCCCAATATTTAATTCGTTTTTTAATTGAAAATAAAGTCAAAAAATAAAATAAAAATATCCAGAAAAAACTAGACATCTTAAAGTTTGTGAAAATTATTTTTGGTGAATTTTTAATCTATTGGAACTATTTTATTTGGATTAAATTTGAAACAGCACAAAACAGAAAAATAAAAGAAATAAACAATTAAATGAAAAGAGAAAGGTGCAAACAACAAACAATATAAGTGTAAAATGCAAACGGGCCCAGGATGGGGGGTGCGGACAGTAACGCGCGAATAGGCCCAGTAAGAATAAATAAAATTCTGAATACTTCCATAAGGTTCTGTTGACTAAGGTGCAAGGTGGAAAACTCTGTGAAGCGTTTGATCAACATCCAAGTAAGCTCATCAAGTGGCTCACAATGAGCCACCTCAATTAACGAATTGGGGTTTTGCTCTCATGTACACAAACCAAATGGACATACGGTAGGGTGTAATTTGAACCGCGTGATCAAAAAACACACATCGGACGAACGGAAGCACGCCACGTCACCCTTCTTCATCCTTGGAACTCGCCGGCGCCGGAAAATCACTCCGGTCTTCTTCCCCGTTGGTTCGGCCGCCGCGGGACACCTCCAACACGACAGCTCCATCGATTCTCAACCATTTTCGACAATCTCTAGATGAAAACTCATCTACTCGTCGCGAGTATCATGAATCTAACACTTATTTCCACTAACTCTCCATAATAAATCCAGAAATCAAACAACAAGCAAAGTGCACCAAATATCAAAGTTCATAAAACTCAAATAAATTGATCTAAACCTCATCTACATGTTGCAAGGAGCAAGAATCAACAAAAATTAAAGCAAATCACCACAGAAATTCCTCAAACCGAATCAACATAGTTTTGAGCTCACAAAATCAAATACCACAAACTCAAACGAAAATGATCCAGAAACGATCCATACAACTCAAGGATTCAAATGCAACAAAAATGGTGAAAAAACATGTCATAATGAGTGTGTAAGGTTGAAAGTTAGTTTACCTAGTGGAGAGCCTCCACTGGGCCTTGAAACTGTGATAAAGCTTAACGAAAAATGCCCAAAATCATTCCATGAACTTCAATTGAGGTGTTTGAAGGCTTGATTTGGTCTGAAAATGGTTGAAACTGAGAAATCGTTTTTGGGTTTTTCTTCACTTTTTCAAAATGTGTTATGGTTGTTCATGCACGAAAATGAGCTAGCTTCCATCCAATTTTCATCTGGAATACTTATATGTTGGGTCTATGATCAAATGGGGCTTCAATTCAAGCTAAACAACCCATTTCAAAATTTCACTTTTCACACTTTTTCCAAGTTGCCATACATGTTTTTACCACTACACCAGTTGGTTTTTTAATCCAAATCCACTGCAAATCATTTGTGTTAATCAAAGGGATGAGATTCGAGGCTTAATTTTGATCCTATGGTTGATTTCCATTTTGTTACTTCAGGAGGAAGAAACCATGAAAATGGCCTATTTTGAAACCCCAAATTTCCAATGTGAAGATGGAAATGTCTTTGAATCATTATTTGCAATCAGAAAATGCACAAACTTGCCTTGAAAAAGTTCAAAATCCATTAATTCTCAATTTCTTAATTTAAGCCTCCTTTATGAAAAATTCAAACCCCAAATTCTCAATCCAAGCCTCCACCATGACAAAGGATGATTTGGTAATGCAAATGGCCCCATTTGGAGCAAGTTTCATGTTGAAAAGATTTTCATTTGAAGTGTGCAAGTTGGTGAAGTGGACCTATAATTTTATGACCTGTAATCTTACTTTCCAAAAATACCCCTAACTTGTAAACCTCATAACTTGAGTTCCACAAATCAGATGAAAGACTTCTAGTACAATTTGGAAAGCTAAGATCAATACCTACAACTTTCATGTTGGCCAAAAGTTGAGGCAAAACATTCTTCTAGGTCAACATTGGCTTGGAAGTTGGTTGACCTTTGTTGACCAAAATCACATCCCTCAGATGACCTGTAACTTGTCTGGATCATAACTTGAGTTCTATAAATCCAATCAAGGACTTCTAGTACTCAAATTAAATCTAAGAACATGCTATACAAGTTCCATGTTAGCCAAAAATTGAGATGAGACTTGTATCTTGAGGTAGGTGGTCTTGAAGTCAGGCACTAAATAGGGGATTTTACCCTGAGGACCCTAATTTAGTAACTTCTCACACACTTAACCCTTGATGAATTGAACTTGAAATGATGTCTCATATGTCTTAACACAACATCCCATGACCATAGAGACTTTGAATTGAGTTTCTATTTCCTTCAATTGCATAGTTGATTGAGGATTTACCAGATGAAAACCCTAACTGCAGTACTTTCAATTGTGGCTTGTTCCACTTTACACAACAACTTGAATAAGCTCCACAATGACCCTCAAGGCCCTCAATGAGATTTCTTAACATCTTATATCCATGATCATGCATTCACAATCCTCTGATGATCCTCACAGGGCCTCCCAGTTAGGAGCTGACCCACACACATCCATCTATCTTTCCACAAGACAGTGACTACTTCAAGATGTCCTGATGACCATTCAAGCTTGAGTAGAACCCCTTGCTTAGGCTCAACCCTCAGAGTATACTCCTCCTGAGGTGCACAAACTCCTGATCCCCTGTTCAATGCAACATGCTATGCAATGCGAATGCTATAAAGAAATGAAATGAAACATAAACCAAGTTAAGAAAAGGTTGAGCAAATTTTGGGGTGCAACAGCTGCCCCTATTCAAACGACTTGGACCTGAATGAGTGAAAAGCAAACAGCTTTCACGCAATCAAGGTAAAAGAGGGTTGAATACCAAAGAACCCGGAAATTTGCCAACCGCAGAAAATCCGAATATAGCAGAATTGATCTCAAAGCCACCATGTTGGGGAAAGAGAATACAAACGTCAAAAACTGGCGCCATGGTCTGGATACCACACTGACAAAAAGTAACAATCCAAGTTACCGGAGTCTGGATACTCCACAGAAATCAAAGTCTGAATGCTCAAACATAACTCTTAGTCTGGATACTCAATAAACGGAGCCTGGATGCTCAAAGAAACCAATATGAGTCTGGATACTCAAAAATTGGAGCCTGGATGTTCGACAAACACAAAACTAGAGCCTGGATGCTCAATGAACGGAGAACTAGAGCCTGGATGCTTCGTAATAAATTTGAGTCTGGATACTCAATATCTGGAGCCTGGATGCTCGATGAATCGGAGCCTGGATGCTCAAAAACACAAATTGGAGCCTGGACGCTCAAAGAACACATCTGAGTCTGGATACTCAATAGCATGAGCCTGGATGCTCAATGAAATCTAAGCCTGGATGCTCTATGTAAATAACCTGAGTCTGGATACTCGGTTAACCTGAGCCTGGATGCTCGATAATAATTTTGAGTCTGGATACTCGAAAACCTGAGCCTGGATGCTCAATAATAATTCTGAGCCCGAATGCTCCATGCAAATAATCTGAGTCTGGATACTCGGCTAATAAATATGAGTCTGGATACTCAATGAATAAATTTGAGTCTGAATACTCAAAAATTGGAGCCTGGACGCTCGATGCAATCTGATCCTGGATGCTCTATGCAAATAGAAATATATTTATCAGGGTCTGGATATCCTACAAGTTCAAGTCAAACGATGTTGCTGGGAAACAAAATTAGTCGTGGTCCGGATACCACACTGGCTGAGAAAACATTGCGTGCCAAGGTCTAGATACCACACGACGATAGGAGATAACTACAATTACTGTGACCTGGATATTACGAAGCATCAGATAAACTACCATGGTATGGATACCATAACTGCCATCACCGGAGTCTGGATACTCAACGGAGAAAGTACAAACAAGATTCATTAAGGTCTGGACACCCAACTGACTTTACCGGAGTCTGGATACTCAACGGAGAAAACGTAATAAAACGAGCATAAGCCATTGTCTGGATACCATAAGGCACAAACATACTTGTTGTGATCTGGATATCACAAAGGAATTTGACCAGAGTCTGGATACTCAACGGGTTAAGAAAATACCTGTTTGAAAAATACCGGAGTCTGGATACTCAACGGAAAAAGCAAAATAATATCAGTCACCGTGGTCTGGATACCACAACCATCCTTATCGAAGTCTAGATACTCGACGGAAAAAAGGGAAACTTCATCAACTGGGTATGGGCTGGAGTCTGGATACTCAACGGAGAGAGGTGATCATCACCATACTTATCATGGCCCACTCAAATCCGAAGATACCGCTGGGGAGCAACATGAGCCAGGGTCTGAATACCACACAGGCTTAAAATAAAACTTATGGTCTGGACACCAAAAGAGAAAATCAAACCTCCGGAGAAACACCTGAAACAAAGAGATAACAACCTGGTCTATGTTTCACATGCAAATGTTTGAAAATGGCGTAATGCTCCATACGAAATGGAAATGCTACGCGTTTGGGTAGATGTTATGCACACATGCAAATGCATCGGAACTGAAACAACAAAGTAAGTTCTAGAGAAATAGAAACCATCCTGTCAGGATGACAAACAACCCTGCAGGGAAAAGCTTATCCATGCCAATAACAATTGGACTTACACCAAAAAGGCCTCGAAAGGCTCACCTTCCGGGGATAAAGTTCATACAAGAACAGAAAATCCAAAATCAACCGAGGATGCAGATTAACACTTGTTGAGGTAAATGTCCGAGCTGACTCTCCGGAATACAAAACCTTCTGAAGAACAGATAACTCACCGAGTACTTAAAACAAACAAGCTAAACAGCCTCACTTACGTGATAGAGAACAAAACTTCTATCGGATGTCTCAGTCTGTACTGCTGAAAGCTAAGTTCCTTCAATCAAACTGAGTGAGAAGGAGAAATACCAGGCCACTGCTGGGGAAAACCTGGCACCTACTCTGTGGGGATACACCCGAATCTTGATTCGCTAGGGAGTAAGCACTTGCCCATACTCTGCGGAGGATTAAAAGTGTCAGGGACATGCTACACACTGCATGTAACTCTACTGGGATAGAGATGCAACCTCAACTGCTGGAGAACAACACTGTTTGAGGGAAAAGATGAATCCATCTGTATTCGTAAAACCTTTCCCCAAGGGTAACAACCCTGCAAAAGACAAACAGACAAGACATCTTATACAACAAACCTATCTTGGTCATCGTCCGTGACATTGTTCAATTAATATCAAAGTTTTAGCAATTATTGGCCAAGGCCTGCGAGTTTATGTATGCAAGTTCATCAAAAACATCGGGCGTTTTTCACAAACAAAACAGTAAAAGCATAAAAACAAAGCACACAAACAAAGTACTGAATAGTATATGTTTATTGATAAACGGCCTGTGAATAGGCAAAGTTTTTACAACAGATGCAACTCCTGAAAAGAGGAAGCTGCGCAAAAACTACAAGTATGCATAAAAGCAAATACAAAAGTGTACATTTTAAACAAAAAGTACAGCAATGTCGGCAATGTGGCGCAGACAAACACCATGAGTTGATTCCTCTATGACTCGCCCGACCCTGATGCTTTCCCGATGCTTCGTCTTCAAAAGAGATTGACTTGGATAAACGGCCCTCAGGTTCTCCCAATCCACCAAGCAATGAAGTTCAATACGCAGACCGCAGTCATTTGCTTTTCAATCCCTAACTTTTGCCTAAACCGCCCTTTCGGGTTTTCGATTCACCGGGATACCCATTTTTGCCAAAGTCGCCTTTTCAGTTTTTCAACTTTGCAGATTTACATCTTCTTCTTTTTTTTAATTTTTATCCCTAATTTTTGCCCGAACCTTTTCCTTTTTTATGGTTCACCGGGATGCCCCATTTTTGCCTGGACTTTTCTTTTTGTGTCCAGCGGGTCTCTTTTAAGCAAAGTATTTTTTAACTGCGTCTGCGTTCACAGGGGATGCAAAGTCCTCACCATCCATGGTGGATAATACTAGGGCTCCTCTAGAGAAAATCTTTCGTACAACAAATGGACCTTCATAGTTGGAAGTCCATTTGGCCCTGTGATCTAACTGTGGTGGGAGAATCTTTTTCAGCACAAGATCGCCCGTCTGAAAGCTTCGAGGGTGCACCTTCTTATCATAAGCTTTCTTCATCTGGCTCTGGTACAAACGACCATATGCAATTGATGCTAGCCTCTTTTCGTCCATCAGACTAAGTTGATTCAATCTATTCTTGATCCATTCTGCCTCATCAAGTTTTACGTCAACCAAAACCCTTAAAGAAGGAATCTCAACCTCTAGCGGTAGGACAGCTTCCATACCGTACACTAGTGAGAAAGGAGTTGCCCCAGTTGATGTGCGTACCGTCGTATGATAACCGTGCAAGGCAAAAGGTAACATTTCATGCCAATCTTTGTATGTAACAACCATCTTTTGCACTATCTTTTTAATGTTCTTGTTGGCCGCTTCAACAACGCCATTCATCTTCGGCCGATAGGGCGATGAGTTGTGATGTTCGATCTTGAAGCTCTGGCATAACTCCTTCATCATCTTATTATTCAGATTCGAACCATTGTCAGTAATGATTCGCTCGGGGATTCCATATCTGCAGATGATGTCCTTCTTTATAAATCTTGCTACCACTTGCTTGGTCACATTAGCATACGATGCTGCCTCAACCCACTTGGTAAAGTAATCAATGGCTACCAGGATAAAACGGTGTCCGTTGGAAGCAGTGGGCTCGATCTTTCCAATCATATCATGCCCCACATGAAGAACGACCAAGGGGATGACATAACATTCAACGGGCACGGCGGCACATGAATCTTATCAGCATAAATCTGGCATTTATGGCATCTCTTCGCGAATTTGAAACAATCTGACTCCATTGTAAGCCAAAAATAACCAGCTCGTAGAATCTTTCGAGTCATGGCATATCCGCCGGCATACGTGCCGAAAGTACCCTCGTGGACTTCTTCCATAAGCAAACCTGCTTCTTTTTCGTCCACACACCTAAGTAGTACCAGATCATGATTCCTCCTATACAGCACACCATCTGGATTGAGGTAGAAGTTTCCAGACAATCTCCTAAGAGTTTTCTTATCCTGGGTCGATGCCCCTGGTGGATACTCTTGGTTCTTAAGGAAATTCTGGATGTCATGGAACCATGGTTTACCATCGGAAGCTCCTTCAATAGCGAATATGAAAGCGGGCCTATCGAGGCGTGAGATAACAATCCTTGGAGCTTCATTCCAAAAATTGACCTTGTACATTGAAGACAGTGTAGCCAAAGCGTCTGCCATTTGATTCTCCGCTCTTGACACATGGTGGAAGTCTATACGATCGAAAAACGGTAACAGCCTTCTTGCGTAATCCTTGTAAGGGATCAAATTGGGCTGTCGAGTTTCCCATTCTCCTTCGATCTGATTAACAACTAACGCTGAATCGCCATATACATCCAGATTCTTGATCCTCAGATCAATAGCTTCTTCTAAACCCATGATACATGCTTCGAACTCGGCCTCATTGTTAGTACAAGGGAAAGTTAATCAGGCAGTGAAAGGGATATGAGTTCCATGGGCAGTTGTGATAATTGCCCCAATTCCGCTACCATACGAATTAACTGCACCATTGAATATCATCTGCCATTGAGATCCCCTCTCTGGTTCTTCAGTGGGTAATGGCTCATCACAATCTTTTGCTTTCAAGTACATAATGTCCTCATCCAGAAATTCAAATCTCATCGGTTGGTAATCATCAATTGGTTGTTCAGCAAGGTATTCTGACAGAACACTCCCTTTAATGGCTTTCTTGGAAACGTACTGGATGTCGTATTCTGTCAATACCATTTGCCACCTGACAATCCTTCCAGAAAGTTCCTGCTTTTCAAAGATATATTTAATCGGATCCATCTTCGAAATTAGCATGGTTGTATGATTGAGCATGTACTGTCTTAAACGTTTGACCGCCCAAGCGAGTGCGCAACACGTTTTTTCAAGCATTGAGTAACGGGACTCACAATCTGTGAACTTTTTACTCAGGTAATAAATCACATGCTCTTTCCTCCCTGTCTTGTCGTGTTGACCGAGAACACAACCCATACTATTCTCAAAAATCGTTAAATACATGATTAATGGTCTTCCAGCGACTAGGGGTATCAGTATCGGAGGCTCCTACAAGTATTGTTTTATCTTGTCGAATGCTTTTGACAATTTTCGTTCCAGACCATCGCCTGATCTTTCTTTAACAGCTTAAACATTGGTTCACACGTGGCCGTTAGGTGAGATATGAACCGAGCGATGTAGTTAAACCTCCCTAAGAAACCACAGACCTCTTTTTCAGTCTTTGGTGCTGGCATTTCTTGAATAGCTCTTATTTTTGCAGGATATACCTCGATTCCTTTTCTGCTGATAATAAACCCCAATAACTTTCCGGACCGAACTCCGAAAGTGCACTTATTTGGATTCAACCTCAATTTGAACTTCCTCAGCCTTTCAAACAGCTTCAGTAGATTGACTAGATGTTCTTCCTCCGTCTGGGATTTTGTAATCATGTCATCAACATAGACCTCAATCTCATGATGAATCATATCATGAAACAAAGTCACCATTGCCCGCTGATAAGTTGCCCCTGTGTTTTTCAACCCAAACGGCATCACCTTATAGCAAAATGTTCCCCACGGTGTAATGAATGTTGTCTTCTCCATGTCCTATGGCGCCATTTTTATCTGATTATAACTGGAGAAGCCATCCATGAAGGAAAACACCGAGAATTAAGTTGTATTGTCGACTAATACGTCAATATGGGGGAGCGGGAAATCATCCTTTGGGCTCTCCCTATTCAAGTCTCTATAGTCAACGCACATTCGCACCTTACCATCCTTCTTAGGTACAGGTACAATGTTGGCGACCCATGGAGGGTAAGTTGTCACGGATAAAAATCCAACGCCCAACTGCTTTTGAACTTCTTCTTTGATTTTTACCGCCATGTCTGGTCTCGTCCTCCTAAGCTTCTGCTTGACGGGTGGACATTCTTCCCGAAGTGGCAATCGATGAACCACAATGTCAATATCAAGCCTGGGCATATCTTCGTAAGACCAAGCAAAGATGTCATTGTACTCTCGAAGCATCTCTATCAACCTTTTCTTGATGTCTTCTTGCAATGCGGCCCCTATCCTGACATTTCTAACAACCTCTTCAGAACCCAAGTTGACGATCTCAATCTCCTCTTCATGAGGTAGAATGACCTTTTCTTCTTGTCTTAAGAGTCTATCCAATTCCTCAGGCAAGTCTTCATCCTCATCAATCTCTTCTTCAGCTTGGAATACCGGGTTATCAAAGTCGAAGCGAGTCATAGAAGATTCTTGGTCGGTGTCATCTGCAATGATATGAGACCTGCAATGAAAATGGTTAAGTGCTTCAAATGATATGCAAACAAACACATTGCAATTTTATTGTTAAAGATAAAACAAGAAAAACAGAGATCTCAACATTTGAATGGAAAAACGCCCTTTGATTAATAGATGAAACAATATTCAAACATAAACAAGACAAGCCCTGAAATAACAAACCACTATGCTCCGGGTAGAACACAAGGTCGTACAATAATTGAAAAACAAAGCATTATTGTTCATTGGTCACTTGGACAAATTCCCTGATGGACCAGTTGCATAAGCGCTGTCCTGGAATGCATGGCTTGATCCAGGCATCCATGTCGCAGTCACTGTTTCCAGCTTCATCATCAGAAATGGCATTGAGCTACTTGAAGAAGACACCTCCGCTGGTAAACCTGATTGGCCCCTTGAACTTCGGTGTACTCTGTGAAGACGATGGGTGGTATCCCAGACCAAATTTGTCTTGTTTCTGAGGGATATCAATCACCTGCCCCCATCCTTGGGCTGAGCCAGCTTGTACCACAACCTGCGCTTCCTTGAAAGAAGACATAGCCACCTCAGGCTCTTTTCTTACCACTGGCGCCTTATCCTTCAACTGAACGGTTTCAAACGCTTGACACAGGGTTTCATGAATTTCCCCATCTACCTCAACATACTTGAAAGAAGACAGGTGACTAAACATGATGTCCTCTTCTCCACATACTGTCACGACACTGCCACCGGCCATATATTTCAACTTCTGATGCAGAGTCGATGTGACAGCCACAACTGAGTGGATCCATGGCCTGCCTAACAAACAGCTATAAGCAGGCTGAATGTCCATGATATAAAATACAGCGTCGAAAACTTCTGGGCCCATTTGGATAGGCAAAGTCATCTCACCGAAGACAGACCTCCGAGTACCATCGAAAGCACGTATAACCAAATCACTTGGTGTACAGGTAATTCCTCGAGTATCTAGCTTCACAAGTGCCTTCTTCGGCAGCACATTCAAAGATGACCCTGTGTCAACAAAGACATGAGACATAACCACTCCTCTACATTCAACAGAAATGTGCAGCGCACAATTGTGGTTTCTGCCCCTTGGTGTTAAGTCTAGATTTGTAAATCCAAGGCCATTTCCCGGGCTTACATGCCCAACAACCCCTTCAAGCTGATTCACTGATATTTCCTGAGGCACAAAAGCGATACTCAACACTTTCATCAATGCATTTCTGTGAGCTTCGGAACTCAACAATAGCGATAATATCGAAATTTTGGAAGGTGTCTGCTGTAAGTGCTCGACTATCTTGTAGTCGCTTTTGCGTATCAGCCTCATGACTTCCTCCACATCATTCTCCAAAGATCCTTTTTCACCAGACTGGGAGGTTTCTTCAATTACCATCTTACCTTTCCTTATATCTGCTTTTTCAGCCACCACTTCGGGCGATGCAAAGACTCTGCCGCTTCGGGTAATTGCCTCTGATCCCACAACATTCTCTGCAGACTCCACAGGAAAACTTTTCAAATCTGTCTTCTGACCATTACAGTACACCTCAGCCCCATAGTTCCATGGGATGGCTTTGGTGCTTTCATAAGGCACAGGTCCTGCTTTGGTAATAGTGATTGTTGGTGGCCTAGGAGGCGCTGAAATAGTTATAGTTTTATATGGGATCGAGATCGTAGCGACCTCATCCCTCTCCTCGCTTACTTCCTCAATAGGTTTCTTTTCTGCGGTCCGCTCAAACTGCAACATCCCCTCATCTATCATTCCTCGGATACACCTTCTTAAATCAACGCATCCCTCAGGATGACTCAAGCAATCAACACAATCCTCATTGCATCCTGGGAATACACCTCCTCCCAGCAATTTGTCTTTCACAAACTTCAACGGAGTTTTCAATTCATTCACATCCATTATCAGGTCCAAATCCTCCTCCACCAGAATAGCACCAACCCTAGCCTGCCCATGGTTTGGCATAGGATTTTGCACGACGTTAGGTGCATCATGAGAAAAATTTATCGCTTTACTGTCGATGAGATCTTGCAGCTTGTGTTTAAAAGCCTTGCAATCGTCAATAGAGTGACCATGCGCCCCAGAGTGAAACTCGCAACGTGCATTTGCGTCATAGCCGTGTGGGGGATCACCTGTCAAAGGAGCGAGAGTCCTTTTCAGAATTAATTGCAGCTGCAATAAAGTCTGAAGCACCTGAGAGTAGGGCATTGGTGGAGTGTCAAATACTTTATTCGGCCTGGCCCTGTCAGAATACCTCTTATATCCTTGTTGGTTTTGCTGTTGTGGCTGATACTGTCTTTGTTGTTGTTGTTGTTGTTGTTGTGGTCGTTATTGCTGTGGCACAAGAATAGTGACACTGGCTACTTGCTGTTGACGATATTTGTTATGTGGCTGACCCCTTCCTCTTCCTCTAGAACATCACTGAACTAACGTCACCTTCACGCTTCTTGTTCCCAAATATCTTTTATCCTCCTCCTCCAGCTGAGGGTACCTCTCCCACCTGAATCTTTCCAAGCTTGATGTCGTTCTCCACCCTTTCACCGGTGATTATCAAATCTGAGAAACTTCCGGACAAACTGCTTATGAGCTTTTCATATTACACCCCTGGTAAAGTAGAAACGAACATGTCCACTAGCTCCCTTTCTACCATGGGTGGTTGCACTCTAGCAGCAAGCTCTCGCCACCTCTGGGCGTATTCCTTAAAGCCTTCGTTATTTCTTTGGGAAAGATTCTGCAACTGGACTCTATTCGGTGCAAGGTCACTATTGTATTGATAGTGCCTTACAAAAGCCTCGGCAATTTCTTTCCAGCTGCGGACGTTAGCGGGCTCCAACCCCATGTACCACTCCAAAGAGGGGCCGAACAGGCTATCCTGGAAAAAGTGCATCAAGAGTTTTTCATCGTCCGAGTATGCGGACATCTTTCTATAGTACGAGCGCAGGTGGACCCTCGGGCAAGTAGTGCCTTTGTACTTATCGAAGTCGGGCACTTTGAACTTGTGAGGCATTCTTAAGCCTGGGAACAGCCCCAGGTTGGACATATCTAAACCCATGGAATTTTGGCACTCAAGATATCGCATCTTTTCTTCAATCATTTGAATCCTTCTATCAGCCTCAGAAGGTCCTGCAGCATTTACAAACCTTGGAGCGAATATATCCTCCTGCCGATCCTCGTTCCATGTATGGTCCAAACTACCATGAATGCCACCTGTAGTATCAAAACCGAAGCCATGGCCATTCCCGTTACCATTACTGCCAGCATTAAAACCTGTCTCATTTCTGGCACCGGCGCCGTGATTACTCCCTCCAACATTAGGGATGACTAAAGTTGGTATTGAATTGCTCGCCTGAGGGGTTTCAACCCGAGTATGGTTAGTAGCAATCCCACCATGTAGTACCCCATCATCATCAACTCGTGTCAACAGGGGTTGCACCATGGTCTGAAGTTGAGCTTGACCAGTAGCAACTCCTTGCGTCATATCCATCAGTTGTGCAATGCGATCCCTCATTTCTTGCATTTCCACTTGCATATGATCCATCAGCCTTCTCTGGTTACCTCTAGTACCGTAGTGATGAGTTATCTGTTCTGCAATCCTGAAACACTAGTGGCACAAGAAACAAGATAAGGTTAACAGTTCCGATGCACCTGCAAATGCGAGAAACATGCTAAAATGCAAACATATATATATGAAAACAAGGAAATTTCCCCCATGATTCTAGCTTCGGAATGACAACCAAGACAACGGAGAGCCCCACAGACAAGCATAGGATAAAAAACTCCTCATATATACAAACATAAGCCCATAGGAGATTGATGAAGACGAAGAATACAAACATAAGCCTCATATAAACAGCAAATGAGTACAAACAGAAAGGGACCTCAACCAACAGGTCTGGTGATGGTCCATACAAAAGTCTACGCTACAGAATACAAAGAAATGAAATCAAACTGGGTGGCGAGACTGGAAATCCTTCAACAACGCCTGCGTATCAGGATGGTCTGGCCTAGTGAGTAAACCACGTATGAGCAACTCCTACTGACTGATAGTGGACTGAAGATCCTCGACCGAGTCCTCCTTCCCAACAACCTCCTCAAGTCTCCGCCTCTTAGCACTAGCTTCCTCTCTATGCTCCTCTAAGGTTGCAAGCGCTGCATACAGTTTGCAGTCACTATGTCTTCTGAGTGTGGCTTCCTTTGAGATCTCCTCATCTTTAGCTTTGAGATGGGCCTTCTGTTTGATAATATGCGCCTTCAACTTGTCTTCGCGTTGCTTGCTGGTGGACATGGCAGCGTTCCATTGAGCCTCAAACTTGGAAATGAAGGTGAGAAAATACTTAGAAGGGGGGGGTTGAATAAGTATGACAGAAAAATAATCAACGATAAAAACACAAGTATTTTTATCCTGGTTCGTTGAACTCAACTACTCCAGTCCACCCTTTTCAAGAGTGATTTGCCTTTCTCAACAAGGACTTAATCCACTATTCAAATCAACTGATTACAAATAGCACACCTAAGAACAACTGTTCTTAGTCTTCTTAAGAGCTACTGATCTAACCTAGATCCTCTTAAGGAAAACTTTCTTTACAACTTAATGTAATACAATGAAAGAGTAAGAATTGCTTCTATGAAAGCTATAAACACAACTGTGTTATTTCTCTAAGTTTAGAACAATGTATGAACAGTGAAGAATATGAAAGCTTTTTAGCGTGAGAGAGTTCTTGTCAATATTGTTGTGAATTAGCGGCACTTGAAGAATGAGCTATGATGTCCTTTATATAGCCACTTGAATATTGGAGAGAATATTTTACCGTTAGAGAAAATATTTCCAATATCAAAATAGTACTGTCCTTTGTACTATTACAGCAGAGAGACGGCGCACAAAATGTGGGTGTAGCAATTGTCTGCTGAGCTGTGATTTAACTATATCAGGAATGTACCAGAGGAATAATCTTCTTTGCAGAGAATTTTGTCTATCCCAATTAAGGAAAGATTTGCTGGCATATTCCAACGGATATATTAAAATATTCTTCTTCAAATAATTCAGATCAACAATCAATATCAGAGTCTTCAGTCTTCAGAACCTTCTGGAAACTTCAGAGCCTAATATGTTCTTCAGATGTTGATGAATCAGAGTCTTGGTGCAGCTGTGTGCTTGAAGCGTAACATGCTCTTAGATCAGAGTCTTCACTCAGATCAGAGTCTTCTCTCATTCAGAGTCTCTTCACACAGAGTCTTCTCTTATTCAGATTCTTGATAAAACATGCAGCGTGTTGTATCTTCAGAATCTTGATAACTAAGCTCTTATACTTCAGATTCTTCTAATCTTCAGATGCTCTTGAGCCATTCAGAATTCATTGTTCACATCAAATTTGCTCTTTAAGATTAAAATCTTTTGTGCCTGTAGAAAACAGTTTAGAACAAATTTAGAGAGTATAATTCTTGTATACAAATTATCATTAATGTTATCATCAAAACATAGAGATATTACTAAGACACAATCTGTGCTCTTACAATCTCCCCCTTTTTGATGATGACAAAACATGAGCAATTTGTTCAATAAAAATGAATTGAAATTACTCCCCCTGAGATTAACAATCTCCCCCTGAAATGAATACTCTAATGGAATTAGATACTTCCCTTTCTGGTTGAGTATATTTCAGATTCAGAGCCTGATTTCATTTCAGATTCAGAGCCTGATTGCATTTTGGGTTCAGAGCCTGATTAACATCCTGATTGAAGCCTGGTTGACAAATCCTGGTTGATATAAGTTTGACTTCTAGAGTCAAAGCTTGATGCCAAAGCTTGATGTCATATTAAAGCTTGATGCCAGATGAACAACTTCAGAACACTTGGTTGTTTATCTTGCCATTTCCTGTTTTGAGTTATCTTTCAGATCATAGTACTCAAGGATAGATATCAGAGTCTGGTCTTTAGATATCAGAGTCTGGTTTACTCAGATTTAGCTATTTTTGATCAGGTTCTGAAAAGATAGATCTCAGGAAAAACTTCAATGAAATTTGTCAGAGTCTGGTTAGATAAATTTGTCAGATTCTGATTAGATTCAAAGAATGTTAGTAATATGTCTGACTTAGTTCAGATAATTGCTTATAGATTTGAACAATCAGATTCTATTTTGTTTCTCCCCCTTTTTGTCATAATCAAAAAGATTTTTAAAAGACAGTAAAGATGCAGAAGAAACACATATCCAGATAAGCAAAAGATCATTTTCATTAAGATAACATCCAGATTCAGATAGAAGCAAACAAAACATATCAGAAGACAATCAAAAACAAAACAAAGCATGAAAAACTTGTGCTAAAACATTAAGAAGGTTTGGCAGATGGGGCTTGTTGAGAAGCGATGAGTTGCAGCAGTGCTGTAATCCTCTCTGAATTCTCATCTTGCTTAGCCATCCAAGTTTTCATTTCTTCATTTGTCTTCTTTTGATCAACCATGAAGTCCTTTAGTTCCTTGACATCTTTCTGAAGATCTGTAGATACTGAAATAGAAGATTCTGGAACAGTGGATTCTGAAACAATCTGAGTGACATTGGGTGCAGGAATTTCTGGAGGTGGAGGAGCTTCTAGAAGAAGAATAGGAGGAGGGTTTTTCTTAATCCTTTTCTGATAAGCAGCAAACCTTACTTTTGATAATCTAAGACATTGAGTCCTGATTTTCAAAGCCTCCCTATTCAGTCTGTAAAGATATTTCTTCCAGACAGCACTAGCAGCCTCTTTATCCATAGTGGTCATGCACACATCCATAATGTCAGCAAAGTCTGAGACATTATCCTTGTCAAAATTTCTTAACATAGTATAAACACTTGATCCCAATTCTGCTTCATCAGGGATTCTGGGTTGGGTTGGTTGTGTTTGTGGTGTTTGTTTAGAAGGTTGAGGTTGTGGAGATGGATGTTCAGATGTTTGAGGTTCAGATGTTTGTTGGTTAATTTGTGGTTCAGAAGTTTGTTGGTTGGTTGGTTCAGATGATGGTTGTGGTTCAGATGTTGGTTGAGGTTCAGATGTTGGTTGTGGAGTGGATTGGATTTCAAGATGTTGTGGATTGAGAGTTTGAGTGGGGGAATTTTGTGGAGAAGGTGGATGATCAGAGGTGGGAGATTTAAAAAGTTGTTTCCAAACACTCTCAGTACGAGGTTGTTTGAGATCATTCAAACATTCATTAATAAAACCAGATGATTCATCATCAGATGATGTATCAGATTGGTTAGATTTTTCAGAAGTTGAAGATAAAATGATAGAACGGTTTAAGGGTGTGATATCTAAAATCTCATTAGGATCAATGGGATTTTCAGGTTGGTCAGAGTGTTCAGGGTGAACATCCTCTGGAATTGTAGATTCTGGGATGGGGTTTTGAGGTTGTGGTGTTGTTTGTTGAGTTTGTTTGGATTGTGGTGTTTGAATGTTTGTTGGTTGTGGTGTATGAGTCTCAGATGGTCTAGATCTTTTAAATATGAGGGGTGAGTCAGATGGTGTGGTAGCAGAATGATGAACAGGATTAGAATCAGTGTTAAATACCTGTTTCAGAGTATCTCTTATCTCTTCAAAAGTTGCTGCAGGAGGATTTTGTTGAACCTTCTTCAGCTTCTTTCTTTTCTTCTTTTTCTCAGCATCTGAATGCTTTCTTTTCTTCTGATGACCTTCTTTATCAGCTTTTCTCTTGCGTCTTCTTTCCCTTGTCTGATCAGGAAGAACTTGGCCTTCCTTCTGCACAAGATTTGCAGGGATCTCAACACCATCTCTGATGCAGCAAGCAACATACTCAGCTATTAGCTCTCTGGGTTCATCTGAGGTAAATAGAGGAAAGTCCTCAACAGGAATCCTTCTCCCCCTAACTTCTTCAGAGTTAGTTTTCCTTGGTTTCTCAGATAAATCTTCAACCAATTTCATCCTTCTCAGAGTTAAGCCATTTATCTCAGAGCCAATGATAAAGTCCAGATCTTCTGTCAGCCCAGCCTCTTGCAGATGCGCCACAAGTTTGTTTTCTACCAGAATATCTGAAATCAGTCTTCCCATAGGAATCCATGATCTGACTTTTCCAGTTTTATCTCTTGCTGTTTCCCTTGTTTCCTTGACATGAGATACCAGATGATTGAACAACAGATAAGGAAGATCAATCTGAATGTTTTGATGCAAACAGTACATGAAGTAAAGTTGTTCAGCATTAACATAGTCAGATGAGTTTGAGGAGGGTCTGTGAAAAATGGTGTTCAAGAAAATCTTAGCCCAAATCTTGTAAGTGGGTTTCAAAAACTTAACCTTCTTACAAGGTTCACCAGTAGTGCAGATTTCTTGACAAACATCCTTCAGGTCTTCACGCGCAGAAGATAGAGAGGTTACTCCATCAGTTGCTGTGAAACCTATGAGTTTCCTGATCAGATTTTCAGTGATAACAATCTTCTTACCCAGCACAGAAGAATGAACGAACTTTGGAGTAGCGAATGCATGGATCCAAAACTCCTTCACTAACTTTGGATACACAGGACCCATCAGTCTATCAAAGTAACCGTTCCAACCTTGTTCTTTGATCGAAGGAATCAGATCAAACCCATTATCAGCAAGGTCTTCCAAATCCACGAAACTTTCACATAACACTTCTAGAGAATCAACAGGAGTCAGAAGAGTGCGTACTGGTTCAATGATAGTGGTAGAATCTTTGGTAGTAACTGCTTTTGATGTGGATGCCATTGTTGATGAAGAAGAAGGAGATGACGGTTTCTGGGTTCGTTTAGGGTTTGAGAAGAGAGAGAACAGCAGACAAAAGCGCATATGTGTTGAGAATGTGAAAAGTGTGAATGTGTTGTGAGAGTGGTTTATATAGAAAAATAAGACACGCATGGGAAACACAACAGACATACATAGGACACATACGCACGTTTGCATTTAATGAAAAGTAATCATTTTTAATTATGATATGACATTTGGGGGGAAAATCAAGATAGATTGAGATTTTCAAAGCAATACCTTAAACGTCATAGTCAGTAGGTGTACTCCATCTTTTCAGATTCTGAGTGACACGTGTTTGCTTTGCATGTGATTCTGTAACTCTTAAGAAATGAAATGTTTTCAACTTTCAGATCCTCTGAGATGGTCAGTACAGAGTTTCACAAAAAAAATAAATCACAGATAAATTAAACAAGCAAAACAGATGAAATACTTCAGAGTGTTAAACACTTAGCATCTGAGAAGTAGACTCTGAGAAATATTACTCTGGACAAAAATCCATACAAATATTTTTCAGAATAAACTTAAACCTATCTTCAGCAAGGGGTTTTGTGAAAATATCTGCCCATTGATGATCTGTATCAACAAAGGCTAAATTTATTACACCCTTCTGAACATAGTCTCTGATGAAGTGATGTTTAATCTCTATATGTTTAGCCTTAGAGTGTAAAATAGGATTTTTGGATAAACATATAGCTGAAGTATTGTCACAGAAGATAGAAAGATTACTCTCATAGATTTGATAATCTTCTAGTTGACTCTTCATCCAGAGCATCTGAGTGGAACACCCAGCAGCAGCAATGTATTCTGCCTCTGTGGTTGATAGTGCAATTGTTGGTTGCTTCTTGCTGTACCATGAGATCAGATGACTTCCAAGAAACTGACAGCTTCCAGAAGTACTTTTGCGCTCAACTCTATCTCCAGCATAGTCAGCATCACAGAATCCAACTAGTGAATATTTGTCAGATCTTCTGTAACACAAACCAACATTAGCAGTACCTTTCAGATACCTTAGAATCCTCTTAACAGCAGTTAAGTGTGATTCTCTAGGATCTGATTGGAATCTAGCACATAAACAAACACTAAACAGAATGTCTGGTCTAGAAGCAGTCAAATAAAGAAGAGATCCTATCATACCTCTGTAGAGTTTCTGATCTACCTTCTTACTTACCTCTTCCTTACCTAGAGTGCTTGTAGGATGCATTGGAGTCTTTGCCATTTTGCTATCCAGCATGTTAAACTTCTTCAGAAGCTCTTTAACATACTTCGTCTGATGTATGTAGGTGCACTCTGGAGTCTGATTTACTTGAATTCCCAGAAAGAATTTCAGTTCTCCCATCATGCTCATCTCAAATTCTTCCTGCATACATTTAGCAAACTCCTTTCCAAGCATAATATTTGTTGATCCAAAAATAATATCATCTACATAAATTTGACAAATCAACAAATCTTTCTTAATGGTTTTACAAAATAGTGTGGTATCCACTTTTCCTCTGATGAAATCCTTCTTCAGAAGAAAATTACTCAACCTCTCATACCAAGCTCTGGGAGCTTGTTTTAGTCCATAAAGAGATTTTTTTAGTTTGTAAACATGATCTGGAAAATTTTCATTTTCAAAACCAGGAGGTTGGTGGACATACACTTCTTCTTCTATAATTCCATTAAGAAAAGCACTTTTAACATCCATCTGATAAAGAGTGATGTTATGTTGTGCAGCAAATGAAATAAGCAAGCGTATAGACTCTAACCTTGCAACAGGAGCATATGTTTCTGTGTAGTCTATGCCTTCTTGTTGACTGTAGCCTTGAGCAACCAGTCTTGCTTTGTTCCTTTCAACTTCTCCTTTTTCATTCAGTTTATTTCTGAAAACCCATTTTGTTCCAATAACATTGAAACCTTTAGGTCTTGGAACCAGATCCCAGACTTCATTCCTTGTGAATTGATTCAGCTCCTCTTGCATAGCTAAAATCCATTCATTATCTTCCAGAGCCTCATCAACAGATGAAGGTTCTATAATTGACACTAAGCCACAGAAGGAAGATTCAGAAGTTCTGAGAAATGCTCTTGTCCTTATTGGATCATCTTTCTTTCCAATTATCACATCCTCTGGATGAGAAGCTTTCATTCTGGAAGAAGATCCTCTGACTGTTGGTCTTTCAGAAATATGCAGATTGTCAAGTTGGGAAGTTAAAGGTGTAGCATCTGGATTTTCTTCAGAGTCTTTGTCTTTAGTCTTGTTTGCCTCTGAGCCTTCAGAGTCTGTGAGAATAACTTCTCTATCTGCAAAACTTTCAACTTGCTTTGGCTTTTCAGAGCCAAGCTTATCATCAAATCTAACATGAATAGATTCTTCCACAATCTGTGTTTCAGTATTGAATACTCTGTAGCCTTTAGAGCGTTCAGAATAACCAAGCATGAAACACTTCTGTGCTTTGGAATCAAACTTGTTTAGATGATCTTTAGTGTTAAGCATATAACAAATACATCCAAATGGATGAAAATAAGCAATGTTGGGCTTTCTGTTTCTCCACAATTCATAGGGAGTCTTTTCCAGAAGAGGTCTTACAGACACTCTGTTCTGAATATAACATGCTGTATTTATTGCTTCTGCCCAAAAATGTTTTGCCAGATTTGTCTCGTTGATCATGGTTCTGGCCATTTCTTGCAATGTTCTATTTTTCCTATCTACAACTCCATTTTGTTGTGGAGTTCTAGGACAGGAGAAATCATGTGCAATTCCCTTTTCAGAAAAATATTTTTCAAAATATTTGTTTTCAAATTCGCCACCATGATCACTTCTGACTTTAATAATTTTGCATTCTTTTTCAGTCTGAACTTGATTGCAGAAGTCAATGAACACAGAATGAGACTCATCCTTGTGTTTTAGAAACTTTACCCATGTCCATCTGCTGTAGTCATCTACAATGACTAACCCATACTTCTTGCCTCTGATGGATGCAGTTTTCACTGGTCCAAACAGATCAATGTGAAGTAATTCCAATGGTCTAGAGGTGGAAACAACATTTTTTGGTTTAAAATGGGATTTTGAAAATTTACCCTTTTGACATGCGCCACACAGAGCATCTGAATTGAACTTCAGATTAGGGAGTCCTCTGACCAGATTGAGTTTATTAATCTGAGATATACGTCTCATATTAATATGTCCCAATCTTCTATGCCAGACCCATTGCTCATCATTCACAGATAAAAGGCATTTTACATTTTGAACTTTAAGTTCTGAAAGGTTAATTTTGTAAATGTTGTTTTTCCTCTTTCCACTGAATAAGGTTGAGCCATTCTTTTGACAAACAGCTTTGCAACATTTTTGATTAAAGATGATATCATAACCATTGTCACTTAATTGACTTATGGACAATAGATTATGTTTCAATCCTTCTACTAACAAAACATTAGAAATAGAGGGTAGGTTACCATTACCTATCGTACCAGAGCCAATGATCTTGCCCCTCTGGTTCCCTCCAAATTTCACGTCCCCTCCAGATTTAAGTTCCAGGCTTTGGAACATAGACCTTTCGCCCGTCATATGTCGCGAGCATCCAGAGTCCAGGTACCATGATTGGTGTCTGGATTTTGCTGCTAAGGATATCTGCAACAGGTATTATTTTGCTTTTAGGTACCCAGATCTTTTTGGGTCCTTTGGGGTTAGATGTTCTGCGGTTTTGCCTAAACTTCTGTTTTTCAACATAGTGTTTATTTTGGCTAACCCTTGGCTTAAACACATAAGTACTCTTTTCAGAGCTTGTATGTTTAATATCATTCAGATGACCAAACTTGAAATGAGAATACAAGGGAGTCTTCTTGATGAAGAGTTTATCAACAGACTTTGGATTGCTTCCAGAGGAGGATTCACATCCAATGCCTCTTCTGTTGTTCCCACTAACACCATAGATCATAGAAGCCATTTTGCTTCTGTCTATGCTTTTAGTGAGAAATCTTCTAAAACTGGAGTCATATTTTTCTAAAATATTTTCACTGGACTCTGTTTCAGTATCAGATTCTTGTTGAGTTGTTTCTAAATCATTTTTGAGTTTTAAATTTATCTCTTTCTGCTCAACAAGTTCTGTTCTCAGAAGATTAATCTCAGATTCAAGATTGCTTTTCAGCTTCTTGTATTTGAGTTTAATCTTGCTGTAGCTTTCCATCATGTCAGATAAACTTTCAACAAGTTCAGCTCTGGAGAGTTCAGAAAATACCTCTTCAGAGTCAGAGTCTGATTCTGACTCAGCTTCAGATGATGACGTTCCTTCATCTTGATCATCTGTGTTGGCCATCAGCGCAACATTTGCACATTCTTCCTCAGATTCAGAAGATGATTCAGATTCATCTGAGTCATCCCATGTAGCCATCAGAACCTTTTTCTTTTTGTCAAACTTCCTTTTGGGTTTTTCCTTTTGAAGTTTGGGACATTCACTCTTGTAGTGTCCAGGTTCTTTACATTCAAAACAAGTGATCTCTTTCTTGCCAGATCTTCTGTGTCCAGAAGATTCTTTCTTTTGATCAGATCTTCTGAAGTTGTTGAACTTCTTCCCTTTGTGCTTCCAGAGTTTGTTGATCCTTCTGGACAGCATAGAAAGTTCATCTTCTTCTTCAGAAGAAGATTCCTCAGAGCTTTCTTCATTAACCTGCAAGGCTTTAACAGATTTGTTAGATTTAAAAGCTAAAGATTTACCTTTATCTTTCTTCTGGGGTTCATCTTCCTCCAGCTCAATCTCATGACTTCTCAAAGAACTGATGAGTTCTTCTAGTGAGATTTTGTTCAGATCCTTGGCCAGCTTCAATGCAGTCACCATAGGTCTCCATTTGGTAGGAAGACTTCTGATGATCTTCTTGACATGATCAGATGTTGAGTAGCCCTTGTCCAGAACTTTCAACCCAGCTGTTAGAATCTGAAATCTGGAAAACATAGTCTCAATGTTCTCAGATTCTTCCATTTTGAACGCTTCATACTTCTGTATAAGCGCTAGAGCCTTTGTCTCTTTCACCTGAGAATTTCCCTCATGAGTCATTTTGAGAGACTCAAACATATCATGAGCAGTTTCTCTGTTGGTGATCTTTTCATACTCTGTATGAGAGATTGCATTCAGAAGTATGGTTCTGGCTTTGTGATGATTCTTGAATTCTTTCTTCTGCTCCTCAGTCATTGATTTTCTATCAATCTTTTTGCCATCCTTAGTAGGATGTTCATACCCATCAATGACTAAGTCCCAGAGATCAGCATCATACCCCAAGAAAAAACTTTCAAGTCTATCCTTCCAATAATCAAATTTTTCTCCATCAAACATTGGAGGTTTGGTGCTGATTCTGTCTCCTTCATATTTGTTGCTTGATGTAGGAATATCACCCATATTAGCAACCAAATAAATAACAGAGTATTTTTCTCACTGGATCTTTATCTGTCACGGTTAAGCGAATGCACACTCAGAACCGGAGCTCTGATGCCAACTGAAGGTGAGAAAATACTTAGAAGGGGGGGGTTGAATAAGTATGACAGAAAAATAATCAACGATAAAAACACAAGTATTTTTATCCTGGTTCGTTGAACTCAACTACTCCAGTCCACCCTTTTCAAGAGTGATTTGCCTTTCTCAACAAGGACTTAATCCACTATTCAAATCAACTGATTACAAATAGCACACCTAAGAACAACTGTTCTTAGTCTTCTTAAGAGCTACTGATCTAACCTAGATCCTCTTAAGGAAAACTTTCTTTACAACTTAATGTAATACAATGAAAGAGTAAGAATTGCTTCTATGAAAGCTATAAACACAACTGTGTTATTTCTCTAAGTTTAGAACAATGTATGAACAGTGAAGAATATGAAAGCTTTTTAGCGTGAGAGAGTTCTTGTCAATATTGTTGTGAATTAGCGGCACTTGAAGAATGAGCTATGATGTCCTTTATATAGCCACTTGAATATTGGAGAGAATATTTTACCGTTAGAGAAAATATTTCCAATATCAAAATAGTACTGTCCTTTGTACTATTACAGCAGAGAGACGGCGCACAAAATGTGGGTGTAGCAATTGTCTGCTGAGCTGTGATTTAACTATATCAGGAATGTACCAGAGGAATAATCTTCTTTGCAGAGAATTTTGTCTATCCCAATTAAGGAAAGATTTGCTGGCATATTCCAACGGATATATTAAAATATTCTTCTTCAAATAATTCAGATCAACAATCAATATCAGAGTCTTCAGTCTTCAGAACCTTCTGGAAACTTCAGAGCCTAATATGTTCTTCAGATGTTGATGAATCAGAGTCTTGGTGCAGCTGTGTGCTTGAAGCGTAACATGCTCTTAGATCAGAGTCTTCACTCAGATCAGAGTCTTCTCTCATTCAGAGTCTCTTCACACAGAGTCTTCTCTTATTCAGATTCTTGATAAAACATGCAGCGTGTTGTATCTTCAGAATCTTGATAACTAAGCTCTTATACTTCAGATTCTTCTAATCTTCAGATGCTCTTGAGCCATTCAGAATTCATTGTTCACATCAAATTTGCTCTTTAAGATTAAAATCTTTTGTGCCTGTAGAAAACAGTTTAGAACAAATTTAGAGAGTATAATTCTTGTATACAAATTATCATTAATGTTATCATCAAAACATAGAGATATTACTAAGACACAATCTGTGCTCTTACAGGAAATTTGCGAGTAGGCTTTATTCAGCTCTTCCTTTTTGGTGGCAAGAACACTGTAGGTGGCATTCAAGTCTTTGCCTGTGCGCTCCCTATCACTAGTCTCCTGAGTCAAGTCTGTTCCCAACTTATTCACCAATTTAGTTTGTTTTTTCAAAGAATACCTTGCCTCGTTTCTTTCACTTCTAAGCTGAGCCATCTCCCTCTCTAACTCTTCGTTTGTCTTCTGCAACTCTTCTTTCTCGCGACATACCTGATCATACCTTTGGATGTCCACTGTAGTAGGCTCCTCAACCACAGGAGGGCAAACAGGTTCCACTGAAGGATATGACATCAAGAACTTCGCGGCCCTCTCATGAATCCAAGCCACATAGGGGTCATAAGCCTGACTGTTGCTCTTCCCTAGTAATGCTTTGCCTCTCCTATGGATACTCCGCCAAGCACGTTCAAGTCAGATTAAATCATCACCCTCTAACAAACCTGTGAGATATATAGATTCCTGTATCTCTTCCTCCTTTGGAGCATCCCTGAGAGCATACCCGAACTGTCGTACCAACAGAGAAGGGTTGTAATTGACGCACCCCTTCCTTCTGACTAGGGGTACGTTAGGAAATCCGCCACAACTGTAAATAATGTCAACGCCAAGCAAATCCCTATCAAACCAAATAATATCCTTAGCAGTCAAGCCCATCATCCTCTCAGACCATTCTGAGGTAGCAATAGTATCCAGAAACTGACCACTCTTTGGCATGTGACTCATCAACCACCTATAAAGAAAAGGAACACAACACGAGACGTTCTTTCCCCTTCGGTTTTCATTCTTGTGGTGCACAGAATGATAAACGTCTCCTAAGAGTGTAGGGACCAGATTTCCTGAGGCTAGCAGGTAGAAGGCATCCACGTCTATAATGTCCGGCAGATTTGGAAACAAGACAATACCATAAATGCAAAGTGTCAGAATAGCACTAAGCACAATCCAGTAGCCATTCTTGGCGAACTTCTGAGCTTTCTCAATAAGAAACGGTAACAAAAAACCATAAGTTCATTTTCTCTCAAGTAGCTTCCCTTTTAACTCTGTAGTGTCCAATTGTAATATAGCAGCGAGCACAGCTAGGTCAGGCTCTGCATCTGTGTGGACAAAAGACATCTGATCACGGATAGGCACCCCCAACATATCAGAATATTCTTCCAAAGTAGGCGCTAAAACAAAATCCGGGAAGACAAAGCGCCTCAGCTGGGCGTCGTAAAACTGCAAGAGAGTATAAATGCCACTGATCTCATAGGATGAGGGTTTGCAAACACATCTGGCCAATCTCCCATAGTCTTGTCTAAACTGTTCCATCACACTCGCCTCAGCCATAGCAATCAGACTCCTCAAAGAACTGATGTCTGGGGTAGGAAACCTGTAAGCAACTGTCCTTTTCAAAGACTCCATGTCAAGAACGAAGAACAGGACCACTAGAATCAGGAGGGAAATATACACCTGCAATCATAAATACATGTTAATGAAAAGATGCAAATGAAAATGCAAATGCAAATGTAATGCAACAGAGGATCAAGCTTGTTGTGTTGTAGCTTGAGAAGAACCGACACTTCGCTCTAGTACTGACAAATCACTGACATAAGAAACCCCTCGGTACCATGAACACAGGTTCACACTATCAAGAACTGGGTAGTCTGGAGGTCAAAGTTTCTTACATAACCCACCCACTCACAGGTACGGACCTATCCACTGACAAGGTTTGACATCCTATGCGTTCATCAGCGTCACAGAATTTCAAGAAATGATGATATGTTCACCATTTCTGTTTTGGCATCATCACCCCTTGAAGAGGCCTCACTTAGCTGAATCCCAAATGATCGGTTCCCAGAGTCGACAACCCTCAAATCCAAATTCCAGTTGGATCCTAAGGATCGGAAAGGAACTCATCAAAGAGAATCTCGTCTGAGTGTGAATTTCGTAGGGAACTGTGTCTGCTAAGCAAACAGGTTCACCCACTAATCTCCACTTCTAATACTAGGTTTGTACTCAAGCCCAGGTCCGGCCTCTCACTCAATGGAACTCCCCTCCCCACAGTATAGCAAGTATGATACAATGCGGAAAGTAGAATGCGGAAGTAAATAAAGATAAAGCACATATATACACACACCCAAAAGAAAACACACAAGCGCTAGGATTGACTCGCATAGGGGATATTCCTGTCCCCAGCAGAGTCATCAGCTGTCGCTACTGCGGAAAAAAAGGTCGGCAATGACTAACAAAGTCGCCACCTATCGTTATTTATCCCAAAGAATGGAAAGGAAATGATCGGAAAAAACCTGACGAAAACGGGAAAAGACGAGGTCATCGCAACCAAGTCCTAGGTTCGGGAGTCGGTTACGCAAGGGGAAGGTATGAGCACCCCTCACGTCCGTCGTACTCGACGGGATCCACGCATGTGTTGTCTAGCTAAAAGGGTGTGTAAACTATCTACGCTAAAGGCTTATGGACAAAAGAGAAAGAAAAAGAACTGACTCGGCAGAGCATCGCTGCTTTGTGCCTACGTACTCCCTCGTGCAATGGGAAAGTCAGAGTCAACGTAGTTCGCCTAACTACGGCTAAAAAAGGGAGGAAGGTTGCTCGCCAAGACATCGCGTCTTGTGCCTACGTACTTTCGTCTGGTACGAAAGATCAGAGCAAACGTAGTTCGGGCTTACGAGAACACAGGTTGTTCAAAAGTTTTACCCGAGTAGGGTTAACGGACAGTTCTAGCAGTTGGTGTATGCAGCTCAACCATTGGAGACTTAGGCGTTACCGTTTGCAATAGGACTGAAAGTTAACAACACTCTTGTTTATGAAAAGTGTTTTCCTGATTAAGACCCCAAGGGGTGAAAAAGAGTTTGAGTTGTTTTTGTGTTTTTTAAGGAAGAAGTGTTTTGAATTAGAGTGTTCATAATGTATGTTGTAACAAAGTCTAAAACCTAGGATCGAATGCATCGCATATCGTCCTAAGGACGTATACTAAACACTCTAGGCAATTGAGAGGTAACCAATCAATCACCATTTCCCAAATACAAGGCTCATGGCACAACACTCATTATATTTATTAAGTGAATTGAAGTTGTTTGAAGATGGGAAGAGAAAGAGGACAAACTAAGGGGGACTAGTCCAAACCCTAAAAGTTGTCATGCAAGATGTTCCTAAAGTTGAGTTTGAAAGGGGACTACCTAATGTTATCATGCATAGTTAGAACCCTAATGTCTATCATAACCTCTCTTGAACAAGAGAGGTTAGAAATCCTAAGGGAAGGAAGACAAAAAGAAAAAGAAACAATAAGCAGAAACAATGTGAATGAAGAATGCGAACACAAATGCAACAAGAAAGACAAGGATGCAATGCAAGTGAGGGAGGAAATATGTGTGGGGCTGGAACCTCCAAAAGCTCATCTCAACCTCAAGCCATAGTATGAATAAGTGTAAGAGAAAAAGGAGAGAGATGCATCACAAACAAGTAACAAAAAACAATGAAAAAAAGTCCTCATGGATTCATTACTTTAGGTAGGCTTCACGTTCCTCCTAAGGAGGGACCAAGCAACCTTAAGTAGTATTCCAAAGTCATGGGACAGAATGAGGATGAGGAGAAGAGATCTCAAAAGCTAAAGCAAAACATCACAAGCAAATGCAATCAACAACATCAAAAGATGCAAGCAAACACCACATATGGAAACACAATGTGCAAACATGAAAGTATGAGATCAAATGAACAACTTATGCATAAGGTAAAGACCTATGAATTGGAACACAAGACCTATAACAATCCCCTGACATGAAACAATCAAAATAAGGTTCATCAACAATGCACAACCAAGCTTTTGGAAGCAAAACAAAACAAGTACACAAGTAGAGATGCATAAACATGAAGTAGCTTGCAAAATACATGAAAAATATTAAAATGCCTCTAAAAATGCCAAATAAAATATCAAGGGACCCCCAAGGTACTAGTAACCAGGGGTCAAAAGGGGAGATTGAAAATCAAAAGGAAAGTGCCTCAACAACGGGCAAACACCAAGAGTGTCCCAAACTAAGGCAAAGATGGAGAGGGAATAAAAGGCAATTCAAACTACATGGAAACAACACCTAAAAATCATGCAAAAAATATCCAAAGATTAATCAACATGTTAGTGAAATGCTCAAAAAGTTCATGCAAAAAAGAGAAGTTTACACTTAGAAAGAAAATCAAGAAAGAACAAAGCTACAATTTAAATCAAATAAAACAGCCCCAATATTTAATTCGTTTTTTAATTGAAAATAAATTCAAAAAATAAAATAAAAATATCCATAAAAAACTAGACATCTTAAAGTTTGTGAAAATTATTTTTAGTGAATTTTTAAACTATTGGAACTATTTTATTTGGATTAAATTTGAAACAGCACAAAACAGAAAAATAAAAGAAATAAACAATTAAATGAAAAGAGAAAGGTGCAAACAGCAAACAATATAAGTGTAAAATGCAAACGGGCCCAGGCTGGGGGGTGCGAACAGTAACGCACGAATAGGCCCAGTAAGAATAATTAAAATTCTGAATACTCCCATAAGGTTGTGTTGACTAAGGTGCAAGGTGGAAAACTCTGTGAAGCGTTTGATCAATATCCAAGTAAGCTCATCAAGTGGCTCATAATGAGCCACCTCAATTAATGAATTGGGGTTTTGCTCTAATGTACACAAACCAAATGGACATACGGTAGGGTGTAATTTGAACCGCGTGATCAAAAAACACACATCGGACGAACGGAAGCACGCCACGTCACCCTTCTTCATCCTTGGAACTCGCCGGCGTCGGAAAATCACTCCAGTCTTCTTCCCCGTTGGCCCGGCCGCCGCGGGACACCTCCAACACCACAGCTTCGTCGATTCTCAACCATTTTCGACAATCTCTAGATGAAAACTCGTCTACTCGTCGCGAGGATCATGAATCTAACACTTATTTCCACTAACTCTCCATAATAAATCCAGAAATCAAACAACAAGCAAAGTGCACCAAATATCAAAGTTCATAAAACTCAAATAAAGTGATCTAAACCTCATCTACATGTTGCAAGAAGCAAGAATCAACAAAAATTAAAGCAAATCACCACATAAATACCTCAAACCGAATCAACATAGTTTTGAGCTCACAAAATCAAACACCACAAACTCAAACGAAAATGATCCAGAAATGATCCATACAACTCAAGGATTCAAATGCAACAAAAATGGTGAAAAAACATGGCATAATGAGTGTGTAAGGTTGAAAGTTAGTTTACCTAGTGGAGAGCCTCCACTGGGCCTTGAAACTGTGATGAAGCTTAACGAAAAATGCCCAGAATCATTCCATGAACTTCAATTGAGGTGTTTGAAGGCTTGATTTGGTCTGAAAATGGTTGAAACTGAGAAATCGTTTTTGAGTTTTTCTTCACTTTTTTAAAATGTGTTATGGCTGTTCATGCACAAAAATGAGCTAGCTTCCATCCAATTTTCATCTGGAATACTTATATGTTGGGTCTATGATCAAATGGGGCTTCAATTCAAGCTAAACAACCCATTTCAAAATTTCACTTTTCACACTTTTTCCAAGTTGCCATACACGTTTTTACCACTACACCAGCTGGTTTTTTAATCCAAATCCACTGCAAATCATTTGTGTTGATCAAAGGGATGAGATTCGAGGCTTAATTTTGATCCTAGGGTTGATTTCCATTTTGTTACTTCAAGAGGAAGAAACCATGAAAATGGCCTATTTTGAGACCCCAAATTTCCAATGTGAAGATGGCAATGTCTTTGAATCGTTATTTGCAATCAAAAAATGCACAAACTTGCCTTGAAAAAGTTCAAAATCCATTAATTCTCAATTTCTCAATTTAAGCCTCCTTTATGAAATATTCAAACCCCAAATTCTTAACCCAAGCCTCCACCATGACAAAGGATGATTTGGTAATGCAAATGGCACCATTTGGAGCAAGTTTCATTTTGAAAAGATTTCCATTTGAAGTGTGCAAGTTGGTGAAATGGACCTATAATTTTATGACCTGTAATCTTACTTTCCTAAAATACCCCTGACTTGTAAACCTCATAACTTGAGTTCCACAAATTAGATGAAATACTTCTAGTACAATTTGGAAAGCTAAGATCAATACCTACAACTTTCATGTTGACAAAAAAGTTGAGGAGAAACATCCTTCTAGGTCAAAAATGGCTTGGAAGTTGGTTGACTTTTGTTGACCAAAATCACATCCCTCAGATGACCTGTAACTTGTCTGGATCATAACTTGAGTTCTATAAATCCAATCGAGGACTTATACTACTCAAATTAAAGTTAATAACATGCTCTACAAGTTCCATGTTTGCCAAAAACTAAGATGAGACTTGTATCTTGAGGTATGTGGTCTTGAAGTCAGGCACTAAATAGGGGATTTTACCCTGAGAACCCTAATTTAGTAATTTCTCACACACTTAACCCTTGATGAATTGAACTTGAAATGATGTCTCATATGTCTTAACACAACATCCCATGACCATAGAGACTTTGAATTGAGTTTCAATTTTCTTCAATTGCACAGTTGATTGAGGATTTACCAGATGAAAACCCTAACTGCAGTACTTTCAATTGTGGCTTGTTCCACTTCACACAACAACTTGAATAAGCTCCACAATGACCCTCAAGGCCCTCAATGAGCTTTCTTAACATCTTATATCCATGATCATGCATTCACAATCCTCTGATGATCCTCACAGGGCCTCCCAGTTAGGAGCTGACCCACACACATCCATCTATCTTTCCACAAGACAATGACCACTTCAAGATGTCCTGATGACCATTCAAGCTTGAGTAGAACCCCTTGATTAGGCTTAACCCTCAGAGTATACTCCTCCTGAGGTGCACAAACTCCTGATCCCCTATTCAATGCAACATGCTATGCAATGTGAATGCTAGAAAGAAATGAAATGAAATGAAACATAAATCAAGTTAAGAAAAGGTTGAGCAAATTTTGGGGTGCAACAGAAAGTGGTTGGTTCACACATGAAACTTTCCATAAATGGAAAGGTTCTAAAACCCTAATTTTCCGAAAATGGTAAGTTTCAACACTTCTTGATTTTTCATGATTCCCTTGACATTTCTTGGTAACAATTCACCCATTGGTCATATTGAACTTGAGGAACATGATTTTGACCTTAAAAACTCAGGAGTTGACTTTTCCACTGCACAGTTGACTTTTCCCCTAAATCTCCTGATTTGCAATTGATTGGCCAATTGGGGCCTTCTGGTTGAAATTGATAACCAATATTATACCTCCAAACACCTTGGGACATATGGATAATCATGGAAACAAGTTTTGCTTCAGTAACAAGTCTTAGTTGATTATATGTGACACCCTAATTTCATGCTTTTTTGCCTAGCCCTTTTGCAGATGAACTGAATGACCATTCTCACTCCACAATAGCCCCTAAGGTACTCAAAAAACCTCTACATCATGCTTAAACCAATGATAAGACCTCATGAACTCTTAACAAAATCCTCTGGTGATTCTCATCCAAGGAGCTATAACACACCTCTCCTCTCAAGGAGCTTTGACAACTTCATAGTGATACCACACACTTAAAGACCTCTACCAACGCCTTTGCTTGAGCTTGAATCCAATAAGACTCTCTTCTTGGATGGCAAAAAAACAATCACTTGATCCCTTGTAAGAACAATGCTATACAAATGCAAGACGCTAAAATGCAAAGAAACATAAGCCAAACAAGAAAAAGGGTTGGTCAAATTTTAGGGTACAACAATTGCAAATAACCACAATTGGCTTATCTACCAAATGGATGTCAAATCTACATTTTTGTATAGATCGCTTGATGAGGAGGTATATGTATAACAAACCCCTGGTTTTATTACAAAAGACCAAGAGTTGAAGTTCTATAAGTTGAAGAAAATGCTATATGGTTTGAATCAAGCTCCAAGAGCTTGGAATAAAATAATTGATGGTTTCTTAAAGTATGTTGGCTTCAAGAAATGTGTATCTGAGACGGGAGAGTTTGTGAAGACAGATGCGAGTGATAAAGTAATTATCCTTTGTCTATATGTAGATGACTTATTGATCACAGGCAGCATTTCAAAGTTCAATAGTGAACTTATGAAAGAGTTTGAGATGATCGACCTTGGTCTCATGACATACTTCCTTGGTATTAAGTTCAACAAGTCCAAAAGGGGACTGCTTATGCACCAAAGAAGATATGCTCTTGAGGTATTGAAGAAGTTTGAAATGGAGCATTGCAATGCTGCCATTTTTCCAGATGAGCCAAGGTCGCATTTGTCTAAGAATGAGGATGAGTAAGATGTTAATATAACTTAATATAAGGGGTTAACTAGATCCTTGCGTTACTTGTGCTATATGCGACCAGACTTGGCAGTTAATGTCCATATTGTGAGTAGATTCATAGGGAGAGCAAAGGTGTCTCACTTGGAAGCAGTCAAGAGAATTCTAAGATACGTCAAAGGTTCTGTTGGTTGCAGAATTCTTTTTCTCGCAAAGGATACAAGCAAAAAATTCAATTTTCTCAATTTTACTGATTCCAATTGGTGCGGAGATAAAGATGATCGAAAGTCTACAGCTGGATACGTCGTTATGTTCGATACGACACCAATATCATGGTGTTTAAAGAAGGAACCAGTAGTTGCACTCTCATCTTGTGAGGCCGAGTATATTGCCGCTTTGTTATGTGTGTGCCAAGCCATGTGGCATATGAATCTATTGGAGGAGCTAGGTAGTAATGAGGGTGATGCTTTCATACTTTTAGTTGATAATGTTTCTGTGATTAATCTTGCTAAGAACCCAATTGCACATGGGAGGAGCAAGCATATTAAGATGAAGTTTCACTACTTGAGGAAAGTTGTAAGTGAAAGAAGGTTACGATTGAGATATTGTAGAAGTGAGGACTAAGTGGTTAATTTGTTGACTAAGGGAGTCACTAATGATGTGTTCAATAGATTGTAGATGAGCATGAGAATGGTAGACTTGCAACACTTGAATTAAGGTGGTGTGTTAAAGTTTTTCAAGTAGTTCAAGTGTTGTAACCGGTTTACACGAGGTGGTAACCTATTACAACAAGGTTAAAATCTCATCCAAGTAGCATAAAAGAGTTATTTTTGTTTTTGTAACCGGTTACACCAATGTGGTAACCGGTTACAACTAATAGGTTTTGTTTTAGTCAGTTGTAACATGTTACACAAATGGAATAACCGGTTACCAACTCAATTTTTATACTTTTTTGCTATTTTACTTGGTCATTTTATTTCCCAATCATTTTGTAACTCACGTATAAATGTATAGAATGCATTCTCATTCTAGGTTAATGCAATCATAATTTCTCACCCTCATTTTTCTCTCGCTCTCTCTCAATTCTCCTCATTCACTCTCCACATCCAAAGTTTCTCCACTATTGTTTCACCAAACTTATAGTTTCTTATTCCAATAGATTCGTGTCGACTGCATAATGTCGGGTTGACAAGCAAAAACTGTGGAAATTTCTAGGAATCAGGTGCATAGAAAGTGGGAGACGGGTGGATTAAATGTCAATCCTATCAATGTGTTTCTTTGTAGGATTTTTGTACGTGTGGCCTTAACTTTCCAGGCTAGGGCATGCCCTTCTTGGCTAGTATTCTCGAGTGCACTCAAGTGTTATTGTATTTTTAAGGTAAGTATGATCGTTGCTTTTTGTCTACCCATTTTCCTGTGACCTGGATTGTTGATTGGTCTGAACCGCTCTACTATATAAAGATGGTTTGATTTCCAAATGAACTTTTGGTTCCATTTCCCTATAGAATTCCTTATAGTTTCACAACTTCGATTTTCATAAGCCACCATGTTCTTCATGCTTGATTATTATTCCTGATTTTTTGACCCAATTATCTTTTCTCATGTATATTTCAATCTCTTTATTCATGTTTTGTTCGTTCCCCTCCCTTGTAATGGACAACTAGGGAACATATTTGGGAATGTAGCAAATGACTCTGATGATGGTAATCCTTCATCATTATCTAGAGTTGAAATAAAAATATTTTATACATTTTTCATGCTTCTCTCTTAGAGGTTATCTAGTCTATCCATGACCTAATCACACTCAATAATAGTCTCGAGCCTGGTTTGGATTCTGCAAAGGATGGTAACAATCCTGGCACGAGGGATGTTGCTGCTCGTATTGCCTTACTTGCCCAAGCTTATTCAAATCTAGGTGTTGCCTAAGATAAACATCATGTTGGCTGTTCTATCCAATCTCTTGGGCCGATGAATAAAAGGGACCATACCAGTATAAAAGATTAGGAATTACACAGATTTTCACAACCTTTTTGTCCGATTCTGAACAAATTTTATTTTTTCATGACAACTAGACATATATGGTGCGCCAGAGAATTTGGTAGTGCCGACTAACGTTGATTAATAACATTAGGTGGATCCAGAACTTATGGGGACAATTTTAGTGTTTGACAACATGGCTAGTGTCGGAACTACTTATGCCAATGTGGGTTCATTATATAATTGGTTTCTCTCCCTAGTTGGCAAAAACATGAGAATATACAATATGTTGGAAGGAAACTCAAATCCTACCAATGAATGAGTGATCAACAAGTGAAGCTAATACTTCTTATCAACTTTGAGAAATAGGTCCTTGAGCACCCACTAATTTCCCATTCTCAACATTACATAATGACTTAATCTTTTGTTAAAATGTTTCAACATTGGCATGAGTATCAGAGTTTCAGGAGGGTTTCACATCAATGAAGTTCTTCTTTAACATTTTATTTGTGTTCTGTACTTCAAAAAAATAGGGATGTTACTAGTGTGGATCTATGTGCTTTCAAGTATGCAATTGGTAACTTGTATAGAGTTTTGATGAAGAAAACTTGTTGGAGTCGATGGTAATGACTTTCAAACTCTCTGATGGGGGTAGAAAGACTTAGACACATCTCAAGAATCATCCAGTAGAAGAATTGATGACTTCTCGCCAAGTGTACCGATAAAGTCGAAGTAATGATTAAGATCGAAGGGGGGGGGGGGTCAAGTTGCAGAGCGAAAAATAAAATAAGAGTTTTAAATAGAATTATGAAAGCAGTCAGGTTGTGTATTGAATCCCTTATTTCTCTATTGTAGATGTTTGATGCCTTGTATGAATGATCCTATCACTATAATCCCATGATAAATTAACAAATCCGCTATAACCGATCCCTCACGAGATAAATCACTAATCACTACTTGGAGCTTCCTATCCCTAGTCCACCAGTGTAAGCATGATTAGACGATGTACAAAATGTTAACTCCCTATGCCACTACTCAGGATCTCCTATTCCTATTCAATTAGCATAAGTACCACAATTGCCCTAACTCCAACACATAGACTAATGGTCAGTATTCCTTATATGCCTAAAATCAATTTAAAAGAGTATCCCACATAAAAAGCTTTAAGAGCAATAAGCAATTGTATAGAATTATAGATCAAAGGATTCATACAAAGTCAAATCAATATATTATCCAACAATATTGAAACAGGTTTATCATACACAACCTAACCTAGAGGAGTTTAGCTACTCATATTCAAATTAAAATACCAATTGAATAAAGAAGAATAACATATGATTTCCCTTGAAGGATTGGCCTCTAATGGCTTCAAATGCTCTCAAAATCACCCTTGGTGCTATAAAAATCGTACTTGCAATGCCAATTTTTGCAACCCTTGCAAAAGTGAAGAATTTCCCCTTAAAAAGAGCTCAAAACGGGTTAGAACATGTCAAAAAAGTCTAAAAAATAGCAACACCCAACATATTAAAACTGCATCATGCGTGCGATGCAGCTAGTACAAATTTATCGCACTCGCGATATTGCGTGTGATTATTCTAGTAGTTGCACGCTTTTGCTCCCCTTTTCACTAAGTCGAATTTCTCACACTTAGCTATTTTTTCCTCATTCTTTGGTCTTTCTTCTTCCTTTTGGCTCATCTTTTGCTTTTTTTTCTCTGATTCTTTGCCTAATTTCATGCAGTGATGGACTGTCATCAAGAATCAAGACACCATTAAACTGTGAATGCTTGTCTGGTCGTGCTTGTGTGAGTGACCCGAGTTTTGTAAAATTAAAGAAGTAACTCCTATGTTATCAAGGCAACTCTCTCTCTCTCTCTCTCTCACACACACACACACACACGCATTAACACACAAACTTAAAAACCTTTTTATCCTTTATAAATATTTTCAAGGTCGAGCCAAGTGATTAGGAAGTTATCTACTCTCTTTTAAAGGCTTTTTTTAACTACCCAACTGATTGAGGCCTTAAGCCAATTAATTTGGAATAGATTTTAAACTACCTACTCGATTAGAACCATAAACCAATCGATTGAAATAATCCTAAGTGATTGAACAAATGGTTATGACATCATCTTAATGATTGACAACGAATCCTTTTCAAAACCTTCCAAAATGGGCGAAAACAAATGTTTGTTTAGCTCATCCAATAAATTAGGTTTATATGAGCCAATCGATTGGGAATTTAATTTTGGCCATTAATCTTTTTCTTTTTTAGATTTTCCTTATCATATATAAATGAGGGTCTATTCTTCCTCATTTCGCACAGATTTTCCGAAGCAATCATTTTCTTTGGAATTTATCTTTATATCTTCTCTCTTTCTCTTGATAAGTGGTTTTCACATAGCTTTTACAAGTTATTTTACTTAGATTCGGTCCGTTTTATCTTCGTTTTCCTCCCGCCTTATGCTTGTTAGTTTTGTTGTTGTTTTCATATTAAAATAAGTGTCTCAGATGGAAGAGGCATCTAAAGGAACAAAATGCGTAAAAACTGTGAAAATCAGGATTTCCACCATACAAAATCTAGGAAGTTGCTACGGGTGGTCCTAGCACTTTCTATGGGCCGTAATAGCCCATGATGGTGCCCACTAGTATAAAAAGGCCTATTAAGGGTATTTGTAGCAGCTGGTACTTTTAGTAAGAGGCTTAATCACTTTTAATATTTCATTTTCTCTTGTTCCTTTCTCTTACCTTTTGGAGTTCCAGTTGTTTTCTTATGTAATGAATGTTCCAAGATATGAATGGAAATGAAATTTATGGCTTGTAATAAGAGTTTACCCAATTTAAAATCATAGATATAAGGATAAAAGGATCAGTAGGCCCTAGTTTACGATATATTTTATTTTCTTAGCAAGCCATTTTTTCTACGATTTACTTTAAAGCAACTTTTGTATTTTCATCTCCATTGGAACTTTGTGTTTTTGTTTAATTCAAGTCTTGTTTATCTGCAATCCAAGTTTTATTTATGCTTTGGTATTTTTATTTTTTCTATTGGTCATGCATCCATTGTCCACGAATGCTTTGATTGTTTATCTGATTGCTATGTCTGAGTAGTCAATTATGAGTTTAGGGTGATGATGATTAACTCATCATAACCCTCACGTATATTCCTAAATAATTTGTTACTAGAACTTAAAAAATTTGTTTCGATGTTTTTAATCTTAAATATATTCAATTTCTCTGCGAAAGTAGGAATACCAAGGGTGTAGCGCGATATCAAAATTAGAAGCAGCGAACTGTTGGATTGAGGCAATCAAAGTGTCTCCAAATTCCAACAAAGAAAGTATTTTTAGTTTTGGCTACTCTGAAATTGGACTCTAAACAAATACTATATGCTGACGGAAGTGGGTTGTGTATTTGATCAGAGTAAGACAACACACCGACGAAAGTGGGTGTTCTCCACCTTATTTCCATTTTCTATGAAACTTACTTTATTCTCGTACCAAATTAGTAATTGCAAGAGGATTAAAGGGATGAATCAGAGTCCTAAACTCTGCCTGTTTTATTTAGTTTTATTTCTAAATGCAATGTTCACTCAAAATCCAACTTTTGAACGCTCTAGATTTACATTGATAAAGTAGAAATCCATACTTAGTATTTGATCCCTGAGGTTCAAAAACCTTTTCGCATTGCCTTACGCTTGTGGATGTGTCGACTTTTTGGCACTTTTATTGAGGACCAACTATGTTTGATATTGACATTCTATTTTGTTTTCATAGATAAGTCTGAAAGAATTGCCTAGCATTAAGAGGAAGTTCTCTGAGCTAATTGACGATTACCTCAATAGGTTTCGACTACTTAAGACAAAGTGCTTTACTCAAGTGTCGGAACATGAATTGGTCGAAATGGCCGCTGGTGGCCTCGACTACTCAATTAGGAGGAAATTAGATACCCAACACCTGAGAGATATGGCCCAGTTGGCTGACAGAGTTCGACAAGTAGAATGACTGAAGGCTCAGAAAGTTAGGGAAAACAAGAATAGAAAGGAAAGGGTAGCCTACGTCGAGTTCGACGAAGATGAACAGGGAACTAGTGTAGATCCTTTCTTAGATGTAACACCTTTTTCTACCCCACAGATATTACGGCAAAAATAACACAGATTTCAGAGTAAAATATTAAATTTCATAAAAATCCACCAAAAAGGGCGTATATTTCTCATGTTACACAAATTAAGTCAATGCTCCATGTACAACGGGTTTTCTCAAAATACCTCAAACTACATAAAACAGCAGTACTCAAAGGCCTAATCAAGATTTTCCTCATACGGGAAGATAATCAAAATAAACTCAATAAACATAACTCAACTCAAGACCCCCAACCCGATGTTACACTATCATAGCAAGACTTTCTAAGTTGACCAAAGGCCAACAACTCAAAACTTCAAAAGTCCTCAATGACATCCCCGACTAAATCTGGTATCTACACGTAATCCACGTGGAGGTAACATTCAAACAGGCAGGGTGAGTAAAATGATTCATAATAATAAATGTATAACAACTAAAGCATAAACGGCATCATAATTATATTCAACACATTCATATTCCTCAAATAGGCCTCGAAGGCCTCAACGTCATAATTTATACAAAATGGCTCATAAATGCAAATGCAATACTCAATGCATGTGGTACCAATCATCACAACGCGATTGACACTAGGCGATCAACCCTCCATAGATCCCCATCAATAGGATCGATTCTACTTGAGAACTGGAGCACATCAAAATACTTCACATCTGCACAGTGGGATTGAAGCCAAAGTAATTGAGATCTTGAACCAAAGTCCGGATGCACATGAATGCATGATGCACATGTCACAAATAATCCTCATAATAACATCATAGGTGCATCATCATTCATCATCATCAAACGTCATAGCACATCATCATAATCATCATCACACATCATGTCATCATATAATTCATCATAATAAATATCATCACACATCATGTCATCATATAATTCATCATAATAATCATCATCACACATCATGTTATCATATAATTCATCATAATAATCATCATCACACATCATGTCATCATATAATTCGTCGTAATAATAATCACCATATGTCATAGAAATCATCATATAATCATGTATAAATCACATAGAGCTCATATTCACACTCATATTAACCCATCCTGTTATCACATATTATCCCATATTATCTCATATTAATCCATCAAATTATACTTGTGGCAATCCTCATACTATCACTCGTTAATCACATAAACCTCACTGTTATACTCATTACAGGAATCATAGAATCAAACATCACGGCATCACTGCACACGATCAACATTCGCGAAACTCTGCTAGGTTCGCTGGCATGTTCGCTAGGCGAGTCTGGGGCGAGTTTCTTCGCTAAGCAAAGGATTCTTCGCGAGGTGAGTCTAGGAATACATGGTTCACTAGGCGAACAGTGCGATGACAGCAAAATCTGCTATGCACCAGAACTAATTTGCACTCAAATACTCATACGGTTCACTTACCCAATGCCCCCAAAACATCCCTAAATCATCCCTAAGGTCCTACGGCGATAAAGGCACAAAACCTACGGTTTATTAGGCCAATCCTGTAACATATTCACGCCCTAAATCACAATTTTCCTACAATTGCCCTGAAGGCATCATAATTTCTCATATCACATATCCCTATCCCTTATGGTCGGACATATAACAATCCAAGGTTTTGGCCACAAAGGCCTAAGGTTTCCTAATCCTCATATCAAATATTCAGTGATACTTACCATCAACCACACCCTCAGGGTCTCACCATCAATTTCCCTATTTTCCCACAATCAACCAAAATCCCTTAAATATTAAATCAACCATAAACACATCGAAAGACATACATGGAAAATCATGAAAAGCTATACTCCCCATACCTTAGCTGATTCAAAGCTTTCACGATTATCTCCAGGATCTTCCGAAGCTTTTGCCTCCGCTTCTCCCTCCTCAGAGCTCTGGCCTCCATTCTTTTCACAGTTAACAAAAATGAATCCTAAACCTTCAGAATTCTATTTTGTCAAACTTAGACTTAGACCACACAATTGGGCTTTTCCCATAACACCCTTACTAACTCCTCATAATACCCAATTTACCCTTATTTCACTTATATTCATTTTAATCAATAATAATACTAATATTCTCATATAGTATACTATTAATTAAATAGATAGTCCAAAAATGCATAGTTTCCAACGATCCACAAAACCACCGAAAACCACCAAAATAATAACATTCTCAATTAAATCATTAATTAAAATATTCCAATTAAATTTGAGGTGTTACAACTCTCCCCCACTTAAAGGAATTTTCGCCCTTAAAAATTACCTCAAGGAACAGAGTTGGATACAACTCCCTCAATTGATCTCCACACTCCCAAATCCAACTTTCTCCAGCTGGTCCTCCCAAAACTACCTTCACCAAGGGAATCTCTTTACCACGAAGTTGCTTTTCGTTCATCAATCCGAACTAGTAACGCTTCAACAATCAGATTATCTCTCACTTGTACACCATCCATCGGAATCAATGTACTTCCTCAACGTAGACACATGAAACACATCAGGCAATTTTCACAAGCGACAGCAGTAAAACAATCTATCATGCTGTTTTCCCCACGTTTCCGCTGCGCCACTCTGGTACAGATCGACAAAACACGGCGTGTGCTTCCGAGACTTCAAAGTTCTACTAACACCAGTTACCACTGTAACTCTCAAAACACGTCTTTTCTTGGAATCTCTTGATCTTTTCAGTCGTCTCTTGCACAATCTCAGGTCCGAGTACCGCACTCTTGCCTAACTCATACCAACACAAAGGAGTCCTACACCTCCTACCATACAAAGCCTCATACAATGCCATTCCAATACTAGAATGATAACTGTTATTGTAGGTAACTCAATCAACGACAATTAACTATCCCCCCGATCCATCTTGATCCAACACACAAGCTCTCAACAAATTCTCTACATAATGGATAGTTCTCTCTGTCTGTCCATCTGTCTGCGGATGATAGGCAGAGTTCAACTTTAACATAGTACCCAAAGCGTCTGTAAACTCTCCCAAAATCTCGATGTAAATCGCGGATTTCAATATGACACAATATTCGACGATATCTCATACAACTTCACAACTTCCTCAATATACATCTCAACTAGCTTCATCATAGAATGATTAATCCTCATTGGTATAAAATGATCTGATCTAGTCAATCTATCCAAAATCACCCAAATTAAATCTTATCCCTTCGATTTCTTCGGAAAACCTGACACAAAAATCCATGGAAATACTATCCGATTTCTACTTTGGAATATTCAACGGTTGCATTAAACCCAACGGTCTCTGATGTTCACTCTTCGACCGTTGAGAAGTCTAACCATCGTATACAAACTCAATCACTTCTTTCTTCATCCTTGACCACCAAAACCATTCCATCAAATCCTGGTACCTCTTCATAGCACCGGTATGGATACTTAATCCACTTAGGTGTCCATCCTCAAGAATACTCTTATCCAACTCACATTGTCAAGAACACAACCTCTACCATAACATCTCATGATACCATTTCCCCTAATATGAAAACCAGCTCTTCGACTTTGATTCATCAAATTCAACCGATCTACCAACTCAAATCAAAATTCCGACCTCCTCGAATCTCATCAAGAATACTAATAGTAAGCCTCAACATACAAAGCTTAACTCCATAAGAAGTCTCTTCACAGACCAAACTCATATCCCGAAGTTGCTCAATCAGTCCTAACTCTTTTACCATCATCTTCGGTATAAGCAAAGAGTTCCAAATCAATGCATCAGTCACCACGTCTACGTTACCCGAATGGTAATTCAACCTAAAACCATAATCCTTCGGAAGTCCCAATTATTTCGCCTGCCTCATATTTAACTCTTTCTAATCAACCAAATACTTTAAGCTCTTAAGATCACTAGACATCTCAAATCTCGAACCACACAATGAAGCCTCCAAGGCTTCGGCACAAACACAACAACAACCAACTCTAAATCATGCTTCAGATAATCCATCCTATGCATTTTAAGTTTCCTTAAAGCATAAGTTAAAACTCGCTTATTTTGTACTAACATATCTTCCAATCCCATCAACAAAGCGTCACAATATACAACCAATAGTTCTGATGGATTCAGCAAAATCAAGACACGAGCTGTTGTCAGCCATCCTCAAAAGCTCTAGAAACTTTCTTCACACTTTGCATCCCAAAACAAAAGCTTGAACCTTCCTATTCCACTACTTCAATGGCAAAGATGACTTGGAAAAATTCTTCAATGAATTCCAATAACAATCTGCCAACCCAAGAAAACTTCTAATCTCAAAATACAGGTTATTGGAGCTTCCCATTGCTATACAGCTTCAACCTTTGACATATCAACCGCAATAACTCTACTTGAGATCACATGATTAAGGAGCTTACTTCCTCCAACCAAACTCCCACTTTGACAGTTTTGCATACAACTGCTTCTCTTTCAACGCTGATAACACAATTTTCAGATGCTCAGCATGATCCTCTTTACTCTTCGAATAATACCAAAATATCATCGATTAACACAACCATCAACTCGCTCAAATAAGTACGGAAAAAAATTCCATTCATATACTCCACAAACCCACATGGTGCCTTAGTCACCCCAAATGGCACTACGAAATACTCATCATGTTCATACCTTACTTTAAAAGCAGTCTCCTGAATATCTTCAGCCTTCGCACGGATCTGATGATACCCAGATCTCAAATCCATCTTACCGAACACACTTGCAACAACCAATTGAACCATCAAATCATCATTCCTTGGAAGTGAACACTTATCTTGATAGTCACCTTGTTCATTTGTCTATAATCCACCCAAAGCCTCATAAAACCTTCTTCCTTCATAATCAACAAAATTGGTGCACCCCATGGTGACACACTTAGACAAAAGAGCCTCTCCTCAAGCGAATCTTCAAATCTTTCAATCCCAATGTATACACACTATATAGAGTCGTCAATATCAGGCTAGTTCCAGGAACTAAGTCGATCACGAACTCCACTTCACGTTCCGGCGATAAATCACTTATCTCATCAGGAAGAACTTCCGGACAATAACAATTAGTTGGCAAACCACCAACTCCCCCACTTTCATTAACACTCAAATTTGCCATCAAGGTAAAAATCTCAACACCATCTTGCACCGACTCATCAAAACAATCTGTAAGCATTTAGCTTAACTCAAAGCAATTCACTGTTCACGCCATCTAAGCTTGCAAGACACGTCTATCCCATCCAACATGACTCCGCCCACTATCAACAAGAGATTAAGGGTGATCAGTCCCTCAAGTTGTCAATAGACAGCCAAAAATCATGATGGGGTATAAACCATCTTTACCCAACTATAAGAACGTTCATCGATACACTGAGCCACCACTCCACACTTGAAGCATCCTGGAGAAGCACAAGCTTCTCCCCCGCTTGATTCATTCCCACTTCTGCAGATAAAGGTTAGAAAACAAAGGTGTGCCGACAGTGTTTTTACACACATGTCGCATACAAGGGAACAAACAACATTAGACAACTTGGTCGGACGGACCGACCTGCTCTGATACCACTAATGTAAAACCCTTTTCTACCCCACAGATACTACGGCAAAAATAACACAAATTTCAGAGTAAAATATTAAATTTCATAAAAAGCCACCAAAAAGGGCGTATATTTCTCATGTTACTCAAATTAAGTCAATACTCCGTGTACAACATGTTTTCTCAAAATACCTCAAACTACACAAAACAGCGAAACTCAAAGGCCTAATTAAGGTTTTCCTCATACGGGAAGATAATCAAAATAAACTCAATAAACATAACTCAACTTAAGACCCCCAACCCGATGTTACACTATTAGAGCAAGACTCTCTAAGTTGACCAAAGGCCAACAACTCAAAACTTCAAAAGTCCTCAACGACATCCACGACTAAATCTGGTATCTGCATGTTACCCACGTGGAGGTAACATTCAAACAGGCAGGGTGAGTAAAATGATTCATAATAATAAATGTATAACAACTAAAGCATAAACGGCATCATAATTATATTCAACACATTCATATTCCTCAAATATGCCTCGAAGGCCTCAACGTCATAATTTATACAAAATAGCTCATAAATGCAAATGCAAGACTCAGTGCATGTGGTACCAATCATCAGAGCGCGATGGACACTGGGCCGTCAACCCTCCATAGATTCCCATCAATAGGATCGATTTTACTTGAGAACCGGAGCACATCAAAATACTTCACATCCGCACAGTGGGATTGAAGCCAAAGTAATAGAGGTCTTGAACCAAAGTCCGGATGCACATGAATGCATGATGCACACCTCACAAATCATCCTCATAATAACATCATAGGTGCATCATCATTCATCATATTCGTCATAATAATAATCATCATCACACATCATGTCATCATACAATTCATCATAATAATCATCATCACACATCATGTCATCATATAATTCATCATAATAATCATCATCACACATCATGTTATCATATAATTCATCATAATAATCATCATCACACATCATGTCATCATATAATTCGTCATAATAATAATCACCATACGTCATAGAAATCATCATATAATCATGTATAAATCACATAGAGCTCATATTCACACTCATATTAACTCATCTTGTTATCACATATTATCACATATTAATTCATAATATTATCCCATATTATCTCATATTAATCCATCAAATTATACCCGCGGCAATCTTCATACTATCACCCGTTAATCACATAAACCTCACTGTCCTACTCATGTTAACTCATCATAGGAATCACAGAATCAAAGATCACGGCATTGCTGCACACGATCAACATTCGCGAAACTCTGCTACGTTCGCTGGCATGTTCGCTAGGTGAGTCTAGGGCGAGTTTCTTCGCTAAGCGAAGGATTCTTCGCTAGGCGAGTCTGGGAATACATAGTTTGCTAGGCGAAGCTTTCTTCGCTAGGTGAACAGTGCGATGACAGCAAAATCTGCTATGCACCATAACTGATTTGCACTCAAATACTCATATGATTCACTTACCCAATGCCCCCAAAACATCCCTAAATCATCCCTAAGGTCCTACGGCGATAAAGGCACAAAACCTACGGTTTATTAGGCCAATCCCGTAACATATTCACGCCCTAAATCACAATTTTCCTACAATTGCCCTGAAGGCATCATAATTTCTCATATCACATATCCCTATCCCTTATGGTCGGACATATAACAATCCAAGGTTTTGGCCACAAAGGCCTAAGGTTTTCTAATCCTCATATCAAATATTCAGTGATACTTACCATTAACCACGCCCGCAGGGTCTCACCATCAATTTCCCTATTTTCCCATAATCAACCCAAAATCCCTTAAATCTTAAATCAACCATAAACACATCGAAAGACATACATAGAAAATCATGAAAAGCTATACCCTCATACCTTAGCTGATTCAAAGCTTTCACGATTATCTCCGGGATCTTCCGAAGCTTTTGCCTCCGCTTCTCCCTCCTCGGAGCTATGGCCTCCATTCTTTTCACGGTTAATAAAAATGAATCATAAACCTTCAAAATTCTATTTTGTCAAACTTAGACTTGGGCCACACAATTGGGCTTTTCCCATAACACCCTTACTAACTCCTCATAATACCCAATTTACCCTTATTTCACTTATATTCATTTTAATCAATAATAATACTAATATTCTCATATAGTATACTATTAATTAAATAGATAGTCCAAAAATGCATAATTTCCAACGATCCACAAAACCACCAAAATACGAATATTCTCAATTAGATAATTAATTAAAATATTCTGATTAAATTTGGGGTGTTACATTCGACGAGAGTGAAATTGACCTCACTAAATTAAAGCAAGGCCCACATTACGCCTGTAAAGTTTTAACACCATCGAATGGAAAGAATCCAGTTGATTCAGTGAAGAATGATAGATTCCCTAAAAGGACCTATACCTTCGATATCACCAAGTGGGACGAAATATTTGATTTATTAGCCAAAGACGGTCAGATGATAGTGCCTCCTGGCGCTAAAATTCCTCAGAGAAAAAAGAGAGGTTTTTGTAAGTATCATAGTTTTCTTGGCCATAAAACATCTCAAAGTTTTATTTTTAGGGATCTCGTTCAAAATTTCATCAAGGAGGGAAGACTCAAGTTTGCTGATAAGTCAACAAACCAGATGAAGATGGATTCTTACCCCCTTCTTGTTGTTGATGCGCACTATTCAGAACCATCTATGGTCAACTTGGTGGAAGTGGCTGATGACTTCACCATTGATATTGTAATGGTTGAGGCTACTATTGGCTTTACTAGAAGAGTTAGTGAGGACTCTAATCAAGAAACCACTGAGGCTTTCATCTAGGTTGCTGGAAATTTTAATTACGAAGTCACTGAAGACTTCAACGAAGAAGCTACTGAGGGCTTCGCTAAGAAAGTCATTAATGACTTTAAAATTGAAAGCACTGATGGTTTCATGAAGGAAGCTACTGAAGGCTTCGACGATGGAACTATTGAGGGTTCCAACCAAGTAATGGCAATGTATGAGACTATTGATGGTTTCATACAAATCAACAAAGAAATTAAGGCTACCGAAGGCCTTAGCAAGAAACTTTAAGAATTGGATATCTCTACAGGGGCCAACCTTGGGCTTAACATGGTCGAGATAACCCAAGAGTCCATGATGGAAGTGGACGAATGTGCTCTCAAACAAAAAGAATATACCAATGTGGAATATCCAAAACAAGAAGAGAATCTGGTTGAGTTTCTTCACAGATGCCAGAGAAAGAACTCCCAAGTGATGTTGTGTCCTAGATGCAGTGTTGTCTTTGACCGAAAAGCTGCGGAGAACATCCAAGGGGTTTGACAAGAAAGGCATAGAAACAACTAGAGTAAATCAAACAACCATAGCGCTTTTGACAGAAATGGAGTACCAAGGAGATATGACCAAAATGGACCAGGAGTACATGGGAATAGACCATCAAAATTCAAACCCACTTATGATGCCCCCAAAGAAAAATGGGTGAGGCCAGTCGAGAAAAGAGAACATGGCCAGAAAAATGGTAAAATTTTGATGTTGAAAGAGGATCTTTGATAGCATATTGGAGGGAGTTCCAAGCTTCTAAGCAATTAGCGTGGCACTAAGAAAACTATAAGGGGAAGAATCCAATGACGAAATCTCAGTGGAGACATCAACAAAGGAGGTGTAAGGCTGAGAGGGAAGCTGCAAAAAAAGAGAAAGTTGAGTCTAGCAACAATGTGCCAGGTAAAAAGGATAACAACAAAACAGGAAACCAACCGAGAAGAAAGTTGTCAAAAGAAAGTTGTTCACAAACCAATAGGAAGATGTAAGGGATAAGTATGACCAGGTGCCTGCGGATGATGATATAATGACGGAAGATTTCGATTCGGGATCAGAATTGTTGCTAGACATTATCTGCAATATCGTATCTGTGTTACCTAGGGAGCATGATAGGGTGACGGAATAGGAAGACCCAGAAGATGAGGTCGAACAAGAGGTGGCAAGTCAAAGGCCAGTATGTTATTATATCTTGAATAATGGTTGTGTCGAGGAGCAGAATGCGTTCTTCAAAAGACCAAATGAAGCCATGAAAAACTACCTGAAGCCTCTATTCATTAGAGGAAAAATAGAAAGTTTTGATATCAACAAGATATTGGTAGATGGAGGAGCGACAATAAACCTAATGCCGCATTATATGTTAAAAAAGATTGGCAAAAATGACCCCGTCACAAAACTCTACAATATGGTCCTTTACGATTACGAAGGAAAGGTGGGTACAACCATGAGAGTCATTCAAGTGGATTTGACCGTTGGCACAATTACCAGGCCAACGATGTTCATGGTAATTTCATCTAAGGTGAATTACAACTTGCTCATTAGAAGGGAGTGGATACATGGGGTTGGGGTAGTACCATCATCACTTCACCAAAGAATATCCATCTGGCAAAGTGATGGAATTGTCGAAAATATTGAGGCGGACAAAAGCTATTATATGGCTGAGGTTAACCAAATAAGTGGGAGACACTTTGATAAAACTTAGCCCACATAACACCTTGTAACCCAGCAGGTTTTGATTTTACACCTGCAGATAACGTCTTCTGTTCGTTGTATCTGCAATCAACCCACAGATTTTAGTGGGACAAGGAGGTGATAGGCAAAGAAGACTTCGTCTTTGAAACAAATGGAATCGAACCTACGGGTTGGGGTAGTGAATTCAGTGACTATGACTGGATCATAAGCACTGAGAAAGCTTTCAGCTTATATAGCTGAAAATAGATTAAAAGCGGCCTTAGACGCTGAAATAAAATACATGGCTGTCGAAGCCAAAGTTGAAGAAAAACACTTCGAAGGTTGATAGCACTGAATCATACTATGTATTTGACTCGGATTGCACGTGTTTCTTAGGATTTTATTGCTATTTTCTTGTGTTATGCTTTTGTTTTGTTTTGTTTTCAGGATTTTGTATTCTCAGAGCTCCTCGCGAGGAAATGAAAAAAAACGGGCAAGAAAAACCAGTTTTTGAGGAAATTGTACACATGGCATCCACCATGGCGGGAGCCATAGGGTAGGCCATGACTTGGATAAGAGTCAACTACTGTCAACTGCCATGATCTCCACTTCTTTCTCCATTGATTCACATGGCGGACGCCATGAGGGTGTGGCGGGCGCCACCTGTGTAGTTTGTTTTCCCTCCCAAAAGAAGTTGGGGGCAATTTGTTCTTTCCATATATTTTCCTAGGCTATAAATAGATGAGTTCTTGGTCCTTTTTCGTCATCTAAGCTTAGTTACAGAACTCAAGCCATATATTTTCAGCATTGTAAAGTGATAAACTTCTCACATCGGGGAGTTATCACATTGTTCGATCAAGTCTGTAATCGAGTTTGGAGCACTCTGGTAGAAGTTAATCGTGCCGCTATTTTTATTTCCAGTCATTTATTTCCAGTTGTACCAGATTTAAAGCCTCCCATTAGGGACAGGTTTCCATTTACTTTCCCGCATTATTTACTTTCCTGCATTATTTATTTCCCTCGTTATTTACTTTCTCGCAATATTTACTTTTCTGCACCATTTACTTTCTCGCATTATTTAACATGTCTATTTACATTTCCATGTCCGAATAAATTTTAAAGGTTAGATTGTAAGGATCATAGTTAAAGTAGTATTCCATACAAGCTGTCAATAGAAATACTTAGGGGTTATTCTGATTTTTAACACGAGTTTTCTGCACTTCATTTCTATTGGGTAAGATCGAAAGTCGTCCAACCTTTGGTTAAACTAGGTTAGTCTTAACTGTTTAAAGGAAGCGAAAGCGCTTTGTCCAGTTAAGTAGGAGTTTTTAATACTTTAGAAAAACGAGTTAAAACTATTTTCGGACGCGTTTATGGGTTTAAAGTTCGGTTCGCATGAACCTCTTTTTGTTAAAAGTTCCAAGTCAAAATACTTTTCAACTGAGTCAAGAAACTATATTTCTTAAAAATAGGTTTATTACTTTAACGCAATGCGTGCCTTTTTATAAGTGACAATAAGAGGGTTCGATTAAGGGATAAACTCGATTCTAAATACGCGAAAGCGACAGCTCCCGTTAAATTAGTTCTTTTCATAAGTAGAAAACATTACCCCATTAGAAGTTCTATTTACAAGCATTTGGAATACTACCCGGCTGTGTGAATTACATTCAAGCCTGTTGTTTTAAATTGTATTTTATATCTTCATACTTTACTTTTATTGTGCACCCACAAACTCCCGATTGATTTGCCTTAGATAAACATCGTAACAATAGAAATCGATAGATTGACGTTTGGTCTCTGTGGGATCGATAATCTTTTATATTACTCTGATGCGATTCGTATACTTGCGAAAACACCGCATCAAAGGTTCATGGAAGGATTTCGACCCGGAGCCACCCGACAAAGATCAAGTCAAAGTGCAAAGCCAAAGGCTAGATGCCATCTATGATGATGAACCTTTGGGTTTTGAGAAGGATCCGCTAGAAAATAGTATCAAAATGCTAGCACAAGATCCTTTGGAAGAAGTCGACTTGGGAGAAGGGACAACAAAAAGCCAACCTACATCAGTGCCAACATTGACCCAAAGCTCAGAGTCGAAGTAATTCAACTGCTGAAAGAGTTCAGAGACTGCTTTGCATGGGATTATGACAAAATTCCTGTTTTGAGTAGAGACCTGGTCGAATTGAAGTTGCCGATAAAGCCTGGGAAGAAGCCCATCAAGCAGACTCCAAGGCGCTTTGCACCTGAAGTTCTCTCAAAAATCAAAGAGGAGGTCAAAAGACTTTTGAGATGCAAATTCATTCGTACGACCAGGTATGTCGAATGGATTTCTAATGTTGTTCCAGTTATTAAGAAAATTGGAACTTTAAGGGTCTACATATATTTTAGAGACTTAAATGCTGCAACCTCAAAAGATGAGTATCCAATGCCTATGACGGAAGTGATAGTCGACTATACTGCAGGCCATGAGTATCTAAGTATGCTTGATGGGTATTCTAGATATAATTAGATTTTTATTGTTGAAGAGGATGTGTTGAAAACGGCCTTTCGATGCCCTGGAGTCTTAGGCACTTTCGAATAGGTAGTAATGCCCTTTGGCCTAAAAATGTTGGGGCAACTTATCAAAGAGCAACGAATTTGATTTTTCATGACTTCATTGAGACTTTTGTGCATATTTATATTGATGATATTATAGTCAAGTCAGTTTCAAGAAGAAGTCATGTAGACCATCTTCCATAATCATTTGAAAGAATGAGGAAGCATGGTCTCAAGATGAATCCTCTAAAATGTGCTTTTTGTGTGCAGACGGAGGATTTCTTAGGCTTTGTGGTCCATAAAAAAGGAATAGAGATTAACCAGAACAAGACCAAGGCCATCATAGAGGCGAAAATACCTTCGACAAAGATGAAGTTGCAGTCATTGCTAGGAAAGATCAACTTTCTAAGGAGATTCATTTCCAATCTAAGTGGAAAGGCTCAAGCCTTCTCACCTCTACTTCGACTAAATCAAGAAGATTTTGAATGGGGTCAAGCACATCAAAAATCTTTCAATAAGATTAAAGACTACCTTGCTCACCCTCCAATTCTGGCGCCTCTTTGTGGAAATAAGAGTATGAGATTCTACATAGCTGCTTTAGACAAGACTTTAGGGAGCATGTTAGCTCAAGAGGATGAAAATGGCGTCGAAAGAGTCATTTATTACCTTAGCAGAGTCTTGAATGATGCAGAAACTAGATATAGTATAGTTGAAAAGTTGTGTTTTTGTATATACTTCTCTTATACAAATATTTGGAGAAAAAGTACACCCGACTTTGCGGGAATTTGGTTACTTGATCAAGACGACGGCGATAACCTATTCAGATATGACAAGGTAAATGTATATAACTTCTCTGGCGGTCGGCTATATAAGAACCAGCGAGGTGGACAAATAGTCTTCAAGGACGAGAAAACTTGTTCGCGTTCCAGGTTCCATTGGAATGTGCCTCCTTCCTTAATAACCTGTAAAATGGTAAGGCGTGTTGGGCTAACTTTTAGATGATCTGGTTCAGGGCTCATAACATCTTGTTGAGCTTCATCACTTCCTTTTTAGTATATGGCATATTCTTCTTGAGGATTGCCTCACATTTGTATTCCTCTTTTTGTCAAATAAATCCCTAAAAAATTTGGGGATATAATCCTGAAGGTGTATTTCTCCAGATTTATCCTAATGCTAATGTTGTATTCCTGGTTTCTTTGTAATGCTCATTTAAGTTGTTAGTCGTGTAGATCTTCATTACTAGACCACAATCATATCATTCATGTAAACTTCTAGCATCTCTTCTATCTCTTCTTAAAACTTACTCATCATCGTCAAGTACTTTACTGTTGCGTTTTTCAATCCAAAAAACATCACATTATATTGATAGTTAGTTTGTTAGATCATGAAAGACCCCCACAATCTTATTCATACATATGGGGATTTCATTTCATTTTAAAATATCCAACATCAAAACTTATGGACACTAAAAATTAAAAAGTGGAGAATTACATATGGTAACATATCAAATATAATAATTCTATTCATATTCGTTGTATATTTAGTATGAACGTCTTTAATACTAGAAGTCATTTTGAAGTATTAATTCGTTTTTAATTGACCTAAGATTTGTTTTGTTATTTAAGTCCATATTAGTTTTGTCAAAAACAATTTGATAACAATATGCTACTATAAAAAGAGTAATATTTATTATTGTTGTGTCAATAGGAAGTATTACCCTCACACCATGCTCTGAATAAATGATTGATTCCTAACTATAAGAGTTATCCACATATCACAACTTACAAGTCTCGAATATAAGATTAACATTAGTATTTTTGTAAAAAAAAAATTATTAAATTGAACTTTTTATACGTGGCACTTAGAGCCACTTCCAATAATATGTAAATTGTACCCATTATTGTTAAAGATCAGAATGTACAGTGTGGATAATCTAACACAAGTGTTTATCATGATTTTTTTTTCTTTTTTAATTTGCTCAAAACCATTTCTAAAAATAGCATAAATTTGTTTGATTACTACAGAGGAAACTTTTTAGTATTTTAGTTTTTGTTTTGTTTTGGGTTTCCTCCACTAAAAATAATCTTATTTTAAAATATTTTTGGCCATTATTATTCAAAAGAAATGAATTAATTCATTACTATAACTATATATACTTAAAGGATATCAATCACAAACTATTAAAAAAGATATAAATCCCACATTTAAAAAATTAGAGATATTTATTTAATATTTAGACACTCCACGTTATAATAACCTAACCCTTTTTTCTAAAGAAACCTCACCCAGATATTTCAGTTTTTTCTTTTATATTAAAATTATTGTTATTAAAAAAACTCATAAAACACTCTTAATTTTAATGTAATATAATATAGTTATTCTAACTATATTTTCCAACTTATATAGTGGTTGCTCATTTTATTTAATTTAATATACACAATTTTTGAATTTTTTTTAATATAATTATGTTTTTAAATAAAAATACCAAACAAATTAAAATATCAAAATTTTATTAAAATAGCTAAGTTTTTACGTTGAATCATCAGCTCAATTGGCGACAAAGTCTAAATAAAATGGACTCACCATTTGAAATCGCCAGCTCAATTGGCGACAGAGTGTAAATGAAATGGACTCACCATTTGAAATGACAACATTGCTCAACTGGCCCGGCCCTGGAGAGTAGCCAAATAGTTTGGCTACTCCTCCCATTTTGTTTTTGGGTTTATTAATTATTAAAACATAAATTAAATTAACATTATTCTATTTATTTATTTTTTAAATAAGCCATGTCGTCAATTCAATTGGATAATCCATCAACTTTGTCCCAACTCGCCACATGGCCACAGTAACACCTAGCCATTTAAAAAAGATTTTTAAATTTAAATTTATTTAAGGTTTTAATTGAATAACATTGTTATACTAAAAAGAATATTCACAATTTTTTCTCTCTTCGTTTATTACATATTTTTTTCCAACAACTACACCATCACAATTTTTTCTCTCTTCATTTATTACATATTTTTTTGCCAACAACTACACCATAGAAGTACTAGATTTTACAATTAATACTCCAACGTCCAGTGTGAACTAGACTTTGGTCCTTTGAATCCAATGTGAAAGGATAAGAAAGTAATAAAATAAAAAACTTATAACGAATATAGATGTGCTGTCACTATCTTAGCCAAATAAATAATCATTGTGTGAACTTCATTGGTCACTATTTAAATTAATTTAATGTAATATCGTAACATAATATCTCTACCACAAACCAATAATTTCTTCCATCTATAAATACTCTTTCTTGCCTCTCATTTTTTCTCCCCCTCATCTTTCATCTTTCTTCATTACCATTCTTAAACACTCTTTGTTGTTTCTTATAAGGTTTTCTTCTTAAAATGGAGTATGAGAATCGATTCAGACAAGCTCAGAGACAAAAATATGATTGTCTTCTTTTTGGTAAAACTGAAAGAAAAAAAGAAGCATTATTTACATAATTGGAAACTTCATATAGTTATGATTTTAACTTGTTTATGTGTTTGCAGATTTAGATGATACTTTGTATCCACTAAGCTGTGGTATTGCAAAAGCATGTGGCCAAAGTATTAAAGGTAATAACTATAAAACCCAAACACACAAAACATCCGACGATAATAATTCTCGTCAACATCAATAATAATTTGAGAAAATGAATTAACCCAACGTTAGCTTAAATATCGATGTTGTGTTGGTGTTTGACATCGGACGCTGACACACTTTTTTCAGAAGGGTAGGTGTTTTAGAAATTCTTAGTATTGCGGTTATGCTTTTTTGCTACATGTTTTGTTGTGTTGACTAATGTTGTTTTGTACTATTGATTTATAGACTATATGGTTGAGAAGCTTGGCATAGACAGAGACATAATTGATGACATGTCCAACCATCTTTACAAAAACTATGGAACAACTATGGCTGGTTTAAGGGTATGTATATGATTAAACTGAAAACTGGTGTTTTCATAATTAAGTGATTATTTCACAAAAAAATTAATAATCTTTGTTTGTTTGTTTGTTTGGACAATTTATAGGCAATTGGATATGATTTTGACTATGATGAATATCATAGTTTTGTTCATGGAAGATTACCATATGAGAATTTGAAACCAGACCCAGTTTTAAGGAATCTCTTGTTGAGTCTACCTTATAGAAAACTAGTAAGTTTTATTTTTATTTTTATTATTTATTTATTATTTATTTTTTTTTATTAATATTCAAATTTAAGTATTTGAATCAAACCATATTCAATTTTGATTAGAAACCTAATTTAATTTATTTTATTTTCCCTATAGATATTCACAAATGCCGACAAAGTTCATGCAGTTAAGGCACTAAGCAAACTTGGATTAGAAGATTGTTTTGAAGGGATTATATGTTTTGAGACACTTAATCCTATCCACAAGAACACTGTATCTGATGATGATGAAGAAGATGACACTGAGTGTGTAGGTTCAAATAGAACCAATTTTACAACAAGTACTAGTGCTAGTAACTTGCAAATATTTGACATTATCGGCCATTTTGCACAATCCAATCCAACTCAAGCTTTGCCAAAGACTCCAATTATTTGCAAACCTTCCGAATTTGCCATTGAGTTGGCTCTCAAGATTGCTAATCTGGACCCTCAAAGAACTGTAAGAAAATCGCCATCATTCAAGAATCAATATTTTAAAAGATGCATCAATTATTAGTCATTGATGCATACATTCACGTATTCAATGCATTAGTGATCGTTCGATCAATTAAAAAACATATTTTTGAAACATCAAGTTTCAACGAAACAGTCAATAATTTATTGAATACGTGCATCAGTAAGTAGAATGAATCTACATTATATTGAGTGGTCAAATCTTAATAGAACGATCACTAATACACTGTCATAAATTGTTGTCACAATTACAACTGCATCACAATATTTGATATCATAAAAATTCAATTATATATTACAATATTTGATATTTATAAAAATTCACACTCAAATATAACTGATGTAGTCACGTTGTAAGATACATCGTAACAATGCCATAAAACATTTTACGATGCAACCTAGATTGCGGCCGCAGACATTTTATAACCCTAGTCTTAATTATTTTCTAATTTTTTGTTATTGTCATTTTTAGTTATTCTTTGAGGATAGTGCTAGAAACATTCAAGCTGGAAAACGTGTAGGACTTGACACAGTGCTGGTAAGTTAACTATTAATTTTTGTTTTATATATGAACTAATTGCCAAATTATTGATATTGTGTTATAATTATATACCAAACAACTCTAATTACTGATTGTTAAACATCATATTCATATAGGTTGGAAAATCACAAAGAATTAAAGGTGCAGATTATGCCTTAGAAAGCATCCACAACTTGAGGGAGGCAGTGCCAGAATTATGGGAATCTGAACTTAAATCAGAAGTTGCTTATCCTAGCAACCTTGCCGTGGAGACATCTGTAACTGCTTAATTAGGATTAATTAACTATTTAATTACAATGAAGCTTCTTAATTTTTGATGTCAAAAAAAATCAGAAGAAAAAAATGAAAATAAAAAGAGATTCCCTTTGTTGAATTGTAGTAATTGTAGTTGATGTAGATGTAAATGTTTTGATGCTATTATAATAAAGTAATATAAATTTTATGTTTATGTTTTGATCACATAATAATAAAAAAAATAATGTTGAATATTTAATTTTCCTTTTAGGCTTTTTGGTACTTATTCTCATGTAAGGAACCAATAATTTTGTACATAGCTCCAAAAAGAGGAGAGAACCAAAGTTTAAGAAACAAACAAAGGGTAAAACTAAATGAGAATTCAATTATATGAAACAGTTCATTATTCATCTCGAAACAAGAAAACAAAAAATGGAATCCAATTATATTAGCATTGTTCACTAAAAACAAATGCTTTTTTGAATAGTGAAACTTTTTGTGGTGATTGAGATGATGTCTTTGTATAGTATATAATACAGATGTCAATATCATATAAATGGGAATGGAACCAAAACCATTGATCCTCACATTATGAGGACCCAAGCATTGGTTCTAAATAAACCTTTTTTTGTTGTATAAAAAATTAACAAGATTATATGAATATTAATAGTGTAGTTGGGCTCATATAGGCTTCAATTAATTGTTATTTTCACTGTATTAATCAGAGATCTCTATTAGATATGTGTGATATGTTGGCATAACTATATCACTTATCTAATATGAATATGTTTCATTGTCTCGAAGGATATAAACATATGAGTGCTTCTAAATTCCTTATTTATTGGTATGTTAGTATCTTGGGATGATGTTATGGGTATTTTCTATAAGGTGTCATCCTTTTCATGACGTGGGAATTTCCTATCTTCTTTGTATTTTATTAACAACTTCGAGCATGTTTTTTTCCTTTTGAAATAGACTTCTTTGGTGGGTGATTCTTGGGATATTTGAGTTGAGCCAGCTATTATTATTGTATAAGTTCCCTGAACCCTTTTCTATTTTAACAAGTAATGAATCTAAAAGACTTAAAAAAATTTAATGTGGGAAAATTTTCTAGGGTGAGATGTTGTACTAAGTTGATACATCTAACCTATTTAGAATGAAAAATCTTGTGTGACGTGAAAGTCTAAGAGTCTTCTCTGAGTTTTCAAATCATTGTTTACATATCTTTATGATTCACACTATTACACATTCCCTTGTCAATATGTCTAGGAGACATAATGACACAACTAATACTTTTTTGAATTGTATCAAGATCGGTAGATCAACTGATTATGCCCTAAGTCGTTTAATTGCAAATATTATTTTTTAAATATTTGCAAACACTGATCACTCACTTCAATTTTTCTTTTTAAAACTTTCATATTTCATTTCTATCATTTTTCCTCGGCCTCCATTTATGCATTTCGTCCTTAATATCTAACTTCAAAGTATTTTTTTTCTTTCGATTTATGCTTCATCTTCCTCCTTCACTTTTGTATTTCATTGTATTCATTGAAACATTTATTTTAGCAATGAAGTGTTTGTCATGAAGCCTTTTACTTTTTTGTTCACGACATATATGTTGGTTCTTGTGCCAGTTTGATTTATTGATTTGTGCCCCTAAATGTCCTTAACTAGATTGTGTTTGTTGATTTTTTGAAACCAAATGAATTATTTTGGGGTTTTAGTTTGTTTGTTATAAGTTTTTGGTATTATCATTACGTTGTTTTGTTTATGTTGAAGAATATGACATTTATATTAAGACTTGTTATAGTTTTATTATGCATTGTTAAAATTTGTCTGTCTCTTTGGTAATGATTAACAGTGTTGTAAATTATGTAATAAATCAAATTGTAAAAAAAATATTGGTGGTCCGGCCTGCCAACCCCCCAACTCGTCGGTAAATGGGGCGGACTTGACTTTTGAGCATTTAAGATAAAGTATAACATGATATGTTGTTCGATAACGAATTTGGGTAGGTTCATTCATGAATTGGCTCAACAGTTAAGCAATGTATGTTATGTTAGGTTTAGTAGTGGTGAGATATACTAATTTGTCAATCCAATGTGTGTATATAAGAATATCAACATATGTAGCATTGTCGCCTTGATTTAGTTCTGATAGAAGGATCATATAAGGTGTTAGCATGTTTGGATCCAAGCAAGCTATTATCATTGATAAGGTCTAGACAATATTTACGTCGACAAAGAGAGATGCCTCGAGTGGATTAGGTAACTTTGAGACCAGAGAAATATTTCAAGGGGCGTATTTTTTTTATCTTGAAAGAGAAATAATGACCTATTTTATATGGTCAATCTTAGTCACTGAATTTCCTACAAGAATGATGTATTCAACATATACTAGTAAAATTGTAAATGAATTTGAGTTGGACTTGGTAAATAAGGAATGGTCATATGTTGCTTGAGTGTATCCTTCTTGTATGAGAATGGACGTAAGTTTCTCATACAATTTTCTATTGGCTTGTTTAAGACTATAAATTCTTTTTTTTTTTTTGTAAATTTCATACTTGATTTGGTTCAGTAGTGGCTATTCCCACAGACACAAGCATGTATACATATTCTTGAAGTTTTCCATGGAGAAATGCATTTCTTTACATCAAGTTGATGCAAGTTTTAGTTGTTAATAGAAGGCAAAGAAAGAATATGTTGAATAGTAGTGAGCTTGGCGATTAGGGGAGAATGTGTTAAAATAGTCTAAACCTTCATTCTGGTTGTAGCTCTTGGCTACTAGTCAGACTTAAATTGTTCAATAGATTTGTCTGCTTTATTTTTTGGTTTTATAGAGCCAATTGTTCCTAATTTTTTCAAATATTTCTTGGTAAATTAACCAAAGTTCAGGTGTCATTGCTTGTTAAAGCAGCGAGTTTAAAATTCATGGGATGAATTTTTATATTCTGAATAAGTGGAGTTGGATATGCAAAAATAACACTAAGATGATGATAAAATAGCATAAGAGATAACGAATATATATGATAAGAATTACATAAGGTAGAAGGGCTTGGTTGTTGCAATAAGGGATTACATACATAGTCATTTAAGTGAGAAGATATATGTGTCAATCTTGTAGATCTTCTCGATGAACCTTGAGGCATAAATGTAGATTCTGTATGCATATGTGTATATGGTGAATGTACATGTGTCTATGGTGTAAGTACATGTGTATATTGTGTATGTATAGGTGTAAACGATATACATACATGTGAAAATGGTGTATGGACGAATGTATACGATTACGTAAAGGTGTATATGGTGTATGTACAAATACATACGATGTAGGTAAAGGTGTATATGGTGTATGTACAAATGCATACAATGTAGGTACATGAATATTGGTACAAGTAGGGTCAGGCATGGAGTCATTCATTTCAATATTGTAAAGAATAAGAAAAGTAGCATGATTATAAAACACTTTAAAAATTGAGAGTCTCAAGGATTTTGTGTTATTATTGAAATTTTTGTAAGGTAATATATAGTTATGAAAGGTCACATTCCTAGACACAATAATTTCTCTAGTGTAAATCTAATAGGACATACCTCTTTACCCATGGTCTAAAATCAATAAAATTACATTTCTTGGATCTAGATTCAAATTTAGTTTTCCATGATGTAAGAGTATTAGCACAACATAAAGATCTAAAAAATTAGATGAAGTAAGTTAGTTAATGGTCATACAACAAGAAAAATGGTGTTTTTTTGTAGAAAGGGTGTGGGAACATGATTAATAATACAAGTGGCATGTAAAACAATATAGAAATAAAATTGTCTCGAGAGTTTGAAGTTAAAAATTAATTTCTCCTCACATTAAAAATGTGTTTAATTATTTCTTTTCATTCTTCTATTCTGTTGATGAGACTCAGCATATTACTTTTGATGAATTATACCTTTAGAAAGAGAGAAAAATGGTAAATTAAATATAGGGTCATTGTTAGATATGAAAATTTTAACCTTGCTTTCAAGTTGAGTTTCAACCATTTGCATAAAAATTCTCACATGTTATTGAGCTTCGTATTTAAATTTTAAGAGTATAATACATACAAACTAAAGAAATCAACTAAAATAATAAGAAAGTATTTATGAACATGGACATAAGTAAAGGAAATTGATCCCAGACACCAAAATAAACTATTTCAAATTTATTTGAGTCATTGTATGGACTAGAAGGGAAGTGTAAAGAGGTATGAATGTATAACTATCTACGCACATATTAAAGACTTGAGATTGCTTGTCATCCATTATCAATGGATGCAATCCAACAACTTGCGCATCCAATCCAATCATCCTCTAAGAGAATGATAAATCACGTAATATACATTAAGATTGAGAGAATTGCACATAAAATTTTGATTATTAACATTATTTTGAAACAAAAATTAAATTAAAGGGAAAATCAGACAGATATATGATATTGACTTGAACAAAGTGTGTGATGATAATATGTTGTCATTGAATCCTGAATCTAATATTCAAGATGTAGATTTAATGCATGTTTGGCTAGAGAGTGTGTGAATCTAAGAAGCTATTAAACATAATAGACTCTAGTTTAGATAGTTGATTTTTTGGCCTTATATAAAAATCTCAGACATACTTAGCATATTTTCTTCTTGTGTATTGGAAAGATGCTAAAATCACATAGGCCTTAATTTTCAAATAATTTTATAAAAATATTAATAAAAGAAAGTTAATTATTAATTTATTTTGTAAAACATATTCATTAGTATATTATCCTAGTCATCACTACCACCTTATTAAAAATAATTTTTTTTATCCTAATCATCACTATAACGTATGCAAAAATGGAAAAGGCCAAAAAAAACTCAATGAATGTAAAACAGAGGGACCTAAAAGTTGTGTTTTGAAATAGAGGTATCAACTAGTTAAAAACACCTAAATATAAGGTCCAAAAGCTCAGTTAAGCCTATTATTTATGATGTGTCATTTTTATTAATGGTATTTGAAGAAAATATTTTTTGTGTAGCTCACAATATAAATCATTATTACTGAATGATCTAAATTATACAATTATTCATCTCAGTTTATATACTACTATCTACGTAGACTACATATGAACTATGGTATACTAGAATGTATATAAGGGAGAGATCATGTGTGTGGGAGTGTATCACTACAATCTAATATCCCCATCATAAGAGAGGGCTTGGTAATTATCTATCATGCTAAATTGGGATGTAAGCAATGAAAAAGGATTCATGTATACACTACAATCCAATAATATGTCTTGTTTCTTTGTGAGTTATAAGATGAGGTAGGATCTGAAGGTGAGAAAAGTACACAAGAAGGGGGGTTAAATTGTATTTTTCGTTTTCTTAATTTGCGTCTGATCAGAGTTCAAAATCTAAACTGGTGTTCAGATTCTGATTATACTTAATAGCAGATGTTAATATAAGCAAATAAATAATAGCAGAAGACACAAAGATTTATACTAGTTTCTCCCAACTGAGAGTAGGTCATCCCCTTGCTTTGCAAGAGATTTTCACTATAACCAAATCATTATTACAATCGCTTATGCATTATGCATAGGTCTTTTACACTGCTCAGACCCTAGGTCCAAGACTTCTTGCTTAAGTCCTACAGACTCAAGACTTATGCTCCAGGTTCCATAAAACGAGCCTTCCTGCTCAAACCTCTTAGGTTCAACACTCACAATCCAAATTCCACAAACCGAGCCATCATGCTCAAGGCACATTGGCCCAAGACTTCTGCTCCAAGTTCCATGAAACGAGCATTACTGCTCCAAGTTTCACAAATTGAGCTACCATGCTCAATCAATCTACTTGATTAAGACTTTCATTGTTCAAGCACATAGCATGAGACTTACATGACTCAAGAAACATGGAGAGAGACTTCCTTGATTGTATCCCAATGATACAAGACTTCTGCTCAATCAATCCACTTGATTAATACTTTCATTACTCAAGCACAAAGCATGACACTTACATGGCTCAAGCATCTTGGTGAGAGACTTCTTTGCTTGTATCCCAATGATACAAGGCTTCTGCTCAATCAATACAATTGATCCCAGACACCAAAATAAACTATTTCCAATTTATTTGAGTCATTGTATGGACTAGAAGGGAAGTGTAACTTTCTGAATTTTTCATATATATATATATATATATATATATATATATATATATATATATATATATATATATATATATATATATATATATATATATATATATATATATATATATATATATATATATATATATATATATATATATATATATATATATATATATATATATATATATATATATATATATATATATATATATATATATATATATATATATATATATATATATATATATATATATATATATATATATATATATATATATATATATATATATATATATATATATATATATATATATATATATATATATATATATATATATATATATATATATATATATATCACATGTTTTTCATGATGTTACTGACATGTAGCATTAAGAGGTATGAATGTATAACTATCTACGCACATATTAAAGACTTGAGATTGCTTGTCATCCATTATCAATGGATGCAATCCAACAACTTGCACATCCAATCCAATCATCCTCTAAGAGGATGATAAATCACATAATATACATTAAGATTGAGAGAATTGCACATAAAATTTTGATTATTAACATTATTTTGAAACAAAAATTAAATTAAAGGGAAAATCAGACAGATATATGATATTGACTTTGTGTGATGATAATATGTTGTCATTGAATCCTGAATCTAATATTCAAGATGTAGATTTAATGCATCTTTGGCTTGAGAGTGTGTGAATCTAAGAAGCTATTATACATAATAGACTCTAGTTTAGATAGTTGATTTTTTGGCCTTATATAAAAATCTCAGACATACTTAGCATATTTTCTTCTTGTGTATTTGAAAGATGCTAAAATGACTTAGGCCTTAATTTTCAAATAATTTTATAAAAATATTAATAAAAAAAAGTTAATTATTAATTTATTTTGTAAAACATATTCATTAATATATTATCCTAGTCATCACTACCACCTCATTAAAAATAATTTTTTTTATCCTAATCATCACTATCATGTATGCAAAAATGGAAAAGGCCAAAAAAACAAAATCAATGAATGTAAAACAGAGGGACCTAAAAGTTGTGTTTTGAAATAGAGGTATCAACTAGTTAAAAACACCTAAATATAAGGTCCAAAAGCTCAGTTAAGCCTATTATTTATGATGTGTCATTTTTATTAATGGTATTTGAAGAAAATATTTTTTGTGTAGCTCACAATATAAATCATTATTATTGAATGATCTAAATTATACAATTATTCATCTCAGTTTATATATTACTATCTATGTGGACTACATATGAACTACGGTATACTAGAATGTATGTAAGGGAGAGATCATGTGTGTGGGAGTGTATCACTACAATCTAATATCCCCATCATAAGAGAGGGCTTGGTAATTATCTATCATGCTAAATTGGGATGTAAGCAATGAAAAAGATTCGTGTATGCACTACAATCCAATAATATGTCTTGTTTCTTTGTGAGATATAAGATGAGGTAGGGTCTGAAGGTGAGAAAAGTACACAAGAAAGGGGGTTGAATTGTATTTTTCGTTTTCTTAATTTGCGTCTGATCAGAGTTCAGAATCTAAAATGGTGTTCAGATTATGATTATACTTAATAGCATATGTTAATATAAGCAAATAAATAATAGCAGAAGACACAAAGATTTATACTAGTTTCTCCCAACTGAGAGTAGTTCATCCCCTTGCTTCGCAAGAGATTTTCACTATAACCAAATCATGATTACAATCGCTTATGCATTATGCATAGGTCTTTTACACTGCTCAGACCCTAGGTCCAAGACTTCTTGCTTAAGTCCTACAGACTCAAGACTTATGCTCCAGGTTCCATGAAACGAGCCTTCCTGCTCAAACCTCTTAGGTTCAACACTCACAATCCAAATTCCACAAACCGAGCCATCATGCTCAAGGCATATTGGCCCAAGACTTCTGCTCCAAGTTCCATGAAACGAGCATTACTGCTCCAAGTTTCACAAATTGAGCTACCCTGCTCAATCAATCTACTTGATTAAGACTTTCATTGTTTAAGCACATAGCATGAGACTTACATGACTCAAGAAACATGGAGAGAGACTTCCTTGATTGTATCCCAATGATACAAGACTTTTGCTTAATCAAACCACTTGATTAATACTTTCATTACTCAAGCACAAAGCATGAGACTTACATGGCTCAAGCATCTTGGTGAGAGACTTCCTTGCTTGTATCCCAATGATACAAGGCTTCTGCTCAATCAATACACTTGATTAAGACTTTCATAGGTCAAGGACACAGCATGAGACTTACATGGCTCAAGCATCTTGGAGAGAGACTTAATCTAAACTTCTAAAAAAGTTCAGCAGAATAGAGAACAATGTGTACTTTATACTAATATCAGAGGTACAGGAAATCACCATAACAAAGACCTAAAGCTCTTAAGATTTATAAGGTATTCAATGTGTAAGAAATCTTAAGGCTTTTAGAATTACAACCTACAACAGAAAATTTGCATACAAGATAGAGTTGATAATTGTTGATAATGTTACTCCTTCATCTGGTTAGTCCTTGTTGAAGATTCAGTTTGAACCTTCAGCCACTTATATAGTATTTGCAGCAGACTAGTCGTTGGAAGAGATAACTTGATCAAGTGTCTTTGCTATACTTTATAGTACAAGATTCGTTGAAGATAGATACACCAAAAGATCTTGATATATTGTGTAACATTTTTAACCATTGAGTCTTCAAGAAGATCCTGTACTATAGAGTCGTTGAGAGTAGATATCCATAAAGTATGTCAACCTTTCTTGAGCCTTGTGAACTTAGACTCGAGCTGACAAATTGATTTGACATTACAACTTGCTTTATGCAGTACGGACAACTTCAGCTTTATCACCGACTCTGAATGATACCAGAAGCCAATTTACATTCACCAAGTGTAGAGAAAATTATGTTGCTTCTTCTGATGCTGAGGCCTTCAGCTTCAGAGTCTACGCCATACATCACTTAGCAAGTGTTGTTCAGATTCTGCATCACCATAAGCTAGCAATTTAGCTTCTCTCAAGTGTGCCTTTGCATATCAGATTTTGTATATTAATATTTACAAGTATTAGAACTTGCATACAAGAAACACACATCAAATATAACCATTGTTCTTTAAATACTTTGTTATCATCAAAACCCAAGGAATATATGTCATGAACAAATCTTGTTCTAACAATCTCCCCTTTTTCGATGATGACAAACATAAGTATTTAAAAGAACAATGTTGGGCAGTTATAATTTTCTTTGTAACATCAGGAGTATGAGGTTTGTAAGCTCCCCCTAAGTCTAATAGTCCAAATTTGAGTTCTATGACCCACCCTTAGTACTACTTTAAAGAAAATGTAATTTAGTTTTCTTAGTAACCTCATAGTATGAGGTTTGTAAGCTCCCCCTATGTCAAATAGTTCCAAGGTTGAGGTTTGTAAGCTCCCCCTTAATTCTATTTTTAAGAAAACCAAAAATGATATTTTAACTTCCTTTGGCAATAATAGAATACGAGATTTGTAAGCTCCTTCTGAGTCTGGGAGGCTAAGGTTGAGGTTAGTAAGCTCCTCCTTAATTCTATGTACAAGAAAGTTAAAATGTGTCGCCCCGTCAAGATAACCATAGTAACAAAAATTTAAATAACAAAATTATAAATGACCATTATGTACAGATTGAATAGGTTCAATGGGTTCAGTTTTTAATTAAATACTTACTATCATTTCTCAGCCTTTTGTCATATCAAAAAGAATGAAAAGAGAAAAAAAAATTACAGTCATAAATGCATAACAGGCCGTCATACAAGATCAATTTCCAAGAAATGAAAAACGATCAAGTAACAAGGGCCATTTAATTATTGTGCAATGTTGTTATTGGTCGTAAATCAAGTAAAGGATCTTTATTCCGTCGATTAGGATACTCAGAAGCCATTATAAAAACAACCAAAACCTAGTTCATTTTCATCAACATCTACTAAAGTCATGGAGTCATCAACTGAGAGCAATAAAACTTCTGTAGTGACAGAAATCACACAGAGCTCTACAAGTCTAAGTGTCCAGAACCTTCAGAAACGAGCAGTTTCTGAATCATCTACTACTGATCCTATGCCCTATACAAAGATTACTTTAGATGAAGCTACGTCAGCAGTTCCTCAACAACCTACAAAAGTAGGTTCTTCAGTAGCTGCGATGAAGCCAAGAAAGAAGTATATGAAGAGGTCAAGGAGAAGGAGGTTCAACAAGATGTTTTATCGTTCTGTTATCCCAGAAGTAGACGAGGAAGATATTTATGAGGATGAACCAGAAATTGATTATGGCAACTACTGCTCCTACAAGGAAAAGGATGACTTAGATTGATATATATCCTAAGAGCATACAATTCCTTTTGTAAAAATATTTTGTAATCCTTTAGCCTGATTTAATGAAGAAGTTTTTGACCAATTTATTTGTATTTACATTTCATGCAAATAACCACTTAATTTCACCTTTTGATTTTCTGACAAAGCATTAATGAAGTAATACTGAAACCAGAAGAAACAGTTAACATGTTAAATAAAGTTATTACTACTGTTAAAAGAATATTAATTGGTCATACTTTTAGATAACATTTCCAAGAGTCATCATTAAAACATTTATTTGACTTAATCAATTTTAAAATAACAGATACTCGGGACAATGAATGTAACAAGTCTATAAGAACTCATAGCAGACTCGCTTTCATAATCACTTAATCTTTAAAACACTAAGATGTATAAACAAAAACAAATATGGGTTCCAAAGAGAGATTTTAAAAAGGTAGCCTTACTAAATGCAAAAACTCAAGCAAACAAAAGCAATGTAGCAACTGAAGGATCTACTAGAAAGCAGATGACTTTAGAAGTGCACACCTGTCGCATCGCTGCGAAGAGGGCCAGCAAGGACAGAAGAGTCTCCACCGTTCGTTATTTATCCCAAAGAGGGAAAGAAAACGATCAGAGAAAACCTACGAAAAAGGGAAAAGACAGGTCATCGCAACCAAATCTCGGGTTCGGGAGTCGGTTACGCAAGGGGAAGGTATGAGCACCCCTCACGTCCGTTGTACTCAACGGGATCCATGCTTGTTATCTATCTAAGCTACAGGCTCACAGGGACAAAAGAAAAGAAAAGAGACTCGATAGAGCATCGCCGCTCTATGCCTACGTACTCCCTCGTACAATGGGAAAGTCAGAGTCAACGTAGTTTGGAAAACTACGGGTGAAGGTGGGGAAAGGTTGCTCGCCAAGACATCGTCGTCTTGTGCCTACGTATCATCGTCTGGTATGAGAAATCAGAGCAAATGTAGTTCATGCTAACAAGACCACAGGTTGGTTTAAATATTTTACTCGAGTAGGATTAAAACTTAGTTCTAGCAGTTTGGTGTATGCAGCTCGACCATTGGAGACTTAGGCATTACCTGATTGCGGTAGAACCAAGAGTTAACAAAACTCTCCTTATGAAAAAAATTTCCAATTAGTCCCGAAGGATAAAAAGATTTGATGTTTGTTTTTGAAGTCTTTTAAGAAGAAGAAGTGAATTGAATTTGTTTGTAATTCATGTTGCACTAAAGACTATGACTTAGGAGCGAATGCGTCGTATATCGTCCAAAGGACATACGCTAAACACTCTAGACAATTGAGATGAGGCCCCCTAATCATCATTTCTAAAATGCTTAAGGCTCGTAGCGTACAACATTCATTATCCATTATTAAGTTTCTTGAAGGAGTTTGAAGATGAGAAGAGAGAGACACAACTCTAAAGGGATACTAAACTCAACCTAATGTTATCATGCAACATACACCTATGATTAGGATGAAAACGGAAAGCTATCCTAATGTTATCATCCATGGATTAAAACCTAATGTCTATCATAATCCATCTTGAACAAGAAGGATTGGAGGTTCTAAGGGAACATGGCAAAGAAGAAAGAAAAAGAAAGCATAAGTGAAAGAAGAAAGAAGATGCAAACATGCAATGCAAAACAAAGATGAAGAAAGATAGAGGAACAAAGTGTGGGGAAGTAGACACCACAAGCACATCTCAACCTCAAGAATGCAAGCAAGATATGCAAAACAAAGAAGGAGAGTAAACCAAAGAACTTAAACAAGCTCAAGCTAAAAGTGAGATGAAGTGGGAGAAATAGGATTCCTACAACCACTTGCACATCAATCACTAACCAAGGCAAAGCAAGCAAGCAAGAAGGGAAGACATGATCAAGATGAGGATGGGAGATAAGGCTTGGGCAGCAAGCAATACACAATGAAACTCAACCAAAGGCATCACCATGATCATGCAAGAAAAGAACAAAAGAAGTTCTCAAGATGGCCTCTCATCCAAGTCAAATTCAAAGTGCAACCAAGAGGCACCAAATCAACTTGGATGAGTCCCCAATGTCCTAGGACAGAAGTGAGAACAAAATAAGAGGATAGGAAAATGCAAGAAAGAATCAAACCAAAGCAAGTTGCAAAATAATGCATGGTAAAGAACCCAGGTTCTAAACACTTTCAACATTCAACACTAAATGGAAAGCCTTAAACAAAAGCAACTTACAACATGAACCAAGCAAGTGTATGACCTAAAAATTGGAAAACAACTACTTCAACATGTTAGGAATGTGAATCAAAAAGAGTTGGAAGCATATGGAATCCACAAGGGTCATTTCCCATCAAAACTAGGTCAAGTGTGTGTGTGAACCATCCTTAGGGGTAGCTTGACTTGCAAGGTACTCCAAAAATAGGAAAATAGTTCAAACAAATCCAAATAAAACACACAAAACTCATAAAGATGTTGGCAACTAGAGGCCAAAACAACTCAACCAAATTCCATTCAAAACATCACCAAAGGAGTTGATCCACTGGAGTGCTCCATTTTGAAGGAGGGTTATCGAGGGTCAAAAAAATGAACATAAACGTCAACCATAAATTGGTCAAACCTTGACCAAAACCATCCTCAGAGGCATCTCAAGTCATCCTCAAAATAAGGAGAAAGCCTCATTCATTGGTGATTAAAATTAGGTCATGTATCAAGCAAGAATAAAAGAGAACACGTGAAAAAGCAATTTAAAAATACCTTCAATCATTAAATCCAATTTTAATTGAAAAATAAATGGAAAATGAAATTAAAAATTATCAAAAATTAAATAACACATTAAAGTGTCAGAAAATATTTTTGGTTGAATTTTATGATGATTGAAACTATTTTTAAAAATCAAAAATCAAAACAGAAATGAAATTAAAAATAAAATAAAACAGTAAAAATGAAAAGGTGCAAATAGCAAGTTTCCACGTTGGAAACATTGGACTGGATCAGAGGGGTGTGTGATTAGCATGCTAGGCCCAAAACCAAACACAATTAGAAACTGTACAAAATGCAGCGTAACATTAATTGACCTGGCATGTCAATCTCCACGCACGCAGGTCAAATGAATCCTGGCCACACATCTAAGTCAGTCAACAGGTCAAACAAAACCACATCAGCACGCCTGAGCTTTGAACCAGACGCCGAAGACCTAGCTCCGATCGTCTTCTCTGACGAGGTGGCCGGAGTTCAGGTTCCTAAACTTCACCAAAACTCAGCAAATTTTATACCAAATTAAAGGTCTAGTCACGTAGTATCCAAATCCAGGCTCTAATTTCATTTATCATGTGTAAATAATGAGATTCGAACGAAGAAGGTTTCATGTGCTCAACTGAAAATCTCATCAAACATCACAATTAAGCATGCAAACATTGCTTACATGGTGTAAGGCAAAGATGCAACCAGAATGACCTAAGTTCAGTGCCTAACATGAGAGAAATATGGAATTGAAGATTACCTAACAGAGACACTCCGTTGGTGCTTCAATTGAGGTTAAGCTTGATCCAAAGTGTGCAGATCCAATCTAATTCACTTGAGGAAGAAGAAGCTTGCTTCAATTTAAGTTAAAATGCCTCAGATCTTAATTCACGATTTTGAATTTTTCTCTCACTTTCCAAAACTGAACTCTATGCTTTCTCCACAAAAATGCAAAAGTGAGCTCTCAAATTTCATTTTGAGCTTTTATATTATGGATATCTGAAGTAATTGGAGGCCCATGAAGCCTTGTTGTGACTGAATTTGAAAATTCCCAAAATTGGCAAGTGATTCATGCACACGTGAATATGGTTGTGTACACACATGAAATTAGCATGGACTTGCAGCTGACAACTTGAATCTTACATTATAATTAGAATGGGCTTTTGATTTGGTTCAATTCACAAGTTTGGATGCAAAACTTCTTTGGAAAGTAAGCTTCATTCTCACGTGTTTTTGCTAGCATGAGCCAAAATAACTTTGTGTATTTTTCTTGTTGGAAGATTGTGAACAATATAGGATCAAAAGATGGCATGACAAAGACCTCTAACTTGTTCAATTAAATTCACCTTTAAAAATCCAAATTTCACTTGAATTTCTTCACCAATGTTCATATCCAAACATAATTCACACCAACCTTGAGCTTCATGATGAAATTGAAGTCATTTGGGACAACTTTCATGTTGGTTGAAGTTCCATTTGAGGTGCACAAGTGTATGTAAATGACCCATAACCAAAATGACCTATAATCAAAGTTTCCCAAAATACCCCTGCCTTGCAAGCTCCGTAACTTGAGTTCCACAAATGATATGAAGGACTTCTAGGAATTTTTGAAAAGCTAATATCATGAGGAATAACTTTCATGTTCATCAAAAGTTGAGGAGAAACATGATTCTAAGTCAAAAATGCCTTGGAAGTGAGTTGACTTTTGTTGACTAAAAAATATGTTCCTTTGAGACCCATAACTTGATGGCATCATAACTTGAGTTCTACAAACCCAATGGATGAGTTCTAATACTCAAAAGAAATCTTAGAACATGCCCTACAAGTCTCATGTTTACATGAAAATGAGATTGAACATGTATCTTGAGGTAAATGGTCCTTGAAGTTGGGCATTAAAGAAGGGGATTTTACACTAAGGTTCTTTGAAACTCTAATTTAGTAATTTCTTATATTCTTGATTCTTCTTGATTTGAACTTGAAATGAAATTCTAGATGTCTCAACATAACTTCCCATGACTCCAATGACTTGGAACCAAGTCTCCAACTCCTTCAAGTCCATAATTGACCTTGAACTAAGCAGATGAAACCCTAGATGCACCAACTTTGACTGCAACCTTCTGCAACTGATATAACCCCTTAGATAAGCTCCTCAATAACTTCAAAAGCACTCAATGAGATTATCAAACATTTCCTATCCATAACCATTGCCTTGGGAACCCCTAATGATCCTCAACTGCCTTCCAAGATAGGAGGTGAGCAACACTTGTCAATCTTCTCCCTCAGAGAACTTTGACTACTTCTTGGTGAGTATAAGTACTGGATAACTTGAGCAAACACTCTTGCTTGAGCTTGAAACCCTTGATACTCTCCTCTTGAATGGCACACCTTCCCTGATCCCTTACAAAAGACAATGATATGCAGATGCAAATGCTAAAGAAATGAAATGAAGCATAAGCCAAGTGAAGAAAAGGTTGGGCAAATTTTGGGGTACAACAGCTGCCCCTATTCAAGCGACTTGGACCTGAATGAGTGAAAAGCGAACGACTTTCAAACAATCAAGGTAAAATACAGTTGAATACCAAAGAACCCAGAAATTTGCCAACCGCAGAAGTAGAACTACAAACCGTTACTGGAACAAAAATCTCCGGAAATAACTGAATTGATGGTTGCAACGGCAACAATCTGACTAATTACCAACCAGAAAACATTGACACGCAGTAGGAAGAGACATCTGCCAACACGCAGGCAACGACGCTAAGTTGGAAAGATCATATGATATCACCATCATGCATCTATTGCAACAATAGGCATCGAACCCGACGGCCGGCTCAACACGAAGCTGAGAAGCAACATCTGACATCGCCGCCAAGCATCTGTTAAATAAAAACAGGCATCGAACCCGAAGGCCGGCTCAATATGCAGTTGAGAAGAAACATCTGACATCGCCGTCAGGAATCTGTTAAATAAAGGCAGGAATCGAACCCGAAGTCCGGCTCAACACGCAGTTGAGAAGAAACATCTGACATCGCTGCTAGGCATCTGTTAAATAAAAACAGGCATCGAAGTTGAAGGCCAGCTCAACACGCAGTTGAGAAGAAATATCTGACATCACCGTCAGGCATCTGTTAAATAAAAACAAGCATCGAACCCGAAGGCCGGCTCAACACGCAGCTGAGACGAAACATCTAACATCACCGTCAGGCATCTGTTAAATAAAAACAAGCATCGAACCCGAAGGTCGGCTCAACACGAAGCTGAGAAGAAATATCTGACATCTCCGCCAAGCATCTGTTAAATAAAACAGGCATTCGCTAAATAAAAGCGAGCATCGAACCCGAAGGCCGGATCAATACTCAGTTGATAAAATTCTGCTGATAATTCATAAAAGAACTCCGCTGGGGAAAGAGAAACTTAAACAAGCAACTCTGGCGGGGAGAGAAAAGTGAAGCTTGACCAGGCAACTCTGGTGGCGACTTCACTAGGGAAGGAAGAGAAACATAACCAAGCAACTCTGGCGGGAAACACCTGATAAGATGAAACACATACATTAAGAATATTTGTCATGGTCTAGATACCATACGGGCTAAAGAATTAATATCACAAATTGCCACGGTCTGGATACCACACGGGAAAAGGAAATCATCCATCTATTGGAAATACACCTGAAAAACAAGAGGTAACAACTTGGCCCATGTTTCACATGCATATGTTTGAATATGGCGTAATGCTCCATACAAAATGGAAATGCTACGCGTTTCTGGGAATTTTATGCACAATGCAAAACGCACCGGAACCGAATCAGCAAAATAAATGCTAAATGGACAAAGCCAACTCTGTCGAGGATGGACGGAACATGCCAATTACGATTGTACTTATGTCGAGAAATAAGCCCTGGATGGCCTTCTGAAAGAGAACTTTCCTGAATAACATTGCTCTGACGAGAACAAAAATTCACCCTGTTGGGGATTAACTCAAGTCTGCTGAGGATAATGCCCTGAATGGCCTACCAGAGTAAACCTCTTCTGGGGCTCGCCCGACTCGGCTAGGGAGAACAAATCCACTCTACTGGGGAAATAGCACAACATGCTAAACAATAACTCTACCCTGCTGGAGGTCAAATCAAAACCTGTTGGGGAAAATGCCTTGAACGACCTTCCAAGATACACCTCTCTTGGGGAATATATGACCCAACCGGGGAAAGACAAACAAACGCTGGAGATAAGTCTAACATGTTGGGGAAATCAACGACTCTGTAGGGGATGACAATCGACCACTGAGATTAATTTCACTTTACGGAAAACAGCCCCGAACATCCTCCTAGAATGTCGAAGTCCTTCTAGGGTACAAAACACACTTCTGGGGATAAACCTGCTTCGCTGAAGATCAAAACTCCGATCTACCGGGGACTGCCTAGCCAGGGAATCCACTTCTGCTGTAGATTACATCCAATTTCTAGGGATCACTCAGTGGGGATAACCGCATAAGATTTACTGGGAAACGATCCCACACTTTCTCTGCTGAGGATAAAGAATAACAATTCTCGGGGAATAACTTCACTCTGTAGGGAAGAATAACTGCTCTGCTGACTCTAATAGGGATTGGACAACTGAGAGGAAACCTCTTCGGCCTCTTCTTGGGGGATGAATCACCACTTTAAACTCTGAGGGGATACTAGATCATGCGTTCAGGCTCTGTGGGGAAACAAAATCCTGAATTTGCTCCGCTGCTGGGAAAACAGTTCCAACCTGCCTGATGGAAAGAAAACCAATCTCGACTTGCTGAGGAGTAAGTGTGTACCTACAACCTGCTGAGAATACAAACACATACTTGACCCGCACGAGGGATATCAATACCGACTCTCTGCATGGTTCTACCCTGTTGGAGAATTCAGTCTTGAACTGCCGAGGGATGAGTGTATACAGACAATCTGCCTGGGAGAAGTGTATACCATCTACCTGTACATCCTTTGCTGTAGAAACAGACCCCTACTGAGGATGGAGATGCACAACCTCCACTTGCTGGAGGAAACAGTGATCCTACCAGGGATACACCTCTGGAAATTTGCCTCAACGGTAATGACCCTGCAAAAGAACAAACGGCAAGATATCCTGAACAAAGGGAACTATCTCGATCATCATCCGTGACATTGTTCAAATAAATCAAAGTTTTAATGATTATTGGCCAAAGCCTACAAGTTTATGTATGCGCAATTTTATCAAAACATCGAGCGTTCTTCGCAAACAAAACAGTAAAGATTAAAGCAAGAGAAATAAATTACTGAATAGTATATGTTTTATTGACAAATGGCCTGTAAATAGGCAGATTTTACAACAGATGCAACCCCTGAAAAGAGGAAGCTGCGCAAAAATTTACATAAATGCACAAAAAAAATATACATAAATGTGGGCAATGTGTCACAGACAAACACCATAAGTTGATCCCTCTATGACTCGCCTGACTTTGATGATTCTCCGACGCTTCGTCCTCTGAAGAGATTGATTCGGATAAACGGCCCTCAGGTCCTCCCTCAATCCACTACTCTGAAGATCAATACGCAAACCGCAATCATTTACTTTTAAAATCCCTAACTTTTTCCTGAATCGCCCTTTCGGGTTTTCGATTCACCGGGATACCCATTTTTGTCAAAGCCTCCTTTACAGATTTTCAACTTTGCGGGTTTACATCTTTTCTTTTATATCCCTAACTTTTGCCCGAACCCATTCTTTTTATGGTTCGCCGGGATGCCCCACTTTTTCCTGGATATTCTTTTTTCTTTCCAGCGGGTCTCTTTAAGCAAAGTATTTTTTAACCGCATCTGCGTTCACAGGGGATGTGAAATCTTCACCATCCATGGTTGATAACAGTAAGGCTCCTCCAAAGAAAACCTTTCGCACGACATATGGACCATCATAGTTGGGACTCCATTTGCTCCTGTGATCTATTTGTGGAGGGAGAATCCTCTTCAATACTAACTCGCCCGTCTGAAAGCTTCAAGGGCGCACCTTTTTGTCAAAAGCTTTCTTCATTCGGCTCTGATACAACCGACCATATGCAATGGATGCCAGACTTTTCTCGTCCATCAGGCTAAGCTGATTCAATCTGTTTCCTATCCATTCTGCCTCATCAAGCTTGACGTCGACCAGGACCCTCAAAGAAGGAATCTCGACTTCTAATGGCAGGACAACTTCCATACCATACACCAGCAAGAAAGGAGTTGCCCCAGTTGAGGTACGTACCAAAGTACGGTATCCATGCAAAGCGAAGGGAAACATCTCATGCCAATCCTTATAGGTTACAACCATCTTCTGCACTATCTTCTTGATATTCTTGTTGGCTGCTTCGACAGCGCCGTTCATCTTCCGACGATAGGGAGATGAGTTGTGATGCTCGATTTTGAAATTTTGGCACAATTCCTTCATCATCTTGTTGTTCAAATTCGAACCATTATCAGTAATGATTCGTTTGGGCACTCCGTAACGATAGATGATGTCCTTCTTGATAAACTGGGCTACCACTTGCTTAGTGCCATTAGCATAGGAAGCTGCTTCCACCCACTTGGTGAAGTAATCAATGGCTACCAGAATGAAACGATGTCCATTAATGCAGTAGGCTCAATCTTGCCAATCATGTCAATGCCCCATATGGAAAAGGGCCAAGGAGATGCCATGACATTCAACGGACTCGGCGGCACATGAACCTTGTCGGCATAAATTTGGCATTTATGGCACTTCTTTGCATGCTTGAAGCAATCTGACTCCATAGTCAACCAATAATACCCTGCTCGCAACAGCTTTCGAGATATGGCATGCCCACCGGCATGTGTACCAAAGGCACCTTCGTGGACCTCTTCCATAAGCATACTCGCTTCTTTTTCGTCCACGCACCTCAAAAGGACCAAGTCGTAATTCCTCCAGTAGAGTACACCATCCTGGTTCAGATAAACATTTATGGCCAACCTCCTCAGAGTCTTCTTATCCCAGGTCGACGCCCCTGGCGGATATTCTTGGTTCTTAAGGAAATTCTGGATATCGTAAAACCATGGCTTTCCATCAGAAGCTTCCTCAATGGCGAATACGAATGTCGGCCTATCGAGGCGAGAGATAACTATTCTTGGAGCATCATTCCAAAAATTCACTTTATACATTGAGGATAAAGTGGCTAAGGCATCTGCCATCTAGTTCTCCGCTCTAGGCACATGGTGGAACTCTATTCGGTCAAAGAAAGGTAGCAGCCTCCTTGCATAGTTCATGTAAGGTATCAGATTAGGATGACGCGTCTCCCATTCTCCCTTGATCTGATTGACAACTAGCACTGAATCGCCATATACATCTAGATTCTTGATCCTCATGTCAATGGCTTCTTCCAACCCCATAATGCACGCTTTGTACTCGGCTTCATTATTAGTACAAGGAAATTTTAACCTGGCAGTGAAGGGGATATGAGAACCATAGGGCATCGTGATAATTGCCCAAATTCCACTGTTGTATGAGTTAACAGCACCGTTAAATATCATCTGCCATTGGGAACACTTCTCCGGACCTTCATCGGGTAATGGCTCATCACAATCCTTCACCTTTAAGAACATGATGTCCTCATTGGGAAATTCAAACTTCATAGGTTGATAGTCATCAATCGGCTGTTCAGCAAGATATTCTGACAGAATACTCCCCTTGATAGCTTTCTAGGTAACATATTGAATATCATGCTCTGTCAAAACCATCTGCCACCTGGCAATTCTCCCCGAAAGTGCTTGTTTTTCAAAGACGTATTTAATCGGATCCATCTTTGAAATTAGCATGGTTGTATGATTCAGCATATACTGTCTCAGGCGTTTGGTAGCCCAAGCGAGTACGCAACATGTTTTCTCCAACATTGAGTACCTGGACTCACAATCTGTGAACTTTTTACTCACGTAGTATATTGCATGTTCTTTTCTTCCAGTCTTGTCATGCTGACCGAGAACACAACCCATGTTGTTCTCAAGAATCGTAAAATACATTATCAATGGCCTTCCAACTACTGCAGGTATCAGTATCGGAGGCTCCTGCAAATATTATTTTATTTTATCAAATGCCCTCTGGCAATTTTCGTTCCAGACAACCGGCTGATCTTTCTTTAGCAATTTGAACATGGGTTCACACGTGGCTATAAGATGAGATATGAACCTAGCAATGTAGTTCAATCTACCCAAGAAACCACGAACCTCTTTCTCTATTTTCGGCGCTGGCATATCTTGAATAGCTTTTATCTTTGCAGGATCGACCTCGATTCCTTTTTCACTAACAATGAACCCCAGCAACTTTCCGGACGTGACACCAAAAGTGCTCTTGTTCGGATTCAACCTCAGTCTAAATTTCCTTAGCCTTTCGAACAACTTCAGAAGTTTTACCAGATGTTCCTCCTCCGTTTGTGACTTTGCTATCATGTCATCAACATATACTTTAATCTCGTGATGAATCATATCATGGAACAAAGTGACCATTGCCCGCTGATAGGTTGCCCCTGCGTTTTTCAACCCAAAAGGAAATACCTTATAATAGAAAGTCCCCCACGGTGTAATGAACGTTGTTTTCTCCATATCCTCCGGCGCCATCTTAATCTGATTATATCCGGAAAAACTGTCCATGAAGGAAAACACAGAATACTGCGTAGTATTATCAACCAATACGTCAATGTAGGGGAGCGGGAAATCGTCTTTCGGGCTCGCTTTATTCAAATCCTTATAATTAACGCACATCTGTACCTTACCGTCTTTCTTTGGTACTGGTACGATGTTAGCGACCCGCGGGGGGTAAGTTGTTACAGCAAGAAATCCTGCGTCCAACTGCTTCTGGACTTCTTCTTTAATCTTCACAGCCATATCTGGTCTGGTCCTTCTAAGTGTCTGCTTGACTGGCAGACACTCTTTGCGCAATGGCAAGCGATGAACCACGATGTCCGTGTCCAGACCAGGCATGTCTTTGTCTGACCAGGCAAAGATATCACTATACTCTCGGAGGATCTCAACCAATATTTGCTTGATATCACTCTACAACGCAGCCCCTATCCTGACATCTCTTCTAGCTTCCTCGGCACCCAAGTTGACGACCTCAATTTCCTCCTGATGTGGCAGAATGATTGTCTCTTCCTGTTTTAAAAGTCAAGCTAGCTCTTCTGGCAATTCTTCCTCTTCATCAATCTCTTCTTCGGCTTGAAATATTGGGTTATCAAAGTCAAAGCGAGTCATAGGCGGCTCTGGAGCAGTGTCATCTGCAATGTGAGACTTGCAATGGTGATGATTTAATGCTTAAAATGATATGCAAACAAGCACAAACCACATTGCCATTTTATTGTTAAAAATAACACAAGAAAGACAAGGATCACAATATTTGAATGCAGAAAATTCCCTTTGATTGATTGATAAAAAGATTGTTCAAACATAAACAATTAGGCCCTGAAGACAAAGACCGCTATGCTCCGGGTAGAACATAGGGCTATACAATAATTAGAAAAACAAATCATTACTCTTATGTCGTCACTTGGATGATTTCTTCGACAGACCAGTTGTTTAGGCTTTGTCCTAGAGTGCATGGCCGAATCCACGGATCCATGTCGCAGTCGATGTCACCGTCTTCATCAGATATGGCATTGATCTGCTCAAAGATAACACCCCCGCTGGTAAACTGGACAGGCCCCTTATAGCGTGACGCGCCCTGGGAGGAGGAATATGGGATGTATCCCAATCTGAATTTATCTTGCTTGTTGGGAATATTCAATACCTAACCCTAACCTTGCGATGCCCCGACTTTCACCACTACCTGGGCTTCCTTAAAGGATGACATGGCTACTTCAGGCGCTTTACTCACGACTGGTGTTTTGCCCTTGATTTGCACAATTTCAAAGGCCTGACATAGAGTCTCTGGATTTCTTCATCGACCTCGACATACTTAAATGAAGATAAGTGACTAATCATTATATCTTATTCCCCGCAAACAGTGACAACACTGCCACCCACCATGTACTTCAACTTTTGGTGCAGCGTGGACATTACGGCGCCTGCCGAATGTATCCAGGGACGTCCCAGCAGACAACTATAAGCTAGATGAATATCCATAATGTAGAACACTGCATCAAACACCTCAGGACCAATCTGGATTGGCAAAGTCAACTCCCCGAACACGAACCTCCGAGTCCCATCAAAAGCTCATACTACCAAGTCACTTGGCGTACATAATATACCACGAGTATCTAACTTCATCAACTCCTTCTTCGGAAGTACATTCAAAGATGACATGGTATCGACAAACACGTGTGATAGAACGGCCCCTTGGCATTCAATAGATATGTGCAGCGCACAGTTATGGTTCATTCCCTTTGGTGTCAAATCCAAATCCGTGAATCCTAGCCCATTACCTGCATTGACATGTGCCACCACTCCCTCGAGTTGGTTCATAGAAATCTCCTGTGGCACATAAGCTGTATTCAGGATTCTCAACAAAGCATTCATGTGCGCTTCCAAACACAATAACAAGGACAAGATGGATATCTTGGATGGAGTCTGCTCTAAGTGATCAACAATCTTGTAATCACTCTTTCTTATCAAGCGTATGAACTCCTCCGCCTTCTTCAATAAGGAATCCTTCTCACCAGCTTGAGAAGTCTCTTCAACCACTACTTTACTTTTTCCTCTATCAGACTTTTCAGCAGCCACTTCAGGTGAAGAAAATACTCTTCCACTCCGAGTAATTCCACCAGCTCCAACTAAGTTGTCTACAGAATCCACCGGTAAACTTTTCAACTCCTGCTTCTGTCCGTTGCAATATACTTCGGCTCCGTAGTTCCATGGAATCGCCTTGGTACTTTCATATGGTACAAGACCAGCTTTGGTAATGATGTTGGTTGGCGGCCTAGGCGGCGCAGAAATAGTAATAGTCTTTTATGGAATTGAGATTGTAGCAATCTCATCCTTCTCTTCAACCACTAATTCCTCAGTCTTCTTCTCAAAAACTCTATCAAATTGCAAGACCCTATCATTCATCAACTTTTAAATATGGCTTTTCAGCTTCTCACATCCCTCGGGATGGCTCAAACATTCAGCACAAGCTTCATCACAACATGGGAATACTCCTCCCCTTAACAACTTTCTCTTCACAAAACTCAACAGCGTCTTCAACTCATTAACATCCGACACCAGATTCAAGCCCTCATCTTCAAGGATAGCACTGACCCCAGCTGCCCCATGATTAGGCATGGGGTTCTGCACGACATTGGGCGCTTCGTGAGAAAAGTTTATAGCCTTACTGTCTATGAGATCCTGCACTTTATGCTTAAACGCCTTACAGTTGTCAATATTGTGACCAGGAGCACCAGAATGAAACTCACATTGAGCATTAGCATCGTAACCAGGAGGTGGTGCACCTGTCAATGCAGCCAAAGTCCTTTTCTGTATTAACTGTACCTATACCAAGTGTTGGAGTAATTAAGAATATGGCATCAGAGGCGCATCAAACTGTCTATTTACTACCCTGCCCCGATCCTAAAAACGACGAGGAGCGTAATTCTGCTGATTATGTTGCGGTTGTTGTTGTTGTTGTTGTGGTACCGCATGTATTGTGATACTTGCGACCTGCTGCTGCTGTTGACGATATTGTTGACGCTGATTTCTATTCCTTCCCCGGGAACTAGATACTACATTAGCTTCTCTTTCTCGCTTTTTGTTTCCAAAAACCTTTCTGTTTCCTCCTCCTGCCGAGGATCCTTCGCCAGCTTGAATCTTCCCTAGCTTAATGTTGTTTTCCACCCTCTCCCCAAGTAATAATCGGATCAGAAAAGCTACCTGACATATTACCGATCAGCTTCTCATAGTATACACCCGTTAGCATGGCAACAAACATATCAATTAACTCCCTTTCCACCATGGGAGGCTGCACCCTAGCTGCCAGCTCACGCCACCTCTAGGCGTACTCCTTGAAGCATTCACCATTCTTCTAAGACAAATTATGCAATTGGACCCTGTTAGGCGCAAGGTCGCTGTTATATTGGTGTTCTTAACGAAGGCCTCAGCCAAATCCCTCCAGCATCGGATATTGACTGGTTCTAAGCTCATGTACCATTTAAGAGAAGGACCAGAAAGGCTGTCCTGGAAAAAGTACATCAGCAATTTTTCATCATCTGAGTAAGCGGACATCCTACGATAATAGGAACGCAGATGAACCCTAGGACAAGTAGTGCCTTTATATTTGTCGAAATCAGGAACTTTGAATTTCAAAGGTACTTTCAAGTCTGGGATCATCCCCAGATTAGCCATGTCCAATCCCATAGAGTTCCAATTTTCAAAGCTCCGCATCTTCTCTTCAAATAGCTTAAACCTATTATCTGCCTCAGACGGCAATCCTGCACCAATATCTCGCATGGAGAATGCATCTTCCTGCTGATCTTCATCTCACTCAGGAACATTGTTGCCATGTGTAGCATACGCCATTTCAGGCATAGGGATTCCACCTACATTACCTTCGACCGGAGGGCTCACAACTAGAGGAATAACATTAGCATGTGGCGTGCCACCATCATTACGAGGAGGATTAGCAGCAGCTCCCCCGTGAAGTACACCATTACCATCAACCCTTGCAATTAGTGGTTGTACCAGAGTCCTCAGTTGCTCTTGACCATTTGCCACACCCTGCATCAAATCCATAAATTGGGCCATCCTGTCCCGAAGTTCTTGCATCTCAGCTTGCATCTGCTCCATGATCTTGCGCTGATTTCCCCGAGTGGCGTAACAGTGAGTAGTCTGGTTTTCAATCCTAAAACAAACTAACAAACCACGGAAATAAGGTCAACGGTCCCGGGAACCTGCAATGCAAAAATGTAAAATGATGCAGTATGCAGGCATGTATATATGCATTAGGGAAATTTCCCCTTTAATTCTAGTTCCACGGGCACAGTACGACAATGGAGAACTAGCAGATAAGCAATAATAACCTCCTCATAAATAAAATGAGAGCCAAAAGTCATATATATCAGTAAAATGGAATCAGAATGACCTCAGCCAACAGGTCTGGCGATGGTCAATACATACATCATAGCAACAAACTGAAAAGAAAATACAATCAAGTACGACAACTAGACGGGAAATCCTCCAACAGCTCCTTCGTCTCTGGATGGTCAGGCCTGATAAGCAACCCTCGAATGAGCATCTTTCTCTGGCTAATAGTGGTCTGCAAATCCTGAGCATAATCCTCCAAGGCGCCCTCACCAAAAGCCTCCTCAAGCTTGCACCTCTTCACATCAGCTCTAGACTTGTAATCATCCAACGTTGCAAGCGCTTCGTTCAGTTTACAATCACTGTCACGTCGAAGTGAGGCTTCAACTGCAATCTTATCATCCTTCACTTGGAGTTGAGCCTTCAGCTTGACAATCTATTATTTGAGTCCATCTTCCCGCTCTTTGTTATTGGTGAGGGTAGCGTTCCACTGATCATTAAACCTGGAAATCTATAGGTAAGCTCTATCCAAATCCTTCTTCTTAGAAGTAAGGACATCACTGACAGCCTTCAAATCTAAACCCAAACGCTCACGAGCGCGAATCTCTTTGGTAAGATTTGTACCCAGTTTGTTGACCAACTCAATTTGCTTCTTGCAAGAATGAGTAGCTTCAACCTTTTCGCTCTGGAGCTGAACAATCTCTTTCTCCAACTCTTCATTTGCCTTGCACAACTCCTCTTTTTCAGACCATAATTGATTATACCTCTGGATATCAACAGTAGCAGGCTCCTCGATCATCAGAGGATATAAAGGCTCACGAGGTGGAAAAGGCATCAATACTCTCTAATCTCTCTCCTGAATCCAAGTCACATAAGGTTCGTAAGCTCGACTGTTACTCTTCCCCAAAGAAGCTTTCCCTTTGCGATGAATTTTGTTCCAAGCTTTCTCAACTCTAACCAAGTTATCATTCACCAGCAAGCCCTTGAAATACAGAGATTCCTGTATTTCCTCTTCTCTCGGAGGCTCTCTCAAGGCATACTCAAACAGCCTCACTGCAAGGGATGGATTATAGTTAATGCATCCTTTCCTTCCAACCAACGGGACGTTAGGAAAACCCCCCCACAACTGTAGATAATCTCTATACCTAGTTGATCTCTATCAAACCAAATGATATTCTCAGAAGTTAAGCCCATCAATCTTTCTGACCACTCTGAGGTACCAGTAGTATCAACAAAAGGACCGGATTTTGGAAGGTGACTCACAAAGCACCTGTACAACAAACGTACGCAACAAGATACGTTCTTCCCTCTCCGATTCTCATTCTTGTAATGCACAACATGATAGACGTCGCCCAAAATCATAGGTACAGGATTCCCTGAAGCAAAAATATGGAAGGCATCCAGATCCACAAAATTTGGAATATTGGGAAACAACATGATACCATAAATGCACAGTTCTAGAATAGCATTAAACACAACCCAACAACCCTCCTTCGCAAAATGTCGAGCTCTAGCAACCAGAAAAGATAATGGAAATCCAGGCATTCCATTTCTCTTGACCAACTTTCCTTTTAGCTCAGAAACATCCAAATGAAGGGCACCAGCAAGCTTAACCAGATCTGGCTCAACATCAGCATGATAGAATTGCATTTGGTCCAAGATAGGAACTCCAAGCAGCGCAGAGAACTCCTCTAGAGTAGGCAGTAATACATATCCTGGAAAAGTAAAACACCGTAACTGGGAATCATAAAACTGTAGCAGAGTATGGAGACCACCCAACTCATAAACTGAGGGCTTGCAGACACAACTCAGGAGCTTCCCATATGATTGCTTGAAATCTTCCATCACCTTCCTGTCAGCCACAGAAATCAAACTGAGTAGAGACCCAATGTCGGGAGTAGGGAACTTATACACCACTGTCTTCTTCAGGATAGGCTCTATGTCAGTAGAGAAATAAGATCACTAGAATCGAAGGGAAAATATGCACCTGCAACATAAATACATGTCAATGTTAATATGCAAATGAAAAATGCAAATGCAGAAGCAACAGGGGATCAAGGTTGTTGTGCTGCTGATTGAGAAGAACCAGCGCTTCACTTTGGCAAGAACATAGCACTGTCATAAGGACCCACTGTATCAAAATCACAGGTTCACACTGAAGAGAAAACCGGGTAGGTGGAAGGTCAAAGTTTCCAGCATAACCCAATCCCTCTCACGGGTATGGACCTAATCACTAATAAGGATTCGGCATCCTATGCGGTCATCAATGTCACAGACTTTCGAGAAACAATGATACGTTCACCGTTTCCAGTTTGGCATCATAGTCTAACGAAGCGACCTCACTTAGCTGACTCCCAAATCATCAGTCCCCAGAGTCGACAATCCTCAGATCCAACAACCTCTCAACTGTCCGAAACGAACTGGAAAGGTAGTCATCAAAGAGAATCTCGTCTGAGTGCAAATTTTGTGGGAACTAGTGCATGCCAAACATACAGGTTCACCACTACTTTCCGCTTCTAATGCTATGGTTGTACTCAAGCCTGGGTTTTGTCTTATCTCACAATGGAACATTCCCCCCCAACAGCACAGCACAATGATAATATACAATGCTGAAAATTAAAATGCAAATGCAGATAAAATATAACACATATATACACACCCAGAGATAAACACACAAGCGCTAGGATTGACTCGCATAGGGGATTGGGAAGATTTCCCTAGTAGAGTCGCCAGTTGTCGCATCGCTGCGAAGAGGGCCGACAAGGACAAAAGAGTCGCCACCGTTTGTTATTTATCCCAAAGAGGGAAAGGAAACGGTTAGAGAAAACCTACGAAAAAGGGAAAAAGACAGGTCATCGCAACCAAATCTCGGGTTCGGGAGTCAGTTACGCAAGGGGAAGGTATGAGCATCCCTCACGTCCGTTGTACTCAAAGGGATTCACGCTTGTTATCTATATAAAAGGGTGTTAATCTATCTAAGCTACAGGCTCACAGGGACAAAAGAAAAGAAAAGATGCTCGATAGAGCATCGTCGCTCTATGCCTACGTACTCCCTCGTGCAATGGGAAAGTCAGAGTCAACATAGTTCGAAAAACTACGGGTGAAGGTAGGGAAAGGTTGCTCGCCAAGACATCGTCGTCTTGTGCCTACGTATCCTCGTCTGGTATGAGAAATCAGAGCAAACATAGTTCGGGATAACAAGACCACAGGTTGGTTTAAATGTTTTACCCGAGTAGGATTAAATCTTAGTTCTAGCAGTTCAGTGTATGCAGCTCGACCATTGGAGACTTAGGCCTTACCTGTTTGCGGTAGAACCAAGAGTTAACAAAACTCTCCTTATGAAAAAAGTTTCCAATTAATCCCGAAGGATAAAAAGATTTGATGTTTGTTTTTGAAGTCTTTTAAGAAGAAGAAGTGAATTGAATTTGTTTGTAATTCATGTTGCACTAAAGACTATGACTTAGGAGCGAATGCGTCGCATATCGTCCAAAGGACATATGCTAAGCACTCTAGAAAATTGAGAGGAGGCCCCCCAATCATCATTTCCCAAATGCTTAAGGCTCGTAGCGTACAACATTCATTATCCATTATTGTTACACTCTAATTTTGACCCTGAATTTCAAGTTGTACATATCATAGCATTTTCATCATTTGGTGCATATCAGGCATTTAAGTGGAAGAAGAAGTGTTCGCTTCAAGACAAGTGATTGGATTTTGACTCAGTGTTTATCCACGCACGTCTTAGAATGGTGAATTTTGATTGGGTCAAAGACAGAGTACACCTACTAGCTGGGCTTAGTGTTTTATTTTCTTTAGGATTGAGATCCATTGTTTCAGCATAAGTGAGATATGATATTAAGGGATATCTCTTTGTATCCTAATGGGCCAATGTTAACACTTAATAGATGGAAAGAGAGAAGACTTATGTTATGAGTATCGGTGGATTGACAACTTATTTCCAAGTTGAGGATGCGTTCTTGTTTTAATTTAAGGTTCTAAGCATTTCAGGTCAATGACCAAAATTCAAGAATAAAAAAAACTTGTGCATTCAACACCTCAAGACATGACCATAAGAGGAAAATAAAATCAATGTTGTTAAGTCGTCATGTTGAAAATGGAAAGCAATGTGTTCACTCATGTTTCTAAATGATCTTAAGAATATTAGACGTGACACCAGTTTACTTCAAATGTGATATCAAGTAATATTGCCTCAAGTGTTCTTAAGGATGGTTCTAGTGAAGAATTTTAAATATAATACCAAGGGATTATGAGTATGTTCATCTTAAGAGGTTGAAATTTGAATTCAAGTGCATTCTTTGTTAAACAATAGGAGTTAGTCCAAATTCATGTGATGGATAAAAATTTCAAAGGGTGTAAGCAAGCTAACTATGTCTACAAGATCATACAAGTTAGTCTTGAATCAAATAAATCCTGTAAATTAGTCATAAAAAAAACTTGGTTTTATCACAACTAAGCACACCAATAGTTTATCTTGAAGTGATTTGAGTCCAATAAACATGTGAAAAAAGGAAGATACCAATACAATTTGCATTAGAAGACGCAGTGACAGTAGCATAATACACTTATACAAATTACATCCCAACTACATAAATTCTTGGGGTCCATCTATATTTGAGTAACCACCAAATTAGTACAGTAGCACAAGCTCTCGCGAATAGGACAGGTAGCGCCATAGCGGAAACCGCATGCTAGCTTCCCTCTCGTTAAGTCAATCGTGAAATTTTTTAAGCTATTTCCTATCTTCTTGCTCTCAACATTGATGATGACGCCAAGGCTGTAAGATACTTTTCGCGAGGGAATGTCGGTTTTGAGATACTGCTTGAGATACTACGTGAGAGCTTGCATTCCAAGACCTGCAGAATACCATAACTACATCAATTAACAGCAAGCAACTTTATTTTTTCTTAACAGGATGTTATGTCCATCATTCACATCTCCAATTCACAATAAATCATTTACAAGTTCAGAACACAACCTCATTCACAACGTTGTTATTCAAGTTCAGTTCTTTTGAGAACACGTCAACATTTATCAATAACCTATCAAAGCTCATTTCCATGTCATCAACCATATTCAACATACAAGTTTATGATACCCTATAGGCATTTAGACCATTTTTAATCTTTTTCATCATAGTATTTTTGCACTGGGAACATACAGGCAGCATTTCCATGGTTTATCATGATATATCTCAAACAAGCCAATCTCACTCGTGAGAATCCATTTCATAGCAAGCTTATACACGTGTTTTTACTTTGATTTTGGTTTGAAGGCATTACCCTAACAACAATTATGGAGGTTTAAACTAGAGGTGCTGTTGCACCCTAAAATTTGCTCAACCTTATTCACTGGGTTTATGTTTCAATATCATTAGCATTTGCATATAGAGTCATGTACATAGCCTAACCATCTGCATAGCATAAGCATAGCAAGTCATTCAACAGGGGATCAAGCATTATTCTCATCTCTAGAGGCCTATCCAGAGGTTATTATCCTAATTCAATCTCATTCAAGTCATCAAGAAAGAATTTGAAAGCAGAGAGTTCAGTGGATCAAGCTTTGAGTCTATCTCTTAACTGAGGGTGTCTGAGGATCAACAAGGGAATCATGAGCTGTGAATTGAGAGCATAGGGAGTATATAGACATCATGGGAGACTTAGAAAGTCATTTGGAGAAGGAGACAAGTCATTGGTGTGATCACAAGTATTGCAGTTGAAGACAGTCAACTAGGGTTTCATCTGGGTCAACCCTAGGTCAATTGACTGATTGAAAGACATTAAGGGCTATTGGAGAGATGTGGGGTTCATCATTTGACATGGAGAATAAGGATATGTTGTTATGCTAAGAAGAATTCAAGATAAATCAAGGAGAAGAGGAGTTTCTAAATTAGGGTTTCTGTGTAAAATCCCCTAGTTTAGGTCAAATTTCCAAGCAAGATAAGTCAAACTGCAAGCTTCAAATGGCTTCTTGGCCAACATGAAACTTGTAGAGGATCTCAAGACCTTTAATTTGAGTGGTGGAAGACATCAAGGAGATTTATAGAACTCAAGTTATGGTCCTTGCAAGTTACAGGTCATCTGAGGTATCTGAAATTTTGTCTGTGAAAGTGACTTGGCTTCCAAGATAGTTTTGCCCCTCAAGGAGATTTCAAGTGAATTTCTGGTCAACATACGAATTGTTCCTAATTGTCTTAGCTTTCTAGAATGGTATAGTATGCCTTCATATGATGTGTGGAACTCAACTTATGGTCTTGGCAAGCAAAGGGTATTTTGGTCATTTGTGAATTACAGGTCATTTGAACCTATGTCCAAAACTCATACAAGGAGGCCTCAAATGGAAAAACTCACAACATCAAACTTGCTCCAAATGACATTTTGAGTCTAGAAAAGTGACCATGATAGATTGGAAAAGTTCATAGCACAAGGTTTCAAAATTGTTGATTTTAATGAAGGAAAATGGCTTAAAAAATGAGATTTTTCATATCTTGGCCAAATGATGCAAAATTATAGGTCATTTTGAATGGAAAAAGCATTTTAAAGACATTGGCTAAAGTGGAATTTTGAGCTTAGGTCATAATTTGTGAGTTATCCATGGTTGCTTGAATTGAAAGTAACATAATCCAAATTGAAAAGGGAAAATGCAAGGGAAATTTCTCCAATATTCTAGGAGGTTCCTACATCATCTATATATTCATGCAAGCTGATTCATGCAAGGGTTGGTGCTACCACTTTGTTCAAAACCTCCATTTTCACTCATTTTCCATTCTTGCATAAGCTTCTCAAACTCCATCAATTTCTCACCAAACTTCAACATTCTTGATTCAATCTTCATCATCATCACACAAAGATCAGAATCCACACATTTATTTGGCAAATTGAGCAAGGAATCGTGCTATTCATCATCATCATTCAAAGTACAAGAACCTTGGAACTAGGAGATTCAAAGCTTTGGAGCATCTTTGATTGCATACAGAACTCATCTCCAAGATCACTGATCAGTTTCCCCTCCTTTCAAGCATTGGATCAAGTGTATTCCATAACTGTTTTCATCATCATAACAGGTTGGTAACTTCATTCGAATTGCATGATTTAATGAGAATTATAGGGAATTGTTAGTATAGATTGGTTAGGATAAGTGAGATGATTGATTTTGATAAGTTTGAGCAAGTTTCATGGACATTGATCATGGTGCACCAATTCTGGTGAAGCTTAGAATGTCAAGAATCATGAGAGATAATCTTGGATTAGGTGCTTAAAATGATCAGGGTGAGTTGTAGGTTAGTTTAGGATGAGTTCCAGAGAGAATTGAGAGGATCAATATCAGTTGGAGAATGATGGATCAGACCTGTTGCACCTATCGAATTGCCTTATTGATTGAGTTTTAGGATGAGCTATTGGCATGAATGTGTAGAGGGATTGATATAATGCAAGTTTGCTGTTGGAAGTTCTTGATTTCATGGAGCAGGGAGAGAGAACCAGGAGCTCGAAGGTGTGTGCAGGTTAGGGTTTTTCTGAGCTAGGGTTTGGGCTCAAGGTTGAAGATGACCCTGGCACCACACGATCCCAATTTGACTTTTGACTCAAATCCTCATCCAACGCTCCATATTTGAAGTTGAAAACGGAGGGAAGTTTCAGAAATTGAAACGCAGCATTTCATTAATTGGGGGGATTGGGCTCAGACAGCTATTCGCACCCCCCAATTTAATAAGCCCAACGCGCTGAACTTGGATATCTTGCTATTCTCACCCCCTGGCTATTTCTTTCTATTTCCTTTATTATTTTCTTTTCATTTTTTCATTCATTTTAAAAAATTCATAACAAATAGAAAAATCATTATTTTTAATTCATTCTTTTTGCATATTTTTCTTTAGGATGTCAAGAAAATTATAAAAAATAAAAATTGCATTTTATTTTTTATTTGATATTTTTCCCATATTTTCTAAATAAATAGCATTTTAAATAGTTTCATTTCATGCATGATTTTGTTAGTTTTTGTTCTATTAGATGCTTTAATATTTTTTGTCCATTCTTTTTAGGTTGTTTAGTTTAGACATTAAACTTGTAGATACAATTTAGTTCCCATTTTTAGAAATTAATTTTAGGTGCTTAATGTAGGCTTGAACAACATGGATAAAACTAGGGTTTTAAGTGATGACTTAGGAGATTTGATTCTTTTCCCTTAGGACTTAGGGTTTGAATAGTTTAGTTATGGGACTATAGGGGCTATGGGTAGTTATTAGATCCCTTAGAAAAAGTCAGGATTCCCCTACTGCTATTACTGTACTGTATATATCTGATTGACTGGTGTGGTGTGCCCTCAGGGGATTATTGCTTGTATGTGCGGGTATTGGGATTGTCTGGGGATTTGGGAGAGCTGAAGACTTGAGAAGGTGAAGCCATTGGAGATCCAGAGATTGAAGTTCAACTTCCAAAGTTGAAGAGAAGATTCTTGCTAGCAGATGCTGAGGAGACTAGGGTTTAGGAGCTAGGCAGAGCTCTAGGTTAGAAAGTTTGTTTCTCAAACATGGATTGCCTTGTCTGCATCCATTCTTCTCTGTGATTCAGAGTCTCTCTAAGACACTCACCCCCTTCCTTTGGAAGGCTTGGTGATAGCGTCTAAGAGATAGAACTCTTGAGAGAAAATGTCTTTTGTGTTAGAAGCAGTCTGTTCACCACCCTTGGTAGTCAACTGATTGCTTAACACCCAATTCACTCTTGTGACTGATTCCTCATCCTGGAGGTTTGAACTTGAAGAAAAGCCATTGCATATGGAAGAATGATGATCAAAGCCCTTGCCTAAAGGTCATGAAGATGGAGACTGATGCTTGTTGAAGCCTGTAGCTGATTGGAGATTACTTGAAGCCAGATGTTGATTCAGAGCTGTTGATGCTGTTTCTTTTGCTGTTGTATTTCATTTCTGATGTATTGATTGGTTTTCTGGACTGTATTGTTTGCTGTCTACCCTGCTGGGTTGAAAGTGAAGTCTGTTCACTTTTGCCTATTGTTTTCTAGGTTCGAGGTTGAGTGGGACTCCCTTGCCTCGCTTGTACTGTTGCATCCATGCATTTTACTGCTTTATTATATCTGTTATTGTTTCTGTTTCTGCCTATCCCGTAGGATCTCTGTTTCTCTCTGTGCAAGAGAGGAGCATGATAGACATTAGGTTTTAACACATGCATGATAACATTAGGTTAGTTTGATTCCCTTCGCAACCGTAGGTTAGAGTTCTGTCTCTTTCTTCCTCAAAACAAACAGAAAAACACAATAAAGATTTCAAACACAACAAAAGACACTTCTTCCGTAAAAGAATGTGAACTCATCAAAGCGTCATTTTTGTCCGCTGGGACTGTTAATCAGAAAACTTTTTTTAGAAGGAATAAAATCAACCAAGACAAGCTTGTGTCGTACGTGGCCCGAACTACGTTTGCTCTGATCTTCCATGCTGTGTGGAAGTACGTAGGCATAGGATGCGATATCCTAGCGAGCAACCTTCTCCTCCTTTCCCGTAGGTAGGCGAACTACGTTGACTCTGATTTCTCGTTCCAGGCGAGAATACGTAGGCATAAAGTGCGATACTTTGCCGAGTCATTTTTTATTTTTCATTTTATTTTCTTTTTAACCCTTGACCCATAGTTTAGATAGAATAACAATCCATACCCGAAAACAAGCGTGGATCCCGTCGAGTACGACGGACGTGAGGGGTGCTAATACCTTCCCCTTGCGTAACCGACTCCCGAATCCAGGTTTTGGTTGCGACGACCATACCTTTCCCATGTTGTGCGAGGTTTACTCTGAGCGTTTCCTTTCCCTCCCGTGGGATAAATAACGCACGGTGGCGACTCTTCTGTTCAGCCGGCGCCGATTTTCGCAGTAGCGACAGGTGGCAATTAAATCCATTAAGGCAAAATCCATCCAATCCATCCATCAAAAAATCCATCCAATCCATCCACCACAAAAAAAAATAAGTTAATGGATTGGATTAAATCCATCCATTTATATGCATGGATGGATTCAATCCATCCATTTATATGCATGAATTGATTCAATCCATCCAACATATTTTAAGGATCCAATGGATTATTTTTATTTTTCTTAGATTTATTTTTTTAAAATTAGATTTTATTAAAAATAATTAAAAAATTATATATTTTTTCTGAAAAAAAAATTTAATTTTTTTTGAAAAAAAATATGTTTTTTTTTTCAGAACAAAAAACTGATTTGTTTTTCGAAAAAAAAAACCGACTTTTTTTTTTGGAAAAAAATCAGTTTTTTTTTCAGAATAAAAAACTGATTTGTTTTTCAAAAAAAAAATAAATTTTTTTCTCGAAAAAAAAGCCGACTTTTTTTTGGAAAAAAATCGGTTTTTTTTCAGAATAAAAAACTGATTTGTTTTTCGAAAAAAAAATAAAATTTTTTCTCGAAAAAAAAACCGACTTTTTTTTTTGGAAAAAAATCGGTTTTTTTTTTCAGAATAAAAAACTGATTTGTTTTTCGAAAAAAAAACCGACTTTTTTTTTTCTGAAAAATCGTTTTTTTTTAAGAATAAAAAACTGATTTGTTTTTCGAAAAAAAATAAAACTTTTTCTCGAAAAAAAACCGACTTTTTTTTTTGGAAAAAAAATCGGTTTTTTTTTTTCAGAATAAAAAACTAATTTGTTTTTTAAAAAAAATATTTATTTTTACGAAATTAAAAAAAAAAGTTGGATGGATGGATATCCATCCATTAAAAATATGTTAATGGATGGATTGGATGAATTTTATTCTTAATGGATGGATCGGATTGGATAATTTTAATAAAATTTTAGTGGATTTTAATGGACTAATGGATTGTTTTAATCCATCCATTAGCAATTCAATCCATATCCATCCAATCCATCCATTTTGCCACCCCTAGTTTAAACAAGCAAAACAAGTTATACACAAGAACACATTCAAGGAATTTGTCGTATAGGCATTATGGTGATAAGCCCTGTGATGAGTCAGTAAAAGCAAAAGAGGGTGGCCCCCATTGTACCTTTTGTGTCACTACAGACAAAACCAAGAGGAGGAAACAATTTTACGTTGGTTGCAGAGCTTGTACGATTTTCGTCCCACTACCCACCTTCAAACCATGCGTAGCAACAATTCTGCTACACTCCTCAACATACCAAACCCTGTTGTAAAGGACAACAAGTCTGTACCCTGCTATCAGTTTGCAAATTAAGATAAAAATGATTAAAAAAAACGGTAACAGGTCTGTACCAATAAAAAAGAGAACCATACCACTACTATCCCACATCTGTTGCAACAAGTCTATCATTTTCCTTTCACAACAAGAACACCCAACAGGACAAAACCTGCTACATTTCTACCAACACATATCAGCCATTACTCCAAAACTTGAAGCCATATCATCCTGTTATCTTCACACAAAACCGCAGCAGCTCATACCAGCCTGTGAGCCCGTGTCCTACAACCTGCAACACCAATAAACACCACACATCAGCTCTGAGAAAAAAGGAAATAATACATCTTTCCAAACATCACAGTTCACCGCAAACTCCACGTCCATCTCACAGGTTCACGATACCGACAACCAAGCCAAAGCTATTTCCAAAAAAAAACTTCACATCATAAATGAACAAGTTCATAACCAAATTAGAAGTTCAAGTTAAGATTCAGTCCCCTCACTTAATTCACGGTTCAAATGTAAACTCGCCGTCAGAATTTGGAATCTTTCAAGCGGTTCCGATCAACCCATGGTCCTTGCGTTCCTCCTTGTCGTGTCTCATCCAAGCTTTTTCTTTAAGCAAAAGAGCTTACATCAAGTGTACACCTGAAAAACATACACATGAAATAAAAGATCAACATGTGAGTACGACACAGTCAGAATACGAGTTAGGAAAAGCAATACAAATTCAAATGACTCAAAATCCAACTGAGTCACGTTCTACCATATTGTTTACTTAAATCATAATTTTAGGTATACACCTTGTTTTAATTAGAACAGCAGAACAATGAGAAATTGGGACCACACACTTAATTTGTAAAAATGGCAAAAAAACATCAGCGACAGAAAATTCACAGCAGGTTTAAACATCAAAACAAATAAAAACAAATCTATAGCAGACAAAACCTAAACGTAGCAGTACAGGGATTTCTGAAGCCCTACAAAGCAAGTCAAGTAACCCTAATTCTTGTGGATATAAGTAGAGGTGGATTTCAGAGGAGCATGATGCTTTTTTGCACACAAAAGAAACCCTAGAAGCGGCGGCGAAAGAGCGAGAAGGAAGAAGGACTGAAGGGAAGCTATTACCTGCGCTTTTGAGTCTTCAAGGGTGAGCTTTTTTCGTCTCAAATCTTTTCCTTTGCATATGTTATTTCCTCGCCTTCCATTTTCGTTTTTTTGCTGCAACCTCTTAGATTTAGGGGATTAGGGTTTTAGAGAGGAGAGTTCCGATTTGGTTGTTTGGGTTAGGATTTCATTGAAATGGTTTTCGGATTCGTACTCGGGGTAAAAATTTAGGTAGGGTTTGTGTTTTGTTCGGTAAAGATAAAAAGGGAGTTGGAATCGAGCCTTTGATTTCTCTTCTCGATTGTTTGGGCCCGAGGAGCCTTTCTTAAGTCTAAACAATTGTCTTCTCTAAAAGATGTACAATGCGAAACAAACTCAAAATCTATTTTCTCGAACACTTAGATGAAAAAGAGAGAGAGTCAAGCCTTTGACTCGCTTTCCCGATTACTTAGGCCCGAGAAGCCTTTCTTAAGCTTCGAGTAATCGTCATTTATAAGCCATGTTAATTATATCAAAACTATTTCTTAATATAAGATGAAAAAGTGAGAGAGTCAAGCCTTTGACTCGCTTTCTCGATTACTTGGGCCCGAGGAGCCTTTCTTATGTTTCAAGTAATCCTCATCCATTTAAAATACTTCAAACCATCTTTCATCATTCAACTTTTTTCCATTCCTTCTCCTTTAAGGATGAAAAAGAGAGAGAGTCCAGCCTTTGACTCGCTTTCCCGATTACTTGGGCCCAAGAAGCCTTTCTTAAGCTTCGAGTAATCGTCATCCTATTAACCTACTCGAACCATATCCATTCCTTCACCGTTAAGGGTGAAAAAGAGAGAGTCAAGCCTTTGACTCGCTTTCCCGATTACTTGGGTCCGAGAAGCCTTTCTTAAGCTTCGAGTAATCGTCATCCGATCAATCTTACTCGAACCATTTTCACTTATTTCACCGTTAAGGATGAAAAAGAGAGAGAGTCAAGCCTTTGACTCGCTTTTTCGATTACTTGGGCCCGAGAAGCCTTTTTTAAGCTTCGAGTAATCGTCATCCGATCAATCTTACTCGAACCATTTTCACTTCTTTCACCGTTAAGGATGAAAAAGAGAGAGATTCAAGCCTTTGACTTGCTTTTTCGATTACTTGGTCCTGAGAAGCCTTTCTTAAGCTTCGAGTAATCGTCATCCGATCCATCTACTCGAACCGCATTCTACCATTTCGCAATTGAGGTTGAAAAAGAGAGGGAGTCAAGCCTTTGACTCGCTTTCCCGATTACTTGGGCCCGAGAAGCCTTTCTTAAGCTTCAAGTAATCGTCACCTCTAGCTAAATGTCAACTACCTTAAACCTCGTTTCCTCGCCCCCGTGCGATAAAAACCCTAAAACCTATTAAAATTTATTCTCTTTTCTAAATACTAAACATCAACACATTAATTCAATTTCACGCCGCCGTGCGAACCGTCAAACCTTTTCCTAAAACGTGAGATATGGTGTCTTGAGAACGACGCAAAATATTGTTTCGTCCGTAACCTACATGAGTCGATATAAGTGGCGTGTTCCCCATGAATGTTGATATATGGAAATCCATTCAAAGTGGTGCAAGCGTCCTCTTCTCACTAGTTTAGATAAAGCAATATTTTCTATCGAATATGACTAAGTATCTTTTGTTAAAGTTAAACCGGCAACCGTAAGGCCGAACTACGGCTGCTCTGATTCTTCATTCTCTTCTGAATGTAAGATACGTAGGCACGAGGATCTCTATCCTTGACGAGCACACTAACAACTAACCTACCCTTTCTCTCGCCCCAGTGTAATCGAGACTAACCTGTTATTCAAAACCTTTTCTCTCTCCCCTGTGCGATCGATACCTTTTCATTCCGTAGTCCGAACTACGGATGCTCTGATTCTTCACTTCTTTTTAAGTGAAAATACGTAGGCAGAAGGGCCCCAATCCTTGGCGAGCACTCTTTTTTAAAACCACCCATTTCTCCTTAACTGTTTAAACCCTTTAAATTACCTTTACACCTTTTTATCTTGGAAGAACACAAACAAATTAGGCTAACATTTCTTACAAATGAAATCAAGAGGTTCCCTTTGAGTACAACGGACGTGAGGGGTGCTAATACCTTCCCCTCATGTAACCGACTCCCGAACCTAGAACTTGGTTGTGATGACCATGTTTTTTCCATTAAGGTTTTATCGGTATTTCCCTATTCCTCTTGGATTAAATAAAGTTCGGTGGTGACTCTATGTTTTCTACGATTATCGCAAAGGACCGTGCTTTTTTTAGGTGTGACAGCTGGCGACTCTGCTGGGGACTAATAGCCCTATGCTAGAGAGAGTCAAGCCTAACTTGACTCGATGCGTAAGCGTTAGTTTTGCTCGTTTGTGTTCTTCCTATGTGGTTTATTGCTTTCTTGTCTATTTATCTACTTGTTTATTTTTATTATATATTTGTTTTTCTTATGATTGTTGGGCTTCTCTGATTATGGGCACTCTGTGAGATGGCTCTACACCCGAGTCTGAGGAAAAACTTAGGATTAGAATGGTGGTCGTGTAGTGGAATCCCTCAAGGAGCCTTTCTCATTGGGAGGATACGAGGACCCCGCTTAGAGTTGATTCCCTTGGGAATGTTATTGTCGTGGTGAGCCTTTGCCATGACAGTAATGTTTTTGAGTTGGAATCTATAACTCTAAGGATATTTTACCCTTTTCCATGGTGGTTGGTAGTGTTAGCTCATGAGGATCACTCCTTGTTGGGTTGATTACGAACGCACCAATCAGATGAGATCCCTTGAACGTATCATTATTCTGACAATGATATTTTCAACCTCGATCTATGACTCTGAGATAGCTTTTAGAAACCTTGGACTCGATGGTTGTATAGTGGAGACTCGCGGGAAGCCTTTCTCGTGGGACGACGCGAGAACCTCACCTAGACGAGATCCTTTCAAATATATTATTATTGTGGTATCTCTTTGCTATGGTCATAATATGTTTGAAAGAAATCCATGACTTTAGGCACCTACCTGTTAGAAGCCTACCTATGGGGTTCCTGTAATCAGAGATTATCCTTCTCGCTTCAGAACTGTGCCTGTGATCCTTTTTATTGCATCTGCATTTCATATTCATGTCATAACATTTGCATTTTCTTTGGCTTTTTAGGGAATCTAAGAATTAAGTTGCAGGTACTCAGAAATTATGGGAACATACACTAAAAGCACCTATCCTTATAGTATCAGAAAGCCCAAGTTGGAAGACTTACGTGGTCTGGTTTCACGTATCCCTGTTGTTTTCAGAATCAATTTTGGGAAGGATTTTGGCAGGTTGATTCATGTCTTAAACCAAGAGGTAGATCAGAAAGCGCTCGTTACTTTGGCTCAGTTTTACGACTCTCCTTTGAGGTGTTTCACATTTCAAGACTTCCAATTAGCGCCAACACTTGAGGAGTACGAGAAACTAGTAGGTATTCCTATGAAGAATAAGTTACCATTCGTGGGTTTGGATCTATCTATGGATGACAAGGTCATTACTGATGCTCTCCATATGTCCAAAAAGAATATCTCCGATAATTAGAAAACAAAAGGGGGTTCTAAGGGGCTTCCTCTCAAATTTCTCATAGAGAAAGCTGATACCCTTATAGAGGCTCAGAGTTGGGATGCCTATTACGCTGCTGTTGCTTTGGCTATCTATGGGATTGTCTTGTTTCCCAACATAGACGATTTTGTGGATGTGAGTGCTATTCACATCTTCCTGACTAGGAATCCTGTACCAACCCTTATGGCAGAAGTCTTTTATTTCTTGAGTGCTATTCACATATTACTAGTTGTGGTGAGTTCCCGGATATCCCACTCATTAGAACTCGAGGATGTATTAACTCCAAGCCCATGCTATCAGTGAGGCAGCTTGGATACCCAGTGGTGGCTCCTCCCGAAGAGAAGAGTTTAGAGGCCTTCATGATGCATGATTTGGGAATTGAAAACCCAGAACTGTTCAAGAAGATTACAAAAGCTTGGGGAAGTATTAAGAAGAAAGGGAAGAGTGAGTTAGGTCAAAGGAACAATATCACCAAAGAACCTTACTTTGTGTGGGTCAAGGAAAGAGCGAGGGAAGTTAAAATGCCTTTTCAGGTCAAGTTGTCTGAACTTTTGCCAGAACCAAAGCCTACTCATATCCCGATTGAGGAAGCTGAGGATCTCAAAGCTACCATAGCAAAGTTGATGCAGGACAATGAAAAACTCGAGCTGAAGCTTCAAAATGTCACTAATGAGAAAAATGACATGAAATGGGAACTCCAACGCAAGAATACTCAGTTAGAGGCAGTAGAGAAGAAGGCTGACGAGGAAGAACACAAGAGGAAGAGAGTCAAGGTGTGTCTTGATCAGTCTGATAGCAAGGTGAGTGGGCTTAAAGAAGAGTTGGATAAAGCTCGAAGGAAATGTGTTGAGAATGAAAAGCATTGGCTTTTGGCTACCTAGAAAAACAAGGCCATTAGGGAAGAAATGGGAGCGGAAACACAAAAGTTAAACACTGCTCTACGCCATTCAAGAGCTTCCGAAGCGAAGCAATGTAGACTTAAAGAGGATGCCATAAGAGCCTATAGAGTTGAGCCAACAAATTGGGACAGATTATGTAGAGAGCTGAATGAGGTTAAAAGTCTGGCCGAAGATCAGAAGAACCAAATGGAGAAGATTCTTGCTGATAAGGATATTTGGGCTGCTGAAAGGATAAATGTGGTTTCAAATTATGATGGATATGAGCAGTCTATACATATTTTGATAGCTGATCGAGATATGTACCGCAACAAGCTTAATGGGTTGGCGGAATTCTACAACTGGTTAGCTCAGGACTTGGTGTGGAAGCATATAGATGCTTTTGAAGCAATGGATGACTCCACTCCTCCTGTTATTTGTGATTTCCTTTTCCTTTGCAAGGACATGCTAAAAAGGTTTAAGGAAGAATTGAAGGAGCGTGAGGCTCGTAGGCCAAAGGTCTGAATTTCATTGCTGTACTCTTTCTTGTTTTTGAAGTATTAAGGATTGTAATTGATTCTGAATGACTTTTTGTATTATCTAAATATTGCAACTTAATGAATACGGCATCGTTTGCTTTATATTTGTTTGATTCCTTGATACTTCTGTATAAACTAGCGACTAATTCGAATGATTCCTCGAAACGCCAAAGATTGCATCCCTTGCATTGCATTTCATTCTGCATACGCACCACATATACATACCATGTGTTTTCAACTCGATTCTCATCATGTGTCTCTCGTTCCAATTTCCATCCTGAATCCTCAACACAGATATAACACCAGATGAATTGAACAAATCACTTTTGCTCACATACCTCGAGAAGAGAATCAAATGGCTGACGCTTTGGCAACTCTGGCATCCATGTACAAGTTGATATGGCCTAATCATAGACCATCTATTGATTTATGATGCTTTGAAGAGCCTGCACATTGCCTGATTGCTGATAAAGACGCAGATGAAAAGCCATGGTTTTATGACATAAAGCGATATCTTGAAAAGCACGAATATCCCGAAGGAGCCCTGGGTATCGACAAAAGAACTTTGCGAAGATTGACATCCAACTTCTTCCTCAACGGAAACGTATTGTACAAGCGCAACTATGATACTATTTTGCTTAGATGTGTAGAGAAACGTGAAGCTGAACAGATTCTAAAAGACATTCATGAGGGCTGCTTTGGAACTCACGCGAATGGACATACCATGGCAAAGAAAATATTGAGAGCGGGCTATTATTGGCTTACCATGGAAGCAGATTGTTATCATCATGCCCGAACTTGTCACAAGTGCCAAATATACTCTGATAAGATTCATGTACCCACCACTCCATTGAACGTCTTAACCTCACCATGGCCCTTCTCCATGTGGGGAATAGATATGATTGGGATGATTGAAGCAAAAGCTTCAAACGGACATCGCTTCATACTTGTGGCTATAGACTATTTCATCAAGTGGGTTGAAGATGCTTCATATACCAACGTTACTAAGCAAGTAGTCGCTCGCTTCTTGAAACACAACATTATATGCAGATATGGAGTGCCTAACCGCATCATCACTGACAATGGGTCGAATCTCAACAACAAAATGATGGACGAGTTGTGCGCCAGTTTTAAAATAGAACACCATAACTCGACACCATATAGACCCAAGATGAATGGAGCCGTAGAATCAGCTAATAAAAATATCAAGAAAATCATCCAGAAGATGGTGGTCACGTACAAAGATTGGCACGAGATGTTACCCTTTGCACTACACGGCTACCGTACTTCAGTACGAACTTCAACAGGGGCAACTCCTTACTCGTTGGTTTATGGCATGGAAGCCGTTCTCCCAATAGAGGTCGAAATCCCTTTGCTGAGGGTTTTAATGAAAGCTCAACTTGATGAAGCTGAATGGGTAAAGATGAGGTTTGAAGAACTTAATCTCATTGAGGAAAAGCGCTTGACAGCCATATGCCACAGCCAGCTTTATCAAAGAAGAATGAAGAGAGCCTTCGACAAAAGGGTACATCCCAGGACATTCGCACAATGAGACTTAGTACTCAAGAGGATCATGGCTATGTATCATGAATCTAGGGGCAAATGGACGCCAAAATACGAAGGCCCATATGTGGTAACAGAAGCATTCTCTGGTGGTGCCCTAAAGCTCGCAACCATGGATGGGGAGGAGTTACCTTATCCAGTGAATGCAGATTTGGTCAAACGATACTTTGCCTAAAAAAAGTGGAATAATAGAGCCGCTAAGTCGAAAACCTAAAAGGGCAACTTAGGCAAAATTGGCTATCCCGGTGAACCGAAAACCCGAAAGGGCGATTTAGGCAAAAATTAGGGATAAAATAAGAATAGGCCCGCTGAGTTGAAAACCCGAAAGGGCGGCTCAGGCAAAAAAGGGCGTCCCGGTGGATTGAAAACCCGAAAGGGATCCAGGCAAAAGTTAGGGGCAAAATTCCAAGGCAAAGTATCCATTATGCATGATCACTTGACCCTAGTACATTATCAAGAGACATAATTGATCCGGCCATTTTTTTATGAAGCAAGGTGTTGAAGACTTCCAAAGTCATAGGGACTATAGCAGTGTCGAAACTCAAAGGAACTCTGATTTTTGCCATTATGTTTTTCTTGCACTGTAATCACCTCATTATGGGATTACATCTTTGTATATTTATCCATTCAAGGGTCAAATCAATTAAAGAGAGATTTCTCAATTAAATTGTGCTCACTCTTTTACTTTATCTGATTGTTTGCAAATTAATTTTATTTTGATAATTTGTGTTCGAAACTTCAGCTAAAAAATAAAAATATAACTTTTGACAAGGTATAGAACTTGTTTTGATGTTCGAAGATAGTGGGGAGGATAGATGGTCTCCAAGAAAAATGTCAACAGGTAGAAGCATTGAATTAGTCGTCAGCTGCCCAAGCTTGTCATCATGAAAAGCTTCGCCTTTCTAAAGGGTTTATATGTGGTTCCTCCCAGCATCGAGTTCAAGAGCTAAACTGGGGCTATCAATCCCCCCAGTCGTCATGGAATATCTAAATCTGGGATGTCGAGTAGTCTAATCCTCTCACTACCCCACAGAAAGCCCAATCTTTTATTGGCAACATCAAAAAGCCACTCCAATTGGCGCCTTAAATTCACCCTAAAAGTCCAGTCTTCATTGGCAACGACTAAAAGTCCATCCACGTTGGCATCCTCAATAACCAAAGTCCAAACCATTTGGCAACTACCAAATCCAATCCCTGGTGATGTCCCCGACAGGATTTTATCCCCGGCATACCTGGTCGCTTGCATTATCATAAGCACGACATACAACCTCATATCATAATCATATCAAGCATTAACATATCATTTGCATTCGCATCGTGCACTTCCTAGAAGTTGCACCTTAGTTGCATGTTTGGGCATCATGAAACATTGCATTGCATAGCAATATAGCAGGATCCAGGATCAGTTCGCGAGCATCTTGGTCAGTCTTCCAATGAAGTTGGCAATATGACTCTGAAAAGAGTTAAGACCCCACGAATTCAGGGAATTCTACTCCCCGGCAAGTTATTCTCCAACCAGGCAGTTGGTGATGATAATCCCCAGCAACTATTGCTCTTATGGCTCCCCAAGCAGAGGTTATCTTAAAACGTTTTTTGAAGGCTTTCCCCCTGCAGAGTTTGCACAATGTTGTTCCTCCAATAGGAATTTTGGTTCAACTATTCCCCAACAAGTTGTGTTCAGAGATACTGCTTTGGTATCATCGAAGAATATTATTGGGTAAGATGCTGCTTCGACCACCCGAAGAATCTCATGTGTTTAGAGATACTGCTTTGGTATCGTCGAAGAATCTTATTGGAAAAGATGCTTCTTCGACCGCCCGAAGAATCTCATGTGTTTAGAAATACTGCTTTGGTATCATCGAAGAATCTTATTGGATAAGATGCTGCTTCGACCACCCGAAGAATCTCATGTGTTTAGAGATACTGCTTTGGTATCGTTGAAGAATCTTATTGGAAAAGATGTTGCTTCAACCGCCCGAAGAATCTCATGTGTTTAGAGATACTGCTCTGGTATCATCGAAGAGCCTTAATGGATAAGGTACTGCTTCGACCACCCGAAGAATCTCAAGTTGTGTTCAGAGATACTGCTTTGGTATCATCGAGGAATCTTATTGGATAAGATGCTGCTTCGACCACCCGAAGAATTTCATGTGTTCAGAGATACTGCTTTGGTATCGTCGAAGAATCTTATTGGATAAGATGCTGCTTCGACCACCCGAAGAATCTCAAGTTTTGTTCGAGATACTGCTTTGGTATCATCGAAGAGCCTTAATGGATAAGGTACTGCTTCGACCACCCGAAGAATCTCAAGTTTTGGTTCGAGATATTGCTTTGGTATCATCGAAGAGCCTTAATGGATAAGGTACTGCTTCGACCACCCGAAGAATCTCAAGTTTTGGTTCGAGATATTGCTTTGGTATCATCGAAGAGCCTTAATGGATAAGGTACTGCTTCGACCACCCGAAGAATCTTAAGTTTTGTTCGAGATATTGCTTTGGTATCATCGAAGAGCCTTAATGGATAAGGTACTGCTTCGACCACCCGAAGATTCTCAAGTTTTGTTCGAGATACTGCTTTGGTATCATCGAAGAGCCTTAATGGATAAGGTACTGCTTCGACCACCCGAAGATTCTCAAGTTTTGTCGAGATACTGCTTTGGTATCATCGAAGAGCCTTAATGGATAAGGTACTGCTTCGACCACCCGAATAATCTCAAGTTTTGGTTCGAGATACTGCTTTGGTATCATCTAAGAGCCTTAATGGATAAGGTACTGCTTCGACCACCCGAAGAATCTCAAGTTTTGTTCGAGATACTGCTTTGGTATCATCGAAGAGCCTTAATGATTAAGGTACTGCTTCGACCACCCGAAGAATCTCAAGTTTTGGTTCGAGATACTGCTTTGGTATCATCGAAGAGCCTTAATGGATAAGGTACTGCTTCGACCACCCGAAGAATCTTAAGTTTTGTTCGAGATATTGCTTTGGTATCATCGAAGAGCCTTAATGGATAAGGTACTGCTTCGACCACCCGAAGAATCTCAAGTTTTGGTTCGAGATACTGCTCTGGTATTATTGAAGAGCCTTAATGGATAAGGTACTGCTTCGACCACCCGAAGAATCTCAAGTTTTGGTTCGAGATACTGCTTTGGTATCATCGAAGAGCCTTAATGGATAAGGTACTGCTTCGACCACCCAAAGATTCTCAAGTTTTGTTCGAGATACTGCTTTGGTATCATCGAAGAGCCTTAATGGATAAAGTACTGCTTCGACCACCCAAAGAGGCTTGGTTATACTAATCTAGTATCGCGAAGGACCTTAACGAATGAGGGACTGCTTCGACCACCCAGAGGATATCAGGTTATTTTGTTCATCCTATTAACTCATTCATGGTACTTTTCACTTCTCTACCGGACAAATTTTGGGATCTTCTTGTATCTAATTGACTTCCACCTTTAAAATGAACGCCATGCAGCAGTTCATTCTCTCAAGTTTAAGGCAATTAGATAGGGGCATCTGTCATACCCCAAATTTGTCCTACTTCGGTATTTAATAATTGTTACTACTTCATGACTTCTGGCCATGACTCTCTAAGACTCCGTTTATAAAGACCTTGTATGTGTTCTTTATGGATATTATCCCTAGCAATGTATGTTGAATTCTAGTGGAAGGGTGTGCCTTTATTTTCATGGTCAAGCAATTATGGTGTGGTAAATGACATAATTTATGTGATTGGATCCATTTCAAGACATAATTATTGGTTCTCAATCGGCTTGAATCCTACTACAAGTTTCTCTTTAATGTCTTTTGAGGCATACTCCGAAATTGATCCTAAGGTTTTGGGATTGGTCAAGTTAATTTTTGATTAGACTAGTGGTAAGTTTATTCAAGGAATGGTAAAGGTCACAATTAAACTTTCAAGTGTTTCTAAAATCATGTTGGCTGATTAAGTCATAACTTCAAAGCCCGAATGTGTGCTCAAAATAAAAGTTTGTTCAAAGTATGCTACATGGTATTGATGTCTTGGTCATGGAAAGTCAAGAATGTTCTCTTTGAATTCACAAGTGGTGATAACTTTTGGAAATGCAATTAAAGTCATAAAATTATGCGTTCAATTTGTCTCAAAACTCTAAAGTTCTACACAAAAAATATACACATAAAAGTTTGGAGAAGAACCTTACCCAAAACTTGAAAAGCTCCAAGCTTTCAGGTCACTGAAAAGGAGATAGAAAGAGTTAGAGGACGATAACATTTCCCATATAAAATTAAAACCTAATTCTTTTCCAAACTTGATCCAACATCAAGTATCTTCAAACAAATGTAATTAATCATTAACTTTCATTAGCACTTAATTATATCAAATCCTCATACTTTCCTTGTAAGTCGAGTGCTTTAGCCTCGCCATCAACCTTATTCTATACCCATAGGACCTCCTATCCATTAGTTCAATCGTGCTCGTTCCAACACGCAAATTTCAGACCTTGATTCATATCAAATAATTTTCTTTAAGTCAAACTAAAATACTTAACTACTTAAACACAATTTCAATATTAGATGAAAAAGAGAGAGTCCCAAGTCTTTGGTTCTCTCTCCCAATTGTTTGGGTCCGAGGAGTCTTTCTTAAGCTCGAACAATTGTCTTCTAAAAACTTTTTTAAAACGATAAACTTATTCGAGTCTATTTTTCTAAACACTTAGGATGAAAAAGAGAGTGTTCCAAGTCTTTGGCTCGCTTTCCCGATTACTTAAGGTCCAAGAAGTCTTTCTTGAGCTCCGAGTAATTGTCATCCGATTAATACACTTTAATCATATTAAAAATCTTTTATAATATTAGATGAGAAAAGGAGAGAGCTCCAAGTCTTTGGTTCTCTTTCCCGATTATTTGAGGTCCGAGAAGTCTTTCTTAAGCTTCGAATAATCCTCATCTATTAAAATACCTTAATCACATCCTATCTTTCAAACACCACTCAAACAATTCCTTTTGCGATGAAAAAGAAAGTGTTCCAAGTCTTTGGTTCATTTTCCCGATTACTTGGGTCCGAGAAGTCTTTCTTCAGTTTCAAGCAATCGTCATCCGTTCAATTTATTCAAACCATACTCAATTCTATCCTTTCGCATTTGAGGTTGAAAAGGAGAGAGCTCCAAGTCTTTGGTTCACTCTCCCGATTACTTGGGTCCGAGAAGTCTTTCTTAAGCTTCAAGTAATTGTCACTTCTAGTTAAATATCCCAATACTTACAAACACTATTCCTCGCCCTCGTGCGACCTACCATTCAAATAATCCTTTTACCTAGAACATTGCTTAGTCCCTTCTTCCGCGCATAACAAACTCGTGCTTCATCCTCCCCTAGCGAGCAGACAAGCCAATGTTTAGCAGTTAGAATGCGACCTAAACACTTCTTCGTTTACCAAACCTTTTAGCAAACCGTAAGCCGAACTACGGCTGCTCTGATTTCTTACATCTATTGAGAATACGTAGGCATAGGATTGCGATGATCCTAGCGAGCACAATTCCCCATATTTCCCACAATCCCTTCTTTTTCCCATAGTCCCACGAACTACGAATGCTCTGATTTTCCACTTCTTACAAGTGAAGATACGTAGGCACAAGGGTCCCAATCCTTGGCGAGCACCCTATCTTAAGACCACCATTTCCCCTTTAGCAAGCAATTCCTTTAGAAGATAAACAAACATAGTTAACTTTCTCTCGCGAATCGAATCAAGAGGTTCCCGTTGAGTACAACGGTCGTAGAGGGTGCTAATACCTTCCCTCTATGTAATCGACTCCCGAACCTAGAATATTGGTTGCGATGACCATGTTCTTATCTCCTTAAAGGTTTTATCGATATTTTCCTATTCCATCCTTGGAATGAATAAAGTTCGGTGTCCTACTTCAGTATTTAATAATTGTTACTACTTCATGACTTCTGGCCATGACTCTCTAAGACTCCGTTTATAAAGACCTTGTATGTGTTCTTTATGGATATTATCCCTAGCAATGTATGTTGAATTCTAGTGGAAGGGTGTGCCTTTATTTTCATGGTCAAGCAATTATGGTGTGGTAAATGACATAATTTATGTGATTGGATCCATTTCAAGACATAATTATTGGTTCTCAATCGACTTGAATCCTACTACAAGTTTCTCTTTAATGTCTTTTGAGGCATACTCCGAAATTGATCCTAAGGTTTTGGGATTGGTCAAGTTAATTTTTGATTAGACTAGTGGTAAGTTTATTCAAAGAATGGTAAAGGTCACAATTAAACTTTCAAGTGTTTCTAAAATCATGTTGGCTGATTAAGTCATAACTTCAAAGCCCGAATGTATGCTCAAAATAAAAGTTTGTTCAAAGTATGCTACATGGTATTGATGTCTTGGTCATGGAAAGTCAAGAATGTTCTCTTTGAATTCACAAGTGGTGATAACTTTTGGAAATGCAATTAAATTCATAAAATTATGCGTTCAATTTGTCTCAAGGTGAAAATATAAATTATTAAATTGAAGGCAAGAAAGGTTGTTTGTTGAAATTCAATTTTATGTTGCAAGTTACAAACTACTCAAGGTTACAAGCTTCACAAAGATTCAATGTGACCTAAAAGTTACAAATAGTCACACAAGTTGAATTCTAAACTTCAGAAGATTATCGCATCACTGAGATTTCAAGTTGCAAGTTACAAGGATAAGACAAATACTTAAAATCTATGATAAAGCTCCTTGACAGGATCATGCCATTTCATGTTCTCCATATTAGGCTGCCCCAAAGTCTTCATCAGTATCTTCGCTTCCGTTCCAAGACAACCATAGTCACATGCTTTCGTGCTTGTCCCTAGCCTTCATCAAGTTCTCCAAATTATTCATGAAGTCTCCATCATCCCGTCATGCACAATAAAAGAAGAAAAGACGTTAGTATGGCGAAGCTCGAACCAAAACAAATCAGGATTGCTTTACAGAACAAGTTACAAGAGGCATTATCTTAGGAATTCATCTGCACAATTCAATATCAAACGTAACAGAACAGGCCAGGATGAATGTGACTAAGCCAGACCTAGCTATTGCGAGAGTTTTACTCACCATGATCGCATTGATTTTGTTGATGAACTAATCGAATCCTTTGCGTCGAAGTCTCATTTTCGTGATCATCAAGCTGTGAGTAAAAGTCACTTGTTGTTGTATTTCACAAATTCATATCTTCAGCTCGCATCCCTTGGTTCGAGAATGTCGTTTACATGAAAAAGAAGTAGGTGTTAGCATACCAAAAAGTGACGCTGTGAAGGATGAATTCACATGAAATAAGAGCTATAAAACACAACAACAAATAATAGGCCATATGAATGTATAATGAAAACAAGGTGTTGTTCAATACCGTTAGACCTGCAAAATTGATCTTTCCAATTCATTTGTCATAGGTTCCATTCCAAGTCTTTAATCACATCAAGCTGCTCCATCCCATTCCAATGTCCTTAGTTGATATGGCCTTATTCATCTATGATAAATCACTTTTGCTCACATAGAAGAAGAGAATGCAAGAATCAGAGCTGAAGTCAAAGATCTTCGAGGGAGCATGAATCAACTCAAGGAAATGATCCAAGCTTTGACTGCCAGGAGTGAGCCTCCTCAAATTGCAGTTGTTTCAGAAATCATAGGTTCTTCAGGAGGAACTCAGCCTATGACATTGGTGCCTTCCACATGGCCCTCGTATGGTTTACATCTTGATTTTGTGCCACGATTTAAGACAATGGGGCAATCTGCGCCGCAAGCAATCCCTACACCGTTCTATTTTGAAACACGACTTGTTATGCATACTACTCCACAAACTGTGGTGCCTACCGCGGCCGTCTCAACCGAATTTTCTCCATAATATGAGGATTACAATCAGATATATCATGCACTTGGATCAGTCTCTATAGGTGAAGATGCAAGAGATGAAGACCTTAGGGAGGTGAAAGAAAATTACCAAAACCTCATGAAACGAATGCAAGCAGTGGAAGGTGATGATATTTTTGGGACTGCGGCTAAAGAGATGTGTTTGGTTCCTGGTCTGGTTATCCCAGATAAATTTAAAACACCAGAATTTGATAAGTATAAGGGGCATACTTGTCCGAGGAGTCACCTTATCATGTACTATATGAAGATGGCTGCATATGTGAACGATGACAAGCTTATGATACATTGTTTTCAGGATAGCTTAAGAGGGGCACCATCCAAATTGTATTTAAGTCTCGATCAAGGGAAAATAAAAAACTTCCAAGATCTATCTGACGCCTTTATCAAGCACTACCGATACAACATGGATATGGCGCCTGATAGGAGATAGTTACAAAACATGTCGCAGAAGGAAAAAGAAACATTTAAGTAGTAATGCCCAAAGGTGGAGGGAACTGGCCTCCCAGGTTGAACCTTCATTAGCTGAGAAAGAGCTTGCTGAATTATTTATAGACACTGTACCACCTGCCTATTATGAGAAAATGGTAGGAAGCACGTCATTGGGATTCTCTGAATTGGTGGCCATAGGAGCCCGAATTGAGCATGGTCTAAAAAGTGGTAAGATTGCATCTACTGCTACAACTTCCAATAATGTGAGGAAGAACCAAGGAGGTTTCCAGCGAAGACAAGAGGGTGAGAACAATGTTGTATCTAATGGCCAGTGGGGAAACCAATCAGGGAGAAGACCTCCAGCACCAGCCGCTTACCAACAACAACCTGCTTCGATGCCATACTACCAACAATCTTATGTGGCGTCTGTAATGCCAGTTTACCCGCCGCCACCACCTCCTATCAGTTATCCATTATACCCTCAGCCATTCATGCCAGGGTATCCACCACAAACGGCTCCTCAGCTCCCACCAGCTCATCCGACGCAGAATCAGTCGCAACAAAGACCACAGGCTCCTCCTGCCGCTTCTGCAAACCAAAACCGTGCTAAAAGAGGCAAAGATTTTGATCCAATCCCTATGATGTACAAAGATTTGAATTCGTCTCTGGTCTACAAGGGGTTAATAATCACGAGGTCGTTACCTCCTTTCATTGGAAAGCCTCCCCGTTGGTTCAATCCGGACTTGCATTGTGAATACCATCAAGATGCTGTAGGGCATGATTTAGACGGATGTTTTGCTCTGAAGGCGAGGGTACAAGAGCTCATTAACTGCAAGATCTTGTCTTTCAAAGATAAGGGCCCAAACATTACTAATAACCTTTTTCCTACTCACAATGGACATGCAGCCCATGCCATCGAGGAAGCATCAGATGAAGAGTTTGTTAGAGATGTCAAAGTGTTAAAAACCCCATTGAAGGAGCTCCATGCTCACTTGGTGGAGTTTGGGGTAATTTCAAAGAAGCATAACGAATGTGATGAATGCTCTGTTCTTGAAAAAGGATGTTTTGTAGTTAACAAGGACATTCAGCAATTAATGAACCAAGGGATACTCCAAGTTAGTCGTACAAAAACTGATAAGGATATAGCGGTAATCGAGCCTCACTTTGAGATACCGCCGACACGGGAAATTGAGTAGTATAATGCATCCAGTATTCCACCCAGCGCAGAATACATGTGTCCGGAAATAATAATTCAACCAGTTCTTATCCCTTATTACAACAACAATGCAGTGTCGTGGCGCTATAACCCTGCAGTTTTTATAAATGGCCAAGAGGTGTCCTTAGGAGACCAATTTGAAAAGATTTCTAGACCGGACATATCCAAAATCGCCGAAGCAAGCAGGATGACGCGTAGTGGCCGTGTCTTTGGGCCTACGCCACCTCCAAAAGCTATTAAAGAGATTGTCAGAGGAAAGACTGCTGAAGTTCCGCAAGCCCATAAGAGGTTGGAAATTCTTGATGAGACGGTATCACCGCAGGAGGTGGAGGAATTCTTAAAAATGATTAAAAGAAGTGATTATAAAGTGGTGGACCAGCTTCACCAAACCCCTTCAAGAATTTCTGTGCTTTCGTTGTTGTTTCACTCAGAAGCTCATAGGAAGACTTTGCTGAAAGTACTCATGCAGACACATATGTCACAAGGGATTACCGTAGATCAATTCAGTGGAATTGTATCTAACATTACTGCTTGCCACTCCCTGAGTTTTCATGATGGAGAACTACCTGTGGAAGGAAGAAATCATAACAGAGCTTTGCATATATCTGTGAAGTGTTTGGATGATGTCTTAACCCGAGTGTTGGTGGATACGGGTTCATCGCTAAATGTCATGCCAAAGTCCATTTTGGCCAAACTTTCGTACACAGAGACAGTGATGAAGCCTAGTATGATGATTGTGAAGGCGTTTAATGGCTCTCGTAGGGCTGTTATCGGAGAAGTGGACTTGCCCATACTAGTAGGCCCTCATGTTTTCAGGATGACTTTTCAAATCATGGATATTAACCCAGCATATAGCTGTTTGTTGGGAAGGCCATGGATTCATGCTGCTGGCGCAGTGACGTCCACACTCCACCAAAAGATGAAGTTTGTGGTGGATGGAAAGCTTATCACCGTATCTGGCGAAGAGGATTTGTTGATCAGTTACCTATCATCATTCAGGTATGTTGAAGCGGATGAAGGCGCATTTGAAACTTCTTTTCAAGCCATGGAGATTGCAAACACTAAACTCTGGGAAGTAAAAGAGCAAGATATGGCGGTTGATCCATCGTTTGCTTCTTTGAAAGGTGCAAAGGCAATGCTCGAGAAGGGCAGTCCTGAAGGTTGGGGTCAAGTGATTCACGTTCCCGAGAAGAATAATCGTTTTGGGCTGGGATATGAGTCTCAAATGAACGGAAGCTCCCAAGGATCGTCTGGGGCAAGAATGAAGATTTTCCAAGAAGTGTTCCACAACGCAGGATTCATCCACGATAAGGAATTAGCTGCCGTAGAAGACAATGAAACTGGTTCAACGACACCATGTTTGGTGTACCACAACACCGCTGGATTGGATAACTGGGAATCAATTAACCTACTTGGAGTTTTTTCATTGTCAGAGTAATTTATTTTCGTTTTCTCAAAATCCTTTTGCTCTTCCCAAGGCTTAAGGATCATTTGTAGGGCCCCCTTTCGTTTTAAATGATTATCATCATTAATAAAAAGCATTTTGTTTTTTCACTTCTTTCTTTTGTTTTTGTTTTTAAAAAAATGGAAACCTCTTCAAAGCCACAAAGCATTTTGTTTTCTTGCATTTACTTTTTCATTTTTCTAAAATCAACATTAAATCATGCGGAATAATCAATGAACCCGTTGAACTTGATAATGTTACAATCCCTCCCAACTTTGAGACCCTTGTGAATCAAGTGGAAGAAGAGTGCAAAGAAGAATGTGATCTGCCTGAGGAACTAGCAAGGTTTCTAGAGCATGAGGATAGAGCCATTCAGCCGCATTAAGAGCCTGTGGAGGTCATCAATCTGGGAACGGAAGAGGCAAAGAAAGAGGTGAAGATTGGTACTGTCCTTGAAGACATCACCAAAGAGAGTTTGGTCAAACTTTTGCATGAATATGTTGACGTGTTCGCTTGGTCATACCAGTATATGCCGGGTTTGGATACGGATATTGCCAAACATCGATTACCGCTTCGGCCAGAATGCCCTCCAGTAAAGCAAAAGTTAAGGAGAACAAGGCTCGATATGTCCATCAAGATTCAAGAAGAAGTCAAAAAGCAGTTTGACGCAGGTTTCTTAGCAATGTCCAAGTACCCCCAATGGGTTAATAATATCGTGCACATCCCCAAGAAGGATAGAAAAGTGAGAATATATGTTGATTACAGAGATTTGAATAGAGCCAGTCCAAAGGACGACTTTCCTCTTCCACATATTGATACACTAGTGGACAACACTGCTAAATACTCCATTTTCTCCTTCATGGATGATTTCTCAGGTTACAATCAAATCAAGATGGCGCCTGAAGATATGGAGAAAACCATGTTTATTACGCCATGGGGAACATACTGCTACAAGGTAATGCCTTTTGTTTTGAAAAACGCTGGGGCAACCTATCAACGAGCAATGGTCACTCTCTTCCACGACATGATGCATAAGGAAGTTGAGGTATATGTCGACGATATGATAGCCAAATCAAAAAGTGAAGAAGACCATATAGAGCATCTGCGAAAGCTGTTTGAACGGATGAGAAAGTTCAGATTGCGCTTAAACCCTGTTAAGTGTACATTTGGTGTCCGGTCGGGGAAATTGCTTGGATTTATTGTTAGCCAGCATGGGATTGAGGTCGACCCCGATAAAGTCAGGGCTATTCAAGAAATGCTTGTTCCACGAATAGAGAAAGAAGTCAGGGGATTCTTGGGGAGATTGAATTGCATCTCCAGGTTCATCTCTCATATGACAGCCACGTGTGAGCCTATATTCAAGTTGCCAAGAAAGAATCAAACTGTCCAGTGGGATGCCAACTGTCAAAAGGCCTTTGAAAAGATAAAATGTTACCTACAAGAGCCTCCCATCTTGATCCCACACGTGCCTAGGAAACCGCTCATCATGTACTTGACTGTGTTAGAAGATTTGATGGGCTGCGTATTGGGGAAACAAGATGAATCTGGGCGGAAAGAGCACACAATTTACTACTTAAGCAAAAAGTTTACTGATTGCGAATCAAGATATTCGACTGTAGAAAGGACTTGTTGTGCCTTGGCATGGGCCGCCCGGCGTTTAAGGCAATATGTAACACCCCCTTCTATACCCCAAATAAATGCATATAAAACAATTAAGCACATACAAATTCATCAGAGTAAAAAGGTTTTATAATAAGGTATAAAAGAAGAATGTCACAGTTTCACCAACAAAACCCTTTAACATTTTGCTCCATAAAATATGTAACATTTTCGTAGTTTTAGAAATCACATTTCAACATTTAATTTAAGCGGAAGATAACATCATTTAATCAGTTCCAAAATATTAGTTCAAATGCACATAAGTCATCCAGATTAATACATCATAATTAGTTAGATTACAAAACCACATCAGCTGATACATCGCAATGTATCAGAAAAGAATGACTATACTAGTCTAACTACCTGGTGTTACATATCAGAGCAGCCGACTCAAAAGAATGAAGATAACTTCACAAAAAGGACTCCAGCATCCTAATCTGCAATGCCTCATAGAGCATTATAAAACAGCAGAAGGGTGAGAAATATAACCATAATAATCAAGGAATAAGATTATGTATATATAGGTATCATATAACACATATTCACATTTCTCACCACACTTCATTCTCATAATCATAATCATATCACGTTCACATATATCAACATTATGAACATCCACAAGCACATCCCTTCATGCTTGACTTCACAATCATTCACAAGCACATTTGTACCACAACAATATTATGCAATGTGACTCAACATATTCAATGCAACTCAATGCTATGCGGTACCGACTCTCGTTATCTTTTTTCGGTTTTCACTCTAAACCGGGTCCACCCTTCTAGACCGATAACTCGTTATCATTTTTCGGTTTTTACTTTAAACCGGGTCCACCCTTCTAGACCGATAACAACCAAGCCCGTCCCCTAGGCTTCAAACCCACCCTTCTAGGTTTGGGACAAGCCACTAGTTTTCACGAAACTAACAGACATTGCCTCTTGACTGAATGATGCATGTACAATCAACCAATCACAATAAATGCACTTAAGACCGTTCCCGCGTCTTAATCCCATGCATTCGAATAATTCACCCCTTCGAGAATTTCATCATGATTGCACATACAACATATATCAAACATTTATCAATGTATTCATTTCACACATCATCATATTCAACAACAATGCACACATATCACATATGTTCCCATGCATTCACACAACAATCGCATACATATATGCACTCACAATTCATTAGACGATACACATACATTCCTCATTGTATTCCCATGTATCTCTAATTATCACAACAATCAAGGTATTCACATCGCAATACCAATCACACAATTATAAGTTATGCACACATATTCAAAATGTTCTCATGCATACTCATTACATAATTGTATACACATCGAGCATTCGCAAATTCATTAAATAATACACACATAATCACTTATTATGTTCACATGTATTTATACTTGATGCAATTAACCTTTGAATCACAATTCTAGGATTCACGCCCGTAGGCTACCCACAGCACACATTATCACAATAGATCATATCTATATTCATATCATAAGGTATCCACCTATGTGAAACAACCAAACCATCTCCACATGATCAACACAGCAAAAGAAAAATGCTGTCAAACTCGCCCACATTTGCCTGGCGAGACCCCACAGCGAACCTTCGCTAGGCTTCGCCTGGCGAGACTTCCCAGCGAGCCCAAGTCAGTAGCTACTGACTTCATTCGCCACCATTCGCCAGCACCTTCGCTGGGCGAACCTTCGCTATCCAACTTTGCCTGGCGAACTCGCCAGCGAAGTCCACTGGGACTTAATCATAATTACTCGCCACCATTCGCTAGGCTTCGTCTGGCGAAGCTTCGCCTTCGCTCGCCTGGCGAGAGCCAGCGAATCTGCGCAGAACAGATTCACTCTCTGTTCCTCCTTCACCAATCCATCATCAACCCTCTCTTACACATCCAAATCAATATAAACAGCATCAATACATGTTACCCGACTATTCTACGGCGTTATTACTCAGTTCCAACCGATTAAATCATCAATCTACCGATTAATCCAACATTTGCCCTAATTGGAAAGTGATGAAAACTCTACCAAAACCCCAACCCAACATACATAACATCATGCAATGATCAAATAGAAACATTTCTCACCCTTACCTCGATTAATCGGAGCTTTGATGTTGGTTCTTGATGATTTCCACTTTTCCTCTTCTCCTCTCTTTCTCTTCTTTCTTCTTTCTTTCCTCTTTCTCTCCAAATGTTTCTAACTTTCTTTTCTTTTCTTTCTCACTTATATATTCCTTTTATTTTCTTTCCTTCCAATTTTCTATTAATTCCAATTAATAAAAATTAATTTCCAACATTAACATAAAATCCCACTAAATCAATTAATTGCTACAATTAATTATTTAAGGAAATTTGGGCTGTTACAACCCTCCCCCACTTTAGGAATTTTCGTCCTCGAAAATGTTACCTGATTCAAACATGTTCTGGATAAGACTCCTTCATCCGGCTCTCAAGCTCCCACGTAACATTTCCACCAGTCGGTCCTCCCTAAGCGACCTTCACTAAAGCAATCTCTTTACCTCGAAGCTGCTTCAATTTCCGATCCTCTATCCGCACAGGTGATGTCTCAACAGTCAGGTTATCTCTCACCTGTACATCATCTATTTGGACTACATGAGACGGATCCGCAATGTATTTCCTCAACTGAGATACATGGAATACGTCGTGAAGATTAGCAAGCGACGGTGGTAAAGCCACACGATAGGCCACTTCTCCTATCCTTTGCAAAATCTGATAAGGACCAATGAAACGCGGCGACAACTTGTGCAACTTCAGAGCCCTACCAACACCTGTCATCGGAGTGACTCGAAGAAACACATGATCTCCCTCTTGAAATTCAAGTGCCTTCCTCCTCTTGTCATAATAACTCTTCTGACGACTCTGAGTAATTCTCATCTTCTCTTGAATCATCTTGATCTTATCAGTAGTCTGTTGAACTAACTCGGGTCCAACAACAGAACTCTCTCCGGACTCGAACCAACACAATGGTGTCCTACACCGCCTACCATACAACGCCTCAAATGGTGCCATACCAATACTCGAATGGAAACTGTTGTTGTAGGTAAACTCAATCAAAGGCAAGTAGCTATCCCAAGCTCCTCCTTTTTCCAATACACAAGCTCTCAAAAGATCTTCAAGCGACTGAATCGTCCTCTCCGTCTGACCATCAGTCTGAGGATGATATGCTGAACTCAAACGCAACTTAGTACCCAAAATACTCTGCAGGCTCTCCCAAAATCTCGAAGTAAACCGCGGATCTCTATCCGAAACAATACTTAACGGAATACCATGCAGACACACAATCCTCTCAATATACAACTTAGCCAACTTCTCCAACGGGTAATCCATACGCATAGGGATAAAGTGAGCAGATTTTGTCAATCTATCCACGATAACCCAAATAGCCTCAAAATTACTCGGCGTCCTCGGCAAACCCGATACAAAATCCATGGAGATACTATCCCATTTCCACTCAGGAATAAACAACGGCTTCATCAAACCCGATGGCTTCTGATGCTCAATCTTTGACTTCTGCAAGTCAAACAAGAATATACAAATTCCGCGATATCCTTCTTCATACTAGGCCACCAAAATACTTTCCTCAAATCCTGATACATCTTAGTAGCACCCGGATGAATACTCAATCCGCTACGATGTCCTTCCTCAAGGATGCTCTTCTTAAGCTCAACCATGTTCGGAACACAAACTCGATCCCGACATCTCATAATACCATTCTCATCAATCCGAAAATCACCACCTTGGCCTTGGTTGATTAAAGTCAACCGATCAACTAAGCTCAAATCTGATTTTTGTCCTTCTCGAATTTCGTCCAAAATACCACTCGTAAGCTTTAACATACCCAACTTAAGTCCAAAAGAAGTCTTCTCACATACCAAACTCAAATCCCGAAATTGCTCAATCAATTCCAACTCTTTCACCATCAATGCTGACATATGCAATGATTTCCGACTCAATGCATCCGCTACTACATTCGCTTTACCCGGATGGTAGTTCAAGCCAAAATCATAATCCTTCAAAAGTTCAATCCATCTTCTTTGTCTTGCATTCAATTCCTTTTGATCAAAAAGTATCTCAAACTCTTGTGGTCACTAAACACTTCAAATCTTGCGCCAAATAAATAATGCCTCCAAAGTTTCAACACGAACACAACGACGACCAACTCTAAGTCATGCGTCGGATAATTCTTCTCATGCACTTTGAGTTGCCTCGAAGCATAAGCTACAACTTGATTATTCTGCATCAACACACCTCCTAAACCCATCAAAGAAGCATCGCAATACACAACGAATGGTTCTTCTGGATTTGGCAGAATCAAAACAGGAGCTGTCGTCAACCTTCGCTTAAGTTCTTGAAAACTCGCTTCACACTTGGCGTCCCAAACAAAGGCTTGACCTTTCCTAGTCAACTGTGTCAACGGCAACGATAACTTAGCAAATCCTTCAATAAACTTCCGATAATAACCGGCTAAACCAAGAAAACTTCTGATCTCAAAAACTGACTTCGGAGTCTCCCATTGCGACACCGCTTCAACCTTCGACGGATCGACCGCAATACCACTACTAGAAATCACATGACCAAGGAAACTAACTTCCTTCAACCAAAATTCACACTTAGAAAGCTTCGCGAACAACTGCTTCTCTCTCAGCACAGATAACACAATCTTCAGATGCTCGGCATGCTCTCCTTTGCTCTTCGAATAAACCAAGATGTCGTCGATAAACACCACCACAAACTTATCCAAATAAGGATGGAAAATCCTATTCATGTACTCCATAAATACACCTGGTGCATTAGTCACACCAAATGGCATCACAGAATACTCATAGTGTCCATACCTCGTCCTAAAGGCTGTCTTCTGAATATCCTCAGCTTTCACACGAATCTGATGATACCCAGATCTCAAATCAATCTTGCTGAACACACTTGCACCAACCAACTGATCCATCAGATCATCAATCCTTGGAAGTGAATACTTATTCTTAATAGTCACCTTGTTCAACTGTCTGTAATCCACACAGAGCCTCATAGAACCCTCTTTCTTCTTAACCAACAACACCGGTGCACCCCACGGTGACACGCTCGGATGAATAAACCTCTTTTCAAGCAAATCCTCAAGTTGACTCTTCAACTCTTTTAACTCCGAGGCCGACATACGATATGGAGCCATCGATATCGGACTAGTTCCAGGAATCAAATCTATCAAAAACTCCACTTCTCGCTCCGGCGGTAAATCCTTTATCTCTTCAGGGAATACTTCCGGAAAATCTCTAACAATGGGCACAACATCAATCTCTTCACTTTCACTAGTCCTGAAAGTTGCCATAAGCATAAATACCTTAGCTCCATCTTACACCGATTCCTTCACTTGTTTCCTCGTCATAAACAAATCCCTTTCAACATCCGAATCGGGAAAAATAACCGTTTTGTCAAAACAGTTAATATACACACGATTGAATTTTAACCAATTCATTCCAAGAATGACATCCAGTTGATCTAAATGAAGACACACTAAATCAATCCCAAAATCTCTACCGAAAATACTCAACGGGCAATTCAAGCAAACATACGGTGTAGTTACCGAACCCATAGCAGGAGTATCAATAACCATACCGCCACCAATCTTCAGCTTCTCCTTCGAGCATATGAGTCCCAAACTGCACCTTCTGTGCATCCGAGCAATTCATAACTCGAAAAATCTTTTCCACAGCTTTCAACCAAATTTGTGCCTTGTCCAGTTCATGAGTTCCCTTGAAGACCGGAGGGTTATTCTTTTGGAATTTCCCCAAAGCACGGAATCCATCATCAGCATGATTCCTCACATTCACATTGGCCGGAGGATTCTGCCCAATTGCCCCCGCCAATCTCGTCAATGCCTCCGCAATCGCTTCGTCGTTCCTCCCTGCAACCATCTTACTAATTCAAACAACAGAACCACGTAAGAACAACCAATATTGATAATGCATCACACACATATCAATAACACAAAGGGAAAAACACTCTAACAACTTGGCCGGACGGACCGACCTGCTCTGATACCACTATTGTAACACCCCCTTCTATACCCCAAATAAATGCATATAAAACAATTAAGCACATACAAATTCATCAGAGTAAAAAGGTTTTATAATAAGGTATAAAAGAAGAATGTCACAGTTTCACCAACAAAACCCTTTAACATTTTGCTCCATAAAATATGTAACATTTTCGTAGTTTTAGAAATCACATTTCAACATTTAATTTAAGCGGAAGATAACATCATTTAATCAGTTCCAAAATATTAGTTCAAATGCACATAAGTCATCCAGATTAATACATCATAATCAGTTAGATTACAAAACCACATCAGCTGATACATCGCAATGTATCAGAAAAGAATGACTATACTAGTCTAACTACCCGGTGTTACATATCAGAGCAGCCGACTCAAAAGAATGAAGATAACTTCACAAAAAGGACTCCAGCATCCTAATCTGCAATGCTTCATAGAGCATTATAAAACAGCAGAAGGGTGAGAAATATAACCATAATAATCAAGGCATAAGATTACGTATATATAGGTATCATATAACACATATTCACATTTCTCACCACACTTCATTCTCATAATCATAATCATATCACGTTCACATATATCAACATTATGAACATCCACAAGCACATCCCTTCATGCTTGACTTCACAATCATTCACAAGCACATTTTTACCACAACAATATTATGCAATGTGGCTCAACATATTCAATGCAACTCAATGCTATGCGGTACCGACTCTCGTTATCTTTTTTCGGTTTTCACTCTAAACCGGGTCCACCCTTCTAGACCGATAACTCGTTATCATTTTTCGGTTTTTACTTTAAACCGGGTCCACCCTTCTAGACCGATAACAACCAAGCCCGTCCCCTAGGCTTCAAACCCACCCTTCTAGGTTTGGGACAAGCCACTAGTTTCCACGAAACTAATAGACATTGCCTCTTGACTGAATGATGCATGTACAATCAACCAATCACAATAAATGCACTTAAGACCGTTCCCGCGTCTTAATCCCATGCATTCGAATAATTCACCCCTTCGAGAATTTCATCATGATTGCACATACAACATATATCAAACATTTATCAATGTATTCATTTCACACATCATCATATTCAACAACAATGCACACATATCACATATGTTCCCATGCATTCACACAACAATCGCATACATATATGCACTCACAATTCATTAGACGATACACATACATTCCTCATTGTATTCCCATGTATCTCTAATTATCACAACAATCAAGGTATTCACATCGCAATACCAATCATACAATTATAAGTTATGCACACATATTCAAAATGTTCTCATGCATACTCATTACATAATTGTATACACATCGAGCATTCGCAAATTCATTAAATAATACACACATAATCACTTATTATGTTCACATGTATTTATACTTGATGCAATTAACCTTTGAATCACAATTCTAGGATTCACGCCCGTAGGCTACCCACAACACACATTATCACAATAGATCATATCTATATTCATATCATAAGGTATCCACCTATGTGAAACAACCAAACCATCTCCACATGATCAACACAGCAAAAGAAAAATGCTGTCAAACTCGCCCACATTCGCCTGGCGAGACCCCGCAGCGAACCTTCGCTAGGCTTCGCCTGCCGAGACTTCCCAGCGAGCCCAAGTCAGTAGCTACTGACTTCATTCGCCACCATTCGCCAGCACCTTCGCTGGGAGAACCTTCGCTATCCAACTTCGCCTGGAGAACTCGCCAGCGAAGTCCACTGGGACTTAATCATAATTACTCGCCAGCATTCGCTAGGCTTCGCCTGGCGAAGCTTCGCCTTCGCTCGCCTGGCGAGAGCCAGCGAATCTGCGCAGAACAGATTCACTCTCTGTTCCTCCTTCACCAATCCATCATCAACCCTCTCTTACACATCCAAATCAGTATAAACAGCATCAATACATGTTACCCGACTATTCTACGGCGTTATTACTCAGTTCCAACCGATTAAATCATCAATCTACCGATTAATCCAACATTTGCCCTAATTGGAAAGTGATGAAAACTCTACCAAAACCCCAACCCAACATACATAACATCATGCAATGATCAAATAAAAACATTTCTCACCCTTATCTCGATTAATCGGAGCTTTGATGTTGGTTCTTGATGATTTCCACTTTTCCTCTTCTTCTCCTCTCTTTCTCTTCTTTCTTCTTTCTTTCCTCTTTCTCTCCAAATGTTTCTAACTTTCTTTTTTTTCTTTCTCACTTATATATTCCTTTTATTTTCTTTCCTTCCAATTTTCTATTAATTCCAATTAATAAAAATTAATTTCCAACATTAACATAAAATCCCACTAAATAAATTAATTGCTACAATTAATTATTTAATGAAATTTGGGTTGTTACACAATACTTGATTTGTCACACCACTTTGTTGATTTCCAAGATGGATCCCATAAAGTTCATCTTTGAGAAACCTGCTCTGAATGGGAGATTGGCTCGTTGGCAGATGTTGTTGTCTGAATATGATATACAGTATGTCACCCAGAAGGCGATTAAAGGAAGTGTATTGGCAGAATATTTGTCACATCAGCCGTTGGAAGATTACCAACCCATAAAGTTTGATTTTCCCGATGAAGATGTCATGGCAGTCAAGGAAATCAAGGATTATGAAGACCCAGACCCTGAAGAAGGACCTGAGTCTGGGGCAATTTGGAAACTTGCATTTGACGGTGATTCAAATTCCAATGGACATGGCATTGGAGCTATTCTTATTTCTCCTTATGGTAACTTCACCCCTTTCACTGCAACGGTGTGTTTCGCATGTACGAACAACATGGCGGAGTATGAAGCCTGTATTCTTGGTCTCGAAGCCGCAATTGATCTTCGTATCAAGAACCTTGAGGTGTACGGAGATTCATCCTTGGTGATACCATCATATGCCAAGTTCCTCAAAGACATCCTTACCAATAAACGTAGACTTGACGATCAAAAACCTTTGGAATGCAATTCCATTTCCGAGAATAAACTTGCCAAAAAGGAGAAAGATCCTGGAAATTTATCCATACCTTGTATTTTGGGGAGTCATGTCATCAATAAAGCTTTCCTAGACTTGGGAGCTAGTGTAAGCCTAATGCCTCTTACAGTTTTTGAAAGGTTAAAGATAGGAGAACTGCAACCTACTAAGATGTCTCTTCAGTTAGCCGATAGATCTATCAAGTATCCGGTTGGCATATTGGAAGACGTCCCAGTCAGGATCGATCAGTCATTCATCCCTACTGACTTCGTTGTCATGGACATTAAAGAAGATGATGACATCCCAATCCTCCTAGGTAGACCATTCTTATCAACCGCAAGAGCCATAATAGATGTCAAGAGAGGAAAGTTGACTTTTGAGGTAGGTGATGAAAAGATAGAATTCATTTTGTCAAAGTTTCTTATGGCACCGGTATTAGGAGACGCGTGTTATGCCATAGACATCATTGATGAATGCGTTAGGAAACTAGATCAAGATGAAACCATCACACTGCATTCAACCTTCGTAAAGGAAGATGATAGATTTATGGAACCCTACATTGATGATAATCTTCACGAATGTTTATCCCTTACCCTCGATCCAATACCTTGCCCCAAGAAACCAACTTTAGAACTTAAAGAACTACCCAAGAATCTAAGATACGAGTTCTTGGATGGAGAAATGAACCGTCCAGTTATAGTCAGTGCTACCTTAAACCAAGAAGAAACAGACCAGCTCTTATATGTCTTGCATAAATATCCCTCAGCCTTAGGATATAACATCTCTAATCTAAAAGGTATAAGTCCATATGTGTGTATACACTGAATTTTACTCGAGGAAGACTCAAAATCCTCTAGAGAACATCAGATAAGGATAATGAGCGATGTTATAAAAAAGGAAGCTTTTAAGTTACTGGAAGCAGGTATAGTTTATCAAATTTCAGATAGTAAGTAGGTGAGCCCTGTGCATGTAGTACCTAAAAAGGGAGGCATCACAGTCGTGCAGAACGAGAAAGGAGAACACGTAGCAAAATGAATAGAAGGAGGATGGCGTATGTGCATAGATTACAGAAAATTAAACAAAGCTACTTGGAAGGACCATTTCCCTTTACTATTTATAGACCAAATGCTAGAACGTTTAGCCAGACACTCCTATTTTTGTTATCTTGATGGATATTCAGATTTTTCCAAATTCCTATCCACCCAAAAGATCAAGAAAAAACTACCTTTACATGCCCTTATGGAACCTTTGCTTATAGACGAATGCCTTTCAGCCTCTGTAATGCACCAGCTACCTTCCAGCGTTGTACGATGGCAGTTTTCGCTGACTACCTTGATGGAATTATGGAATTATTCATGGATGATTTCTCAATGTGCGAATTTGATTTTAAAAACTGTCTCGCTAACCTTGAGAAAATTCTGAAAAGATGTGTTGATGTGAACCTAGTGCTGAACTGGGAGAAATGTCACTTTATGGTCACCGAAGGTATAGTTTTAGGACATGTTATTTCTAAGAGAGGTATTGAAGTAGATAGAGCCAAGATAGAAGTGATAGAAAACCTAAACCCCCTAACACCGTCAGAGAAGTCCGAAGTTTTCTTGGACATGCTGGTTTCTACCGACGTTTTATCAAAGACTTCTCTAAAATAACCAAACCTTTAACTGACCTGCTGATGAAAGATATTGAGTTTAATTTTGATGAAAAATGCCTCGAAGCATTCGACCTTTTAAACCAAGCGTTGATCTCAGCACCCATTATCCAACCTCCAGATTGGACCGAACCTTTCGAAATCATGTGTGATGCTAGCGATTACACTGTAGGAGTTGTTCTAGGACAAAGAAAGGATAAGAAATTATATGTTATTTATTATGCTAGTAGAACCCTAGATGCCGCTCAACTTAACTACGCAACCACTGAAAAAGAACTCCTTGCCGTAGTTTTTGCTATGGACAAATTTCGATCCTATCTGGTAGGAGCTAAAATTATAGTTTATACAGATCACGCTGCCATTCGTTACTTGTTAAACAAGAAGGATGCCAAACCTAGGTTACTTCGATGGATCCTTTTATTACAAGAGTTTGATCTAGATATTCGAGACAAGAAAGGCACATAAAATGTAGTTGCTGATCACCTTTCTAGACTTGAGTACCTGAAACCAGATTTACTATCTATAAATGATGATTTTACCTATGACAAGTTAATAGCTAATATATAAGTCATCGAAGACAATAACCTAGATTCTTATAAGAACCCTGAAAGATCTCTGGCAGTGAGTGGCGTACCTTGGTACACAGATTTTGTCAATTACCTAGTCGCCGACATTATACCCCCTGACTTTAACTATCAACAAAGAATGAAGTTCTTTAATGATGTAAGACAATTTTATTGGGACGAGCCACTTCTTTTCAAAAGAGGTACAAAAGGTATTTTTCGTTGTTGCGTCCCAAAAGAAGAGGTAAGAAATATCATAGAACACTGCCACTCTGCACCCTACGGAGGACACACTAGCACCTCTAAGACACACGCTAAGATTCTTCGAGCCGGTCTATTTTGGCCCATAATGTGGTGTGATGTGCACACTTATATAGTCAAATGTGACCGGTGCCAGTGCACTGGGAACATCTCTCGGCGTGACGAAATGCCATTGAGAAATATTCAGGAAGTAGAACTTTTTGATGTTTGGGGCATTGATTTTATGGGACCATTTCCATCCTCATTAGGAAATAAACATATCTTAGTAGTTGTTGACTATGTGTTTAAGTGGATTGAAGTTATAGCTTCACCCACAAACGACACGCGTGTAGTGATAAAATTGTTTAAGAATTATATATTCCCTAGATTCGGAGTACCCCGTCTTGTTATCAGCGATGGTGGATTGCAAATCTTAGAGAAAACGGTTTCTATATCGAGAAAAGATTGGTCTCAGAAGCTACAAGACGCACTATGGGCCTATAAAACCGCCTTCAAAACCCCTATTGGAACAACTCCTTACCAATTGGCCTATGGAAAGTCCTGTCACCTACCCTTTGAGTTACAACACAAAGCCTATTGGGCCATTAAAACCCTAAACTTTGATTATTTGACTGCTGGAGAAAAGCACATCCTTGACATTCATAAATTAGAAGAACTCTGCCACTCTGCCTACGAAAACGACATAATATATAAAGAAAGAACCAAAGCCTGGCATGACAAAATAATTATAAAGAAAGATTTCAATATAGGAGACCATGTTCTCCTCTTTAATTCCAGGTTGCGACTTTTTCCTGGCAAGCTTCGTTCAACGTGGACAGGTTCCTTTACAGTTTCTAAAGTCCTAAACTCCGGAGCAGTTGAGATCCAGAACCATTCCTGTAGCCCATTCATTGTAAACGGGAAGAGATTGAAATACTACAAAGGAGGTGAAATTCCCAATGATTACTCCAGCCACACTTTGATTGATCCACCATTGCCCATTTCAACTACATAGGTTCTACTTGTCAAGCTAACAACGTTAAACAAACGCTGCATGGGAGGCAACCCACGGTTTTCTTTATTTTTCTTTATTCATCTTTTTCCTTTTTTTTGTTATATTTTTCATAATTATTATTTTGTCATGTGTCAACTAACCTTTTATAATGCTTATGATTTCAGGTTCTGTCCTCTAATCTTTCTTTACAAGATGTAGACCTTCGACGACATGCACGTCACTTTCAGAGATGACGCTCAAAGGCAGCGATATTTAGTCCTTCATCAGCGTCCCATGGCACCTACCCGTCACCCCGACCAGGCTTGCATGGATTCCTTGGGCATTGAGCCTAGTATAAGGTTTCTATGTCACCAGCTCCAGTGGGATGCATATGCTGATGATTTGCACCCGACCTACAGACACCTCACCCTGGAGTTCCTCAGTTTATTCCGCCATGAGCCATATGTTGGTCAGGACAGAGACTGTTTGGGACGGAGTACGTTTTTACCCATAAGGGGTTCGGCGATTTGCTTGGCTTCTAGACCAGCCATGATGCCATTCCTAATTTACCTATGGGATACTTTATGAGTCGAGATATCGACAAGTTCTGGAGTAATATTACAGGTGGAGGAAGCCCTGATCCGTCCACCCAGCTATCTCAAGTCATCCATAACCCAGCTTTCAGGTACTTCAAGATGATCCTGGCCCACACTTTCCTCGGAAAGGCTGACGCTGATGTCCATGTTAGTGAGGAGGAGATATTCTTCCTTTTTAGTGCGAACCAGTCACGTCCGGTGGCCTATGGGAACTTTTTGCTGAATAATCTTGAGCTCACAGCCAGATCTTCTGAAGGAGTCATCCATGTAGGGGGTACCGTTACTCAGGTTGCCACCGCCTTGGGTCTTACCAGTAAGCTGCTACACCTGTTACGGGTCCACTACCTCCTAATGTTCCTATTGGGGATGGCGACGCGACCGATGATGAGTATGATCAACGAGAGCAGTCTCCGGATCATCCTATGTCGCCCCACCATGTATCACTCGTACACACTGCACCGTCTTCTTCTCACCTTTCTACAGGTACAACTCCTGGTTTCTATATTACTGAGCAGATGTGGCGCGACCAGTTGACCAGAGAAGAAAGACGTGATGACTTGCTTGCTACTGTAATACCCCAAATTTTGCCCTAAGATTTGTCGTCGCATTTCATTGCATTTTTATTGCATTTAATCAATTACTAACAAATTTGTGTAGTCGTTTGACTCTTTGCAGGTAAATATCATATGGCACACATTTTTTTTCTAAAAAAGTAAAAATGGCACAATTGGCAGGAGGACATGTGTAAGGAGTTGTGAGTGTGAGAGGTTGAGAGTTCGAATCTCACCTTTGTCACTTTTTTGTTTTTTATTATTTTTACTCTAAATTTTTCTATCTTTCATTAAAAAAATAACAAAAATAGTTTTTTATTATTATTTAATTATTATTTTCGTATTTTAATTAAATCATTTTTTAAAATATTATTTTTTTCACTTTTTTCTAAATTATTCATAAAAATATCCAAAAAATCATAAAATAAAAAAATATTGAAAAAAATTTTGTTCTTTTTATAATATTTTTTATTTTAGGAATAAATAGGATTATTAGTTTTTATTTTAAGTTTATTTTAATTATTTTAAATTATTTAAATTTTATTTTTTCTTAACTAATTATTTAGTTTGGGCTTTAAAATGGGCTTTAGGGACATTATTGACAATTTGGTGTTAACCCTAATTTGTTCCCTATATATACATGTGTTGCCTTGTTGAAAAAAAGGGGGAGAAGGAAAAAAACCTAAGAGGAGTGAGTGCCGTTTACCGTTATTTCTTTCCTTTCATCTATTACTGTTGTTTCTTTTTCTTCATCGTTTACCGTTATTTCTTTTCCTTCATCTATTACTGTTGTTTCTTTTTCTTCATCTTTTACCGTTATTTTTTTTCTTCATCTATTACCGTTATTTCTTTTTCTTTATCTATTACTGTTACGTTTATATATTTATAATTTTTAAATTGTTAGAGTTTATATATATAAGATTAATTTTTGATCGAATTATATCGATACGATGTTTGCACATTTGTGTGCATGACGCGTGACATTTGTGTTAGTTCGATCTGGTTGCGATGATCGCATTTTTGTGTGAGCAATAATACTGTTTTTTTGCTTAATTTCTTTTTCTTTGCGATAAATTTTGTTTCGTCCGATTTAGATCTGGTTGCGATGAGCGCATTTCTGCATTAGCAACATTGTTGGGTTATTTGACACATTTAAAATTCATTATTGCTTTATTATTATTATTATTATTATTATTATTATTATTATTATTATTATTATTATTATTATTATTATTATTATTATTATTTATTATTATTATTATCATTATTATTATTATTATTACAATTATTATTATTGTTATCATTAATTTATTAAAACTTGTTATAATATAAAAATCTCTTTTTTAAAATAAATAACATTAACATCTTTTCCAAATTAATATGAAAACCTATTATTTTTAAGAAAAACTTTTTTTAGATAAATTTAAAATAATAACTAAAATCTTTTTTTTAAAATAATAACTAGAACCGTTTTTAAAAAAATATATAATAATAACATTAAACCTTATTTTTAAAAAATAAAACCTTTTTGTTAGATAATTAAATTAAGACTATTTTTGAAAAGTTTTTTTTAATAATATTAAAACCTCTTTTTTAACTTAAATCAAAAGCTTTTTTATATATCACAAATAAACAACAAAGAATATCTATAACTTTCGCACTTCCGCTTCATAACTCGCCTGATTACTGTGTGACTCTGTCTACTAACCTTGTGTATTCAATGTGCAGCTTGTTACGTTGCTATTAGTTATTTTAATGTGTTTTTCAATTCAAGTTGTATATAATTGTATCCGTTTCTCATTTGTAACCTTGCGAACCAACAATCACGTTTACTTTCTGCATTTTATTTCCGTTTGTATGATTTAAATTTCTCACACTTTCATCACTATTACTTCTGTCACATCACACCTCCGAAGGATTAGGTCTAGCCGTTTGGCCGCATGCCAATAGTCCTCAAACCCTCAAATTTCGCACATTCAATTTCAAACCCTCAAAACTACAAACTACAAACCCTAATTTTCACAAATGCCTCGCCGCAGGCAAAATTACCATGTTACCCCTAGCATTAGGTCAAAGAGCCGCCGCGCTCATTTTAGGGTTTCCCGCCGTGGAATCCCTAATTTAACCCTAATTACAACTTAACAATTCATAACGTAGAGATCGGAGTTTAAGACTTCATGTAAGCGTGTCCTTAAGATGCGTTTATTCCCCTTGAGACCTTGACCACAGTCGAGTGTTCTTTAACCTCCCTTTTGAGGGGAACTACAGTTACTCTGATTCCATTCCCGTAAGGATATGTAGGCACAAGATGCGATGTCTTGCCGAGTAAACTTAGAATTAACCCCTAGGTCTTTTTTAATTTTCAGTCCTTTGTATATACCCTAAAGCAAAATAATTAATGAAATAAATAAAAAAAAATAAACAAAAGGTTCCCGTAGAGTACTACGGAAGTTTAGGGTGCTAATACCTTCCCTAAATTTAACCAACCCCCGAACCTTAGATCTCTCCCCTTTAGGTTTTTCCTTTCTTTAACCTTTCCTTTGGATAAATCAAAGACCGGTTGTAAATGAATTAAGATTCAAGTTAATCAATAGCTTGACATCCAAATTTCACCGCAACAGAAAATGGCGACTTCACTGGGGAGTCCTAACTATTGAGGGTTATCCCTATTTTGTTTATTTTTCTTTATATATTTGTTTTATTATATTTTTTGCTCACTTGTATGTATATATTGGGGTACCTTACTTGGAGTTACTGTGTTGTGAGATAAGTCCTACACCCGGACTTGAGTGACATTATTATAGGATGGTGATATATTCGACGAGGCTTATAGGGAGTGAGTAGCGACTAAGTTAAATCGAGAATCACCGCTCAGTTGAGACACTTTCGAAAATGGTTCGGTTGATCGAGTGTAATCGTGAAAACTTTTACCATTATCGATTGGAGTCTGTGATACTGGGAACCGTAGTACCTTTACACCATCTTGGCCTTATATAGGACGTAGTGCGGGAACTATGTGGGAGTAGTCCTACAATAGTTGCTACGCGATACTACACTCAAAAGAGGTTCTCTTGAGAATATTATCGACCTCTGAGTCAGTTGGAAAGTTGATAATATTTGAAGGATGGACTAATGACTTTGGGCACCTCTTTAGAACCTTGTTCTGCAGGTACAACTACCCTATAATACATACCTTTGGGGAAGAGTAGACCTTGACTCCATTCATTGTTCCTCTAACTTAGGACCTTTTGTTTGCTTATGTGTATTTGTGCTTCGCATCCATAAAGCATCATATCATTTCTAGTTTCAAGGAATTCAGCAGTCCCTTGCAAATTCGAAAAGCCTTACATTTTAAAGTCTAAAATTTTTTCCAACTTTCTTAAAAAGCAATATTCGCAATCGACCGTTGAAATTCTTGAAACCATTGCATGGCATCAACATCACATTTTTGCATTGCATTTATCCCCCAGTTTCTCCTTCTTGGTCCTATCGTCTTCTAGTGTACCTTTGAGTCGTCAAGCTGATTCCTCGACACAGATATCAGACCAGAAACGGAACAGGAGTCACTTTGATCCTATTCTCATGACTTACACAGAGCTATATCCTGACTTAGTCCGGCAAGGACTGATTACTACAAAGGCTTTACCACCTCCTCTTAATCCTCCAGTTGGATTTAGGGCTGATCTAAAGTGTGCTTTTCATGAGGGTGCCTTAGGCCACGACTTGGAGCATTGTTTTGCATTGAAAGCTAGGGTGCGTGAACTGATTAGAGCCGGAATACTTGATTTTACGGATAGTCGTCCGAGCGTCCAGACAGATCCCTTGCCAACACATTAGAATTGAAGTTTTGTCATTGGGCCTTTTTTTTCTCGTTGTTTGCATTTTCCTTATTTTGTTTAAGTTGTTTGCTTTCAATTATGTTTGTACTTTCATTAATGAAATAAGCATTGCGACTTTTGATTCAATTCATTTCCGTCCATTTATTTGCATCTTTATGCTTTATTTTTCAAATGTTTACTTCTTGTCCAAAATTTTGATATGCTAAGATCGGAGGGAGGATGATGAAAACGTTATACCCATAATTGCTGTCAGTATGCTTTCAATCAAACCTTGTTGACGATGTAAGGCATTGTTTCAATTCCCAAACACTGGAGAAATAAGGAAGTTAATCCCTCGTTACCCCCTTCGAGCCTAGAAGTTGGAGTTTCTTTCGTTACAAAAAACCCACAATTTTAACCTTGGGATGGGTAGTTCTCAGTTAACTTGGTTGTGTGTTCATACGATACACCTTTCATTAACAAATTTTCCTTCTCACACGTCAAACAAGTGTCGAAGATGTTTTCTAATCAAAAGGTCGATGATGGTTCACCGTAATCATTAAAATCAAACAGTCACTTTCCTTCACACAAAAAAATAATATAAAAAAAAAAAGCAAAAGAAGCCCGCTAAGTCAAAACCTATGAAGGAGACTTAGGCAAAACTGGGGCATCCCGCTGACTGTAAACTCTAAAATAAACAGTTTAGGCAAAATTTAGGGATAATACAAAGAGATTTTTAAATCCTTATCTTGAAAATCCTTAATGTCAAAACAATCAAATGTTATAGGGGAGTAGTGGCTGCCTTTTCATAGGTCCCTTTGACTTCTGAATCATCACTGCTACGATCAATGAAATCCCTAACTTATGGGAACCTGAATGCATAGTATGAGTTAACTGAGCATAGGACTGAAGATCATCACGTAGATTGGGTGGGTACAAATAAATTTTGAGCCTTTATCTTTTGTTTCATAAACCGTGAACCAGGCCACGTTACAACCCTCAAAAGACCTAACTGAAACAGGGTTATTTTGAAAGTATACTACAACAAGGTTGTGTAACCTGACTCCAAAAGATCCTTCCGAATCATTTATTTTGGCAATACACTTTTATTTTAAACTTTGAGTGTCTTGAACCGCCTTGTTCTGACTAACGACTCATGTATTTTCCATCTTTCAAAAATAATTTTTCAAAAATCGCATGAACTTTGCATTACCATGTTTGTATGAATATTTTTGTTTGCAAACTGGCTTTCCTCTAAGGAATTTTCAAACAATGAGAAACTTGGTCAAGTGATCTTATCAGGGGCAAGTTCCTTTTACATCCTGTCAAAGAATTAGTTCAAGATTTGTTCAAGGCAATATCTTCTCAGATTTGGTTTATCCAGAGAATTGTTCAAGACCCAGACTGGGGCAAGCCCTCCGAGGATACAGCAAAACAGTCGATTCCATGAATTAGACAGCTGAAGCAATTATCAGTTCATTTGACCTGGGGCAGTTTACTTGCATAATCCCTAAGCAGTTATTCATCATTCCTACAGTGACTATCAACTTGATACAGTTTAACAGAATGACAGTGATCTCCGTGTTGAGGAATCAGTCCTCCAGTTTTGTCATCTCACCGAAAGAGTCGAGCCTTGTCGTCGATGTCTGCATTTGCATTTGATCATATCTCATAGCATAATTCCTATACATGTGCATATCTTGGGTGCTTTATTCCCCATTTACATTTCTATCTTGGGTGCTTTACTCCCCATTTACATTTCTATCTTGGGTGCTTTATTCCTCATTTACCTCTCTATCTTGGGTGCTTTACTCCCCATTTACATTTCTAGCTTGGGTGCTTTACTCCCCATTTACATTTCTATCTTGGGTGCTTTACTCCCCATTTACATTTTTATCTTGGGTGCTTTACTCCCCATTTACATTTCTATCCTGGGTGCTTTACTCCCCATTTACATGTCTATCTTGGGTGCTTTACTCCCCATTTACCTTCTATCCTTGGGTGTTTTATCCCCCATGTACCTTTATCCCGGGTGTTTTATTCCCCGTTTACCAGATATTCCTAGGTTTACCTAACATCATGGTGTTTTACCCCCATTTACTTTTTTTTCTCCCTGAGGTCGTGTTTTACTCGCGTCTTACCTTGTGGGCAAAATTTATTTACTTGGCATCATGGGTGTTTTATCCCCATTTGTGTTTTTCTCCTAAGCTCGTGTTTTACCCGCGTCTTACCTTGTGGACAATTTCTAATTTACTTGGCACCTATCAACAATTTTGTGTCGTGTCTACCCGACGTTCTTCCAGATATGACATGTCTTCTTCCCTAGTGCAATTCCTCGATGGGTCGTCCCCTGTGACGTTGTTTCGTCTGTATCCGTGCATTTGTCATTTTCATCATACGCATCATATCAGATTCATATCATATTTAGCATTATAGTTCGTTTTGTTTTGTCCATATCATTGCATAGCACTGCGTCTAAAGGCAAAATTTTCGGTTATCTGTATTTAAATCCCTCCACCATGATTTCTCGAGTCTCCGCTGCTTAAATCACCCGGTGAAGTTATTTAAATAGGGGCAACTGTAATACCCCAAATTTTGCCCTAAGATTTGTCGTCGCATTTCATTGCATTTTTATTGCATTTAATCAATTACTAACAAATTTGTGTAGTCGTTTGACTCTTTGCAGGTAAATATCATATGGCACACATTTTTTTTCTAAAAAAAATAAAAATGGCACAATTGGCAGGAGGACATGTGTAAGGAGTTGTGAGTGTGAGAGGTTGAGAGTTCAAATCTCACCTTTGTCACTTTTTTGTTTTTTATTATTTTTACTCTAAATTTTTCTATCTTTCATTAAAAAAATAACAAAAATAGTTTTTTATTATTATTATTTAATTATTATTTTCGTATTTTAATTAAATCATTTTTTAAAATATTATTTTTTTCACTTTTTTCTAAATTATTCATAAAAATATCCAAAAAAATCATAAAATAAAAAAATATTGAAAAAAATTTTGTTCTTTTTATAATATTTTTGATTTTAGGAATCAATAGGATTATTAGTTTTTATTTTAAGTTTATTTTAATTATTTTAAATTATTTAAATTTTATTTTTTCTTAACTAATTATTTAGTTTGGGCTTTAAAATGGGCTTTAGGGACATTATTGACAATTTGGTGTTAACCCTAATTTGTTCCCTATATATACATGTGTTGCCTTGTTGAAAAAAAGGGGGAGAAGGAAAAAAACCTAAGAGGAGTGAGTGCCGTTTACCGTTATTTCTTTCCTTTCATCTATTACTGTTGTTTCTTTTTCTTCATCGTTTACCGTTATTTATTTTCCTTCATCTATTACTGTTGTTTCTTTTTCTTCATCTTTTACCGTTATTTTTTTTCTTCATCTATTACCGTTATTTCTTTTTCTTTATCTATTACTGTTACGTTTATATATTTATAATTTTTAAATTGTTAGAGTTTATATATATAAGATTAATTTTTGATCGAATTATATCGATACGATGTTTGCACATTTGTGTGCATGACGCGTGACATTTGTGTTAGTTCGATCTGGTTGCGATGATCGCATTTTTGTGTGAGCAATAATACTGTTTTTTTGCTTAATTTCTTTTTCTTTGCGATAAATTTTGTTTCGTCCGATTTAGATCTGGTTGCGATGAGCGCATTTCTGCGTTAGCAACATTGTTGGGTTATTTGGCACATTTAAAATTCATTATTGGTTTATTATTATTATTATTATTATTATTATTATTATTATTATTATTATTATTTATTATTATTATCATTATTATTATTACAATTATTATTATTGTTATCATTAATTTATTAAAACTTGTTATAATATAAAAATCTCTTTTTTAAAATAAATAACATTAACATCTTTTCCAAATTAATATGAAAACCTATTATTTTTAAGAAAAACTTTTTTTAGATAAATTTAAAATAATAACTAAAATCTTTTTTTTAAAATAATAACTAGAACCGTTTTTTAAAAAATATATAATAATAACATTAAACCTTTTTTTTAAAAAATAAAACCTTTTTGTTAGATAATTAAATTAAGACTATTTTTGAAAAGTTTTTTTTAATAATATTAAAACCTCTTTTTTAACTTAAATCAAAAGCTTTTTTATATATCACAAATAAACAACAAAGAATATCTATAACTTTCGCACTTCCGCTTCATAACTCGCCTGATTACTGTGTGACTCTGTCTACTAACCTTGTGTATTCAATGTGCAGCTTGTTACGTTGCTATTAGTTATTTTAATGTGTTTTTCAATTCAAGTTGTATATAATTGTATCCGTTTCTCATTTGTAACCTTGCGAACCAACAATCACGTTTACTTTCTGCATTTTATTTCCGTTTGTATGATTTAAATTTCTCACACTTTCATCACTATTACTTCTGTCACATCACACCTCCGAAGGATTAGGTCTAGCCGTTTGGCCGCATGCCAATAGTACTCAAACCCTCAAATTTCGCACATTCAATTTCAAACCCTCAAAACTACAAACTACAAACCCTAATTTTCACAAATGCCTCGCCGCAGGCAAAATTACCATGTTACCCCTAGCATTAGGTCAAAGAGCCGCCGCGCTCATTTTAGGGTTTCCCGCCGTGGAATCCCTAATTTAACCCTAATTACAACTTAACAATTCATAACATAGAGATCGGAGTTTAAGACTCCATGTAAGCGTGTCCTTAAGATGCGTTTATTCCCCTTGAGACCTTGACCACAGTCGAGTGTTCTTTAACCTCCCTTTTGAGGGGAACTACAGTTACTCTGATTCCATTCTCGTAAGGATATGTAGGCACAAGATGCGATGTCTTGCCTAGTAAACTTAGAATTAACCCCTAGGTCTTTTTTAATTTTCAGTCCTTTGTATATACCCTAAAGCAAAATAATTAATGAAATAAATAAAAATAAATAAACAAAAGGTTCCCGTAGAGTACTACGGAAGTTTAGGGTGCTAATACCTTCCCTAAATTTAACCAACCCCCGAACCTTAGATCTCTCCCCTTTAGGTTTTTCCTTTCTTTAACCTTTCCTTCGGATAAATCAAAGACCGGTTGTAAATGAATTAAGATTCAAGTTAATCAATAGCTTGACATCCAAATTTCACCGCAACAGCTACCATTCAGTAGCAATTGACTGACTAAATGATATTCATGCAAGAGTCTCAGTAGCAGATGAACTAATCCATGCAAAGTATAATGCAATCTCAAGCTGCTTTGACCACCAAATTTGACGAGTTCGCAGCTTCTCAAAGCAATCGTTGCCGCAGCAGATCTCGTCACCCTAGGCACTCACCACACGTTGGTGACAGTACCGGTAGCATGCCATATGACTTTCAGGTTACTCGTCCCTATCTTATCTCGAAACATTGGGGACAATGTTTGGTTTAAGTGTGGGAGGAGACTTTATTTGTTTTTCTCGCATTTTCTTTCCTTTTTATTTTTATTGCTTTCCACTTTATTTCTGTTTATTTCTCTTATTTTTAGTTTTTTTTTTAGAATATGCATGTGCTCGACGAGTCATCTGTAAAGTGTACCCTTATTCCCCCCATTCCTTAACCTTACCAAAAAAATTTTTGACAAAAGAAAGTGTACTATTATGAAAAATTGGGCTTCGAGGCAAGTCCGAGTTAGGATGCGGATGATTTGGAAATACCCCTTGAAGCATCGATATCATTTTAAACACCTTAGACTTCGTAAATATAGAGATCGACCCCGATACCCCATATACCATGGCCTTAATAATAATATTTTTTAGTAAGTCCTTTGTAGTTTATCCTAGCAGTCGGCTCCGGCCTAAGCATGTTCTACGTAAGGGACCGATGAATATAAGTGAATGATCTTTGTGTTTCATAAAATAATTACAACTCGGGTATAGGTAACCCTCACAAGGTCATTTAACCCAAAAAGTTGTAAAAATTTCAAAAATAAAAAAATATAAAAATTCCCCATTGTTAGTTGGTTCAGAGGTATCTGGTGCTGGACTTGGTAGAGCGGGTTATGATCTGATCCCCCACAACTACAATCGGGCCAATAAAAGGGGTTATACCAGTTTGTGTACCAGAGCCTCATGCTTGAGATCAGAATCACTAACCGGTCATTTTACTATAAGTATGTATGAATAACGGGCTTAATGTGACTGCACCTGAATGAAGAGGACCCAAAAAGAGATACAAAAGTAGGCCTAGGTATAGTGGGGTAGAATGGATTGGTTTGTATAAGAACGAAGCTTATGTTCGTGTTTACGGAGAAGTGTCATTTCGATATCATTGGTTCACTCGGTTAGTACCTATCACTTCATCCCAGCTTGAACTTAGAAGCCCTTTTAGCCTAAATCATTCAAGGATATCATTTTTTCTGTCATAGTATTTTGCTTGAGGACAAGCAAAGGCTCAAGTGTAGGAGAATTTGATAACACTAAAATCATACTATATATTTGACTCGAATAACACATGTTTCTTAGGATTTTATTGCTATTTTCTTACGTTATGCTTTTGTTTTGTTTCGTTTTCAGGATTTTGTATTTCCAGAGCTCCTCGAGAAGAAATGAAGAAAAACAGGCAAGAAAGACCAGTTTTTGAGGAAATTGTACACATGGCACCCACCATGGCGGGCGCCATAGGGTAGGTCATGACTTTGATAAGAGTCCAACTAGTGTCAACTGCCACGACTCCCACTTCTTTCTCCTCCGGTTCACATGGCGAGCGCCACCCTTGTATCATGTTTTCCCTCCCAAAAGAAGTTAGGGGGCACTTTAGTCCTTCCATGTAATTTTTCTAGGCTATAAATAGATGAGTTCATCTCCATTTCTAATCATCCAAGCTTAATTACAGAACTCAAGCCATATATTTTTATTGTTGTAAAGTGATAAACTTCTCACACCGAGGAGTTATCACATTGTTCGATCGAGTCTGTAATCGAGTTTGGAGCAGTATGGTAGAAGTTAATCCTGCCACCATTTTCTTTCCAGTCCTTTATTTCCAGTTGTACTAGATTTAAAACCTCCCGTTTGGAGCAGGTTTCTACTTACTTTCCATTTATTTCCCGCATTATTTATTTCTCATAGTATTTACTTTTCCGCATCATTTACTTTTCTGCATCGATCTACTTTCCTGCACTATTTAACTTCCCCGCATTATTTAACATGTCTATTTACATTTCCATGTCCGGCTAAATTTTAAAGGTTAGAATGTAAGGATCATAGTAAAAGTGGTATTCCATACAAGCTGTCAATAGAAACACTTAGGGGTTATTCTGAATTTTAACACTAGTTTTCTGTACTTCATTTCTGTTGGGTAAGATCAAAAGTCGTCCAACGTTTGGTTCAACTAGGTTAGTCTTAACTGTCCAAAGGAAGTGAAAGCGCTTTGTCCAGTTAAGTAAGAGTTTTTAATACTTCAGAAAAACGATTTTAAAACTATTTTTAGACGCATTTATGGGTTTAAAATCCGGTTCACATGAACCTCTCTTTGTTAAAAGTTCCAAGTCAAAATACTTTTCAACTAAGTCAAGAAAATATATTTCTTAAAAATAGGTTTATTACTTTAACGCAATGCGCGCCTTTTTATAAGTGACAATAAGAGGGTTCGATTAAGGGATAAACTCGGTTCTGAATACGCGAAAGCGACAGTTCCCGTTAAATTAGTTTTTTTCATAAGTAGAAAACATTATCCTATTAGAAGTTCTATTTACAAGCATTTGGAGTATCACCTGACTGTGTGAATTAGACGAATTAGATTCAATCATGTTGTTTTAAATTGAATTTTATTTTCGTACTTTACTTTTACTTTGCACGCACGAACTCCCGATTTCTTTTCCTTAGATAAACACCGTAACAATAGTAATCGATAGATTGGCATTTGGTCTATGTGGGATCGATAATATTTTATATTACTCTGACGCTATTCGTATACTTGCGAAAATATAACATCGTTTCTTCTTTAATGAGAATCGTCCAAAGAATATGCACGTACCAAGGAAGCATGTTTTGCATGCCTTCTTTAAGGAACACTTTCCACTGTCCAAGGAATATCGTCCAAATAAAACTACTTCAAAATAAACACAAGTCCTAAACAATGTCCTAATGTCGTACCCCAAATTTTACCCTTAGATTCATTGATCATTTGCATATCATCTAAGTCAATCATCCACGCATAGCTAACCATTTTAACCGATTTGTTTGTTTTGTTTTGTGAAGTTAGGTTGTTGTTGAAAGTTCAGGAAGTCATGAAGGCTTTATGTGTATCTCTTGTCTCCTACAAATTGTGTTGAGTCCCTGTGAATAACGAAAGGATATACCCTCACTATAAATACCCTGGCCAGTACAAGGTCATATTTCTCTCCAAGTTTTCCCAGAGACTTCCCACGGAAGATCCAGATTTCTAACATTTCGGTTTCAAGGATATTTGTTTAAAGGCTAGCTGAGATGTTTTTTTTTGCTAGTTTGAACTTCAAGTTAGTGAGATGAGCTTGTTAAAGTTTTTTTACATAGTGTCAAGATTGAGGTTGTTAGTGGTTAAGGTCTGGTGCTCCTATGCCAGATGGGTTAAATTTGAGTTTGGGATGCCTATTCAAGAATACTTCAAGCTCAATAGTCGAAGAATGACCAAGTGGATCAATAGATGGGCATGTCGTGGGTTTGAAAAGAAATTTATATCCAAGTTGCAATTTTGATAAGAATTACGCCATCAAGAGTTTAAATTCAAAGGGTTTCAGAATGAAGTTCACGCTTTTACGCTAAAAATTTGAAATTTGAAGGAGATTAAGATTCGGCAAAGAATTCAAAGTTAAATTTGAGTACAAAGTCCTTGCTTTAAGATTCATATTTCAAAATTCAAATTATGGATGGCAATGTTCGAAGACCCATTGTGGGTTTATCTTAAAAGCTCATCAAAATGTTCAAAAGACCATTCAAATCGTGGACTCGAGTATAGGTTACAAGATGAATTTTTGAATTCCATAATCTTCCACTTTGTTACAAAGGGTTTGGTAAAGTTGGATAAATGTTTTGGACGAAGACTCATCATGAATTCAGGGTATGAGGTTCAGTTACAATTTCTCAACCGTCAAATTCACAACCCAACATGCGGGTCAACGCGGTAAAATTCAAATCATTGGATTATTAGATTGGATAAGACTATTGTTAATGTTGTTACCAAAATTCAAATTATTGATCATCATGCTCAAATTTTGACTAAGGATATTGGAAATGAAAATATGCACAAGGGTGTTTTGCATCATGCTTTTGAAGAACCCAACTTTGAGAAATGGATGAGGAAGAAAGGGACCATTGCTCATCTTTATGGCATGAGGAGATACATTAAACGTTGGATTTATATACTAAGACCAAAAACTTGGTGACGCCATTCTCTATCCGCCATTTCCACGCATTCAAATTCTCACTCTAAACAGACCTTCACTATCGTCAACTAAAACCTCATTTTCAATTCAAAGACAAGTTTAATGTTTCACGTACAAAGTCAAAGTCTCATAAAGCACACCAAGGTTTTTTTACAATTTCAAAGGTGGATGCAAGATACAAATGTGTAAAGCTCAACTTGATTTTATATTTTAACTAAAACCATTACAAGATACATAATGTAAGCACATGCCACCATGAAGCGTCAAATTGGCAGGAACGGTTTTTTCTTTCATACTTTGTGCATCGGATTTTCTTTTCTTTCAAGACTTACGGGATACAAGGACTTTTCATAAGCCAAGTGTTAAAGGCAATGATGTTTCGCATAACTCCAAAGTTGTGATGAGTAGCCCGCTGATATTACTGTGAGAACAAAGAACCGGCACCGTCGCCAACATCTAAACCTGCGTTTACAATAAATGGGCATCAGACAGGGAAATTATGACAAGTTAATGAGAAACAAAAATCTTTCGCTTTCTAAAAATTGAATGTGCAGAATTCTTTTAAAATTTTTTGAAACGGTAAATGGCAAGAATCAATATCATCTGATATTTCCAAAGTTAGAACAGACAAACTCATGGATCTGCAATGAATAAGCAACCATCATATTTCAAGAAACGGTCACGACAAACATACAGACAAAAATCAAACATGAGTTCGGACATGTTCGAGCAAAAAAGGCAATAACATTATCATGTGATCACAGGCCGTAATGAATTTGTTTCCCTTCCAAAAATACTTCACCAACATAATCAGGGAGATTAAAGTTATTACCATAAATAAGAATTCAAGAGGAATATAAAGAAAGGCATCATTCACAAACGGATTGAGAATAAGTTTGGGGAAACTTATCTTTCGACGCCGCCGCGTTTCCGTCAAGCCGCCGTAGACATCACCATCACCTTCGCTATCACGAACAACTGTCGCTTACTAATTGTACCTATTATTCCGAAGGGAAGGAACCCCTAGTGACTGCCATGTCAATTCACTCCTACCCCTCGTCCTAGCCTTAGGATTTGAGTCACCATACTCACACTTAGCGTCCCGCCGTGGACACTTATATCCTTTACCCTTATCCTAGCCTTAGGATCCAGAGTCGCCGTACTCTATGTAGGTTCCCGCCATGGATACTTACTTACCTTTTTCAACCTTAACATTTCAACATAGAATCAGAGTCGTCGCACTTCATGTAAGTGTCTCCATATGAACACTTACTTCCCCTTGGAACCTTGACCACAGTCAAGAAGTTCCTCACTCCCTTTGAGGGAAACTACGAACGCTCTGATTTCTCGATGAGAATACGTAGGCACAAGATGTGATATCTTGGCAAGCTCACTAACAACTAACTTCTTGTTACCATATGCAACTTAGGATCTAAGTCTCCGTACTCATACCTTAGCGTCTCGCAGTGGACATACTTTCATCTTTCCCTTATTCCTAGCCTTAGGATTGGAGTCGTCGTACTCCATGTAAGTTCCCGCCGTGGATACTTATCTACCTTTTTTTAACCCTTTATCTTAACGTAGACTCGGAGTCGCCGCAATCCATGTAAGTATTTCACTATGAATACTTACTTCCCCCTGGAACCTTGACCACAGTCAAGAAGTTCCTCACCCCTCCTTGAGGGGAACTACGCTCTGATTTCTCGATGAGAATACGTAGGCATAAGATGTGATATCTTGGCGAGCCCACTAACCACTAATTTCCTGTTACCTTTTGCAACGTAGGATTGGAGTCACCTGTAACTTGTAAATGCGCCTAAGAGGGGGGTGAATTAAGTTCTCAAAAAATTATCTTCAATCTTTTTGTGATTCTTGATTCTTTTTTGGTTAATATGTTAAGGACCTGAAAGTAAAGTGGGGAAAGTAAAAAGAGACACAAGAAATTTATAGTAGTTACCCTCACACTCCGAGAGTACTCCACTCCCCTTTCGACCTTTCGACTCGAAAGAGATTTCACTATAGTTTAGAATGATTGCACAGCCTAATCACGCCAAAAGTGAAGCCTACTATCAAATCTATAGGTAACTAAAGTGTAGGAAGAACAATCCTCTTCAAACACTCACTTGTTTCCAAAAATCCTTGACAACAAGGTAATACAAAAATAATCTTGATATAAATCTGATGTTTTGAGAGTATGATGCTATCAATCTTCACGATCGATCTTCTCCTTGAAACAAATATCACTCAAAAGAAATATACAAGTGTTCTTTGAAAAGTATGATATGAAACTATGATAATGTGTAAAATTAATTCAAAGAGTTTCTCTCAAGAAAAAAACGTTTGTGTGAATACTTTTAGAAAATTTGAAAGATGAAGAGAATGAGTGAGTTTGATGATCAAGTTTCTTGGAGGTGAATTGAAATTTGAAATCTGATATGGATTTATACTGTACAAAATACCTCTACAGAGGTGTATAGTTTTATGCAGCAAAACAGTCAGAAAACAAATGAAAATGCATATTTTCATTAAAAGCTGTAATTTTTGCTTACTGCTTCAGGGTTAATCGGTTAACCATATAGGATAATCGGTTAACACCCCTTTAACGTTAGAAAAAATTCAAAAATAACAATCGTTAACCGGTTAACCATATAGGTTAATCGGTTAACACTGTAAGTAATTCAACAAAAAAATTAATTTTAGAATCTGTTAACCGGTTAACCATATGGGTTAATCGGTTAACACTGAAATTTTTTCAAAACTAAAGTAATTTTTAAAAAGAGTGAGCTACTAAAAATGTTTTAAAAAGACTTGTGATATATGTGAAGTGAGAGATGAATAATTGAACACTTGTATAAGTATTTTAAATGATAATTAGTATACCTTTGAGTTGTTGTTCAATATTCTATCTTCAATACTTGAAACTTGATTAGTATGTATGTGAAGCTTTCGATTCATTTGACATATTCTAGAACACCATCTTGAAACTTGATGCCATTTGAGTCTCTTTCTTTTTGCATACACTGTTGCATAGAAAACTTGTTGTCTTCATCAAAACTTTTATGCGCTTGAAGCTCGCTTTTACAATCTCCCCCTTTTTGATGATGACAACCAATCTTTGCTTTGAGACTTGTTTCTCTATACTTGTTTCTCTCCCTAAGTTAAGGTTCCCCCTTAATACAAGAGGTATAAATTTTCTGCACAAAGAAATAATAGAAAAATCAATCCTTCTCCCCCTTTGGCACTAGCAAAAAGGAAGAGGAGCACACAACAATGAAAGTTGACATACATACACATAGAGTAATCATAACACAGATACGAACACAACAAACCGAACTTTGTTTTACGATACGTTAACATAAAACACACGCACATTGTACGGTACATTTCACGGATACGAAACAAAAACATAAACTTAAACAATTTCTAGAATAAGAACAAAGAACATAAACCAAGTGCTTTAGTCATCATAATGACCGAAGTACATGAAGGAGCATTCGGTACCCATGCCAACGGCCACGCCATGATTAAGAAAATCTTAAGGGCAGGCTACTTTTGGTAAACTCTGAAGACGGACTGCATACTCTTCGCTCGGAAATGCCATAAATGTCAAGTCTATGCTGACAAAGTGGATGTCCCTCCACATCCTCTCAATGTGATGACATCACCATGGCCCTTTGCAATGTGGGGCATAGAAATTATTGGGGCAATAGAGCCAAAATCTTCCAACGACCATCGCTTCATCCTTGTTACAATTGATTACTTCACCAAATGGGTGGAAGCAGCGTCATATGCGAACGTAATAAAACAAGTGGTTGCTCGTTTCATCAAAAAGGAAATCATCTGTCGATACGGTATTCCTAACCAGATCATTACTGACAATGGGTTGAATCTGAACAACAAAATGATGAAAGAACTCTGTGACAATTTCAAGATCAAACATCACAATTCGTCTCCCTACAGACCCAAGATGAATGGCGCAGTTGAAGCTGCAAACAAAAATATCAAGAAAATAATACAGAAGATGGTCATAACATACAAGGATTGGCACGAGATGTTACCATTTGCTCTACATGGATATCGAACATCAGTGCGAACTTCAACAGGGGCAACTCCCTTTTCCTTAGTATATGGGATGGACGATGTGCTGCCCATCGAAGTCAAAATACCTTCTCTAAAGATCTTGATGGAGGCCGAGCTCGAGGAAGATGAATGGATAAAAGAAGGGTTCAACTCATTGAAACTCATTGATGATAAAAGAATGACGGCCATGTGTCATAGTCAGATCAATCAACAAAGAATGATAAGAGCGTTCAACAAGAAGGTTCGTCCCAAAGAGTATAGGGAATGAGAGCTTGTGCTTAGAAAAATCCTACCAACTCAAAAGGATATGCGCGGCAAGTGGACGCCCAACTACGATGGCCCCTTCGTTGTAAATATTGTCTTTTCCGGAGGATCTCTAATTCTTGAGACTATGGATGGCGAACAACTCAAGTACCCTGTCAACTCGGATGCGGTGAGAAAGTACTATGCCTAAAGCAGAAAACCTAGAAAGGAGATTCTAGTGCTTCAGCAAGACGGAAGTCCAAGGATTGAAAGCTGACAAACGCCGGGGCAAAGTCTTGGGTAAGGTGTTAGAAGAAAGATCAATGTCTGTCATTCTCGTCAGAAGCAGCGAAGCAAATGAGTTGATAGTTAGGAGGACCGGATTATTATGGGATTCTCTAACCCTTTCTGTTTGCCATTGTTTTCAAATGTATAAATTTCCCAAGGTTTTTCCCTTTGTAAAGTTCTTGTCTATCAATGAAATCAGATTTTGGCCAATCATTGTTATGATCTTCTGTTTTTATTATGCAATTTCACTTATTTGTTAATAAAGATTTTTCGAAAAGAAAAGTGTTTTGAAAGACTTAAAATTTTGTTTTAAAAAGAAAACACAATTTGACAGAATGATTGAAGGACTCTAGAGGTAATCTGATAACATGACACAGTTCTCAAGCCGTGAAAGTTTGCGTCACCTTTGACCAAACTAGATGCGTCTGACAGCAATTCCTGCTCTTAAGCCAAGACTTCTCCTCTGTAAGATTACGAAGATTTTGTTTGGAAAGATGGTTATCTACGTCAAAAGAAAGTGTCGCCTAACTTGAAGCAATTGAGACTCAGCGTGACGAGTCCCCTTTGTGTTTTCATTGTTTTGCTTTCCTTCTTTCCTGCGGGTCGGTCTGCATTTTACATACAACATCATACCAGCATGCGCATTGGTTTGAATTTGGTTTTGGTCTTTGTTTGTGTGGCTGTCGCCTTTGAGATCCTTTGGTCGTTACCTTTATCTTTGATTTGTTGCTGCAATTTCGCTTCGAAGTTGGCATCATGGGATTACTTTCTTCTCTGGGAAGCTGGTGGTGACTAACAGTATCCGATTTGCACAGATGGGCGGTTGTTACCAATTTTTATCTCTGATTTGGTTGTCACCAATAATCTTTGGAGGTCTAGTAGTTACTAGCATTGTTTAGAACCATTTTTGGTGTCTCGATTTGGTCGTCACCAACAATTTTCCAAACCCAGTTGTCAATGATTCGGTTATAAAGGAGACCAATTGTTATTGGAACCTCTTGATTCGGTTATTACCAATCTTCTAAGTCTAGTGGTCACTAGTATCGTTTGGAAAATCTAGTGTTCACTAGCATTATCCAGAACCAGTTGTTATTGGTGTACTCTTGATTTGGTCGTCACCAGTTGGCCTAAATCCAATAGTTATTGGCATTGCTTAAATCAGATTGTTATCATCACTTTGGTCTGGTTGTTACCAAACTCTTTGAAAATCCAATAGTTATTGGTCTCCTTGGACTCGGTCGTTACCAATTTCTCCAGTTAAATCTAGTGGTTACTAGCATTATCCATTATCAATTGTTATTGGTATTCCCCGGTTTGGTCATCACCAGTTCCCGCTAAGTCCAGTAGTTACTGGCATTGCTTGAAAACTAATCGTTATTAGTCGGTTGTTACCTATTCCCCCAGTTGAAGCCCTGTGTTTTATCAATATTGTTTGGAATTCCCAATTGTAATTGGAACTTTGATTTGGTCGTCACCATATCCCCAGGAAGTCTAGTGGTATTTAACACTTTTTGGAAATCGTTGTTGATTTGGTCGTCACCATATCCCCAGGAAGTCTAGTGGTATTTAGCACTTTTTGGAAACCGTTGTTGATTTGGGCGTCACCATTATCCCCAGTAAGTCTAGTGAAAACTAACACGGGTTGAAACTGTTTGTTGTTCTAGTCATCATCGGTTTTCCCATTGAAGCTTTTGCTTTCCTAGTCGAGTCTCGGAGAACTAGTGGATACTAGCTTCCCCGGCGCGTCCGGTTTTATTTCTAACCTTTTCCTGAAGATCCTGTTTGAACTCTTCGTTATAGGAAATTTCTCATCTGGTTATCCCCAGTGAGATTCTTGTCTTCGTTCCATCTTTTCCCCAGCAAAGTTTTGCTTCCCTAGTGGATTTGTACCCCAGCAAAGTTATCCCCAGTGGGTTTCTTACCCAGTGAGGTTTACGTTTCTTTTCTTTTGTTTCCCCAATGAAGAAATACCTTCTTCCCCAGTAGTCTTCCTCATCTGGTTATCCCCAGCGAGGTTTGTGTCTCCTTTCCCTAGTGAAAATATGTCTTCTCTGGTGGAATTTGTGTCCCCTGTGTGAAAGATTCCCTTGAACAACATGTTTGGTCATGATTGAACTATCTTGCTTAATTTGCCTTGAATCTTTCCCCAGTGTGTTGGGTCCTCGTGAGTGGTTACTCGTTGTATTGCCGTTCTTTTATATTTTGCTCGTGTGTCTGCATCTGTCTTACATTCAAGCATCACTTAGATTCAGGGCATATTTGCATTTGTCCTTTCGCATACCATCGGATCTAAGGGACAGAATTTCTAGTTTGCTATATTTAAATACCTTTCACTACGATTCTATGAGGATTGTCATCTCTCATTGCCATCTAGTGAAGATATTTAAATAGGGGCATCTGTTGCACCCCAATTTTTGACCCTTTATATCCTCATCATCATTTTAGGATCATATTCATTTGATTAACTAACCTTAACCCACTTCAAGTTTATCTTTGTCAAGATGCAGATGAATCAGGGTTCTGTACCGTCAAAATCGAGGCTTTGGTGGTTTGATCAATCAATGTTTTGGATTGATTCAACTATAAACAAGATTAAGGATACTACATTGGGTCAAGTATGGATCCAATTTGAGGTTGTCACCCAAGAATTGAGAACAGTGCAGTTCAGGATACCCGATTAGGGTTTTCGATTAGAAAAGGTCAACCATAGTTTGACTTTTGTTTTAAAAAGTGTTTCAATGGTGGGATCATGGTCCATTAAGTTCCTATGGCTTAGTAAAGTCTATCCAAAGAGTTTCAAGGCCTCATAAGGCCCAGAGCATCAACAGTTGACTCGGTAGTCACCGATTGATCGTACGGTTGACCGAAAAGTCAACTCTTCAACAATAAGGGATTTGACTTCAAGATGTAAATAAAAAATGTTCCTTATGTCATATTACACCTTCCCATAAAATTTCATGACCGTTGGATCAAGGGTTAGGAAGTAATTGCAAAAGTCGGGAATTAGGGTTTTGAAAGGGGCAAGACCATAACTCCTCAACCACACATCCAAATGAAGTGGTTCAAAGCTCATTGGAAAGCTCTTGAAAAGTCCTACAAAATTCCCAAAGTGTTCCATGATCAAAAAATGCATAGATTTGGAGTTATGACCAAATTCATTTCAAGAAGGGAAATAACTTACAAAAATTTTAAGTTATTTGGCCTTTTAAGCATGATTTTTCAGCAACTTGGAAGGGTTTTTCAACCTAGTTCCATCTAGAATTTGGAAATCTCAAAAACATGAAAGTTGTAGAGCTACTTTATGGCTTTCTAAATTATGGTAGAACTCCTCAATAGCACTTGTGACCAGAAAGTTATGGGTCATGGAAGTTGGGGCTGCCATACTTGAAGTCACCACTTCAACACTTTCCAAAATTCAAAATTCATCAACTTGGGCTACCCTCAGCCATTGGATCATGATGTATTCTGATAATGTGAAGCCTAGATGATGAAAAAACCAGAAGAAATGAAGAATTGGTAAGCTTTTGCAACTTGGAGCAAGTGGCCATTAAAATAATCATTAAAAGGCCATGAAAGAGAAACTTTTTCAAAGAGATTGGGCATCTGCAGTCCCCTACCCTCCTAGCTTCACTTCAGTCGTCTCATCCCTCCCATCTCACTTAATTTTTGCTCAGCATTTGCCCAAGGAACTGAGGTGTAGAGCTGCCATAAGATCTTGGCAATATTTCATTCAAAACTTCACAATCTCCCTCCAAAATATGGAAAAGCCAAGGCTGCCCTCACCCTCATTTTCCCTATAAATAGAGACCTCTCTCTATGCTAGAAACCACACCAGAGCACTCTTAAAAACCAAGAGAAATCACAGCTCTCAGCTCTCATTCATTTTCTCGCATACCTCATTCTTCAAAAACTTCTAAGTTTCCACCATAATCTGTCTCAAGCAAAATTCTGCCCAAACTCATTTCCACCCCTTCCAAGCCACTCAAAACCATTTGCACAATCTATAAACAATATGTAGAAGGTGTTCATACACTCAAACCACCCAAAAACATCATTCTCCCAAAAGTCAACCTTCATACCTTTATATGTTGACTTTTATGCACTTTGGAAGCCAAGTCTCTACTTAAGGCTTTTCCTACCACCTCAACACTCCCAAAACCTCATATATATCACATTTCAACTGTCCAAAGTCTCAAAAAGCAGCTGGTAAGTTCATAACTCAAACTGTCTTGAAAGATAGTTTATTGCTTCAAGAGGAAGAAAGCTCCAAATCTTTGCCAAAGAAGAAGGTCTCTGGGTTTCTTAGCTTTTTAGCTTGTTCAAGAAAGTCTACAAGAGGTATGTAATGATCAACCTCTTTATTATGCATACATTGTCATGTTTTGCAATTTTGAAGTGCTTGTTGTGAAAATATAGTCATGCTGTCCCATATTGGTTCTTTGTCAAGAGCTTATGTTTTGTGGCTATGATATTGCTTTTGTTAAAGTATTTTATTCATGTATGATGTGTTGATGATATGTTGCCAAATATTGAACTTTGATGTTGTGTACAACTTGCTTTGAGGGTTTTGTCTACAAGATTATTTTTAGAGATCCAAACATGATAATTTTGTTGTGCTTGCCCTAGATCTGCCAGCCCTTGTTGTTTGTGATGTTTGGATAACTTGTTAGTTGTTTCATGAGTTTCCCCTGCCCCTAGGTCATGTTTGAATCTAGGTTGTCTTGTTGTGATATTTGATACATTTTGCTAGTATGGTCATGAGTCTTTGTGTTGAATGTTATGTGCCTACAATGTTGTACCTCATATGTTTGAACTGCTGATTTGTTATGGTTTGATCTTGTTTGTATCATTTGAAACTTGTTGAATTTATGAAGAGCATGAGACTTAGCTATAGGGCCTGCTGTGAGGTTGTTTGTTTTTGCTGTCAAGTATTTGCAACAGCATACTAGTTTTTATCTTGAGCAATTTGTGTGTGGTTTTTAAGTTGTGAAAACATCACTTAACATGTTTAGAGGTTGTGTGTAGTGCTTGTATGATCAAACTGGCCCTACTTGTTCAAGACTGTTTTTCATTCTCCACTTGCATTTCTCAAAACTTCATTCTACCAATCACTTACCATTTTCTGTTTCAACTGGTTTTTGCTTGATCCATGTGCCTAGAATCATTATTCTACATGTTTTAAATTTGTATGTGGTGCCAAATTGTCTCAACTGCCATGACCTATCCTACTTGCTTCTGAATTGTGACAATCTTACATTTTCATGTTTTAATTCCATCCAATATGTCATGTTCTATTTGGTGTTGATTTGAATTGATTTTGAGGCATGAAATTATCATTTTGCATACTTGTGATGTGTGCATGTCTTTGGTTTAGCATGAAACTCATTCCTTGACAAATACCACGATGTACCACTAGGTGTTGTTTTAAGACAGTTTTGCATTTCATAACCATCAACATGTCAATTTCTGTTTGGATTGAAATAGGCCTGAATTCTATGTTTGATCTCATTCATCTTCATGTTTGTGATGTGTGTGTGTTGTGTGTTTGAGCTGTTTCCACTTGGTTTATCATTACACTTTCAAAATGCATTTTCAAGCCAAAATATGCCATCACCATACCAAATCTTGTCCTGTTTGTAATATGACTGTTGTTTGAGTTTGAACTCATTTATTTCTATGTTTATGATGTGTATGTGCTATTCTTATAACATGAGACCATTCACTAGCTTGAACCCTCATCATTTTGCTGCCAAAACTGTTTTGAAAGGCCACAGCTGCAGCACACATTTCACTTTGCTATTTGTGTTGTTTTGAATTATTCCATGAGCATAGTACCTCTAGATAGTATGTTTAGGATTTGTTTGTGTATGAACCAGACCCCATTCATGATTGCTTTGCCAATTTGTGCCTTTTCTGCTTGACAACCCCTACTTACCATGTATGCTACCTTTGCAGTTTGTGAACCAGTTTGTGTTGTGTGCATTTTTTGGTCATTCTTAAGTTGTAACATCATTCATAGACATGTTTGATTATTGTATATGATGTTTGTCTGGTCTAACATGTTACAATCATGTCATTGCCTTCAATTATGCATCTTTATGTGTTAATGAGCAGCTGGTATATGACTTTCTTTTCTGTTGGGTTTGTGGTAAATCTTGAAGTGTAGAAACACTTAATATCATGATTTGAGTTTGTGTGTGAGGCCTGTTCAACCTGATTGTGCTTATTCCATGATTTAGCTTTCAACTTGCATTTTTTTCAAATTTCACTTGGCATGATGACAGTTTTGTTTTGTGTTTGTCTTGGCATTTGATTGTTATCCTCTTGTTCCTCTTTGCATTTTATTTGGTTTGGTTGAGATGCCATGAGCTTTTCTTGTTTTGTTTTGATCAAGTTTTGTATGCATCTATGTTTGGCCTGTTGTTTGAAAACTAGGCAGCAGGGCCCTTTGGTTTTGACCTGCTGTTTGGCTGCTATTGCTGATCTATCCTTGCCTCTTCCCATTTCCATTTAAGGACTAGCCACATATGTATATGTTTGTAACTGTGGTCTGTTTCATTTTTAGCAGCTTGGTCTTTGTTTTGAAATCATTTGGTTTTGTTGTTTAAGAGCACAAATTCATCTGATATGCTGTCATATGTTGCCATGCTATCTTTCTTCTACCTGAGACATTTGTGTTTGGTTTATAACTTTGAGAGCATCATTGACATGTTTAGAACTGTTAGGCCATGTATGTAAATTGAACATTTCCATCTGCCCTTGACAACTTGCTTTCATTTTCATACCTTGTTTTCTATCCATGAACCATTTCCAATTGTGTTGACATATGACTGAGCCCTAAGTGTGTAATCCATCTGTTATCATGTTGTCGCTTGCGCGAAAATAAGGTGCCGGCATGACAGAAGAGTCGCCACCTTTCGTTATTTATCCCTCAGAGCGGGAAAGGAAACGATCGGAAAAAACCTGACAAAAAAGGGTAAGACAAGGTCATCGCAACCATTGTCTGGGTTCGGGAGTCGGTTACGCAAGGGGAAGGTATTAGCACCCCTCACGTCCGTCGTACTCGACGGGATCCCCGCTTGTTTGTTTACTTGGACGGGTTGGTTATAATCTATCTACCTATCAAGGCTGGCTGAAAAAAGAAAAAAGAAAAGAAAAATGACTCGGCAAAGCGTCGCACTTTATGCCTACGTATTCTCACCAGAGAATGAGAAATCAGAGTCAACGTAGTTCGGCCTACGAAGGATTATGGGGGAAAGGTTGAAAGTTGCTCGCTAGGATGTCGCATCCTATGCCTACGTACTTCCACACTGTATGGAAGATCAGAGCAAACGTAGTTCGGGAAACTACGGGTTATCTCCTAAAAGAAATGTTTTTTTATTGTGTTTGCGATTTCAACCACACTAGAGACTATGACCTGAGAGTGAATGTGTCACATGTCACCCAAAGGGTACCATACTAGACATCCAGACTGTGGAAAAGAAACTCTCCCACAATCCTTGCTCAGATAGCTTAAGGCTCGTAACGTACGAAAGAAATCATTCATGATTACTGTATCTTAAACTGTTTTGAGATGAGAAGAGAACGGGCCCAACTAGGAGGGAGACTATCAAGTCCTACTGTTATCATGCCATGGATTCATCCTATGGTTGAGGTTTGAACAGGGAACTCCTAGATGTTGTCATGCATAGGTTTCAACCTAAAAGTCTATCATCAAATCCTCATCAGAGGAAATGAGAGTCCTAAGGGATCATGTCAATGATACACCAAAACAGACAAAAGCATCAGCTTTAACAGTAAAATGCATGCAATGCAAGTGAGGGAGGAAATGTGTGTGGGGCTTCAGCCTCCACAAGCTCGTCTCGACCTCAAGCCAGTCATGAAATAACAGTAATCATACTGAAGAATAAACAACATGCTATCAAGCAATAAACGGTAAACTGCAATCATACAGATAAAAGAAATGAAATCATGCTATCAAGCAAAATAAACACATGGGAAAGGGAGCTGGGCTCTACCGAATACCCGCAAGCAAAGCCAAGCAATAACAATACAAGCAGATGCACTCATGCTCTTAGACTGGACTTATTCTAAATGGACTTAGTCTAATGCAACATACAAGTCAGACAAAACAATCAATACATAAAAGAAAAACAGAAGAAAGCTTCAGCTCCTCCAGCAGCTATTCAGTCTTCAGACTTCAGAGATCACTTGCTTTCCAGGCATCAACCCTACAACATGAGTATCAACTCATCTTCTCCCTTAAGCTTCAGCTTCTTTGATCAGCTCCACCTTCAGGCTTCACTATCTTCAGGGATCTTCAAGCATCAACTTGATCTTCACAAAGTCTTCAGACTTCAACAATCTTCAAGGAATCATCCTCTTCAAAGCTTCAGCTTCTATCTTCAATGGCTCAAATGCTTCAGCAAACAAAATTCAGTCAACAAGATGAGGTGAGGATGTTACAGTGCTCACTGACTTCCAAAGGATGCCATTGAGGACTTAACACAAAAGGGAAAGGCTCTCTCAAAGTTCTACCTTATAGGGCAAGGTCACTAATCCCTCCAAAGGAGAGAGGTGAATACCCTTAAGGGACTTTATGTCACAGAGAAGGAAGGAAGTGAACAAGACACTCCTTGTTTATTGAATAAAAGCATTCTATCTAAGGCTCTACCTATGCACTTATGATCCTACAAACAAAACAACAAAAGCTAGCTGAACTCCTCTGCAAAGTCTTCAAAGCTTCAATGATGATCCACAAGGTCTTCAACTCAATCTTCAAGGCTCACACACTCAAAGGAGAAGAAAAACAAGCAAAACAATACAACTTATGCCTTTAAGCAACACACATACTAACCATACATTCAAAAATCAATGAAAAATACTAGAACACCATACACTATTCTAGCAAAATTCTAGGGGATTCTATACATACTTACCCTTAACCCATATATTCCCCATACACTAATTTGGCCTATAAACCCTAAAACAAAATTGGTCAAACCTATTTATACAACCTAAAACCCTAATTTGAGCATCTAAATGTCAAACAATCAAACTACATCAAATTTTAATCTACAAATTGAGAATTAAATCCTACATGACTTATGATTCAATATCTAACTATGCCAAAAAGAATGGCTCAAAAATCCTAAGGGAAAGTCCTAAAAGAAATTGCACAAAATCAAGTGTCAACTAAAACATATTAAAAAGACTATTTACAAAAATAATATGCTAAAAATACTAAACTAAAAATAAAATGGAATTTTTATTTTTATTAATTTTCTAGACAAAATCATGAATATGTGAAAAAAGGAAGGAATGAAAAATATTAATTTTTGGATTTTATATGAATTTTATAAAATGCAAAGAATATAGAAGAAATTAAAATAAAAGAATATAAGAAATAAAGGGGAGGGGGTGTCAAAAGTGATGCGCCTCAGTTCATTTCATGGTGGGCCAAGACCCTGGGGGTGTGAATATCAAGTTGAGATAGGCCCACACGCTCAGAAAATTAACAGAAAAATTAAAAAGAAAATCAAATGGCAACGGTGCAAATAGCATCAAAATTCAGTTCAAAAGTTGATTGGGCCCGTGTTGGAGGTGTGGATAGCATTGGTTTCTGAGGCCCATGGTTCACAACTTAATAGAACGCTGTGTTTCATTTGTGACATTTCCCTCCGTTTTCTCATTTTGAATCGTAGCCGTGGGATCAACTGAATTAGTCAAAGACCTGGGACCATCCAACGGTGGAACTTCATCGTCTCCAAATAAACCCTAGGGTTTTCAGAAACCCCTAATCCCACGCCAGAATTTCCACTCGATCGTTCTCAATGATGGCTGGATGAAATCAAGAAATTCCAAAAGCAAAAATGCACTATTGATTACCACGAACACAACCATGCAAACATCTTTCTCTGAAACTCCTTAAATTGTTCTAACAGAATGCACGAGTGTTAGGGTTCCACCATGGTTCTCTGCTACCAACCTTAACCAAGCTTCAATCTAATGATGTAAATGTGTTCCACATGTTATCCTAGCCATTCTAAACCACATCATATCCATTAATACACACTAACCAGCTTGCTATCAATCTTGCAAAAAATGGTACCTTGCCACGAAACCTCATGGATCTTCCTCTAATTCTCAGAAAACATTCCTCTAACCTAGCATGTTGATCTTACACCTAAGATTCTGACTGAATGTACATAATTAGGGACCTACAGATCAAAATACCAATCTGTCAAACTCCAATGGTGAGGGGCGTTAGGGCTTGATTCAGCACTTGAAATCCTCTCCAAATCTTCCTCCCAAGATGAACACCTTTCTGTTTGCAAGAGATGAGGTGGATGAAGCTTGTAGAAGAAGGAATTGGATCTTGCTTGATCTTGAAGAAATCCAACAATGGCACTTTCTCTCTCACTCTCTCCAATGAACACAGCAACTTTCACCAACCCTGGCCAAATTGTGATTCACTCTTCTTATAGCAATCCATGGAAACTCCTAGAATCATCTAGGAACTCTTGGAAAGTGCTAGAAAGTTATAGAATTTCTCCTTTAATGACATGTTGATCATACCATATCTCATGAGTTAGGCTTGTCAAATTGGCTTCAAAATCTCCTTACAAGAGATATTGAGAAAGAATGAGTGAAAAACATGCACTTCCTTGCCTTTTGTGAAGTTTTGTTTAGTTACCTTATGATCCAAGTAACAATTTTCCAAAGCAACCTTCATTTTTGAGCTTCAAATCAAAATTATGTTTAAACCAAAGTGTTTAGAATGTTATTTACATTCAAAATGGTATATTGGATGACCTACTTTGGACTCATAGATCTCCCAAACCAAATTTCAACTTGACTTGAATTAACTTATAAGCCATTTTTAGTTCAAATTTACCAAACTTTGTAAATCCTTGCTACAAGCTTTTCCAACAATTCATGACCACTTTTATAGACTTAAAATCCCATTTTGAACAACTTTCATGTTTTGAGTTTTTCCATTTGAGGCTTGGAAATAGGAGATATGGCCTTTGCTTAAAATGACCTATAATCACCAAATGACCAAAATACCCCTGTCTTGTTCAAACCATAACTTGAGTTCTACAAATCCTATCAAGGACTTCTAGTACTCTATAGAAAGCTAAGAAGATGCTCTTAAACATTCATGTTGACCAAGAAATCATAGGAATCATCCTACTAGGGAAAAAGTTGTCTGCAGGTTGGGTGACTTTCAAGGACCCAGATTCACACACCTCTGCTGACCTGTAATTTGTCAAAACCATAACTTGAGCTCTGTAACTCCTATCAAGGACTTATACCACTCAAATTAAAGCTAAGAACAAGCTCTACAACATTCATGTTTTGGGGAAGATGAGATATCAGTCACATCTTGAGCTAAAACTGCCTGGAAGATAGGGATCAAACTAGGGTTTTTTCACTGACAATCCTCAGAAACCCTAACTCAAAACTTCTCAAACTCCTCAATCATGATGAGTTGGTCTAGGAATCATCTTTATAACATCTCCATACATCATTCCATGATCTCATGGCCCTTGGATTAGGTCTCAACCTTCCCCAAATTTCCAGTTGCTCTAGGGTTGACCCAGTTAAAACCCTAATTCTACCATTCATGGTTGAATCTCCTGAATTCTTGCACAATGACTTCTCTGGGCTTCATGATGGCTATCAAGACATCTCATAAACTTTCTCAAAGCATCAAGTTCATTCTCAAAGTCTCAGAATCATCTGAGGAGCTCCCACAACTCTCAAGCTATGAAGCACACAACTCTGGTTTCAACCAATTCTCCTGAGGATCTCTTGAACTTACTGATGAAGGCATCAACTTTCAAACACTTGATGGATAAATAAATGTTGGTCAAATTTTGGGGTGCAACACATGTGTATGACTTGTGTGCAATGCCTATTGGATGTATGTGTACTCAGAACTGGTGTTGATTTCCATTATGCATCTCAAGCTTCCCATATGCATGTGCTATCGTGTTTTACTTTGTGGATGTTATTTCAAAAAATTTTTGTGACCATCATGATCCTCATGAAAAAATCAATCAAGTTTGATTAAAATTTCATGAAAAAAGATTAAGTTTTGACAAAGTTTGGATCCTTCACGCATTTGGTTTGGTTGGCTTGCTTTTTGCCCAGAAATTCCACCATATTTAGGTTTATCTATTTATGGGGGTGGCTTAATACTTGGTTGTATAGCCACCCCAGTGGTAGACACTTGCGCGCCTTATACCCTTTGCCATGCCTGACTTGAGTTCGATCCTTGGTGATCAACTCTTTTGGTTTTTATTTTTCAATTGTCATTGTTTATCATTTTCTTCTTTCTTTCCATTCCTCTCATGCGCGCGTGCTGTGGCCTGTTGGTTTGTGTTGTGTTTGTGAACACAAAGGGCATGGGTTCAATCCCTTCCCATGCCACTTCCTTTTATTTACTTGTTTCTTTAATCATTCTTTTCATGAAAAATCAAAATATCATAACTTTCTCATGCTTTATCGTTTTTAATTCGTTCTTTTTGCAAATTGCTCACTGTAATGTCTATTTTCATTTAATGGATTAAAATCTCAATTTATTTGTATTTAAAATGCCTTTTTGCCTACTTGTAAGTTGGGTTCTCTTTGAGGTCGTTACCTTGTGTCGTGATCGAATTTTCTTTATACCATGCTTAATTTATCTTGAGAGATTTATTTGTATTTGATTCCTATGTGTTAGTTAACATGTTAGGTTTGCTTTCCTTTGGTTGTCACCATGAGTTTGTTATTCTCTTCCTAACTATTGAACTTAAGTTGTTGTAACATGTCTTACATTTTATACGTATTTGATTGTCATCAATGCCTGAGTGTTGTTACATTTGAATTTGTAATATGATCATCTTGAGTTATGACTTACTTGCATGATTATTGTTTCCATGTTTGTTAACATGTCTCTTTTGGGTTGCTACCTTAATCTTTGTTAAGATATATGATTTTTGGTTGTAACCATTTGTATCCAATTGTTTTAATTTAATCCTTGCTTATTGTGATATGCACACTTACTTGGTTGTAACCTTATTCTTCATGTTTAAATGTTTATTACTTTGTTAAGTATTTCTGCCCCAAGTGATGGAACTTTTTAGTTCTCATCCAAGTTGCCTCCTCTCTCTCCTTCCAAAGGAAAAGTCTCTCCATTGACCCTTGTGTCATGGATAGTTTATTACCAGTTCCCTTGACTTTGTGAAGTCATCTTGAACCTTAATATAAGCCATTAGACTTTGCTTTAAGTCTAAAAAAACCACCTTTACTAGGAGTGTTTCTTCAACTAGAACCCTAGGATAGAGTTTGTAAACTCTATGTAAGAATCATAGTAATGATTACTTACTCTCCTCTTGAGTGTTATAACATAGATCTAGAGAGTTTTGTTAAACTCTATACAAACATTTTTATGTTTGTTCCCCTTTGAACCTTGATCGTAATCAAGTGCTCTTCATCCCTAGTGAGGTGAACTATGATTGCTCTGATTCAAATGGTTATGGGAAAGTCTTGATTTAGGTCAGCATCAATGAATGATCAAGTTCTTCTTGGACTGCTCTTTGTTGGAATTCCTATAATGTCAAGTACTGATTTGCAGCTAGAATTGATTGTTCAAAAATGGTAATTTTAATGCGACATTCATGCAAGTTCTGAAAATATCATTTATTGGAGTGATACGAAAGTGTGTGACGAGTGGATTATTAGTCCAAACACAATGCTAATTTAGTTGGTGTGTAAAAGATATCGCAAGAATATGACACCAATACAGAAGATTAGCAAATATGTAGGAGTCAGTTTACGCAACCTTACTGTAGTATGCTTTCAGAATAAACCCCGCCTCAATTAGGTCTTTTGAGGGTTGTATCGTGGTCTGGTTCACGGTTATAGAAACAAAGGATATAAGGCTCAAAGTTTGATTTGTATCCACCCCTTCTTCGTGATAAACTTCAGTCCTACGTTCAATTAATACGCACTTAGAGCTTGACGGTCTAAGCTTGATGATTCAAGGTATGCTTGAAATGATAGTCACCCTTATTTTGTTTTTTTATGGATGTCAGTGACCCTTTTGGTTCTTGATATGGTGACCACTGATCTTATTTGTTCTTCTTGAGGATTTGAGGACCTCTTTTGATTTTTCTTTTGATCCCTAATTTTTGCATGGACTGAATTTGCTCTTCGAGTCCATCGGGATTGCCTTATTTTATGCCTAAGTCTCCTTTTGAGGTGTCTGACTTAGCAGAATCTTTTTATTATATATTTTTTGAAGGGTTTGTGACTGCCAAGTCATTGGTCTTTGATGAAATACCGTCATACCATGGATTTTGTCTCATGATTTGAGTGTGTAATCAGGTTATTGAACACTACCCTGCCCTAGGTTGAGTGTAAGGGTTTAGAAATCCGAAGGAAACTCCTACTTCTAGGCTCGAAGTGGTTAACTAGGGACTAACTCCTTATTTCTCCAGTGTTTGGGGATTTGAAACAATGCATGTACATCATCGGCGAAATTTTATCCAAAAGCATACCATCAGCAATTATGGGTATTTAGTTTTTGTCATCCTCCCTCAAATCTTTGCTAAACAACAGTGTGATAACGGAAGTGGAGTGAAACTTTTTTTGTGATTTTGCGATAAATGAGAAAATGTGAGTGAATACGAATGAACTTGTTCAAAACATGCATAATTATCACATTAACAACACCATTAATAAACAACAATGTCTAAAATCAAGTAGCACTTAACATAAAAGAAACTACAAATGCATAAAAATGGTAGGATCTAAAAATTGCCAGCATTGGGGACTGGGCTTTTCTTTCACATTTGGGCTACCCCTCTTGCTCATTGAGACTAATATGATAACCTTCTTCATATCTACTCTCTGCAACTTCTTCCATGTCATGAACTGATGAACTCACTTGACCAGATGATGGATTGATGTTGATATGAAGACCTTGAGGCGTAAATGAGATTAGCTTGGACTCAACCAGATCCTGAACCTTGTTCTTGAACTGTTTGCAATCTTCGGTCGAATGCCCCATGGCGCCATCATGGTAGCCGCATCGTGCATTGGTGTCAAAGCCTGGTGGGTATGGTGGAATCACAGGATCCAAGGCCTTTGGCACTATCAGTCCACTACTAATCAAATGTGGTAGCACGTGATTGTATGGCATGGGCAGCGAATCAAAATGCCTTTTTGGCCTTTGATTATAGTAGCGTCGTCGTTGCGGAGCATGTTGATGTGCAACCTGCTGTTGATAATGAGGACCTCTATTGACAGGAGAATGTTGACCATGTGGAGAGACCGGAGTCACACAGGTAGACCCATAGGATTGCTGGCTTTTAACAGTTGAGACGCTTGGGTACGGAGTATAATGTACCGAGGATAGAACTTGTGGAGTGTCCCAGATTGTATTAATTTCATCCTTTTCTTCCTCTTGGGAGCTAACAACTGATTCATTTTCACTATCTGGGATGTTTGAGATGCCGTGAAGCTTTCCCTTCTTGAGATGGCTCTCAATGTGTTCTCCTACTAGAACCAAGTCAACAAAATTCAATGTCCCATTACCCATCATCTTTTCCAAGTAAGGGTCTTGTAAGGAATCTATGAACATGTCAGCCAATTCTTTGTCTAAGAGCGGTGGTTGAACGCGAGCAGCTACCTCTCTCCATCTCTGAGCATACCCTCTGAAGGACTCGTTTTCCTCTTGAGATAAGCCTTGCAACTGTATGCGATTGGGAGCCACATCAAGATTGTATTGGTATTGCTTCACAAAGGCGTTGGCTAAGTCCAACCACGACTGGATGTGGTTACTCTCTAGCTGCATGTACCAACTCAAGGATGTTCCACTCAAACTGTCTTGAAAACAGTGAATCATAAGTTTGTCATTGTGAGCATAAGAGGTCATCTTTCTGCAAAACATCACCAAATGTTGCTTTGGACAACTATCTCCTTTGTATTTCTCAAAATTCGGCATCTTGAACTTTGGAGGTATTGCAAGTCTGGGTACCAAACACAGGTCTAAGGCATTTAGATCAGAAGTATCACGCCCCATCATGGTTTCAATTTTCTCTTCCAATACACGACATCTTTCAGCGAACTCAACATCCTGAGGTCGTTCATTATTCTCCACCAGGCTTTCCACTTGGGAATTCGGCGTAGTGAATGCGAAGCTATGGTACTCAACAGCATCAAGAGACGAGGTATGTTCATCCCAAATAGTGTGACGCTCTTGTATAACCTGGTCTTCAACAAGAATCCGCACAGGTTGAGGTATGTCATTCTCAGTGGCTATAGGCCGTTGAGATTTTTCCTCTCTCCTTGTCAAGACTAACATAGCTTCCACAAGTTGGTCCAACTGATTCTTTATCAAGTCAACATCTGCTCTTGACATAAACTGGTTTTGTTCTTCTGAGGTCATGATTCTTCCCAAAGTTGCTTCAAGTCCGATACAAGTGTCGGGAAATCAACTGCGGATTATGGACAAAGGATGGATAAGTTTCTGGCAGAGAGAATGATATGCAATGCAAATGAAATGACATGCAAATGCAATGCAGGCACAAACAGGATCACAGGTTCAATCACGTTCTCAGGTCAGATAGAATAACGGGTAAATAACATATATCTCTGATCAAAGGAACCCCATATGTAGGCTCTAAACGGGTAGGTGCCTAGAGTCATGGATCTTTTCGAAGATATTATTACCATGACAAAGATTCATCCGATAATAATACCCTCGAAGGATCTCTTCTAGGTGAGGTTTTCATGTCGGCCCACGAGAAAGACTCCTCGTGAGTCTCTACTATCGAGTCCAAGGTTTCTTAAAGGGACCTCAGAGTCATAGATCGAGGTTGAAAATATCATTGTCAGAATAACGATACGTTCAAGGGATCTCATCTGATTGGGGCGTTCGCATCAACCCAAAAAGGATTAACCCTCATGAGTTAACACTACGAACCATCATGGATAATGGGTAAAAGGTCCTTAGAGTTATAGATTCAACCTTAAAAACATTACTGCCATGGCAAAGACTCACCACAACAATAACATCCTTAAGGGAATCAACTCTAAGCGGGGTTTTCGCTTCCTCCCAACGAGAAAGACTCCTCGAGGGATTCCACTACACAACCACCATTCTAATCCTATGTTTTTTCTCGAACTCGGGTGTAGAGCCATCTTACAAAGCTCCAACAATCAGAGAACCCCAACAATGTCACAAGAAAAACAATAAGATACATAAAAGCAAACAAGCAATTAAATAAGAGAAGATAAATACACAAACGGATTTAACTCTCGCGAATCGAGTCAAGTTAGGCTTATGCATTTCCCCAGCAGAGTCGCCATCTGTCGTACCTCGAAAAATACGATCCTCGTGATGGACGCGGAAAATACGTTCGAAACAGAGACGCCACCGAACTTTATTCATTCCAAGGATGGAATAGGAAAATATCGATAAAACCTTGAAGGAGATAAGAACATGGTCATCGCAACCAATATTCTAGGTTCGGGAGTCGATTACATGAGGGGAAGGTATTAGCACCCCTCATGTCCGTTGTACTCAATGGGAACCTCTTGATTCGATTCGTGAGAGAAAATTAACTATGTTTGTTTATCTTCTAAAGGAATTTCTTGCTAAAGGGGAAATGGGTGGTTTTTGTTGGTGTAAGCCCTAGAGGCCAATACTTTTTGGTACTTGTATCAGATTATTCGTTTAATAATAAAAGGCATTTCTTTATTATGTTTGTCTTTCAGAATAATAAAGTCCCTAGAATAGTTAGTCTGTTTAATGAAATGTTAAGTGTGACTTAATCATGAGATCCCATTAAACATAAAGACATTATTCTTAAAATATCCGTAGTCAAGCTTTATTGCAAAGTGGGATAACATTAAAAGCATTGAGACTATTATGAAGATAGACTGATGATCACATCTCATGGATCATGGATAAAGAGTTATCAAGTCTTGACATAGGTATAAATATTAGGAGTAATATTTATACCGGATTGACCCGCTATGAGAATACTACATAGTATGTTATGCAAAGTGTCATAAGTTATTCTCATGGTGATAATGGTGTATTACCACCCTTCGACCTGAAACCACTATGGACCCTAGATGTAGAGTCGGGTGCTTTATTGCTGATCAAACATTATTCGTAACTGGATGATCATAAAGACAGTTGATGGGCACTCCACGAAGCATGCTGAGGGACATGAGTGTCCTAGATGGAATTTGCCAATCCTGCATAACAGGAGAAATGTCTAAGGGCCCAATATTGAACTGGACAAGGATGACACAGAGTATGCCTTGTGTTCAATATAGACATAGGGGCAAAAGGGTAATTGTACAAACATATATTATCACGAAAAAGGTTTTGTCAGATCACATGACATTTTCGTGACTTGGGTAGCAGTGATGTGTTGCTAGATACCGCTTACTGTTTATTATGTTAAATATATAATTTAATATAATTACCAACGTTACGAAATCCTACAGGGTCACACACATAAGGACAGTTTGATGAGAGATAGAGAAATCAAAGGAACACCGTAAGGTACGGTGCACTTAAGTGAAAATAGAAATTCGGATAATATAATAATAATTATTGTTATTTTATAATGGTTATAAAATAATAATAAAATAAATATATTTATTATAATAATAGTTATTATAATAATATATAATATTATTATGGATCATGTGAATTAGGGTTTTAGCCCGCAGCCCACAAGAGAGTCTATAAAAGGAACCCTTGTGATGAAGCTTTCACTTGATGCAATTTCGTTTTTGATTCTCTTTTCTCACTCAAATAATTCCGTTCGTAAGCAGCTAGCACTGTGACCGGAAGCTGTTCGTGTGGACTGAGTAGAGGCGTTGCACCTCATCAACGCTTGTGATCGCTGCATCAAAGATCTGAATCGCCACAAAGAGGTAACGATTCTATCACTGACCATGCTCATTCGTGAGGATCACTAAAGGAAAATTTTTGTTTTCCGCTGCGTTTAGATCGCAATTTTCCTTCAGTTTTAATATAGGGTGCTTGCCAAGGATTGGGGCCCTTGTGCCTACGTATCTTCACTTGTAAGAAGTGGAAAATCAGAGCATTCGTAGTTCATGGGACTACGGGTAAAGGTTTGGGAATTGTGCTCGCCAAGATCATCGCAATCTTGTGCCTACGTATCTTGCATTCGAAAGTGAATGAAGAATCAGAGCAACCGTAGTTCGGCCTACGGTTTGCTAAAAGGTTTGTGTTTGGAATGAACGAGAGTTTAGGTCGCATTCTAACTGCTAAACATTGGCTTGCCTGCTCGCTAGGGGAGGCTTAAGCACGAGTTTGTTATGCGCGGAAGAAGGGACTAAACAATGTTCTTGGTAAAAGGTGAGTATGAGTTGAACGAGAGTTTAGGTCGCATTCTAACTGCTAAACATTGGCTTGTCTGCTCGCTAGGGGAGGCTGAAGCACGAGTTTATTATGCGCGAAAGAATGAACTAAACAATGCTCTTTGAGAAGAGTTGTGGATCGCACGAGGGCGAGGAATAGAGAGTTTGATGTGTTAAGTATTTTGGTATTGGAAAAGAAGATAGATTGGAATAGGTTATAAGGTTTTGGTCACACGAGGGCGGGGAAGAGAATTGGTTAGATGTATCGGATGTTTAGCTAGAGGTGACGATTACCTGAAGCTTAAGAAAGACTTCTCGGACCCAAGTAATCGGAAGAGTGAACCAAAGACTTGGAGCTCTCTCTTTTTCAACCTCAATTGCAAAAGGATAGGATATAATTTGAGATGGTTAATCGGATGACGATTACTTGAAGCTTAAGAAAGACTTCTCGGACCCAAATAACCGGGAAAGCGAACCAAAGACTTGGAACACTCTCTTTTTCATCGCAAAAAGGAGTTATTTGAATGGCGTTTGAAAGATAGGATGTGGTTAAAATATTTTAACAGATGAGGATTACTCGAAGCTTAAGAAAGACTTCTCGGACCTCAAGTAATCGGGAGAGTGAACCAAAGACTTGGAGCTCTCTCCTTTTCTCATCTAATATTATGAAAGATGTTTGATATAATTAGAGTGTTTTAATCGGATGACGATTACTCGAAGATCCAGAAAGACTCCTCGGTCCTTAAGTAATCGAGAGAGTGAACCAAAGACTTGGAGCTCTCTCTTTTTCATCTAAGTGTTTAGGAAAATAGATTTGAATTCGTTTATCGTTTTTAGAAGACAATTGTTTGAGCTTAAGAAAGAATTCTCGGACCAAAACAATTGGGAGAGTGAACCAAAGACTTGGAACTCTCTCTTTTTCATCTAATATCAAAATTGTGTTTAAGTAGTTATTAAGTGTTTTGATTTGATCTAAGAAAATGCTCGATATGAATCGAGGTTTGAAATTAAGTTTTAACGTGTGCACTAGCAAAGTGGGCTAGTCTTCTAAGTGACCAACTAGAAATAACTGATCAAATAGGTCTCACTGTAAGAAAGCCCAGGAGTAAGCTCTAAAATGTTGTGTCTGTGACGCAAAAGGTTGATGGCGAGGCTTTGAAAGCACACGACTTACAAGGGTAGAAAATGGCTCGACGAATCGAGAATTATTTTGAAAATTGTTTTAAAGTATTAAAGTAATCAAGATAAAAGTGACTAAATTATTACATGCCTTGGGAGAGGGGTACATTTTATCAAATGGGGATAAGGTAATACAAGAGTGAGCACATAAAGTAAATCAAATTGAGTTTGTCACAATGTGCTCCAAATCCGATTTATACCTAACGACCACGCGGCAAAAATTGTCCAATTAATGTGTAAGAAAATGTGGTGGCCGGTATCAAGTTACCAAATCCATAAATTTAACGACTTAAATTTGATCAATTAGTCAAACTAAATTATCGATTAATGTATTAGAAGAAAAATAAATAAATAAATAAATAATAATCAATCAAAACTTCACTAATTACACAAAGCTTATAAAAGAAAAAATGCTAAACTATTATGATTCTATGGTTTAAATGTGTGAAAATAACAAAATATTATATTTAATTTAGTTCTTGATCAAATAAATATTATATAGCAATCAAATAATTAATTAAAACAAAGAAAAGAAAAGAAAATATAAGAAGTAGAGATTACTAGATAATATGCCTAAAACTAGTGGAAAATTAAATATATTTTCATTGCAAATCCAACTAGTAACCTTAGCTGCTATTCTCACGTTAAAGTTATACCAGTTCACCAATCTCTGCAACTTTTCTTCTCATTTAGTACATTTCAACCCGAAGTGAAAAATATATATAAAAATAAAATAAAAACTGTGATAACTCACCATGCTGTAGCAATAACCAATATACTTATAACCAATGATAACACATCTAAACTCATACCAAAACAGGGCAACACCATAAAAGCATACAATAAGATCATAATCATAAACACCTGTGCAGTCAGTGTGATACAATGCGAACCATTTCTGTAGCTTAAGCCGGCGGTGAATGTCGAAAACAAACTCAATAGTATTTTTTTTAAAAAGAAAAAAATTGAATCAACCCAAAATTAATGCATAAGATCAATGCAGTATTAGCAGCTTGTGAGTATCATTTCCAAAATTACTATTAGTTCAAGGGAAATTATTAAAAAACATTTGATACAAAAAGAAACTAACTGCTGCAGATCAAACACACATTAATCCTGTTAATTCCACCATTTCGCAGCATGAAATTAAAATAACAACTCAATACACCACTGATATACATGATTAAAAGTTACCTGTTGCTGAAACAAACATGTATGTCCAACCAGAGTTAACCTTATCAGCTTCAAACCGAAATGTATCGCACGCAAAGTTCCCAATCCTGAAATACAAGAAGGTACTTGCGTGAAATAGAACACTGCACTGCTACTAGCTGACGTTTGGTGTTTGAGACGGCGTCGTCACGCTCGCGTTGTCGTGGATAAAGTAGAAACCCCAATGGAAAATCAATATTCGCAAGTTCCAAATCGACAAGATAGAGTTAAGTGGGAGATGCGACTTCAACTGTTATGGTGGAACTCGTTGATGCGAAAGTTGCGCTGTTGCAAAGTCGCGGCTGCTGCGCTTGTTGTATTGTTGCTAGACAGAACATGGCGTAACGTCAATTAAGGTTGCTGCTTCCATCGAGTCGACGCTGAGTCGGAGCGGTTTATTGCAAACTGAGAGTATCATTGTTGATTCTGTTTGAAGCTCATAGAATTGGCAGGTTTGAAGGGTTGTTAATGGCTTTTTGGTGGTTTGAAAAAAAAGCGGAACGGAGGGTTGTAGAGTTTTTCGCGATGGATAGGGAGAAGAGATGGAAGGATTTCGTAGCGGTTTTGAAGGCTTGCGATGGAAGAAGAAAATGGCGGCCGTGAGGCTTCGTTAGTGATGAAGACGAAGCTTGAGAAAGGGTGGCTAGGGTTTCACGATAATGATGATTAAGAAGAAGAAGGCCAATTCGGCGGCCGTTAGGGTTTCCTCTAAGATGATGAACCGTAATTGTTCTGCTCCTTTTATTCTTCCCCCAAAACCCTAAATTTCCCCTCTCACAACCTTAACAGGCCGCAGGTAATGGGCCTCTTCCCACCTTCTAACTGTTTTTTCTCTTTCTATTTTTTAGAAACTATTTTCATTTCCTTAATTCTTGTTAATTAAATAATAATAATAACAAATAACTATAAATATAAACTAATATTAACATATTTAATTAATACGTAAAATTAACAATAATCATTAAATAAATATTAAAATATATAAAAACAAAAAAATAATTACTAAAAAAAATATTAGTAACATTTAAAAAAGAAAAAGTTTAAGCAAATAATATTCACGAAATGTTCTTAGGCCACGTGTCACACCTTAACTGGTCAAAAAGATAAAGTTTTGAAAAATCAACCAATTGCGAGCAGACACGTGTCTAAATAACAAGAAATTAATCGGGCAATGCAAAATCAAAATAGAATCGAAAGATGCAAAAATACTGAAAATGGGTAGGACAAATTTAGGGTATGACACTTGGTATCACGATTCTCACCGCAACAGAAATGGCGACTTCACTGGGGATTAGAATATTTATCTTGAGGGCTTAGCCTATTTTTTTTATTTGCATGCTATATTTGTGAATATTTGCTTAACATGTATATTTGTCAATATATTTGTTTGATTGTTGGGTATTGAGTGCTTTGAGTGGTGAGACGTTCCTATACCCGGACCTGAGTGCACTTATGATAGGATGGTGGTATATTCAAGAAGGCTTATAGGGAGTTGATTCCTGACCAAGCTAACTTGAGAAACCACCGTTCAGTGTAGGCCCTCTTGAGAGTTTAGTATTGTTGATCGAGTATTCGTGAAAACAATGCTACTTTCGATGACGGAGCCCATGACACTGTGGACTTTTAGAATACATTCTACCCACTTTGGCCTTATTAGGATGTAGTGCGATGGCTATAAGGAAGTATTTCCGAAATAGTTGATACGCGATACTACACTTGGACGAGACTCTCTTAAGAATATTATCGATTACCATGTGATTTGGGAAGTTGATAATATCCAAAAGATGGGTTGATGACTCTGAGAACTCTGTAGAACCCGTTTGGCAGGTACAAATTAATCCATAGTGCAAATCCTTGGGAATGGGTAGACCTTGGATCCACGCTCATCCTTTAAACCTAGGCTTGTGTTGTGTGCATATGTGTGATCTTTGCATTTTCCTGTGTTTGTGCATGTTGCATTCAAAAACATCATATCATATGGTTTCATGGAACTCAGACTTTTTTGTTTGTAAACATTAGAGGTCGTTATGAATAGTGAAAGAAAGAAAACTTTGAAGTACACTTACAAGGGTTTTAACCTAGATGACTTAAGAAGGTTGAGCACCTTGGTGACAGATCTAGAGGAATTCCAAAGCAGGTATGAGAAGCTGTTGTTACTATTGAAGATAAAGATGGTTAGTGGACTTCTTTCGACTCTTCTCCAGTTTTATGATTCGCTCTACCATTGTTTCACCTTTCCCGATTATCAGTTAGTGCCCACACTAGAAGAGTATTCTCAGTTGGTTGGATTACCCATTCTTGAAGAGTCTCCTTTTCCAATCACGGAGGATGACCCTAAGGAGCAAGATATGGCCAAGGCTACACGTTTATGATTGGTTGATATTAAAAAGAACCTGATTACAAAAGGAGGAGTGTTTGGGTTAAATGCAGAGTTCTTGGTTGAGAAAGCTCAGTATTATGCAGATCATTTAAGCATGGATGCATTCGAGGCTATCCTTGCCTTGCTCATTTATGGCATCTTTCTGTTCCCTAGCTTCGAGAATTTTGTGGACCTCAATGCCATTAAAATTTTTTTGAAGAAGAATCATGTGCCTACCTTGCTAGCAGATGCATACCATTCTGTTCATCTAAGGAACTTTCATAATGGAGGGATGATTACTTGTTGCGCTCCTTTGTTATACAAATGGTTCACTTCACATTTGCCTAAAGCTAACGCTTTTTGGGATCCGAAGAAAGGATGGTGGTCACAGAAGATCATGGCTCTCACTCACTCCGATATTGATTGGTATAGTCGTGACTATAATGGGACAATGATCATTGACAATTGTTGGGATTTCGGTAATGTACCTCTTCTCAGTGCTAATGGAGGAATCAGTTACAGTCCAGTCCTCGCCCGTCGGCAATTGGGATACCCTTTGAAAGACAAGCCTAATGGGGTTCATGTGGAAAACATCTTCTTCAAAGAAGAAAAGGATAGTCAAGAGCTAAAAGAGAAGATTCTAGAGGCTTGGAAGCATCTGCACAAGAAAGGGAAAAAGGATCTTGGAAGACTCAACTATGTCTCTTTGGAACCATACCTCCAATGGGTTCGAAAGAGGGCTATCACACTAAGAATGCCTTATCCTAAGTAAGACCCTATGGTTTTGAAGGAAGAACGCCCCTTGGTCTTCATGTCTGAAGAAGAAAAGTTGAATATCGCTTTAGTCAAAGCACGACAAACCGAAGACGCTTGGAAGCACAAGTATCAAGTGGTCGTCAAAGAGAATGCAGAGCTCCAGAAACAACTCCAGTTGAAAGACGAAGAAGTACTCTCTTTTAAGAAGAGGAAAGCATGAGAAGAACCTTCTAATCCTCAATCTACTCCATGGAAGTTAATTATGGACAAGCTCATTCTTGAGAAGGCTCAGATGGAAAAAGAAACCGAGAAGCTCAACATGAGGCTGCTAGGGGAACCCTCTTAGGATTCATTAGCTGTTGTTTATGTTTAAAACTCTTGTAAGAGGAAACAATATTTTGTAATCCCATCTTGTTAATCAATGAATAACGACTTTTGATGTTCGTAAATATCTGAGTTCCATAACACCATGCGCATTTGCATTTGCATTTTTTTCTAACCATTCAAGGAAATTCAAACTTTTCTTTTTGCAGACAAAAACATAGTGAGAAGAGACATGCTTCCTTTCCCGGATTTGAGGTTGGGCCGTCTTAGGATGTTGGCGAGACTTGTCAGGAACCCTGCCGCTTTCATTGCCAAATATGGAGATCTCCTACCACTGAATAGTGCTCAAGTCAACGAGCCCATGTTGCAGGCTCTGGTTGAGTTTTATTCTCCGACCTACCACTGCTTTGTCTTCCCAGACTTTCAGCTGCTTCCGACCATATAGGAGTATACTGACTATTTGAATATTCTGTGGACTTTCACACTTCCTTATGGAAAACCAAAGAGAAGAGATCTGGCCAAAGCCCTACATCTCAAGCCAGAGGATTTACCACCTATGAGAGCAAAGGGAGGATATTACGGAATGGAAGCGGGACCTCTAATGGAGATGACCGAATATCATTATGAGAATAGAAATTTGGGCATCTTTGAAGCAATTTTGGCATTCCTAATATATGGGTTGTATCTCTTACCAAGCCGTTATGACTTCATCAGTGAGGAGGCGGTCTGTCTCTTCATCATCAAAAATCCAGTAAATGAGATACTTGCAGATACATACGTGGTCATTCACCGCTTCATCTTATACGATCTCGGGCAATTTTCATGTTGCCTCGCATTGCTTGACAGGTGGTTTACCTCTCATTTACCTAGGACTCACATCCTTTGGAGACTTCCCAACAAAAGTGCATGGATTTCTAAGCTCATCACACTCAGGCACTACGACATCACCTGGTATGACATCAGCCTTGGTAATCTGGTCATGATTCCCAGTTTTGGAGAATTCCCCAATGTGCCTCTCATTGGAACAAAGGGGGTCATCACCTACAATCCTGTTCTTGCATAGCGTCAATACAGGTATTCAACCGGGCCGGAGCCCGAGCCAGAACTGCTGAGACCTTGCTTCTGCGAAACCGGTCACAACCTTGAACTGGAAGCCCGAGCTCACTACGCTTAGAGAGATCCTCACCTCTTGGGTATAAATCCAATGGAGAACATAAGTTGTTTAACTACTAGAGCTTACTTACTTTGGTCGAAGGAAATAGCTTTGACCATGTTCTATACTCATGATTATGAGATAACGATGGAACCAGAGGTCCCCACGACTAGGGAAGAGCTGAAATACGCTTTGATCAAAGCACAACGAGAGAATGAAGACCTGTGGGAGATCATCCGCCAGGACCGAGTTCATGTTGAAGACCAAGAAGGAGAAGGATCATCTTGTTAGAATGATCATTGTTTCACCATTTCCTGTTTTCCCTAAAAAGGATTGTAATCCTATGTTGCATTTACTTTCACTTCTTGTAAGAAAGGTTTTGCTTTTTAGCAAGAGCCATCTATTGTAATAGACTTCAAATTATCAATGAAAAACGCTTTTTTAAGCATGTCGTTACATGTTTTTCAACTTTTTTGTTTGTAAACAAAATTTTGCTTTTCCTTGAATGGTTTGTGCATTTGCATTTACATTTGCATTCGCATCTCATCCTGCATTGGTCTTGCATCCGAGTTCCGCAACTCATCCTTTGTTCTTGTTCAGAAAAGAGGGAGTCGCGCTGAATTCTCACAAATACAACACTCGATTCAGAGCTCAGAAGAAGATGGCTGATAATGAATAGAGGTTCGACCAAATGGACAACGACGTTGAAGGAATCAAGGGTGACGTCATCCAGATTATGGAAGTTCTCAATATAATCAAGGTAAAGATAGACACACAGTCTACGGTGATCTCTGAAGTCGCCACAACAACGACCAACGTCACAGTAGCTCCAGTTACTACTGCAGAATTTCCCTATGGCGTGTCTCGGGATTTCGTGCCACCATTCAGCAATATACAATCTTCAAGTCTTAATCCACTATTTGATTCAACAATCAGGAATCCCATTTTCACTTAGGCGGGTGGACCAACTACAGTGCGACCTATTTTCCATAATCAACAACCTATCTTTGACATACCCGACGGTTCTGAAGCCGAGGACGAGAAGCACGAAAAATTGAGGGTAGAGAGGGACATTATGGATAAAAGAATGAGAGCCATCAAAGGAAGCAATGTTTTCAGGTCTGACGCCAAAGACCTGTGTCTGGTCTCTGGTTTGGTGTTTCCCCAAAAATTCAAGATGCCAGTGTTTGACAAATATGAGGGGACTACTTGTCCCAAGGTACACCTGATCATGTACTGCAGGCGGATGGCTCCGCATATTGAAAACGACAAGCTGTTGGTGCACTGTTTTCAAGACAGTCTTAAAGGAGCATCAGCTAATTGGTATCTCAGCCTGGATCAAGCAAAGATCCATGGTTTTCAAGATCTTTCAGATGCCTTCATTCAACAATATAAGTACAACATGGACCTAGCTCTAGACCGTCGTCAGCTCCTCAACATGACACAAAAGAGCACTGAAACCTTCAAGGAATACGCGCAAAGATGGCGCAGAACTGCTGCCCAGGTGGAGCCACCCCCTTACTGAAAAGGAATTGGCAGACTGGTTCGTAGATACGGTCAGGCCAGAGTTCTATGAGCGACTAATCAGCAGTGTTACAACCAACTTCTCTGACGTCGTGGCAGTGGGGGTCAAGGTTGAAGCCGAGTTAAAGAGTGGAAAGTGGCTACTCCAAATACTAATTCAAGCACCAGCGCTGCAAAGAAGCCGGTCAACAATTTTCACAAAAAGAAAGAGGGGGATGTAAGTGCGGTAACATATGGAAAGAAGGCGCAAAGTTCCAGGAACCATCGCCAGCAATACTATCCACTATCATACATAGCAGCTATGACTCCAGTTTTTCAACAGTCATCGCAGTAGGGTCCCCAGCCTGGGGCATCCAGCAATCAACAACAATATCATCCTAACAATCAACAACAGTATCATGTTAACAATCAACAACAATATCAATAGCCGCAGGGTCAGCAGCCTCAAAATAGGGCTCCAAGGGCGAATTACCAGGTGAATCAACCAAAAATACAACCTATTCCGATGAGCTACACTGATCTATTACCCATGTTGATAGAAAGAGGCTTGGTCAAGACAATGAAATTGGGTGCTCCACCTAATCCACTTCCATTCTACTACAACGCCAATGCCCACTGTTTATTTCATGAGAACGCTCCGGGCCACAACCTCGAAGGATGCTTTGTGCTCCAGCACCTCGTCCGAGAGTTAATTGAAAAAAGAATTCTGTCCTTTGAAGACAATCACTTGAACGTAAAGAATAACCCTCTACCAAATCATGGTGGAGTAAATGCTATTACTGAAGAAGAGGAAGGGTCTGAAGATAAGACAGTTACTACTATTGATGAGATCAAGGTACCATTGGTGGACCTACACAAACGTCTTGCTCAAGCATGAGCGCTTAAGACATCTCATGAAGACTGCGAGCAATGCATGCTGAACCCAGAAGGTTGTGACATTGTGAAAAAAGACATTCGAGCAATGATCGAACAAGGGATGATGGAGATTGTTCGCAGGAAGAAAGGGGAAGATGTGGCAGTCATTGAACCCGTGTTTAACATGCCTGAAGAGCCTAACAAAAGAGCTGTGTTTAGAAATAATAACAACAACTACAAAAACGTCCGGCCGGTGTTTCCCGATGATGCACCCCCGAAATTTGGGAGAGGGCAAGCCAGATTCGAACCAAGGGGAGGATCTAAACCTCACCCAAGGGCTGTAACACCAAAGCAGGACCATTCATGGTGCGAAGGAGTTTTCAAAGAAAGGAAGCCAGCGAATGTAGCTAATATTGCCGGCGGGAGCAAGATGACCCGAAGTGGTCGCATATATCAACCGCAGACAAATAATGTGGTTCCTCCGCCAGCGATTTCTGTTCCAAAAGTTGTTGTTCCTCAAAAACCCATTCCAGAGGCAGTCGTCACTAAAGAACCTTTGGTCAAAGGAAAAGAAAGCCTCAAAAACGATGAAGAAGAGTTTCTACGAATCATCAGAAGAAGCGACTACCGGGTGGTAGACCAACTGAATCAAACACCATCTAAGATATCAGTCATGTCGCTACTTTTGAGCTCTCCGGCGCATCGCCAGACTTTGCTCAAAATCCTAACACAAGCCCATGTTACCAAAGACATTACAGTGGGGCAATTCGACTCCATTGTGGCAAACATCACGGCCTGCAACATGCTAAGCTTTGACGACAATGATCTAATAGCTGAGAAACACAAGCACAATTGTGCTCTGCATGTGTCGATCAAATGCAAAGAAGATACAATGTCCAGGGTTCTTGTTGACACAGGATCCACGCTCAACGTGATGCCGAAAAGAACACTAGCCAAACTGGCTTACCAAGGTGCTAACATGAGGCCAACATCTCTCATAGTAAAGGCATTTGATGGGTCTAGAAGAGTTGTGATAGGGGAGGTTGATCTTCCTATCATGATAGGACCACAAATCTTTAAGGTCACCTTTCAGGTGATGAACATTAATCCGGTCTACAGTTGTCTACTGGGAAGACCATGGATCCACGTAGCTGGCGTTGTTACTTCTACTCTCCATCAGAAAATAAAGTTTGTTGTGGATGACCAGTTGGTCATTGTTCATGGAGAAGAAGACTTAATGGTGATCAACTTATCCTCATTTCGATACATTGAAGCTGACGAAGATTCCCTTGAGACAACCTTTCAAGCACTAGAGATAGCCCACGCTGTTCTAGTCGACGAATCTGACATAACTCGCGGTCCATCTTTCACCTCTGTTCAGAGTATCAAGGCGGCGCTAAAAGCTGGAACCCCGTTGGGATGGGGGGAGATCATTGAAGTCAACGCTCGGGCTAAGAACGATCGACAAGGGTTGGGTGACAAACCAACTCTAGGAGACGAGCCAGAAGAAAACACCCTGAGGAAGAAGTCTTTGAAGGAAATATTTACCAGTGGCGGAATACAAATCAACGCCATCATTGTTGGGGATGAGGATTGCAATCTAGATCATCTGATAACTCGAGAAGGAGCAACTTTGCGCAACTGGGAGGCTGTGGAAATTCCTGTCTTTTTTCCTTTAGAGTAATTCATTTTGCTTGTTAGCTTTATGTTTTATTTAAAGTTCCTGGTCTTACCCAAGACCTGCGAATTATTTTGTATTGGGCCACTTTGCAATTTGAAAATCCATTAATGAAAAAGTGTTTTTGTTAAAACTCTTGTTTATTTTCTGCGCATCATTTTCACTCTTTTTGTTAAAAGGAAAAATGGCAATCTTTTTGAAAAAGTAAAAAACAACCCTTCATCTGCATGTCTGTGTGTGTGTGTGTGTGTGTCTAATTGTTCCCAAAAATAAAACATGCAGAATACCTCCATTACCCACAAAATCCCATGATTCTTTGGTTCCTTCTACTAGTGGTTCATCTGTCTTTCAAGCTGAAGAAGAGAATGATGAAGAATTAGAAGTCCCAGAAGAGTTGAAGAGGATGACTGAGTATGAAGATGTGTATCTCCAGCCGTACAAAGAGCAGACTGAGGTCATCAACTTGGGATCCGAAGAGGAAAAAAGAGAAGTCAAGATTGGGGCATCCTTGGGGCCAGGGATCAAAAGCAGGCTAATAGCACTCCTTAGAGATTATGTCGACATATTTGCTTGGTCTTATCAAGACATGCCAGGGTTGGACACTGACATTGTTATGCACAAGCTCCCCCTGAAGCCAGAATATCCTCCGGTCAAGCAAAAACTTCGCAGATCAAGACCAGACATGGCTCTTAAAATCCGAGACAAAGTCAAAAAATAGATTGATGCAGGCTTTTTAGCAGTATCCAAATATCCAGAATGGGTGGCAAACATCGTACCAGTCCCAAAGAAGGATGGCAAAGTCAAAATGTGCGTCGATTACAGGGATTTAAACAAAGCAAGTCCGAAGGACGATTTCCCTCTACCACATATTGACATTTTGGTGGATAATACAGCTAGCTTCGCAGTATTCTCATTCATGGACGGATTTTCTGGTTATAATCAGATAAAAATGGATCCAGCTGACATGGAGAAGACAACCTTCATCACACCCTAGGGCACCTATTGTTATAAGGTCATGCCTTTCAGTTTGAAGAATGCGGGGGCAACATATCAGAGGGCCATGGTCACACTCTTCCACGATATAATGCACAAAGAAATTGAAGTATATGTGGATGACATGATTGCAAAGTCTCGAAGCGAAGAAGACCACTTAGATCATCTGTTTACGCTATTTGAGAGACTCCAAAAGTATCAACTAAGGTTAAATCCAGCAAAATGCACCTTCGGGGTTTGCTCAGGCAAATTACTTGGCTTCATCGTTAGTCAACGAGGAATTGAAGTAGACCCCGACAAAGTTAAAGCAATTCAAGAGATGCCTGCTCCTAAAACAGAGAAACAAGTCAGAGGTTTCCTTGGACGTTTGAATTACATCTCCAGGTTCATCTCCAGGTTCATCTCCAATCTAACTCCTACTTTCACGCCGATCTTCAAGTTATTACGAAAAGATCAGACGGTGGTATGGAATGAAAACTGCCTGTCCGCATTTGAGAAAATCAAGCAGTATTTACAAGAACCTCGAATGTTGATTCCTCCCGTACCTGGAAGACCTTTGTTCATGTATATGACAGTACTTGAAGAATCAATGGGTTGTGTCTTGGGCCAGACTAATGAGTCAGGAAAGAAAGAGCACACAATCTACTATCTGAGCAAGAAGTTCACCGATTGCGAGAGTCGTTACTCTCCCCTAGAAAAATCCTGTTGTGCCTTAGCGTGGGCTGCCAAGCGCCTGAGACAGTATATGATTTGCCACACCACAATGCTGATTTCTAAGATGGACCCCATCAAGTACATCTTTGAAAAGCCAGCTTAAACCGGAAGATTGGCCAGATGGCATATGCTCTTATCAGAGTATGATATTCAGTACGTTGCTCAAAAATCTATCAAGGGAAGTGTCTTGTCAGAACACCTCACAGAGCATCCCATGGAAGATTATCAACCGCTCAAGTTTGAGTTTCCTGATGAAGATGTAATGTACATACAGCGCACGAAGCCAGAGCCTGGCCCGGAAGAAGGTCCCGAGCCTGGATCTCGGTGGGAAATGATGTTCGATGGAGCGTCAAACAAGAACGAACATGGTGTTGGAGTTGTCCTAAAAAATCCAACTGGAGGGTATACTGCTGTCACAGCCCGACTTTGTTTCTCGTGTACGAACAACATAGCCGAGTATGAAGCCTGCATCTTAGGGTTGGAAGCCTGCATCTAAGTTTTGACAAAGTTTGGATCCTTCACGCATTTGGTTTGGTTGGCTTGCTTTTTACCCAGAAATTCAACCATATTTAGGTTTATCTATTTATGGGGGTGGCTTCATACTTAGCCACCCCAGTGGTAGACACTTGCGCGCCTTATACCCTTTGCCATGCCTGACCTGAGTTCGATCCTTGGTGATCAACTCTTTTGGTTTTTATTTTTCAATTGTCACTGTTTATCATTTTCTTATTTCTTTCCATTCATCTCATGCGCGCGCTGTGGCCTGTTGGTTTGTGTTGTGTTTGTGAACACAAAGGGCATGGGTTCAATCCCTTCCCATGCCACTTCCTTTTATTTACTTGTTTCTTTAATCATTCTTTTCATGAAAAATCAAAATATCATAACTTTCTCATGCTTTATCGTTTTTAATCCGTTCTTTTTGCAAATTGCTCATTGTAATGTCTATTTTCATTTAATGGATTAAAATATAAATTTATTTGTATTTACAATGCCTTTTTTCCTACTTGTAAGTTGGGTTCTCTTTGAGGTCGTTACCTTGTGTCGTGATCGAATTTTCTTTATACCATGCTTAATTTATATTGAGAGATTTATTTGTATGTGATTCCTATGTGTTAGTTAACATGTTAGGTTTGCCTTCCTTTGGTTGTCACCACGAGTTTGTTATTCTCTTCCTAACTATTGAACTTAAGTTGTTGTAACATGTCTTACATTATATACGTATTCGACTGTCATCAATGCCTGAGTGTTGTTACATTTGAATTTGTAATATGATCATCTTGAGTTATGACTTACTTGCATGATTATTGTTTCCATGTTTGTTAACATGTCTCTTTTGGGTTTCTACCTTCATCTTTGTTAAGATATATGATTTTTGGTTGTAACCATTTGTATCCAATTGTTTTAATTTAATCCTTGCTTATTGTGATATGCATGCTTACTTGGTTGTAACCTTATTCTTCATGTTTAAATGTTTATTACTTTGTTAAGTATTTCTCCCCCAAGTGATGGAACTTTTTAGTTCTCATCCAAGTTGTCTCCTCTCTCTCCTTCCAAAGGAAAAGTCTCTCCATTGATCCTTGTGTCATGGATAGTTCATTACCCGTTCCCTTGACTTTATGAAGTCATATTGAACCTTAGTATAAGCCATTAGACTTTGCTTTAAGTCTAAAAAACCCACCTTTACTAGGAGTGTTTCTTAAACTAGAACCCTAGGATAGAGTTTGTAAACTCTATGTAAGAATCATAGTAATGATTACTTACTCCCCTCTTGAGTGTTATAACATAGATCTAGAGAGTTTTGTTAAACTCTATACAAACATTGTTATGTTTGTTCCCCTTTGAACCTTGATCATAATCAAGTGCTCTTCATCCCTAGTGAGGTGAACTACGATTGCTCTGATTCTATCCTAGTTAGGATACGTAGGCAGAGGACGCGATGTCTTTGCGAGCAAGCTTAGAAACTATATTTAGGTCTTAACCTATACCTTTACCCAATCCCAACCCTTAGTAAACATTTAGCAAACTTAGCATGCAAACAAACAAAAGGTTCCTGTAGAGTACTACAAATGTTTAGGATGTGAGATACCTACCCTAGGCATAACCAACCCCCGATCCCCGAATCTCTTAGCGTTGTTGTTACATCGCGCAAAAGGTTCTTTCTTTCTTTAGACCTTTCCTTTGGATAAATTAAAGCCCGGTTGTAAATTCAAATAATTAAAGATTCAAGTTAATCAATAGCTTGGTATCACGATTCTTACCGCAACAACTTCTAACCTTGCAACCGGAGCGAATGTTTATTCCAAGTTAATTCCTTCATCTTGATTGTACCCTTGAGCCACCAATATTGCTTTATTTTGAACAATTATTCCATTCTCATCAAGTTTTTTCTTGAACACCCATCTTGTTCTGATGATATGTTTATCTCTTGGTCGAGAAACAAGTTCCCAAACTTGATTTCTCTCGAATTGGTTTAATTCTTATTGCATAGTAATAATCCATTGATCATCTTCAAGAGCTTCATCAACTTTGGAAGGTTCTATTTGAGACACGAATGCCATGTTCAAGCATGCATCTTTGAGATTTAATCTTGTAGAAACACCTTGACTTATGTCTCCAATCACTTTGTCAATAGGATGATCACTATGAATCCTCCATTCTTTGGGTAGATCGTTGACATTGGAATCTTGTTGAACCGGTCTATCTTGATGTTCTTTAATGGTATCTTTAGAAGTATCTTCTTCGTGAATTTTTACAAAATCATCATCATCATCACAAACCACAATATCCTCCTTGGAGGGGTTAAATTCATCAAATTTGACATGCATAGATTCTTTTATAGATAAAGTTCTTTTATTGTAAATTCTAAAATCTTTACTAGAAAGAGAGTAACCAAGAAATATACCTTCATCGGATTTCTTGTCAAACTTACCAAGGTTGTCTTTGTCGTTGTTTAGGACAAAGCACTTACATCCAAAAATATGAAAGAATGAAATATTTGGTTTTCTCCCTTTGCAGAGTTTATAAGGAGTTTTCTTGAGAATAAGCCTAATATTAACACGGTTACTTACAAATCATGTCGTACTTACTGCATCCGGCTAAAAATACTTAGGAAGATTTGAGTCACATAGCACTGTCCTTACAAGTTCCACCAATGTCCTATTCTTCCTTTCTACGGCACCATTTTGTTGTGGGGTTCTTGGTGCGGAGAAGTTGTGTGAAATTCCATGTTCTTCACAAAAATTTTCAAATGAGGCGTTTTGGAATTCTCCACCGTGGTTGCTTCTAATGGAGGCAATTGTAAGAGACTTCTCATTTTGTATTTGTTTTGCATACTTCTTGAATGCTTTGAATGCTTCACTTTTTTGCATTAAGAAGAAAGTCCAAGTGTATCTAGAAAAATCATCTACAATTACCAATGCATAAACATTACTGTCGCAACTGTGAAAAACAACCGGCGGAAAAACAGAAGAGTTGCCACTTTCTTTATTTATCCCAAAGAGAGGGAAAGGAAACGATCGGAAAAACCTAACGAAAAAGGGAAAAGACAAGGTCATCGCAACCATGTCTGGATTCAGGAGTCGGTTACGTAAGGGGAAGGTATTAGCACCCCTCACGTCCGTCGTACTCGACGGGATCCACGCATTGTTGTCTATCTAAAAGGGTGTGTTAAAACTATCTAGCTAAAGGCTCAGGGACAAAAGAAAAAGAAAAGAGAAGTGACTCAGCAGAGCATCGCCGCTCTGTGCCTACGTACTCCCTTGTGCAATGGGAAAGTCAGAGTCAACGTAGTTCGACTAACTACGGGTAAGGAAAGGGGGAAGGTTGCTTGCCAAGACATCGCGTCTTGTGCCTACGTACTTTCATCTGGTATGAAAAATCAGAGCAAACGTAGTTCGGGCTAAAAGGACCACAGGTTGGTTCAAAAGTTTTTAGGCCCGAGTAGGGTTAACAAATAGTTCTAGCAGTTGGTGTATGCAGCTCGACCATTGGAGACTTAGGCGTTACCGTTTGCGGTAGAACTAAGAGTTAACGACACTCTTTTTTCTGAAAAGATTTTCCTGATTAAGATCCCGAAGGATGAAAAAGGTTTGAAGTGTTTTTGTGTTTTTTAAAGAAGAAGTGTTTTGAATTTGATTTGTAACTCATGCTGCACTAAAGACTATGATTTAGGAGCGAATGCATCGTATATCGTTCGAAGTACATATACTAACATTCTAGACAATTGAGAGGCAACCACCCAATCATCATTTCCCAAATAGCTTAAGGCTTGTAGCGCACAACACTTGACATTCTTTATTAGTTGTTTTATGAATGTTTGAAGATGAGAAGATAAGGAAGGGCAATAATGGGATACTAATCAATCCTAAAAGTTATCATGCAAAGTGGACTTAAAGTTGAGATTTACAAGGGAAACTACCTAATGTTATCATGCATGGTTAAGCACCTAATGTCTATCATAACCTCAAAAGGTTAGAGAACTTATGGGGAGCATGGCAAAGAAAAGCAAAAGAAGAAGAAGAAGAAGAATGCATATGCAAATGAAAATGCAAACATAAGATGCACAAATAGAATGAAAATGGGAGGAAAATAGTGTGGGGCAGTAGCCTCCACAAGCTCATCTCAACCAAGCATGCATATGGAAATGCAAGAAAAGAAAGGAAGAAGAGGAGCACAAGAAGAAATCAATCAAACAAGAACAAACCATACAAAGATGCACCAAAAGTGGGATGAAATGACCTAAGTCAAACAACATCAACCACACCACAAGAACCAAACCAAATGAAAGGTAAAATAAAAGCCAAAGCCAAGTGAGGATGGGAGACCAAATGAGGGCAGAAAGGGCCTCATAATAGGTACTCAACCATAAGCATCACAATCCAAGTGCAAAGGAAGCACAAAAGAGTCCTCAAGGATCCATCATTTTAGGTATACTTCAAGTACCTCCTCATGAGGGACTAAGATACCTTAAATGAGGTTTCAAAGTCATTGGACAGAAGGGAGATGAAGAGAAGAAAGCTCAAAAGCAAAATCAATTCAATTCAAAAGGAAATGCAAGCAAAAGCTCAAAGAGTGCAAGCAAACATCACATAGAAGTTCAAGTTGAAAACTCAAAAAGAAACACACAAATGAACAAGGAAGAAACAATATCATGACCTAAAATTGAACAACATTATCCTTAACATGTTAGCAACATGAAACAAAAGGCATTGAGGGTTCAAAGGATCCAAAAATGTCATATCCAAGTCAAACTAGGTCAAGGTAAATGTCTGAACCTCCCTTGGAGGTAACTTGACTTGCAAGTTGCTTCAAAAATAGGAAACTGGTTCAAAAATAATCAAATAAAATACACAAGGTACCTAAACATGTTGTCAAACAGAGGCCAAAAGCTCAAAGAAAATATCCCCTCAAAGCACCATCAAAAGAAAATAATATTCAAGATGTACCACTTTGAAATGGGAGAATCGAGGGTCAAAAGAAAAGCCACAAAAGTCAACCCAAAAGTTAACCAACCAGGGGCAAAATGGTCCTAAAAAATTGTTCAACTCATCATTGAGATGAGGATCAATTTTCATTCATTGGATCAAAAATAAATGAGAGAAACAAAATAAAGAACAAACAATGTCACAATTTCACTCATTTAAAACAACTTCAATATTTAATTCCTTTTTTAATTGAAAATAAAATCAAAAAATAAAATAAAAATATCCTAAAAATAAAGGACATCTCAAAGTTCATAGAAAATATTTTTGTGGATTTTTAGGAACATTGGAGCTATTTTATATGATTTAAATTGAAACAAAAAACAAAACAAAATAAAAAAGAGAATAAAAATAAAATAAGAACACGGTGCAAGTAGAAATTAAAATCAATTCAAAACAAGGTTGAGCCCAGAAGGGGGGTGCGCGTAGCAAGCGTGGCCCAAGTCCAATTCACAATTAAATGGAAAATCTGAAAATCATGTGCGTCAGGTCAAATGAAGACCACCATAGGTCTTAATCCAGCGCGTTCATTCAATTAGTATTCAGATCCTATGTTTATCACACAGCTACGTCACTAAAAGGTCAAACCCTAACTGAAATTAAATCTTGCGCGTTGGATCTACATACAAAGTCAAGGATCTGATGGTTGTGGACTCGTCTTCCTCATTTAAAACCTGCGAAATGGGGGGAACACACAGTGGTGGCCGGAGAAGACTCTGGTCGTCTTCTCCGGCGAGGGGAACACACCAGATTTTCAAATCTTCACTAAACTCAACAAATCTTATACTAATCTCTTCCTCTCTTCACTTAGATCACGATTCTATGATTTGTTTTCACTATCTCTCCAAGAACAGTCCAAAACGAAAGCAACAAGAAAACTTGCAACATCCAAGATTCTCACAAATCAGCCACAATTCTTATCCTAAATCCATTTAGGCATCATCAGAAACCTAAACGCATGTTCAAAATATCCTAATTGCTCATAAATTAAGAGAAATCGTGAAGTATAGAAACCTGTTCAGAAGCTTCAATGGATGCACTATCAAGCGTTGAACCTTGCTCCAATCGATGCAGAATCACTCAGTAGTTAATGCTGAAGCTATCTTGATGCTCAATTCCTCTTGATCTTGCTCCAATATCCAAACACGATATGCACTTGCAAGCTTGCTTTTCTCAACTGCTCTAACTGAATTCCCCCCCCCCAAAATTCACCAACCTTCATTTGTTCATGGTGGAAATCTTATATAGAACTTGTTTGGATCATGTTCAGGCCCAATTACAGCCCATAGAGTCCAATTTAACTTTCACTTTTTCTTCAATTTTCCCACTTGTGACAGCCACGAAAATGAATATGTTCTTCTTCCAATTTGGCTCAAACTCAATGCTAGTGATGTAAGGAGAATGAAGGGCTTGAATTAATGCCTTGATTTCAATCAATGGTTGAAGTTTGTCATATTACTTATTCTTGAAGCAACTCAAAAATTGGCCATGAAATGAGACTCAATTTGAAATTCTAATAATGCCAATATGTTCAAAACATCAAATTCACTCAAAATATGCACAAGCTTGCATAATTTTGAGCCAATATGAATTATTTTGAATTTTTCCATTTTAATGCCTTTAAAATGCCTTTTGTAAGATTTTCTTCAACCAACTCTCATTCCAATGCATATATCAATGAACCCATGATGCTTGATTGAGTAAATAACCCCATTTTGAGCAACTTTAAAGTTGGACAAATTTCCATTTGAGGTGTGTATGATGGTGAAATGGACCTATAATCCAAAATGACCCATAATCTTACTTTCCCAAAATACCCTTGACTTGCAAGTATCATATCTTGAGTTCTACAAATAAAAATGAGGACTTCTAGTACTCTTTGGAAAGCTTAGACCATGACCTACAACTTTCATGTTCATTAAAAGTTGAGGAGAAATATCCTTCTAGGTCAAAAATGGATTGGAAGTTGGTTGACTTTTGTTGACCAAAATCACATTCATTTGATGACCTGTAACTTGTATGCATCATAACTTGAGTTCTATAAATCCAATCAAGGACATCTAGTACTCAAAAGAAATCTAAGAACATGAACTACAAGTTTCATGTTGGTCAAAAGTTGATATGAAACTTGTATCTTGAGATAGGTGGTCTTGAAGTTGGGGACTAAATAAGAGATTTTACACTAAGAACCCTAATTTAGTAAATTCTCACACTCTTGATTCTTGATGAATTGATCTTGAAATGATATATTAGACACCTAAACACAACATCCTATAACCATAGAGACTTGAAATTAAGTTTTAATCTCCTTCAATTTCACAGTTGACTGAGGATTAACCAGATGAAAACCCTAGCTGCAACATTCTTGATTGTGGCTTCTTTCACATCACACAACAACTTGAATAAACTCCAACATGGCTCTCAAAGCACTCAATGAGCTATCTAAACATCCCATATCCATAATCATGCATTCACAATCCTCTTATGATCTTCACATGGCCTCTAATTTAGGAGCTGACCCACAAACATCCATCAATCCTTTCACCAGGCTATTGACCACTTCTAGATGACTTGATGACCATTCAAACTTGAGTAACACCCCTTGCTTAGGCTCAACGCTCTGATTAGACTCATCTTTCTAAGCACAACCTCTTTATCCCCTATTTAGTGAAAAATGCTATGCAATGCAAATGCTAGAAAGAAAAGAAATGAAACAAAAGCCAACCAAAGAAAAAGGTTGGGAAAATTTTGGGGTGCAACAGCTACCTCCGAAGCTTTTTGTTCTTGATGGACGAAAGAGATCCATGTGCAACAATTGTAGTGGCCTAGTTGTGGACACCACATTCTTGGATGTGAAAGTTGATTTAGTTTGCTTTCCTTTTTGACAAGCGTCACATAACCTATCTTTGATGAATTTGATCTTCGACAATCCAATAACCAAGTCATGTTTGATCAATTTATTCAAGTGCTCCATATGAATGTGAGCAAACCTCTTATGCCATAACCATGATTCATTGTTGTTTGCCAAGAGACACATAACATTCAAAGACAAGTTATCCAAGGAAATTAAGAAAATGTTATTAACTCTTTTACCTTTTAGAATAACTTCATGAGTAACTTCATTTTCAATCAAGCATTTATTTTTAGTGGAGTTGATTTTGAAACCTCGGTGACACAATTGGCTAATGCTAAGGAGACTATGCTTTAGACCTTCCATATATAGGACATCTTCTATAGTTGTTGAGGGTAGTGAACCAATGATGCCTATGCCAAGGATTCTTCCTTTGTTGTTGTCACCATAAGTAACAAATCCTTTGGCCTTAAGCGTTAGATGTTAAAATTTACTTATGTCACCCGCCATGTGCCTCGAACATCCACTATCAAGATACCATTGATTTGAAGAGGTCTTCAAGCATACCTATAAAAAAGAGTTAAGTTTTATTAGGTACCCAATTTGCCTTGGGTCCTTCAAAGTTAGTTCCTTTCTTTACCCATACATAATGACCTTGAGTAACACCAAAATTTCTAACATAACATGCATTTGGAGTATGACCTTTTATACCATAATAGAAACACGTAGGCTCAAATTTGCTTTTATATCTAAGGGATTAGATTTCTTCTTATTGTTTCTTTTCTTTTTAACATATTAATGAATCTTTTTGTGATTGTCACCTTTTTCCATAGGAATTTGTTTGTTAGCTTTGACAAAGATGGTCTTGTTAGAAATTTGTTTAGAAAATTTTGAGTAACTAAGACCACTTTTATAATTTGAGTATCTTTGATTACTAAGAACACATTCCAATCCAATTTGTTCTTTTTCATATCTTTCTAGGACCCTTTTTAATTGGACTATTTGAAAAGAAAGTGATTCACATTTAGTGCATGCAAAATTCTTAATTAATTTTTCTTTTTCATTTCTAAAATTATTTTCCATTTTATCAATGTTTTCTTCTAAATTTGATATTTGTTTCTTTTGAGATGAAATAGTTTTATATGTAATTTTGCATTCACTTAAGAGTTCATCAATTGCTCCTTGAGCATCACTATCAAAAATTTAAAAATCACTACTAACCTTATTGTCTTCATCGTCGGGATGATGTGATGCTGCCATCAATGCTAGGTTTGCGCTTTGATCACTATCGGAGTCTGATGAAGAACTTATTTCGTTTTCATCCCAAGTAATGTAGGCCTTCTTTTTGTAATCCTTTTTTCCTTTGTGGTCACGATTTTTTGTGAGTTTAGGACATTCTGGTTTGATGTGGCCTTGTTTTCCACATTCATAGCATATAATGTCTCCATTGGATGTTGATGTTTCTTTTTCTTTGTTCTTTGAGAACTTCTTTCTTCTCATATAACTAGAGTTTCTAATATTATTTTTTTCACCAAAATATTTTCCTAGGCTTTTTACAAGAAGCGTAAAATTTTCGTCCTCTTCGGGATTGTCTTCTTTTTCCACTTCTTTGGATTCAACTTTTAAGGCAATGCTCTTAGATTTCTTCTCTTGAATTTCATGTTTCTCCAATCATCCAAGTTCCGTCTCATATTATTGGAGCTTTTCGAATAAAGTAGCGAATGTCATTGTTGATAGACTTTTCTTTTCGGAAATCACCGTCACTTTGGGTTGCCATTCTCCTGATAAAGACCTAAGCACTTTAAGATTAAGTTCATCATTTTTTAGTGTCTTACCAAGTGCATTCAAGTGATTTTTCAAATGCACGAATCTTTTCTGCAAGTCTAGGATTGATTCTCTTGGTTGTATTCTGAATAGTTCATAATCTTGACTTAATGTGTTTAATCTAGATCGTTTGACTTTGGCGGTTCCTTCGTGAGTTTCAACAAGAGTGTCCCATATTTGCTTGGCCGTTGTACATGTTGAGATGCGGAAGAATTCATCCATTCCAAGTGCACTTTGCAAGATATTTATTGCCTTTTTATCGTAGAGAACCTTTTTCTTATCATCATCGTCCCATGATCCTTGCGGTTTTGCTGAACTAACTCCGTTGACGACCGTTGTAGGAATAAAAGGACCATTTTGAACAGCCTCCCATATTTCACTTCCTTGTGCTTCTAAATACGCCTTCATGCGGATCTTCCAGAAGTCGAAATATTCTCCACAAAACAGAGGAGGCTTGTTACTACTACCATTATCTTTGAATACTAGATTGTTATTTGCGGAAGCCATCTGGATCAAATAGGAACAAGTTACCTATCACTTGCTCTGATGCCAATTGTAACTTGTAAATGCGCCTAAGAGGGGGGGGGTGAATTAGGTTCTCAAAAAATTATCTTCAATCTTTTTGTGATTCCTTATTCTTTTTCAGTTAATATGTTAAGGACTTGAAAGTAAAGTGCGGAAATTAAAAAGAGACACAAGAAATTTATAGTGGTTCCCCTCACACTCCAAGAGTACTCCACCCCCCTTTCGACTTGAAAGAGATTTCCCTATAGTTTAGAATGATTGCACAACCTTATCACACCAAAGGTGAAGCCTACTATCTAATCTGTAGGTAACTAAAGTGTAGGAAGAACAATCCTCTTCAAACACTCACTTGTTTCTAACAATCCTGGACAACAAGGTAATACAAAAATAATCTTGATATAAATTTGATGTTTTGAGAGTATGATGCTATCAATCTTCACAATCGATCTTCTCCTTGAAACAAATATCACTCAAAAGAAGTATACAAGTATTCTTTGAAAAGTATGATATGAAACTATGATAATGTGTAAAATTAATTCAAAGAGTTTCTCTCAAGAAAAAAACGTTTGTGTGAACACTTTTAGAAAATTTGAAAGATGAAGAGAATGAGTGAATTTGATGATCAAGTTTCTTGGAGGTGAATTGAAATTTGAAATTTGAAATCTGATATGAATTTATACTGTACAAAATACCTCTACAGAGGGGTATAATTTTATGCAACAAAACAGTCAGAAAACAAATGAAAACAGTGCATATTTTCATGAAAAGCTGTAATTTTTGCTTACTGCTTCAGGGTTAATCGGTTAACCATATAGGTTAATCGGTTAACACCCCTTTAACTTTAGGAAAAATTCAAAAACAACAACCATTAACCGGTTAACCATATAGGTTAATCGGTTAACACTGTAAGTAATTCAGTAAAAAAAATTAATTTTAGAATCCGTTAACCGGTTAACCATATGGGTTAATCGGTTAACACTGAAATTTTTTCAAAACAAAAGTAATTTTTAAAAAGAGTGAGCTACTAAAAATGTTTTAAAAAGACTTGTGATATATGTGAAGTGAGAGATGAATAATTGAACACTTGTATAAGTATTTTAAATGATATTTAGTATACCTTTGAGTTGTTGCTCAATATTCTATCTTCAATACTTGAAACTTGATTAGTATGTATGTGAAGCTTTTGATCCATTTGACATATGCTAGAACACCATCTTGAAACTTGACGTCATTTGAGTCTCTTGCTTTTTGCATACACATGTTGCAACGTAGGATTGGAGTCTCCGTGCTCCAGATAGCGTCCCGCCGTGGACATTCTTTTCTACACCTTCATCCTAGACTAAGGATCGGAGTCGCCGCACTCCACGTAATTTCCCGCCGTGGAAACTTATCTACCCATCATTCATTATTAATATATAATCGGAGATGCCGCACTCCACGTAAGTGTCTGCCTATGAACACTTACATTCCCTTTGGAACCTTGACCACAATCAAGAAGTTCCTCACTCCTCTTTGAGGGGAACTACGAATACTCTGATTCCATCCCCTACCCAGGATATGTAGGCACAAGATGTGATTTCTTGGCGAGTATACTTAGGACTAACTCCTTAGGCCTCCTTAACCCTTTAGCATACCTATAATAGATAGATAGCTAAATAACACATTTAGACAAGAGGTTCATATAGAGTTTAACCAACCCCCGAACCCTAGATCTACCCACATTGTGTTTACGATGCAAATTAGGTTTTGCCTTCTTTAACCTTTCCTTCGGATAAATCAAAGACCGGTTGTAAATTCAAGATTTGTGATTCAAATTAATCAATAATTTGATATCCTATTCTCACCGCAACACCTAACATCCAGTCAGTCCTTGTTTACTCTCACTTGAAACTTTTGAGGCATAATCACAATCCCTTCCAATGAACTCCACGAATACTACATTTAGCCAGAATTATAAAATCCTAATCATAATGTCAAGACAATATGCGTGACATCTCCCATTTATCAAAAGAAGCTTCCATGGACCTTATTCCAAACTGCAGAGAAAAATAAATTCTTCCAGACTATATCCAATCCCGTTTCTCTTGTCTCTTCTAAGAAACATGAACATAGTTGAAATAATTCAAACCTTAACAAAACAAGCTCATAATCAGAACTTATTAAGTTAAAGTATCAACACCCCAAGATGTTATGACATTTAGTTTGACATCACAATCTCATGAATCATATGAGCATCTTTATGCTTATAAGAGAAAGAAATAAAAGATGAGTGCAAATCGTGTGTCATAACCAATATACTCTTGGATTGAGATCAAAAACACCATTGATCATTCTCCCTCTAAACACATCCACACACTGTAAAAATCCATTTTGAATCTTACAGTCATTGACAACCTTGTTCTTGAGAGTAAATCCAATAAAGTCTGAAATGTTCACATTCCTGAAAGAGACATACACATTCTCTTAACTCCTTGGTTAACCAAGATGTCATCCATACTTGGAAGTCATCAAATCCCTTCACCAGAAGAAGAAAACCTCTTCAACCTGCCTTCTTCCCAAGATTCAGTCTGATACACTCTCTTCTATAGATACTTCCGTTAGAACCAACCATCTACACATAGATAATCAAAATCCACAAAATCTTGACCATACTTCAAAATGAATAGATAATTCACTTCTAATCCAACTGGTGAGAACCAAAAACTTTCATTTTTGAAGAGATAGTTAGCTAAAATGATGTTTCAAACACTAGTTAAAACATCATGCTCAAATAAGGTACTCATATGCTTTGGTTTTGGAGTCAACATCCATAGGAATAACTCTTTTCATGGTAATCCATACACTTCCATTTGCAATGTAGACTTAAGGATCTCAAAAGATCACAGCTGCAGCAACTCATAGATCATCATATGAGGCATAATAACACAGAGAGAAATAAACCCTCAAGCCTAAGGAAGCTTCATCTCAGAAGCACAATGTTCAGACATCATGTCTGACATTATAAAGTCAGCACCCATCCTTAAGCATCCAAATATGAGATTCGCTTTGACAGATACCAGTATGACTGACAATAAGCATAAAGGTATAAACTGAGCATCATACAAAAAATAGACTTCTCTGCGAGGTTTGCTTCTCCTCTGCCCTTCAATCTTTTATCCTCCACTTTGCACAGTATACCTCAAGCCAAAGTACATCAGTACTATCAAGCAACAGGCTTGAGCAAGCATACTCAACCGACACTTTCCTTCAAAGTAAGTAATCAGAATTCCTTTCATAAGGTCCTTGATCATGTGGGAATAACAAAGCTAGAGCTTCAAGTACTAACACCCTCTTAGCCCAGACAGAACTCTGGAATACTCATATCAAACATCTTAGACGAGGCTTCAAGAAAAGATATGAATACACTAAGCAATCATCAACTTCCTTGAGATTTTGCCATTGCATGATTCACAAAGGTTGAGATAGACTTTAGCACCAGCCATTTTGATGTTTAGTACAATGTCAGAACATTTGATTTACATCAATGACTTAACTAGACAACTGATGAGACCACACATCCCTTAGACTTTCAGACATTATCCCACCTTGAAAGTCTTTTCCACCATAACAAAACAAGAGTTCCATGTTCTCATAGACTTGATCATGAAATCAAGTTTGAGTGAACAACCTCCATCTTGTACATATCAATGGAAAAACAACTAGTCCTTTTCAAGATGAACAAATACCTTGATGACAGTCTGCTTCAAGCACAATTCTCCAAGGAAATTATCCACATACGATCAGAGTCCACACCAGACTCAAACCAATAGAAGAGGTAGTCACAACTATCTATAAGATCACTCATATTCAGCTTAAAAAGACCAAAAAAGTCTCCTAGATGTCAGAGTGAATGTCCCAGACATGTTTCCTTGACTTCCATGTGCATAGAAACTGGTAGAGATGCCTTCACATCCCTTCAGCATAAATTACACCGCAATATCCTTCAATGGAGTACAAAAAGTATAGCTCCAGATCAGAAATAAACTGACCTAAAGAAAACTCACCAAAGTTGATGGTGTCTTGAACTTCATCTTCACCAACACAGAACTCTTGGATAGAGGATTCCTAGACTGCAAATCAAACGTCTCTTCAGGACCAATATGAAGAAGATTTACAACATTATTGATAAACACATGTTTGTTTATCCCGTAGAACATATGCTACATCTCTCCTTTGTCCGAGAAGTTCACTCCTTGGATCAACAAGAACCTGCACACACTCTTCAGAAGTGATGTTTCAACATCTAGTTGGACATCATATCCTTTTCCTATGAATAAGTCATTGGATCTTGAGTTCTTGCATTGTCTAAAGGTGCACCTTCAGAAGTGACACTTTTGACATCACCAATAAAAAAGTATAATCAATTAAATACTTGCTAAGGCCACAAATAACAATTGATTTTAAATCCCAATTCTGTAATCTTCAGTCACAAAATGTCATAAGACACCCCTCCTTACTCAATCAACAACCTAGAGAGAAATCTTCAAGGCATAAAGATTCCTTAGAATACCACATTCTCTTATGAAAACATTCAACAATGCCTATATGAATGGACTTGAGAGAGGACTTAAGTATCTTGGGCTACCAGAAACATGACATAGAGTGTTTACTAAATCCATAGCTCATGAATTTGATATACCCTTCATGGTACTTGTTTGACCCGTCCCCGAAGCAACATAGGAAGATCCTTCAGGGGAAAACATATCACAATGCTTGCTCCTTTACATAACTCCCAGCTAGCGATGACATGAACATCTAGAGAGGTTGACCCTATCTTCAACAAGGTAGAACATATGTAAAAATATTTTAAAAGGAATCATGCGCAACAATAGCATCATAATCAGCAGCAGCAGAAGAATCTACACAGAAGAACCAGTCAACCATCTGAAGACATCAGGTCAGTTCAGAAAGCTGTCCTCCTAGCTTCCAATCCCCTTGAACACAATAGTAATGGATTGTCTAATCATACAATTTCCTTTCTTGTTTAAAATACCAGAAAATTATCTTCCCTAGACCTCATCCAAAAATAGAACAACATGTCTGCTCTGATACCAATTGAAATTCTGGCATACAGATCACAGATGTCTCAAGAGATGTCAAGCCATTGATCTCTGCATAGCTAAACAAGGACCTAACAGAACATACCAGAACAAACTAATATGTCAAAATTAAAACAGTGTAATGACAGATGTTTCAACATCTGCTAAGACATGTATTTTAGATCAAGAGAAAAAAGTGAAATATTCATAACAGAATGATAAATAACGCCAAGATATAATGACCCAGTTCGGTGTATAACAACACCTACATCTGGGGGCTACCAAACTAAGAATGAATCCACTATTAGTAGTATTAATTTAAAGCTAAACTCTCCTATTTACAACTCCTCACTTAATCCTTATCCAGTGCAACTTCTACCAAGAAATCACCATCTAGATAAGAGAAAACCATCTCAAATCCTAAATCACCTCAGTGATATCTAACAATCATAACCTCAGATGACTGTATCAAACTATTCAATTAATAGACACCCCTTTAAATACAATATTCAGTCAAGAGTCTTGACTAACAATAATGCATGGATTTGCTTAAACGCTTCATCTAAGAAAAATATACAATTCATTACTTATATGTTCAGAATATGTAAAACTATGTCTACCACAATGTATCAACTGATACAAAGGGTAACTTACAACACAAGAAAGTACACGACTCTCAAAACCCTAAACCCTTATAATTAAATTACAAGCATTCATTACAAGGTATACTCTCTGTTTGCCCTAGGTTTTGGTCTTCCTTTATAACCTTCAGCAGTCCATGGTCTTTGAAGTCTGTGTCCAATCTTTCCTTGATCCACGTTCTGATTGTATCTTAAATCTTGGAACATTCTGCAACAAACCTGCTGGATCAGACCAAGATGTCGAGTCCACAATGCTAGGACATCTTGTATGACATGTTGTTCTTTATAGATTTCTTCTTGTTGGAACATGTTGTGCAACATCATGTTTTACCAAAATTTGCTCAAATCTTAGAGTCTTCAGTTCTTAATCCATTTCTCTTATCCTTTTGAACAATATATATATAACAATCAAACTGCACAACAACATGAACAAACTTCAATTAATAATAAGATTTCTTAATACAAAGTTATAACAATTACAAGTTATAACTATGTAGAAATCTAACATCAGAATTTTTCATAGATAGCTTCAAATTTGTCTCTCCAGATTTTAGACGAAAGATGCTCTAAACTTATGATAACTCCCTGCTGGACAAGTAGTTTTGAAAGAACTCGTCCATAAGGAATGAAGAAAGTCTTTCCCTTGTGAAAGGAAGAAAGAGTCCTCTTCAAATAGTCAAACATAACTTGAGGAAGATCAATCTACAAGTCTGAATTAAGAAGTAGTAGCATATCCTTTTCAATAGGGTCCACGAGGTCTAAACCCTTATCCTTAGGCAGTAAGTTTATGTTCAGAATCTGATTCCAAATATCTGCATCAAGACAAAGACTTGAAACCAATTATGTATTAGATAGATCTACAAAGATACACCAAGTAGGAAGATAGTGTTCCCAAACAAGAGCTCCTGGGATTTCTCCAATCTGCTCACAATTTATCACATTAGCAATCACTTTAAAGGTGACTGTTATAGAAATACCAGTCACCTTAGAAATAATAGCACACTCAGAATCCAGCTTAACAATGGAGGCATTAATCCAAAACTCTTTGACAAGATCTGGATAAGTGAAACCACAAAGCATCTCAAAGTATCCATTCCAACTTTGTTTAGACACAGTCTTCCTGAAGTTAAAACCTAACTTAATTAACTCATCAAAATCCACAAATTTTTCATTGATGATAACCAGTTGATTCAAAGAAGAATTGACTAGAGAGCTCATCTCAAGTTTGTCTTGATCAGCACACATACACCAACATAAAAAAGAACTGAACAATATTCTAAATGAATAAGAATCTTGTCATAAAAAGGACACATAATTATGTTTCACAAGACATGGGGTAGAGACAACAAATATATAAAAAGAAAGCATCATTACCCAAATATTCTTATCCAGCAGATCTCCTGAATCCACTAGACGATTTTTAACCTTATGAAATTTAAGTAATATAAAAGTTTTTGGAAAACCTTTTACTTAAACTGCTTTATCAGAAGTAAAGAATCTTCTTCTAAATCTTAGAATCTGATAATTTTCAGAAGATGTCATCCATCAGAGTCTAGTAGATCTAGACTTAGAGAGAGATATCTTTTGTCAGTTATCAGTCTCCAATATTCTATTCAAAACCAACATTTCCTCTTGAAGCAAGAGTCATGAGTGATTAAAGAATATTGAATTGTTTCTTTTGACAGATAACAAGCAGCAGTAACATCACAAAAAGTGAGGAAACTGTTTCCATAAATATGATCATCATATAGCTAATGAAATATTCAGTATAGATAAATATAACATAGTTTCTTCTTAAAGATTTCTGAAGATTCTCATCAAAAGAACTTCTCTAGAAATCTAACAGAGACTTTGTATTTACGTATACAAGAATATCTCATTGAATCAAGAAATAAGCTAGAAAAGAACATAACTTTTTTTTTGTTATTTTCTCGGTCAGACTCATATCAGTATTTAGACTTGACCATAAAGTCTAAACACCACTTTGAATGGATTCTAATTCAATGGCTGTTAAACCATTGAGTCCACTTCTTTCACCAAACTTAATACCTCTAGCACTTGAGTCTGGGATGTAGGCTCTTCTTCCATAAAATATTGTAAACAACCTTTGATAAGTACCATGGAATATGCCTCTGCTCCTTCCTTCGATATCTGCAGCAAATACATTTGAATGATGATACCCATATTCCTATGAAACCATACATGTAACTCCAATTAGGCTTTCCTTTGACTTATGCCACATTCTAATAGCAGCATCATGATTCATTCCATAGTACTAGTCTAGGATAAGTCATGATATGAACAAGATCTTGTTCTTAGCAGAATCATTGATTTCATTGTCTTGGATTAAGACTTTGAGATCTTTGATAAGCAAAGAACCAGATGATGTTAGCTATCATAGAATGACATAAAACAAATTAAATCACTATCACGTAATTGCATACAGAACACAAATAAGAATTAAAGGTTTTTCATAGACTTGTCCTTTAATAAAAATTCCATGATGACCCTCAATCAAGTAGAAATGGAGTCTTTTAAGATATCACCTTAAAGAACAGACTCCTTATTCTCAAATATTGAAGCAAGATAAATTTGGAATAATCTCTTTCTCTTTAGTACTTGATTTTTATTTCAGGACTCATATGCTTTTTCAGAAGCAGTAATGTCTGGCAGAGCCAGATTACTCTTTCATCTAAATCCTGTACTAATGTCAGCTTCAAATGAATAAGCAATGAAGAGCTTCTAGCATTAGGTTCTGGTAGTGTTTCTCCTTACTTTCAGATTTGGAAAATCAGTTGAAATACTAATATTTCAAAAGCTTTTGAAGTTACTCTTCTTTCATCAAATATCACATTTCATTCATCCACTTAAATAAGTCTTCTAATTAGGTAGGTTAATTCCTCATCATCAGACATTCGATAGGAAATATCCTTCAACAGGATTTGCAAAAGATAATTTGTTAGATATCTTTTCATCATGTAATTCCTTTTCTTTTCATTGAAGATTGTAAGACAAATCGACAGAGCACAGTAAATTCAAGTTGTATAACTTCTTGAATAACTGTGACCTCAGGTTTGAATCCATAACAATCTTCTCAGACTTTGCTTGGAAAGATTAGATGAAGTGTAAATGGACAAGCTTCAAAACTGATTCCCATAACTCTGAGCAAGAGGATTCAAGGATAGTCCGAGCATCAAACATATCAATGATGTTGACATACTCAGAAGTGAGATAGAGCACCTACCAGAATGCAACTACCTCTGAAGATATTCAATAAGCTTCTTCTGAGCTAGTGATAGAGATTTTCAAACCTTGATAATCTCCACACCATCAAATTTTGGAGTAAGACCTTTCTCAAGGATATTCTACAGACCTTCATCAAAACACTTTATCAAGACCAATGAGTTACAAATACATTTTACTTTTCCATCATTTAAATTCAGTGGAATCACCCTTTGAATATGGTAGGAAAAACAATATGATATTTTTCATGCTGCACATGATTCCTTCTTGAAGGAAAGTCTTTAACAGACATACTTTTCTTATTGGATCATTATCTGCGACACTATTAAGTGTTAAGCACAAACCATGCTCTGATACCAATTAAAAGTGAGAAAAGTACACAAGAAGGGGGGAAGGGGTTGAATCATATTTTTTGTTTTCTTAATTTACGTTTGATCAGAGTTAAGAATCTACACTTGTGTTCAGATTCTAATTATACTTAATAGAGGATGTCAACTGAAGCAAATAAATAACAGCAGAAGACACAAAGATTTATACCAGTTCCTCCCAACTGAGAGTAGTCTAGTCCCCTTTCTTCACAAGAGATTTTCACTATAACCAAATCATGATTACAATCGCTTATGCATTCTGCATAAGCCTTTTACATTGCTCAGACCCTAGATCCAAAACTTTTTGCGCAAGTCCTACAGACTCAAGACTTCTGCTCCAGGTTCCATGAAACGAACCTTCCCGCTCAAACCCCTCAAGTTCAAGACTTCTGCTCTAAGTTCCACAAACCGAGCCATTTTAATCAAGCCATATTGGCCCAAGACTTCTGCTCCAAGTTCCATGAAACGATCCTTCCTACTACAAGTTTCATGAGACGAGCTTCCCTACTCAATCAATCTACTTGATTAAGACTTTCACTTCTCAAGAACATAGAATGAGACTTATAGGGCTCAAGCATCTTTGCGAGAGAATTCCTTGCTTGTACCCCAATGATATAAGACTTCTTCTCAATCAATCCACTTGATTAAGACTTTCATTGCTCAAGCACAAAACATGAGACTTACATGGCTCAAGCATCTTGGTGAGATACTTCCTTGCTTGTATCCCACTGATACAAGAGTTATACTCAACCAAACCACTCTATTAAGACTTTCATTGCTCAAGCACATAACATGAGACTTACATGGCTCAAGCATCTTGTTGAGAGACTTAATCTAAACTTCTAAAAAAGTTTAGCAGAATAGAGAATAAGGTGTACTTGATACTAATATCAGAGGTACGGGAAATCACCTTAACAAAGACCTAAAGCTCTTAAGATTTCTAAGATATTAAATGTGTAAGAAATCTTAAGGCTTTTAGAATTATAACCTACAACAAAAAATTTGCATACACGATAGAGTTGATAATTGCTGATCTTGTTACTCCTACATCTGGTTAATCCTTGTTAAATATTCAGTTTGAACCTTCAACCACTTATATAGCAGTTGCAACAGACTAGATATTGGAAGAGATAACTTGATCAAGTGTCTTTGCTTTACTCCATAGTACAAGAGCCACTGAAGATAGATACACCAAAAGATCTTGACCATTATGTAACATGTTTAACTATTGAGTCTTAAAGAAAATCCTGTAATATAGAGTCGTTGAGAGTAGATATCCGTAAAGCATGTCAATCTTTCTCGAGCCTTGTGAACTCAAACTCCAACTGATAAACTAATTTGACAATGCAGCTTGCTTTATGTAGTACGGGGAACTTCAACTTTATCACCAACTCTAAATGATACCAGAAGCCAATTTACATTCACCAAATGTAGATACAATTATGTTGCTTCTTCTGATGCTGAGGCCTTGAGCTTCAGATTATACACCAGACACCATTTATCAAGTTTTTTTTAGATTCTGCACCACCAGAAGCTAGCAATTCAGCTTCTCTCAAGTGTGCCTTTGTATATCAAATTTTGTATATAAATATTTACAAGCATTAGAACCTGCATACAAGAAACACACATCAAATATAACCATTGTTCTTTAAATACTTTGTTATCATCAAAACCCAAGGAATATATGCCATGAACAAATCTAACAGGATCAGAGTAACAAACATATACCATTTACTAATTGTCGAGAGTTTAAACACTCAAGCTAGTTATCATCAAAGAACTCAAGTAACCACAACTTAAATAATCACTAAAATAAGAATCTTTTTCTATGTGAGCATTTGAGATAAATTATAATATGATATGTTGTTTGATAATGAATCTGGGTAGGTTTGTTCGAGAATTGGCTCAGCTTCTAAGCAGTGTATGTTATGTTAGGCCTAGTAGTGGTGAGATACACTAATTTGTCAATCCAATTTATGTAGATAAAATATCAACATATTTAACATTATCATCTTGATTTAGTTTAATAGAAGGATTATATATGGTGCTAGTAGGATTGGATCCAAGCAAGCTACTATCATTATTAAGGTCCATACAATATTTATGTTGACAAGAAGAAATTCCTTGAGTGGATTGAGAAACTTATATACCAAAAAAACATATTAAGGGGCATATATATTTTATCTAGAAAGACAGACAAATGACTTATTTTAAGTTGTAAATCTTAGCCACTAAATTTCCTGCAAGGATGATGTCTTCAACATATAACAATGAAGTAGTAAATGATTTTGAGCTGGACTTGGTAAAAATCGAATAGTCAAATGTTGCTTGAGTGTATCCTTTTTGTATAAGAAAGTTTGTAAATGTATCATACAATTTTCTATTGGGTTGTTTAAGACCATAAATTATCTTTTATAATTTGCATAGTTGACTTGGTAGTGGTCACTCCCTCAAGCGCAAACATGCACACATATTCTTGATGTTTTCCATGGAAAAATAAATTATTTAGATTAATTTGGTGCAAGTTCCAATTTTGAATAGAAGCCAAAGAAAGAACATTTTGAATAATACCGAGCTTGGAAATAAGAGGGAAATGTGTCAGAATAGTCCATACCTTTAATCTGGCTATAGTTCTTGGCTACTTGTCTTGCCTTAAATTGTTCAATTGATTTATCTAATTTATGTTTTATCTTGTAGAGCTACTTGTTCCCAATGTGTCAAACATATTTTAGTAAATACACCAAAGTGAAAGTGACATTGCTTGTTAAAGTAGTGAGTTCAACATTCATGGCATGTATCTAGCATCCTGATTGTATTGCCTCAACATAATTTTTAGGTTCTGAATGAGTGGAGATGGACATGGTATGATGAAAAATTATCACGAGAAATAAATAAATGATATGATGAGAAGTGCCTGGGGTAGAAAGGTCTGGTTTTTGAATCAAGGAATTGAACACATTGTAATTTAAGTGAGACGATGAATATGTCAATCTTGTAGATCTTCTCAACGAGTCTTGATGTATAGGTGCAGGTTATGTAGGTATAAGTGCATATGGTGAAGGTACACATGTAAATGGTATATATATATATATATATATATATATATATATATATATATATATATATATATATATATATATATATATATATATATATATATATATATATATATATATATATATATATATATATATATATATATATATATATATATATATATATATATATATATATATATATATATATATATATATATATATATATATATATATATATATATATATATATATATATATATATATATATATATATATATATATATATATATATATATATATATATATATATATATATATATATATATATATATATATATATATATATATATATATATATATATATATATATATATATATATATATATATATATATATATATATATATATATATATATATATATATATATATATATATATATATATATATATATATATATATATATATATATATATATATATATATATATATATATATATATATATATATATATATATATATATATATATATATATATATATATATATATATATATATATATATATATATATATATATATATATATATATATATATATATAGGTGTAGATGATGTTGGTACATGTGTAGATATTATATGTCCAAGAGTAAACGGTGTGCATACATATGCATACGGTGTATGGATGGGTATATACAATATAGATAAAGTTGTGGATGGTGTATGTACCGATGAAGACGTGTGGGTACATGAATATTGGTAAAAATATGACCAACCATAGAGATATTTGTTTCAATAGTGTATGGAAAAAGTAGTATGCTTATTAGGCACTTCAAAAAATTGAGAGTCCCTAGAGTTTTTTGAGTTATTATTGATTTTTTTTAAAGGTAATATATAGGTATGAAATGTCACAATCCTAGACAGTATAACTTTCCTCTTGTATAAATATAAGAGGACATATCATTTTACTCTTGGTTTAAAACCAAGAACAGAGTCGTCTCAATTTTTGGTGTCCTTGTGTAGATTAGTCATTGTTTAATTATGGAAATATAAATAGAGGTTCTATTTAATCATATTTTAACCATTATAAAATTTTTTAGGCCTTATTTAGCTGCGAGATAACTGTGATAATTTTGAGGTCATGTTCAGTAGCCCATCTTGTAGACCCTCAATGACAACCATGATCAAGAAAAATACATTCTTGGATCTAGATTAAAATTTAGTTTTATGGGATGTAAGAGTTCTACCACAACATAAAGATCCAAAAGAAAATGGATTAGAAAAATAAGTTAAATGACCATACACCAAGAAAATAAGTGATTTATTTTGTAGTAAGGGTGTGGAAATACGGTTAATAATACAAGTGACATGTAAAACAACATAGGACAAAAAAGTTTAAGAACTTTGGACTAAAAAAGTAATTTTCTCTCCATATTAAAACATGTTGATGCTTTATTTCCACTCTTCTATTCTATTGAGGAGACTCGACATATTAATTATGATGAATTATTTCTTTAGAAGGAAAATAAGAAGGTAAATTAAATTTTGGACAACTGTTGGATAGGACAATTTTAACCATGCTTTCGAATTGAGTTTAAGCCATTTGTTTAAAAATTCTCACATGTTATTGAGCCTCGTATTTGACCTTTAAGAGTATAATACATTAAAACTAAAGAAATCATCTAAAACAATAAGAAAGTATTCATGAACATCAAAATGAACTATGTCAAATTTATTTAAGCCATTGTATGGACTAAGAAGGAAAATGTAAGTATCTAAGCACACATTAAAGACTTGAGATTGCTTGTCATCCATTATGGATACAATCCAACAACTTGCACATCCAATTCAATCATCCTCTAATAGGATGACAAATCTTGTAAGATACATTGAGATAGAGAGAATTGCACACAAAATTTTGACAGTTTACATTATTTTGAAACAAATAATAAATTAAAGGCAATCTATGTACATATTGAAGACTAGAGATTGCTTGTCATCCATCAATGAATACAATCCAACAACTTGCTCACCCAAGTCAATCATCCTCTTAGATGAAAATTCTCGTAAGGTATAATGAAATCGAGAGATTTGCACACAATATTTTGATAATTGACATTGTTCTGAAACAAAAAATGTTAGAGGCAAAATCAAATAGTTATATGATATGACTTGGATCAAGTGTGTAATAAAAATATATTGTCATTGGATCCTAAATCTAATATTCAAGATGTAGATTTAATGCATGTCTGGCTAGAGAGTGTGTGAATGTAAGAAGTTATTGTAGTTAATAGACTCTAGTTTAGTCTGTTGATTCCTTAGCCTTAGTTATAAAGCTCACACATACTTATCATACTTTCTTCTTGTGTATTGGAAAGACGCTGAAATGACTTGGGCCTTAATACTAAGTTTCTATAGTACTCTACAGGAACCTCTTATTTTATGTGTTTATTGCTAAGGGTTATCTGCTTAAGGGTGAAAGACCTAATAATTTATTTCTAAGTATATTCGCCAAGACGTCGCATCTTGTGCCTGCATATCCTCACGGGAATAGAATCAGAGTATTTGTAGTTCCCCTAAAGGGTTTGAGGAATCATTGACTGTTGGTCAAAGTTCCAAAGGGATAAGGTTTGTTGATTGATTGATTCTAGGAGAAAAGACGAGTTGTCATCTTAAGGGAGAACACTCGACTTAACCACCACAACTTCTAGGAGATGGTCTTTGCATCATCTTGAGAGAAGGGCTCAAACACTTGGATTTATCGACGAGTATGCCACTATCTCTCTCAAGCATAAAAGATCTACATCACACGATTATGTTATGGGGCAGGAGAATTATATCTCGACGGTCAAGATGACTCACGTCTAATTCTCTTGTAGGGAGAATAGTTTGAATTGAGTTGAATATGTTCATCTAAGTTGAAAAATATAAAATGGTCCTCCTTAAGGGGGAGGATGTAAGCCTAAGCTGATCAACTTGAGGATTCAAGGATCGAGCGGGAAAATGAAGCATATGAGGTGCAATACGCACGACTTGTGAAGTCATGCGCAGGTTCTTCCTTTGGACATGCGTGCGATAAAAATAAAGGACGATAAAATAAAGACAAGTGAAATAAAAACGCATAAAATACAAACCAAGCGCTGAGATCGCGAATATTCAAAATAAACGGTGCTCAGAGGGCAGGTTTTGGTAAAAGGTTTTAAAAGAGATAATGATTTATAAAAGGTTTCTTATTAAACATAAATTATGAAAAGATAAAAGTTAATTTAAATTATGAAAAAAAAGGTTATTATAAAAAACACATTAATTAGATTATTATGAAATGAGTTTTAGAAATAAATTAGATAAATTGATTTATTAAATAAAAGCAAATTGACTAATTAAATTAGAAAAAAAGATTATTTAGATAAAGCAAAAAAAAGAGTAAATTAATTAAAATAAAAAAGGTATTAATTATTTTAATAAGAAAAGCTGAGAAAGTTACTAATTATTTTAAAAGGTTAGATTAATGATTTAGTGGTTAGTTATAGGTTAAGTGGATTAATGATTAATTAAATGCTGATTAAAAAAGATAAAGAAGAGGTTAATGGGGCGCTGGATCAAGTGTGACGCAAGGAGATGGGTTTACGGTGTGGAGCAGGCGTGGGACGCATGATTGGTCTGATGAGGAATGGATGGCCGTGATCGTGAGGGTGCATGGGATTAGTGTGGTCGTGCGTGCATGATACAACATATATAAAACAACAAAAAAGCAGCAAAACCATAATCTTAAATCCTCTATCCTCCTCCATTTTCATCCCCTCTTCATTCTTTCTCTCTTCTTTTCACGACATTTCGCTTTGTGCGGCCTCTTCCTTCTTCTTCTTTGCGAATCTCTTCCATCATCCCTTCCACTTCTCCTTTCTACTTCTTTGTCCCTACATCAATCAAACAAAAAAAAACAAAATTAAATGTCAGAAAAAGGATTCTCACGGTTTGTAGGGGTGTTTTCCGCCGGTTTATGGGTCGTGATTATCCGATCTGTTGGTTGAGGGTGATTATGGCAACAATGATGATGTCGAGGACTCCTCCTCGGTTTTGAGTCTGCGGGTTTGACGATTTGATTTTTGTGATGTGCTTTTTGACGGTTGTGTTTCGCGATTTGTGAACTGTGGTGCTCATTGTGGGTTTGTTATGGTTTTCGTTATTTTTGAGATTTCTCTGAGATTTTCTGTTTGAAAAAAAAGTTTGTGATGGTTTTGTTGAGATTTCTGCATCCGTGACAGATTTGTGGTGTTCTTGAGGACCGATGATGATTCTTTTTGAGTCTGAGGCAATGATGATCCTCTCAACCTTCTTGAATCCCTCTTCCTTTTTATATACTCGGTTTTAAAAAGATCCGAGACAAGGTTTTTAAAGCTTTCCTCTTTCATTTGATGTTGTCTGATATGGATTTGGAAGGTTTCAAAAAAAACTTAAAGGCTTTTCCTTATTTGTTTTGATACTGTCTTGGAAAGTTTTGGAGGACTTCAGATTTGTCATATTTTGCTGTGGTGATTGTTTAAAAAAAATCTGCTTGATATTGACGGTGTTGTGCCATTTTCGGATTTTGGATTTGCTTATTTTGGAAGCTTTGTATTTTGGTTACTTTGCTGCTGTTGGATACCGCTTGCGAGTTTTGGATCCGTTTGGCCATGTTCCAATTTGGACTTTTGTTGACATTTGATGATGGTGGCTGATTTGGAAAGTTGGACTTTTGGCTGTCTAACCTTGACCGTGTTTTCCTTTCTTCTTGCTGCGAATATACTTTTATTAATTATTTTAAAAGAACAGACACTGCCTTGATTTCTTGTGCTTGATGCTGTAAAATAAAACGGTGATGATGACGCGGGTCTGAACTGTTAAAAAGTCGGTATTGTCCATTATTTTTCGGAAGCCGGTAGCAATTTTGATTGTTTCCCTTTCGTTTTTGGCCCGATGATGATACCTTTCTGAGGGTCGTAAAAAAAAGTAGTAAAATCTTTCTTTTGAAATTAATTACTAACTGTTTTTCTGTCCACATTTTGCAGGTTCAGAAGCTGACGAAAATGAAAACAACTTGAAGATCTTTGGACTTTAGGATATCTTAGGGTAGTCCTTAAGGTTTAGTTTTAGGAGTTTTCTTGATGTAACCAAATAAGTCCAAAAATAGTAACCCTTGTAGTTTGTATCTTGTAAATAAAATGCAAACCAAAATGATTAAATGAAAATCTGTCTTATGCTCCAAAAAGAACAATCTTGATCATGAACTCGAATCCAATGCACACGGTTGAGTTAAAAGAACTTGAACGCTCGTAATCAAACGCTCACTTCATGTCTTTGGATATTTAATAGAACCGCCTGGCCAAATCTTGGGAAATCCAAATAATACGCCCAAAGCACCACAATTCCACTGTGAACTTGATTTGCAAATTAAAACGTCTTGAAAACGGTAACCGAGACACTTTGAATAAATAGAACTTGATCCTTTGCCGCGCGGACCAAAATATTACTGCAATGCCTTAGAAGATCATAAAGTCCAAAGTGTAAACAATTCTGCTCTTTCTAGAAGTAGAGCTCTGTGACCTTAAACCATTTTGATAATAACAACGTGCCATTTGAAAACGATCCAGAGATAGCCTGAGATGCTTAGATTCGAGAGAAACAGTATCATCAACTTGGCGTTCCTGCACAAACTTGTTAGTCACAATAAAAAAAAAGAATTTATAAAGCCAAATAACACAAGAAACGCACTGAGGGGTGGAATCTTAAAGTAAAAAATTAGGGTGTGACAGATGCCCCTATTTAAGTTTCTTCTATCCGGAGATATGGAGATTGAAATCTTCGTCTCAACGCGATAGGAGGGACTTAAATACAAACATTGCACAAATATTTGGCCCTAAGATACCATCGAATGCATATGATATGCAATGATATCAAAATGCAAGACAGAGGGTCCTGTGGAGACATGATGCCACAGGGGGAGAAACTAGACACAGCATGTGAGAAACATAAGAGCAACGAAAAACAGGCCTGACAAAGCGAGACTCCACGGGGGAAGGAAACAACCAGCATTGGGGAATCTCCAAAAATAAAGATATAATATAATACCACCAAGCGTACATTAGCTTAAATAGTGGGCGAGAAACTTGAAAGCGAAGGATAACCTACTACCAATTGTTGCACCCCAAATTTTGACCCCTTAGATACTCATCATCATTGTAGGATCATATTCACTTGATTAACTAACCTTAACCCATTTTCAGTTTATCTTTGTTAAGATGTAGATGAATTAGGGTTTCGTACCGTCAAAATCGAAACTTCGAGGGTTTGATCAATCAATGTTTTGGATTGATCCAACTTCAAACAAGGTCAAAGGTAAGAATGAGTGCAATTTGAGGTGGTCACCCGAGGATTGAGAACAATACAATTTGAGATACCCGATTAGGGTTTTCGATCAGAAAAAGTCAACTATAGTTTGACTTTCAATTCAAAGAGTATTTCAATGGAGGGATCAAGGTCCATTAAGATCCTATGGCTTATTAAAGTCCATCTAAAGAGTTTCAAGTCCTCAGGATGTCCCGATCACCAACGGGCGACTCGGTAGACACCGATCGATCGAACGGTTGACCGAAAAGTCAACTCTTCAACAATAAGGAATTTGACTTCAAGGTGTGAATCAAAAATATTCCTTATATAATATTACACCTCCCCATAAAATTTCGTGACCATTGGATCAAGGTTTGAGAAGTAATTGCAAAAATCGGGAATTAGGGTTTTGAAGGGGGCAAGACCATAACTCCTCAACCACACATCCAATTGAAGTGGTTCAAAGCTCATTAGAAAGCTCTTGACAAATCCTACAAAAGCCTCAAAGTGTTCCATGATCAAAAAATGCATGGAATTGGAGTTATAGCAAAATTCATTTTTGTAAGTGATTTTTTTAGAACTTTGAAGGGTTTTTCCACCTAGTTCCATCAAGAATTTGAAAATTCCCAAAACATGAAAGTCGTAGAGCTACTTAAGGGCTTTCCAAATTGTGGTAGAACTCCTTAATAGCATGTTTGAGCAGGAAGTTATGCACCATAGAAGTTGGGTCTGCCACACTTAGAACCACTTTGTCAAAACATCTCAAAATCAGATTTTCATCATATCAGCCATTCTCAGCCCTTGGATTATAATTCAAACTGATAATGTGAGGTGTGGATGAGGAGAAAACCAGAAAATGAATTGGTTTGATGAGCATTGCAAGTTGATAACAAGTGGATATTAAAATAATCATTAAAGCCATGAAAGAGAAACTTGTTCACTCCAAAACTGTTGCAGCTGCTCTCCCTACCTCCATAGATCATCTCAGTCACTTCATGTCCATATCCACTTGATTTTTCTGATCTCCATTGAACCATGTAACTGATAGGAGAATATTTGGCAAGATTCACTTGAAAATCTCAAATCTCCCTCCAAAAGTGGTAAAAAAACCAAATCAGCCCTCACCCTCATTTCTCCTACAAATAGAGGCCTCCTCTATGAGCTCAAACACACCTGAGCAATATCATAACACCACAGCTCTCACTCTCCTCTCATTCATCAAGAATCTCCAAATCTTCAAAACTTCCATTTCCACCAAAAAACTGTCTTGAGAAAAACTCTGCTCAAGAGCAGTTCCATCCTTTCTAAACCTCTAAGAACCACCCATACAATCTTTAAATGTCATATAGAAGGTGTCCATACCTTTAAATCTTCAAAAACTATCAAATTGCCAAAAGTCAACTTTCACACTAAGAAAGTTTGACCACAACCCTCAAAACATGCCAAATCTTGGTCCAAGCTGATTCTTGCTATTCTAACCATCCACACACCTCACATACATCATATTATAACTGTCTAAGGCATTAAAAACCAATTGGAAATCCATTAACTCCAACTGTCTTGAAAAGTGGTTTGTTACTTCAAGAGGAAGCAAGCTTCAAGTCCTTGCCAAAGAAGAGGATCTCTGGGTTTCTAAGCTTATTAGCTTGCTCAAGACTTGTCTACAAGAGGTATGTGACATTCACACCCTTTCTTGATCATACATTATCATGTTGTATCATTTTGGCTTGATTTTGTTGAAAATGTACCATTGCTGTCCCATACTAGTTCTTAGCCAAGAACTTAGATTTTGTGGTTATGTTACTTGCTTGTGTTAATGTATTTTCATTCGTCAATGATATATTGGTGATGTGTTATAAAGATTATACTTAGATATCATGCTTAACTTATTTTTGAAGTTTTGGTCTATATGGTAGTTTTTTGAGAATCCAACATGGAAATATGAATGAGTTTGCCCTAGGCCTGTCAAACCTAGTTCATTAGTGATTTTGGGTAACTTGTAAGGTATCCATAGATTTCCCCTTGCCCTTGATCATGTTTGAATCAAAGTGGCCCTTGTTTTCACATTATGTTATTTTCATGTCTTTCTTGCCCATCATTGCTATGAAGTGTTTTTTTAAAGTGTTTATGCTTGCTATGTCTTGTATCCAAAGTCTTTGGTCAATGTTTGGTGTATTTCATGATGTGTGTCTTGATGGAGATTTTGAAAGATGTGAATGTTGTTACATTTTGCTGTCTTGAAGTCTTAGATGTTTTGCTGTCAAATTGGAATCAACATGTCATTCTTGATTTGGTGTGTCTTTTGCTTAACTTGAAGTCGTGGACTCATTGATTTACCCATTTCAAGTAGGTGTGTGTTGTTGTTGTGCTCAAAATTTGCTTAAGTGTTCAAATTGCCTTATCATGCCTCAATTGTTGCTTTCTTCAAAACATCATGAGACCAAACACATCATATCCTATTTCAACTGCATTATACATGATCTATGTGCATAATATCACTTCTTTACTCATTTGAAAACTGTGTATGCCACTAAACCTTCCCATCTGTCATGGACTGGCCAGCTGCCTTAGCATGTCATTGTTTGTACATTTCTTAAGCCTTAACATGTCTCCTTTTGTGTGATGATATTGTGGACTGGTGTGTGAGCATTAAAGTATCTTTTATTACTTTTATGATGTGTGTGTGTTGTTGCTTTGGTTGAAAACCTCACAATTTGAAAAAAATGTCATGCTCTTGCCAAAACAGTTTTCATACTAAACACCATAATATGTTAATTTTCATCCCAACTGTCCTATGCTTATTTTGTGCTTTGAAACTCATCCCTTGTCATAATTATGATATGTATGCTGTTGTCGTGGTTCAAAATTAATTTCCACTTAAAATTCATCCACTGTCATCAAAATAGTTTTGTTTTTTTTCAATAGCATTCCATTTTTACTTTAGATGCATCATGCTTGCTCTTTTAAGCACATCCTACTGGTCATCATGTTTAAGATATGTGCATACTCATGCTTTGGTCTAAAACCTCATTGATTGAAAACACTTACTGCACTACCATTCTGTCACAAAACTGCTTTGTATAGCATCCAACATGCCAAATCTTGCTTTGATTGAAATGTTTCTGATTTTTGAGTTTGATCACACTTAATTTCATGTTTATGATGTGTATGCATAGATTATATGATCTGTTTGCATCTAGCTTAATACTTCACTTCCAAAATGCATTTCCAAAGTCAAATACACCATCACTATGTCTTTTTCTGTTTTTGAAGGTATATGACTGTTCCTTTTGCATGAAATCATTATGTAACATGTTTGTGGTGTGTACATCTTTATCTTAGCATGAATTGCATTATTTTGAAAAAACACTGGTTGCACCATCCTTGTATCAAAACTGTTTTGCAGTCACACCGTTAAAATGCCAAATTCTGATATGCTTGCTATGTATGTGTTTTGTGAGTTAAAACACACTTAGAATCATGTTTTTGATGTGTAAGTTTGATTTGTGGGGACTGATCTCATTTGATTTAGCATATCATTTTCAAGATGCATCACTTTGCATCAATATGCCATCATCATGACAAATCCTGCTTTGAGCCAAATATGATTAAATGTTGGGCACAAATCCACTTATCATCATGTTTCTAGTCTGTGAGTTGTGTTTGCATGAGTAGATATCACTGGCCTCATGGTTCCCCTTTCAAAGTGCATCATCAAATCCAACAAGTTTTTTTTTTGCATATACACAAACTGCATCACCACTATTTTTGTTTTGATTGATCTATGAATGAGAATGATAACATGTTTAGAGTTGGTAGGTTGTGTGCATGGATGAATTGAATGCCTTCCATATGCAGTTTGACAGCATCACACACTCATACCACTTTTTTGTAACTGCTGCATCAGTTCTAGATTTTTTGGGTTCTTAATCAAGTTTGATGGGCAAGCATTATTCTACCCACTGTAAGGATTCAGTAGCTTTGTTTGTTAACTGTCCTGGAGATTTATGCATAAGGGTTGTTATCCTAAGGTTGTAACTTGCATCTGTGAATGATTTGGATTGATGAGTGATATAGGCATTATCATGTTAGGTTTGCATTTGTGTCAATAGCCTGTTTAGGATCAGTTGTAGGCTTTAAATTTGCAAGTTTGGTTTGATGTTGGTATGTCTTACTGCTGCCTAGACCAGTCTGTTGGAATTGATCAAAGAATCTATCAGTTTTTCTGTTTGAGCCATTTTGATTGTTGATGTTGTTTCTACTCAAACTGTTTTGAACTTGTTATTGCTACTTATGTCACATTTTCCAAACCACCTGCCACTTTGTATTCAGGTTTGAATTTATGTTTTGTTTGATTTGGAACTGCATGTATATTGTATTTGGAGTGTGTGAGGACCTTCAAAATGTTTTAAGCATGAGAGATTGGAGCTGTAGCTTTGAAAATGCATTTCAAACACATAGCATGCATTTGCCTTCGAATTTTAATTTGTGCCCATTTTTGGAGAAAACTGAAGTTACCATTGAATTCCTCATCCAATTTCATGTGAATTAGACCTAAAGTTCGTTAAAAACCATGAAGTTTTGATCAAGTTGTGAATCAATTTGCATTTCAGTTTTTCATTTGTTCTTGCCTTTTCCAATTTGCCCAGAATATAATGAAAAGCATGCCTCATATGTTTATGGGGGTGGATACATCAACAGATGTATAGCCACCCCAGTGGTAAGAACTTTGAACCAAAAGCGCCTTTCATCTGCATGTCCTGGGTTCGACCCGGGTGGAGGTCGAACCGTTTTGTTTTTTTTCTTCTAATTTCCTTGTTTGATTTATTTTTCTTTTCTCTCTTCCATTTCTTACCAGCGCGCGCGTGTATGGCTTATTGGTTGTTGTTGTGTGCTGGTAGCTAAAGGGCCTGGGTTCAACTCCCAGCTTGGCCCTTTTCATTTTTATTTGCTTGTTTGTTGGTTTTATTGTCATAATTCACCAAAACTTCAAATATTTGTAACTTGTTCATATTTTATCATTTTTGGTCCATTCTTTTTGCAACATGTTTGTTATAATGTCTACTTTTGTATGATGTGAAAATATTACTTGTTGTCATAAATTGTGATATACTTTGCTCATATTGAAATGTTTTCATTTATTGTAATTAGTGATCTAACTTACAGTTGAATTCCTCTGAGCATGATTGAATTTCTTGTAAGATGTTTATTCCCCTTGTTAGTTAACATGTTAGGGTATCTCCTTTGGTTGTCACCATGATCTTATTTTACCATCCTCCTAAATTATGAGGTTTAAACTGATTTAGTTGTGTTTGATTGTCATCCATGCACATTGTTGTCACATTTACTATGCTTTGAACTTATGACATGCCTACTTTTAAATTATGATTTGTTCATACGATTGTTACCTTTACCATGCTTCCAATCTTTGTTAAGATATGCCCCAAATCTTTGTTAAAATGATTGACTATTGGTTGTAACCCTTAATGTCACTTGAAGTATATGCTTATTGTAATTTGCATGCTTACTTGTCTTGACCTTATCTCATATTGCTCATTTGAAATCTTGCTTTGTTAAGTATTGCTTCCCCAAGTGATGGAACTTTCTAGTCCTCATCCAAGTTGTCTCCCCCTCTCTCCTTCCAAAGGAAAAGTCTCTCCCTTGACCTTTGTGTCATTGGACAGCTCATTTACCCCTCCCTTGACTTTGTGAAGTCGTCTTCAACCATAACTTAGTTAAGTTAGAACATTCAAACCATTAGACTTTGCTTTAAGTCTAGAAAACCTACCTATACTAGGAGTGCTCCATCAATTAGAACCCTAGGATAGAGTTTGTAAACTCCATGTAAGAATCATAGCAATAATTACTTACTCCCCCTTTGAGTGTTCAACATAGATCCAGAGAGTTTTTTAAAACTCTATACAAGCATTATTATGTTTGTCTCCCCTTTGAACCTTGATCATAATCAAGTGTTCTTCAACCCTAGTGAGGTGAACTACGATTGCTCTGATTCTATCCTAGTCAGGATACGTAGGCAGAGGACGCTACGTCTTTGCGAGCAAACATAGAAACTATCTTTAGGTTTTAACCTTCATCCTTTACCCAACCCAAACCTTAGCAAACATTTACAAACTTAGCATGCAAACAAATAAAAGGTTCTTGTAGAGTACTACAGATGTCTAGGATGTGAAATACCTACCCTATGCATAACCAACCCCCGATCCCCGAATCTCTTAGCGTTGTTGTTACATCGCGCAAAAGGTTCTTTCTTTCTTTAGACCTTTCCTTTGGATAAATCAAAGTTCGGTTGTTTAAGAATTAAAGATTCAAGTTAATCAATAGCTTGGTATCACGATTCTCACCGCAACAGAAATGGCGACTTCACTGGGGATACATGACTTAACTTGAGGGTTTAGCCTATTTTGTTTGATTGCATGATATATTTGTGAATATTTGTTTAAACATGTATATTTGTCAATATATTTGTATGTCGGATATTGGGTACTTTGAGTGGTGAGACGGTTCTATACCCGAACTTGAGTGCAATTATGATAGGATGGTGGTATATTCAAGAAGGCTTATAGGGAGTTGATTCCTGTTGCACCCCAAAATTTGACCAACTACGTACCGCTAATTGGCTCACGTTTCGACTCATTTCATTTTTGCATTTGCATACCACGTACATTGCATTTTTTCCAGTCAAATTGGTTTATCGGGATCACAGCCCTCTGATAGCATTTCAGGCTCATGCGAGGACGTATTTTGAGAATCGGTGCTCGTCCCAGTGTTTTCAGCTCTCGCTGTTGTTTTTGAGGACATCTCGGTGTCCGAATTTTTACCGTTTATTTCGATATAGTTCGCTAATCGATTTAATCGGCTTCCTCGGTAGTTTTAGATTTTTTCCTTATTTTCTAGAATTTTTTAGGGATTTAATTCATTTTTCTAGGTATTAGATAGATTTTTTAAATAGCTTTTAGATATTAATTGATTTTTTAATAGTTTAGGGATTTCTTTAATGATTTTTAAATAGATTTTAAGAATAAATCATTTTTATTTTAGATATTAAGTAGATTTTTAGATATTGATTTTTAATAGGATAATTTCTTTTATTAGGATTTTTTTAAATAGAAATTATTAGAGTTTTTTTCTATTTTTATTAGTTTAGAGATTAGTGGAATTATTAGAGATTATTAGAGTTTTATTAGTTTAGAATTAATAGAGTTTTAGGTTAATTCTCTTTTTTAGATTTAATTAGAATTTAATAGAGATTAATTAGGTCCTAATCATCTAGTTAGATTTTAATTAGAGTTTAGTAGGTTTAATTAGGGGTAGATCTGTTTTAATTTTCAGTTAATTGTAGTTTTTAGTTTTAATCAGTATTAATTAGGCTTAATTGGTCATATCAGTCATTAATCATATCATTAAGTCTGAATTTCATGGGCCATTGTCTTGGAGGCCCAATCCCCAGTCCAGTGCAGTGACACTTGTCACGCTATAAAGTCCTCCACGCGTCTCATTCTGAAGTCTCCTCCATTTTTTCACGCGTGTTCACTTCTCCAATTGCCACGTTCCCAATTGCCACTTTCCCCAGCTTCCACACTTTCATTCCCTACTCGTTCCACGTTTTCCCCTCTCTCACTGCCACCTCGCCCACCACTTGGCACTCCCTCTCTCTTCCACACCTCCACGTGTCCTCCCGCCATCATCCCTCTGCATGCGCGCCGGAGACCCCACTGTCGGCCATGCAGCCGCCGCAGCGGTCGCCGGTAACTGTCGCCGGAGTTCGCCAATTCGCCGGAATCTGCATCTTCTCAACAATCTTCATCGTCCTCAACTGATGATCATCAACCATCTTCATCCATTTGCAGCACTGTTCATCTCCTTCATCCCAGATTCGTCCAAGATCTACCAACTCCTCGCCGGAAAATGCAAGAGCCCACCGGAAACTTCATGCGAAATTCATCCATGATCACCATTTACCCAGAATTCCTCAACATCAATCTCGAGAGTTCATCAGATCTCCAGATTTCAAGAACATCCAAGGAGACTCCAGATTCGTTGTTGTTCTTCCCAGATTCTTCACAATTCAACAACCTTCATCATCCTCCAGAAATTCAAGAACATGCATCTAGATCTTCATCAACAATCTTCATCCGATTTCCGGAATTTCTTCAATATCAAGAACAGCTGTAAGATCTTCATCCTCCCAGATCTCCTCACCTAACCTTCAAGATCCACTTCAACACAAACTCAGATCCACACTCGATCTTCTCCGATCTCCAACCTAAACTGCTACATCTACCAAGCTTAAAACATCCAAGATTATAAGCCTTCTTCAGATCTTCATCAAGCGACGAACGTTCTTCGTGTCACCGCCATGAAAAAACTTCCGTTTTGTTCGTCACCGTCGTATTTCCTTTTCACCCAGATTTTCCGATCTTCAGCAACGATCAACATGCAAGCTTCCAAGTCTCCAGATCGTTCATTAGCGCATCAAGACTCATCATGCATTCGACAGAACTTCATGGATCGTCCTCTGATCTTCATCATCAGCATCACAATCCCCCAACATTAATGAGAGTCTCAGATCTTCAGCAAACCTCCTCTTTCGTTTAACCTCCGTCTCCGAATTTCTACGTCCAGATGAGGGTGATGTTGGATTGAACTGAGAGGGGTAGCTATTCGTGTTTGGCTGAGGAAGTTTTTATGGGGTACGAGGGAGATGAACGAGAGAGAGATTGAAGGTGACGGCGCGTGAACAGTGTGATGGGAGTAGAGGAATTAGGGTTTCTGAGAGTGGAACGAGAAAGAGGGAGAGGGCAACGGATTGGGCTCTGGGCCCTTTGGTTCATTTCGTCCGTACACCCCCCGTTCTCACAAGCGCCCCCCGTTTCCATTCCTTTTTTCTGTGTTCTTTGATGAACATGGGATGGGCCCAATTCGTCCTTACTGGGCACACTCCCCGTTTCATTAGTGCACCCCTGTCCCTGGTTTTTGTTTTTTCTGAATACACTCATGGGCTGGGCCATTCTGATTAACACCCCCCGTTTTCTCCATTTACCTCCCTGCCCTTTTTTATTTGTTTTTCTGAACTGCTTATTGGGCTGGGCCCAGTTTTCCTTGTATTGCTTTTTGCTGTTGTACCTCCTGCTGCAGTTTTGCACCCCCCTTGTATTTTTCTCTTTTTTTTCTTTATTTTCATTTTATATTCTTTTGTTTAGATTTTTAAAAGAAAAAAGAAGATGTAATAGAAAGAAAAGTAAAGAAATGTTATATTAGCTAATAGTTTTTAATATTTTCTTTTAGGATATATTTTCTTTTTTAGGATATATTTTCTTATAGAGTTTATTTTACACTTTTAGAAGTAGATTTAAAAGTCCACTTGTTAGGGGACTATTTTCCATTAGATTTTCCATAATAGATGGATAGGATTTTTAGGAGTTTATTTCCCCGTACTCAATTATTGTAATTTCTTCAGAATATTAATAAAATGAGATTTGTGCTGTGGTATCCGTTCTACCCGTAGTTAGGCTGAACTACAGCTGCTCTGACTTTCTCTGATGAGAATATGTAGGCATAGGATGCGATATCCTAGCGAGCACACTAACAACTAACATTTTGTTCTCTCGCTGCTGTGAGATCGAGACTTTCCCGCTGACGATTGATGTTATCCTTTTCTCTTGCCCAAGTGCATTTGAGACCAGACCGTAGTTCTAGTTCCTGTAGGTTCCCATACCTCAAAACCCGACATACTACGTCCGTTCTACCGCAAACAGGTACGCCTAAGTCTCCAATGGTCGAGCAGCGTCCACCTAACGGCTAGAATGCGCACGCTAGTATCGTCAATCATTTCTCTCACCCCCGTGTGACCGAGAACACCCCTGTCTAGCCGTAGTTAGCCTGAACTACGTCATGCTCTGATTTCTCTGATGAGAATACGTAGGCCCAAGACGCGACGTCTTTCCGAGCAACTAACCTGTAGTTTCCCGAACTACGCAGACTCTGATTTCTCATTCTCTGAAGAGAATACGTAGGCATAGAGTGTGACGCTCTATCGAGTCAATTTCTTCCCGTTTAGATTTAGCAGCCGTAGATAGATTGTTTTCCACCCGTCCAAGTAAACCAACAAGCGTGGATCTCGTCGAGTACGACGGACGTGAGGGGTGCTAATACCTTCCCCTTGCGTAACCGACTCCCGAATCCAGACAACGGTTGCGATGACCTTGTCTTACCCCTTTTCGTTAGGTTTTTCCGATCGTTTCCTTTCCCGCTCTGAGGGATAAATAACGAAAGGTGGCGACTCTTCTGTTGTGCCGGCACCTTATTTTCGCGCAAGCGACAGCTGGCGACTCTGCTGGGGACTTAATAGTTTCCTAGGGATCCAACGTCCCGAAAGCGAGTCAGTTTGGGGATCCAACATCCCCTGTGAGAGTCAATCCTAACGCTTGTATGTTTACTTGTTGGGTTGCGTTTATTTATCGCATTTTACTTCTCGCACTTTATTTCCCGCCTTTCATTTTCAATATGATATGATTATCTATGCTATTGTGGGATGGGAGTTCTGATGAGTGAGAAGCCAGACCCAGGCTTGAGTGCACCATAGAATTAGAGTGGAAATTAGTGGGCGCGTGCTTGCTTTGTAGGCACTAGTGTCTCATGAAATCCACGCTCAGACAAGGTTCATCCGGTTGGCTTCTCTTTCAACCCTTTGGGTTGAGACGGTTGCTGGTTTGGTGGATTGTCGACTCTGGGGACCGATCATTTGTGATTCAGCTAAGTGAGGCCGCTTCATGAGCTGGTGATGCCACACCTTCTGGGTATCGTATCACCCCTCTTGAAAGTCTGTGACGCTGATGAACGCATAGGATGTCGTACCTTGAGTCAGTTTAGGTCCATACCCGTGAGTGGGAGGGTTTTTGCAGGAAACTTGACTTCCAGCCTACCCGATATCTTAGTTTTCTCTCGTCAGAGCAGACTTATCTCGTCAGCAGCGCAGCAGCAATCAGGGCTTTGTGGGGGCTGTGATCCCGTGTTTGCTGCATCTTGCATTGCATTTGCATAAGCATTCTTGCATCATATTACATGTCATTCGCCAGCTAGTCAGAGCTCTTATCGGGCCGTTTTTTTGATTCTGAAGGTGAGTATTGAAGACGACCAAGGGGCTGAAGCAGATCTGATCAGAGTCAAGCAGTGAAGTCAGTTGACAGTTGTTGGTAGTTATGTCAGAGAGCAGCTTCCAGTTGGTTGATACCTTGTCAGGTTTCACTGTGACGTCCAATCCTCTGTATGGATCTACGCATGACGAAGACTTTCCGCAAGTGAACAACCTTACTGCAGCTCAGCTTGTGCAGCCTTCTGTTGAAGACCGAGACCTGCGTGAGCAGTTTGTTATCCGAGGTGAACGTTCTCCTTCTGTTGATGTCTCATACTACCAGGGTTTTGCCGTCCCTGTGCCAAAGTCCCGAAGAGAGGCCCCGATAGCAAAGACTGAAGACCCATTAGCTCCCGTGTATGCTGAAAGGTTTCGTGCGTTGGATGAAAGATTCAAAGCCTTGAAAGGTAAAGACGCTGTTAAACCTAGTGCTGCAGACATGTGTCTGGTCCCTGGCCTAGTGTTACCTCCGAAGTTCAGAATGCCGAGGTTCGAAAAGTACAAAGGAGATAGTTGCCCGAAGCAACATTTGGTGATGTTCTGCCGAAGAATGACTTCATTCGTGCACGACGACAAGCTGATGATTCACTGCTTTCAAGATAGTCTGACAGGGGCATCTTTGCATTGGTATATGCAGTTAGAGCGTGATCAGATCCGATCATGGGCGGATTTAGCCAATGCTTTTCTGAAACAGTATGACTACAATCTTGATGAAGCTCCTATTCGCATGCAGCTGCAAGAATTGTCTCAAGGGAACAATGAACCTTTCAGAAAGTATGTTCAGAGATGGAGAGAATTTGCTGCTAGAGTGCAACCACTGCTTCTAGACCAAGAGTTAAAAGGCATGTTCGTAAACTCCTTGCAGAGCCCGTACTTCGAAAGAATGCTTGGAGTTGCACCAAATTTCTCTAAATTAGTAAGGGCAGGAGAACGCATCGAGTATGGTGTAAAGACTGGAAGAATCCAGAATGTTTCAGGCGGTCAGGCCAGTGAAACTGAATCTCTCTATAGCTTTCAAACTGAAGAAGGAGTTGTGCTCAATGCAATCATGAATGATGTTGGTTCTCCGTCTTCTCAGCGGTCAGTATCTTCTGTGTCTCGTTATTCTGGACAGACAATTGTGCCTGGGGCACCCTATCAGGAACCTTACGTCGCTCCTCTTGCAAATCCACGAGCCCGTGGCCGGGGTTATCAGAATCAGCGTTAGAATCAAAATCGACCTCGTAACAACTTGGAACGAAGGAATGCTCCTTTCCATCCAGTGCCTGTGCCGTATAGCCAGATTCTTCCACGGTTGATTCAGAATTCTTTGGTGGAACCTAAAGCTCTCAAGCCCGTGCCAGAGCCTTACCCTCCAGGGTACAATCCCCATGCTCAGTGTGGTTACCATGGTGGATCTCCAGGGCATTCAACTGAAGATTGCAAAGCTTTTCAGGCAAAAGTGCAACAGTTGATCGATAAAGGGTGCATTTCCTTTCCAGATGGAGTTTTGGTTGTGCATGACAACCTCTCAGCTGTCTGAGCTCGCAGATTCAGAGGGTTATTTCCAGAAGCCAGCGGTCCAGACGGGCAGGCATCCTCAGCATTGGCAGTCCTCAGACTTTTTATCATTTGCATTTGTAGTTTCTTTTCTGTTAGTTACTACTTGCTGTTAAACATTGTATGTTTCGAGTGGTAATATTAATAAAGTGACTATGCATTTTTCTGAATTAATCATGTCGTTGTCACTCATTTACTGCATTGCACTGACACTTGCATTTTATTCACTCCACTTTATCACTATGATTAGCAAAGATTGGAGGGAGGATGATGAAATTGAATACTCATAACCGATGATCGTATGCTTTCAGATAAAACCTTGCCGATGACGTACAACGCATTGTTTCAAATCCCCTAAACACTGGAGAGATAAGGAAGAGAATCCCTTGTTAACCACTTCGAGCCGAGAAGTAGGAATTTCTTTCGGACTTTTAAACCCTCACATCTTAACCCGGGGCAGGGTAGTTGTTAGTTAGCTTGACCGAGCGTTCAAGTCTTATAGAGGAGTGTTGTCCTTCGAGGACCAATCACATCGTATTCCTCCCCAGAGGTCGTACCTCGTCAACCGCAATGGTTAAACCTCACCAATCAGGAGTGAGACAGTCATAAACCTCTCGGATGAATCCAGACAGCCAGTGTCGCACGACTTGTTCCAAAAGAAAAAAGGAATAAGAAAGCCCGCTAAGTAAAAAGAAAAATCTAGAAAGCAAATACTTAGGCAAAAATCAGGGCATCCCGCTGGACTTCAAAAGAAAATCGAAAAGAACTCTGAAGAGTCAGTCCAGGCAAAAATTAGGGAATCAAAAGAATGAAAAAGAAAGGATATAAAAAGAAAAATCCTCAAACAAGGACAATGTCGTGTAGATACAGACACCGAAACGAAAAAGGAGTAACTGTCACTCCGAAACACCTTGTGAGTTCTTTAACCAATGTTCCCAATATTCAACATACCTCTCGAAGAGGCGAGCGCTCGAGCCAAGTTAACTGAACTTTAGGATCGGAGATCATCACGTAGAAGGGGTGGGTACAAATCATAATTTGAGCCAAATATCCTTTGTTTCACGAACCGTGAACCCGACCACGATACAACCCTTAAAAGACCTAATTGAGGAGGGGGTATTTTGAAAGTGCATTATGATAAGGTTGAGTAACCTGACTCCTACATGATTGGCTAATCATATCCTTGTTGTATTTTTCACTGATCGAATCAGCACTACGTTTGAACTCTTTGGTTCATTCGTCACTCACTAGCATGACACGTAAATGAGTGACGGTACATTTTTTCAAAATCTGCATGAACACTGCATTAAAATTACCATTCGTGAATAAACAATTTTAATTGCGGGTCAGTAGTTGATACGAAGGAATTCCAGCAGGGAATAGTCCAACCAGGACTGAATCGTTAGCAGTCTGGACTAGAATGGTATACTGCGAAACCCTGGGAATCTGGGGCATTGACTTCCAGAGAGGTTGGAATCAGTTTTTCTGAGGACGAGTCCCGAAGCATCGGTTGATGATGGGGCAGATTATTCAAGAAGCAGTTGATCAGAAGTGAATTTTCTCGAGACCCATTCAGGGGAAATCATCCAGAATTCTTGTGACTTGAGGGCAGATCCCTCCAGTGTCCAATCAGGGCAGGTTGAGTCGCTCATCGCTCGTTCAGGGGCAAGCTACTCCAGAGATACTGAAACCAACCATGCTGAGAATTGGTTGATTGAGGATGAATCCTTTCGTTGTACAGATGTTGGGGCAGGCCATCTGAAGATTGTCTCGTTACCAGTTGCTTTCTGTTCAGAATGAATCTTCCCAAGAGTCGGATGGGGGCAAGTTGATTCACACAGGGGCAAGTTGTTCAAATGAGTTTGTTCACCCTAGCAAGAGTTGAGTGTCGGGGAATCGTGTCATTACCCTACCAAAACCTAAGCCTTCTGAAGAAGCCTTGCTGTCATTGGATCGTTATCCTACAGCCTAACCTGTTACTTGGCTGAACCTTGTAACCGAGTCGTTTCAAAGTCCAGTTCTCGCATGGCAAACCGGAGATCAGTTCTCGTCTGAAATCCAAACCAGAAACCAGCCCTGTCTGGTCACTTTTTCTTTAACCTATTGTTCAACCAGTTCTCGTCTGGCTAACACGGTTTTAAAGCCCAGTTCTCGTCTGGCAAACCAAAAATCAATTCCCGTCTGATATCCGAACCCGTAAGTCAGTTCTCGTCTGACAACCTAACACATTTTGCCATCAGTTCTCGTCTGGTAGTCCACCTTGAATGCTAGTTCTCGTCTAGTGTTTCCCTTTCAAATCCACTTTTGTTGGTAACCAGAAATAAATCCACTTTCACCATAAACCTATCCCTAAACCAGAAAAAAGCCTAGTTGTACCTGGCCCGATGATTCCTAGTGACTCGTATGTTGTCACATTTCCCGACATAAGGCTCGAGTGATCTCAGCTCCATGATTGGTATTCTGTATTCCCTGTGTCGATGTTGTTGAATCAGGATTGTTTTCTCAGCAGAGATGTATAGTTTGAGATTGTTCCCCTGAGCAGTTTGAGACTACAACAAATTGAGATGGCATTCATCCTTTATCAGAGTAGAATCAAGATTATCCTTGGCAGGGCGAGATTGATATTTCCGGCAGAGTATGGCCATCCCAAGCATTGAACATTGATTAGCCTGATGTGCTACTTTCCTAGGTGGTTTGAGACTGAAGCTTTCCCTGACCGGCAGATTTGGGTTTATCTCCCCAGCAGTGGGACTGATGCAAACGTTGTATCCCCACAGAGTCCGAGTTTGACTCCTTTCCCTCCGAGTCCAGGTCATTGACTCATCCCTCAGGCAGAGGTCGACGGTGATTCCCTCATTGAGTAATCTCCAGACGGGTAGGTTTTGATGTCAGACAGAGAAGAGTTATTTCTCAGCAGATTGCTTCGTACCCTATAAGGACTTAGGGTGTTCAAAAGGACCGTTCAGGGTTGTTTTCCTCAATGAAGTGAGATTCAGTTTCTGCGATCGATTGTTATCTTCCGCAGACGCCAGAGGTGTTTCCTTGATAGGATCAGTACATCTCCAGCAGAGTCGTACAATGAGAAGCTAAGGATTGATATCCCCAGCAGTGTTGATACATAGGTATTCCTCATCAGACTTGATAGTCCAGCAGGTGTTACCCAGAAGGGTCAGTCTCCGTAAGGGTATGCAAGATTATCTTCAGCAGATCAGGATTGATATCCCCGATAAAGTTCAGCAGTCTCTCCCCGCAGAGTCTGAATACGGGACCAGGAGCATTGATATGTATCCCCAAGCAGAGAAGATTCTCTCCCCAATCAGATGTATCCTGAAGGAACGCCACCTCCTCAGCTGAGTCAGGCGCCGAAGCGTATGTTCATCCCTTAGCACCGGGTCACAAGTGCAAGTCTCGTAGGAAACTATTCGTACACCGAAATATGCAGCAACTGACGGTGCCAGACTGAAGTCTCCAGCGGAATTGAAATTCCCCACCAGAGTTATACTTTCCCCTGAAGTCGGATGATTCCTTCTTCCCCAGCGGAATTGAGATTCCCACAGAGTCGTACTCTCTAGCAAGCAGAATGATTTCTCCTTCCTCAGCCGAGTTTGCAGTTCCCCAAGAGAGCCGAGTCCTTGGAAGCAGTTGGGACCATGATTGGTGCTCCCCAGTAGAGTGTTAAATAGCTGATGTTGTGTTGTCCCACCGGAGTCGTTATCTCCAGGAAAGTTTAGTCGCGAAGGCCGCGCAGTTTATTTCTGCGATTGATATCATTTTCTCAGCAGTTGTGGTTTGAATACCCAGATCAGCAGGTCCAAGTTCTCGTAGAGCTTCGTTCCCCTGCATCAGTCAGCTGAAGATCATTTCCCCAGGCGGAGTCCAATTGAGATTGGCGTGACCTTGTTCTTCTTAGCAGGATGATTCCTCTATTTGAGATTGGTGTGACTTCTTTCTCCTTGACAGGAGGCTTTTCCCTTCAGCATTTATTTTGCTGACGGGGCCGTAGCATTTTGCATGATTGCATAGCATTTACTCTGAAAACGCATAGCAATTCCACCGTGTGGAGCATTACGTCATTATCAAAGCATATGCATACGAGACATGAGCCAGGTCGCCGCCGTTCTTGTTTTGCAGATGTCCCTCCTCAGAATGGTTTGATCAAGATGATTCTTGAATTCTCCCCAACGAAGTCGCTTGCTCAAGATGATTCTTGAATTCCCCAGAAGGGTCGGTTGCTTAAGATGATTCTTAAGACCCCAGTGCAGTCGCCAGAGTTGGTTGCTCAAGTTGATACTTAGAGTCCCCAGTAAAGGTTGCCCAAGATGATTCTTGAAGTCCTCAGCAGAGTTGATTTATTCAGAATGATTTCTGGACCCTCGGAGCGGAGTTACTTGATAGTTCTCCAGATTCCCCAGCGGCGAAGCGTCCTCCCCAGCAGGTTTTCTAACGGCAAAGTTGAAATCTCCCTTGAAGACTCCATGATTGAAGTCTAACCGTGTTAATGAAGCAGTTCTCTCAGCTGATGCGAAGTGCCTGATGGAAGAGGTTTAGATGTTCCCAGTTGGCTCATGATTGACCAAGAATTCTATTCCTGACTTGCTGATGAAGTCCGGCTGATGCCCGACAAGTTCCTTTGAATGCCTGATGGCATGATCAACCTGACGGTTGAAGTCCGGCTGATGCCCGACAAGTTCCTTTGAATGCCTGATGGCATGATCAACCTGATGGTTGAAGGCCGGCTGATGCCCGACAGTGTTCTTTGAATGCCTGATGGCATGATCAACTATGTATTACCGGTTACCGTATGACCAATTCCCCAACGAAGTTTCTTCACCCTTACAGCGAGGTCAGACGATGTTGAGAGTTGACGGCGAAGTCAGATTATGTTGAGTACTTGACGGCGATGTCAGGTGATTGTTGTTCTCCAGCGGCAATGTTGGATGTTTGTTTCTGACGGTGATGTCAGATTCTTCGTTGTTCTCCGGCGGCGATGTTGGAGGGTTGTTTCCGACGGCGATGTCAGATTATTCTTTAGTTCTCCAGCGGCGATGTTGGGTATTGTGGTTGTCCAACGGCGATGTCAGATTTAGTTCCCCAGCGACGATGTTGGACGGATGTTTCTGGCAGCGATGTCAGGTGCTTCAGTTTTCCAGCGGCGATGTTGGATGTTATGTTTGTCCGACGGCGACGTCAGATTCTTTAGTTCCCCAACGGTGATGTTGGATGTTGGTTTCTGACGGTGTTGTCAGTTGTTTGGGTTCTCTAGTGGCGATGTTGGATGTTTGTTCTGACGGCGATGTCAGGTGAGTCAGTTCTCTAGCGGTGATGTTGGATGTTTGGTTGACGGCGATTTCAGATTCTTTGTTGCTCCAGCGGTGATGTTGGATGTTTGTTTATGACGGCGATGTCAGATTCTTTAGTTCTCCAGCGGCGATGTTGGCTGTCTGTTTCTGACGGCGATGTCAGGTGATTTAGTTTTCCAGCGGCAATGTTGGATGTTAGTTCTCCAGCGGTGATGTTGGATGTTTGTTTCTGGCGGCGATGTCAGGAGATTTAGTGCTCCAGCGGCGATGTTGGGTGTTTCGGTTGTTCGACGGCGATGTCAGATGATTTAGTCTTCCGGCGGCGAGGTTGGATATTTGTTGTCCGACGGCGATGTCAGGTGATTTAGTTTTCCAGCGGCGATGTTGAGTGTTCTAGTTGTTCGACGATGATGTTAGATTCTTTAGTCCTCCAGCGGCGATGTTGGATGTTTTGGTTTTCCGACGGCGATGTCAAAATCTTTAGTTCTCCAGCGGTGATGTTGGATGGTTGTTCGAGGGCGATGTCAGAATTCTTTAGTTTTCCAGCGGCGATGTTGGGTGTTCCGAATGCCTGACGGTGAGGTCATGTGTCTGATGACGATATTAGAGGAATGTAATATGGATAACTGACGACAAGGTTCAGATCAGTGTCTCCAGCTAGTTGCCGTGCAGCTATTATTTCAGTGTTCAAAGATTTGTTCTCACCAGAGTACCGTGTACTTGTGTAGTTGGCAAATTTCCGGGTTTATCGGTATTCAACCGTCTCGCACCTTGATTGGCTGAGAGCCGTTCACTCCTCACCCAGTCAGGTTCAAGCCGTTTGAATAGGGGCAGCTGTTGCACCCCAAAATTTGACCAACTACGTACCGCTAATTGGCTCACGTTTCGAATCATTTCATTTTTTCATTTGCATACCACGTACATTGCATTTTTTCCAGTCAAATTGGTTTATCGGGATCACAGCCCTCTGATAGCATTTCAGGCTCATGCGAGGACGTATTTTGAGAATCGGTGCTCGTCCCAGTGTTTTCAGCTCTCGCTGTTGTTTTTGAGGACATCTCGGTGTCCGAATTTTTACCGTTTATTTCGATATAGTTCGCTAATCGATTTAATCGGCTTCCTCGGTAGTTTTAGATTTTTTCCTTATTTTCTAGAATTTTTTAGGGATTTAATTCATTTTTCTAGGTATTAGATAGATTTTTTAAATAGCTTTTAGATATTAATTGATTTTTTAATAGTTTAGGGATTTCTTTAATGATTTTTAAATAGATTTTAAGAATAAATCATTTTTATTTTAGATATTAAGTAGATTTTTAGATATTGATTTTTAATAGGATAATTTCTTTTATTAGGATTTTTTTAAATAGAAATTATTAGAGTTTTTTTCTATTTTTATTAGTTTAGAGATTAGTGGAATTATTAGAGATTATTAGAGTTTTATTAGTTTAGAATTAATAGAGTTTTAGGTTAATTCTCTTTTTTAGATTTAATTAGAATTTAATAGAGATTAATTAGGTCTTAATCATCTAGTTAGATTTTAATTAGAGTTTAGTAGGTTTAATTAGGGGTAGATCTGTTTTAATTTTTAGTTAATTGTAGTTTTTAGTTTTAATCAGTATTAATTAGGCTTAATTGGTCATATCAGTCATTAATCATATCATTAAGTCTGAATTTCGTGGGCCCATTGTCTTGGAGGCCCAATCCCCAGTCCAGTGCAGTGACACTTGTCACGCTATAAATTCCTCCACGCGTCTCATTCTGACGTCTCCTCCATTTTTTCACGCGTGTTCACTTCTCCAATTGCCACGTTCCCAATTGCCACTTTCCCCAGCTTCCACGCTTTCATTCCCTACTCGTTCCACGTTTTTCCCTCTCTCACTGCCACCTCGCCCACCACTTGGCACTCCCTCTCTCTTCCACACCTCCACGTGTCCTCACGCCATCATCCCTCTGCATGCGCGCCGGAGACCCCACCGCCGGCCATGCAGCCGCCGCAGCGGTTGCCTGTAACTGTCGCCGGAGTTCGCCAATTCGCCGAAATCTGCATCTTCTCAACAATCTTCATCGTCCTCAACTGATGATCATCAACCATCTTCATCCATTTGCAGCACTGTTCATCTCCTTCATCCCAGATTCGTCCAAGATCTACCAACTCCTCGCCGGAAAATGCAAGAGCCCACCAGAAACTTCATGCGAAATTCATCCATGATCACCATCTTCCCAGAATTCCTCAACATCAATCTCGAGAGTTCATCAGATCTCCAGATTTCAAGAACATCCAAGGAGACTCCAGATTCGTTGTTGTTCTTCCCAGATTCTTCACAATTCAACAACCTTCATCATCCTCCAAAAATTCAAGAACATGCATCTAGATCTTCATCAACAATCTTCATCCGATTTCCGGAATTTCTTCAATATCAAGAACAGCTGTAAGATCTTCATCCTCCCAGATCTCCTCACCTAACCTTCAAGATCCACTTCAACACAAACTCAGATCCGCACTCGATCTTCTCCGATCTCCAACCTAAACTGCTACATCTACCAAGCTTAAAACATCCAAGATCATAAGCCTTCTTCAAATCTTCATCAAGCGACGAACGTTCTTCGTGTCACCGCCATGAACAAACTTCCGTTTTGTTCTTCGTCACCGTCGTATTTCCTTTTCACCCAGATTTTCCGATCTTCAGCAACGATCAACATGCAAGCTTCCAGGTCTCCAGATCGTTCATCAGCACATCAAGACTCATCATGCATTCGGCAGAACTTCATGGATCGTCCTCTGATCTTCGTCATCAGCATCACAATCCCCCAACATTAATGAGAGTCTCAGATCTTCAGCAAACCCCCTCTTTCGTTTAACCTCCGTCTCCGAATTTCTACGTCCAGATGAGGGTGATGTTGGATTGAACTGAGAGGGGTAGCTGTTCGTGTTTGGCTGGGGAAGTTTTTCTGGGGTACGAGGGAGATGAACGAGAGAGAGATTGAAGGTGACGGCGCGTGAACAGTGTGATGGGAGTAGAGGAATTAGGGTTTCTGAGAGTGGAACGAGAAAGAGGGAGAGGGCAACGGATTGGGCCCTGGGCCCATTGGTTCATTTCGTCCGTACACCCCCCGTTCTCACAAGCGCCCCCCGTTTCCATTCCTTTTTTCTGTGTTCTTTGATGAACATGGGCTGGGCCCAATTCGTCCTTACTGGGCACACTCCCCGTTTCATTAGTGCACCCCTGTCCCTGGTTTTTGTTTTTTCTGAATACACTCATGGGCTGGGCCATTCTGATTAACACCCCCCGTTTTCTCCATTTACCTCCCTGCCCTTTTTTATTTGTTTTTCTGAACTGCTTATTGGGCTGGGCCCAGTTTTCCTTGTATTGCTTTTTGCTGCTGTACCTCCTGCTGCAGTTTTGCACCCCCTTGTATTTTTCTCTTTTTTTTCTTTATTTTCATTTTATATTCTTTTGTTTAGATTTTTAAAAGAAAAAAGAAGATGTAATAGAAAGAAAAGTAAAGAAATATTATATTAGCTAATAGTTTTTAATATTTTCTTTTAGGATATATTTTCTTTTTTAGGATATATTTTCTTTTAGAGTTTATTTTACACTTTTAGAAGTAGATTTAAAAGTCCACTTGTTAGGGGACTATTTTCCATTAGATTTTCCATAATAGATGGATAGGATTTTTAGGAGTTTATTTCCCCGTACTCAATTATTGTAATTTATTCAGAATATTAATAAAATGAGATTTATGCTGTGGTCTCCGTTCTACCCGTAGTTAGGCTGAACTACAGCTGCTCTGACTTTCTCTGATGAGAATATGTAGGCATAGGATGCGATATCCTAGCGAGCACACTAACAACTAACATTTTGTTCTCTCGCTGCTATGCGATCGAGACTTTCCCGCTGACGACTGATGTTATCCTTTTCTCTTGCCCAAGTGCATTTGAGACCAGACCGTAGTTCTAGTTCCTGTAGGTTCCCATACCTCAAAACCCGACATACTACGTCCGTTCTACCGCAAACAGGTACGCCTAAGTCTCCAATGGTCGAGCAGCGTCCACCTAACTGCTAGAATGCGCACGCTAGTATCGTCAATCATTTCTCTCACCCCCGTGTGACCGAGAACACCCCTGTCTAGCCGTAGTTAGCCTGAACTACGTCATGCTCTGATTTCTCTGATGAGAATACGTAGGCCCAAGACGCGACGTCTTGCCGAGCAACTAACCCATAGTTTCCCGAACAACGCAGACTCTGATTTCTCATTCTCTGAAGACAATACGTAGGCATAGAGTGCGACGCTCTATCGAGTCAATTTCTTCCCGTTTAGATTTAGCAGCCGTAGATAGATTGTTTTCCACCCGTCCAAGTAAACCAACAAGCGTGGATCCCGTCGAGTACGACGGATGTGAGGGGTCCTAATACCTTCCCCTTGCGTAACCGACTCCCGAATCCAGACAACGGTTGCGATGACCTTGTCTTACCCCTTTTCGTTAGGTTTTTCCAATCGTTTCCTTTCCCGCTCTGAGGGATAAATAACGAAAGGTGGCGACTCTTCTGTTGTGCAGGCACCTTATTTTCGCGCAAGCGACAATTCCCGACCAAGCTAACTTGAGAAACCACCGCTCAGTGTAGGCCCTCTTGAAAGTTTAGTATTGTTGATCGAGTATTCGTGAAAATAATGCTACTTTCGACGAAGGAGCCCATGACACTGTGGACTTTTAGATTACATTTTACCCCACTTTGGCCTTATTAGGACGTAGTGCAATGGCTATAAGGAAGTATTTCCGAAGTAGTTGATACGCGATACTACACTCGGGCGAGACTCTCTTGAGAATATTATCGATTACCGAGTAGTTTTGGAAATTGATAATATCCGAAAGATGGGTTGTTGACCCTGGGAACTTTGTTAAGAACCCGTTCGGCAGGTACAAATTAACCCATAGTACAAATCCTTGGGGATGGGTAGACCTTTGACTCCTTGCTTTGATCTTGATCCTAGGAGGTCTTTGTGTATGCATTGTATTTGTGAATACTTGCCATTATGTTATGTGTGCATCATCCCATCATATCACCATAAGCATATCATGTCGCAACTAGTTTTGTAAAACTCAGTCGATCTTTGGTATTTTTAAAAGTTGTAACTTTTCCAACGATTGATAAAATGAGGGTTTTGACCTAGTCAATCTTCTGAGTTTTGTAAAACTAGTTAGCTTTTACATTGCATTTTCATTATGCATTTGCATTTCTCAGCCTTGCGTCGCTTTTGATCAGAGATAGAGAAGGGATACCTAGCACATATCCAAGACTAATGGCAACAATGGAGGAACTTTTGTAAGCTCAGGAAATGCTGAAAGAGGACATCAGAATTCTCAAGTGTCAGATGAATTGGGTTCTAGAGACATTGCAGAACATGATGAAAAAGGAAGGTCACCTTGACCATGTGACGTCCAGAGAAACTAGGGATGCATTATCTCCGATGATTCCTCCAACTCAAGGACATTCTCGGTATCAACCACCAGATAACCGTCAATCGCGTCAGCACGCCCAACAAAGACCAAGGAAAACAGAGAGTTCGTTTCCAATGTCATACGGTCAGATATTGCCAGACGTGGTCCAAGGCGAATTGATAATACCAAAGGAGCTGAAACCAGTAATTCTTCCTTACCCTCTGAACTGTGGTACTTACGTGAAATGGGACTATCATACTGGGGCACTAGGGCATTCAACTGAAGTCTCTTACCAGTCGGTGTTTGTTCCTCCTCAAGGTTCTCAAAGCCGGAGATTGAACAAGAAAAATCATGTCAGGAAAAATAAGACTTGCGGTAGACCAACTCCAATACCGTCAAGCAAACTTTACCCGCTACTGATTCAGAACTCACTAGTGACTCCACTATTATCCAATCTCGTGCCAGGACCATGGCATAATGCGAACCTGAACTGTGAATTTCACAAAGGAGTTGAAGGACACAATTTGGATGCATGTATAGCATTGGGTTATCTTGTACAAGAGCTAATCATTGTCAAACACTTGATCCTCGTGGAAGACCACCCATAAGTAGAATGTGGATATCATACTGGGACAACAGGGCACCTAGTTGAAGAGTGTGAAGGTTTTAAACTGAGACTGCAAGAGTTGCTGAAACCTCAAGAGGATAAAACAAATGACAGTGCTGCGATTCCTAAATCCAAAGGCAAAGGACCCATGAGACCCCTCATAATTCTATATCACAAGGAGCAAGTGGTGGTTGAAGGTGTTTCTCCACATGAGCCTAAAATTTGAATTTTAATTCCCTAAGGCTGGCAGCTGTAGACTGTTTCAGCATTTTGTTGTGTTTCTTTGCATTTGAATTGCTTGTAAGTTGATGTTCATTTTGAATTGGCAAGATTAATGAAATGTTTGTGCATCTTTTGATTAAGTCCATTCGTTTCACTCTTTCTTTTTCCTTTCATTATTATGAGATGACGGAAAACGCAAAAATTTATTTTCTTTACTAAACTGTTGTTTAAAGCAAAGATTGGGGAGGATGATGAAAATTATATCCATAACTGCTGTTGATATGCTTTCAATTTACCTTTTCCAATGATGTAAGGCATTGTTTCAATCCCTAAACACTGGAGAAATAAGGAAGATAATCCCTCGTTAACCCCTTCGAGCCTAGAAGTAGGAGTTTTCTTTCTTTACAAAAAACAAAACCTTAAATCTCAAACCTGGGGGCGGGTAATTCTCAGTTAACTTAAAGATATGTGCATAACAAGGCATTTTTCGTATAAAGATGGTGCACTCAGATTTTTCTTCGTACACAGCAAGTAAATGTCGAAGTTCAAAAGACGATGATGGTTCGCCGTAGCCATTAAACTAGGTGGTCACCTCCTTTCTCAAAAGAAAAAAAGAGACAAATGAAAGGAAAAAAGGAAATTGAAGAGCCCGCTAAGTCAAAACCTATGAAGGAGACTTAGACAAAAATGGGGCATCCCATTGACTATATCTTCGAACAAAACAGTTCAGACAAAGGTCAGGGATAACAAAAGAGAGGAATTCTGTAAGAGTTATCACTCTTAAATCCTCAAATAGAAAAAAGCTATCAAATACTGTAAGGGAGTTGTGACTACCCTAGGTTTGTAAGCCATCAACAACTATCATCAGTTCAATTCTTAAGTCTGTAAGAACCTAAATGTGTAGTTTGAGTTAACTGAGCGTAGGATTGGAGTTCCTCATGGAGAGTGGGTGGGACAAATAACTTTGAGCCTTTATCCTTTGTTTCATGAACCATGAACCAGACCAGGTTACAACCCTTAAAAGACCTAATTGAGGTAAGGTTGTTTTGAAAGCATATTACAGCAAGGTTGGATAACCTGACTCCTAATGATCTTTGATGATTGTGTGTGTTTATCACTTTATCCATCATTTGTAAAATGATTGGATCACTTTCACTTTGATCACTCCGCCGTGTGTGTTTCATCAAAAAATGTTTTCAAAAGATTGCATGAATTTTACATTGAAAATTGCCAATTTTTAATGAACAGCATTGCGTACAAAACAATCCAATATCAAAGGAATCCCAACAAGCACTGTCAGCTAGGGAATTTGACTTGATAAAGGAAGCTCAGCCTGGGGCAATCAATTTGAAGGATTTTTTAATCATTTGTTACAACGTTCACCTAATCAGAGCCGACCAGGTCAAGATCAGATGAAGCTCTCAATGAACATTTTAGTCTGGGGAAAATCTCTTGCAGTTACCAATAAGTAGGGGCAAGTTTGTTACCCAGTCGTTACTTCCACAGTCCGAGACTTTGTTGTGAAAGCACCATTAAACTGAGGCAATCACGTAGAGATTTGTAAATCTCTCTCTATAAGAGTTTGAAGACATTGAAGCTTCTTTATGCTAGTTCTCTTGATGATCTTCCCACAGACCATGTAATCTGGGGCAGAAAAGTTTGAAGACTGTTTGTCGCAAGAGCTGTTGCTCACCAGAAAAGGATTGTCATACCATCATGGGGCGTAAATGTTTTGTTCTCAGGGTACCTTTTTTCCAAGCTCTCCAGTTAAGTTGTTACTTCGGTTGTTCTGGGAATCTCTCGATATAGTTTTTATCCAACAAAGAATTCAAATTCATGATGGCAATCCAAGTGAAGTCATGATGTTGTGTCCTAAAGAAGATTACTCTCTCCCAAAGAAGGTGGTAACCTTGAAGTGGAATTTTTATTCTTCATGATCATCCCTTTGATCATCCCTTCTAGTCCTCATCCAAGTTGTCTCCCCCTCTCTCCTTCTAAAGGAAAACTCTCTCCCTTGACCTTTGTGTCATTAGACAGCTCATTTACCCCTCCCTTGACTTTGTGAAGTCATCTTCAACCATAACTTAGTGAAGTTATAAAATTCAAACCATTAGACTTTGCTTTAAGTCTAGAAAACCTACCTATACTAGGAGTGCTCCATCAATTAGAACCCTAGGATAGAGTTTGTAAACTCCATGTAAGAATCATAGCAATGATTACTTACTCCCCCTTTGAGTGTTCAACATAGATCCAGAGAGTTTTGTAAAACTCTATACAAGCATTGTTATGTTTGTTTCCCCTTTGAACCTTGATCATAATCAAGTGCTCTTCAACCCTAGTAAGGTGAACTACGATTGCTATGATTCTATCCTAGTCAGGATACGTAGGCAGAGGACGCGACGTCTTTGCGAGCAAACTTAGAAACTATCTTTAGGTTTTAACCTTCATCCTTTACCTAACCCAACCCTTAGTAAACATTTACAAACTTAGCATGCAAACAAACAAAAGGTTCCTGTAGAGTAATACAGATGTCTAGGATGTGAAATACCTACCCTATGCATAACCAACCCCCGATCCCCGAATCTCTTAGCGTTATTGTTACATCGCGCAAAAGGTTCTTTCTTTCTTTAGACCTTTCCTTTGGATAAATTAAAGTTCGGTTGTTTAAGAATTAAAGATTCAAGTTAATCAATAGTTTGGTATCACGATTCTCACCGCAACACCAATGCCTGGTAGCCTAAGCAAGGTATCCGGTTGGAACAAAGAACGCAATTTACCTACTATCAAACACATGATAGCCAAAGCAGAGGTAATGTGGAGGAAAGATGACCTACCACCAATCCTGGTAGCCTAAGCAAAGGTATCTGTCCAAAATGATACAGTATATTACCTACTATCAGATGTATGATAGCCTAAGCAAAGGTAATAACCCAAAAGATATGGTAAATTACCTACTATCAGACATATGATAGCCTAAGCAAAGGTAATAACCCAAAAGATACGGTAAATTACCTACTATCAGACGTATGATAGCCTAAGCAAAGGTAACCACCTAAAAGAAATAGTAAATTACCTACTATTAGACGTATGATAGCCTAAGCAAAGGTAATAACCTAAAAGATACGGTAAATTACCTACTATTAGACGTATGATAGCCTAAGCAAAGGTAATAACCCAAAAGATACAGTAAATTACCTACTATCATATGTATGATAGCCTAAGCAAAGGTAATAACCCAAAAGATACGGTAACTTACCTACTATCAGATGTATGATAGCCTAAGCAAAGGTAATAACCAAAAGATACGACAAATTACCTACTATCAGACGTATGATAGCATAAGCAAAGGTAATAACCAAAAGATACGATAAATTACTTACTATCAGACGTATGATAGCCTAAGCAAAGGTAATAACCAAAAGATACGATAAATTACCTACTATCAGACGCATGATAGCCTAAGCAAAGGTAATAACCCAAAATAAACTTCCCCACACTTCAAGGTTGTATGCCATGAACAAATCTCAGTTTCTTCTTTGAATTATGAATACTCGAGAGAGCATCTTCACAGGGGATTGAAAATTCACTAGAGGTTAAAAACTTCAGCGGCAACCCATAATGTACTGGAGATTGTAAAACTTCATCGGGGATCTTTAGAATAGATGTAAGCCGATTGATTTTCAAAATATGTCTTCTCGAATAAAGAGAGATTAATTGTAATTTTCACCAAACTTCTTGGGAGAGATGCCATTTGATGGACGCAGACTTGTGTGATGGACTCACTGGGGAATACATTCCTGAGGAGTATCTTTGTTATAGCTGTAAAAATGTATGAAACTCTTGAAGTAAGGATTCTCAAATAAAGAGAAATATTTGTAAAGTCTTCGACAAACTTCTCTGCAGGATTTCCGAAGAGATGCCATTTGACGAGTTGATAATCTTGATAAAACCCATGGGGGATGGACAAACTACCTTGAGGAGACTGTCATTTGTCATCTTTGATAGAAAACATGATCGAACAAGTTGCTCAAATAAAGAGGTTGCTCATAGTCCAGATATAAATTGTTGAGAAAATCTTGTAATATTTTTGGAGAAAGTAACTTGTCTTCAATTATGATCTTCAAATAAAGATTCTCTTGAGGAGTAAAATTCAAAATAAATGCACGCTTAATCCAAGTTCAAAAGTCGGAGATATCCCAAAATGTGATTGTCAGGGACCGAAGTTCAATTCAGGAAAGAACTGAAGAGAAACAGTCAAGGAAGACTCGACCATTGAGGTATGAACTCAAATGGGAATGTACTAAAACAACCATCTTCCACGAGGATCAAACTCCGTGGGGAAATAGAAATATGGTGCTCTTTCTGCCTAGGGCAGACAACTCTATTTGGAAGGAGAAGACACACCCAGTCACTTGGGGATAAACACGGCCAAAGCGACAGAACAAACAAACACAAAGATGCAAAAATGCACATGCTATGCTATCAATCTATATGTTATGCATATGCTAACAAGAAAAAAACAGAGATGAAATAAACATCTCGAACGAAAGGCACTCAAACCAAATCTTCACAGATCAAACATCGCTTGGAGAATAATAAGCTTGCTTTAGAATTGCCTCTGGGGAACACATATTGGACTAATCTTCGATGATAGAAGCACCACTGTGGATAGGTGGAGAACCATATATGGGATCACAGTCCTGCTTCAAGTCTTCAAAAATTCTCTAGGGAATAGAAAATATTCCTCTTGGGGATATAACATCTTGATAAATCTTGAAGGATTTGCCAAGATAATCTCGGTTATCATAAAGATCTACTGGAAACGGATCCATCTCATAATTGGAGAAACTTCATGGATAAAATAAATATTCATTTCACTGGAGATTTTCATATTGGAGTTGTAGACAGAGATACTCGAGCTTTGGTTTCACAGAGAATAAAATAAATATCCACTTCAATGGGGAAACCTGGGTTAACAAAGCTGTTGAACATGCCAGAGTCGAAACTTCAATGGGAATGAAATAAACATCCGCTTCACTGGCGTTGATCAGCGTTTTAAAAAGATCTACTGGGAAGTGAAATAACGTCCACTTTGCTGGCGAGGTGAAGCTAATCAGCTTGTTGGGAGTTCTCAGGTCACCAACTAGAGATTTCTTGTATGGAAAATATTCGTCGCAGAATTGTCACGACCACCTTCGATTCTCAAATGCCCCAAGTCAGACAGTTCACGAGAAAAAAAAAAGTCATCTCGAGAGGATTTTACAGAAAACATGGCGTCCAAATGCCCCACTATTTTCAAACTCTTGGAGGGATTCGTCGAATCTTGACGTAACTGCCCCTGATTGATGGTATCATGTATAACTGAGTCTTCAAACTTGCTTTAGGTATGGTCGAACTTGTAAAGAAACAAACCGCATGGAAATAATAGGCCCCAGGTTAGCAGAGTCTTCAAATTCCAATATAACAAACTTAACACCGATGTTTGCATGTAAGCTTTCTAAGATATCAAGCGAAGTTAGTAAGTCAGAAATATTAATTTCGAAACTGTTAATACAACATACATGTTTGTCTTGAAGTTTTTTTTGAAAAGATATCACAATAACTTGTGACAAAATCACTAGTTAGGATATGAATTAAATTTTTTTATAAGGCAAATACCGATTTGAGCATAGCTCATAGGAGTCAGGAAACGTTATCTCATCGAGTATGCTTTCAAAATGAATCCTACCTTAATTAGGACTTTCGAGGGTTGTATCTGGGCTTAGTTTACGATTTGTAAAATAAAGGAATAAGAGTCAAAGTATATTTGTGCCCACCCAAATTTTTTGAAAGATGCTCATTCTCTTCTTTTTTTATACTCTGCCCCAGGTTAAAAACGAGGTTTTGATCTGGGAAAAAAATGGATCCTTCATCAAGGCTTAAAGGAGTTAAAGAGGGATTAACTTCCTTATATTTCTGGTGTTTAGGAGGTTTGAAACAATGCCTTACATTATCATTAGGGTTTTTATTCAAAAGCATACAATGGGAGATCCTGCATTTTACTTTGTCATCCTCCTTCCAATTATTCATCAAAGTGAGAAAAAAAATTGGGTACAGTTGGCATTATAAATTATGAAAAAACGTTTTATTGAGTGAATACAAATGGATTTCTTCAAGACAAACATTTTATTGTATTAACATTCAAAATAACATGTTCTTACAAGCCAATCTTGCTTTTATAAATCAAAGAAATGAAATACACATAAGCAAATAAAGTGAAAAGCCAAACAAGCCTTTCTCTTAGATTTTATCAAGTTTTCGTATTGAATGGAGAGGCTTGCAGAATCGTCTGATATGTAGCCTTCAATTTCATCTTCAGACACTGCATTGATATGAGGAGGATGGATGGTCCCTCCACAGTGGAATACCTCTTTGATTGGTGGAAACTCTTGACTTCTGATAACTTGCTTAGCAGAACTGGTAGCAAAGTCGAGACCTTCTTTGTTCTTATTCTCTGGTAGAAACAACATCTTGCCCCAACCTGCCTGAGAGCCACTGTTCACGACATGTTGTGCATCTTTGAAGGATGACATAGGTATTCTAGACTCATGGTTACCATTGTCCATAATAGATAAGGCTTGAAATTGTGTTCCGACTTCCTCTTCAGCTTCAACATAAGAAAATGAGGATAAGTGGCTCACCACTAAAGCTCGTTCTCCACAAACTATAAATGTCTTTCCCTCAAACGTATACTTCAGCTTCTGATGCAGAGTAGAAGTAACTGCCCCCCTCATGTATCCACAGCCTCCCTAACAAACAGCTATAGGCGGCACGAATGTCCACGACCTGAAACGTGATCATAAAGATTTGCAACCCAATAGTCATTGGTAGGTCCACTTCACTAATTACCGTCTTTCTAGATCCGTCAAAAGCTTTGACAATGACATGGCTTGGCCTCATCGGCGGTCCCTGATACGACAGCTTTGACATAGTAGTCCTGGGCATCACATGCAAAGAGGACCCAGTGTCAACCAATACACTAGACAAGGAGTCATTTCCATAATTCACTGAGATATGCAATGCCATATTATGTTTTCTTCCCTCTTCCGGAAGATCTTCCTCATTAAATCTGAGATTGTTGCTAGAAGTAATATTACCGACAATGTTATCAAACTGTTCCATGGTCACGTCCTGTTCAACATATGCTTGCTCTAACACCTTCTGGAGCGCTTCTCTATGGGCTTCAAAACTCATGAGTAAATGTAACACATAAATCTTAGATGGAGTTTGTAGCAGCTGATCTGCAACCTTGTATTCACTTCTCTTGATTAGCTTCATAAATTCGTTCGGCTTGGACAAGTCAGATCCACCAAATTTCTCTATAATTATATCCTTTGAAATTGGTTGATGAGATCCCCTTATCTTTTGAGGGTACCGAAGGATAAACTCGACCGCTCCTTGTCACTATGCTAACGTTCGTGATATTAACAACTGAAGGCAAAGTAGGTAAAGGTACCTCATTTCCATTTTCCATCATCATGGCATTATATCTGTAAGGGACCGCCTTACTAGAAGTGTAAGGGGTGGGCCCTGGCACATTAATCACCAAAGGAGTTACAATTGGTCTTCTACTATCATAGGTAATTTCGATGTGCTCCACTTCTTTAAAGTGAGACACTATAACAAAAGCTTCCTCAGTATTTTCACTTGAAACCTTTTGATCATTTCTTCTCAAATAACCTTGGATAATGTTCACGGAGGGTGAACCATGCTGGGGTAAAGGATTATCCTGCACGTTAGGATTGGAATCTCTGAAGGATAAGATTCTGCACTTAATCAACCTTTGAACGTATGACTTCAAACCATAGCAGTTCTCAATGTCATGACTTGGAGCACCTTGATGGTACGGGAAGAATCGGTCAGCTTTGTACCAGTATGGAAGATTCTTGGGTACCTCAGGTGGTACTTTTGTCTGGGTGTGTCCTTTGTGGATCAACAACCGGGAACAGTTCAACGTACGTCACAGGGATGGGATAAAAGTTTATTCTTCTATGTACATGACCTTGATTATTGAGTTGTGGTCGGTTCTGTTCAGGAGATTGCTGATTTTGTTGATGTCGTGGTTGTGGAGCCCTGGGAGACTGAGACTACTGTTACGGCTGAGCAAACAGTGGTTGATAAGCTGGAGCGTTGAGTACTGGCGTTACTGCAACAACTTGTTGTGATGGTGAATACCCTCTCTTGGATCATCCCTGCTGTACAACACTTACATCCTGCTCTTTCTTCTTTACGAAGTTACTTCCATACTTTTTAACATTGTTAGGGGTACTTCCTTCCTTGACTAGCCTTCCTTCAAGAACCCCTTCTTCCAGAAGCATACTCATGTTTACCATCTCGGTGAAGTCACTAGGCACGCTAGCTACCATCTTCTCATAAAAGAATGAACCAAGAGTCTTTAGAAAGATCTTACTCATTTCCTTTTCTTCTAATGGTGGTGTAACTTGGGCGGCTAACTCGCGCCAACATTGAGCATGTTCTTTGAAATTCTCTTTGTCTTTCTGAGCCTTGTGTCGCAACTGCGAAAAAACAACCGGCAGAAAAACAGAAGAGTCGCCACTTTCATTATTTATCCCAAATAGAGGGAAAGGAAACGATCGAAAAAACCTAATGGAAAAGGGAAACACAAGGTCATCACAACCATGTCTGGATTCGGGAGTCGGTTATGCAAGGGGAAGGTATTAGCACCCTTCACGTCTGTCATACTCGACAGGATCCATGCATTATTGTCTATCTAAAAGGGTGTGTTGATACTACCTACGCTAAAGGCTCAGGAACAAAAGAAAAAGAAAATAGAAGTGACTCGGCAGAGCATCGCCGCTCTGTGCCTACGTACTCCCTCGTGCAATGGGAAAGTCAGAGTCAACGTAGTTCGACTAACTACGGGTAAATAAGGGGGAAGGTTGCTCGCCGAGACATCACGTCTTGTGCCTATGTACTTTCATCTGGTATGAAAAATCAGAGCAAACATAGTTCGGGCTAAAAGGACAACAGGTTGGTTCAAAAGTTTTTAGGCCCAAGTAGGGTTAACAAGTAGTTCTAGCAGTTGGTGTATGCAGCTCGACCATTGGAGACTTAGGCGTTATCGTTTGCGGTAGAACTAAGAGTTAACGACACTCTTGTATCTGAAAAGATTTTTCGGATTAGGATCCCGAAGGATGAAAAAGGTTTGAAATGTTTTTGATTTTTTTATAGAAGATGTGTTTTGAATTTGAATTGTAACTCATGTTGCACTAAAGACTATGACTTAGGAGCGAATGCATCGTATATCGTCCAAAGGACATATACTAACATTCTAGACAATTGAGAGGCAACCACCCAATCATCATTTCCCAAATAGCTTAAGGCTTGTAGCGTGCAACACTTGTCATTCTTTATTAAGTGTTTTATGATTGTTTGAAGATGAGAAGAGAAGAAAGAACACTAATGGGAGACTAATCAATCCTAAGAGTTATCATGCAAAGTGGACTTAGAGTTGGGATTCCAAAGGGAGCTACCTAATGCTATCATGCATGGTTAGGCACTTAATGTCTATCATAACCTCAAGAGGTTAGAGAACTTATGGGGAACATGGCAAAGAAAAGCAAAAGAAGAAGAAGAAGAAAGCATATGCAAATGAGAATGCAAACATAAGATGCACAAATAGAATGAAAGTGGGAGGAAAATAGTGTGGGGAAGTAGCCTCCACAAGCTCATCTCAATCAAGCATGCATATGAGAAATGCAAATAAGAAAGAAGAAAAAGAAATGCACAAGAAGAAATCACACATAGGGAGAAATCACACAAACAAGGCAAACATGTCACATATGGAAACCCTAAATGGAAGCAACAAAAGAAACACACAAATGAACAAGCAATGAACATAATTTTGACCTAAAAATGAACATACAACAAGCTCAACATGTCTAATATGTGAAACAAGAAGAGTTTAGAGCTCAATTGATCCACAAAGGTCATTTCTAATTTAAACTAGGTCATGCCCTTGTATGAGCCACCTTATGAAATGACCTAACTTGCAAGTCATCTCAAAAATAGGAAAAGGGCTCAAAAATTGACAAATAAAATGCACAAGGAAGCTAAACATGTTGGCAACCAGAGGACAAAACCTCAAAGCAAATATCCCCTCAAAGCACCATCAAAAGAAAATAATATTCAAGATGTACCACTTTGAAATGGGAGAATCGAGGGTCAAAAGAAAAGCACCAAAAGTAAATCCTAACGTCAACCAACCCGGGGCAAAATGGTCCTCAAAACTTGTTCAAATCATCATGGGTATGAGGATCAATTTTCATTCATTGGACCCAAAGGAAATGAGAGAAACAAACAAAAGATTAAACAATGTCACAATTTAATCCACTTAAAACAATTCCAATGTTCAATTACTTTTTAAATTGAAAATAAAATCAAAAAATAAAATAAAAATATCCTAAATAAAGGACATCTCAAAGTTTCTAAAAAATATTTTTGTGTAATTTTAGGAACATTGGAGCTATTTTAAATGATTTAAATCCAAAACAGAATTAAAACAAAATAAAAAAAGAAATAATAAAGTCAGTGGTGCCAATAGCAAGGAGATTCAGTTCAAAACGCGCATGTGCCCTGAAGGGAGGGTGCGCGTAGCAAGTTGTGGCCCATTACAATTCACATTTAATGGAAAATCTGATGATCACGTGCGCCAAGTCAAATGAAGACCACCATAGGTCTTAATCCAGCGCATACATTCATTAAGTATGCAGATCTCACGCACATCATTGCGCCACGTCAATTAAAATAGTCAAACCCTAGCTAAAAAGGATCTCACGTGTTGGATGAAGATACCAGGTCAAGCAAGGTCACACGATCGAACGATAACTGAATCATCCTCTTCATTTCAAATGGAGAAATGGAGGGAAAGTGCAGAGGTGGCCGGAGAAGACTCTAGTCGTCTTCTCCGGCGAGTGTGAACAGTGGACGGTCAAAAACATGTCATGAAACTTGCAATTAAACACATCATTCTCTTCCTCGTGCTACGTACAACTCAAATCCATGATTCAAATTAAATTTCAGTGGAAGAACAAGCCAGATCGAAAGCCACAGGTTTAAAGCTCAAACCATAACGTGTCATGAACAACAACAAATATGCACCAGAAATGATCTACATAGTTCATAGATTACAAACATACAACAATGGCGTGCTAATTCAACATGAATTGTGAGAAATTTGGAAAAGTAATTTACCTAGTGGAGAGCCTCCACTGGGCCTTCAAACGTGTAGAATTCTTGATGATTTTGATCCAGAAACATTCAATGATCCTTCCTAGAGATGTTTGCAAGCTTGATTTGCCTTGAATCTTGATAATTCTCCAAAATCGTATTTCAATTTTTCTCCACTTTTTCCACACGAGTTCTTGAGCAAATCTCCTCCAAATTCCATTCTAAAGCTTTGTACATGTTCAAAAGTTTATATATGATTGATCTTGATTGCTTTGGAGCCCAATTTCAGTCCCTAAGAGCCCAATTGAAATCCAACTTTTCTTCACTTTTTCACTTCAAGTGCATGAAAATGGCTCCAATTTGCCTTTAAAATGATTCATTTTGCTTGCTGAGACTTCAACCTGATCATGTGGACACAAAATCATCCCTTGAATTGATCCAAAGGTTGATATTTGATTATCACTTTTGTACTTGAAAGTGCCATTGCGAAACTCATGAAAATGGTACCAAAATGAAAATCCAAGATAGGCATCATGTTTAGTACATTTTTGTGAGTAAAAAAAATGCATAAACATGTCTTGTTTTGGTTAGAAATGAATTAATTTGATTTTCCCCTTTTAAGACTTTTCCTTGAAAATTCTCATACCAATTCTCTATTCCAAGCCAAATCCATGACTTCTTAATGCTTGGTTGAACAAATGACACCATTTGGAGCAAGTTTCATGTTGGAGAAATCTCCATTTAAAGTGTGCAAGTTTGTGAAAATGACCTATAATTTTATGACCTGTAATCCTGCTTTCCCAAAATACCACTGACTTGCAAGTCTCATAACTTGAGTTCTACAAATCATATGAATGACTTATATTACTCTTTGGAAATCTAAGACCATGAGGAACAACTTTCATGACCACAAAAAGTTGAGGAGAAACATCCTTCTAGGTCAAAAATGGCTTGGAAGTTGGTTGACTTTTGTTGACCAAAATCACATTCATCTGGGGACCTGTAACTTGTCAGCATCATAACTTGAGTTCTAGAAATCAGATGAATAACTTCTAGTGCTCAAAAGAAAGCTAAGAACATGCTCTACAAGTTTCATGTTGGTCAAAAGTTGAGATGAGACTTGTATCTTGAGATAGGTGGTCTTGAAGTTAGGCACTGAATAAGGGATTTTACCCTGAGAACCCTAATTTAGTAACTTCTCACACTCTTGATTCTTGATGAAATGATCTTGAAATGATATCTCATGTATCTAAACACAATATTCCATGACCATAGAGACTTGTAATTGAGTTTTAATCTCCTTCAATTTCACAATTGACTGAGGATTTACTAGATGAAAACCCTAGATGCAACATTCTTGACTGTGGCTTCTTTCACATCACACAACAACTTGAATAAGCTCCAAATGGCTCTCAAGCACTCAATGAGCTCTCTCAACATCTTATATCCATAATCATGAATTCAAAACCCTCTGATGATCTTGAACTAGCCTCCAAGTTAGGAGCTGGCCCACATACATCCATCAATCCTTTCACAAGACTATTGCCCACTTCTAAATGACCTGATGACCATTCAAACTTGAGTAACATCCCTTGCTTAGGCTCAAAACTATGGGTAGACTCCTCTTGCTATGCATAACCCCTTGATCCCGTGTTCAATGAAAATGCTATGCAATGCAAATGCTAGAAAGAAATGAAATGAAACACAAGCTAGCTAAAGAAAAAGGTTGGGCAAATTTTGGGGTGCAACACCATGGCCCTCAACTGATCATGGTCAGGAGCCATGTCCATATTATACTTGTATTGCTTGATGAAGGCTTCACATAGATCATTGAAATTTCGAACCTTCGTACTGCCTAACCCCATATACCACTTGAGTGCTGCACCGATTAGACTGTCTTTGAAGTAATGAATAAGTAACTGATCATTGTTGGTTTGTGCAGAAATCTTCCGAGCATACATAATAAGGTGGATTTGTGGACAAGTGTTTCCCTTATATTTCTCAAAATCAGGGACCTTGAACTTCGGAGGAACCTTAACATTTGGGACCAAACACAAATCAGAGGCACTTTTCCCAAACAAATCTTTCCCACAGAGAGCTTTCAATTCCTTCTCAATTTCAGAGAACGTATCTTGAAATCCATCCATTCTCTATTCGAATCCAACAGTTTCACTTGGTGACCCATGAAATATTGGTTAATCTAGAACATATGTGTCGCTATTGCGAAAATCGGCGCCGGCTGACAGAAGAGTCGCCACCGTGCGTTATTTATCCCAACGGAGGGAAAGGGAACGCTCGAAGTAAACCTCGCGAAAAAGGGAAAAGGTATGGTCGTCGCAACCAAAACCTGGATTCGGGAGTCGGTTACGCAAGGGGAAGGTATTAGCACCCCTCACGTCCATCGTACTCGATGGGATCCACGCTTGCTTGGTTTGTACGGATTACATTTCTATCTAAACTAAAGGATGAGGTCTGAAAAGAAAAGAAAATATGACTCGGTAAAGCATCGCACTTTATGCCTACGTATTCCCGTCTGGAACGAGAAATCAGAGTCAATGTAGTTCGCCTAACTACGGGGAAAGGTGGGTGAAGGTTGCTCGCTAGGATATCGCATCCTATGCCTACGTACTTCCACACTGCATGGAAGATCAGAGCAAACGTAGTTCGGCCTACGCTCGACACAAGCTGTTCGAGTGTCTTTTACGAAAAAAAACTCACCTTAAACAAGGGTTTTCTTATTGCAAAAAGGTTGATGTTTGTTCAAATCTTTTGACGGAAGAAATGAATTAATCTCTGTTATAACCTTTATTAGTGTTTTTCTGTTGTTTTGAAGGAAGAAGAGATGACACTCTACAAGTCCTAGGGTTAAAAGGGGATAAAAATCTACCCTAATGTTATCATGCATGGGTTAACTCCTAATGTCTATCATGCTCCTCTCTTGCGCAGAGAGAAACAGAGATCCTAAGGGAATAGACGGAAACAGAAACAGCAGATATATACAATAAAGCAGTAAAATGCATGGACGCAACAATACAAGCGAGGCAAGGGAGTCCCACTCGACCTCGAACCTAGAAAACAATAGGCAAAAGTGAACAGGATTCACTTTCAACCCACCAGGGTAAACAGCAAACAATACAGTCAATCAATACATCAGAAACTAAAACAGCAAAAGCTAAACAGCAAAGCAGTCTTCATCAGCATCAGCAACTATCTTCAAGCTTCAAGCAGGCATCAGACTTTATTTCCAATCTCCCAATGGCTTTTCTTCAAGTCCTAACCTCCAAGCTGAGAAAATCAATCACAAGAGTAAACTGGGTGTTAAGCAATTAGTTGACCACCAAGGGTGGCAAACATATTGCTATCAACACAAAGAATATTTCTCTCAAGAGTTCTATCCCTCAGACATTAGCACCAAGCCTTCCAAAGGAAGGGGGTGAGTGTCTTAGAGAGACTCTGCATCACAGAGAAGGATGGAGGCAGTCAAGACCTTCCATGTTTGAGAATCAAGTTGGCTACTCTAGGGCTCTGCCTAACTCCTATGTCCTACAAACTTCAGCAGCTACCAGCAAGAGATACTCCTCATTAGCTCTGCAAGTTGGTCTCCATCTCTGATCTTCCACTGGGCTTCATCATCACAGGTCTTCAGCTCTCCCCCAAATCCCAAACAAACCCAATACCCCACACAGACAAAAGGATAACCCTAAAGAGGGCACACCACACAATTAATCACATACAGCAATATACTAATAGCAGTAGGGGAATCCTAATATTTTCTAAGGGATCTATCCTATACCCATAACCCCTATAGTCCCATACCCCAAAAATCAAATGAAAATCTCCTAAAAGAATTAAACTATCTCACCTAAGTTGATTTAACCCTAATTTTGAACACCTAAATGCCACACAAGCAAACTACTAAAAATAAACTTCTAAAAATCCTAGTACAAAATCCAGAGAGTCTACACATTCATATTTGATGGCACAAAAAAGAATGGGATCAAAATCAATTAGAAAGTGCAAGAACAAAAATTGACAAATTCATGTATGAAATGAAACACCTAAAATAGGCATTTATTTGGAAAATATGGGAAAAATATCAAATAAAAAATAAAATGCAATTTTTATTTTTTATAATTTTCTTGACTCTTTAAAGAAAATTATGCAAAAAGAATTATCAAAAAATAATGTTTTTTCAATTTTATATGATTTTTACAATATGCATGAAAATGAAAAGAAATTAAAAAAATGAAATATAAAGAAATAGAGGGAGGGGTGTGGAAAGCAAGGCGCTCTAGTTCAATTATTATGATGGGCCAGTACCAGGGGTGCGAATAGAAAGCGTGCTAAGCCCATGAAACATCAAAAAATCAAATGAAAAAATACCAGAAAAATGGATAAATCTGCGGTGCGAAAAGCAGTAAAAACATGTGTATTATGCTGGGCCTATTAAAAAGGGGGTGGGGATAGAAATTTGGACTTAGGCCCAAGGACGCTGTTTAATGAAAACGCAGCGTTTCATTGTATTTGGCCTTTCCCTCCATTTCTGAGATTTAATCTGGGCCACGCGATTGGATTAAAAAGTCCACAATTGGGGATAATCGGACGGCTGGGAGGTTGTCTTCAACCTCCAGCTAGGGTTTCCTCCCAAACCAGCTTTCACGCGTGATATTTCCACCTCCCCGTTCTCTCTACTCACTCCATGAAATAACACGATCCAAAGACCAAACTTGAACTACATTTCTCCCTCTACACAGCCATGGTATCATCTCTTCCTAACTCTCAAGCTAAACTGAAACACGATGGATGGAAGTTCTGGGCACCATGAATTTGCACTGGCATGCAGGGTAATAATTCTTGATCAAACTTATACTAATGCATTCTATGGTTCATGGTGATCATTCTAAACCTAACCTCCAGTATTATAGCACTCTAACATGTGAGTTCTTGATCCCTAACCAGAAACTGCCATGGAAACAACCTTCAAGAACAGCCCTTAAACTACTCATGAATCATCCCCTAATGGTCTCTATCACATATATCCTAACCACATGATCTAGCAATGGATAAATAGTGGGATTCGAATGAAGTTGCATACCTTGCAAGTGATGATGGCTATGGTGGTTCCCCTTCAATTCAAGCCTTGATGCTTGCTTCAAATGATCTTCAATGGCTGTAGGTTCTTCTGTTTGCACTGGTTCTTGCTTACACTTCTTGAATCACTCTATCCAATTCTTCATGCAACTTGGAGTGAACCTTTGGATCTCATGAACCAGCCACGAATTCCTCTCAATTTTGTTTGCCAATTGCTCTATGATGATGGTAGATGATGATGATAACAAGAATTATGATGATTGATGAAGTTTCAATGGAGTTTGAAAGCAAAATGCAATATGGATGAAGGAATTCAAACTATGGTATGCAAGCACAATCAGTCACCAACCAGGGCATGGATCATCTCTAGGGCATATATAGGTGTCAATGGAAATGTATGGAAGCTTTGAGAACCTTCCAAGAAGTTTCTAGAATGTATCATGCAATGAGAATTTGAATTTTTCATATTTAGTGAATCTCATGCAATCTCATGATAAACCATGCAATCCCACTTAATTTCTCCTCAAATGATATTATGATATGAGAACAAGGTCTTACAAACCCTTATGCAAGAAACACATTTACAAAGGAAGTCCAATTTTTAAGCCTAAACTCAAAAATGTGGCTAAACCATTGTCTTTAGAATGATGTTGGGAATCAATTTGGTATATTGGATGACCCATATTGGATTTGTAGATCTCTCAAACCAATTTTTCATTTCAACTTTTTCAACTTATAAGCCATTTTCAAGTCATTTGCACCACTTTTAAAATTCCATGCTCTAAGCTTTTCCAAACTTTCACACCTTCTTTCCTAGCCTTAAAATACCATTTTGAACAACTTTGATGTTGTGAAGTTTTTCATCTGAAGCTCCCTTGTATGAGTTTTAGGCGTAGGCTAAGAATGACCTGTAATCCTCAAATGACCAAAATACCCTTTGCTTGCCAAGACCATAAGTAGAGCTCCACAAATCATATGAAGGCATACCATACCATTCTATAAAGCTAAGACAATAAGGAACAATTCTAATGTTGGCCAGAAATCCATTTGAAGTACCCTTGAAAGTCAAAAGTTGCTTGGAATACAGACAATTTTCACAGACAAATTTCAGTGCCCTCAGATGACTTGTAACTTGCAAGAGCCATAACTTGAGTTATATAAATCATCTTGATGACTTACACCACTCAAATTAAAGCTATGAATATACTCTACAAGTTTCATGTGGACCAGAAATTCATGTGAAGCTTTCATCTTGAGTTACACTGCTTTGAAGTTTGACCTAAATCAGGGGATTTTACACTGAAACCCTAATTTAGTAACTTCAGTTCTCCTTGACTCCTCTTGATTTTTCTTTATCACAACATCATATCCATATCCATATAGCAAATAATGAATCCCACCTTCTTCAAATGACCCTTGATGCCCTTCAAAACACTTATTTGACCTAGAATTGACCCAGTGCTGACCCTAGTTGACTGACTTCAACTGAGGCTCTTGCAATCATTCAAATGACTTGGTTCTCCTCAAAAATGATTCTCTAGACTCTTCATAACATCCATACACACCTCATGCTCTTGGCTCATAGCTCACACTTCCTCTAATGATCCCCAACTAGCCTCAAGATAGGAGAGAATTCACTGATCAACCTGGCAGCTCTTCAAAACTCAAATTCTTCCCTGATGACCTGAGTAGACTTGAATATGAATGAAACCCCTGGATATGCCTCTTGAGATAGGAATAGAACTTTGACCCCCTGTTAAGATAACTTGCTTATGACATGCAATGCAGATGAATACACTATGTACATGATGACAATGCAAATGACTATGCAATTGAAACATAAACCTAGGTTAGAAAGGTTGGGCAAATTTTAGGGTGCAACAATATGGAGTAGCATTCATATTCGGAGGTGGCACAATCATCACAACAGTAGTTGCAGGAATGGCATGAGCAGTTGTTACAGCATGAACCTTAGAAACAAGTGGACGGTAACCGGCTGGAGTGAATTAAGGAGGCATCCCCTATGGGAAACCTGGTGGCATGCTGTAAGTAGGCTTAGTGGTAGCGGGCACCACTAGGATCGATGCTGATACAACTTCAGAAATAACAGTCCTTTGAATGTTGTCTTGATTGTTGAGTGCAGATTGATTATACAGAGCTTCAACCAACCCATTCAATCTTTCCAAGCTTTCCTTCAGAGTGGTAACTTCGTCACGAAGCATTTTGTTCTCTTGTTCCAGTTGATCCATTCTTCGGTGTTGACTGGCTCGAGTGTTGTACTGGTGATTCAGTTTGTCTGTGAAGATGAAGCAAGAGTGAGACCCCCTGGAATGCAAAGGATGCTATGCTGATGCAAATGCGAAATGTAGATACAAGAATGCAAAATGAAATATTTCATGGAACTCAAGTATTTATAAACGTTAAATAAAACCAAAGAAAACTTATTTATTTTTTTTATAAAGGATTACAAGTGAATATTCTTAAAAGATTCCTGACATAATAGCTAAATAAAAGCTAATAAAGTCCTAAGGAAGTCTTGTATTGTGCTTCCTGATCTGCTCCTCTATCTGGACTTTCTTGAATATATGTTGGTCCATGATCATCTTCTAAGGAATATTCTGATAGAGGAAAATAAATTCTCCATCTCTTTTATTTTCTTGCTGAAAGTAAGGGAGAGATTTGTTGTTCACTTGGATCTTCAATGATAATGAAAGTCTCCGGTACTTGTCTTTGAGTTTTCTTGATTCTTCAATGCAAGCTCCCAATCTCTTTAGGTCGTCCAAGTTAGGACTCTTAAAAGAGTATTTCAAAACATTTTTATTGTAACCCATTTTGGTCCTGTAATGTTTACAAATAAAGATGAATTCCATGAAACCTATGCAATATGATGCTTTATGGATGCACAAACACAGGCAAGCACACAAAGACAAAGATAAACAAACAGGAAACCTAGGTTTGCGACGAGCATGGAGCATAGGGTATACCCATCCCCAAAGGGTGTGGACTAAAGGTTGATTGTACCTGTAGAACAAGGTTCTAAAAAGTTCCCAAAATCATTAGTCCATCTTTCGGATATTATCAATTACCCGACTACTCGGTGGTTAATAATATTCTCAAGAGAACCTCTTTTGAGTGTAGCATCGCGTATCAACTATTTTGGGACTACTCCCTCATAGTCATCGCACTACGTCCTAATAAAGGCCAAAGTGGGGTTAAAGGTAACTACGGTCCCCAGTATCACAGGCTCCAAGCTCGAAAATAGTGAATGTTTTCATGATTACTCGTTCAACAGTACTGTTTTCGAGAGGGCCTCAACTGAGCGGTGATTCTCAAGTCAGCTTGGTCGGGAATCACTCCCTATAAGCCTCATCGAATATATAACCTTCCTATAATAAGTTCACTCAAGTCCGGGTGTAGGACTTATCTCACCACACAAGGATACCAACCCAAAAGCATAAACAAGAGCAATTATACAAATAAGCAGATATAAGCAAAAATATAACAACAAACAAGTACAATAAAACAAGTTAGGGAAACCCACAAGATCCCCAGTGAAGTTGTAACGCCCATTTTATTTCGATTAAATTTAGTTATGACTTTGCCGTGTCTCGTTGTGTCGTATTCGTATTTGAGTACATGTTTTTCTCGAAGAAAAGAATTGAATCGGTCGAATTTTCGGGCAAAAGTGCAAAATTCCGTAGCAAATTTAGGGAAAACTTCGAAAATTCATATCTCTTGATCCGTAAGTCGGTTTTAGTCCCCGTTCGAAGCGTTGGAAAGCTTAAGAGATGGTCTGCCTAGGAAAAATGAAATTTTGCTGATGTGATGGTCGTCACAGGCACGTGACGGTCGTCACGGTCGTGACGTTCGTCATGGCCTTCACGGTCGTGGCGCTTGTTACGATCGTCATAGTAATAAAATCCAGTAACTGCAGAATTGAAACGTGGGTATTTTTAGTACGGTTATTCCACATTTCACTTATTCTCATTTTTGTCGTTGTTTGGCAAAAACATAACTAAAAAGAAAAGTATCGTAGTTGAGAGAAGGGGAGAACAGAAGAATTGTCGATCGGTGAAAATTGGAGGAGAATTGCAGAAGAGTTATCGTAGAACAGAACCAGAACCAGAAGCGTAGAGTTGGCCTCAATTCCAAGGTAAGGGCGGGGTTCAATTCTATAACCGTGGGCATGATCAATTTCAAGTAGGGAATTGAATCATGGGGTTAGTTCCCGTAGGTTGAAGAAATATTAAGGGTTAATGTTTACCTGTGCCTGAGAAATACTAAGGGTTAATGCCTGTCTGTGTATGAATGAGTGTGTTATGCCATTAGTTTTGGGGGAAATTGGGAAACGGTGCCGACACGCGCTATTTTCCCATTTATTAAGAAGGTGTTGTTATCATGTCCCTATTTAATTAAATTAGAAGTTGTAGTTATATTACCCGTATGAAAGTATATGAAAATGTGTTGAGTTCTTATTTGTAGTAATGATGTTGTTAGTTGTTCTCTGACATGAAAATACTGTTAAGTTCTCAATTGTAGAGACGATGTTATTTTTAATTGTTTTCTGCGAAAATGTGTTGGACTCTTATTCGTAGGAACGATATTGTTACTTGTTCTCTGACATGAACAAGTTGAAGTGGTGAGTACATGATGTATGCGAAATGTGATGTTTCTGTTATGGATAATTGGTTGTAGGCTTGATGCCTTGTTGCACGGTTGTCGCACAGTTGTTGTTGTTGTGTTATAGTCCATAATAGTTGCGTCCCATAGCATATCATAATTGTTGGCCTGTATTGGCGGCCCTTAGTGGCAAATTGTTGGCCTGTATTGGCGGCCCTTAGTGGCAAATTGTTGGCCTGTATTGGCGGCCCTTAGTGGCAAATTGTTGGTCTATATTGGCGGCCCTTAGTGGCAAATTGTTGCCATGTATTGGCGGCCGTAATGGCAATCTGGTACCACATGCATATGCACAGTTGAGTCGCATTTTTGAGTCGCATTGTTGAGTTGCGTTGTTGAGTTGTTTTGATGAGTTGCTGAGTTATGATGATAATTATTGTGGTTATGAATAAAGAGTTGTTGTAATTTATTATTACTAATATTTATGCGAACCGCTGGAATTATAATGCTGTGATAATATTCTGACATGACTTTTATCATGCCTTATGTTATGTTGTTGATATCTCACCCCTTTACGTTGTATATTACCTCCGTTGGCGGTAATTTGCAGGTAATCAGGAATAGAGTGTAGCTTTCCATTAAGGTGTCGTCGGTCGCTCTGATACGTAGCACTCTTGGAGGGGATGAACATTGAATTTTACTGTTTTATTGACTTTCTTGTTGCTGAATTTTACTGAATATTCTCCATTTAATTGGTTGTTACTGTCGAGTACTAAATGTTAGTTGTACGCACTAAGCCGGAGAATCAGTAGTGCTGATTTCTATGTTTGAACTAGTTGCTTTCGTTGAATCTATGTAAGGCCTTTACTTGGTGAATTTTAATGGAATTGCTGCAAGTTTCGTGGTCTTGTTTTAATCACTATAAATGTTGGAAATGTTTTATATTCCGCTGCAGATTAATAAGATGCCTTGTAATCGAGATGTTAAGCAAGCTATTGCATGTTCATCCAAGCTTCTGTGCTATGTATTATTACTAAATGCATGTTGTCTGATTAAGTTGTGAAATGTATGTTCCTGTAAGTTGTAAATGTGACGCCCAGGTTCTTGGTAGTGTGACGACCGTCACAGGACCCTTATGATCGTCACGCGTCCAAATTTTATGCACTCTGTTTGTATTTTGTTGCTTATCTGTTGGGTTAGAAAAGGGGTGTTACATTAGTGGTATCAGAGCAGGTCGGTCCGTCCGGCCAAGTTGTCTAGTGTCGTCGAGTCAGTCGTCGTGCCTAGCACGAGAGTCCCGTTATTTGCGAAATCTGACGATTGGCTATTGCAGTTTAAGTGAAATGGCTGGAAGGAATGATGCTGCAATTGCTGACGCGCTGCAAGCTCTAGCTAATGCTATGGAACATCAATCGAATCCTGCTGGAGATGTTGGGTCTCGCAGTTTGGCAACGTTTCAACGAGAGAATCCTCCTACCTTTAAGGGTAAGCATGATCCTGATGGTGTGTTGGAGTGGTTGAAGGAGATGGAGAAAATCTTTCGTGTGATGGATTGTACTCCAGTGCAGAAGGTTTGTTATGGGACTCATATGCTAGCAGTCGAAGCTGATGACTGGTGGCTAGAGACCCGTCCGGTGTTGGAAGCTGCAGGTGAGGAGATTACTTGGACTGTATTCCGTAGGGAATTTTTGAAGAAGTATTACCCGGAAGACGTCCGTGGTAAGAAAGAGATTGAATTTCTTGAACTGAAGCAAGGAGACAAATCTGTTACTGAATATGCGGCGAAGTTCAAGGAGTTGGCTAAGTTTTATCCGCACTACAACGCTGAAACCGCTGAGTTCTCTAAATGCATCAAGTTTGAGAATGGATTGAAGTCTGAAATCAAGAAAGCAATCGGGTATCAGAAGATCCGTGTTTTTTATTCATTGGTTGAAATTTGTAGGATTTATGAAGAAGATAGAAATGCTCATTACAAGCTGTTGAGCGAGAGGAGAAGTAAGTCGCATCAGACTCACGGTAAACCTTATGATCCTCCGGCTGGCAAAGGGAAACAGAAAGTAAATGATGGCAAGAAAACTAGTAGGGGAGACGCTCCTGCTGGCATTGTTTGCTATAAGTGTGGGAAACCTGGTCACAAGAGTAATGCGTGTAATTTTGGACCAATGAAATGTTACCGTTGCGGAGAGTTGGGACACGCTGTTGCTGAATGCAAACACAAAGGAATGGTTTGTTTCAACTGTGGTGAAGAGGGACACATGCGTGACAAGTTTCAGAAGCCTAAGAAAGAGAAGACTGGTGGAAGAGTGTTCGCTCTATCGGGGACTCAGACGTCCAGCGGTGACCGGCTTATTAAAGGTACTTGTTTCATTAATAGTACTCCTTTACTTGCTATTATTGACACTGGTGCTTCTCATTGTTTTATTGCTACTGATTGTGTTGAACGTTTGGATCTTGTGTTATCTCACATGAATGGGGAGATGGTAGTTGAGACTCCAGCTAAGGGATCAGTGACTACATCTCTGGTATGTTTGAAATGTCCTCTGTCAATGTTTGATAGAGATTTCCTGGTTGACTTAGTCTGTTTGCCACTAAGTGGGGTAGACGTGATTTTAGGCATGAATTGGTTGGAGTATAACTGCATTCATATTAATTGCTTTGATAAGTCGGTGAGGTTTTCTACTCATGAGGAGGAGGGAGCCCATTCGGTAACTACGAAACAGATGAAGCAGATATTGCTAGAAGGTGCTCAGGTGTTTGCGTTGGTGGCATCATTATCCGTGGAGAATCAAGCGATAATTGATGAGCTAAAAGTTGTTTGTGATTTTTCGGAAGTGTTTCCAGATGAAATTCCTGAAGTCCCTCTGGAACGGGAAATTGAATTTTCTATTGATCTTGTACCTGGTACCAGACCTGTGTCTATGGTGCCGTACAGGCTGTCTGCATCTGAATTGGCAGAGTTGAAGAAACAGTTGGAAGAATTACTTGAGAAGAAGTTCGTTAGACCAAGTGTGTCGCCGTGGGGAGCTCCGGTATTATTAGTAAAGAAGAAGGATGGCAATAGGAGGTTGTGTATTGATTACCGACAACTAAATAAAGTGACAATTAAGAATAAATATCCGCTTCCAAGAATTGATGACTTGATGGATCAGCTGGTTGGGGCGCGGGTGTTTAGTAAGATTGATTTGAGGTCAGGGTATCACCAGATTAAGGTAAAAGATGACGATGTTCAGAAGAGGGTGTTCAGAACTAGATATGGACACTATGAGTTAACGGTAATTCCTTTTGGTGTTACTAATGCATCGGGGGTTTTCATGGAGTACATGAACTGTATCTTTCACGAGTATTTGGATCGGTTTGTGGTAGTATTCATTGACGATATCCTAATTTATTCTAAGTCGAAAGAGGAGCATGTTGGGCACTTGAGGTTAGTACTGCAAGTGTTGAAAGAAAGGAAGTTATTTGTGAAACTGTCGAAGTGCGACTTCTGGTTGGAAGAAGTTAGCTTTCTGGGTCATGTTATATCGGGTAGTGGAATTTCTATAGATCCATCTAAGGTTGATGTTGTGTTGCAATGGGAAACTCCAAAGTCGGCAACGGAAATTAGATGCTTTTTGGGACTTGCTGGTTATTACAGAAGGTTTATCGAAGGTTTTTCTAAGTTGGCCCTTCCGTTAACTAAGTTGACTTGTAAAGAGAAAACCTTTGTATGGGATGCTCAATGCGAAGCAGGTTTTATAGAGTTAAAGAGGAGGTTGACGTCTGCTCCGGTGTTGACCTTGCCTAATGCAGAAGAACCGTTTGTGGTATACTGCGATGCTTCTAAATTTGGTTTTAGAGGTGTACTCATGCATAATAATAAAGTAGTTGCTTACGCTTCAAGACAGTTGAGAGTCCACGAGAAGAATTATCCTACGCACGATTTAGAACTTGCTGCTGTTGTGTTTGTGCTGAAGATTTGGAGGCATTATCTTTATGGTTCAAGATTCGAAGTGTTCAGTGACCATAAGAGTTTGAAGTACTTGTTTGATCAAAAGGAACTGAACATGAGACAACGAAGGTGGTTGGAACTATTAAAAGATTATGATTTTGGTTTACATTACCATCCGGGAAAAGCGAATGTTGTAGTTGATGCCTTAAGCCGCAAGACTTTGCATATGTCAGCAATGAGGGCTAGAGAGTTGGAACTGATTGAGCAATTCAGAGACCTGAGTTTAGTTTGCGAAGTAACACCGAAGAGTGTAAAGTTGGGCATGTTAAAGATTAATAATGATTTTCTGGACAGCATCAAAGAGGCTCAGAAATTAGATGTGAAGTTAGTAGATTTAATGCCTGGAGTAGATCATTCGGAAAATAATGATTATCAGTTGGAGGCGCAGGGCGTGTTGAGGTTTCATGGTCGTATTTGTATTCCGGATAGTGCAAATATAAAGAAAGCAATTTTGGAAGAGAGTCACAGAAGTAAGTTGAGTATTCATGCAGGAGCGACGAAAATGTATAGTGATTTGAGGAATCTGTTTTGGTGGCCTGGTATGAAGCGTGATGTAGCACGATTTGTGTATGCATGTTTGACTTGTCAGAAGTCGAAAGTCGAGCATCAGAAACCTACTGGGTTGATGCAACCGTTAGAGATTTCAGAATGGAAATGGGACAACATTTCAATGGATTTTGTAACGGGTTTGCCGAATACCTTGAGAGGATGTGATTCTATTTGGGTGATTGTTGATAGGCTTACAAAGTCAGCTTACTTTATTCCTATTAACATCACTTTTCCGGTATCGAAGTTGGCAGAGATTTATGTCAGAGTGGTTGTTAAGTTGCATGGTGTTTCGTTGTGTATTGTGTCGGATAGAAATCCGAGGTTTACTTCTGAGTTTTGGAAGAGTCTACAAGAGGCATTGGGTTCTAAGTTGAGGTTGAGTTCAGCATACCATCCTCAGACAGATGGTCAGACTGAACGGACTATTCAGTCTTTAGAGGATTTGCTGAGGGCATGTGTTCTTGAGGAAGGTGGTTCGTGGGATACTTACCTTCCGTTGATTGAGTTTACGTATAATAACAGTTATCACTCTAGTATCAGAATGACACCGTTCTAAGCTTTGTATGGTCGGAGGTGTAGGACTCCGTTATGTTGGTATGAATCGGGGGAGAGCGTAGTACTCGGACCGAAGATTGTTCGGGAGACTACTGAGAAGGTGAAGATAATTCGAGAAAAGATGAAAGCTTCACAGAGTAGACAGAAAAGCTATCATGATAAGCGCAGGAAGGATTTAGAATTTGAAGCTGGAGATCATGTGTTTTTGAGAGTCATGCATGTGACTAGAGTTGGTAGAGCTTTGAGATCTAAGAAGCTTACTCCTCGTTTCATTGGTTCGTACCAGATATCGGACAGAGTGGGAAAGGTTGCATATTGAGTGGCGTTGCCGTCTAATTTGTCGAATCTGCACGATGTATTTCACGTATCGCAGCTCCACAAGTATATTTCATATCCATCGCATGTCATTCCTATGGACGATGTGCAAGTACGTGATAATCTTACTGTAGAGACAAGGCCTGTGAGAATTGATGATTGTGAGGTGAAGACGTTAACAGGAAAAGAGATTGCCTTGGTGAAAGTGGTTTGGTTGGGAGCTGCTGGCGAAAGCTTGACGTGAGAACTGGAGAGCAAGATGCGGGAGTCTTATCCCGAGTTGTTTGATTGAGGTAATTTCGAGGACGAAATTCTTATAGTAGGGGAGAGTTGTAACGCCCGTTTTATTTTGATTAAATTTAGTTATGACTTTGTCGTGTCTCGTTGTGTCGTAGTCATATTTGAGTACGTGTTTGTCTCGAAGTAAAGAATTGAATCGGTCGAATTTTCGGGCAAAAGTGCAAAATTTCATAGCAGTTTTAGGGAAAACTTCGAAAATTCATATCTCTTGATTCGTAAGTCGGTTTTAGTCCCCGTTCAAAGCATTGGAAACCTTAAGAGATGGTCTGCCTAGGAAAAATGAAATTTTGCTGATGTGACGGTCGTCACGATCGTGACGCTCGTCATGAACTTGTTACGCTCGTCATGGCCTTCACAGTCGTGGCGCTTGTTACGATCGTCATAGTAATAAAATCCAGTAACTGCAGAATTGAAACGTGGGGATTTTTAGTACGGTTATTCCACATTTCACTTACTCTCATTTTTGTCGTTGTTTGGCAAAAACATAACTAAAAAGAAAAGTATCGTAGTTGAGAGAAGGGGAGAACGGAAGAATTGTCGATCAGTGAAAATTGGAGGAGAATTGCAGAAGAGTTATCGTAGAACAGAACCAGAACCAGAAGCGTAGAGTTGGCCTCAATTCCAAGGTAAAGGCGGGGTTCAATTCTATAACCGTGGGCATGATCAATTTCATGTAGGGAATTGAATCATGGGGTTAGTTCCCGTAGGTTGAAGAAATATTAAGGGTTAATGTTTACCTGTGCCTGAGAAATACTAAGGGTTAATGCCTGTCTGTGTATGAATGAGTGTGTTATGCCATTAGTTTTGGGGGAAATTGGGAAATGGTGCCGACACGCGCTATTTTCCCATTTATTAAGAAGTTGTTGTTATCATGTCCCTATTTAATTAAATTAGAAGTTGTAGTTATATTACCCATATGAAAGTATATGAAAATGTGTTGAGTTCTTATTTGTAGTAATGATGTTGTTAGTTGTTCTCTGACATGAAAATACTGTTGAGTTCTCAATTGTAGAGACAATGTTATTTTTAATTATTTTCTGCGAAAATGTGTTGGACTCTTATTCGTAGGAACGATATTGTTACTTGTTCTCTGGCATGAACAGATTGAAGTGGTGAGTACATGATGAATGCGAAATGTGATGTTTCTGTTATGGATAATTGGTTGTAGGCTTGATGCCTTGTTGCACGGTTGTCGCACAGTTGTTGTTGTTGTGTTATAGTCCATAATAGTTGCGTCCCATAGCATATCATAATTGTTGGCCTGTATTGGCGGCCCTTAGTGGCAAATTGTTGGCCTGTATTGGCGGCCCTTAGTGGCAAATTCTTGGCCTGTATTGGCGTCCCTTAGTGGCAAATTGTTGGCCTGTATTGGCGGCCGTAATGGCAATCCGGTACCACATGCATATGCACAGTTGAGTCGCATTGTTGAGTTGCGTTGTTGAGTTGTTTTGTTGAGTTGCTGAGTTATGATGATAATTGTTGTGGTTATGAATAAAGAGTTGTTGTAGTTTATTATTACTAATATTTATGCGAACTGCTGGAATTATAATGCTGTGATAATATTCTGACATGACTTTT